>CM028137.1:236917500-238167500 GCA_016271365.2 Neoceratodus forsteri
CCACATATCTTCAGCCTCTATTAAGAAGGATGCCAACAGTATCTTGACCACAACATAGTTCATGTCTTAAATTTTTCTTTTTTTTTTCTTTTCTAGGTTCAAACAACATGAAGTCTTGCTATATTCTGACAATCTGCAGTTAGCTCCAGCCTTTAAACTGCCCCGGAGAGTATAGGGTTAATTTTCTATGCAGTGCATAGAACGTTGAGCTCGAGCTTGGTTGAGGTCTCTGTCTGCAGCACTCTGAAACCCAACCGTCAGATTCTTTACTCCGCCTCACTGAAAAGTCGCTCCTGAGATTTCTCCTTCAGCTCGGTTCAAAAGTCAGTTAAAGTGTCGGTTAAAGTGTCGGTTTAATCCTAAATTATTTCTGCATTGTCAGTTCAGGCTCTGTCTGTGGTACCATGAGTACTTAAATAGTTTTACTGTTTACTTTGTGGAAATTGTAAGGCTTGTTGATTGGTTCGGCTGAACTGATCCATTAGTTTAATTTGTTGTGCTTTTGTTTAGTGTGTGGTTACCAGTCCTTATCGGTTCTAAAAAAAACGTATTTTAAACGTTTTTTTCCAATACCCGTGACACGGTTAGGAACCGATAAGAGAGTCTTGCCTGGCGGTTGCTGAAAAAAGGGTAAGTTTGGTTAGGTTGACCATGTCTGAGAAACCCAAGAAAAAAAACAGGCCCACTGGGTTTCAACACTGCAGTGAGTGTGGGGAGGTCTTTGCTAAGGCCGATCCCCACACCACCTGTGTTTATTGTCTGGGGTTTGAACACCTCGATACAGACTGCCAAATTTGTAAAAATTTTCCTAAGTCTACCCTGGAGAAAAGATTAGGTAGACTTAGGGAAAAGGAGTCCAAGAAGTTCGCTGACCCAGATGGCCAGCCCGGTTCTGTTCCGACCGAACCAGAAGGAGTGCCCTCTGACCAGGGCGATATTCTTCGGGCAAGAGGAGAGCCGATCCTGAGGGATCAATTCCTATGAAAAGGAAATGTAAAGACAAGTCAGCCGGTTTGGATCCGGAGGTTCATGTTCTGACCGCTGATGAGATTGCTCGAGCAATTCGGATTGTTGAATCGCTTTGCCCGGTTCCATCCGATCCAGCTCCGTTAGCTAGGGGCTCGTTTTGGTCGGTTCCACCAGTTCAGGACTATGCCCCTGAAGAGTTTTATGAACTGGAATTTGAGGAGATGGGGGATTATGAACAAGATGATGATTATGATGGGGCAGAAAGTCTGGATGTGTCCATTGAACTGGACATCTCCCCAGACAGACCTTCTGGTGTTTCCCCTCCTAGGATCTCTGAGTCCCCTCCCCACTATCTGTTCTACAGGAAAGCGTCTGAAACTCTCCAGCTCCCTATGGAGGAAGCTACAGAGGATCAAGAGGAGCCTGATTTTGTAGAAATGATGGACATCCCAGAGTCCAGGAGGCTGTCTATTCCCCTGCACAAATCATTTGGGAAACAGACACAAAAATGTTAAAGTCTCCTAATTTTGTACCTCCTGTTGATAGGAGAATGGACAAGAGGTACGCTTTATCAGGCTTAAACATGGAGTTTTTCTACCAGCAATGCAGCCATGTTGGGGTAGTGCAGGCTGCAGTATGTGACAGGGCTAATGTTCCCTTGGCTTCACACTCCCCAGATAAAGACTCCAGGAGGATGGATACTTTGACAAAGAAGCAGTACATGGCATCCTCTTTGGGACTCAGGCAGGCTAATTTTATGGCCTATGCAGCCAGGTACCAGAAGTCCAGGTGGGACACTGTACTGGCACTGGCTAAATAGGCCTCCCCCCAGCTGGCCAAGGAGCTGGAGGAAGTGGCTGCAGGTGGGACTGAGGCATCTAAGGTACAGTTTCATGCTGCTGTGGACTCCAATGATGTGTCATCAAGAGTCATGGCTACATCTGTGGCTCTTCGGAGAATGGCTTGGCTCAGATGTACTAGCCTCTCACAGGACACCCAGGCTAAGGCCATGGAGTTCCCTGTGGAAAGTAATTCTCTGTTTGGGGAGTAGACAGAGAATTACATGAAGAAAATGGAGGAATATAGGACACTTATAGGAGTGCACAGGCCAAGGAGAGGCAGGTAACTCCTCAAAGGCAGCAATCGAGGGGCAGGGGCAGGCCTTTTCATAGGCCTTTCTTCTAAGCACAGGCCTCTTCTCCCTTTTCACAGAGGGGGTTCTTCAGAGGGAAAGGCAGAAGGGGGATGAGCAGGGCTGCATCCACTCCTCAGCCTAACGCCCCTGCCAAGCAGACACACTGATGGGCCTGCCCAGGTCGACTCTCCTATCTCTGTAGGGGGAAGGCTGGCTTACTTTGTCCAGGACTGGGTGTCTGTTACTTCAGGCAAGTGGGTCCTGGAAGTAGTAAGCCAGGGACTGGTTCTCAGCTTCAAAAAATTTCCGAAGATGAGAGCCAGATCTATTCCACCTGCAAGTCTCTCTGAAACCCTTACCCTAGAGGCAGAGGTTTCATCTCTTCTGGCCTTAGAAGCCACAGAGAGAGAGTTCCTACCCTACAATGGGGCAAAGGTCTGTACTCCAGATACTTTCTTACCCCAAAAAAGACAGGGGAGTGGTGACCCATCCTAGATCTAAGATACCTGAACAAACATCTTTTAAAACCAAGGTTCAAGATGGTGACTCTGGGAATAATTCTTCCCTCTCTAAGGCCAGGGGACTGGCTAGCCTCTCTGGACCTCAAAGATGCCTTCTTTTACATCCCCAACAGGTGCTCCCACAGAAAGTACCTCAAGTTCAAGTTGCCCTCAGGCCATTACCAGTTCAAAGCAATGCCCTTTGGCCTAACACCAGCTCCAAGGGTATTCACAAAGTGCCTGGCAGTAGTAGTGGCCTTTTTAAGAAGGCAAAATATTTCCATTTTTCGATACCTAGACGGCTGGCTCATAGTGGGTCAGTCTCCAGGCCAAGTCAAGTCAGACCTGCAAGTAACCCAGCAAGTGCTCACTTCCCTGGGATTTCTTCTCAACCTCCCCAAGTCAGTTCTCGAACCAGTGCAGCTTCTTACCTTTATATGGGCAGAGCTAGATACTGTCAAGGCAAGAGCTTTTCTTCTCCTGGAAAGGGCATGAGCTCTTATAGAACTGGCTTCTTCTTTCAGCCTTCAGGTGTCCTGACCAACAAGACACTTTCTGCAGCTCCTGGGCCACATGGCAGCTTCCACAGCAGTGGTCCAAGGGGCAAAATTCCAGATGAGGGACATCTAGTTCCATCTGAGGGCCTTTTGGTCCCAAAAGAAGGATCCTCTTACCAAACTGATTCCAGTGACTCAGACACTGATCCAAGCTCTTCAATGGTGGCAGGATCGGGACAATTTAAGGCAAGGGGTCCCATTTGTCACTCAGACTCATTCAGTGGTTCTTACCATGGATGCTTCCCTTTTAGGGTGGGAGCTCATCTGGGGGCTCTCACAGCTCTGGGACTGTGGTCCCCTCAAGAGTCCATTCTTCATATCAATCTCCTGGAACTCAGGGCAGTTTTTCTGGCCCTGCAAGCTTTTTCTCAGTCTGTACAGAACAAGGTTGTTCAGGTCAGAACAGACAACACCACCACCATGTGGTACATCAACAAGCACGGAGGCACTTGGTCTATGGCCTTGTGCATGGAAGCCATGAAACTGTGGTCCCTGGCTTATTCCTTGAAGACCTCTCTGATAGCAGTCCACCTTCAAGGAAAGGACAATGTGCTAGCAGTTGCAATGAGCAGGATCTCCCAGGGCCATCACGAATGGTCCCTTGATCACTTGGTGTTGAAAGTGATTTTTTCAAGGTGGGGCACTCCAGAGATAGATCTCTTTGCAGCCCCAGACAATCACCAACTTCTTCTCTTTTGTTGCAGACCCCCAGTCTTGGGTTCAGTCCCTCTGGATGCTCTGATTTTGAACTGGGAAGGGAAATTTCTGTATGCCTTCCTTCCCTTTCCTCTCCTGTTCAAGATTCTAGTCAAGGTAAGGTCACAACCTTGCAAAGTGATTCAGATTGCTCCAGACTGGGCCAGACAGCCTTGGTACCCTCTGTTGCTGTCTCTAGCAGTACATCTTCCCCTGTCTCTTCCCAGGAATTACAACCTGTTAACCTCCTCTCAGAGGAGGATTTGGTACCCCAATCTTCGGTCTCTCAATCTCAAGGCATGGCTCTTGAAGAGTTAAGAGTATGCAGATTTGTACCTGTCCCAGGGGGTTCTGGATATTCCCAAAGCCTCTTGAAAGCCTGCCACAAGAAAGACTTATGACTCCAAATGGATAAGACTCAGTATTTGGTGTTCCAAGAAGCATATCTCTCCAGACTCTGCTGAGTTGCCTACAGTTCTGGATTATATGGTCCATCTTAATGGCCTAGGCCTCAGACCAGCTACTCTCAAGGTACACTTGTCAGTTGTTTCTGCTTTTCTGTCAGTGGGAAAGCCTTCCTCACTATCATCTCATCCTGTGTTCTGTAAATTTTTCAAGGGATTGCTTCATACCAATCCTCCTTTTAGGGATCCTGCCCCTGCCTGGGACTTAAATGTTTGCATTGCCCAGCTTATGCAACCTCCTTTTGAGCCTATGTCCTCAGCAGAGCTTAAGTACTTGACTTGGAAAACTGTGTTTTTGGTAGCCATTACCTCTGCCAGATGTATCAGTGAGTTGCAAGCCCTGTCAGTGGAACCTGATTTTATCTCATTCCATAGAGATAAAGTGGTCCTTAGAACCAATAGGAGGTTCTTGCCCAAAGTGGTTTCAGACTTCCATTTGAATCAGTTCATGTCTCTCCCTGTTTTCTTCTCTGAGAATTCTTCCTCAGGGGAGAGGAGTCTACACAGTTTAGATGTTAAAAGAGCACTTAGCTACTACATAGAGTGTACCAAGGGTCACAGGTTTGATTCCCTCCAGTTATTCCTCACTTATGGGGAAGTGGGAAAGGGCAAACCTGCCACCAAGAGAACTATTGCCAGGTGGATTGTTTCTTGTATACAATTCTGCTATGAGAAACTGGGAAAAATTCCACCCTTAGGCCTGAGGGCTCATTCCACAAGAGGTACAGCTGCTTCCCTGGCTGCTGCCAGGGATATTCCTCTGCTAGAAATTTGTCAAGCAGCCACCTGGAAAACAGTCCATACCTTTACCAAGCATTATTCTCTGGATATCCAGGCTAGGAGTGATGCTCAGTTTGGCATAGCAGTACTTCAGATCCTATTCCCAAAGTAGGTCCTGTCCCTTCTCCATGGAGGTACTGCTTGATAGTCTGCAGATTGTCAGAATACAGCAAGACTTCATGTTGTTTGAAGAAAAAATTACTCACCTTAGTAATTGTGTTTCTTCTAATGGAGTCTTGATGTATTCTGACCTCCCTCCCTGCCTCCCCTCTCAGAACCTGTTTTTGGGAAGTGGGTGGGCAGGTGCAGTGTTGCACCCCAGAGGTGTCTTCAGCACATCCTCCTTTTTACTTGGGTGCTTATATTATAGTCTTTATTTGAACAGGTTTTTGGTTTTGGGTTTTCTGACTTGAGTCTTCCTTTGGGAATCCAAAACTTTTGTTGCCAGTTCGCTAGTTAAACATTTTACAGTTTCCACATAGTTAGTCAGTAAGTGTTTGCTCGTAAGAATCTGATGGTTGGGTTTCAAAGTGCTCCAGACAGAGATCTCAACCAAGCTCGAGCTCAACGTTCTATGTACTGCATAAAAAATTAACCCTATACTCTCCGGGGCAGTTTAAAGGCTGGAGCTAACTGCAGATTGTCAGAATACAGCAAGACTCCATTAGAAGAAACACAATTACTAAAGTGAGTAATTTTTTCTTTCAATCCATTGGGGCATTCAGGTAACTTCGCCGCATAGGAGCTGTAACTTCTGCCTTTAAACGGACCATTCTAATACATATTAATAAATGACTCAGAAGATGGCCATCTTCATGCTGAGTCCTATATTCATAATCCTGTGTCCATTCTTCAAAATGCTCACAATGACTCTGAGAGTAGCCTGGAAGGAAGACTAACCAAGGCCTAGAATCCCCAGAGGTTTCCTCCTTTAAAGAGGGAGAGAGTCCTCTTCTCCATGCCATAGTTATTACATTCAAGACCTCTGATGTTTATTACACGACATCTGTTTCATTTGCCAGGATTAAAAGGGCCACTACCATCACTATCACATTCTGTATCAATATTACAAACCCCATTACCCATTTTGGTGTCCCTGGAACCCTGATGCTCCCAAGACCGGACTATTTACACATGCCACTCTCCCAGGCATGGCAAGCACAATCTCTGGGGGGCAAACATGTCTACACATATCTTAGTGTGTTAGCAAGTGACATCCATTACAATTAAGTACATCAGCAATACGATCAACTCCTAAATTTAGTACCCAGTTGGATGGGCTGAGTGTGTCTCCTTCTGCCATCACACTGATAGCCCTTGTATGCAAAGAAATTGACTCCCTGCTCTGCACCATCCCAGGTACTTATTGATCCCAATGCTTATCAGACCATCTCCACCTTCTGACTTTAATTAGAGATACCTCCCCATAAGGTTACATAATTATAAATTATAAGTCTACTTAATTATTCATGAGCTAAAGAAGCTCACTGATTGGCTGCCGTGCTGGTCTAAAATCCCTTAGAAATGTCTGGCACAGTTGTCACACGGATGATTGAAGTGCTCAGCTTCTACACTGATGGCACTGGTGGCGGAACAAAACAAGTGTTTTAGACGCTGCTGTCAGTGTAGAGTAAGAAATGAAGATAATGAAAAAAAGAACAGTTGTGTATTCCAGTCAACAGCCACCACACATCAGGTTCACTCCTACCCATCAGCATGTCAGTGCAGTTGCACAGGTTACCACAGGAACCAGTGTGATGTGCGCTGCCCCGGAAAAAAAAACTGAACAGAAAAATGTTTTTACAGAGTCATTACTGTGATTAGACTCATCACAATAATGACCTCAGAGCCATTCATTTCCTGTCAATTAATGACCCACTGGGTGGGGTTGGCCCTTGGCTGTGCTTAAGGCCACCCTTTCCCCCCATCTGCTAGTTAATCTCTAGGAAATGACTGGATCTTTGGTCATTATTGCTAAGTTACTGCCTAGGCCTTTAATTTCAAAAGAGCAGCTCAGTGCAGGTTCACTTATATATCTACTCACTCCTTTGTGTACAGATGATGGAAGCAGATAATCACAGATTCTGGTGACCTCCTTTGAGGGGTGGACCTCCACTACTCCCATGTGCAATTGGGTTACTCAGTCTTTTACTTCTCACAAGCAGGATTTCTTCCAGGTCCTCCTCCTATCCTCTGATGTGCTATGGGAGGCTTCTGATCTGAGAACCTGATTGGATCCCAAGCCTCCGGCAGCCTCACTGGAGAGGACCAGTGTCTGAAGGACCCAGAGATCATGACACCATCCCTGAAACCACAGGCCCCCCTTAGCTTGGTTACAGTGAGAGATTGGACACTCTCTCTTTGTCCCTCTGGTCTTCACAGGACTGCTCCCCCCTTCTTCCCTGGTCCCACAGCTTGCCTTCCTCTCTTTTAGGATAAAGGAGAAAGAGTAGGGGCCCATATTAGAACACTTAAACCATCCATAAGTGCCTAAGGACCAAGATGACACCCAGGCTCCCTGTAGCGGTCTTCACTTTCACAGCATCATCAGGCTCTCTTCATGTTCTCTTATTCTTCTGCTTTCTGCAGGGACATG
Organism: Neoceratodus forsteri; assembly: GCA_016271365.2. Classification (NCBI taxonomy): domain Eukaryota; kingdom Metazoa; phylum Chordata; order Ceratodontiformes; family Ceratodontidae; genus Neoceratodus; species Neoceratodus forsteri. Next base: position 236,925,198 of record CM028137.1, read on the forward strand.
ATAGAGAGGCCCAGCTCCACCTGCAAGAAAGCAGAAGAAAATGCAACACACATGATTCCCCCAAATAACTTTTTTGTCCCAAAATGTGTAAATGTTTTAACTAAGGGTACTAGGAAATCCATTACTTTCCACAGTTTGTGAGAACATTAATACCTCAATTCCTTGTGGGGTGGCAGGACTCCTGAGTGGGATCCCAAGTGCAATTTAAAGGTACATTAGTTTATTATGGTTTCTGCTGCAATGGTCTGTCCCCATGCAAGATGTAGCCACCAGAGGTCTGTTAGAGTTCAAAATAAGATAATAATGTTAATGATGTAACTTACACCAGAGGTACAGACCAGACTCAAACACAGATATTCACTATAGCATTTCTCTTTTCTGAGACCACTATAATGCAAGTACACAGATAATAAGCACAAGATACATTAGCATTTGTATCATAACATACCTAAACACTTAAGCTAATACAGTCATAAGAAGAAAGCCTATACTTCTGACTAGGCTACCCAGTGAGGAGCAGGTGTCATCATTATGCCAGGATCTGAATAGCAAAAGTCCTTTAAAACCCCCTACTTATATACACAAGTTGTTTACAACAACGCTGGATAGTACACGGCTTCCACAGGATGTTTCTCATGAAAATATGTACTGCCTCAGCAATATTTTATCAACCTTCTTATACAGGACATACCTCATACGCCAGATGGTCTTACATCTTATAAAGTACAGATATATTGCTCACAAAAAGGCATTCTTTCTCAAGGTACATAATTTCGCCTAACCTTGCAGTTATGTTACAGAACAGTCCTTTTTCATAAACATGGTATTATGCTTATCTTCAATCCCAGTACTAAACAATGCTGAATAGTCTGTTAAACTAAAAAGTTATTTAAAGACTTGATACGCCACCAGCAGCCAAGTCCACAATTTCATATATTTTTCAGAATTTTAATATTCTGGTTAAAGCTATTAACCCTTCTATATTCCAACAAGGTCAAAAGCCACTTCCTTGGCAGAGAAGCAAAGTTCACATTATCTTCCCAGTGTTGAAGAAAAATGCACATCAAGCTTTAGAGAACACTGTTGCAATATCTTTGGGGCTACTTGGTGCAAAAATTGCTGTCCCTCCGACCCTTTACTCATTATGTTTGCTTGCACGCATGTGCAAGAAACATAGTGCCATCATCCAAGTTTTTTAGAGGTGTGTCAGTGTCTTCCAATTCAGTCAGTGTGTTTGCAGGCATCGTCACAGTTCTCCAATCACTGCTTCAGCTGTCTATGACAGCAGTTGAAAATGCAGTGGCATACAGTTGAAAGGCAGAGCTCCACTTCAGTGAGCAGAACTCCCCCCTCCACACGCACACCCGCATATTGTGTGCTCATGCGCTCCCCCCACACACATACTGTATGGCCGACGGGGGTGCCAATCCCCAATCAGCTCCACGCTTTCCCCAAAAACCTTTCCAGGTGCCACACTGGGAGCCCACTAATGTTGCACACGTCCATATGGCCGATGGTGCCCAATCCCCCGTCAGCTCCAGCCTCCTGAAACAGTTTATAGCTGCCATGCTGGGGAGCCCACCCCAGCATGGCACAAGTCTGTATGGCCAACGGGGTGCTCTAACTCTGTCGGCTCCAGCCCCCAACAGCTCTCCTAGCTGCCATGCTGGGAGCCCACCCCAGTATGACAAACATCCCGCATCATCTTCCTTTAAAAACAAAACAATCCTGTAAACAAGAAAACGTTCCCCTCAGTGCTCTCCCAGCTCACCTATGCCCACCCACCCACTGTGCACCCTACCTCCCCACACCCCCCCTCACCCCATACTTACCTCCAGAGCTCGTCACAACGATCTTCGGCAGACCAGGAACACATCTGCACTCTTTAAAGCTGACCGCGAACTGAGGAAATGCCGGAAAGCTGTATAATGTAATGAATAGGGTTTTTTCAACCTTACTGCATACCGTAGACATTTTTTTGTAAAAAAAATAAATTTTTTTGTAAAATATAAATAAATAAATAAAAAACACAGTAAAGTTAAAACAGGTCAGGATACATGCAGCAACTCAAAGGAAAAAAAAACACACCACAAAAGCTTTGTTCAGGCAGTCCCAAAAGCCAAATTAAACATGTGGGTTTTTAACAAACCCTTAAAGCATTCCAATGATGGGGCCCCTCTAATGATGGCCGTAAGTGAATTCCACAAAATAGGCACAGCAATGCAAAATGCTCTGTCTCTCAATGATTTCAAGTGGGGACATGGAACCATGAGGAGCCCTGTCTCAGAGGAATGAAGAGGGCTGATGGTGGTGTATTCAGTCAGAAGGTCTTTCAAGTAGCCAGATCCAAAATCATGCAGTGCTTTGTAGATTAACACACTTATCTTGAAGCTGATGCATCGCCTCACTGGCAGCCAGTGCAGTTCTCACAAAGCCAGCGTGATATGCCCAGACCATAAGGTCTGTGCAGTGAGCCGTGCTTCAGAGTTTAGCATGAGCTGTAAGCAAAGCATCAGCCCTGCAGATAACCCTAGGTGGAGAGCACTGCAGCAATCCAGCTGATAAGTGACAAATGCATGTACCAGAGTTTCTAAGTCAGAGGGCACCAGATAGGCTGGAATTCAGACAGTATTATGCGGGTGGTAAAAGCCACTGCAGACAACAGATGACACTTGATGTTCTAGAGTCAACCTACTGGCTAAATGCCTAGATGTCTTACCTTATCTGAAACTCATAGTCAGGGCCCCTAGTGCTCTGAGGCAGAATTTTCTGATTTCTGTGGCAGGGCTCCTAGGATTCTGCAGCAGCATTTTCTGATTTCTGTGGCACGATTTCTTAATTTCTGTGGCAGAATGCAGTCCTGCCATTGGCTAAAATATGTGATGTCATAGATGACATCACCTGCCAAGCATAGAAGAGGGGCTTCAGGATAAACAAGATGGATACAGGAGCCTGTCACTGTGGAAAAACTGTATATTTGAATGAAAATTCACCAAAAACAATTAATTCTGCGGCACTATATGAATTCTGCAGCATGATGCAAATTCTTCAGAAAATTCTGCAACCGCAGAATCGCAGAATTCCAGGGGCCTTGCTCATAGTGTAGTGTCATTTAATGATGGCAGCAGGGCACTATCACTTATTCTTTGCTGCCCCAACCTGGCCTGGTTTAACCAGTAACCCTTCTGTCTTCAATGAGTTTAGTCTGAGCCAGCTTGATGCCATCCAATCCTGGATTTCAGCCTGACACTCATCAAACACAACTACCATGTTACCCCTATCAGATGCATATGACAGGTAGAACTGGGCATCATTTGCGTAGCAGTGGAAATCCAGATCGTACCACCTGATGATCTCAGGTATACGGCAACTAACATGGAAGCCTACTGTAGATCAATCCCTGAGGCACTCCATAGCAGAGGCAGCAGCCTTCTAGATGTTACCACCTAACAATACCTGCTGTACTCTGTCAGACAGGTAGGACTCAAACCATCACATCACCATATCAGTAAGTTGTACATAGAGCTTTTGACAGGCCAACTGCACCCTATGATCCACCGTGTCACCTGCTGAGGAAAGATCCAACAGTACTAAAATGGAACATTGACTGCTGTCTCTTGCCAGGAGAAGATCATGGAACACCTTGACTTGGGTGGTCTCCATGCTATACTGAGGTCTAACCCAGACTGAAATGGCTCAAAGATTCAAAACAGTCCTGTAACTGTGCCGCTACTACCTCCTCAATTACCTTTCATAAAAATGTGAAGTTTGAGACAGGCATGTAATGTGCCAGATATTCGGGGTCCAACGATGACTTTTCCTGCAAGGGTTTCATCACTGCCCTTTTCAGTTCAGTGGGGAAAACACCCTCCTGGAGTGAGCACCTGATTATCTCAGTGATTATTGGAATCAGAATTGACTAGCAACTTGAAATAAAGCTCGTAAGTCTTAGGTCCAACATGCAGCACATAGGGCACAGTCCCAAGACCACATGGGAGACCTCCTTCATCAGGACGCCCCAAACTTCATCCACAGTGACAGAATGCTCAAGTTCCTCACCTCCTGGGTACTGCCAGACCACGACAAGCCACCTTAGCAGATACCAGCTCCAATAGAGAACACCTTGCAAAGAAAAAATTGATTAAATTCATCACATTTTTCTGCTGCAAAGATGTTTCACAACTGAAGACAGAGAGGATTTACCGATCTGTTCTTGTGTTAAAGAGTTAAGCCAAGTCACAAAAGAAGAAAACATCTTCTCAACCTTTAATCAAGTATTCTTATTCTTTTCTTCAAATAGTTATTAATTCACGGAATATCTCAAAGATCTGCTCCTTCAATAATGATTGTAACGTTTCAGAACAAATGTTCCCTCATCAGACAAATTGGAGCTTTCTGTGTAAATATAAAAAAAATGTTCTAATTATAATCTGTTATTGTAGTCTGCATATTTTACGCTACTTCAGTGGTTACATTTTATACCGAGAAAGGTATCTAAGAAACGGGGGACTTCCCTCAATGTTTATGGGGAAGTTTTCTTTAAGACCGGGTCACATAAGGTGTGGTTACCTTTGGTAACGTAAGCACATTTACGTGTTCAACTATGCGGCCTGACCCCTTTTCTTTATCACCTGGTAAGGTGAAGTGCGAACTTTAGAAGTTGTTTTGGCATGTCTGCTAATGGCAGCGGGTGTCCAGAACATCCATGGGGTTTTCTTTATAATATGGAGCCCATAAACATCTTGAGAGAGAAGAAAGTTGGCATTATTACCGACTCTATGGGTAGGAATGATTTAAATTACCCCCATTCTATAGATAATCGCACATATAAAAAAATGCCTGTCGTGAAATTTGGGCTAGATATTTAAGTGTTGTGTTTCTTTGATTTTTTTTTTACAGAGAAACAAACAGAAAGGTCCTTATTGCAGATGTAACATGATTTATGGAGCTTTAAAATAAGTAAAAATGAATATTTTATTATTCGCCTTATTTTTCTCAAAGTCATCTATGTATGTGGGATTAATTTAGATTTAATTTTCAACAGAAGTAAAAAATAACTGCATTGAAATAAAAAGAGAAATGTACCCCTGCCCCCAGGGCAGACACACGTTGATATACTAGTGAATTTTTGGCATGTTTATTTGTAAGTTTCAGGCTTGTTCCCTTGTTTTGATATTTATGTTCACTGATGCAATGATTTAAATTAGTTCTTTATAAATTAATGTGCCTGTATTTATAACAGATTATAATAAGAAATTTTTTTTTTATATTTACACAGAAAGCTTCAATTTGTCTGATGAAGGAACATTTGTTCTGAAAAGTTACAATCATTATTACAGGAGCAGAGCTTTGAGATATTCCATGAATTAATAACTATTTGAAGAAAAGAATAAGAATACTGGATTATAGGTTGAGAAGGTGTTTTCTTTTTTTGTGACTTTGCTACTGATCCGTTTTCACCTTCTCCCTTCATTAAAATCAACAGGCACTTGGAGAAATTTTTCTGAACTTTGAAAAAGGAACCTTGGGAAACTTTTTGATTGAAAGAGTTAAGCCAGTCATTTTTTCCCTTCAGTGATCACATGGGATAGGAACACTGTCTTTTTCAGTGTAATTGCCCGCTAATATTCACCATTGTGAATTTTCAGCATCAGTTTATCCTCTGACCGGGATCTCCACCAGAAACGTTCCAACCTTCACCCCTTTGTCTTCAGTTACCATGGCTCTTAAACACACCCAGTTTACTACACCATTGTAACCATGTTCTCAGATCTTATTTTCTTTGATTTAAATGGGATTTTTATAGCTGATACAGTGGTAGTTGCAAAAAAGTTAACTGGTAGAGTGGTCTGACACGTAGTGAGGTGCACGATAACCGTTGAATAACATGTATTGTGGTACCACAAATACTGTGCTATACCACACTACTGGTTAATTTTTGTATGACTACCACTGTATTTTATTTACTAGGGTCCCTTTACTCCTCGTTGCATCTGACACCCACTGCCACACATCTATTTCATTTGCAAGGATTGTCTCCTTTTAACTTTAAAGGGACACTACCAACACTGCCCTATTCATTTCCATTATTACAAACCCTATTATCCAATTTGGAGTCCCTGGAGCCCAGGTACCCCCAAGACCATTTGTGCATGACACTCTCATAGGCAGGGCAAGCAAGCACTAAAGTTGAGGGAAAACATGCCTGCGCATGTCTTAGTGTGTCAGCAAGTGACAGCTAATAGACTACAGTACATCAGCATTATGATCTGCTCATAAATTTAGTAGACAGTTGGTTCGGCCATGTGTGTCTCTGTCTGACACCCCACTGACTCCCCTGTCCAGCCCTATCACGGGAATTTATCCACCCGACTCTTATCAGGAACCCTCCACCTGATGATCTTCATTTGGGGATACCTCCTCGGGGGGGGGGTTATATATTCACAAATTACTGCCTTGGCCTTTAATTTTCAAACAGCAACTCAATAAAAGTTAACTTACATATCTGCTCTATCCTTTGAGTGTAAATGATGGGAATGGATCCTCAAGGATCCCCGTGACCTCCCTTGAGGGGTAGCCCTCCACTACTCCTATGTTCAATCAGGTTACTCAATATTTCACTTCTCACAAGCAGGACTTCTTCCAGGTCCTCCTTCTATCCTCTGATGTCCTGGGGGGGTCAACTCTGTGGCCCCAACTGGATCCTGAGCCTCTGGCAACCTCACCGGGGGGGGGCTGGTGCCACCTGGAGCCAGGGTCCCTGCCACCATCCCTGAACCCACAGACTCCCCTGGTTTGGTTGCAGCCAGAAAGACTAGACTCTCCCTCTGTCCATCTGTCTTCACAGAACTGCTCCCCCTTCTCTTCTCTCCTGGTCCCACACCTAACCTTTCCTTCTTTTAGGGTAAAGGAGAATGGTGGGGCCATGAATATTCATGCCTAATTTTCACTCTCCTGGCTGAGTCAGGAAGTTCCAGGCACAAACTCCAGACTCCTTGAACTTGATTCTCAAAATTGGTGCAAGCTGTGCTAGTGGCGGCTTGCACCAACTGACGGTGTGCCAGGGACCCTGTGCCCAGTTCTCTATTGGGTAGGATCCTGGCAGCAAAGTCCCACAGCTTGTGGTAACTGTGGTCATGCATTAAACAGACAACATATTTGGATGGGTTGCCGCAAGCTGACGGGCAGCCGTGTGCCACTCTGGAATGTCCTGGTGGCTAGCGGTCCCCCCCAGCCCCGATCCCCTTTTTTATAAAATAATCACATCCCTGGTGGCTAGCAGCCCCCTTCCAGCCCCAATCTCCTATGTAGAAAATAATCATGTCCCTGTTGGCTAGTGGAGATGCCCCAGTCCCGCCTCCTATGTATAAGAATAATCATGAGCTTGGTGGCTAGCAGTACCCCCCCAGCACTGATCTACTATGTATAAAAATAAGCACATTTCTGCAGGCTAGCTGACCCCCCCCAGTCCTGATCCCCTGTTGTATTACAATGCATCACATCCCTGGTGGTCTGGTAGAACCCCCAAGCCCTGATCTGCCTATATAACAAAATATCTTTCCCTGGTGGTCTACTGAACCCCCGTCCTATCCCTGATATGCCCATAGAATAGAAATATATAATTCCATGGTGATCTAGTGGACCCTACCCCCATCCTGGCAGGCAGTGCCACACCATCTCACTCCCCCCAGTGCCATCCCTGAGCAGGTGACTGGCACAGCTCTCTGCTCTCCACCACAGCGGGCCACTGACTGAGCTGTCGAGGAGCACATCAAGGACAGCTCTGGTTGGCCTAACGGTACTTAGAAATTTGCCCTCTGGAAGGATTTTGAGAATCTCCGCTTAGGTGATATGGCAGCCTGCATTTGCTGCAAGCCCCCTACTGCCATGCAGCAGTCCATTTTGTGCTGCAAGGATGGCACAAGCCCCTTTTGGTGCATGCAGCCTGCGTTTGCCGCAGGCTGCATTTGGAATAGCTCCTGGCACATCTTTTGGCACAAGCTGCACCTTGTGCCATTTTTTGTGGTGCAGCCCATTGTGCCAGTCAGGGGGCTTTGAAAATTGGGCCCCTTGTCTCTAAACTGGGACCCACTAGAGAACCATTCTCAGGGTCAGGTTAAACCCTTCAAGTGCTCCCTAGTAACCTGCCTTGAGCTGGATGAAGAGAGAGCCTGCTTACACATACATCCATATGGTCTACCCCAATGGATATGATGGCTGAAGACCTGTGGTTCAGTTAGACAACCCAAAATGAGGTCCTCCCACAGAGACCACTATTAGAACTGCCACAGTTGAACCCTCTAGGCTGATTGCATCACTTTTGCCCTTCCTCCTCCCACTTCTCAACTACTCAACTTACAGGGAGGGATGATCTTGTTTCCTTTAGCCTTTTGCAAGGCTATGCCTGTAGTTCAATGGGCGGAGTAACAAACCATGCCACCAATCAGGCCTTACAGAGACGTTCCTCCTGGCTAGCCCAGGATCATTTTTTCATTGTGGCCGGAAGCTTTGTCGGCCGTTCCTTCGCCTGCTTCCCCTGTTCCTCGTTCCCTCTCCTTTCTCTGCTGCTTACTGCCTGGATGGTTCTGATGGGTCCCTTCCTGCTCTCTATTCCCTCACCTCTTGCTCCTTCTCTCACAGGTTTGTTCCCCTTTTCTTTTTCTTCCCTCTCTGTTCATTCCTCCCCTCGTTCTTGCTCTACCTTGGTTGTCCCCTGCTCCACCTTTAGTCTTCCTCCCTCCCCGTACCTCCTTTGTCCGCTTCTTGTCCTCGTCCTGTATCTGTTTGGCCATTCCTTCCTGCCTCCAGCCACTGCTCCGTTTTCTATGCTGGCGCTGTAGGTGTGATGTCACCCGCTCATCTCAGCTCTGCTCTTTAGTTCTTCCTCTTCCATCACAGCCCCAATTTATCCCATTCTCCCTCTGGTTCTTTCCTCCTGTGGCCCCCGTATTTCCACCACTTTTCACTCCTTGCCTGCAGTAGTTGGCCAAGCTCTCCAAGCCTCGCTTGACAGGGACTCTTTCCTCCAGCAGTACTGTTCTACTATTGCCGCCCACTTCCTGGTACTCCCGCTCATACTTCGCCACTGCTGGCTTGCTTTTCGCTGGGAGCCTTGCACCACCATCTGCCCCTGTTTTTCTCTCCTTTACTTGCTTTTCTGGTTGATGTTGCCTGCCTCAACTGGATTTTCCTTCCCTGCCTCAGCATCCCATTGCTGGACCCGGGATTCCTTCCGATGCTGGTGGCAGCTATACACTCAGTGCTGCACCACGGTGCCATTTTACTTCTTTCTGCCCCAATGTACCACTGCATTTTCTCCATGCCACATCCATCACCTCACTCGCATTCTATCTGGACTGTCATAATTTTGCGGTACCTGTAAATATGTGTGTTGTTCTTGGCCTTGGAATGATGCTCAGTTCTGGAGGCCTGGAATCTCTGTATTCTGACCGCACTGTGCTGTCTCCTCATTACCTGTGCCATTAGGAGCCATCTCGCTCTCCATAAGGTGTCTTTCCTGCCAGTAGCCCACCAGCTTCTGACAGTCAATTCTCATTTTGTGATTCTTCACCCACTCCTAGGGAACATTTTATTGTGGCTGCACTGTCTCTGGTTTTGCTTCAGTCCCTTTCACCTCTGTCTGCTTTCCTTTGTGCCGGCCCTGGGGCCAACAGTCCTCACTCATCTACACCATCCTCCCTACCCTCATTGTCCTCCTGCCAGGCATCCCACCTGACCACTGTTTCTGCTCCTATCGATGGGTCAGCACAGCTTCTGGCTGCTGGCATTTACCTATTTTCATTTCTCTCTATGGTTTGCTATTCACGGTGCCTTATTTGTCACTTCTCTGTTTTTCCCACAGTGGGAGACTGCGCTGTTGTGATGTGCACCATAGCTCCAAGCTGCTCCACTTCCTTTTTGTATCTCACCTCTTCTCCATCCTCATTCTGTCAACCCTGCTCAGCTTGCTCCATGCTTTCTTTTGGGAGCTTTTTTATCCTATCCTTCTCTTACCTAATTGCATATTTATCTCCTAGTCCTATGTTTTGCACCACTCACCTTGTATCTCCCTCCAGAACTTCATCATCTCTATACCGACTTTGCAGTTCCTCATACCTACCATTATACCTAGTTTTCTTCCTGGTACTTTGTACCTAAGCCATCAGCTACGGGCTTCGCCCAGTCCTCCTGTTTTCTCACTATTGACCCTACCTCTGCCTTGACCCTCTGCCTACCCACCTACACTACATCCTTCTTTTTGGGCTCTCCATGCTTGGCCTGCCACCCCTTTCCCTGGTGCACTCTAGTTTTCTGACCCCTCGGCCCTTTCACATCACCTAGCTGCCAGCCTTCTACCATATTTTCCTCTTGCACCCCGATATCTCCGTTTTCCTGACCCTCATTGTATCAGCCTTCTCCTGCCCCCCATTGTTTGGCTTGTATCATCCTCCTCTCTATGTCAGACTCCATTCCTCTCAAACATCATCCTTCCTGTCCTGATCTCGCAGTTCCTCTAACCACCATCATACCTTGTTCTTCTCTTGGTATTTTGTACCCCAACTGTCGGCTGTGAGCTTCACCCAGTCATTCTCGTCTCCCACTCGTGCACTTCCCCTTATTCTATCTTGCTGTTTTACTTCGCAGCCTCGAGACTCCTGGCTAAGGAGTTGCTTCTTCTCCATTATTTTATTCTGTGCTAGCTCGCCCCACCTTCCACCGCTCCCTCGCCTCTTCTTTTTACTTGTCCCGTGCTTTCTTTTTGGGGGTGTTTTCCTACCCTGCCATCACCGTACTTATTTGTAGCTTCCTCTTACCCTAGTCCTACATTCCGGACCACTCAACTCTTTATCCACCACTCCACGTCAACCTCCATCGTTATTGAACCTTGTCCTTCCTATACCCTACCTGCCATCATACTTAGCCTTAACAGTACCGTCCTTCAAGGATTTCATTCCATTATCATTTTTTTTTTTGAAATTTAATTTTATTGATTTGAAAAAACAAAACAACAACAACACAGTATGAAACACATCAAAGAAGTACAAGAAAAAATTGGAATGAGCGGTACAACCAAAGAACCACCCCCTCCCCCCCAAACATATCCAAACTCCATACAAAAAAGAAACACAAAACCCCAACCCCCCAAAACCCCAATCCCACCCACAATCCCATCAACCCACCCTATCACAAATACTAGAAACAGTGTACAGTGCCGAACATTCACCCCAATGAATAACTCCTTCCCCTCCTCCGGGTGCACCAACAAACACCAAACAATGTCTGGATAAAGCTACATATCACCATCATTTCCAAATCTTGACATTTGTATAAAGCAAGACACTCTTAATAACCAGGATTGATATAGTTCTTAAACTAAAGGCAGACATGAGGAGTCGGGTCTAGAGTTATGTTAGTTAAATCAAGTCAAACACAGGGCTTGAATTTACTCCATCTCCGCTGAAAAAGGTCCAGCGACATTTAATACTCAAATCAACCTTTCAGACTGGAGATATGAAGCCAGTTCAGTCAACCAATCAGCAAATGACAAGGCCAGTTGGTCAGTCCAGTGTCTTAAAACCAATTTTTAACAGCCATAGACACCAAAACCATATAATATCTCGCTCAGCACTATCTATACGGGAGAAATCACCAGAATACATATCTCAGGAGAGAAAAGCGGACAGACCCAGAAGAGGATCAAGATAATCCCAGACCAGAGACCACAAGGGGCGACTTTAGGACAGTCCCAAAACATATGGATTAAGCTACCTTCCCTTGCAAACACCTGAAGCACTTTGAATGAGAGACCTCTTAAGCTGAAAGAGTTTAACGGCATATAGTAGAGATTATTAACAATGTAATATTACTTAACCACAACCTATCCTGAGTATGATATCTATAAAGATCTTTCCAGATACCAGACCAATCCAGGAGATGTCAGGTAGAAGGTGTGCCCACACACCGAGCCTTCAACCGCATCCAGCAAGTTATAATTCAGAAGGAAGGAATATATCAGAGAGATAGAATGGGATTGGGAAGCAAAATTGATAATTCCAGAAAGAAAGGGATAAACGGCAATCCTTAAAGGTGGTACCAAATCTCCGACCGATCAAATGTCTCAATTGATATACTTTAAAATATCTCTCCTAGGTATATCGAATTTCTCAGTATGTCGCCGAGAGAGAAGTAGGTCCCTACTGAAGAAATGCTCAAGTCTGGCTCTCTGATTTGTGGTAACCAATCCAGGGTTATCCATGAAGTACCCAGTTTAACATTGGGATTACGAACAACCGGTTGTCCCAAATCTGAAATGGCGGAGACACAGAAAAACTTTAAGCATTGCACAAGCGACTTAAGAGCAGCCATCATCACACTGTTTGACACCCAATATGAAAGTACCTTTGGGGATAAGTAAGGTAAAGCAAACCTATCTGGTTTGATCTCAGAGAGAGAGGCAGCTCAAGTTGAAGCCAAATTGGACAGGATGAATCTGATTCAGTAGAGAACCATCTTCCCAACTTAGAAAATGGGCCGCCATGGTACAACAGGAGATTAGGTAATCTAAGACCCCCTTTCTCCTTAGGAAGCGATAATTTAGCATAGGAGCGCCTAACCCCTTTCCCTTGCCACACAAAATTAGAAAAAAGCACATGAAACTGTTAAATATAAGAGATAGGAAGCCAAAGGTTAACCAAGTTCAGTGGATAGAAAATCCGAGGGAGAACATTCATTTTAAGAATATTTATTCTACCCCAAAATGAAATAGGAAGAGCTGACCAGCGCTGTAAATCTTGAGAAACCAAGTTTTTGACTCTGTCCAAGTTTAACTTTCTCAAAAGAGAAAGATCAGTAGAAAAATAAATCCCTAAATATTTGATAGATCTAGGGGCCCATTTCATCCCAAAAGAAGAAAATACGGACTTTTGGGTATATACATTAAGAGGAAAGATTTCAGATTTTGAAATATTCAACCTATAACGAGAAAAGGTACCGAACCTCTCAACTATATCTATCACCGCCTTCAAGGACTCAGCCGGATCTACTAAATGTAAAAGAATATCATCTGCGTAAGCAGAGAGAACCAGTTCCCTTTGATGTAATCTAAGACCCTTGACCTGGGAAGAAGCCTTAGCCTAATAAGTAGGGGTTCCAGGTACAAATTAAATAATAGAGGAGAAAGGGACATCCCTGCCTGGTACCGGTATATAGACTCAAAAAGGGAGGAAAACACCCCATTACAGTAAATTTTCGCAGAAGGGCTATTATAAAACACCCAAATCCTATTTAGAAAAGCAGGCGGAAAACCCATTCTCCCCATAACTGCCCAGAGAAAAGTCCAGTCCACATGGTCGAAGGCCTTTTCAGCATCAAGGGAGACCAAAGCAGCTGGATACGAAACGGATTGGGCATATTGAGTGATATGCGACAAAGTCCTCAAATGATCAGCCGCCGATCTGCCAGGGACAAAACCAACCTGCTCAGGGCTCAACAGACCAGACCAAACCCTCCTGATTCTTTCAGCAAGTATTTTAGCCAGAATTTTCATATCGTAGTTTTGAAGAGAGATTGGTCTGTAATTGGCCGGATCCGTGTGAATCTTATCAGGTTTGGGGATTAAAACAATTGTAGCTTCGAACAATGAGGGATCCACGTCCGGAGCTACTGATAAGTACTCATATAATTTAAGAAGAGTAGGTACCAAATCCTTGGCGAAGGCCTTATAAAAATTAGCCGGGAGACCATCAGGACCTGGTGTTCGGTCGGGAGCGAGGGAAGCAATTGATCTCTCAATCTCCTCCGCCGAGATTGGAGCCAGCAAAATAGCCTGTTGAGCCTCTGATAAGCAAGGGATATCGATCTCCTCAAGTATTCATTTAGGTCCTAAGGGAGGCGATATAGGGATTTACTATAAAGGTCCAGATAATAGTCCTTAAACATACGAGCAATTCCTCTGGGTGAAGTAACAACTATACCGGATGAAGAAATTAAAGAAGGGATAATCCTGGAACTTTCCAATGCCCGTAACCACAAGGCCAGGATTTTACCGGATTTCTCCCCTTGATCAAAGTACTTGGCTTGAGTTTTTAATAAACAATATTCTGTTTTCTCCTTCAAAAGATCTAAGTATTCATTCTTAACTGATAGGAGCTCTTTAAGATCAGTTAAAGAAGAAGTTGAGGAATATTTAGCCTCCAAATCCCTGATTTTACCCATCAAAGATAAGGAGTTTGCCAGCCCTTTTTTCTTTCTAAGGGGAAGCCAGTTTAATAAGCTCGCCCCTAAGATAACATTTCAGGGCAGACCAAACCATATCCAGCCTCGGAGTAGAATTGAGATTATCTACCAAAAAGAAGGAAATCAGGGAACTAATATCAGACACATTTTGAGGGTCCTTCAACAATTGAGTGTTCAGGCGCCAAACTGAATCTCGGGAGAAATCTGGGGCCAAGGAAAGTTTAATCCAGACAACAGCATGGTCCGATAAAATAATTGGGTCAATACCAGATAAACAGAGATTCGGAAGAAAGGAAGTACTAGCTAATACCATATCCAGCCTAGATTTGGTACCATGCGACTGAGAAAGGAAGGAAAAGGCTCAAGAGAAGGCTGGCATGTCTCCAGGGGTCATATAGACCCAGCAATCCATCTCATCTGGAAGGCTCTATGAGCCGGGAAGGAGGGCGCTATCCTGAGGATCTCTATCTAGAATGGGTGAACAGGAATATTCCAGTCCCACCCAGTATAAACTGAGCAGGAAGAAAGTTAGCCAATTTGTCAGCAAGGGACATGAAAAATCCCGGGTCACCCCCAACCGAGCCATATATAGAACCCAGAACAACATTGTCCCCATTAAGAGAGCCCTTAACCAACAAAAACCTCCCCTCTGGGTCTGACACAGTCATCTCTATGGTAAATAAAACATGTTTCTTAACTAGAACTGCCACCCCTTTACTAAAACAAGAATTACCTGCAAGATAGGACTGGGAAAAGCCAGAGTGAGATAATAGTTTGGTGTCACCATGGCTGAGATGAGTTTCCTGCAGAAAAAGAATATCAATTTGCAGTAGTGAACAATGTTTAAACAACTGCAAGTGTTTGACCTGATCCCTAAGTCCGCGTACATTCCAAGAGGCTATTTTGAGAGTATTCATAGCCATTTTAAATACGGAATACAAAATTCAAATATCCAGACACAATCAGGATTACAAGAAAGAAAAAGGTGCACCCACAGGAAAGACTGAGAATATCGAGATAATACCCAGAGCAACCAAACTTTGTCCCCAACAGGAGAACCCCCATTTTCATCCCCCAGAAACAGCACATTAAACTAAATTGGGGATTAAGCTGTTCCACTATATATCCCCAGTCCACTATTATTTATAGCAAAGTAGCCTCATCCAAAACAGTCCCAAATAAGAGTTACAGAAAACATGTTCCTTCCTATAGCAGCACTTAGTAAACCAAATGTCATATAAAATACCAGGAGAGTATTCATCAGGCCCGCCCCCACCCATTAAAACCCGAGCCTCCATAGTAAACAAGAGACCATACAAAACATGAGGAATAACAGTCATCAGTCCCAACCCCGCCCACCCAACAAAGACCAAAATCCACAAAACCCAGAACAAAACAGTCGGTAACAGGAAGACCTCCCTCCTCCCTTCCCTAAGTCCAGAAACCCAACATAGCCTACGAAGAGTCAAATTAGACTCCCCACCCACAAACAACCAGTACCCCAAACAAACCAAAAAATAACTATATACAACGAGTGGCCCGAGTATAATAACCCTATAAAATAATCTAAGGCCTAAAGCCCCGAACCACCCAACCCCCATTGTGAACCTCCGACTCTTCAGCGAGAGTACAAGAACCAGCACGCCGAATGGTTCCGCAAAACCTACGACAGCAAACATCCACCGGTCCAACCATAACACACCCTAACAAACCTAATACCAGGGAGAGGTTAGCCAACCCCCAACATATGGCTTGTGATTCCACATCCAGCTTAGCAGGTATTCTTAGGCCCGAGCCCTCTGCCCACCCCCATGCACCCATAACCAATGAAATAAGAGGCAAAAGGGGAGATGTTAAAAGGAGACCAGATAGAAGAGGGGTATAAAGATATGACAAATCCTTCCTACAATAAAACCCCATCCAACTATATCTCCCTCCCCGCCCACAAACCAAGAACAAGGCCCAAGAAATCAGGGACAAAGAAACAAAGCCAGGGCTAGCTCCCCAAATAGGAGACATTAACCCATGAGATTGTTAGCACAGGAGGCAGAGCAAGAAACGCAATTCAGAGAAAACAAATCTGTATCTTTCGAGGCTCAGCACCACCCTGTGCCCATCATTCCCACAGCTCTGCCACAAAAACATACCTACTGAGAAGGACAGAGTACAACCTTTGGGCAAATCCAGAGCCAAGTCTAAAAATAAAGGACAGCCAAGCGGCGCTCATCCAGCCCCAGTATAGCCAAACGACCCCCCAGCGTCTATCTCAGAAAAAAAGCATTTAAAAATTATCAATTTACCCACTATCCAGACAATCCACAAAAGAAAATCTGAGGGTTCAAAGGAATCAATAAGGCACTGAAACCCTAGAAAACATCAACTCAGAACCACTGTTTCCAGAGGGACCGGTAAGATAGAGGAACCAAACCGGTCCGGCCATCAGGAAGTTTCCCCCCGGAAACAGTGATCCAACAAGAAAAGGTTCCGTCGCGGGGAGGCATGAATGGGGGCAGCGAGGGGGTCCCCAGCTATCCGAGAAAACCACCCCTCGCAACCCGAACCAGACCGAGCAACCCAAAGGGGAGAGACAGGGAAGCAAGAAAGCGAGAGAAAGCAAGAAAAAAATCAGAGGCAGAAAAAAAAGACCGGAGAAGAAAGGTAAGACCAAGAGACACCCCAAACAGCCAGCACATTAAAACAGTGAACTTTTAACAAAGAAAGCCAAAATACAGATATTTAAAGCAAAGGAGGTCATAACCCCACAGGGTCAACATAATCCTGTATTAAAATAAAAGGGAAGTCCTTTCAGCCGGTCGATTTGAACAGGTCTGGTAGTTTAGTTGCCAGTTCTTTGAAGGCCGCTTTGGGGGAATTAAAACTAGTAGCCATGCCTCCAACAGTGACCTTGAGAACTGCCGGATATATCATCCTAAAGGGGATGGAGGCAGCTATTAGCTTCTGCACTACGGGATGATAAGCTGCCCTTTTCCCGGGTTTCTTTAGGTAGATCCTGCGTAATCCGGATTCTGGATATGCCCCAAAGGATCTCTTTAAGTTCACGGTTTCGTGTAGACGTGCTGTCTTTCCAGATAACTTAGGAATTTAGCGACAATAGGACGTGGGGATCCAGACAAGGGCCTAGGTCTTAGGGAGCGATAGCATATCTTCTATATGATAAGAGGAGTTGATAGGAGATGGGCCCACGACCTTGCTCATGAACTTCTGCAAGAAGGCCATCAAGTCTGGTCCTCTTCCATCTCAGGTAGGCCCAGGATTATTAAATTGTTCCGCGATTACGCCTTCTAAGTCTTCTGCTTTGGCTTGCAATTTTTAATCTGATGTTTAAGCTCAACGACTTCACTTTCAGTTTTCGTCCCTCCACTGCTCCGCTGAGAAAACTCGGCCTACATCAGAAACTCTAGTAGAGACAGAGGAGAGATCGCACGCAGGGACTTAAGCTCTCCAGTTATTTCTTTCAAAATATCCTTCAAAGGAGTGAGCTCTTGGAGGAACCTATCCTCCGTTAAGGGAATGGCTTGTTGCATTCTGTCCCCAGTTCGCTCTGATTTAGCAGTACCCTGGTTGCGTTGTTTTTTTGCAGCTTTCTCAGGGGATGCAGGAGGTGTGTGCCTGACTGAGGCCTGCTTCCCATCCACCTCCATCCCAAAGTTATAAACAGCTATTTCTTCCACAAAAACTCGTTTTGCGATAGCAGGCAACTTAATCAGACGTCTTCTGATGAAATTTCTTGTTTAAATGCCAAGATGATTCAAAAAAACAGGCAGGAAAGGTGGCTAGAGGGGAGAGCTCAGAAATCCAGCTGCTGTCTAGCTAGATGCCATCACGTGACCTTCATTCCATTATCATATATATCGTTCACTTGTTCTCAACCCTCCTATCTTCCTATACTGACTTCTCAACTCATCGTAGGCTGTGGGCTTCGCCAAGCCGTCATCATCTCACCCCCTCATACCATTCACTCACATTCTGCTGTTCCATGCCAGCCTTCAAGGCTTCCCTCCATCAGCATATCTCATATATTCATTTTTGAACCTTCACTCATCCATTCCGACTTTGTAGCTCCTACTGCAATAATTCTGATACTTTCCACCTCACCCGTCAGCTGCAGGTTTCGCCTGCCCATTCTCGTTTCTACCTTCATGCAGTTTGATCCACTTCTAATTTGGTTTCTCAGTGGACCCAGCTGGCATGTACTCCAGTGGTTATTAATCACAATCAGCCTCCTCAAGACCCATGTCAGGGACTCCTCTGGTCAGTCTGACCTCTATGTAGGTCTATTTGTTCACATTGACTAATCAAGCATACCCCTCATATTGGTCTTATGCTACCTCGACTTGACCTGCTCGCTACTAGAAGACATACCTTCTATGTTCTTTGCTCCATGGCTCAGAGCTAGGCTGTAGCCAATGGTCTTACTCTGCACCCACAAAGTCCACATCTAGAGCATGCGAAGCTCAGAGCGGGGTCCTTCTCCCTGGCCCATAGTGAGAATGTCTTCGTTCCGGGTGAACATTCCGTCGACACCTCTGGATGTAGAATTTATGGCTTCAAGCTGTGAGGGGTGGGGCTCTTATTGGCAGAGCCCCTTTGGCTACCTGAGCCCATTTGGGGGCACCCTCTCCGCTATTCTACCTCTGACTGCCTCTGGTTCACCTGGTCTGTTTTGTAGGCTCATGTAGGCCAGCTGAGTGCCTAAGCGGTTATTTCTCTCCTCCTTTACTTTGGGGCGTCTAGTTGCAGAGACGTCACTCACAACCCTCAAAAGCATTCCCGTTTGAAGAACAGAGTGAGAACGTCTTCCAAATTGGAATCTTTTCTTCTTCCCTCGATCTCAACTCTAAATTGCAGTAGCTGAGCCATCACTAACCAATACATCCTTCAGCCTGGAGGGAAGGCAACCTAGGCCTTGGATCCCTAGAGGTTTTCTCCTCAAAGGGTTTTTTTCCTGTCCTCCATGCCGATGGTCATAATATTTAGTTAGGGTTAGTGCTTTCACAGGTTCCGTAGTTAGATTCCGCTGTTGAATGGAGTCAGATAGTGGCCCTGGCTGTTCCCTGTCTCCTTAGGAAGTCCGGCCTCCTGCTTCATGTCAACTTCCAATCCACTAATTATTCTTCATTGTCTCCTGTTCCTCTCCTGTCCTATCCATCTACACCTATCGACCTTCAGTCCCATCCTCGATATCATTCTGACTCCTCACCTCCTTCGCTGCTTGACACCCCTTTGAGCACTCTTTTTTGGGCTCCTTCCTAAGCTACCTTTAGCCAAGTGAATCATTCCCATGGCATCTATGGGGTGGAACCCTTCTCTAGGGTTCCTTGCCATCGTACCCCTACAGGGTAGTATATCCCACAGATAGAGAGGTGAACAGCTACAATTTAACTAAGTCACATAAGCATACATCATACATAGTTGCAAAAGCACATTGAATTGCAAGGCTACACCTGTAGTTCAATGGGCAGAGCAACAAACCATACTTCCAATCAGGCCTTAAAAGGTTGCTCCTTCTGGATAGTCCAGGACTGTTTTTTCATTGCCCCACCATCCTCCCCTCCTCCTCCAGTGGCTCGTCTCTCTTTCTCATGGGCTCCTTCCTAAACTACCTTTAGCCAAGGGAATCATTCCCACAGCACCTATAGGGGTGGAACCCTTCTCTAGGGTTCCTCACCACCGTACCCCTACAGGGTGAGATATCCCATGGATAGAGAGGTGAATAGCCACAATGTATCTAAGCCACATAAGCATACATCATGCCAAGTTGCATAAGCACATTGAAGGTTTAGATACTTGGGCACTTCCTACAAGGTGAAAACATGCAAGCAAACCAACATACATCATGCTGCAAAAACATCCATACATCCTCTTGGGCTGTCACATTAACTCTATAATAAATAAAAATCGTGTTGACATGCACTACTGTATTTTTATCATGAGGGCTGCCTCTTCCCAAGTTCTCAGAACAGTATTCTAAGGGAAACAACATAATGTCATTTGAATCACACCACTGCTTCCTCCTGCAAAAAAAAAAAAAGGCATGTTTGTAAATTTAAGAACATCTCATTGTCTTGCAGTGTGCTTCTATCTCATTACTTTAAACAAAAAAAGTATTTCATAAAGGTCTGGAAGTATAAATAAATGACTGTATGTTGAGCTCTCTCTGTCTTCCTCTATAAGAGTGCTGTCTCATGTGGACTCCTGGTGAGAAAACTGAAATGTGCAATGCGGCTTTTCTGGTTTTGAGAGATTGGGCTGGGAAAATCAGAACCAGAATCAGTACCAAAATGTAATATGTATTTAAAAGAAATGCTGTAATCAATTGAAAAAAAAACACAGATACACATTAGCTGTGGATCTGTACTCAAAATGCATGTGTGAACCAGCGGTGTCTCTTTCTACCACTCCTGTGGTTCCGTTATCCCACCTAACCTTGAAGACTACTACTACTTATTTATGGTTGCAATAGCCACTTTAAACGTTGATTCAGACCCCTTTTATTTTGCACAAGTTATTAATTATGAATTTTTGAAAATCATTTTTATTATAGTACAATCCTTAATAATGTAAGTAAGTATTTTTTTTTTTGTATGAATGGATGAATCACTCTGTATGTTTTACACTCTATATTTACACATGATTATTCACACTTACTCCTTCTTATACATGATTAGTGGGTCTTGCAACTACTAATAATAGGCATGCGCTACAAACTGTATAAAATTGTCACTTGATCTTACAAGCACCCCCTCCACTCCGATGAAGCCTTGCAGAAGCTCATAGGGTAATCTTTTTACTTTTGTTGCTGATAGATCCCTAACACCAGCTACCTGGTGTGTGCATCTATTTTTGTTCACCTTGTTACGTGGCTACGTGTTACAGACAGCACCTTCAGAAGGCTCGCTCTCCACTGTACCATGTTCTGTCTTTTAGTTTTCCAGTACTGCTCCCACCCAGCTGCTGCCTTCCCTAGCAGGATTAGCATGAGCCCTGGCTCCTTGTGATTAACAGACCCCTACCCAATAAGGTAGTTAGCTAAATGCTGGTATGAAGTTGTGGGAATGCCCCCCTCCCCCACACATACATAGTATAACCAGATGCATAAGTGCCTCCATTATAACCATCCAAATCAAAGTAAGAAAAAAACCCAAAAACAAATGTACTTGCCAGGCTGAAAGGGTGCCGGGTAAGGGCACCACTGGAACTTAGTACTGCAGGATGGGGTTCACCTGTACCTCTGGAAAAGATAAAAAGAGAGAGAAAGAGCATGTCAAGCACACACACACATACAATGAGTGATCTATAGTACAAATAAGAGGATTTAAGACAATAGGGGCTGAGTAATGATAACCCTGACAGGCCCTGCTAAACAGCAAGGCTCATGTATAGAGAGTAATATAGTTTCATAGATTGTTATGAGTTCAGGAGACCACAGGCCTTTTGGAACTCTCCACCTGAATTCAGGTGGGAAAGTATAAGGATCTAGCCAAGAAATTGTATCGTTTTATCTGCCATAAAATGATCTAGCCTGTTTTTGAACATTACCGTGTTTGCACTATCTACCACCGTTTTTGGTATTGCATTCCATGCTATGATATAATTCTTTGGCTGTACCAATCATTTATTTTTTGGGTCCTGTTTACTTCTCCTCTTAGTTTGTGATTATGGGTTCTGGTGTTAGTAAGTCTGTTTTGCCTCACTAGGCCTATTGTCTCCATCAAGTATTCATTTTTCATGGCCTTGAATGTAAAACATAAGTCAGCTCTTAAATGTCTATATTGCACCAAGTGTAGACCAAGGTTTTCTAGCCTTTTCTCATAATCTAAAGTCTCCATATTCTTTACTTTTTTTAGTAATTCTACGTTATACCCCTTCAATCAACTTTCTGACACCTATAGATGTAGGTATATAAAATGGGGAGCAGTAGTCGAGATGTGGTCGGACTAAGATCGAATAAAGGGGATTATTACTTTAGGCTCTCGGTTTTTTATGTTTTTAAGAATGCACCCATTGATACGTTGGCACTTCAAACAACATGAAGTCTTGCTGTATTCTGACAATATGCAGTTAGACCGACCAGTTCAACTGCCCAGGAGAACAAAGAGTTAACTCTGTGCAAATGCATAGAACATTGAGCTCGAGCTCGCTTTTCAAACCACTGTCCTCGGTACACTCTAGTAACTGATCAGATTCTTTACTCCGCTCACCAGTGAAGCCGCCTCGCCTCGGAGATTTCTCCTCATTGCCTTTGGTCTAGCTGAGTTTCATCGGTTCAGTTTCAAGCGCTTTGTTATTTTATTTAAAAAACGTTCTCAAACCGCTGTCTTCGGTATAGTGTACATTCCTAGGTTGGGTAAATGTTCGGTTTCCGATCGGTTCCGTGACTGTGAAGGGACCTAACTTCTATTTTCCCCTTTGTTATCTGTTAAATTTACACTGTATTGGGATCCAGTGCAAAGTCCTGACCAGAACCGAGGGCTCTCGGTTCCTTTTTGGCTGGCGCTAAACCGTTGGCCGGTTTAGACATTGTTTTCAAACAACATGAAGTCTTGATGTATTCTGACTATGTGTAGTGATCTCCAACCTTTGAACTGCCCCGGAGAGGAAAGAGTTAACTTTCCATGCAAGGCATGGAACTCTGAGCTCGAGCTCGGTTGAGCCTCTGTCTGCTGTTGTTTGAACCCCAACCACCAGATTCTGTACTCCGCCTCACTGAACAGTCTCTCCGGAGATTTCTCCTTCGCTCGGTTCAAAAAAGTCAGTTAAAGTGTTGTTTTTTCTCTCGGTTTCAACCAAATTTCTACAGTCTAACCTGTCGGTTAAGTCTCTGTCTGTGGTACCGTGAGTACTAGATAGGTTTCTATATTAGTTTTCTGTATGGAACTTGCAAACATTGGATTGGTTCGGTTTGAACCGATCAGGTTTGTGAAAAGGTTTTTTCTGATTTATTAGAGTGTGGTAACCAGTCCGTATTGGTTCTAAAAAAAACGGATTTCATTACGTTTTTTTCCAAGACCCGTAACATGGTCAGGAACCGATAGGGGTGTCTTGCCTGGCGGATTGCCGAAAAAAGGGTAAGTTTGGTTAGGACTGGCCATGTCTGAAAAACCCAAGAAAAAAACCAGGCCCACTGGGTTTCAACACTGTAGTGTGTGTGGGGAAGCCTTTGCTAAGGTTGATCCTCACACCACCTGTGTTTATTGTCTGGGATTTGACCACCTCGATTCAGACTGCCAGATTTGCAAAAGTTTTCCCAAAGCTACCCTGGATAAGAGAGTAGGTAGACTGAGGGAAAGGGAGGCCGAGAAGTCTGCTGACCCAGATGGCCAGCCCGGTTCGGTTCCGACCGAACCAGAAGGAGTGTCCTCTGACCAGGGCGAGACTTCTTCGGGCAAAAGGAGAACCGACTCTGAGGAGTCGGTTCTGGTTAAAAGAAAAAGAAGGGATAAGTCAGCAGGTTCGGATCAACAAGTTATTTTTCTGACCGCTGATGAAATAGCCAAAGCGATAAGGATTGTTCAGTCGCTAACTTCGGTTCCGACTGAACTGGCACCATCGGTTAGGGGCTCAGTTTGGTCGGTTTCCCCAGTTCTGGATTATAATTTAGAAGAATTTTATGAACTGGAGGAGGAGGAGGGAGAGTATGAAGATAGTGATGGTGATTATGACAGTCTGGATGTGCCCATTGACCCGGACATCTCCCCAGACAGACCTTCAGGTGTTTCTCCTCCTAGGCTTTCTGAGTCCCCTTCCCACTTTATGTTTTACAAAAATTGGCTGAAACCCTACAGCTCCCTATGGAAGAAGCAGTAGAGGATCAGGAGGAGCCTGATTATGTTGAGATGATGGACATCCCAGAGTCCAGGAGATTGTCTATTCCCCTCCATAAGTCTTTTGGGAAACAGACATTTAAAATTTTAAAAACTCCTAATTCCATACCTCCTGTGGACAGCAGAATGGACAAGAAGTATACTCTTTCAGGCTCAGATACAGAGTTCCTTTCCCAGCAATGCAGCCATGTTGGGGTAGTGCAGGCTGCTGCCTGTGATAAGGCAAATATGCCCTTGGCTTCACACCCCCCCAGATAAGGACTCCAGGAGGATTGATGCCATGGCAAAGAAACAGTACATGGCAGCATCTTTGGGACTCAGGCACGCTAATTATATGGCCTATACAGCTAGATACCAAAAGTCCAGGTGGGACACTGTGATGGCTCTAGCTAAACAGGTCCCTGAGCAGCTTGCCAAGGAGCTGGAGCAGGTGGCTGCAGATGGGATTGAGGCATCCAAGGTGCAATTTCATGCTGCTGTGGACTCCAGTGATGTTTCATCTAGAGTCATGGCTACATCTGTGGCCCTTCGAAGGATGGCTTGGCTCAGATGTACTAGCCTGTCACAGGATACCCAGACTAAGGCCATGGATTTTCCTGTCATTGGTAATTCTCTGTTTGGGGAGCAGACAGAGAACTACATGAAGAAAATGGATGAGTATAGGACCACCTATAGGAGTGCTCAGGCCAAGGAAAGGCAGGCCACTCCCCAGAGGCAGCATTCCAGGGGCAGGGGCAGGCCTTTTCATAGGCCTTTTTACCAAGCCCAGGCCTCCTCTTCTGCCTTTGCTCAGAAGGGGTTCTTTAGAGGGAGAGGCAGACGGGGTATGAGCAGACCTGCTTCCACCCCTCAGCCTAAAGCCCCTGCCAAGCAGACACCCTGATGTGTCTGCCCAGGCCGATTCTCCACTACCTGTAGGGGGCAGGCTGGCTTACTTTGTCCAGGACTGGAAGTCTTTAACATCAGACAAGTGGGTCCTGGAAGTAGTAAGCCAGGGACTGGTTCTCAGCTTCAAAAAATTCCCTAAGATGAGAACCAGATCTTTTCCACCTGCAAATCCTTCAGAGGCCCTTGCCCTAGAGGCAGAGGTCTCGTCCCTCTTGGCTCTCAGAGCCATAGAAAGGGTTCCACCTCACACAGGGAAAGGGATTGTACCCAGGTACTTCCTAACCCCCAAAAAGACAGGAGAATGGTGGCCCATCCTGGATCTAAGATATTTAAACAAGCACCTTTTAAAGCCAAAATTCAAAATGGTGACTCTGGGAATAATTCTGCCATCTCTAATGCCAGGGGACTGGCTAGTCTCCCTGGACCTCAAGGATGCCTATTTTCACATTCCCATCAGGTGCTCCCACAAAAAGTACCTCAGGTTCGAGTTGCCCTCAGGCCACTATCAATTCAGAGCAATGCCCTTTGGCCTAACATCAGCCCCAAGGGTGTTCACAAAATGCCTGGCAGTTGTGGTTGCTTTCCTAAGGAGAAAAAAGATCTCCGTCTTTCCATACCTGGATGACTGGCTCATAGTGGTTCAGTCTCCAGACCAAGTCAAGTCATGTCTCCAGATAACTCAGCAATTGCTCACTTCCTTAGGATTCCTCCTAAATCTTTCAAAGTCAGTTCTGGAGCCAGTACAGCTCCTCGCCTTTATAGGGGCAGAACTGAATACAATAAGAGCAAGAGCCTTCCTTCCCCTGGACAGGACAAGGACCCTTACGAAGCTGGCCTCTTCATTCACCCTTCAGGTGTCTCGACCAGCAAGTCACATTCTGCAGCTTCTGGGCCACATGGCAGCCTCTACGGCAGTGGTCCAAGGAGCAAGATTTCAGATGAGGGACATTCAGTTCCACTTAAGAGCCTTCTGGTCCCAGAGAAAGGATTCGCTGACCAAACTAGTCCCCGTGATTCGAACCCTGATCCAGGCTTTGCAATGGTGGCAGGATCAGGACAATCTAAGGCAAGGAGTTCCTTTTGTCACTCAATCTCATTCCCTAATCCTTACTGCAGATGCCTCCCTCTTGGGCTGGGGAGCCCACTTGAGGGATCTGACCACTCAAAGACTATGGTCACCTCAAGAGTCTCTGCTTCACATCAGTCTCTTGGAACTCAGAGCAGTGTTTCTGGCACTGCAAGTTTTTTCCAAGTCTGTTCAGAACAAAGTAGTCCAGATCAGAACAGACAATACCACCACAATGGGGTACATCAACAAACAAAGGGGCACTCGGTCTATGGCCTTGTGCACAGAAGCAATGAAGTTGTGGTCTCTGGCCTATTTCCTGCAAACTTCTCTGATAGCAGTGCACCTCCCAGGGAAGGACAATGTTCTGGCAGATGCTCTCAGCAGGATATCTCAGGGCCATCACGAATGGTCCCTAGATCCCCTAGTTTTGAAGGTGATTTTCTCCAGATGGGGCACTCCACAGATAGATCTTTTTGCAGCCCCAGACAATCACCAACTCCCCCTTTTTTGTTGCAGACCCCCAGTATTGGGCTCAGTCCCCCTGGATGCTCTACTTCTCAATTGGGAAGGGAAGTTTTTGTATGCCTTCCCCCCCTTCCCTCTCCTTTTCAAGGTACTAGTCAAAATCAGGTCTCAACCCTGCAAAATGATTCTGATTGCTCCAGACTGGGCCAGACAGCCCTGGTACCCACTGTTGCTGTCCTTAGAAGTCCACCTTCCCCTGTCTCTTCCCAGGAATTACAACCTGTTGACATCCTCTCAGGGGAGAGTTTTGTATCCAAATCTCAAATCTCTCTATCTCAAGGCCTGGCTATTGAAGAGTTAGAGTTTGCTGATCTGCATCTCTCTCAAGGTGTTCTGGATATTCTAAAGGCTTCTCGAAAGCCTTCCACCAGAAAGTCTTACAATTCCAAGTGGAAAAGGTTCACTATTTGGTGCTCTGTTAAGCATATTTCTCCAGAGTCTGCTGGGTTTCCTACAGTTCTGGACTATATGGTTCATCTCAATAGTTTGGGGCTCAGACCAGCTACACTCAAAGTACATTTAGCAGCTGTTTCTGCTTTTTTGTCAATAGGTAAGCCCTCTTCTCTTTCAGCTCATCCTGTATTTTGTAAATTCTTCAAGGGTTTGTTGCACACCAATCCTCCCTTCAGGGACCCTGCTCCTGCTTGGGACCTAAATGTTTGCATTGCTCAGCTTATGCAACCCCCCTTTTGAGCCTTTGTCCTCGGCAGAGCTTAACTACTTGACTTGGAAAACTGTGTTCTTGGTAGCCATTACTTCTGCCAGACGCATCAGTGAGTTACAGGCCCTGACAGTGGAGCCTGATTTTATCTCTTTTCATAGGGATAAAGTGGTCCTAAGAACTAATAGGAAGTTTTTGCCTAAGGTGGTTTCAGATTTCCACCTTAACCAGTCTATGTCTCTTCCTGTTTTCTTCACTGACCATTCCTCCTCTGGAGAGAGGAGGCTGCACAGCCTGGATGTGAAAAGGGCCCTTAGCTACTAGATAGAGTGCACCAAGGGTCACAGGTTTGACTCCCTCCAATTGTTCCTCACTTATGGTGAGGTCGGTAAGGGAAAAACCTGCCACTAAAAGATCTATTGCCAGGTGGATTGTCTCTTGTATACAATTCTGCTATGAGAAATTGGGTAGGACTCCACCCTCAGGCCTGAGGGCTCACTCTACTAGAGGTACAGCTTCTTCCCTGGCTGCTGCCAGGGATATTCCTATCTTAGAGATAAGTCAAGCAGCTACCTGGAAAACAGTCCATACTTTTACCAAGCATTACTCTCTGGATATCCAGGCTAGTAGTGATGCTCGGTTTGGCACAGCAGTACTTCAGAGCCTGTTTCCAAAGTAGGTTCTGTCCCTCCTCCATGGAGGTACTGCTTGGTAGTCTGCACATAGTCAGAATACAGCAAGACTTCATGTTGTTTGAAGAAAAAATTACTCACCTTAGTAATGTTGTTTCTTCTAATGGAGTCCTGCTGTATTCTGACCTCCCCCCCTGCCTCCCCTCTCAGAACCTGTTTTTTGGGATTTGGGTGGGCAGGAGCAGTGTTGGCGCCCTAGAGGTGCCTCCTTTTCTCACCCTCTTAATTTTTGGGTGTGTGTTGTGTTTTTGTTTTTTGGGTTTCCTAACTTGAGTCTTTGCTTTGAAACCAAAAAAACCCTTTTTATTAAATTTAGTTGCCAGTTGGCTAGTGTGAGTTTACAGTTTCCACACAGGATGCCCAGTGAGTATAGCTTGTAAAGATCTGGTGGTTGGGGTTCAAACAACAGCAGACAGAGGCTCAACCGAGCTTGAGCTCAGAGTTCCATGCCTTGCATGGAAAGTTAACTCTTTCCTCTCCGGGGCAGTTCAAAGGTTGGAGATCACTACACATAGTCAGAATACAGCAAGACTCCATTAGAAGAAACAACATTACTAAGGTGAGTAATTTTTTCTTCTCTATTATCTGGCCCAATTAAGCCTTCAGGGGTAATTTTCTTAATTCTTCTTTTTTCTTCATCCTGGCCTAACTAAGCCACTATTGATAAAGTAGATATTTGTTTCTTGCGTAACCAGCCTAACTAAGCCACTAGGTTAAGCTCCAAATTTTAGGGTTATGTCACAGAAACCCAAGAGAAAAACCAGTCCCACTGGGTTTCTGCGTTGCACTGAGTGTGCGGAGCAATTTGCAAAAACTGATCCACACTTAGTTTGCCTGTACTGTTTGGGTTTTAACCACTTACAAACAGACTGTGATATTTGTAAGAATTTCCCTCAGTCTACTTTAGACAGGCACCTCAGTAAACTGAAGGGAAAAATGGATAAGACTGCTGAGGGCGGTTCAGGTTTAACTGAACCTTCGGATTCGACAACCGACCCCTCAAGCCAGAGTGAACCGTCAACAGGTAAATGACACTTGGAGTCGACTTCTGAACACGCACTGTCAAAGAAAGCCAAACGCTCCAGTTCGGAACCACGCAAACAATCGGTCTTGGTTCCAACCATGGATGAAATTGCAAAAGTCATCCGAATAGTGCAGTCCTTGCAATCTAGGTTTGGAAAACCATCACAGGTACTGTCTGGGCAGCCAACGGTTCCAGATACCGGTTCAACTTCCTTCAGGACACATTGACCCTGAGGAATATTATTTTTCTGACTATGATCAGGAGGAGGAGGAGGAACAGGATGAAGGGGAACTCATTGACCCTGAGGTCTCCCCTGACCATCCTCAGTATGAATCCCCTCCCAGGCCTTTCTCTGAGGCTATCTCCCATTTTGCTTTCATGAGGCAGGTGGCTGAGACCCTGCAGCTCTCTGTACAAGAGGCCAGGCAGGAGGATGATGAGAAAGAGGATTACAGGGAAATGATGGATCTTCCTATATCCCAGGGACTTTCAATTCACATTCATAAGTCCCTTAAGAGGCAGACCTTAAAGATCCTCCAAACCCCAAGTTCTGTCCCTCCTTTAGATAAGAAGATGGACAGAAAGTACTTTCTGGCCAGCAATGGTACTGACTTTCTAACCAGCCATTGTAGCCATGTAGGGGTGGTTCAAACTGCAGCCTGTGAAAAGGCTGGCATTCCCCTGGCCTCTCACCCCCGACAAGGATTCCAGAAAGGTGGATTCTCTTGCCAAGAAAGGGTACCTGGCATCTTCTTTGGGTATCAGGCAAGCATCCTATATGGCTTATGCCTCCAGGTATCAAGAGTCCCTTTGGGAAGCTGTAGAACAGCTAGCTAAAAAGGCCCCTCCTGAGCTTTCTGCTGACATTCAGGAGATGGTCAACAAGGGGGTACAAGCATCAAAGTCCCAGTTCCACATGGCTGTGGACTCCAATGATGCCGCTTCCTGGGCTATGACTTCTGCTGTATCCCTCAGATGTTTTTCCTGGCTCAGGTGTTCTACCCTGTCCCAGGACACACAGAATAATGCCATGGATTTTCCCCTCATCCAGAATTCTCTGTTTGGGGAACAGACTGAGGTATACATGAAGAAAATGAATGAGTACCGAGTGGCATACAGGAGTGCTTCAGCAAAAAAGAAAGCTGCCACTCCTCAGAAGCAGCAGGTCAGGGGCAGGGGCAGACCTTACCCCAGACCTTTCCATCAGGCCCAAGCATTTCCCTCTTACCAGCAACTCAGGGGGTTCTTTAGAGGGAGGGGCAAGGGGGGTGCTGGCAGGGCTGCTTCCACCCCCCAGTCTGCTACCCCAGCAAAACAGACACCCTGAGACCTCTGTCTGGGCCGCCTCCCCTTACCCTGTGGGGGGCAGGCTGATCTACTATCACCAGGCTTGGCATTCCATCACTTCAATCAATCAGTCAATCAACTTTATTTAACCAGGCATAAACACCATTGAGCAAGCTCATTTTCAAAGTGGTCCTGGACATTAATACAATACAATACATAGTCACAGATGCGGTAATCAATAATGCGAAGACATTGTACAGGTGAAGGTCAATATAGGCCTATACATACTGGTCTGACATAGATGTATGCAGATTACAATTCATAAAAAAGTTTACAGGAGAGAGAGGAGCCAACAATCCTAGACTGTTGCCAGCTTATTGGTAATAAGTAGGAAGAGGAAAGGTGTGTTAGTGGAAGGGGATAGAATGAAGAGGGCCAGGATTAGAGGGAATAGGCTAGTAAGTGCTGGTTATCCCTTACTAGGGATGTGTGATGAGTGAGATTCTGAACGTGGGATTCGTGGGAGAAACAAGAGGCTAAGGGCTCAGAGTCGTCTAAAACAACTGCATGTTTCCTTCAGAAATTCAGCTATCAGAGCTTTGAATGTGAATAGACCTGGAAGTGAGGAAAGCTTTAATGAGCTTTGCATGGTGTTCCAAAGCGATGGGAGGGAAAA
The DNA here is from genome assembly GCA_016271365.2 of Neoceratodus forsteri. NCBI lineage: Eukaryota > Metazoa > Chordata > Ceratodontiformes > Ceratodontidae > Neoceratodus > Neoceratodus forsteri. The sequence goes on from CM028137.1 coordinate 236,956,100, forward strand.
ATTGATTGTGGCCAATCCATATGTTGTTTTCACTCTAGGAATCTGGAAACAGAGTATAGAGAAGCGTCTCAGGCCATAAGATCCCTTGGCCCATTCGAAAAGGCTCAAAATGTATGCAGGAAGATTATCAGACTTCAGACAAATGGGTCCTGGAGATAGTAGGCCAGGGTCTTGCTCTCACTTTCAAGGAGCTCCTAAAACTGTCAGCAAGAGTTTTAAGACCTTCCAGCACTGCAGAATCAGCCCTGCTGGAGGCAGAGGTTTCCACTATTCTTCTTTCAAAAGCAGTGGAGGTTGTGCCCTACCAGCACAGAGGCAGAGGACTTTACTCAAGGTACTTCCTGGCACCAAATTAAAATGGGGAGTGGCAGCCCCTTCTAGCTCTCAGATTCCTAAACAGGCATCTTACAAAGCCAAAATTCAAGATGACAACCCTAGCTACCATTCTACCTACTCTCAAGCAAGGGGACTGGTTGGCATCCCTAGACCTAAAGGATGCTTACTTCTACATCCCTATCAGACAGTCTCACAGAAAATATCTCAGATTTCGACTGCCTTCAGGTCAGTACCAGTTCAGGGCTATGCCCTTCAGCCTAACATCTGCACCAAGAGTGTTTACAAAATGTCTTGCAGTAGTGGTGGCATTCCTCAGAAAGCAAGGGGTTTCAGTTTACTCCTATCTGGACGACTGGCTGTTGGTGGGTCAATCCCCCCAACACGTCACAGAAGCCCTAAAATTCACTCAGGATACTCTTCACTCTCTGGGGTTTTTGGTAAACCATCAAAAGTCTGTCTTGACCCCAGTACAAATACTAGACTTCAAAGGGACAGAGCTGAATACCATTCAGGCAAGGGCCCTTTTGCCCTTGGCAAGGGCACAGACCCTCATAGATTTGGTGAAGTCTTTCCATGTTCATGTTCTTCGGCCAGCAAGGTACTTCCTACAGCTCCTAGGACACATGGCCTCCACCACAGCTGTGGTCCTGGGGGCCAGATTCCAGATAAGCCACCTTCAGTTCCATCTGAGATCCTTTTAGTCTCAGAAAAAGAATCCTCTGTCCAAATTGATTCCAGTATCTCCTACCCTTCTGTTAGCTCTTTAGTGGTGGCAGGAGATGTACAACCTCAGAGTGAGATTTCCCTTTCTTCTTCAGATACCCTTGCTGGTGCTGACAACGGATGCTTCTCTCCTGAGCTGGGGTGCCCACCTGGGGGATCACACATCACATAGTACATGGCTCCCTCAGGAGTCTCTCTTGCACATAAATCTTCTGGAGCTCAGGGCAGTGCTCCTGGCTTTTCTGGGGTTTGCCAATCTCTTACAGGGCAAGGTGGTGCAGGTCAGGACAGACAATACCACCACCATGTACTACATCAACAAGCAGGGGGGAACAAGATCTTCTCTGCTGTGCACAGAAGCCATGGAGATTTGGAAACTGGCATATTCTCTCAACATGTCACTGTTAGCAGCTCACTTGCCAGGCAAGGACAATGTACTGGCAGATGCTCTCAGCAGGATCAGCCAGGGCCATCACGAATGGACCTTGAACAAGCAGATCCTTCTCTCAGTGTTCAGGAGGTGGGAGGTTCCAGAGATAGATCTCTTTGCAGCCCCAGACAATCACCAGTTACCACTGTATTGTTGCAGGCCCCCACTCTAGGGCCCAGTGCCACTGGATGCTCTCCTTCTGAACTGGTCAAACAGGTTGCTTTATGCTTTTCTCCCTTTTCCTCTGATAGCAAGAGTCCTGGTCAAGCTGAGGTCTCAGTCTTCCATAATGGTTCTCATAGCCCCAGACTGGGCCAGACAGCTGTGGTACTTGATGCTGATGTCACTGTTAGTGACCAAGCCAATTTCTCTACCCAGGAGGTACAACCTGTTGACATCCTCTCAGGGCAGGATAATGTACCCCAATCTTCAGTCTCTTCACCTCAGGGCCTGGCTCTTGAAGATTTAGAATATGCAGATTTGCAACTGTCTCAATCTGTCTTGGATATTCTGAAGGGTGCCGGAAAACCTGCTACCAGAAAAAACTATTCTTCTAAGTGGAAGAGATTTCCTATCTGGTGCACCCACAAAGATCTGGATCCATAGCAAGCTGGAGAACTGCTCGACTATCTGGTCCACCTTCAGTCTCTGCATTTACAGCCATCTACCCTGAAGGTACACCTCTCTGCTGTCTCTGCTTATCTTTCAGCAGGGAAGGCCTCTTCTCTGGCTGCACACCCAGTTTTCAAAACGTGTTTCAAAGGGTTGTTGCATCTTCATCCCCCACATAGGGAACCTACCCCTGCATGGGACCTGAACATATGCATAGGTCAACTTATGCAGCCTCCTTTTGAACCTATGTTTTCTTCAGAACTCAAGTTTCTCACTTGGAAAACTGTTTTTCTAGTGGCTAGCACTTCTGCTAGAAGAATCAGTGAGCTTCAGGCTTTGTCTGTGTAACCTAACTATATCTCACCCCACAGGGATAAAAATGTGCTCCGAATAGGAAGTCCCTCCCTAAGGTGGTTTCTGATTTTCATCTTAACCAATCCATTACCTTGCCTGTATTCTTCTCAGATCACTCTAGTTCAGGTGAATGCAGGCTGCACAGCCTAGATGTAAAAAGAGCTATTAGCTATTACATGGACAGGACAAAGGAGCTAAGGAAGGATTGTTCCCAGCTTTTTCTTACCTATGGTGAACTTGGTCAGGGCATGCCAGCTGCAAAGAGGACTATAGCCAGATGGATTGTGGCCTGTATCCAGTTCTGCTACAGTAAATTGGGTAAGGACCCACCAGCACGTCTTAGGGCCCACTCTACCAGAGGCACTGCTGCCTCCCTGGTGGCTGCCAGGGAAGTCCTCTTGCTAGAGATATGTATGGCTGCCATCTGGAAGTTTGTCCATACATTCACTAAGCACTACAGCCTGGATATTCAGGATAGGAATGATGCCAGGTTTGGCACAGCAGTACTGCAGAGCCTATTCCCCAAATAGGTTCTGTGCCCACCTCCATGGGGCACTGCTTGGTAGTCTGCATATTGTCAGAATACAGCAAGACTTCATGTTGTTTGAAGAAAAAATTACTTACCATAGTAATGTTGTTTCTTCTAATGGAGTCTTGCTGTATTCTGACCTCCAACCCTACCTCCCCTTCAGAACCTTGGGAAGGGTGGCTCTTCTGCAGCGACTTATAACTTAAACCATTAGTTAGTATTGGTTTTCTTTGGGTATCTGTGGCTTAAGTCAATGGAAAGGAGCTAAAGAAGGATTGTTCCCAGTTTTTTCTTACCTATGGTGAACTTGGTCAGGGCATGCCAGCTGCAATGGAAAAATGGAAAAATAGACAAGGGCAATAAGAGCAGGGATGGGGGAAAAAGGATAAAGCCAACATTAAATGGAGGGCAATGAGTACCAATGCCCGTAATCTGGGAAACAAGCTTCCTGAACTAGCAGCCCTGATGGAAGATGAACAATTGGATTTTCAAACAACATGAAGTCTTGCTGTATTCTGACAATCTGCAGTTAGCCCCAGCCTTTAAACTGCCCCGGAGAGTAGAGGATTAATTTTCTATGCAGTGCATAAGACGTTGTGCTCGAGCTCGGTTGAGATCTCTGTCTGCAACACTTTGAAACCCAACCGTCAGATTCCTTACTCCACCTCACTGAACAGTCGCTCTGGAGATTTCTCCTTCTGTTCAGTTCAAAGTCAGTTAAAGTTGTTGGTTTCATTCCAAATTTAATTCCGCTTTGTCGGTTCAGGCTCTGTCTGCGGTACTGTGAGTACTTAGATAGTTTCTCTGATTATTGTGGAAATTGTAAACTTGTATTTCGATTGGTTCTGCTGAACCGATCCTTTGTATTGAATTCTTGTGTTCTTTCTTAGTGTGTGGTTACCGGTCCTTATCGGTTTTAAAAAAAACGTGTTTCAGCATTTTTTTCCAATACCCGTAACACGGTTAGAAACTGATAAGGGAGTCTTGCCTGGTGGTTGCCGAAAAAAGGGTAAGTTTGGTTAGGCTGGCCATGTCTAGGAAACCCAAGGTAAAAAACAGGCCCACTGGGTTTCAACATTGCAGTGAGTGTGGGGGGGGGTCTTTGCTAAGGCCGATCCCCACACCACCTGTGTTTATTGTCTGGGGGTTTGACCACCTCGATACAGACTGCCAAATATGTAAAAACTTTCCTAAGTCTACCCTGGAAAAAAGATTAGGTAGATTTAGGGAAAAGGAAGCCGAGACGTCCGATGACCCGGATGGCCAGCCCGGTTCGGTTCTGACCGAACCAGAAGGAGTGCCCTCTGACCAGGGCGATACTTCTTCAGGCAAGAGGAAAGCCGATCCTGAGGGATTGGTTCCTACAAAAAGAAAACGCAAAGAGAAATCGACCAGTTCGGATCCAGAGGTTCATGTTCCGACTGCCGAGGAAATAGACAGCGATTCGGATTGTTGAATTGCTTCACCCGGTTCCGACCGATCTGGCACCTTTTGGCAGGGGTTTGGTTCGATCAGTTCCACCAGTTCAAGATTATACCCCTGAAGAATTTTATGAACCAGAGTTTGAGGAGAAGGGGGATTTTGAAGATGATGGTGATGATGGTGAAAGTCTGGATGTGCCTGTGGAACCGGACATCTCCCCAGACAGATCTTTTGGTGTTTCCACTCCTAGGCTTTCTGAGTCCCTTCCCCACTATCTGTTTTACAGAAAAGTGGCTTAAACCCTCCAGCTTCCTTTGGAGGAGGCTGTGGAGGATCAGGAGGAGCCTGATTTTGTTGAAATGATGGAGATCCCAGAGTCCAGGAGACTGTCTATTCCCCTTCATAAGTCCTTTGGGAAGCAGACACAAAAAATCCTGAAGTCTACTAATTCTGTACCTCCTGTTGACAGAAGGATGGACAAGAGGTACACCTTATCAGGCTCGGATATGGAGTTTTTATACCAGCAATGCAGCCATGTTGAGGTTGTGCAGGCTGCAGCCTGTGACATGGCAAATATCCCCTTGGCTTCACACCCCCCAGACAAAGACTCCAGGAAGATGGATGCCATGGCTAAGAAACAGTACCTGGCATCCTCCTTATATGGCCTATACAGCCAGGTACCAGACGTATAGATGGGACACTGTACAGGCACTGGCTAAACAGGCCTCCCCCCAGCTGGCCAAGGAGCTGGAGGAGGGGGCTGCTGATGGGACTGAGGCATCAAAGGTACAATTTCATGCTGCTGCTGTGGACTCCAATGATGTGTCATCAAGAGTCATGGCTATATCTGTGGCTCTTCAGAGGATGGCTTGGCTCAGATGTACTAGCCTCTCACAGGATACCCAGGCTAGGGCCATGGATTTCCCTGTGGAGGGTAATTCTCTGTTTAGGGAGCAGACAGAGACTTACATGAAGAAAATGGATGAGTACAGGACCACTTATAGGAGTGCTCAGGACAAGGAGAGGCAGGCAACTTCTCAAAGGCAGCAATCTAGGGGCAGGGGCAGGCCTTTTCATAGGCCTTTCTACCAAGCACAGGCCTCTTCTCCCTTTTAAGAGAGGGAGTTCTTCAGAGGGAGCGGCAGAAGGGGGATGAACAGGGCTACATCCACTCCTCAGCCTAAGGCCCCTGTCAAGCAGACTCCTTGATGGGTCTGCCCGGGTCGACTCTCCTATCCCTGTAGGGGGCAGGAAGGCTTACTTTGTCCAGGACTGGATGTCTGTTACTTCAGACAAGTGGATCCTGGAAGTAGAAAACAAGGGACTGGTTCTCAGCTTCAAGAAATTTCCGAAGATGAGAGCCAGATCTTTTCCAACTGCAGGTCTCTCCGAAACCCTTGCCCTAGAGGCAGAGGTTTAATCTCTTCTGGCCTTAAGAGCCATAGAGAGAGTTCCTACCTACACCGGGCAAAGGTCTGTACTCCAGGTACTTCCTTACCCCAAAAAAGACAGGGGAGTGGTGACCCATCCTAGATCTAAGATACCTGAACAAACATCTTTTAAAACCAAGGTTCAAGATGGTGACTCTGGGAATAATTCTTCCCTCTCTAAGGCCAGGGGACTGGTTAGCCTCCCTGGACCTCAAAGATGCCTACTTTCACATCCCTATCAGGTGCTCCCACAGAAAGTACCTCAGGTTCAAGTTGCCCTCAGGCCATTATCAGTTCAAAGCAATGCCCTTTGGTCTAACATCAGCTCCAAGGGTTTTCAAAAAGTGCCTGGCAGTAGTAGTTGCCTTTTTAAGAAGGCAAAAGATTTCCATTTTTCCATATCTGGATGACTGGCTCCTAGTGGGTCAGTCTCCAGACCAAGTCAAGTCAAACCTGCAAGCGACCCAGCAAGTGCTCACTTCCCTGGGATTTCTTCTCAACCTCCCCAAGTCAGTTCTCGAACTGGTGCAGCTTCTTATCTTTATAGGGGCAGAGCTAGATACTGTCAAAGCAAGAGCCTTTCTTCCCCTAGAAAGGGCAAGAGTTCTTATAGAACTGGCTTCTTCCTTCAGCCTTCAGGTGTCCCGACCAGCAAGGCATTTCCTTCAACTCTTGGGCCACATGGCAGCTTCCACAGCGGTGGTCCAAGGGGCAAGATTCCAGATGAGGGATATTCAGTTCCATCTGAGGGCCTTTTGGTCCCAAAGGAAGGATTCTCTTACCAAACTGATTCCAGTGACTCGGACACTGATCCAAGCTCTTCAATGGTGGCAGGATCAGGACAATTTAAGGCAAGGGGTCCCATTTATTACTCAGTCTCATTCGATGGTCCTTACCACGGATGCTTCCCTTTTGGGGTGGGGAGCCCATCTGGGGGCTCTCACAGCCCAGGGACTGAGATCCCCTCAGGAATCCTTTCTTCATATCAATCTCCTGAAACTCAGGGCAGTTTTTCTGGCCCTGCAAGCTTTCTCTCAGTCAGTGTAGAATAAGGTGGTTCAGGTCAGAACAGATAACACCACCACCATGTGGTACATCAACAAGCAGGGAGGCACTCAGTCCACGACCTTGTGCATAGAAGCAATGAAATTGTGGTCCCTGGCTTATTCCCTGCAGATCTTTCTGATAGCAGTCCACCTTCCAGGGATGGACAATATGCTAGCAGATGCACTGAGCAGGATCTCCCAGGGTCATCACAAATGGTACCTGGACCCTCTGGTGTTAAAAGTGATTTTCTCAAGGTGGGGCACTCCAGAGATAGATCTCTTTGCAGCCTCAGACAATCACCAACTTCCCCTGTTTTGTTGCAGACCCCCACTCTTGGGCTTAGTCCCTCTGGATGCTCTGATGTTGAACTGGGAAGGGAAATTTCTCTATGCCTTCCCTCCCTTTCCTCTGCTGTTCAAGGTTCTGGTCAAAGTGAGGTCACAGCCCTGCAAAGTGATTCTGATTGCTCCAGATTGGGCCAGGTAGCCCTGGTACCCGCTCTTACTGTCCCTAGCAGTCCATCTTCCCCTGTCTCTTCCCAGGAATTACAACCTGTTAACCTCCTCTCAAGGGAGGATTTGGTACCCCAATCTTCGGTCCCTCAATCTCAAGGCATGAAGAGCTAGAGTATGCAGATTTGTATCTGTCCCAAGGGGTTCTGGATGTTCTCAAAGTCTCTCGAAAGCCTGCCACCAGAAAGACTTATGACTCCAAATGGAAAAGATTCAGGTTTTGGTGTTCCAAGAAGCATATATCCCCAGACACTGCTAATTTATCTACAGTTCTGGATTATATGGTCCATCTTAATGGTCTAGGCCTCAGACCAGCTACTCTCAAGGTACACTTGTCAGCTGTTTCTGCTTTTCTGTCGGTGGGAAAGCCTTCCTCACTGTCATCTCACCCTATATTCTGTAAGTTTTTCAAGGGATTGCTTCATACCAATCCTCCTTTTAGGGATCCTGCCCCTGCCTGGGACTTAAATGTTTGCATTGCTCAACTTATGCAATCCCCATTTGAGCCTATGTCCTCAGCAGAGCTTAAGTACTTGACTTGGAAAACTGTGTTTTTGGTAGCCATTACCTCTGCCAGACGTATCAGTGAATTGCAAGCCCAGTCGGTGGAAGATGATTTTATCCCCTTTCATAGAGATAAAGTGGTCCTTAGAACCAATAGGAGGTTCTTGCCCAAAGTGGTTTCAAACTTCCATTTGAATCAGTCCATGTCTCTCCCTGTTTTCTTCACTGATCATTCTTCCTCAGGGGAGAGGAGGCTACACAGTTTAGGTGTTAAAAGAGCCCTTAGCTACTACATTGAGTGTACCAAGGGTCACAGGTTTGATTCCCTCCAGTTGTTCCTCACTTATGGGGAAGTGGGAAAGGGCAAACCTGCCACCAAAAGAACTATTGCCAGGTGCATTGTTTCTTGTATACAATTCTGCTATGAGAAACTGGGAAACATTCCACCCTCAGGCCTGAGGGCTCATTCCACAAGAGGTACAGCTGCTTCCCTGGCTGCGGCCAGGGATATCTCTCTCTTAGAAATTTGTCAAGCAGCCACCTGGAAAACAGTCCATACCTTTACCAAGCATTACTCTCTGGATATCCAGGCTAGGAGTGATACTCGGTTTGGCACAGCAGTACTTCAGAGCCTATTCCCAAAGTAGGTTCTGTCCCTCCTCCATGGAGGTACTGCTTGGTAGTCTGCAGATTGTCAGAATACAGCAAGACTTCATGTTGTTTGAAGAAAAATTACTCACCTTAGTAACTGTGTTTCTTCTAATGGAGTCTTGATGTATTCTGACCTCCCTCCCTGCCACCCATCTCAGAACCTGTTTTGGGGAAGTGGGTGGGCAGGTGCAGTGTTGCATTTCAGGGGTGCTCCTTTTACACCCTCTTCTTTTTGTTTGGGTGTATGTTTTATCTTTATTCTTATTTGGATTGGTTTTTGGTTTTGGGTTTCCTGAGTTGAGTCTTCTTTTGGGGATCCAAAACTTTTTGTTTCTAGTTGGCTAGTAAAAATGTTACAATTTCCACATAGAATAGTTAGAGAGTTTTTCCTCGTAAGAATCTGACAGTTGGATTTCAAAGGGCTCCAGACAGAGACCTCAACTGAGATCGAGCTCGGCATTCTATGCTTTGCATATAAAGTTAACCCTTTGTTCTCCGGGGCAGTTTAAAGGCTGGGGCTAACTGCAATAGTCAGAATACAGCAAGACTCCATTAGAAGAAACATAATTACTAAGGTGAGTAATATTTTCTTTTCTTATTGTTATTTTGACCTGATTAGCCATTTTTTGTAGAACTTCCAGGTCATGTTTGAAGGCTGCTTTTTAATTTTTTATAAATTATCTTGTTCCTATTTATGCCTTTTTTGATAATCTCATTCCACCACAGTGGAACTCTACACCAATTTTTGTATTTCATTCTTGTGGGAATCCAGTTATTTATACAATATGTTATTTTTTGGAAAATTATGTCCCAAGTAGAGCTCAAACTTTTGTAGTTCAAATCCGTCTCCCAGTCCCATGAGATAAGGTAGTGCTTGATTCTTCTATAATCGGCCTTAAAGAAGTCTTTTATTTTGGTAACACCCTTAACATGATTATTAGTCAGGTTTATACTGAATTTGACAATCTTGTAATCATGATCACCTAACGGCTCCATTACAGTAGGTATAGTTATGCCCTCCTAAATTTTAGTTAGGACAAGAACAAGTATATTCAAACAACATGAAGTCTTGCTATATTATGACAGTTGCAGTGAGTCCCCATCTTCGAACTGCCCCGGAGGTGAAATAGTTAATTTTCCATGAAGCATGGAACTCTGAGCGCGAGCTCGGTTAGAAAGCTCTGTCTGTTGTGCTTCAAACATAAACTGTCAGATTCTTTACTCCGCCTCACTGAACAGTCGCTCCGGAGATTTCTCCTTCTGCTTGGTTCATTTGTCGGTTTAAAAAGTGTTATTTTATCGGTTTTAGTGAAAATTAACGAAATTAAACATAACAGTCGGTTCAAGCTCTGTCTGTGATAACGTAAGTAATAGATAGGTTTACATTGAAATTTCTGTGTGGAACTTGTACACATTTATCGGTTCGGTTTGAACCGATCAGGTTGATTGAAAAATTGCTAGTCCTTTTTAGAGTGTGGTTCCTGGTACTTATCGGTTCTAAAAAAAAGCAGATTTCATTACGGTTTTCCGACCGGTGACGATTTAAGGAACCGATAAAGTTGTCTCTTTCTTGGTGGATTGCCATAAACGGCAAGTTTGGTTAAGGCTGGCATTATGTCTGAGAAACCCAAAAGAAAAATCAGACCCACTGGGTTTCAGCACTGTAGTGTTTGTGGGGAAGCTTTTGCTAAGGCTGACCCACACACCACATGTGTCTATTGTCTGGGGTTTGACCGCCTCAATTCAGACTGCCAGACTTGTAGGAATTTCCCTGCTGCCACCATAGAAAAGAGAGTTGGTAGGCTCAGGGAAAGGGAGGCCAAAAAGTCCGCTGACCCGGATGGCCAGCCGGGTGGTACCAACCGAACGAGGAGGAGTGCCCTCTGACCAGGCGATACTTCCTCGGGCAAACAAAAGCTGGTTCTGAGGGCGGTCCCAACAAAAGGACTAGAAAATCAGCTGGCGTAGAGGCAAAAGTTCTCTCCCCAACTGCTGAAGAAATAGCTAAAGCAATTCAAATTGTCCAGTCTCTTCCCATCCGACCGAACCGTCACCATCAGGTAGGCGTTCGGTTCGGCCGGTTCCACCGGTTCAAGTTTATGATTGTGAGGATTTTTATGAACCGGAGGAAGAGAAGGGGGAATATGAAGAGAGTGAATATGGTTTTGAAGATCTGGATATGCCCATTGAACCGGACATCTCTCCAGATAGACCCTTAGGGGATTCTCCTCCCAGGCAAGAGGAGCCTGACTATGTAGAAATGATGGATATTCCAGAGTCTAGGAGACTGTCTATTCCTTTACACAAATCTTTTCGGAAACAGACAGTAAAAGTTTCAAAAAAACTCCTCACACTATACCTCCTGTGGATAAAAGAATGGACAAGAGGTATACCTTATCAGGTTCCGACACTGATTTCCTCACTCAGCAATGCAGCCATGTGGGGTAGTGCAGGCTGCAGCCTGTGACAGGCTAATATTCCCTAGCTTCACACCCCTGAGAAGGACTCCAGGAAGATTGATGCTATGGCAAAGAAACAGTACATGGCAGCATCTTTGGGACTCAGACAGGCAAATTATATGGCTTATGCTGCTAGGTACCAGAAATCCAGATGGGATACTGTGCTGGCTCTAGCGAAACAAGTCCCTGACCAGTTTGCCAGGGAACTGGAACAGGTGGCTATGGATGGTATTGAGGCATCCAAGGTGCAATTTCATGCTGCAGTGGACTCTAATGATGTTTCATCAAGAGTCATGGCTACATCTGTGGCTCTTCACAGAATGGCCTGGCTCAGATGTACTACCCTGTCTCAGGATACCCAGTCTAAGGCCATGGATTTTCCTGTTGTGGGCAATTCTCTGTTTGGGGAGCAAACAGAGAATTACATGAAGAAAATGGATGAATATAGGACCACCTATAGGAGTGCACAGGCAAAGGAAAGGCAGGCCTCTCCTCAAAAGCAGCTTCCTAAAGCAGGGGCAGGCCTTTTCATAGGCCTTTTACTAAACCAAGCTTCCTCTTCCGCTATAGCCCAGAGGGTTCTTTAGAGGAGAGGCAGACAGGAGTACAAGCAGGCCTGCTCCCACCCCTCAGCCCAAAGCCCCTGCCAAGCAGGCACCCTGATGGGGTTGCCAGGGCCGATTCTTCTCTACCTGTAGGGGGCAGGCTGGCTTACTTTGTCCAGGACTGGAAGTCTCTAACATCAGACAAGTGGGTCCTGGAAGTAGTAAGCCAGGGACTGGTTCTCAGCTTCAAAAAATTTCCAAAGCTGAGAACCAGATCTTTTCCACCTGCATCTCCATCAGAGGCACTCGCCCTAGAGGCAGAGGTCTCTACCCTCCTGGCTCTCAGAACCGTGGAAAGGGTTCCTCCCCTACACCAGGGCAAAGGTTTGTACTCCAGGTACTTCCTTACCCCAAAAAAGACAGGAGAATGGTGGCCCATTCTGGATCTCAGATACTTAAACATGCACCTTTTAAAACCAAAGTTCAAAATGGTGACTCTGGGAATTATCTTACCTTCTCTAAGGCCAGGGGGCTGGCTAGCTTCCCTGGACCTCAAGGATGTCTACTTCCATATTCCCATCAGAAGCTCCCATCGAACGTACCTCAGGTTCGAGCTGCCCTCAGGCCATTACCAGTTCAGAGCAATGCCCTTCGGCCTCACTTCTGCTGAAAGGGTATTCACCAAATGCCTGGCAGTAGTAGTTGCCTATCTAAGAAGGCAAAAGATTGCCATCTTTCCTTACCTGGACGATTGGCTCATAGTAGGCCAGTCCCCAGAACAGGTCACTTTACATCTTCAGATAACGCAGCAACTGCTTACCTCTCTAGGTTTCCTTCTGAATCTCTCGAAGTCAGTTCTAGAGCCTGTCCAGCTTCTTACCTTCATAGGCACAGAACTGAACACACAGGAGGCCAGGGCCTTCCTTCCTCTGGACAGGGCAAAGTCCCTAGTCTCCCTGGCCTCCTCATTCACCCTGCAGGTCTCTCGACCAGCAAGGCATTTTCTGCAGCTCCTAGGACACATGGCTGCTTCCACAGCAGTTGTGCAGGGAGCAAGATTTCAGATGAGGGACATCCAGTTCCATTTGAGAGCTTTTTGGTCCCAAAGAAAGGATCCTCTGACCAAGTTGATCCCAGTAACTCGAACCCTGATCCAAGCCCTACAGTGGTAGCAAGATCAGAGCAACCTGAGACAAGGGGTTCCTTTTGTCACTCAGTCTCACTCCCTAATCCTTACTGCAGATGCATCCCTCTTGGGTTGGGGAGCTCACATGGGCGACCTCACCACCCAGGGTCTGTGGTCTCCCCAGGAATCTCTGCTTCACATCAATCTGTTGGAGCTCAGAGCAGTTTTTCTAGCACTTCAAGTTTTTTCCAAATCTGTTCAGAACAAGATTGTACAGGTCAGAACAGACAACACCACTACAATGTGGTACATCAACAAGCAAGGGGGCACTTGGTCTACGGCCTTGTGCACCGAAGCGATGAAGTTGTGGTCTCTGGCTTACTCCCTGAATACCTCCCTTATGGCAGTCCACCTTTCAGGCAAGGACAATGTCCTGGCAGATGCTCTCAGCAGGATTTCTCAGGGCCATCACGAATGGTCACTGGATCCCCTGGTCTTGGGAGTAGTATTTGCCAGATGGGGCACCCCGCAGATAGATCTTTTTGCAGCCCTAGACAATCACCAACTTCCCCTTTTTTGCTGCAGGCCCCCAGTGTTGGGATCACTCTCCCTGGATGCCTTAGCCCTCAGTTGGGAAGGGAAGATCCTCTATGCCTTCCCTCCCTTTCCTCTCCTGTTCAAAGTGTTAGTCAAAATCAGATCCCAATCCTGCAAAGTCATTCCGATAGCTCCGGATTGGGCCAGACAACCCTGGTATCCACTCCTACTGTCCTTAGCAGTCCATCCTGCCCGTGCCTTCCCAGGAATCACAATCTGTTAACCTGTGCCCAGGGACGGGTTTGGTATCCGAATCTCAAATCTCTCAATCTCAAGGCTTTGTTCTTGAAGAGATAGAGTTTGCTGATTTACACCTTTCCCAAGGTGTAATGGATATATTGAAGGCCTCAAGGAAGCCTTCCACAAGGACTACTTACAATTCCAAATGGAAAAGGTTTTCCATGTGGTACTTGAAAAAGCATATTTCCCCAGACTCTGCTGATCTACCCACAGTCCTGGATTATATGGTCCATCTGAATTCTCTGGGGCTGAGACCAGCTACCCTGAAGGTGCATTTGGCAGCTGTGTCTGCTTTTATTTCAGCAGGTAAATCCTCTCTTTCAGCTCATCCTGTATTTTCCAAGTTTTTAAGGTTGCTTCACTAACCTCCATTCAGGGACCCTGCCCCTGCCTGGGATCTTAATGTTTGCATTGCTCAGCTTATGCAACCCCCCTTTGAGCCCTTGTCTTCAGCTGAGCTCAAGTACTTGACTTGGAAGACTGTGTTTCTGGTAGCCATCACCTCTGCCAGACGCATAAGTGAATTACAAGCGTTGTCAGTGGAGCCGGATTTTATCTCCTTTCACAGAGATAAGGTGGTCCTCCGAACTAACAGGAAGTTCCTTCCTAAGGTGGTTTCAGATTTCCACCTTAATCAATCTATCTCTCTTCCAGTGTACTTCACTGACCACTCCTCCTCTGGTGAGAGGAGGCTGCACAGCTTAGATGTGAAGGGAGCCCTTAGTTACTACATAGAGCGTACCAAGGGTCACATGTTTGACTCCCTCCAACTGTTCCTCACTTACGGCGAGGTTGGTAAAGGGAAGCCAGCCACTAAAAGATCCATTGCCAGGTGGATTGTCTCTTGTATCCAATTCTGCTACGAAACATTGGTAAAGTTCTCTCAGGCCTGAGAGGGGCTCACTCTCACTAGAGGTACAGTTGCTTCTCTGGCTGCTGCCAGAGACATTCCTATTCTAGAAATATGTCAAGCAGCTACCTGGAAAACAGTTCACACTTTTACTAAGCATTACTCCCTGGACATCCAGGCTAGGAGTGATGCTCGGTTTAGCACAGTTGTTCTTCAGAGCCTATTCCTAAGTAGGTTCTGTCCCTCCTCCATGGGGGTACTGCTGTAGTTCTTCATTGTCATAATATAGCAAGACTTCATGTTGTTTGAAGAAAAAATTACTCACCTTAGTAATGTTGTTTCTTCTAATGGAGTCTTGCTATATTATGACCTCCTCCTGCCTGCCCTCTCAGAACCTCCGTTTTGGGGTGGCTGGGCCTTACAGGGTTGGCACTCATTTATGCGCACGTTGTTGTTTTTTACCCTCTTTTTGGGGTGAATTGGTGTTGTGTTTTCCTTTTTCTAGGTCTCCTGACTTGAGTCTTTGTTTGAGACCAGGAAATATGTGTTTAGGTTAGAAGCCAGTTTGCTAGTGTAGGTTTACAGCTTCCACACAGAACCTTAGTGAGTTTTAGCTTGTAAAGATCTGACAGTTTATGTTTGAAGCACAAGAGACAGAGCTTTCTAACCGAACTTGTGCTCAGAGTTCCATGCTTCATGGAAAAGTTAACTATTTCACCTCCGGGGCAGTTCGAAGATGGGGACTCACTGCAATTGTCATAATATAGCAAGACTCCATTAGAAGAAACAACATTACTAAGGTGAGTAATTTTTTCTTATCTTCTCTTGTATCTTCCACAATTAGCTTTTCCAAGTTATGTTGTACTGTTATTTCAATAAATTTATTTTCCACCGAACCTGTGCCCTGTAGAGTAGACCAATTTATGTTAGGGAAGTTAAAATCTCCCATAAGGATATAGTCAGATGTTGCCTCCATATTTTTAATAGCAGACAAAAAGCTCTCATTATAAACTATGTCCAGATTAGGGGCTCGATAACCTAATCCTACCAATAGATTCTTAGATGGCACTGTTATTTGAGCCCATATAATTTCGATATCAGAGTAGGTCACTTCCAGAGTGCCTACCATGTGTGATTTATATTTATCCAATATGTATAGGGCTACTCCACTGCCTTTTCTATGTTTACAGTTTTTAGATATTCTGGTATAACCAGGGACATCCATATTCTAGTCCTCTTCCTTGAACCAGGTTTCTGTTACCCCACATACTGCTATATCAAGGTCTGATAGGATGAGCCCAAGCTCGTCTGTTTTATTGGTCAAACTACGTGCATTCACCAATAGGACATTTAAACTCATTTTTTTGTTGATGTAAGCATGTATTGGTGGTTTTATAATCCTTTTCCATGTTAAGAGAGGTGAAGTGATCTTGCCTCTCTCCCTTCATATTTAGTTTAAATATTTTGAGATGAAAGAAGTGATGCATTTCCCAAGGAGAGCACTTTCTCTTTCATTTAAGTGTAGTCCATCCCTACAGTATAATTCCTCATAATTATTAAATTCCTCCCAGTGTGTGATCCATTTGATTCCTTGTTTTAAACTCTATTTCCTCATCCACTCATTTATGATTTTAATTTTATTATGCTGGTATTCTGATGCTTTGGGGATGGGCAGAATCTCTGATAGGTTAATGTCACACCCCAGATCTTTAAGTTTGTTAGTCAAGGATACAAAATTCTGTTTAATACTTGCAACTGAATCATGAAATACATTATTAGTGCCAGCATGTACAATTACCATTGGTCTGTCCTCCACATTTTTAAGAATTGTATTAGACATTCTTGTAATGTCAGCCACTCTGGCTCCACCAAAGCTAGATAATGTTCTATTAGCTTTACCCAGGTTACATACTACCCTGTCCAATGTTTGACCATTGAGTCTCCCAGTACATATATTGCTTCAAACAACATGAAGTCTTGCTATATTATGACAATTGCAGTGAGTCCCCATCTTCAAACTGCTCCGGAGGTGAAATAGTTAACTTTCCAAGCAGGCATGGAACCGAGCTTGGTTGAAAACTCTGTCTGTTGTTCTTCAAACGCAAACTGTCAGATTCTTTACTCCACCTCACTGAACAGTGGCTCCTGAGATTTCTCCTTCTGCTCGGTTCATTTTGTCGGTTTAAAAGTATTATTTTATCGGTTTTTCAACCGAAATTAAACCGCAACCGGTCGGTTCAAGCTCTGTCTGTGGTAATGTAAGTAATAGATAGGTTTTACATTTAGGTTTTCTGTGTAGAACTTGTAATTCATTATCGGTTCGGTTTGAACCGATCAGGTTGTCTTTAAATCTACTAGTCCTTTTTTAGAGTGCGGTTCCCGGTTCTTATCGGTTCTAAAAAAAACGGATTTCATTACATTTTTCCACGACCGTGACACGTTTGGGAACTGATAAGGTGTCTTGCTTGGCGGATTGCCATAAATGGGCGTTGGTTAGGCTGGCATTATGTCTGAGAAACCCAAAGAAAACTAGACCCACTGGGTTTCAACACTGTAGTGTTTGTGGGGAAGCTTTGCTAAGGCTGACCCACACAATTACATGTGTTCATTGTCTGGGGTTTGACCACCTCAATTCAGACTGCCAGATTTGTCTGAATTTCCTGTTGCCACCATAGATAAGAGAGTTGGTAGGCTCAGGAAAGGAGGCCAAAAAGTCCGCTGATCCGGATGGCCAGCCCGGTTCGGTACCAACCGAACTGGAGGGAGTGCCCTCTGACCAGGGCGATACTTCCTCGGGCAAACGAAGAGCCGGTTCTGAGGAGCCGGTTCCAGCAAAAAGGACTAAAAAGTCAGCTAGCGTAGAGCCAAAAGTTTTCTCCCCAACTGCTGAAGAAAATTCAAATTGTCCAGTCTCTTTCCCCAGTTCCGACCGAACCGACACCATCAGGGAGTCGTTCGGTTAAGCCAATTCCACCGGTTCAAGATTATGATTTTGAGGATTTTTATGAACCAGAGGAGGGGGAAGAGGAATATGAGGAGAGTGAATCTGGTTTTGAAGATCTGGATGTGCCCATTGAACCGGACATCTCTCCAGATAGACCCTTAGGGGTTTCTCCTCCAAGGCTTTCTGAGTCCCCTTCTCATTTCATGTTTTATAAAAAAGTTGCTGAAACTCTCCAGCTCCCTGTTGAGGAAGCTGTTGATGACCAAGAGGAGCCGGACTATGTAGAAATGATGGATATTCCAGAGTCTAGCAGACTGTCTATTCCTTTGCATAAATCTTTTCGGAAACAGACAGTAAAAGTTTTAAAAACTCCTCACACTATACCTCCTGTGGATAAAAGGATGGACAAGAGGTATACCTTATCAGGCTCTGACACTGATTTCTCACTCAACAATGCAGCCATGTGGGGTTAGTGCAGGCTGCAGCCTGTGACAAGCTAATATTCCCTAGCTTCACCCCTGAGAAGGACTCCAGGAAGATTGATGCTATGGCAAAGAAACAGTACATGGCAGCATCTTTGGGACTCAGACAGGCAAATTATATGGCTTATGCTGCTAGGTACCAGAAATCCAGATGGGATACTGTGCTGGCTCTAGCAAAATAAGTCCCTGACCAGCTTGCCAGGGAGCTGGAACAGGTGGCTATGGATGGTATTGAGGCATCCAAGGTGCAATTTCATGCTGCAGTGGACTCTAATGATGTTTCATCAAGAGTCATGGCTACATCTGTGGCACTTTGCAGGATGGCTTGGCTCAGATGTACTACCCTGTCTCAGGATACCCAGTCTAAGGCCATGGATTTTCCTGTTGTGGGCAATTCTCTGTTTGGGAAGCAAACAGAGAATTACATCTAGAAAATGGATGAATATAGGACCACCTATAGGAGTGCACAGGCCAAGGAAAGGCAGGCCACTCCTCAAAAGCAGCTTCCTAGAGGCAGGGGCAGGCCTTTTCATAGGCCTTTTTACCAAACCCAAGCTTCCTCCTCCTCCGCCTATGCTCAGAGGGGGTTCTTTAGAGGGAGAGGCAGACGGGCTACAAGCAGGCCTGCTTCCACCCCTCAGCCCAAAGCCCCTGCCAAGCAGGCACCCTGATGGGATTGCCAGGGCCGATTCTTCTCTACCTTTAGGGGGCAGGCTGGCTTACTTTGTCCAGGACTGGAAGTCTTTAACATCAGACAAGTGGGTCCTGGAAGTAGTAAGCCAGGGACTGGTTCTCAGCTTCAAAAAAATTCCAAAGCTGAGAACCAGATCTTTTCCACCTGCAACTCCATCAGAGGCACTCACCCTAGAGGCAGAGGTCTCTACCCTCCTGGCTCTCAGAACCATGGAAAGGGTTCCTCCCCCACACCAGGACAAAGGTTTGTACTCCAGGTACTTCCTTACCCCAAAAAAGACAGGAGAATGGCGGCCCACCCTGGATCTCAGATACTTAAACAAGCACCTTTTAAAGCCAAAGTTCAAAATGGTGACTCTGGGAATTATCCTACCCTCTCTAAGGCCAGGGGACTGGCTAGCTTCCCTGGACCTCAAGGATGCCTACTTCCATATTCCCATCAGAAGCTCCCATCGAAAGTACCTCAGGTTCGAGCTGCCCTCAGGCCACTACCAGTTCAGAGCAATGCCCTTCGGCCTCACTTCTGCTCCAAGGGTATTCACCAAATGCCTGGCAGTAGCAGTTGCCTACCTAAGAAGGCAAAAGATTGCCATCTTTCCTTACCTGGACGATTGGCTCATAGTAGGCCAGTCCCCAGACCAGGTCAATTTACATCTTCAGATAACGCAGCAACTGCTTACCTCTCTAGGTTTCCTTCTGAATCTCTCAAAGTCAGTTCTAGAGCCTGTCCAGCTTCTTACCTTCATAGGCACAGAACTGAACACACAGGAAGCCAGGGCCTTCCTTCCCCTGGACAGGGCAAAGACCCCGGTCTCCCTGGCCTCCTCATTCACCCTGCAGGTCTCCCGGCCAGCAAGGCATTTTCTGCAGCTCCTAGGACACATGGCTGCTTCCACAGCAGTTGTGCAGGGAGCACGATTTCAGATGAGGGACATGCAGTTCCATTTGAGAGCTTTTTGGTCTCAAAGAAAGGATCCTCTTACCAAGTTGATCCCAGTAACTCAAACCCTGATCCAAGCCCTACAGTGGTGGCAGGATCAGAGCAACCTGAGACAAGGGGTTCCTTTTGTCACTCAGTGTCACTCTCTAATCCTTACTACAGATGCATCCCTCTTGGGCTGGGGAGCTCACATGGGCGACCTCACCACCCAGGGTCTGTGGTCTCCCCAGGAATCTCTGCTCCACATCAACCTGTTGGAGCTCAGAGCAGTTTTTCTAGCACTTCAAGCTTTTTCCAAATCTGTTCAGAACAAGATTATACAGGTCAGAACAGACAACACCACTACAATGTGGTACATCAACAAGCAAGGGGGCACTCAGTCTACGGCCTTGTGCACCGAAGCGATGAAGTTGTGGTCTCTGGCTTACTCCCTGAACACCTCCCTTATGGCAGTCCACCTCTCAGGCAAGGACAATGTCCTGGCAGATGCTCTCGGCAGGATTTCCCAGGGCCATCACAAATGGTCACTGGATCCCCTGGTCTTGGGAGTAGTATTTGCCAGATGGGGCACCCCGCAGATAGATCTTTTTGCAGCCCCAGACAATCACCAACTTCCTTTTTTTTTTTTTTGCTGCAGGCCCCCAGTGTTGGGCTCACTCCCCCTGGATGCCTTAGCCCTCAGTTGGGAAGGAAAGTTCCTCTATGCCTTCCCTCCCTTTCCTCTCCTGTTCAAAGTGCTAGTCAAAATCAGATCCCAATCCTGCAAAGTCATTCTGATAGCTCCAGATTGGGCCAGACAACCCTGGTATCCACTCCTACAGTCCTTAGCAGTCCATCCTCCCCTGTGTCTTCCCAGGAATCATAATCTGTTAACCTGTGCCCAGGGACGGGTTTGGTATCCGTATCTCAAATCTCTCAATCTCAAGGCTTGGTTCTTGAAGAGTTAGAGTTTTCTGATTTACACCTCTCCCAAGGTGTAATGGATATATTGAAGGCCTCAAGGAAGCCTTCCACAAGGGCTACTTACAATTCCAAATGGAAAAGGTTTTCCATATGGTGCTCGAAAGCATATTTCCCAGACTCTGCTGATCTACCCACAGTCCTGGATTATATGGTCCATCTGAATTCTTTGGGGCTGAGACCAGCTACCCTGAAGGTGCATTTGGCAGCTGTGTCTGCTTTTATTTCAGCAGGTAAATCCTCTTCTCTTTCAGCTCATCCTGTATTTTCCAAGTTTTTTAAGGGATTGCTTCACACCAACCCTCCATTCAGGGATCCTGCCCCTGCCTGGGATCTTAATGTTTACATTGCTCAGCTTATGCAACCCCCCTTCGAGCCCTGTCTTCAGCTGAGCTCAAGTACTTGACTTGGAAAACTGTGTTTCTGGTAGCCATCACCTCTGCCAGACGCATAAGTGAATTACAAGCGTTGTCAGTGGAGCAGGAGTTTATCTCCTTTCACAGAGATAAGGTGGTCCTCCGGACTAACAGAAAGTTCCTACCTAAGGTGGTTTCAGATTTCCACCTTAATCAATCTATTTCTCTTCCAGTGTACTTCACTGACCACTCCTCCTCTGGTGAGAAGAGGCTGCACAGCCTAGATGTGAAAAGAGCCCTTAGTTACTACATAGAGCATACCAAGGGTCATAGGTTTGACTCCCTCCAACTGTTCCTCACTTATGGCGAGTTGGTAAAGGGAAGCCAGCTACTAAAAGATCCATTGCCAGGTGGATTGTCTCTTGTATCCAATTCTGCTACGAGAAGTTGGGTAAAGTTCCCCCCCTCAGGCCTGAGGGCTCACTCTACCAGAGGTACAGCTGCTTCTCTGGCTGCTGCCAGAGACATTCCTATTCTAGAAATATGTCAAGCAGCTACCTGGAAAACAGTTCACACTTTTACTAAGCATTACTCCCTGGACATCCAGGCTAGGAGTGATGCTTGGTTTGGCATAGCCATGCTTCAGAGCCTATTCCCTAAGTAGGTTCTGTCCCTCCTCCATGGAGGTACTGCTGTGTAGTCTGCAATTGTCATAATATAGCAAGACTTCATATTGTTTGAAGAAACAATTACTCACCTTAGTAATGTTGTTTCTTCTAATGGAGTCTTGCTATATTATGACCTCCCTCCCTGCCTGCCCCTCTCAGAACCTCTGTTTTGGGATGTGGGTGGGCAGTACAGTGTTGGCACTTTTTTGATGCCCACCTTGTTGTTTTTCACCCTCCTTTTTGGGGTGAATTGGTGTTGTGTTTTTGCATTTTTGGGTCTCCTGACTTGAGTCTTTGTTTGAGGCCAAAAAATGAGTGTTTATGTTAGTAGCCAGTTGGCTAGTGTAGGTTTACTGCTTCCACACAGAGCCTTAGTGAGTTTTAGCTCGTAAAGATCTGACATATTGCGTTTGAAGAACAACAGACAGAGTTTTCAACCGAGCTCACGCTCTAAGTTCCATGCCTGCATGGAAAGTTAACTATTTCACCTCTGGAGCAGTTCGAAGATGGGGACTCACTGCAATTGTCGTAATATAGCAAGACTCCATTAGAAGAAACAACATTACTAAGGTGAGTAATTTTTTCTTTTGGTTTACTAGGATCACTTGCTCCAACATCCATGGGGGTGTCTAAAACAGGGGTTTGAGTAGGAATGAGTGAAATATCAGTTAAGTCTCCCACTGATATAGCTGGTTGTATGCCACTTATAATATTAGCCCAGTTACTTGTGAGTAATTCAATTTGCATACATTGTTCAGTCTCCCTTATAATAAGATCATTATTCTCTAAGGATGGTAACAAGTTTACTTCATGTGGGGCTGAAGTACTAGGCACTGGTTCTGACAACGATGGACTAATACAGACAAAAAGATTATACAGAGGTAATGAAAAGATATTCGCTTTGCATCCCTTCTTGGCTACCTTTGCACTCTGGACCATGTACCACTCTTCATCAGAGCTTTCAAGTCCTTCCACTTCTCTAGATCTCTTTTCACTTATTCCTATACTTAGACTAGTGGTAGAGGTGGCTGCTAACCCTGAGGAGCTTAGTGTAGACATGTTAGTCTCATTTACATTTTGAATAGGTTTAATGGTGTTGTTTGTTGTGGAAATTTCCTTAGTACAGTATGTGCCACCTATATTAACTTGTAGCCTAGTGGCCATTGCCCTTTGAATTGATTCTAGTTCTGCCATTCTAGAGTTGAAAAGGCTTATTTCCTTGTTTAAGACTTTATGTTGTATACATTTATCACATTTGAATAAGTTTTTAGCAATTTTCTTAACAATCTGTTCACACCTTGTCTAGAAACAATAATCTTAGATCACACAATAAACAGATCAGGGTACCATGAGTGAATACTGTCAAATGATTTTACTTTTATACTACACGTGCTGCCAGAAAATGGAATGTACTACCCCAGCGTATAGTTAACGCAGCAACACTGGAAGGTTTTAAAAAGTTGCTAGATGAATACCTACCAGCCAATGAAATTGGGAAATAACCCCACTATGAGTGGGAGACAATTCAATGGGCACTATTGCCTACTTTGTCTCACTTAACCAAGTTAATCTTATACATATGCAGGGTTTTATTTAATGCTAAAAACTGATTAGCGTTTTGCTCATAAAAGTTCTAAAACATGGTGAAAATGCATAGCACTTGCCTCACTGTGTTTAACAAACATAACGCTTCTAGAAAACCTATATAAATGCTTTCTATACAGTTAGTATTGTCCCAAGAAAAAAACTGCTAATCAATTATTTAAAACCCTGATATGACATGATTTACACTTAATCCCAACTTCCCCCTCAAGTGTCATCAAGGTGTCTGCCATTATTAGTTTATGCACTGTAAACTTTGCAGTAGTGTATTATTGCAGTAAACACAAATGTATGACCTTGACTGCTTTAATTATGTAAAAGCAAAGTGCTTACAATAGTGCACAGCTATGGTCCCGGGATAACTTTACCACAATCTTACATTGTAGTTGGTTTAAACTAAAGACCACAACACCCCAAAAAGAAGTTCCTCCTACACAGGGCTTACCATTGCTGCCAACTGTTTACACAGATAAAGATTTGGTGCGTGTCGTCGCGCTTGCCCTGCTCGGGCTAAATAACTAAGTGTGACCCGGAAGTGCCTGGGAGGTCACGCTGTGGTCTAGAAAATTAAAAAGCCCCAAACTGCTAGAAATGTGAGCGAGAACCACTCATGCATTACTCTGGCTGCACAAAATAGTGCAACTGCTCCCAGAAATACATTTCAGCTCAGATATTCCGAGTTATAGTCATTTAGACAACTGTAGGACTACAGCTCACTCTTCTTGCTTCCTGTGAGGTCAGCAGGGCTCTAGGCACAGAACAAAGTAGTTAGCCACTTAACACAAATTCATATACAAGGTTCCTTATGATTTGTAGTCCTGAGTGAGTCTCAGGGACTACAGCACAACTCTTCTTGCTTCCTTTATTGGGGAGGCAGGGCTCCAAGCACTCTGAAAGAGTGAACAAATAAATACACAGAAAAATACAGTTTACAAAGTTTAAAATATGAGGTGTAGCTCTAGAGACCTAGTGAAAAACCCACAGCCTCCTTCTATACTAGAGTTAAAATGCCCTGCTCACAGCAGAGACAGTTAAAGACATTGGTGCGGCCTGGAAGTACCAGGAAAGGTCACAGTGCACCACAAAAACCAAAATCGCCCTACAGAGTGCAAATTTGGGCAAAAGCCACTAATGAATTGTTTTGTCACGCAATAAAATGCTATTAGTGCCAGAAATCTTAAAAACGATGCCTCCTTATGTTTTATAGTCTCAATTGAGTCTCATGGACTACAGCACAACACTTCCTGCTTCCTGTATTGGGGAGACAGGGCTCCAAGCACTCTAATAGCAAGAACAAATATATACACAGAAAAATGCAGTTTGCAAGGTTTAAAATATGAGGAGTAGCTCTAAGAGACCTAGTGAAACACCACAGCCTCCTTCTACACTAGAGTTAAAAGTATAGTAACACAAGGTTGGATTAAGGGACTATAGATCCATTGATTCTGCTCCTCTCACTTTACAATCAGGGAAGAAATAAGTATGCTCAGCAAATACATACCAATTTATAGGGATTCCCTACCCACTCAACTTCCCAGAGTATCATGTGATACCCTTGGTAAGCTGTAATTTGTCTAGGCTGATGATGAAAGCCTTTACTATCTTCTTGTCCACTGTCTCCACTGGTAGTCTGTTCCATAGGTTCGCCACCATCCGGTAGTAAAAGTACCTCTTAATGTTACCCCTGGACATGTTACGTGCATTCTGCCTCTCCTCATAACTTTTGTATTCTACACTGCTGATCATTTTGGTGGACAGGAACATAGAAAAACATGTGCTTGTGGAGACAGGGTGCCATCAAGAAAGGGATATATACTCCTCCACAGCTAGATGCCACAAAAAGGTGCACACACACGTTATCTTAAAATGCTAAAAGTAGCACATTTATTTTACAGGAGGACAATCTGAGTTTTCAAAAACCAATATTTCAGTGTGTTGCATGTGAATGGTTGATCGGGGCATGCATTGGGCCCTTTCAACTGTCTCAATATCCCTTTCGTATTGAGAAGACCAGAACTGTATGCATTACTCTAGGTGGGGTCTGGCCAAGGCTTTATGAAGTTGTAGGATTACTTCCACTACTTCTCTGGTTAACACCTTTTGTTGCACCCCAACATTATGCTCTCCCTCCTGAAAGCAAATGCACACAGCATTTCCTCCTTGACTGCTGCAAGAAAGCCCCACACAGTGTATAGGTCCTACCTCAGTTTGTCCTTCCCAAGTGTAGAACCTTCCGTTTGGCTAAAATGAATCTGAGGCACCAGGAGTCAGACCAATTTGCAAGTCTGTTTGGGTTCTCCAGAAGTTTGTCTCCATCTCTGATGGAGTACACTACCCTTGCCGCCTTAGTGTCATCCATGATCTTAAGCAGCATCCTAGAAACCCCAGCTTCCAGATTGTTGATGGAGATGCTGAAGGACATTGGCCTCACTGGGATGCCATGGAGTACTCCTCTCCACTCAGAATAGTGCCTCTTCATCGCCACCCTCTGCTTCCTGCCCCCAAGCCAGTTGGCAATGCACCATGTGTATGTCCTGTGTATACTGCAGTGGTTTACTTTGCCTATGTGTGTCCTGCATCACAGTACAAAGGCCTTGCAGAATTCCAGATAGACTATGTCCAAAGCCTTGCCTCTGTCCATTTTCCTGGTCACCATTTGAAGGATGTGATCAGGTTGGTCTGACATGATTTCCCCCTCATAAAGCCATTTTGAGAGGGGTCAAGAACCTTGTTCTCAACCAGCTGCTCTCATATACTGTCCTTGATGATAGCCTCCAGGATCTTGCCCAGCACTGAGGACAGGCTGACTGACCTGCATCTGTCCAGGTCTGACCTTGTCCCCTTCTTGAAGATGGGGAACACATCAGCCCTTTTTCAGTCCTCAGGCACCTCACCTGTCTAGACAGACTCATAAAAGATTGCTCCAAGTGGCACATGATGATCAATTGTTCCTTTATCTTCACTAAGATCCTGTGGTGTATCCCTTATGCCCCTAGGGACTTGCCTGGTTAGAACTTTTCCAGGTAGTCAGCTAACAGAACAGTCATGATATCCACTGGATGCGTTTGGCTACCTCCTCACCAATGCTTTGTGCTCTCCCAATGAGCCCCCTCCTCCCATAAGGAGCCCTTTGTTAAACACTAAACCAAATCATTTGTTAAGCATCTCAGCCACCACCTCAATCTGTATCACAGGATCCTCCCCTCTCCTCCCTACTACTTATTTCAAAGGCCCACCTTTCTCCTTCCATTTATGTACTGGGAGATGCCTTTGGTGTTGTCTGCCACTGATGCTGCTATCTGGGCTTCTAGTCCTTCCTTTGCTATCTCAGTTCCAGTTTTAATTTTATTGACCAGTCCCTTAGACCTGCTCTATTCCTCCCTGGCCTGGAAGTAACCTGTGTTTTTCCAGCAGTCATTGACTTTTTAGATAGATAGATAGATAGATAGATAGATAGATAGATAGATAGCTAGATAGATAGAAAGACAGATGGATACTTTGGGCACTATGCACAAAGGGGCAGAGTGGCTACGCACTGCATATCTTGGGCGTGTAGCCACTCTGCACCCATTGTGCCCCTCACATGAGATGCACAAACTGGAGGCGTGCAGAGTTAATACATCCAATACCCCACATTCATGGACCACATCAGGGGCATTCTGGGAGAGTGCCAGCACTACGCGGTATTCACTAAACCACGTAGTGCTGTCCGCATGGGTGTGGAGAGTGGCACAGAGTACACCGGGGTAGACCCTGCCATAACCCTCTGCACACCCCCACGGCTGCCTACCACTGGACTCAGTGGAACATGGACACAATCCCCCAATGCTGCCACAGTCCACTGGGCAGTGAGGGAGGCAGGGACTGCCAGTTGGGCGAGTGCCTGACCCAGACTGGCATGTACAGGAGGTGAGGGGAGGTGGTGGCAGTGCCAGGGGGAAGGTGGACACACAGCCCACCACTGGGTGCCCGAGTCCGGGTGCCTGCTGTAGGCATGCACTACCCTGGACCCACTCCTTGCTGCATGAGGGATCCACTGTTGATCCCAGGATGGGCATCCCATTGGATGACCGCCCAGGTCTGCGACTCCATCTGTGGCCACACTGCTGAGTCCTGCACCCCAGGGAGAGGAACCGTGGACAGGTGGATAGCATAAGTGAATGCCGGTATAGGCGCATCTCTCCACCGATGCATAGGGCCGTGGGCAGGGTATGTGACTTTTCCACATACCCCCACCCGCTTTGCGCTTAGTGACCACAATTGGTATGGTGCCCCATTCCAGGGACTCGGAGTGCTGAACAATAAAAGAATTTTAAAATGGCAATTAAAATACAATATACAAGTAAGATAAACAACCACAGCAATGCAATTTAACTATCATTATAAAATATAAATATAAATCTCAATACAAAATTTACACTTTATGAATTAAAAGCCTGGTTAATCAAAAAAGTCTTCAGACCCTTTTTAAAGCTTTCTACCGAGGGTGCCTCCTGTAGATGACTAGGCAGTGAGTTCCACAGGGTAGGTGCATGACAGAGAATGCAAGGTCACCCAAATGCCACAACCTAACCCTGGGAACCCCAAGGAGGCAACTCTCGATGGAACGGAGAGCCTGGGATGGACAGTGAGGCACAAGGAGATCTTGCAGGTAGTCTGTTCCCCTCCTGTGTAGGGTCTTATAGGTCAGTAACCCAACCTTGAAGACAGTTCTCCACCTAACTGTCTGCCAGTGTAGTCAGTGGAGGACAGGCATAATATGATCAGATTTTTGGGTGCCCGTCAATAATCTAGCCATTGAGTTCTGCACCAGCTGCAGCCAGTGGAGATTGCCTACAGATAGCCATAGGTACAGGGCATTGCAGTTGTCCAGTCTGGACGTGATGAAAGCATGTACCAGTGTGGTCAGGTCCTTGGATGGTATAAGGGTCCAGATCTGGGCGATATTCCTCAGATGGTAGAATCCACTTTTGATGACGGCCAACACCTGAGCATCAGGTCCAGAGCCATCATCGAGACTCATGCCCAGATCCTTAATCCACATGGAAAGGGTCAGTGGAACATCCCCCAGTACTAAACTGTGGGGCTCTCCCAACCTCCCCCCCCCCCATACTGACAACCCAGATCCACCACTAGTACCTCCATCTTGTCTGGGTTGTCGTAATCATTTGTGAGCCATCCAAGTCTGGGTCAGCCTGGATCTTCTCCAACATCTCTCCAACCTCTGGCCCTTATTCTTTAACTCCCTGAATTCTCCATCAAACCAGAGTGGGCTCGATGAGTAGATAAGGGTCTGACAGGAATGGGTGCGATTGAGTTGAAAGCGGCAGTGACAGCCCTATTATAGGCTGCCACTGTCTCCTCTTTTCCAATCACACACGCAGCCTCCACACTCAATAGGTCCAGTACCGGCTGTAGTCATGTTGGGGAAAATTTCCATAAAGGGTGATACCGGACCATCTCCACAGAGAATGGACCCTCAGGGAGGAGGGCCCAAACGTGAACCTCATGGTACTGTGATCCAACCAAACTACTGGATCAACAACGAGGTCAACAGCCCCAAAATCCAAGGTAAACACCAGGTCTAGTTTGTGGCCGCATGAATGGGTCACTGAGGTGACAATCTGTGCCAGGCCCAGTGTCTCCATACTCTGCAGGATATCACGGTCAAACAACGAGAGACCATCGTTGACCCAGGCATTGAAGTCCCCCAGAATTAGCCATCTGTTCAGAATTAGTTGCCTTAAGTGCCTGTTGAGCCATGGGCTACTTCTTGGCCCTTGTTTTCCTTATTGCTTACATGAATGCAGACCTCTAGGGGCTTTAAGCACTTCTTAAATAAACAGGGTATCAGAGCAAGTAAAAATACAGGACAGGAACTCAGCTTAAGACCAGCCAGTGATAGACTAATGAGGACTGAGGTAAGAACCAGGTGGACTAGTTAAACCTTCTATGTTTTAATGTCTGTAAAGTTCTCTGTTTCTATGAATACCACATGTGTTCTGCATTACCAGTCTCATTCAGCTTCTCGAGACCCTTGGACACCAGGTTCTTCATCTCGGCAAAGTCTGCCTTTCTAAAGTGCTGAGTCCTTGTGGCTGAGGGGCAGCAAGTCTTTCTTGACTCATGGGAGAAGGTTTCTCAGTTGTGGTCCCTTTTTCATACTGGTTTCTCAACATTCACACTAGTGAAAATCCTGTGCCCACTGCTGGGAACAACATCAGTGGTGGCCACAAAACTAGTTCCCTGTTTGACATGCTGTTTTAGGAAGCAGTCCTTGAAAATGGACATGAAATGTGTCTCAGCCCTGCCATTAGTCCTCCCAAGACACCAGTTTATACCCTACAGATTGAAGCCCCCCAGGATCACCACTGCATCCGATTTGGCTGCTCTCATAATTTACTTAACCAGCGGGGTAGCATGCTTGGCTGAGATATTTGAGAGCCTAGAGCACACCACAAGGGCAACACTTTTGCCCTCCTTGTCCCCTAGTTTGACCCAGATGGACATTATGACACTGTGTATCCCCTGATGTCATCCTTGTCCTCCAAACTGATTCTCCTTTCTTTTGAAAAGAGCAACCTCACCCATTTTCCTGGCAGGCCAATCCCTTTAGAATAGTTGGTATCCCTCTGTTCTGGTGCCACAGTCAATTTCTTCCCCAACAGGTCTCTGTTGGTGACATTATGTTCTGGCCTTTGAAGTGTATTATGCTTCAAGGTCAACAAAGTTGTTAGGTGCACTCTTCATATTGGCCTGCTTGCAAGTGAGAATAGTTGATGCTCAGTGCTTCCTCATCCTCACTGGGGGGTCTTCAGTCCTGGCACTTCCTGTTCTGCTAGTCCTTCACTCTTTGTTTCCCATCATCTGCCTTCTGCTCTTGGGTATCCAGGCAGGTATCCATCTGGCAATCCAGCCCACAAGAAACCTTGCCCTGAGCGGGCACTTCCCTAGCCAGAAGCGACTTCTCTGCCACTTCAGGATGTGGTGCTTCACCAGCTACCATCCCCACCAGCAATCCAGCCCACAAGAAACCTTGCCCTGAGCAGGTGCTTCCCAGGCCACAAGCGGCTCCTCAGCCACTTTTGGACATGGCACTTCTCCAGTCACTGTCCCACCGGCAATCCAGCCCACAAGAAACCTTGCCTTGAATGGGCACTTCCTCAGCCAAAAGTGGCTCCTCGGACACTTCGGTATGTGACACTTCTCCAGCTGCTGTTCCCACAGGCAATCCAGCCCATAAGAAACCTTGCCCTGAGTGGGCACTTCCTGGGCCAGAAGAAGCTCCTCGGCCACTTCCAGACACAGCACTTCTCCAGCCACTGTCCCCACCAACAATCCAGCCCACAAGAAACCTTGCCCTGAGTGGGCACTTCCTGGGCCAGAAGCAGTTCCTAGGCCACTTTGGGACATGGCACTTCACCAGCCGCCATTACCATTGGCAATCCAGCCCACAAGAAACCTTCACAGAGCGGCTGCTTCCTGGGCCAGAAGTGGCTCTTTGGCCACTTTGGGACATGGCACTTCTCCAGCTGCCATTCCCACCGGCAATCCAGCCCACAAGAATCCTTGCCCTGAGCAGGCGCTTCCCAGGCCAAAAGCAGCTCCTCAGTCACTTCGGGGTGTGGCACTTCTCCAGCCACGTCCCCACTGGCAATCCAGCCCACAAGAAACCTTGCCCTGAGCGGATGTTTCCCGGGCCAGAAGCGGCTCCTCGGCCACTTTGGGATGTGGCGCTTCTCCAGCCACCGTCCCCACCGGCAATCCAGCCCACAATCAATCAATCAAAATCTTTATTCAGGCGGACATCATTGAGCAAAGCTCATTTACAAGATGGACCTGATAGGTCGAGGAACAACTTGAAGGTACAAAAGCAGACATATACAAAACACATCTATATAAACAGATACAATAATATAAACATATATACAAACAGGGTAGCCAGAGATTACAGGCTCCAAGGCAAGCTAAACCAGACAGTTATGATTGATGACTACTAAAATGTTGAAAACAGCCCTGAAAATGACATAGAGGGCTGGTGGAGTTTTGGATAGGGACCAAGGCTACTAGTAGTGAGTGAATGGGTAGAAGTAAGTGACAGGGTAGCTGTGGAGGTCTTGGTAAGGGCTAGCAAAGCTGTAGAAAAAGGGGGGTAATGAATGTGATTGGACTAAGCCTTGTGAAAGTAATTGCATATCTCTGGGAAGAGACTTGTGTAGAGCTTTTTAAAGGATGTTAGCGGTATAAAGGTGGTCAACTTTAGGGTCTTCTGCAGAGAATTCCATGCCATTGCTAGAGAGTAACTGATTGCAGATCTCCCATGCCGGGTGCTGGCTTTGGGTAGCTTCAAAGTGATGAGGTTGTTGCTTCTTAGGGCGTATAACCTAGCTGTGGCCAGTGTAAAGCAATCTAAAATATAGGATGGAAGTTTGTTAGACGGGGTTTTGTATATCCATAATGCAGCATTTTTGTTCCTTCTGAGGTGAACCTGAGAGCTGTATGGTACAAGGTATCCAGTTTACTTAAATAGGAAATAGAACAGTGGCCATAGAGGAAATCTGCATAGTCAATAAGTGATAGAAATGAGGCATGAATTAGTCTCTGTCTTGAATCTCTGGTTAAATAATGTTTAATTCTGGAGAAAAGGCCAAGCCTCTGGCGAAGTTTTTTCAGAAGTTCTTCAATATGCTGAGTATAATCAAGCCTGTTGTCAATCCATACCCCTAAATATTTGAATTTGTCAACATAGTCAAGGCTTTCTCCAAGGATGGTGGATAGTTGGGAAGATTGCTTGTGAAAAGGTGTTAGTATAGTAATTAGTGGAGAAGAACATAGCTTTTGTCTTCTTTGCATTTAGGAGGAGTTTTTTCAAGTAGTTGGTATTGCAAAAGGAGAATTTGATTGTAGTATTTCACAGGCCTTTGAAGGTGATGGGTTACTGACATATAAGACAGTGTCATCTGCAAAGAGGTGAACATTGGCTTTGGTGAGATTAGAGTCAATGTTGTTAATGTAAATGGCAAAAAGGATAGGGCCCAGGATAGATCCTTGAGGTACTCCTCTTAGGAGTGGTTTTGATGAGGATAGGTCGCCTTCATTTTTCACCTGCTGCGTTCTATCAGTGAGATAACATCTGAACCACTTAAGAGAGGGTGGATCTAGGCCTATGGAGTGCAGTGAAGAGAGTAGCAGCTCATGATCCACTGTGTCGAAGGCTTTGCTTAGATCAAGAAATACAGCACAGACGCTGTCCTTTTGTCTAGCTCAGTTTGCCAGTCATTTGTGACTTTTGCCAGTGCAGAAATGGTGCTATGCCTAGTCCTAAACCCAGATTGAGTGGGTTTAAGAGATTATTAACATCAAGGTAGTCTCTTAATTGGATGCTCACTAATTTTTCTAGCATTTTGGAAAGCACTGGCAGGATGGATATGGGCTATATGTTGTTGAGTCCATGGGTCCCCTGATTTTAGGAGGGGAAACACTTGTGCTGTCTTCCACAGCGAAGGAATAGACCCAGAGGCTAAAGATAGATTAAAAAGATGTGTTAAGGGAACTGCAAGCACATGTGTAATGCCCCAAAGTTGGTCATTCCAGAAAGTTCAAATAAAAATAAATAAACGCAGAGTACTCAGGTGCTCAGAGTACCTGCTGCAGGTGTAGGTGGCAAGGTACAATGCTAAAGGGCCCCTAGAAATAAAGATTCAACCTCCTGGTACAGGAAAACACTGTAAATAATAAAAAAGGTGCACTTGTGCACTTAAATCCTGGTCAAAAGATAGATCTTGCAAGCATGCCATGTCATAATGGCTGGATGGAACGCTGTGCTGAGTGGCTCATGCACAGCATTCCAATCCAGCCATTCCAGAATCCAGACAGTTTTAACTTTAAATATAATTCCACAAGAGTTCAGTTGATCCTGGGCAGCGGTTGAGGAGACAGGACACAGAAGTCCAGGGACAGTTTAGGCTTACCTTGTGTTGAAGCCGCCCCTTGGGCTTGCTGTGGTCCTGTACTGCCTCCCTGCCTGAAGACTCTATGCCCAGCATCAGTCCTGTGGTCCATGTGACATCGGGCACCAGAAGAAAAGAAACCGTCTGCTTGTTTCGCTTATGGGCTTAAAAGCCCTCCGCTTATTTATTTTGGCCCCTGAGATTATTTTTAGTTTAATTTTGGTCCCAGTCATGTATCTGCGCCGCCCGTCGCACTCCCTGGGTCGACACCCGGGCAGAGGCCCCCCGAGTCATTCCTCAGCTGCCTGTACTGTTCCTCCCACTGCCAGCATCCCTCCCGCCTCCCAACAGCACTTCTACCCGCTCCAGGATGGCAGAGGTGAGTCGTGGCAGCACAAGAAGAGTGCTGACCGCCTGTGTTTTCAAAGGAGACTGCTGGTGTTTTAAAGCGCAGTAGGCGCTTTAGTTATGCCAAGCTGCTGGGACCATCGGGTCGTTAGGGACCCGCCATTTTAATATTAAAGAGGAGGCGGCTAATGACGCCTGGGAGGCATAGCAAGGCCTTTTAGCGCCTATAAATATTCATAAGGGGCGGGATTAAGGCGGATTTAAGGCGCTGAATGACAGCAGCTCTCTGTGAGCTGAAAGATTTAAAGGGCAACAGTATTTAAAAGGGCAATTCCAGCCCAAATATAAAGTAGGGCATTGGGCCAGTACAAAGTGGGGCATCAGGCCCAAAGTGTTGAGGGCATCAGGCCCATTATAAAGTGGGGCTCCAGGCCCAATCTGGAGTGGACACCAGGCCAAGCTGACGTGGGGCTTCAGGCCCAGGTAAAGGTAGGGCATTAGGCCCGAGGTAAGCTTGGTACTAAAGGGAGGCCCCGCCTAGTGGAATAGGACAAGCCAGCCTAGTGGTACTAAAGTGAGGCCCTGCCTAGCGGAATAGGGCAAGCCAGCTTAGTGGTACTAAAGGAGGCCCTGCCTAGCGGAATAGGGCAAGCCAGCCTAGCGGTACTAAAGGGAGGCCCCTGCCCAGCGGGAATAGGGCAAGCCAGCCTAGTGGTACTAAAGGGAGGCCCGGCCTAGCGGAATAGGGCAAGCCAGCCTAGTGGTACTAAAGGGAGGCCCCGCCCAGCGGAATAGGGCAAGCTCAAGCCACCCGAGGGCTCAGGCCCACAATGGTAGGCATTAGGCCCGAGGTAAAGCCTGGTCTAAAGGGAGGCCCCAGCCACAACGGACAGTAAGGGATCCTAGCTCCAGAAGTACCCTGCCTATAGAAACAGGGGTTCATTTGAGAGTGTTCTAATTGCCTATACTGTGAATTTACTGTGATTACTGTACTGCTTATGCTGGACTATTGTCCTAAGTACCTGAACTATTGCTCTAAGTACTTGAACTATTGCCCTAAGTACCTAAACTATTGCTCTAAGTACCTGAACTATTGCCCGAAGTACCTGAACTATTGTCCGAAGTACCTGAACTATTGTCCTAAGTACATGAACTATTGTCTGAAGTACCTGAACTATTGCCCTGAGTACCTGGACATTGGCCCTCATCAGTAACAATTACCCCTGAAGTTATAATTTGCCCTCCCTGACAAATTATTGTACTATTCCACAGTTCTTTGGGCATTCTTCAGTTATATGTTTACTACTGTACGAAGACAGTCTCAGTCTTCTACCACACTGCAGTCTCCTAGTGTGGTCTGTTACACCACGTGCTCAGAATCAGTCTCTACTCAGAAGAAGACATCCTTCTGGCATTCTTCACTCCAGAAAGATCATCTATCAACTCATCCCATCCGTTCGTGTCGTCCGTCAAGTCGAAGTCCGCTGCCGGGTTGTACCAGTCGCACTCCGCCGCTTGTTTTCACAGCTTGAAAGTAATGCTCTGTCAAACGCATCACCACAGCCGTGCCAGTGCCGTTCTGTATGGTTCCTGTTCCAGATGTCCCGGTTGGTCGCCTCTACAGAAAAGAGAGAGAGCTCATCTTGGAGAACCTGTTCTGCGCCCCCACCTGGTCGTTCGCCGAAAGTCGAGTCCGTCGAAGCCCAGTCCGGGATGCGTCCGCCGTTTCTTTGTTTTGTGTTAGTTACTGACCTGAGGATTGCAGATTCAACCATCATCTCTTCAGATTCTTATGGTTCCCGGTCCTGTCAGAGTTCCTTCCGAGTCCAGCTGGCCCCTGGAGTGCTGCAGCATCAGTTGGATCGTGGTAGTCCTCCATTGGATTCATCGCCACGCAGATCTTGGTCTTTCTTCATCCTTGGCAACCCTAGAAGTGGGTTTTGGCCGAGGAACCTCTCGCTTCAGTGTGTGTTATTTCAGGAACCAGTTGCTTTGGTTCTATATTCCGGCAGCCTCGGAGAGAGTGGGCTTTGCCGAAGACATATGGTCTGTTTACCAAACCTCTCACCACCCCAGTGGCCTTATCTAGGTCCTTGCTGGGAATTGAGATTAGGGTTCCACAGTTCTGTTTTATTTCCTTAGCTACCAACGAAGAATGACGGTACAGAAGACGCCGGATCTCTGACCTTGTAAAATTCTGGACTCTTTGTAGATGCATGATGCTGATCACCCTAATGTAGTGCTGAGTAGCTCAAGACTGGGTTCTTGTGTAAAGTATAGAGTACAGTATAAACTAGTACTAGAATAAGAGTGGCAGTAGGCCTGCAGGTTATATTTGCTGAGGTAAACATTAAAGTGGTAGATCAAAAGTATTTCAGTATCCTCGTTATAATCTGCCCTATTGTTAACCGGGCATCCCCTACTCTTCTTGTGACTGTGTCTGTCTACGCCCCTTTGGTTCCAAATAAAACATCAGCCCTGCGGGCATTTAAAACTACTAAGTCGACTCCTGCCTCTCCTTGTCCGGATAGTAGTTATCCTATCCGAAAAATAATTCGGACCTCTGGTGCCTCGCTCATCTCTTTTCACCACCTTAGAGTAGAGCGCTCTCTTCATTAACATCATCTTCTAGAGCACCACACATTTCCATCATCACAAGATTATGCCCGTGGGGCTTGCTGTGGTCCTGTGCTGCCTCCCCAGCCTGAAGACTCTATGCCAAGCATCAGTCCTGTGGTCCGCGGTGCCATCGGGGCACCAGAAGAAAAGAAATCGTCTGTTTGCCACGGTTTTGGGCTTAAACGCCCGCCGTTTATTATTTTAGCCCTCTGGTAATTTATTTTCTGCCTCCCGAGTGTTTTCCCCAGTTCCTCTGGTCCCACGCCAGCGGCAGAGAAGCGCCGCATCTTTTCGGCCGTTGGAAGGCCCCGAGTGGTCCCCTTGTCTGCCTGTACATTTCCCTCCCACTGCCAGCATCCCTCCCGCCTCCTTATCGCACTTCTACCTGCTTCAGGATGGCAGAGCAGTGAGTCGGTGGCAGCACACATCGTGCTGACCGCCAGTTTTAATAAGGGGATTGCACATTTGTTTAAAAGCGCATTAGTCGCTTGTGAGAGGTGGCCGAGCGCCGCGAGGGATTCAACCATCATCTCTTCAGATTCTTATGGTTCCTGGTCCTGTCAGAGTTCCTTCCGATTCCAGCTGGCCCTTGGAGTGCTGCAGCATCAGTCGGATCATGGTAGTCCTCCATTGGATTCATCGCCACGCAGATCTTGGTCTTTCTTCATCCTTGGCAACCCTAGAAGTGGGTTTTGGCGAGGAACCTCTTGCTTCAGTGTGTGTTATTTCAGGAACCAGTTGCTTTGTTCTACATTCCTGCAGCCTCGAGAGAGTGGGCTTTTGCCAAGATATATGGTCTGTTTACCAAACCTCTCACCACCCCAGTGGCCTTATCTAGGTCCTTGCTGGGAATTGAGATTAGGTTCCACAGTTCTGTTTTATTTCCTTGTAGCTACCAACGAAGAACGACGGTGTACACGAAGACGCCAGATCTCTGGACCTTGTAAAATTCTGGACTCTTGTAGATGTATGATGCTGATCACCCTAATGTAGTGCTGAGTAGCCTAAGACTGGGTTCTTGTGTAAAGTATAGAGTACAGTATAAACTAGTACTAGAATAAGAGTGGCAGTAGGCCTGCAGGTTATATTTGCTGAGGTAAACATTAAAGTGGTAGATCAAAAGTATTTCAGTATCCTCGTTATAATCTGCCCTATTGTTAATCGGGCAGCCCCTACTCTTCTTGTGACTGTGTCTGTCTACCCTCCCCTTTGGTTCCAATTAAAACGTCCGCCCTGCGGGCATTTAAAAACTACTAAGTCGACTCCTGCCTCTCCTTGTCCGGATAGCAGTTATCCTATCCGAAATATAATTCGGACCTCTGGTGCCCCGCTCATCTCTTTTCACCACCTTAGACTAGAGCGCACTCATCATATAATTAACATCACCTTCTTGAGAGCACCACACAACACAAAAATTGGCGAAGTCGGCAGGATAGAGATAATTTATCCGAAGAGTCCAAAGTTGGAGTGGCTTAGTAAAAATATTTTAGAGATTTTAAGAATGTTTTATTAAAGTAAGATCTTTATAGAGTATTAAGTAAGATCTTCATAGAGTATTAAGTAAGATTTTAGAAGTTGATAAGATGATAGATTTTATAGAATGTTAAGGGAATACATGGGGACATGTATTGTTAGGCGGGCCCGAATGTAATGCCCCAAAGTTGGCCATTACAGAGGAAATATTGTAAATAGTAGAGAAGTGCCCTGTGCACTTGCAACCTTGTAAAAAAATAGAATTTACAAGCAATGCAGGTCATAATAGCCTGGATGGAATGCTGTGCTAGGTGGCTCATGCCCAGCATTCCAATCCAGCAGATCTAGAACCCTGGGGAGGTTCAAGTTTAAACAATCATTCTACAGTTAGTCAGTTGGAGATAGTGATTGCTGGGCAGAGGTTGAGGAGCCAGGACCCAGAAGTCAGGGGGACAGTTAGGGCTTACCTTTTGTTTGGAGCTGTCGCTCTGGACTTGCTGTGGTCCTGTGCTGCCTCCCCTGCCCGAAGACTTACTCTGCTGCGTAGCTCGTGGTCGGTGGTACCATCGGGCACCACGAAGATGGAAAGCGCCTCTCCGGCCGGCGCTTTATGGGCTTAAAGCCCTTCGTTTATTATTTTAGCCCCAAGTGATTTTCAAAAGTAACTCGGCCCACGCCGGGCGGCAGCGAAGCGCATCGCTGACTCCTGTCTGGGCGTCAGAGGCTCCCGAGTCGTCCTCCTGGCTGTCTGTCCATTTTCCTCCCACTGCCAGCATCCCTCCCGCCTCCCAACAGGACTTCTACCCCAGTCAGGATGGCAGAGCGGTGAGTCAGCGGCAGCATGCGTTGTGCTGACTGCCAGTTTGTTGCAGGGGGGATCTGAACTGTTAATAGCGCATTAGGCGCTTGAAAAAGGTGGCCGAGTGCCGTGGGGACCATCGGGTCGTTAGGACCCGCGATTTTAATATTAAAGAGGGAGGCGGGTCTAGCGACGCCCCTGGGGAGGGGCAGAAAGCAAGGCCTTTAGCGCGGCCTATAAATATTCATAAGGGGCGGGATTAAAGGCGGGATTTGCTGCACTGAATGACAGCAGCTCTCTGTGAGCTGAAAGATTTAAAGGGCCAACAGTATTTAAAAGGGCAATTCCAGCCCAAATATAAAGTAGGGCATTGGGCCAGTACAAATGGGGTATCAGGCCCAAAGTGTTGAGGGGCATCAGGCCCATTATAAAGTGGGGCTCCAGGCCCAATCTAAGGTGGGGCACCAGGCCAAAGCTGACGTAGGGCTTCAGGCCCGAGGTAAAGGTAGGGCATTAGGCCCGAGGTAAAGCTTGGTACTAAAGGGAGGCCCCGGCCTAGTGGAATAGGGCAAGCCAGCCTAGTGGTACTAAAGGGAGGCCCCGGCCTAGCGGAATAGGGCAAGCCAGCCTAGTGGTACTAAAGGGAGGCCCTGGCCTAGCGGAATAGGGCAAGCCAGCCTAGTGGTACTAAAGGGAGGCCCCGGCCCAGCTGAATAGGGACAAGCCAGCCTAGTGGTACTAAAGGGAGGCCCCTGCCTAGGTGAATAGGCAAGCCAGCCTAGTGGTACTAAAGGGAGGCCCCGGCCTAGCGGAATAGGGCAAGCCAGCCTAGTGGTACTAAAGGGAGGCCTCGGCCTAGCGGAATAGGGCAAGCTCAAGCTAATGTAGGGCTTCAGGCCCGAGGTAATGGTAGGGCATTAGGCCCGAGGTAAAGCCTGGTCTAAAGGGAGGCCCCAGCCACAACAGACAGTAAGGGATCCTAGCCCAGAAGTACCCTGCCTATAGAAACAGGGGTTCATTTGAGAGTGTTCTAATTGCCTATACTGTGAATTTACTGTGATTACTGTACTGCTTATGCTGGACTATTGTCCTAAGTACCTGAACTATTGCTCTAAGTACTTGAACTATTTCCCTAAGTACCTGAACTATTGCTCTAAGTACCTGAACTATTGCCCGAAGTACCTGAACTATTGTCCGAAGTACCTGAACTATTGCCCTGAGTACCTGGACATTGGCCTCATCAGTAATAATTACCCTGAAGTTATAATTTGCCCTCCTGACAAATTATTGTACTATTCCACAGTTCTTTGGCATTCTTCAGTTATATGTTTACTACTGTATGAAGACAGTCTCAGTCTTCTACCACACTGCAGTCTCCTAGTTGGTCTGTTACACCACGTGCTCAGAATCAGTCTCTGCTCAGAAGAAGACATCCTTCCGCATTCTTCACTCCAGAAAGATCATCTATCAACTCATCCCATCCGCTCATGTCGTCCGCCAAAGTCAAGTCCGGCAGTCGGTTGTACCGTCGACTACTGCTTTCTTGTTTTCACAGCTTGAAAGTACGCCCACCGAACGCATCACGACAGCCGTGCCAGTGCTGTTCTGTATGGTTCCTGTTCCAGATGTCCCGAAGTTGGTCGCCCTCTACAGAAAAGAGAGAGAGCTCATCTTGGAGAATCTGTTCTGTGCCCCCACCTGATCGTTCACCGAAAGTCGAGTCCGTCGAAGCCCAGTCCGGGACGCGTCCGCCGTTTCTTTGTTTTGTGTTAGTTCCTGACCTGAGGATTGCAGATTCAACCATCATCTCTTCAGATTCCTATGGTTCCTGGTCCTGTCAGAGTTCCTTTCAAGTCCAGCTGGCCCTTGGAGTGCTGCAGCATCAGTCGGATCGTGGTAGTCCTCCATTGGATTCATCGCCACGCAGATCTTGGTCTTTCTTCATCCTTGGCAACCCTAGAAGTGGGTTTTGGCCGAGGAACCTCTCGCTTCAGTGTGTGTTATTTCAGGAACCAGTTGCTTTGGTTCTATATTCCGGCAGCCTCGGAGAGAGTGGGCTTTGCCGAAGACATATGTTCTGTTTACCAAACCTCTCACCACCCCAGTGGCCTTATCTAGGTCCTTGCTGGGAATTGAGATTAGGGTTCCACAGTTCTGTTTTATTTCCCTTGTAGCTACCAATGAAGAACGAAGGTGTACACAAAGATGCCGGATCTCTGGACCTTTGTAAAATTCTGGACTCTTTGTAGATGCATGATGCTGATCACCCTAACGTAGTGCTGAGTAGCCTAAGACTGGGTTCTTTTGTAAAGTATAGAGTACAGTATAAACTAG
Organism: Neoceratodus forsteri; assembly: GCA_016271365.2. NCBI lineage: Eukaryota > Metazoa > Chordata > Ceratodontiformes > Ceratodontidae > Neoceratodus > Neoceratodus forsteri. Next base: position 236,996,635 of record CM028137.1, read on the forward strand.
TACTAGAATAAGAGTGGCAGTAGGCCTGCAGGTTATATTTGCTGGAGGTAAACATTAAAGTGGTAGATCAAAGTATTTCAGTATCCTCATTATAATCTGCCTATTGTTAACTGGGCATCCCCTACTCTTCTTGTGACTGTGTCTGCTCCACGCCTTTGGTTCCAATAAACGTCCGCCTATGGGCATTTAAAACTACTGTCGACTCCTGCCTCTCCTTGTCCGGATAGTAGTTATCCTATCCGAAAAATAATTCGGACCTCTGGTGCCTCGCTCATCTCTTTTCACCACCTTAGAGTAGAGCGCTCTCTTCATTAACATCATCTTCTAGAGCACCACACATTTCCATCATCACAACATTATTGGTGTAGTCGGCAGGATAGAGATAATTTATCCGAGGAGTCCAAAGTTGGTGTGGCTTAGTAGGAAGCACCAATGGAGCCGGGGGAAAGTAGTGGATTGTCCGGAGGAGACCGAGATGGACGTAGAGGGAGTATCCCACCATCTCCCCTAACCATGCCATACTACTTTGAGCGCCATGGCTTCCGTAGTTTTCTGGAGAAAGATGGAGACGGAACCAGCAATCTGGGAGAATTCGCTCAAAAATGCAAGTCATGTTCCGTTGTATCAAATTCCAGAGCCACAAAAGTTGAAATTTTGATCGGGCAATTGAAGGAGCTGCCCACCGTGAAGTCCAACCATGGCCAAGTGGAGCAAAAGCCACAGCAGACCAGATACTCCAGAGGTTGCAACAGATTTTTGATGCTAGGACCGATCCGACCTCAAGATGAAGTTCTTCTCACATACCCAAAAGTCTCAAGAGACCCTGAGAGAATTTGCATTAAGTCTACAAGAGCTGTTACGAGCAATAGAGAGAGTAGACGCGCAGAGGTCCGGATGCAGACAGAGTCCTAGTTGAGAAATTTGTGGAGGGAGTACAAAGTGAGGCCTTAAAAGAGAACTACGGATGTTGCATTTGCAGAACCCTGAAGTGGACTTTCTGGATTTTAAAGAGAAAGCTATCCATATATTTGGTTCTAGGGCATCCTAGAGGAAGCTCCAGCATATCCCAAATCTCTATGGGAACTCAATGGCCGACCTATACTGACAAGGGTTGGAAAGAGGATCAGTCCTGGCAACTAGGCCTCCAACCAGAAGTGTCCGTACGAAGGCGAGAGCCAGGAAGAGAAGCTGTTGCATACCCGAGCCGGCATTCTGAACATGATCATATACATGACCCCTGGTCACGGACCCCGATATGCTCGGTACAGATGGGCGCTCAACACCATTCAGAGCTGACAGAACAGATTGCCATGCTGACCAACCAGATGGCAGAAATGCATAAAGAGATGCAAAGCTGGGAGGCTGGATGGAAGAACAAGAAAGCTACGGTCCATCGAGAAAGAGAGAAAGCCTGATCGAATGAACACTCTAGGAGGAGCGAAGAAGACGCCCACAGATCGATTTGATGGCCAAGGTAGGCCCATATGTCGCCGGTGTGTGAGGGCGGTCATGTCGAGCGGAGATGTGGTCAACCAGTCAACAACACCTTAAGTTTAAACAAGAATTCTTCGAGATGAGGACCGACCCTGAAGAACCGCGATGCAGGTCCAGCAGTTCCTGTAGAACAGTCATGTTTAGTTGGCGATAAGTCTGATGATTCCAGTTAGGGTTGATGGCATCGAGCTAATGGTGCTATTGGACACTGGATCGCAAGTCACCACCCTGCAAGGAAGAGAGTTTCGGTATTGGACCCCAATGATCTGAAGTCACCTCCTAGATCTTGGGTAAAGTTAATTGCAAGCAATGGGGATGAAATCCCATAGCTGGGTTACCTGGAAGCTGATGTACAGCTCGGGGCTAACGTTCAACATAGCACGGGCATCATTGTGAGCGACATTGAGAGTGATCAGCTACCACCACTCATTCTCGGGATGAACGTGTTGCAGAATTGTTTCGGTGAACTAATTGGTATCCTTCAGCAGCAAGCCAACCATGTGCCTCAAATGGAGAAGCATGCCCTTCAACAGACCATACGCAATTTGCAATGCCACCAAAGATTCGCCAATGCCGAGGGTGAAATCGGTAAGGTACGGGTGATGGATACTAGACCTGTAACCTAAAGCCGGGCAATCAAACAACTTTGTGGTGCAAAGCAAAGGGGCCGAGGGTCAAGATCACGATGCCCTAGTAGAACCCTACCCTATGAATAAGGAAGAGCCCATAATAGTGGCTAGAAGCGTAGCCACGGTGAGCCAAGGAGAATACCAGTCCGGTGCTCAATCACGGGACTCTGACATACAGCTGTACCGGAACCAGCCGCTATGCAGATCCACACAGTATGTTTGCAGATATAGTTGAAGCTGGGAAGAAATGGAGAAGGTGCTGGAATATGGGACGAAGAAGACCAAAGACCAGAGTGGACCAAGGAGATCAAAGTTGGCAATGCAATGACCAGCATAAAGCAAAAACCGATGTTTTGAGGTGATTTTGCACCGAAAGAAGCTTTTAGCCAACACCCCTTGGATTTTGGGTCAGCTCGTGGGGTACAACATCACATCAGTACCCATGGACATCCACCTATCCGAGAGAGATTTAGGCCGATTCCACCAGCTATGTACCAGCAGGTCAAAGAGATGATCAAGGAGATGAAAGAGGCAAAGGTGATAAGAGAAAGTCACAGCCCTTGGGCAGCGCCAATTGTTCTGGTCAAAAAGAAGGATGGTAACATCCGGTTCTGTGTGGACTACCGCAAGTTGAATGCCATCACTCATAAAGACGCATACCCTCTGCCTAGGATCGAGGATTCCTCACGCTCTTCAGTCAGCAGCCGTATTCTCCACGCTGATCTGACCAGCAGATACTGGCAGGTTCCTATGGCACCTCAGGATCAAGAGAAAACAGCTCATTACTCCCATGGGATTATTTGAGTTCACTAGGATGCCTTTGGTTTGTGTAATGCACCTGGAACTTTCCAAAGACTAGTGAACATTGTCTTGGGAGCCGGAATTTCGACCCCCTGCTGTTGTATTTGGATGATAGTATCGTATATTCCAAAACACATGAAGATCATCTGCGCCACCTGGACGAAGTATTCCAAAAGCTGATCCAGTATGGGTTGAAAATTAAACCATCCAAATGTCACCTGCTGCAGACCAGAGTAAGTTACCTGGGACATATCGTTTCCGCAGATGGAGTGACGCCAAACCCAGAGAAGATCGAAGCTGTTAAGAAATGGCCTGTTCCCACCACCATCAGAGAGGTCCAGAAATTCTTGGGATTTGTTGGGTACTACCGAAGGTTTATCAAGAATTTCAGAAGATTGCAGTGCTCTTTGCATCTAACTCCTGAGAGGATCAGCAGAAGGCAGAGTCTCAAGAATCGCTTGGTTACATGGGGTACCAAGCAACAAGAGGCCTTCGATCAACTAAAGACCATACTTACTGAAGCTCCCATCTTAGCATATCCAGACTATGCAAAACCATTTCTATTGTATACAGACGCCAGCAACAGAGGATTGAGTGCGGTACTGTGACAAGAACAAAATGGTGTAGAAAGGGTGATCGATATGCCAGCAGAGGATTAAGAGGCTCTGAGTCGAACGATGCCCGCTATAGCTCTTTAAATTGGAATTCTTAGGCTAGTTCAGGTACATCACTGAAAAATTTAGACAATATTTGACCGCCACCCCTTTCACAGTCTTCACAGACAATAACCCGTTAGCACACCTGAATACTGCAAAGCTAGGAGCCCTTGAGCAAAGGTGGGCTTCTCGACTTGCAAATTACAGATTCTCCATCAAGTATCGCTCAGGTAAATTGAATGTGAATGCCGATGCCTTGTCCCGGATGCCTAAACACGTAGAAGCAGAAATAGACGACAGCCAGCTGGAAAATATTGAAATGCCACCTTTCTTACAAGTACCCGCAGAGATTGTGCAGGCATGCTGTCTACTTGCTCCGGAGGTTGGAGAGGAAGACCAACCAGAAGTAAATGACGTGATTGCTAATCAAAAGAACCTATGGGCGAAACTACAAAGCCAAGACCCCATAGTGCGTCGAGTAAAGGATCTAGTTGCGCAACAGAAGCGCATGAACAGAAATGAAAGAAGGAAATTGACCACAGAGATGACGAAACTGTGGAGGCACAGGACCCGCTTGACAATAGAGGATGATCGTCTGGTGAAAAAGAGTAGAGATCCCACCACCCACACTGGGATAACTCAAATCGTCGTTCCAAAAACCAGTGCTTCAGTAGTGTTGGAAGCATACCATGACAACTCAGGGCATTTCGGTCACAAGAAAATGGAAGCTATCATCAGAAGGCGATTCTATTGGGTAGGAATGCACAGTGATATAGCAAAATGGTGTGAGGAATGTCCAACATGCAACTTAAAATGCAAGGAAAAGGGGAATCAGAGAGCTCCTCTCCATCCAATAGTCAGTAGCACACCATTGGAACTAGTCGCTCTTGATCACTTGAAACTGGATCCTAGTTCAAATGGACACGGTTACATCCTCACTATGGTGGATCACTTTTCCAAGTTCGTAGTTGCAAGTGCAGTGAAGGATCTATCTGCTCGAACCACCGCTGAAACCTTTATGAGATGTTTTGTACAACCTTATGGATACCCCACTAAAATCCTAACAGATCAAGGAACATCGTTTGAATCTCAACTCTTTCACGAACTATGTGCTCTATATGGGACTCGTAAGTTAAAGACTCATCGCACCATCCACAAGGAAGCGGACTTTGTGAAAGAACAAAACCAAATTCTCTTAGAAATGTTATGAGCTCTACCAGAATATAAACATCCTTTCTGGCCTGCTTTACTCCCGAACTCACGTGATCTGTACAACAATACGACTCATTGCTCTACAGGTTATACCCCACACTACTTGATGTTTGAAGACACGAAGACTCCCAATGGACTTAGTATTGGAAGTGCCACCAGAAGAAGTTAAAGGAAAGAAGCCAGTGACAAATTGGGTCCAAGAGCATAATGAACGATTACAAGAAGCCGGAAGAATAGTTGGAAAACACATGGAACAAGCACGGCAGAAGCAGAAAACCAACTACGATACCAAGGCCAAAGCTGCACCTTTACTTATTGGAGAAAGGGTAATGTGAAGAAGACCAGAAATGTAGTAAACTTTCTTCAAAGTGGGAATCTGAACCTTATTACATCATCGAGATACCTTACCCTGAACTGCCGGTCTACAAGATCAAACAAGAATTTGGACATGGCACCAAAATTGTCCATCTAACCTACTAAAAGCGGCACTTTCAGAGACACTGTGATCATTAAAGAACAGGACAGTCCTAAGCCGAAAGAGAGGCAGGAGTCCACCAAAGACAAAATATGAAACCAGAATCACCAACAAATTGTGTACAGAACCCTGGATTCGATTGCAATATGGATTCCTTGACTGTTCGAACTATGTACCAGTATTAGCTCCAGAAATACCAGATTTCCTGGAAGGAGAATGTCCTGTTCCAGAACTTATTGATTTCCAACCTCGCAGATCTCAAAGATCGAACGCATGGTATCCTCCTAGGGTATATCACAGAAGTTTCTCAACTCGACCTCGTACAACAGGTAGATCTAATTCCAGTAATTTCTCCAGACACAGTCACTTTAGGGTAGATCTTTAAAACAAAAATTTGTAGTACAGTAGATGTTTTAAGAATATTTTAGAGATTTTAAGAATGTTTTATTAAAGTAAGATCTTCATAGAGTATTAAGTAAGATTTTAGAGGTTGATAAGATGATAAATTTTATAGAATGTTAAGGGAATACATGGGGACATGTATTGTTAGGCGGGCCCAAATCTGTAATGCCCCAAAGTTGGTCATTCCAGAAAGTTCAAATAAAAATAAATAAACGCAGAGTACTCGGGTGCTCAGAGTACCTGCTGCAGGTGTAGGTGGCAAGGTACAATGCTAAAGGGCCCCTAGAAATAAAGATTCAACCTCCTGGTACAGGAAAACACTGTAAATAATAAAAAAGGTGCACTTGTGCACTTAAATCCTGGTCAAAAGATAGATCTTGCAAGCATGCCATGTCATAATGGCTGGATGGGCACGCTGTGCTGAGTGGCTCATGCACAGCATTCCAATCCAGCCATTCCAGAATCCAGACAGTTTAACTTTTAAATATAATTCCACAAGAGTTCAGTTGATCCTGGGCAGCGGTTGAGGAGACAGGACACAGAAGTCCAGGGACAGTTTAGGGCTTACCTTGTGTTGAAGCCGTCCCTTGGGGCTTGCTGTGGTCCTGTGCTGCCTCCCCTGCCTGAAGACTCTATGCCCAGCATCAGTCCTGTGGTCCGCGACCATCGGGCACCAGAAGAAAAGAAACTGTCCGTTTGCAGCGTTTATGGGCTTAAAAGCCCTCCGTTTATTTATTTTGGCCCCCTGAGATTATTTTTAGTTTAATTTTGGTCCCACGTCGTCAGCATTCAAGCGCCACTCCGTCGCACTCCCTGTCGGCCCGCGGAGGCCCCCGAGTCATCCCCCAGCCACCTGTACTGTTCCCTCCCACTGCCAGCATCCCTCCCGCCTCCCAACAGCACTTCCACCCGCTTCAGGATGGCAGAGCAGTGAGTCGGCGGCAGCACAAGAAGAGTGCTGACCGCCTGTGTTTTAAAGGAGACTGCCGGGTGTTTTAAAAGCACAGTAGGTGCTTGAAAAAGGTGGCCAAGTGCCGCGGGGACCATCAGGTCATTAGGACCCGCGATTTTAATATTAAAGAGGGAGGCGGGGCTAGCGACGTCCCTGGGGAGGGGCAGAAAGCAAGGCCTTTAGCGCGGCCTATAAATATTCATAAGGGGTGGGATTAAAGGCGGGATTTGCTGCACTGAATGACAGCAGCTCTCAGTGAGCTGAAAGATTTAAAGGGCCAACAGTATTTAAAAGGGCAATTCCAGCCCAAATATAAAGTAGGGCATTGGGCCAGTACAAAGTGGGGCATCAGGCCCAAAGTGTTGAGGGGCATCAGGCCCATTATAAAGTGGGGCTCCAGGCCCAATCTAAGGTGGGGCACCAGGCCAAAGCTGACGTAGGGCTTCAGACCCGAGGTAAAGGTAGGGCATTAGGCCCGAGGTAAAGCTTGGTACTAAAGGGAGGCCCCGGCCTAGTGGAATAGGGCAAGCCAGCCTAGTGGTACTAAAGGGAGGCCCCGGCCTAGCGGAATAGGGCAAGCCAGCCTAGTGGTACTAAAGGGAGGCCCCGGCCTAGCAGAATAGGGCAAGCCAGCCTAGTGGTACTAAAGGGAGGCCCCAGCTGGCGGAATAGGGCAAGCCAGCCTAGTGGTACTAAAGGGAGGCCCCGGCCTAGCGGAATAGGGCAAGCCAGCCTAGTGGTACTAAAGGGAGGCCCCGGCCTAGCGGAATAGGGCAAGCTCAAGCTAACGTAGGGCTTCAGGCCCGAGGTAATGGTAGGGCATTAGGCCCGAGGTAAAGCCTGGTCTAAAGGGAGGCCCCAGCCACAACAGACAGTAAGGGATCCTAGCCCAGAAGTACCCTGCCTATAGAAACAGGGGTTCATTTGAGAGTGTTCTAATTGCCTATACTGTGAATTTACTGTGATTACTGTACTGCTTATGCTGGACTATTGTCCTAAGTACCTGAACTATTGCTCTAAGTACTTGAACTATTGCCCTAAGTACCTGAACTATTGCTCTAAGTACCTGAACTATTGCCCGAAGTACCTGAACTATTGTCCGAAGTACCTGAACTATTGTCCTAAGTACCTGAACTATTGTCTGAAGTACCTGAACTATTGCCCTGAGTACCTGGACATTGGCCCTCATCAGTAACAATTACCCCTGAAGTTATAATTTGCCCTCCCTGACAAATTATTGTACTATTCCACAGTTCTTTGGGCATTCTTCAGTTATATGTTTACTATTGTACGAAGACAGTCTCAGCCTTCTACCACACTGCAGTCTCCTAGTGTGGTCTGTTACACCACGTGCTCAGAATCAGTCTCTACTCAGAAGAAGACATCCTTCCGGCATTCTTCACTCCAGAAAGATCATCCATCAACTCGTCCCATCTGTTCATGTCATCCGCCGAAGTCAAGTCCGTCGTCGGTTGTACCAGTCGTACCCACCGTTTTCTTGTTTTCACAGCTTGAAAGTACGTCTGCCGAAACGCATCACGACAGCCGTGCCAGTGCTGTTCTGTATGGTTCCTGTTCCAGATGTCCCGAAGTTGGTCGCCCTCTACAGAAGAGAGAGAGAGAGAGAGCTCATCTTGGAGAACCTGTTCTGCGCCCCACCTGGTCGTTCCCAAAGTCGAGTCCGGCAGCCCAGTCCGGGACGTCCGCCTGCTTCTATGTTTTGTGTTAGTTCCTGACCTGAGGATTGCAGATTCAACCATCATCTCTTCAGATTCTTATGGTTCCTGGTCCTGTCAGAGTTCCTTCCGATTCCAGCTGGCCTTGAGTGCTGCAGCATCAGTCGGATCGTGGTAGTCCTCCATTGGATTCATCGCCACGCAGATCTTGGTCTTTCTTCATCCTTGCAACCCTAGAAGTGGGTTTGGCCGAGGAACCTCTTGCTTCAGTGTGTGTTATTTCAGGAACCAGTTGCTTTGGTTCTACATTCCGCAGCCTCGGAGAGAGTGGGCTTTTGTCAAGATATATGGTCTGTTTACCAAACCTCTCACCACCCCAGTGGCCTTATCTAGGTCCTTGCTGGGAATTGAGATTAGGGTTCACAGTTCTGTTTTATTTCCTTGTAGCTACCAACGAAGAACGACGGGTACACAAAGACGCCAGATCTCTGGACCTTGTAAAATTCTGGACTCTTTGTAGATGTATGATGCTGATCACCCTAATGTAGTGCTGAGTAGCCTAAGACTGGGTTCTTGTGTAAAGTATAGAGTACAGTATAAACTAGTACTAGAATAAGAGTGGCAGTAGGCCTGCAGGTTATATTTGCTGAGGTAAACATTAAAGTGGTAGATCAAAAGTATTTCAGTATTCTATAATCTGCCCTATTGTTAATCGGGCAGACCCTACTCTTCTTGTGACTGTGTCTGTCTACCCTCCCCTTTGGTTCCAAATAAAACGTCCACCCTGCGGGCATTTAAAAACTACTAAGTTGACTCCTGCCTCTCCTTGTCCGGATAGCAGTTATCCTATCCGAAATATAATTCGGACCTCTGGTGCCCCGCTCATCTCTTTTCACCACCTTAGACTAGAGTGCACTCATCATATAATTAACATCACCTTCTTGAGAGCACCACACATGTATTGCAAGTTTTAGAAAATAGGGGTCAAGAGAGTCTGCACCTGCGCTTTTTTTAGTGTCCAAATGCAACAATAGATCCTCTACTTGCTTCAGTAAAATTGGTTTGAATGAGAATGAAGAATCAGCCCTCTGAGCCTCAGTAGACTGGGATTTAAGTTGTGCCCGCAGTAGATTAGCTGGAGAGGAGTCAAAAGCAAGGCCAGCCGTTGTGAAGTGATTGTTGAATGAATCCAATACTTCCCGTTTGTCGGAGATAGCAACCTTATTAAGGTGCACTTGAGATGGCAGAGAAGTGCTAGAGTCCTGCCATAAGATCCCCTTGATGGTGCCCCAGAATCTAGCAGGGTTGTGATAAGAGGCATCAAGTTCAGCCATATAGAAAGCAGCCTTAGCATCCCTTACTTTTTTGGTGCAGCTATTTCTGGCTTTTCTGAACAGCAGCCAGTCATTTGGTTCCTTAGTCTTCCTTGCCATTTTCCATAGCTTATCTCTCTCAAGCAGTGCAGATTTAAGGTCGGCTGAAAACCAGCGCAAGATTTGCTTTTGTTCTAACACTAGTGATTGGTGCATGAGTATTGAGGCACCTATGATTATGCTGTTTAACACCTGAAGTGCTATTTCCACAGAGTATGTAAGGTAGAACTCCTGCCAGCGTGCAGAGTGGCATAGGTCGTGGAGATATCTCTCGATATTAAGGTTTTTTTTAGATCTTCTCGGGAGGAATTTTGCTGGGTTAGCTGGTTTGCCTGATGATCTTATTCCTGCAATAAGACAGTGATCACTTATGTCATTGAATAGTACTCCAGCGTGTGAGAACAGGTGGGGTTTGTTTACCAGCATGATGTCAGGTAGGGTGCTACTACTTCTGTTCTTTAAATTGATTCTTGTTGGTTCATTTATTAGTTGAGTAAACCCATATGTATCACAAAAAGATACTAAGGGTGCAGCTGTCTTGGAGAGCCAGTGTAAATTCAGATCACCTAAGATAATGATATCTTCAGGGCCCAGCTTGATTATGTTCTCCAGGTGGGTTAAGAGCTTATGATCAGCAGAGGGGGGCCTATAGCAGCCAACTAGTTGAAAAGCTGCCATGTTGGGGAGAGCTATTTTAAGGGATAAACATTCAAATTCTTTGGGCAATGATGTTGCACTAAGGCAAGATGCAGATATATTCGATTTTATATAAATAGCTACTCCACCGCCCCTTGACAGGCGTTCTGCTCTGAATATTTGGTAGTTGGGTAGATTTACCTCCCTATCTGTTGTTGCAGGTTTGAGCCATGTCTCGGATATTACCAGAAAGTCTGGCATGGTGTGGGCAACCCAGGCTTGTATTAATGAAAGCTTTTTCAGGAGGCTGCATGCATTGATATGAAGGGAGCTTAATCCTTTGATGGATGCTAGATCTGCTGGGGAGGTGATGCCCTCTGGAGGTCCTGGATTGATTTCAACATTACCAATACAGATCAGCAGAAAGAATAAGAGTTTTGTGAGGGCTTCGAAGGACAAGAGGATGGGACAGTCAATGGGCCTTCTCTTCTTGCTCGGAGGCCAATGCTTTGAAATAATCCACTCTGGATTGCGGCTTAGTAACCTGTCACAGAGTACTAATTTGGTGGACAGGTATAAGGGGGCACTGTAGATCCAATAGTGGAGCATCGAGCATAAAAAGTACATGACAGGTTGTGACCCTTTTTTGGGGTTACCCCACTGATTATGATGAAGCAACGGTAGGGCATATGTGAGGAACTGATCGGCACCCACTGGAGGTGTCACAGGGAAGCTAGGCTGGTGAGCCACATTATTCAGTAAGGTATGGGTCGGTATGGCATCATCCTCAAAGAACACCATAGTTGAGAGAGAGAGAAACAGTAAGAGGAGCTTCCCCATTATGATGCGGTAACTAGGGATTAACTACAATGAGGACAAGGGAGGACTGCTGAGCAGGTGACACAGCAGGCCGCTGATGACAGATTATTGGACAGAATTTTGCTGGGTGGAGGTAAGAAATTCGGCAGGAAGATGCATATAAAAGAAACACCCAAGGGGAGGGCAAAAATTTTGCGGCTTTCCGCATTTTCTGGCTGTCTCTCCGGCCTCCTGGTCCCCTGGGCGGCCTTGCGGTCACCGACCACCCGCTGGCGGAGCGTAGCCCCGGCGCTCACTGGGTGCTTGAGGGCAAGGACGGCTAGAGTGGAGGGAGACAGAGGAAAGCACAGTCACCTAAATAAAATAGCAGCAATCAAGTGATTCTGCAATTAGTGTGAAGTTACTTTGCACAACAAAAGGCTGGGGGTGGTTCGGTTCGGTTCGGGGTTCACAAGGTAGGTGAAGGTATACTTCACTTTCCCCCTTCTCTATTCTCACCCTTGGTAGAGGAGCTGGGCAGTGACAGGGAACAGAAGGCCCAAAAATAATTTATTTCCTACAGCTCACAGACCGTGTGACCAGTAGTGCATAGGAGGGGAACCCCCCCATGGGGGAAATCTTTGAGGACCCATGGCTACTGGACTACCCATCCTCTGGGCATACTAACAGGAGGTATTGGAAATGATTTCTGGTTTTCTTCAGGAAGGGGTAACTGGTACAGCATAAGGAGTCCAACTTCCAGAGTCTAGGTATCGGGAGTAGGATGATCGATGATGATGATGATGCTTCAGAACGCAGTAGTGAGGATAAGCCAGTGGTCTAGTTCTTTGGGTGCTTGGTGAACCATTTGGAAAATATTGCTTGATGATTTGGAAATTGAGGAGCTCATAGATCATGGAATGCAAGGTTGATCAAAAGCTGCTGGCATCAGAGTTGAGAAGCGATATGAATTCAAAACTCTTTTGCAATTTTCCAGTTGTAAAATTGATGGTACCAAGACAAAAATGATCTACTCATTAACGAATGGTTTCACAAATTAGGCTTATGTGATATGTAAGTCCCCAAGACATGGAAATGCTGGCCAGATAATGAAGAAGCAACATGATACCAACGTCTTACAGGGCAGAGTATGAGTCCTGTCCAGGAATTCATATTGGCAGCCATGAGTTGATTAAAATCTGAGACTTGAGTTTGGATGAATATGTTTTATGATCTGAAGAGATGTTTCTGAGGTTCAGTGGTAGACATGCAAATATACGATTGGTGGAGGTTTGATTCTGAAGAATGATGGAAAGGTATGGAATAATGAGACTGTCCCAAGTGACAGTATGAGTTGCACATGAGGTCTTTGGGTAGAATGCAGATATGACAGTGGAAGAACTCTTAAGGATTGCATGGATGGCACTAAAGGAGCAACTTCTGCATAGTGATGAATGGGCAATGTGAATCAGGTGCTAGAGCTTTAGCTTGCACATGATCATAGGATGTCATGCTGCAATTGATGAGCGGAGAAAAGACATCACTGAGATTGAAGAATGTGTATGTAACAGATTCCAGGAAGGACTTGAGATATGACAGCTGACTGGCAGGAATGTAAAAGTATGAACCATGATGGAATGGTCCGTAATGACCTAGCCTTTTTGATAATGTCCATTGTAGGCTGCTTGAAGGAAAATGGGAGCAAGACAGCTGAATAGGAATGATTTGTCTCAAATGACAAGTAACCTGGGAATCAGAGGCAGAGCTTCAGGAACACTGGAATAGCAGAAAATCCATAGTTTGCAGACATGGCAGTACATCCAGGAGTATGAGATGGGAGATGGTTCTTGAAGATAAAAACATTTGATTTAGAGCATTATGATGAGATAAAGTGAAGTACATGATTCAGGGCAGAACACTTTCTGACGAATGAGTCTAGTATTTGCATTGTAATGATAACTGCCAATAAGTTAAGTTTGTGAGATTGAAAAGTCTGTTTCATATGCAAGTTGGGAGAAAGGCATGAGGAAGCAATCATCCAGATCTTAATAGAAGGGAGCAGGAATTACTCCCACCAATGGAATGCTTATAGGTAGCTCAGTTCAGACTATATAAAATCAGCTCATGTGGCTGCAGAAGTGCTGCAGAGGACTGAATACAGTCAGTGAACTATGTTCTTTGGTCGAAGTTCAGGTATACGATTGAGAGTCCAGCTCAACTTGATGGCGGAGACAAGGATATCCTGGATAAATGATATCTTCCTTTAGCCAAGTTATTTAGTAGTTTCCTGTGATAGCTCAGAAGGCTAACACATGGTTAGGAGAACTATGGACAAGGTAAGAGAAATAAGAAGATCCCACAATTTCCATGAGTAAAGGCCTGAAGATGATAATCTGGGATGACTTGACTTTTGTAGAGTTGATAGCTGAACTAGATGGGTATGAAGCTTGCAAGCCTAAACATGGTATGATGGCTAAAGGATGGAAGGACAGTGGAAATTACCAGCTAGAGGCTGGAGTAAGTTGAGAGGAAGGCTGCTTCAGATAAAGAGATACAAGATTGTAGTTTTAACATGGATGGCATGAGCTAATGAAGGAATCCTTGATTTTTTAGATAGACAACAGGACTTAGTTGGGCTAGATACAGAGCCTCTGATGGGCTACGATTTGGCAGTTATGAGTAATACGATAGTTAAGGCTGCTGGGAAGTGCTGAAGACAGGAAATTATGATTTTCAGATGAGATATGAAACAAGGAACAGGCCAGATGGAGTAAAGATGTAGCAGTCTCCAGATGTGAATGCATTTTGGAAGAAGTCTGAGGGGAACCCTGTAGCCCTTCTTCTAATCTGAAGATGGAAAGGGGTGTCCAGAGTTGAGCCCTGAGAGGAAACAAGATGAATAATTGCTTGAATATGGAAGGAGGAGTTTGATATGTTGCTGGTTGATCGAGGTGTAGACTCTCATCTCAGGTGGCTGAAGTTGAGCCCTGAGATGTGGTGAGTTGAATGATTGCTTGAGAAAGGAATGTGAAGGAGTTCGAGAAGTTGCTGGTTGATTGAAGATGCAGACTCCGCCTGTTGCAGATGAAGTTGAGCCCTGAGGTGGGATGTGATAAGTAACTGCTTGAATATGAATGAGAAGGAGTTTGAAAAGTTGCTGATTGATAGAAGGTGCAAATGTTCATCTCTGGTGGACGAAGTAGAGCCCTAAGATGAGACAAATTGAATAATGTCTTAAGATATGAAAGGAAATAAGTTCAACATGTTGCTGCTTGCTTGCTAGAGCAGGCTCTCATTTCCAACAGAAGAAGTGAAGCCCTGGAATGTGATTAGGAATGCTTGACTTTGAAATGAGCAGAGAGTTTGACATGTTGCTGGTTGATCAAGGGGTGCAGATTACTGCTTTGGAGATTAGCCAGCTCTCCTGATGAGTAAAATGATTGCTTGCATTCAGATTGAAAGTAAATTCAATATGACAGAGGTTGGTTGAAGGATGGAGACTTCCATCCTGGTGGACGAAGTCAAACCAACCCTCCACTTGTAAACACTTGAAGTTTGAGTCAGGGAGATGGAGTCTGGAAAACTGCTTAACTTCAAATCAGTTGAAGGTTACTGGAGAGTGGGATGCAGGCTGCCATTTCTGGCAGACGAAATTGAACCCTGCCTATACTCTAAGAACTTTTGGAGACACGAGGTAGAGAGATGGAGACTGGAGAGCTGCGGATGAGGGTTGTGGAGAAACAGGAGAGAGCAGGCTGTTAAGGAGATAACAAGAAGACAGAGGAGAGGTACAAGGCTGGGAAGCAACAATAGTAGTTTAAGTAGAATATGGAGGAGCAGAAGAAAGAATGATAGATACAGGAAACAGAGTGGACTAAGGAGGCATGACTATGCCTTTTCTGGAGTGTTAAGAAGAAAGGTTAAGGAGATAAGCTTAGGGATGAAATAGAGGCAGAATGTAGGATTGAAAAATTGTAGGAGGTTAAGAAAGTGAAGCAGAGAATGATAAGATGGCGAAGAGTAGAAAAGAAGAATTAAAGGTAGTAAGTGAAAGTGGATTCAGGATTGGGAAGATATCAATATATAAAACAATTGCATGATAGAGAATTGGCTATGGATGTTATGCATAGCAGCAAGGTTGATATTTAAATGAAAACTGGTTACTCTGCAAAATGGATGAATAAAGCATGGTTATATGCAGTGCAGGGTACCATATGAATGGTGAACAAAAAAAATATATCTGAACTACTTATTTGTGGCTGTATTGAAATGAGTAGGAACAGAACATTCGGACAGAAAATAAATTATGCCTGGCATGGGACAGGCTGAGATGATTTATGTTGATAATGGCAGAAAATAATATGACTGAGAGCTGAGTATGTTGGCAAGTTAGTACGTTGCAATAGAGAGATTTACTGAGAGGAGTGTTGAGGAAATGTGCAATTCCTGTTGGGTAGAGCAAGTGCTGTAAAGCTGCCGTAGGATGCTAGGGAATGACATAGGCAGCATGGATCTGGAACTGAGTGGATGGCACAGAGAATGAAGTGGTGACCCCCCCCCAAAATAAAAAGCCTGGGTGATGGAGACAGAAAGAGACCAAGGTACAGGAGATGCAGAGGACCTTTGACAGAATACATAGAAAATGAGTAGCAGAGGAGGAAAGTAAAGAGGGTAAAGGCCCCATTCTGAAGGACAGGGAGCAGGAGACCTGCAACAGTTGCTGGGATATCCACCAGAAGCGGATCTTGCAGACAGGGCTGCTGCCAAAAGGCACTGTACCCATGATGGACAGACCCTCCCCCAGAGTATCAGACCAGAGAGGTGGGGAGCCTGAGTGGCACTGGCATAGCAATGGGTTGAGTACAAAAGACTGAAAGCAAATTTGTGTAATCGGAGGACAATCCTGACAGTGGCAGAACAGTTCAAAAACAAGTAATGCAATCAAGTGACCCAGAGGTGAGAGCGCAGGGAAAAGGGAGGTGGCGAGGGCAGCAGGAGAAGCAAGGAATGCCAAGCAGTCAGGGAAAAGGGGCCAGAGAGAGAGAGAGAGAGAGAGAGAGAGAGAGAAAAGCAAAGAAAAACACATAGACACACACACACACACACACACACACACACAGCAGCCCATGTATTCAGAAACACTCTGAGCGAAAGATGTAGAGAGAGGCTGGCTTTTATCTGAAATGTGGGAGGAGTTAATTCCCCCAGATTGAACCACAGGCAATAGCCCTCCCATTGTAAAAACATTTAAAACCTAAGTCCAGACTGAAAATGAGATAGTGCATCTCCACAGTGCTAACCTGGATAAATATAGTGTAAAAATGGATAAAAGCAGGGCCAGATTGAAAATGAGATATTACATCTGAACTATACTATCCTTGATAAATACAATCTAAAAATGTGTCAAAGCAAGACCAAATTAAAAACAAGCATTTGTCAATGCCAAGTGTTGCTTGCTGTCATTAACAGTGGAAGTGCAGGAGTTAGACAGATTCAGTATAGGAATGGCAGTGAAGTATTGGACTGATGCCAACTCCACTCCCACCCTGCAGAGATGGACAGGCATTGGGGTGTGCCTTTACCCTGCAGACACTTACAAGTGTTGAGGTTGCTTTGAAGTGTTCGGGCTTTACACTCACCTCATTCCATAAGGAAGTACACTAAAATGGGTGCAGTATAGGAGAATGGGGTGAACTCTGGGGCCAAAGACCCAAGGCGCATCTCGATGCCTGCCACTGACTGCAGGGTGGGGGTGGAATGGCATGAGCATTACTGTCGACAATCCCAAGTCACACCCCTGACGCCTGTCTGTCCCTACAGGGTAGGACATTATGGTCGAAAACCCTAACACCCATGGCATTTCTTGGTATTTTTACTCCAAGTTTTCAACATGGGCTTTTTGTGATCCCACTGCATGAACAGTGACACTAACGGTTTGTTAGCCGAAAGGTGATTTTGCACAGCCGACTGTGCCATTTGGCTTGCCAAGGTGCAAAACACATTTCGGCAGGATGTAAAATGACAGCTGTACTGTTCGTGAGGAGGTGTAAAATAGCAATATTGAAAATCTGGAGTGAAAATATAAAAACTGGTGAAGTCAATGAAAATGTGAGAAACCAAGAACGACACCCATAATGTAATTAGTTTTGGATTTATAGCAGATTTCAACATAGGCATTTTGGGACCTCCGCTCATGAACAGTGTCACTGTGATTTTCTTACTCTATCCCGAACACTGATTTCCCACAGCGACGGTGCTATTCTGCACCGGAAGTACGAAAACACATTTTGGCCAGGGTGTGAATAATGACAGCTGTTCTGTTCATAAGGAGGTGTGGAAAAATGCCAATGTTGAAAATCTGGACTGAAAAGATTACGAATTCGTGAACTTACGAGGGTGCGTGTAAATTGCACACTGCATGCTCGTAACACAGTCATTTTATGGACTGTTGTCACTAAATGTTCAACATAGCCAGTTTAAGACCTCTGCTCATGAACAGTGTCATTGTGATTTTCTTAATCTGTCCCGAACATTGATTTCACACACCAACCATGCCACTGTGTGCTACATGTGCGAAAACACATTTTGGGTGAGATGTGAAAAATGACAGTTGTACTGTTCATAAGGAGGAGTGGTAAAATGGCAATGCTGAAAATCTGGAGTGAAAGTATTAAAAATGCTTGACGTTATGAGTGTGCGTAGGAACTGCGCAACGCACGCTCATAAAGCAGTCATTTTGGGGAATTCTTTCACCAAATTTTAAACATAGGGTTTTTGGGGGCCTACCTCATCAACATTGTCACTGTGATATTCTTAATCTGTCCTGAACATTGATTTTGCACACCGACCATGCCATTGTGTGCTACATGTGCAATAACACATTTCAGGCAAGATGTGAAAAATGACAGCTGTACTATTCATAGGAAGGTGTGGTAAAATAGCAATGTTGAAAATCTGGAGTGAAAATATTAAAAATGCTTGACGTTACGTGCGTGTGTAGGAACTGTGCAATGCACGCTCATAAAAGTAATTTTTTAGAATTTTTTCACCAAATGTTCAACATAGGGTTTCTGGAGGCCTACCTCATGAATTATGACACTGTTGTTTTGTTAATCAGTCCCGAAAGGTTGTTCCATGCAGTGACCACGAAATCACCTTTTGGGACTGAATAACAAAATGACAGTGACTGAGTTCATAAGGAGGGGTCCCAAGAACCCCATGTTGAAAATTTGGTGAAAAATTTCCCCAAACTGGCCGAGATATGCACCAAAGTTGAAAAAAAAACATTTATGCCATTATACAGGTTACCGGCATTTCTTCAGTTTGTGGTCAGCTTTGAAGAGTGCAGGTGTTTTCCCGGTCCACCGAAGATTATCACGCTGGGCTCTGGGGAAGGGGGCAAGAGAATCAATGAGGGATGTTTTTTTCTTCTAGGTCTTTTTTTTTTAAAGACGATGAGGGACTTTTGCCATGCTGGGTGGGCTTCCAGCATGGCACCAGAGCTGGGTCAGGGGGGCAGTGGGGCAGAGAGGATTGGGCACCTAATTGGCCAAGAAGACTTTTTGCCACACTGGGTGGGCTCAGCATGGCAATCCCAGCAGGATTAGCACCCTCATCAGCCATACAGTGTGCTGGGGGCGCATGAGCCATGAGGGGTGCATGTATATGAGGATTGGGCTCGCAGTCGGCAAATGAACTGAGGAAGGGTCATGCTGACAGGAGAATTGGGCATGCAGCGGCTTTTTAATTATTTATTGAAATGTTTCACCAGGAAGGCACACTGAGCGGTGGGCGTTGGCTTCCGTCGGCTTCCTGGGAACCGTGGAGAGGCCGACGGAGAAGGCTGTTGATGGCGACATTATAGCAGCTGTTTTGCAGCTTGTACGTACCAAAACAGCTGATTGCATGGTGACGCCAAATTTCTTGACGCATTGTGGTATGCTCCCTAACTGCTGATGCAATGTCTTTCTTGCACATGCATGCAAGCAACACAATGAGATATTGCATCTCAGCTGGGCTGTCTAAAGAGTCGCCTTACACTGAACATCCTTGATACACAAGGATGCGCAGTGGCAGAGCTTCTGCCTTTTACCAGTGTTTGGGTTGGGGGGAAGAGAGATGGGGGAGGAGAGCAATTGGGAGGGTAGTGTGAAAGCAAGTGCTGCAGAGTGGCTTGTTTGAAAAAACACCAGTGCTGGCATGAGGAGAAAGATGGGGCCATCATAGCTCTGCTATCCAGGGTAAATACAGTCTAAATATGGGTAAAAGTACGATCCCAATAAAAACAAGATATTGCTTCGTAGATGTGCTATCCTGGGTAATTACAGAGTAAAAATGCGTACAAGCAGGACCCCATTGAAAATTCAATACATGTCATTTCATCTGGTCCATCCTGGTTCAATATATACAGTAGTAAAAAATGTGTAAAAGCAGAACCCCAGTACAGCAGGCCCCCAATGCAAATACTGTATGCATCTAAGCTGGTCTCTCTTGGTAAAACTACAATGCTCAAGCAGGATCCCACTGAATATAAGACAGTACCTCTCAGCAAACTATCCTGGCTAAATATATTGTACAAATGGGTAAAAGCAGGACCCCGTTAAAAATGAGATATGACATCTCAGCTGGGCTATCCCTGGTAAAAACTGTCTAAAATGGATAAATGTAGAACCCCACTGAAAATGAGATACTGCATCAGAACTAGGCTGTCCTGGGCAAATACAGTGTAAACACAGGAAAGGTCTGCCCGTAGCCTCAAGATTCTGTTGTTCAAACTTCTAACAGCATGCAAACAAATGTTCAGCATTGACAAATGCTTGTTAAAAACTGGGGATATAGCATCCCCTTTTCACCCTACTGGAAAAGTTATAGTTTCTGTCACAGTCATATACAGTGCTTTCATTAAGACTGGTAACCACCATTTCAAATTTACCTGATAGACTTCAGCAGAACCCCATCCTCCCCCTATGACATTATGTCCAGCTTGTTTCACCAGCACCAAACATTTTCTGCAGACAGTTAATAATGGACAATTTTACAAATTCCTCTTCTCTGTATTTTGCTCCATTTTACTGTATTTTATAGCCTAAAACACGAGGGTGCTGGAGTCAATAATGCCAGTGTTGTTACAGCTGTCAGTGTGTGATACACAGATGCTAAGAAGTTGCCCTTCCCCACCCCACCAAGGTGTTGAACTAAAATTCACTTGTTACTCTGATATGCTTGCTCAATGAAAGGCACTGGCAATGATTCAAACCTAAGGTAGGTGCATGCTTAGTAAAAGAGGCATGAAATGTCCTTTAGGGACACCCTGTCTTGGCAGGTATAGTTCCTTCCTCCACAAATTCTTGGGAATGCACTGATTGGGAGAAAAGATTTTTTACTTTGTTTTCCATAAGGGTTTCAGAGTTCAAAGAGTGAGTTCCCTAGTTCATGTTAACCTCCATTACCATGCATTTTTTTGTGAAAATTTGACTTTTCTAATGTACAATTTGTATCTTAAACCAGGAGAAATGTGTTTCATCTTTTGGCTATATTGTTCTCAAACATTAGAACACCTATGTGATCTGATGTTAGAATGATGAAATCTACAGAAAATCTAAAACAACAAATTTTCAACTTCCAGAATTACTTTTTAGTACCATAAATTGCAAATACATAAACTGAAAAGAGTATAGTCCAAGTGATAATGAAAGGGGACAAGACATGTTTTAGGCATGCAAGTGAAAAGAAGACCAGGGGAGGGATTGTAAGATTAACAAGGGATGGGTGGGGGGACTGTGCAGAGGGGGCCAGGAAAATGCAGGGATCCTGAACAAATACTTCTGTTCAATGTTCACAGAGGAAGGAGAAGCGAGTGGTCACAAAAAGATAAATGGTGCTCTGGGCAGAGGGAGGTGGACACTAGTCCTTTTTCAGAGAAGAGAGTCATAAGAGGAAATGAAAGCAATAGGACCAAACAGGATATCTCCTAGGCAGGGTATTGAGGTAGCTCAGGGAGGTACTGGCTGCACCTTTGACAGTTGTATTTAACAGCTCACTGGAAACAGGAGTGGTTCTGGAGGACTGGAGGAGTGCAGATGTAGTCCCACATCACAAATGTGGTAGTAGGAAGGATGCTGCAGTTATAGACCAGTCAGCCTGATATGTGGTGGCAAAGTTAATGGAATCACTGCTGAAGGAGAGGATAGTAGAATATTTTGAATCCAAAGGGTTACAAGACCACAGACAGCATGGATTCATAGGTGGGAGGTCATGTCAAATGTATCTGATACATATCTTTGATTGGGTGACCAGGGAATTAGATTTGTGTGGATTGGTGGATGTGGTCTACCTAGATTTCAGTAAGGCTTTTGACACCATTCCACACCGGAGACTAGTAAGCAAGCAGAGTAACTTAGGAGCGGGTCTAAAAGTGGTAAACGGGGTAAGAAATTGGTTAGGGGATATGTGACAGGGGGTGGTGGTGAATGGAGTTCACTCATGGGAGGGGAGGGTGGTCAGTGGGATGCCTCAGGGATCAGCGCTGAGACCGGTCCTTTTTAATGTCTGTGTAAGTAGCATTGTAGAAGAGCTGGAGGGGAAAGTCTGTCTCATTGTGGAGGACACCAAAACATGAAATAGGGTGGACACTCCAGGGAGGTGGAAAGGATCAGCAGAGACCTGAACAAAACTAAAGGAGTGGCCAAGGGTATGGCAGCTGGGTTTCAATGCGACAAAAAACTAAATAATGAATTTGGGACATAGAAACCCAGTGGTAGACTACACAATGGGAGTGCTATTGACAACCACCAAACAGGACACAGACCTGGGGGTAATCATCTCTGATGATCTAAAGATGGCCAGGCAGTGTGACAAGGCAGCTGGGATGGTTAGTGGGATGTTGGGGTGCATAGGGAGAGAGGTATCACTAGCAGAAGGGAAGTGGTGTTGTCTCTGTATAGATTGCAGTAAGATCTCACCTAGAATACTGTGTACAGTCCTGGAAGCCACATCTCCAGAAGACAAAAGACAGAGTGGCAGCGGTTCAATGAAGGGCAACTAAAATGGGAAGGGGTCTGCATCAAAAGCCCTATTAGGAAAGACTAAAGGAACTCAATATGTACACTCTGGAAGAGTTTTCAGGAAAAATGTGCTCAAGAACAAGGGCACATGCTATGAAGCCGGAGGGGGGTAAATTCAGGAGAGATGTGAGGAAGTACTTCACAGAAAGAGTGGTGGATTCCTGGAACAGCCTACCAGCTGAGGTGGTGGGGGCAAAAACAGTGTTGGGGTTCAAGAAAGCATGGAATAGGCATGACAGAATCCCAGTGGAAAGGAATGAGTGAGGGAGAAGGAGACAAAGACCAAGTAGGGTCTGTGGTGATACTGTAGGTAGGGAAAAATGAGCAGACTGGGTGGGTGAAGCGCTATCTGCCGACAAGCTCTGTATTTCTATGTTTCTAAATTTCCCAGCAAGTTCAGTCCTGTATGGATAATCACTGTGGCAGTGCCTCCAGAAAATCATTTCTGACTAGCTGGAGTCACCACCATGACTCTTAATGTTAAAGGCAACAGAAAAGAAACAAAAAAGCTACTTCATCAAAAAGAGTAACTATTGATCCCTAATGTGAACAATTACATGAACTCCTTTTCTCTTCTGGAAAATATACAAAAGCAGAACAATAAGTATTTATATAGCACTTTTCATACACTCTATATCCAAGCACTTTACAAGCACTGCTAAACTGGTAGTGAAGTGACTGAACGTGTAGTGACAATCATGTCACACATCAACACCTACACACAGCCTTGGACAATTGCATGACACTATTTTATGGGAAGGGGAATGTTGGCTAGGACATCAGGGAAAATGCCCCACTCTTTTGCAGGGGGTGCTGTCACTGCGGGAGGGATGGAGGATCCCAGTCAGGCTGAAGCACCAAATGGAGGAGGTTGTGCCAAAGAGCGGGCACAGGGAAATGTAGCATCAGACATTCAGAATACAGAGGATGATCTCATGGATGAATCACTGGATTTAACAGAAGCTGAAAGGAGACTGCAGGTGGATTTACAGGAAAAGAAAAAACATTTACTCACAGTGATGTCACAAGCAGAGAGAGAATAGGAATGAAACAAAAGTAAACTCGATGATGAAAGAAAACAAAAGCACTCCGGGAAGAGTCTGCCTATAATATCAGGCAAAAAGTTTATTTCTACCACTGAGAGCACATCAGCAGAAGCACCGGATCTGATGTTACAAGATTCGAATAATAATCTCACACTTTGGACAAGATTTCCTCCAACTGATGAATTCATTGGGTTTCATACAGGTGGCTTCCTCTGCGACCCATGCTTTGGGTCATTCATTGGACCTGGTTTTCCTAATGGGTATGGAGAGCTCCAACCTGGTGATGGAATCATTAGGATGGTCCAACCATTGCACTATCAGGTTCAACTTCCAGGCACCCTCTTATAGGCCTGCCCCTTTGGAGATGGCCTGGTACCGCCCATTAAGGGGTTTGACCCCAGAAGGCCTGACAGCGGTCCTGGACCTATCAGGGTTTCCATGAGCAAGCCGGGACCCAGAGAACCTACTTCAGGTCTATAATAGGGCCATGGTGGGGGCTCTGGATTCCACTGCTCCAGTCTGTTTGCCCTCTCTCCCCTCTTTCTCGTTCCCCATGGTTTGATGGGGCTTTAAGAGAGATGAGGAGAGTAGGGCGAAGGATGGAGTAGCGCTGATTGAAATCTGGCTTTGATGCCAACAAGTTTAGATTGACAGCACATTATGCAGACTATCAATCAGTGATCTCATGTAAGAAGGCAGAATTCCTGTCCAGTGAGATTACGGCTGCATGGAACTGACTGGCTCAGCTTTTCAGAACTGTGGACAGACTGTGCAATCCAGTCTGTCTGCAGTTATGGAGAGTGTTGTCACAGGAGAAATGTGACGAATTTGTTTGCATCTTTGCAGTTAAGATTGCTGACATCAGGTCAAAGATTGGCCAAACCTGCTCCAGCGGGAGTGGCAGTGATTGGTAAGAGGTCGCATCACCTCAGGTTAGATGGTCGGCTTTTGACCAGGTGGTGATCTCAGATGTCATGATGATCATCCAGAATATGCGGCTGACTTACTGTGGTTTGGACCTGGGCCCTACATGTCTCCTTGTGGGATGTGTGGATGTCATCGGCCCGGTCCTAGCTGAGATAGTCCATTGTTCTTTAGAGACCGGGGAGTTTCCTGACTCCCTGAAGTAGGCAGAGATGATTCCGCTCAAGAAGCTTCTTTTGATCTGGACTGTCTTGCCAACTACAGGCCGGTCTCTAACCTTCCCTTTGTGGGGAAGGTTATTGAGAAGGTGGTTGCACTGCAGCTGGAGGACCATCTTGCCATCCATGACATCTATGATCCCTTCCATTCATTTCATTTCATTTTATTTTTTACCCTTGCAAGTCTGTATGAGCAAATTGCCCATTTTCACAGATGACAAGCAATACAATAAACAAAAAACAAAAACAATAACATATACAATACATTCGGGCACTTCACATTAAACATTTAACAAATACATTCTTGAGTACACTGTAAGTACTTTTTTAGGTTTGATTTAAAAAAAGTATAAGGAATTACAGATTGATATATCACATGGGAGTGAATTAAAATAACTTAGTCTCCTATATAACGATGAACTTTTTCCCGAGGTTCTCTTAAAAAATGGAACATTAAATGTAAACTTTGACTGAGTTCCAGTGCAATTACAATTAACATATTTAGGAAAGAGTGCACTCACTGAATTAGGTAACAAACCAGCTTTGATTTTGACTCAGGAAGTGGCACAGTACTGAGACTGCCCTTGTTCGGGTGCTCAATGACCTCCTTATAGTGTGAGATTGGAGGAGTCGGTCCGTCTTAGTCCTCCTGAATCTCTCTGTGGCATTTGACACCGTGAACCATAGGATATTGCTGGAGCACCTGAGATTGATCTGTGGACTGTCGGGTACAGTCCTCAAATGGTTTCAATCCTTCCTCACTGGCAGGTTTCAGAGAGCGTTGTCAGATATTTTTTCTTCTGACCCATTTTGCCTGCCATGTGGGATACCGCAGGGCTCTGTGCTGTCTCCCATGTTGTTCATGGTATATATGTTGCCGCTGGATGACACTGTAAGGCAATACGGTCTGAGTTTTCACTGCTATGCAGATGATGCAATTCTGGAGACCCCATCTCTACAAAGACATAGACAGAGTGGAGGCTGTTCAGAGGAGGGCAACCAAAATGGTGCAAGGTCTGCACCAGAAGATATACGAGGAGAGACTAAAGCAGCTTAATATGTATACCCTTGAGGAAAAGAGGGAGAGGGGGGACATGGTAGAAACTTTCAAGTATCTCAAGGGAATTAACAAGGTACAAGAGGGTAGTATCTTTCAGAAGAAGAGATGTGCAAGGACAAGGGGCCAATTTGAAGATAGAGGGGGGATGGCTCAGAGGTAATGTTAGAAAGTATTTTTTCACAGAGAGAGTTGTGGATGCATGGAACAGCCTTCCTGAGGAGGTTGTGGAGTCAGGAACAGTGGGAGAATTCGAGAATGCATGGGACAGGCATAAGGCAATTCTAGTGGAGGGCAGGAGGAAGTAAGTTGTTGATCAACTAGAATCTGCAGCTTATCCATCAGGTAGGGAAATGGACAGACTGGGTGGGCCAAGCAGTCCTTATCTGCTGTCAAATTCTATGTTTCTATGATACTCAGCTGTACGTGTCCTTTTCACCCAATCAGGAGTTAGTGGTTTCGGTATTTAACAACTGCCTCTCCGGGATCCAAGACTGGTTGAGTGCTAACCGGTTGAAGCTGGATTCAGACAAGACTGAGGTGTTGGTTGTGGACCCAGATCATCAAGTTGAGGGGTCTTTGGTAAGACAGGTGACTGGTCTTGTACTAGGAGCTTGCCAGCTGAGGACCTCTGGTCAGGCACGGAGTCTGGGCATTATTCTTAACGAGGGGCTGACCCTGAAATCTTAGGTGTCGTCCATTGTCAAGACCTCATTTTACCATCTGAGGAATATCACCCGGATTAAGCACCTGGTCCCACCTGGCGACCTTCCTAAACTCATCCACACTTTTGTGACCTCCCACCTGGATTACTGTAACTCCCTTTACCTAGGGTTGCTGGGGGTAGATATCCTCTGACTGCAGCTGGTGCAGAATGGGGTGGCCAGGTTACTAACTGGGCTTTCTTGATCTAGCCATAGTACACCTGTGCTGTGCAAGGTGCACTAGCTTCCAGTTCGGTGGAAGATTACCTTCAAGATCAGTTTGCTGACCTATAAGGCCCTTTACGGTCTGGGACCGCACTACCTGCAAGAGCTTCTGCACCCCTACTGGCTACTCTGCTCCACTGATGAGGGAATTGCTAGAGATTTCCAGGGTTCGATTGAAGTCATATGGTGCATGTGCTTTTGCCTATGTAGCCCTGACCCTGTGGAATTCTCTACCTCACTGGGTCCAGGAGTGCCTGATGGTGGAGAGCTTCAAGGCCACTCTGAAAACTCATCTGTCTAATCTTGCATTTCTGTAAAGTTACAATGGGTTTTAATTGCTGTCATCAGCATTTTAACTATTTATCATATTTATATTGTCTGTGATGTATTTTTTCTTTGTAAAGCGCTTTGATTTTAAGAATTGCTCTATATAAATAAAGTATATTATTATATTATTATAATTATTATTACTATTAATAATACACAGTCTTTCTCCCTTATCTCAGACTCAGTGGAGTGGTCTCCAGGAGCAGCACTACGAAATGCAGGATGACTTTTTCATAAGGGAGAATGGATTCCAGACCCTGAAATCCTCATACCGGGAACACCAGAATGCACACAAGGTGCAGGACAACTAGAACCAGTGGGGCACTCACCAGGTCATGCCAGTGATGACTGCCAAGAACCTGCAGCAGCTGCTACAACTGCGCAAGGGCAGGAGTCAACACAGGATATTCAAACTGCGTCAGACGCTGCTCATCTTCCAGAACAGCATACTGTGGAACCTATGGAAGAAAGACCAGAATCGGGAGTTGTACTGGACAGAATGCAGAATACAGATGGATGGGCAGGGAAACACTTAAAGCTATTGTTCCCACAACCTACAGGTACTGTTTTGAATTTACAAAATGTTATAACTGAAGAAGAACCTCTAGACATGACGCCAGTGGATACTGAACAATTGGCACCCCACAAAGACCTGCAAGTTATGCAAGTTTATTTAAACAATTGACTGAGGCTCCAAAAAGATGCTGTGTGGTGTGTCACTGATACAGTGGAGGGTAAGAGTAAACCCTGACTAAAATTATGTGGGGAAAGTCCTGATAAAAGATTCCCTACACTTTACCCCAGCAGAGGAGTATGCTTTTATACATACATCAGGTGATCAGAATGCCACGTTGCTAGATAAGTTTTGGACTGCCTGTCATTTGGTAAAAGACATGCCTGTATGGGATCCATTTATCGCAATCCCCATTACAAAGTCTACATTTAAAACAATAACGATTTTATTCAGAAATGAAGCTGTAAATGTCAATGACATCCTGTATTGGCTGGAGAAATGCTGTACTGTACAGGGAACTCCAGACCCAATAATAGATGACAATGGTTTCTGGATGGGGGGATGGAAATGTTGGATCCAGTTAAGACAAATGGACCAAGGAATACAGCATCTTTCAAACTGTTTTTTTCTTGGAAGAGACAGAGGCATCTTGTTTTATCCTGGTCAGCCACGCGCCTGCTATCAGTGCATCTCTTTAACACATCTGAACATAAACTGTGATAAGATCAAATGTTATCTTCATGGAGAGTTGGGTCACACTGCCAACCTCTGCACTATACCACTTAAATGGAACCCCTACCAGTTCAGAATAGCATGGACGAAACCACGCACAGTAAGACCGCTCAGTGAAGAGCGCAAACAGCTTAATAGTGACAGGGAATTACAGCAATAGGAAAGTATCGCTACCCCCTGTCACTCACCTGAAAGAAGGATGTGTATGTGACCACTGCAGGTCAGGTTCTTGGTTGAGCTGCTCCCATGGTGGAGTGGCTAGAGCACCTGACCCTGCAATGAATGGATTGGGGGAGAAAGTGGTTTGATTCCCTGTAAGGGAATCTTTTTTTTTTTTTTTACTATTTTTTTCATATCCCTGTGTCCACACCCTCTTGGAGTTGGTTATTATATTTCCTACATGGAGGGTACGGAGGGTGAATCCCCCCCGTAAAACAAATAAAGTAGTTACAGATCTTGCCGCATGCTGTTTGTGACAGCGCAGTACTGCTGTGCTCAGTTTTGTCCCATGCTGTTATGACCCCATGCCAATGGAACCTATGTGGGGATGAAGAACACTCCTTTAAGTCCTATCCCTGGGCAGTCCATGATTCAACGGATTATTCCGAGCAAGATTACTACATCAACCAGGCAATAAAGCCACACAGGGTGATGCAGCCAAGACAAGGTCCCCCATTTCAATGAGCTCCTACAACAGGTGGTGTAGTAAGCTCAACAATGACGGCAAGGGTAGTTATGGTCCCCACAATTAGCAAACTTTCACATACAAGGCCTCCTACCCCCCCAACAAGACAGATCATCTGGGGAAACAAAACACCAGGACATGCCTCCCCCCCCACCCCATCACTATACCCATGGAAGATGCAACGGCATTTCAGACACTTCCTAAAGGTAAAAGAGTTCAGCCTGCCCGGGTAGCTAAAACACCTGGTACAGAGCCACTCCCCACTAACAACAGATATGATGGTCTGCAAAGTTGGGGGGAAATTATGGAAGATGACTCAGATGTCTCAAGTCAAACAACCCAGAGTGAGCCACCCCCAGAGTCAGTTCTACCCAGCAACTCTGGAACAAAACCAACAATAAAAAACTTTTGAAAACTTTCTCTAGGAAACTTATCACACACACCATTCTCTCCAATAAAATACAGCTTATCTCTGTGGACAAAACCATTCAAAGGCAAAAGGATTTCCTGCATCGAATGGCTCCACATAACCTTCCTTTCATTAAGCACTGCATCCAAAACCTTAACTCCACTCTCTTTCAGTTCCTCAAGAACACCAAATCTAAAAAACTCCAGTCTCTCACTTAGCAGATCAACAACCAACATGAGCCCTCGAGTCAGACACAACCTAACAATTTGGTATTTTGTATTCCTCCAGATCTTCCCCTGACACAAGATGAGCAATCACTCCTTAGCAAAGGTCTCTCTTTCTTTTGTGCCCACACCCAGGTATCTTGATTCACCCCAGGTTCAAGTTGATCTGCAGTGCTTCTATCATAGAGTACACCTTACAGCTCATTTTTCTAATGAGACTCCTCTTCCCACAGATGATGACAGTATCACCAGAACTATCAACGATATTAATCCCCAGCAGAGTGCATGGACACCCCCCTTCAGGACGTTTTCCTGCTGTTGATTATTTTGTTAACCAATGCATGGAAAACACCACTAACTTCAATCTTCATTGCAGGCACAACCATTCCAACCTGACACCTGGTGAGCTTGCAGCCCTCATATCTCTGCAATGTAGGAATGACATTGTTATCAAACCAGCTGATAAGGGAGGTGCTGCTGTGGTCTGGCAAAAGGAGCTATACATCACTGAAGCCACACAGCAACTCTCTGACACCAGGTTTGTATTCTTCTCTTTCACAGGACCCCACTGCTGACTATCAGACTGAGGTCACCACCACCATCACCTCTGCTATTGAAAACAAAGAGCTCCCTGCTTCTGCTAAGAGACTCATAGTTCTCCATCCCCGGACATCCAGGTTTTATCTCCTTCCCAAAATCCACAAAACAGGTAACCCAGGTCATCCTATAGTGCCTGTCTGCTCCTGCTCCTGCCCCACATCCTACATCTCTGCATTTTTGGACAGCCTCATGAGACCCCTTGTTGAGTCTCTGCCCTCCTATGTTAAAGACACTAACCATGCTCTCCAGTTATTTGACAAGTTCAGATTCAGTGACTCTCATCAGCTCATCTTCACCGTGGACATCAAATCTCTTTACACAGTGATCCCCCATGATGATGGTCTGACCGCTCTGCAGCATTTTTTGAATAAGCAGGAAGTCCAGCAGCCACCCACACACACACTAACTCGTCTGGTAGAACTGGTTGTTACACTCAATGCTTTTTCTTTTAATAACAGTTTTTTCAGCAGGTCAGTGGAGTTGCCATGGGTAACAAGATGGGTCCCAGCTTTGCTAATCTCTTTGTGGGTTGGGTGGAGGAACGTTTTTTTTTTCTCTCATTCAGAGGGACTGTGCCTGAACTCTACAAATGCTACATTAATGACTGAGTGGGGGTCACCTCCTGCTCCAGGGAGACCCTCCAAGTCTTCCTTGACAAGTTTACCATGGCCCATCCTTTCCTTCAATACACTGTTAAAGTATCCTCCTCTACACTGCCTTTTCTGGATATCCAGCTGTCAGTACAGAACACCGGTCTGAAGACATCAGTTTATTACAAACCCACTGACTCTCACAATTTCCTCCTCCACAGCTCCTTCCATCCTAAACATGTCAAGAATGGCCTGCCTTATTCACAGTTTCTTAGACTTCATATAGGTTATGCAGTGATGAGGATAATTTTGCTGAGTAGACCCAAATAATGCATAGTTTTTTATCAACAGGGATACCCTAAAAGCACAGTGGACAGAGCACTCTCCCGGGTCAATAACATGCCCCGTAACCTTGACCCCCGCAGGAAGGATACTGTCACACAAGAACAACGGCAAATTCCACTAGTGCTTCCTTTCCATCAGAGCACACTTTCTCTTCACAGGATCATCACCAGTAACTTTCCCACTTTTGCAAACTGACCCTAACATTGGTGCTTCCTTTTACAGAACCACCTCTTGCCTCCTACTGCCGTCCACCTAACCTGTGGAATCTCCTGGTTAAAAGCAGCCTAACTACTCCTAACAGTTCCTCCCTTCCAGATACTAAACCTTGCAACAGGACTCGCTGCTACACTTGCAAATTTATTTTCAGTGTGACTGAAATTCGGGGGCCTACAGATGTTTTTCACATCACCAAGGAGTTCTAATGCACCTCCACTAATGTGGTGTATTGTATTCTTTGCAGGAAGTGTACAGCTATTTACATCAGAGAGCCTTGCTGACCATTTCAGGGAACATTACAGAGCAGTCAGGAATGGTGACACTGCTAAACCCATTGTATCCCACTTTATCTCCAGGGACCACAGTGTCAATGACCTTTCTGTTTGTGTCCTTCAGTAGGGTTTCTGGGATTCTGACCATAGAAAAAACATAGAAGCCAAGCTGATCACCCGCCTTGGCTCCCAGCAGCCCTCTGGTTTAAATGATAGACTTATTTTCCACTAACATCTTTCAGCCATCCCTTTTTTGCCGTAAAGTCTATTTGTGTTTGTACTCATTTAATTTCTTTTTCATTTTCACCATAAGTCTCCATCTCTGTCTCCTTCCCCCACATTTGTCACCTTTTAGCCTTCTTACTAGGCCCTGTTCATTAGATCCCACCTGGGAACTTCCCTAGCTCTTTCACTCCTATTATGCTTTATCTTTCCCATCATCACCTTTTTGTTTCACAGATTCTTTCTTAATCTTGCCATTTATCACTTCTTCTCCCTGAGCCTCCCCTTTTTTCTTTCCCCACACATATATATATCCCTCATTTTACCTCCCCTCTACACTTTTTTTTTTTTCTCCTTTAGATATTTCCTGAGGAAGACCTAAGGTCGAAACGTAGATTTTTAACTCTATTTTCTATTCTCAGCATGCATTTAATATAACCATTTTGTTTCGCTTTTAGACCACATGCTGACGCAGAGCCTTGTTTTTTTTTTTACAATAAAAAAGAGGATGACAAGATCTAGTAAAAAAAAAAATCTTGACACTGACACTTTCATTTCAATATCAACTATAAGGCTAGCAAGCCTAAATGTGAACAGTATCAAGTCAGGAATAAAATGAAACACTACTTTTGCAATTTTACAGAAATCACAGTGTGATATCTTATTCCTGCAGGACACATGACTTCATACTGTACAAGAAATTCAGAAAGCCTCCTCTGCATGGTATAAGGGGGGTTCATATTGTTCTGTAGGGACAGACCAGTGCTGTGGGTTGGGCATCTGTTTTTTAACAAAAGAGGTTAATGTGCAAAAAATCATAGACATGGACCCAGGGAGAGCTTTAAATATAGATAAACTGTAAAACTAGTTATTTTCACGCAAAATGATTTTAGTGCAACCACAAATGCATCCATAATTGCATACATTAAATTTAGCTCTAAGTCATTAGCACCACATTCACTATATCAGAAAAAGAGCTCATTAGCCTAGATTTATTCTAGTGCAAATTAGAGCTTCATCGAAAATAGAAACAATTATTTGACAGTGAAAATTTTAAGTTTTACAGTAGTTCTTTCCAGGTTTGGCTTGTAGGTTGGTTAATGTGCATGACCCTCAAACCAAGGCACTTCTCATAGAACTGATTAAATGTATTCTGCCCTATTTATTTACGGGAAGACAGATTTTTAAGGGGGAGACTTTAATATCAGTTTGACCTCTCCTGTAAAACTGTCCACACAAGCCAATGTTTACTGTGATAGAAATTATTTACAGTCTATGCTGAAGCAGACAGCATTAAAAGATGCACATGCTTGTTCTGGTCAGACACCCAAAAACACCTTTTATAAAGGCAAATATTCAATGAGGATTGACTTTTGGTTCATTACGAAATCCCTCCCTGTCTTTCACACAGATATCATACAAATAGAAACATCAGACCATTCACTCATAGGGATTCAGGTTTCTTCTGCTCCTCCAAGGATGCCTGGTAGGGGGGGTATGGCGACTAAATTCAAGCCAACTGTTAGATACACAGTTCACAGCAGATTTACATTGCATTATTAAGGACAGACATACAGTAAAATTCATGTATGATTCCATAATTCCCTGGTGGGAGGACACAAAATTGTGCCTGACAGATTTTATTTAAACAAACAGCTGCAAAAAAGCAGCCTCAACATACAGTATGAGAGATATGCAGCTTTAAGAAAGTGATTTCCCAACAGACTTCGGCCACTTTAAATATGACAGAAAAAATGTCTGAGACTAAACAAGAAATGTTTGCAAACCAATAAAATAGATAAAAGACTTTAGATCAACAACAGCGTTTTTGGACCCAGGGGAAAAAAGAACAAACAAATCCCTTTGAAGATTGCAAAAATAGACTTTTTAGATGCCAGATGACTGAACTACAGGCTGCTGATGGTAAACTGCTTACAGATAATGCAGGGATTATGACCCTGTTAGAAAATCATATACATAAACAGTTTGGTACTCCATTATTGGAAACTAAGCATATGAATACCCTCTTAAAGGCAGCACATTTACCAAAATTAAGCAAAGCACAGGCACTTCCTTTAATAGAAAATGTCATTACCCTGGAAATAGAAACAGTTATAAAATCTTTAAAAAATGAAATTTCTCCAGGGCCTGATGACCTGCCCGGAGAATTATATAAATGATTGTGGGAAATTATGCCTACGGAATTGGTGGAACTGTATAATTCTTTTCTAACGGAAGATAGAATAACAGAATCCAGGTATGAGGGGCTGATGGTTTTTCTTTTTAAAACTGGGTCAAGATCAAATATTCAAAATTGGAGACCCAAGCCTAAATGTAATCCCAGTTCTGACACACAAAAAATAAAATTTGGGTTGCATGGATGACACCTTCATTAAAGGGCTGCCTCTGGTTCAAGGACTACCTAACGGGTAGATCCCATCACACCATTATTGGTGGTGTCCTCTCTGAATCCAGCCCCATCAAATACAACATTCCCCAAGGTCCATCCTGGGCCCTCTGCTCTTCTCTGTGGTCGTTAACTCCCTACCTGACATCTGCAGCTCCTCTGAACTCATTCTCTATGCCAATGATGCAGCCTTTTTCTGTCAGGACAAAAACCTCACCACTCTCATAAACAAACTCCAGTTTGATTTCAGCAGACTTCACACCTGGTTCACATCCAAAGGTCTAGTACTCAGCTCCAAAAAAACTAAGTTCATGGTTTTCTCCAGCCCCTGCAAACCCCTTGGCTTTGACCGCTCCCTCTATGACAACCTTTGTAAGTCACAGAAACATAAAAACATAGATTTTGAAAGCAGATAAGGACCGCTTGGCCCACCTAGTCTGCCCATTTCACTACCTATTGGATAAGCTGCAGATCCTAGATAACCAACAGCCTACTTCTTCCTATCCCCCACCAGAATTACCTTATGTCTGTCCCATGCATTCTTGACATCCCCCACTGTTTTTGACCCCATGACCTCCTCAGATAAGTCGTTTCATGCGTCCACCACCCTCTCTGTGAAAAAATACTTCCTCACATTGCCCCTGAGCTGTCCCCCTCTAGCTTAAAATTGTGTCCCCTTGTTCTTACACATCTCTTTTTCTGAAAGATTCTACTCTGTTGGACTTTGTTGATTTCCTTGAAGTACCTGAAAGTTTTTATCATGTCCCCTCTCTCCCTCCTTTCCTCATGGGTACACATATTAAGCTCCGTTAGTCTCTCTTCATATGCCTTCTGTTGCAGATCGTTGCACCATTTTAGTTGCCCTCCTCTGGGCTGCCTCCTTCCTGTCTATGTCCTTACGGAGATGGAGTTTCCAGAACTACACACAGTACTCCAGATGGAGTCTCACCAACTGTCTGTACAGAGGGATAACAACTTCCTGTTTTCTACTGGTCATGCCTCTCCCTATACATCCCCATATTCCCCCCAGCCATCCTTACTGCCTTCTCACATTGTTTGCTTACCTTTAGGTCATCTGATATGACTACCCCCAGATCCCTTTTCATTTTTGTTGTTGTTAATACCTCCCCCTCCCCCCATTGTGTACTCTTCCCCTGGGTTTTTGTTTCCCAGGTGCAATACTTTGCACTTCTTTGCATTGAATCTAAGCTGCCATACTTTTGACCATTCCTCCAAACTTGACAAGTCCCTTCTCATCATTTGCACCCCCCCTTGTTTGTCAACCCTGTTGAAGATATTTGTGTTGTCTACAAAGAGGCATACATTTCCTTCTAGTCCCTCTGCAATGTCACTTATAGAGACATTAAAAAGGAGTGGACCCAGTACTGAACCCTGTGGTACCTCACTAGTAACCCCACTTTCTTCAGAGTGGACTCCGTTTACTATTACCATCTGTGTCCTGTTGTCCAGCCAATTTTTTACCCAGGCTACTACCCTGGGACCCACTCCCAGGCTGACTAATTTGTTTATCAATCTTTTATGTGGGACTGTGTCAAATGCCTTGCTAAAGTCTAGGTAGGCCATATCCACAGCCCCTCCGTGGTCTACTACTTTGGTCACCCAGTCAAAGAAATCTATTAGATTCATCTGACATGAACTTCCCGCTATGAATCCATACTGCCTTGGGTCCTATGCCCCGCTGGCCTCGAGGTACTCAACAATTCTTTCTTTCAGAAGTGATTCCATCATTTTCCCTACCACTGAGGTCAAGCTAACAGGTCGGTAGTTTCCTGCATTTGCTTTGCTCCCATTTTTGTGAAGGGGAATCACATCTGCCCTATTCCAGTCCTTAGGTACCACACCATCCTCTCATGATTTGTTAAAAAGGGTAGTCAGTGGTGTCACTAGTTCTTCCCTTAACTCTTTCAAAATTCTGGAGTGAATCCCATCAGGCCCCATTGCTTTGTCCACCTTCAGTTTTAGGAGTTCTTTCAGAACCCTTTTTTCTGTGAAAGGACTTGTATCGATGCCCCTATCCAGAGTGCTTTTATTGATTGGATTAGGTACCTCCACCTCCTCTTCTTTTTTGAATACTGAGCAGAGGTATTCATTCAGTATCCCTGCTTCTTCACTGTCCCTCTCTGCCCACCCACTCTCTCTTTTATTAAGCCTCACTATCTCTCCCTTGGTCTTTCTTTGCTCCCTAACATACCTATAAAAGGTTTAATCCCCCTTCTTAACCAAGTTGGCAATCTTTTCCTCAGTTTGGGCCTTTGCTATTCTGATTGCCTTACCCCTTCCTTCTGATTTAACTGGTACAGTTCTCTGTCCTGCTCCTTCTGTGTTTCCTTATACTTCCTGAATGCTATCTTTTTCTCCCTAACCTTCCCCACCACCTCTTTTGAGAACCACAGAGTTTTTTTCTTTCGTTTTGATTTGTTTATTTGATTCACACAAAGGCTTGTTGCCTCTGCGATGGCAGTTTTGATGTTTCCCTATTGTTCCTCCACCCTTTCTTCTTGCCTGTCTGCTAGTGCTTTTCTGAGGCACTCTCACATTTTGACAAAGTCAGCCCTCCTAAAGTCCAGTACCTTCACTTTTGTATGGCTTAACTCAGCGGCTGTGTTAATTGTGAACCACACTGTCAGGTGGTCACTTGTTCCCAGATGGCTACCCACTTCTAGATCTGAGATCCTCTCTCCATCCCCGTGTGAGCATACGAACATATGAATGTGCCAGCAGAAACAGACATCTGGTCTGTCTATCTAAGTCTGCTAGAGTGTGCAGTTAGCACCCCTAGTTTGCAGCTGCCCCACTCCTCCTTCCCCTTTGTCATCCCACTTCCGCTCCCCACCTCCCCCACCCTCACTCTTCCCTGTTCCCTGTTTCTTGCCCTTTTAAATCAAATCAAATCAAATCATCTTTATTTTAATAGCACCTTTCAAAATCAAGGCACTGTACATAAAACCATATACAGAAAGATAACATTTAAAACACAGACATTAAAACAAGTCATCCATAGCTAGGGAAAGCTAAACTAAATAAATAACTTTTTAACTCTGTTTTCTCTTTTAAAGCTGTTCACAGATTTACATGATACCACCCATTCTGGTACTGCATTACATTTTGCTACCACCCTCTCTGTGAAATAGTGCCTCTTCATTTCCCTCCTAAATCCCCCCCCATATTCTTAGCCCATGCCCCCGGTGTCCCTCCTCCTCCTTAGCTTAAAGACCCCGTCTGCCCCATCAGATATTTAAATGTCTCTATCATGTCCCTCCTGTCTCTTCTGTCCTCCAGGGTGTACATATTCAGGTCTCCTAGCCTGCTCTCATAGTCTTTCCCCTCCATTCCAGATATCCTTTTTGTTGCCCTCCTCTGCACCCCCTCCAGCAGCCTGATATCACGTTTCAGGTATGGCCTCCAAAACTGCACACAATATTCCAAGTGTTGCCTTACCAGGTATCAGGTTTAAGATTGCCCCCTCCTGATTGAGTTCCAGCACTAGCTGTCTGAGGCATGCCCCCTGTAGGGCATTGAGAATGACCCTGCTCTTGGATGTGGCTGCAGTAGAGGTGTTCCAGTTAACATCTGGCACTCCATTGAAAGAGTCAGTGAATTCGAGTACCTTGGCTTACTCATGGATTGCCACCTCAATTTCAATGCTCACACTAGCCTCACAATCAAAACAGCCCACTGATGCCTTGGTATCCTCCACAGAACTAATCATTACCTTAAAAGGGAATCCAAATCCCTCCTAGTTTCCAGCTTTCTACTTCCTGTCTTTGACTATGGTTCTCTTGTCTCCTTCCCCCGCCTCTCCATCAAAAATTTCTCCAGACTCCGAAGCTCCTACCACAATGCTATCCATTTTGCCTCTGGCCTCCCTAAACTCACACTCCACTATGACCTTTATCAACTCACTGGTCGGCCCTCGCTTGAGGCCTGTCTCAACTGCAAGATGGCCACCTTCTTCTTCAGACTCTCCTGTGGGCTGATCCCTGATTGCCTCACCTCTCTCTTCCAGACAGCTGCCACCACCAGGGCCACTAGACTGTCCTCCACTCTCTCTTTCACGTTTCCTTTCTCCCAGACCACTCAAGGCCAGAAAACACTCTCCCTTATGGGACCCAAGCTCTTCAACTCTCTCCCTCCGGAACTAAAACTCTGTCCCTCCACAAATGCCTTCAAAGAAAATATCAGGAGACATTTCTCCCTCACAAACTCCTGCACCTACCTACAGCCCTAATCTGGCTCCCCTATTGTACTCTTTTCCTCTGGTTATCCACCACTGGCCCTTGCTCTCTCTTTCTAGCACTTTTAGTACTGTTATCCCACCTCGGCTATTTTTTTGATTGCATTTAAATGTTTATTTCCCACTGTTTATTGTATTATTGTGAAACCCTCACTGAATGCTAATGTCACCTCTGTATTTGTTAAATAACCCAGGTTGGTTTTTGGTTACCCTTTTGTCTATATTGTCCTGATTGGATATATACCTTGGTGTTAACCCTAGCTGTAAGTTAAATGTTTCAGCCTATGTCATGTCACATGATTGTTGTATGTAACTGGACGCTTGTGTAAATGGGCAGCAGTGCTCACATGCCTTTCCAGTATAACCAATAAAAATGAAAAAATGAAATGATAAAAGAATGGGCTACAAAGGTATTCATTCATAAAATTAAAAGATTGCTTAGACTGCCCCAAATATGGACATATATTTTTGATTACATTAACAAATAGGGACTCTTATATGATGAGATAGAAAAACTTTCCCCAAAATAGTTATATGAAGATATTTTATTTAGATGCTTTATGGACCACCCTTTTTTGAACTTTTCTAAGTCAGACCAAGAAAATATTAAAAATCTGTTGATAGACCCAAGAATTCCCCCAAAAACCTGGGATACAATATGGTTAATGGTTCACAGGAAAATAAATACTAAAGGGAACCACAAGCATAAAGAACTAAAAGACAGATATTGCCCAAGCAGCACTTGTGTAACCCTAATAGAGACCATGGAACACCTTTATTTGACATGTCCATTTATTTTGGAGTTCTGGGATTTATTAAAAGAGAAGTGGAAAACACATATGTTCTCCTCCCTGACACCAGCAGATTTGTACTATGGGATATTTCCTTCAAATTGAGAAAAATATTATACTAGTAGCTTACATTTCATCATGGCATGTTTTTATACTGGATATGGCAGGTATGTTTCAGATATGTACTACAACAACAAAACATTACAACCTTAGAACTATTTTATATTATTACTAAAGAACTGCAACCAATTCAAAATACCGAGTTCCGGACACTGAATCAACAAAAATGGAACACATATTGGGGGGATCTCTCCTGGTTATAAATTCAGATCTAATCTTTAAATAGTAGAAAGTGATATGAACTTTATTTCCAAATTGACTTATTTAATTAAATATGCAGAGGCTTAGAAGGTATATGGTCTTTCCCTTTTCTGTAAGGTTTCTATGGAAGAAATTTGGACCAGTTTTTTTTTTTATTTATATCTACACATTCCTAAATTATTTTTGTGGACAAAATTAGTTTCTCTGTGGATTTTTCTTTGATAAAATTCCTTTCATGATTTCTATGTGTGGTATATAGCTCAATGCTTGTGATACGTAATAGCTGGATGAATATGGTTAATGCTTAGATACGTTAGTTCTGGATAGGAACTTAGGTCAGTGCTTGTAGTATGTAGGAATTGAATGAGATATGATTGGTGCTTAGACAGGGTTGAACTGGATGAGATATTGTTGTTGTTAGAACTTAATCTTTGGCCTTTCTCTGTATCTCACCTTTGGCGGGATGCTAGTTAAGTGTAGGATTGAAGGCCCGAAAATAATTGATAATAAACGATATGTGATTACCTTCTCCAACTCCAGAGAGTGTGGCCAGTAGCACACAGGAGAGGAAAAAACCCCTTGGGAGAAATCTCCGAGGACACATGGCTACTGACCCACCCATCCTCTGGGCATGCTAAAGGAGAGTAATCCTAAATAAATAGGTATCAATAAGTTATCTTCTAACCATATCCTGAGTTTTTATTGAAGAGCAGATCTTGAATTTGATTGCAAGCAAGTAATTCTGGAAGATGAGGTACTGACGGTGAGTGTCCACCAAGAAAGACGGCAACGTATCATGTTAATGAATCCCAGTCCAAAATTTCTAGAGACGTAGAAGCTGAGTTATTTACAAACAAGCAGCACAGCCAACTTCTGTTCGTGGAATCATATTGGAAGGTCAAGAATGTAGAACTGGTTGCTGCTCAATTCTGGAGTGCAAAGAAGAAGAAATCCATTCCAGGGATACACTGGATTATGATGAGCAGACAGCTAGTCCTCCTGAGTGGGGCAGAATAGAATAAAATTATGATCCCATGTGCTCCAATATGCATAGTACAGTAAAAGTGCCAGGCTCCATTCTGGGGTGAAACGGGAATGCAGAGTGAAGGCTGACGGGCCCTTTGAGGATAGAGCAGATAAAAACCTCCAGCCTCCATATGGGGCGAAGCAGGAATGTGAAGCATAAGCAATATAGGCCCATTAAGGGCAAGCAAGCGTGTGTTAAGCAGGTAGCCTGGCCCTGCAGGTGAGGCAGATAAAACCTCCAGGCCCCCTTGTGGGGCAAAGCAGGTATGCATAGAGCGAGCATTTTAGACCCATAGAGGGTGAGTAGGAGTGGGGTGAGAAGGAAGCCAGGTCCTTGCAAGGTGAAGCTGGGGACATGGTGGACCCACATGGTTCACTAATGTGGGTTATAGTATGAAGGTGGAACCCCATGTAGGTCGGCTTAAGGGAGGCAGAATAAGGTGAGCAAGTGCTAGGACCTTGCGTGGTGGGGTGAGGCAGCACTAGAGATATCCCAGGAAAATGCTGAAACCAGAGGCTTGGCGGTAGCCACTGAAGAGGATCCATATGCTGATGGAGTCCTTCAATGCAACCAAGAGAAAAGCAGATGTAGATCAGCACAAGTTGTTCCAGACAGAAGCAGAACTAGATACAGTCTGGCAGGAGGCAGGACAATTGAGACACACAGCAATGGTGTAGGCAGATGAAGGTTAGGCTCCCTTGGTAGGTTTCCAGGTCCCGTTGTCCAATTCGATGGTGAACAGGGAGTCATGCTGAGGATGAAGTTCCAGCAGATGGAGATCCAGCTAGGTATGACAAATGAGCGAAGGGTAAAGGTAATCCGATCGAGGGAGCAGTGAACTAGACAGTTAAACGTTCATGCACAGTCGGCATGGTTGGAGATGATTGCCCATGGAAATATCCTTGAGGATGTTGCATATGTATGACATGTCATGTCAAGACAATCTCAGGAGGTAAACTGGCATCACAGCACAGTGGTATGTCACGGGACAGCAGAAAAGAAATACGGTAGAGCGCTAACCCCCCACGTAGGCTAGCAGGAATGGCGGGACCTCTATGTAGATCCGCCCGAAGAAGTAAGATGAGTGAGTTAGCCAAAATGGCAGAACCTCCACATAGGTCTGCATAAGGAGAATAGACGTGAGTGAGTAGAGCTGAGCCTCCACATAGGCAAGGTGGACTGGCAGGCCTCCAGGTAGATCTGCAGAAGAAAGAGGAGAAGTATGAGAGTCGAGCTAGGCATCAGGAATTCAGCTGGTCATTCAAATTACCATTCTCAGAGTTCAGTGTGTAGGGTTCTGTAGGCCAATGATGAATTACTGCAGTTGGGAATTCAGGTGAACGAGCTAAGGAAGGTACAGCCCATGCGGCAGTCATGGAGGAGCCTGGAAAAGATGCCTAGAGCACTGAACAAAAATCACTGGCAGATAGAAGGAAAGCTGATGAATCTTTCTTGTGTGAGTCCACTATTCCAGTGGACAGGCAACAGCGGAATGGTGTAGCGACCTCCATTGCATTGTGAGGATGAAGGGTGAGCAGAGGAGCTGAGCTAAGCAGCAACGCAGGCTTGGCCGGTAGGAACTGCACTATAGAGATAGCAAGGCACCGATGTCCCAGTGCTGCTAGTAGAAGAGGAGAGGGTAGGCA
This sequence comes from Neoceratodus forsteri, assembly GCA_016271365.2. Taxonomy (NCBI): domain Eukaryota; kingdom Metazoa; phylum Chordata; order Ceratodontiformes; family Ceratodontidae; genus Neoceratodus; species Neoceratodus forsteri. The sequence goes on from CM028137.1 coordinate 237,038,559, forward strand.
TGTTTGGTTGAGGAAAAAAAGCAGTCTAGCCCATCAAGCCAAAGCCTATAAATGATGACATTTGCAGAGACTAGAATGCAGTGAAACTATCGAGAAGTGGGCTGACATGGAGGAGTGGGAATCCTACAACCACGCAAGCCAGGCAATGGCAAAGGGGTCTCTTTCTGACCTGAAAGTATTATGTTTTAATGGTACTTTAATTGTGAAAACAGACTAAAGCCTTTCTGTTTTGCACAATGCTAACCAGTCCCAGCATTGAGGGTGATGTCACAACAGACGTGCCAGCTATGTGATGGAGCAATGTCCAGGTAGCATGGAGCTCTGCAAAGAGGCATTCCAGGGTTGAATAGGCAGGTGGCTTTAATCGGTTGAGCAGCACCAAAGCAAGTCCTAGGAAGTGCTGAGCAAAATAAAGGAATCCAAACAGAGTGCAGGTGGCATGGTGTGAGCGGCCACCTGAAAATGGTGAACTGTGCAGCAGCACGCTACAGCTGCTCAGAAAGGGAGGAGTCAGACACTGCAGTGGCTGCAAGGAGTAAATAGTGCAGGTGAGCAACGAGTGAGTGGCAGCAGGGAGAAAGAGCAGAGCAACAGCAGCATACAGCAAGTGGCTGCAGAGTAAATAGTGCAGTGCGGCATAGAGCATGCGCTGCAGGAGACACCCCAAAGGAGACGGAGGACAAAGGTACAGGGAAGCAGAGAAATGGACAGGGACAGCAGCAACAGCAAAAGGGGAGGGGGGAATGAAGAGCAAGAGATGGAAAAGAAACAAGGTAGGTGGAGGGGGAGAAATGAGCAAGAAATGAGGCAAGAAAAGGGCAAGAGCAACAGCAGGAAGGGAAGAATGAAGAGAGCAGCCAAGGACCAGCAGCAACACACCAGTGAGTGCCGAGTATGACTTGCTGTAAGCAGAGGGGACATTGCTCGAAGGTTTAAATAGAGGATGGGGAGGAGCTATCCCCCCCCCAGAGAACCACAGGCTGCAGCCTTCCAAAAATGAGACTGGATAGTATTCAGATTGTTCTGGTTTGATACTGTATGACATGTGTCTGGTTACTAACCTGGCTTTTTTGTTTATTTCAATATGATTTGTATTTTTGAAAAGATATCAATAAAAACATTCCACCACTCTTGCAAAAAGTGCCTTGGGTTCTTTTACTGCCACCTGGACACCTACCAGGACAGCAGCAGAGATGAATGGAAGGGACCTCAGGTTAACATCTCATCCAAAAGATGACACACCCCGACAGTACAGCACCTCTCTAGCACTGCATGTCCACACTTTAGTTAATTGTCATACACAATGTCTTTCTCACATTCATTACACTATTAACACCTCTTTCTTCCTGCAAGGTTGCACTTTGATGTCTGGGGCTTCTGATCACATGCCACCACCTTCATTTCCTCTCACAGAGGCTGATGACATACTGCTTTCCTGACATGATCCTACATGCTGAAACTCTAACCTCAGTTAAGGGTGAGCGAAGTGGGGCCTTGGTAACTCCAGTTCATCTTCAAGCTAGGACCCATAACACAGAAACAAAGAATTTGCCTGCAAATAAGGACCGCTTGGCCCACATAGTCTGTCCATTTTTCTCTGCCTACAGTATCACCCAGATCCTACTTGATCTCTGGCCCATTCATCCCTAAGATTCCCTTATGCCTATCCCATGCATTCTTGAGCCCAACCACTGTTTTCACCCCCACCACCGCCGCTGGAAGACTGTTCCAGTAATCCACCACTCTTTCTGTGAAGAAGTACTTCCTCACATCTCTCCTGAATTTACCCAATCCAGATTCTTATCATGTCCCCTTGTCCTTGAGTACCTTTATTTCTGAAAAATACTTCCCTCTTGTACCTTGCTTACCCCGTGATGTATTTAAATGTCTCCATTATATCCCCCCTCCTCTCTTCCAGAGTGTACATGTAACCCCCGGTCCCCTGGGGTTACTAGAATCCCATCACTGTCAATGCTAGGTAGGGAAGGCAGCTGGTGAATAGCTGGTTAAATGGTTTTCACCTGCTCCCTCTCTGTTTACTTGGTCTCAGCTGAGTTGAGAGAGGTGATGTCATTTAGAATTCTCGCAACAGCATAAGCCACGGTAGCTAGCTGTGAGTGGGGAGCTTTAGAATTTTCAGTTAGTTCTGAGTGGAGTTCAGTGTGAGCAGTTGGAGAAGTGAGGAGCTGCAGTATGGGCTCTGAGAGAAGAGCTTATTTCCTCACCCTAGTGCTGAGAACCATCTGCCTGCCTGTAGAAGTGGTGGAAACCATCTAGCAGGAGTTCCTGATTTTTCTCATCCCCCGTGAGATGAGAAGGACTGCAGAATGGATCTGAGAGGCAAGCCCCTTACTTTGATCCAGGACATTGAAGCTGCCTGTTTGTGTACAACCATGAGTAATCTGACTTTGGGTATCCCAGGAGGAATGTGCCTATGTTATTCTTTTGGGTTGTACTCTGATAAAGGGACATATGCACCAAGTTCTGTTTTGTTTGAGACTATTCTCATCCTTTCCTAAAGTTGGCTGACAATCGTGGAGTCCCCAGAGAGACTTGGCACATTGTTCAGGACTTTAATTTACACTCTGCAGTAGTGTGTTTCTAATGCTGAATGTGACAGACATTCCAGGATGCATAGTTCTACTGTTTTACTAAAAGTTTAAGGTGTAAGTCTGAAAGAATGGCTGGGTATGGACTGAGGAAGCAAAAGGTGGGCAACCCCCCATCTGGAGTGACCAGTTCAACACTACAGGTTCCATAAGGGTGCCTGCTTATTCAGGACATGGTGGCCAAAGCCTGAAGAAAAAGTTTACCTCCTGGAGTGGGGTGTGCTAATCCTGAGCACCAGTGTGCTTCATCATGGCCAGTTGCCACATTGCCAAATGTTTAAATCCTATGAACATATGGGAAATGTTCTAAGTTGTGGCCAGTGCCACTAGAAGAAGTGTATGTTTCAGATGAGGCTTTGCCACTGAAGAGAGTTCAAGGTCCTATGCAATATGGGATGTGTAGAATTTCTGTCCATTACGGACTTTTGTTGTTCTGTATTGCCTTGTGCCATGAAGTATAAATTCTTGGGAGTCCACCTTTGCTTTTGTGTACCATCTTTGGAATAAAGTCACACTCTAGAACCTCAACCTGGTATGGACATTTTTGTGCTTCCTGTGTGGAATTACTGGGCACCCCTCCAGAAGCACAGACCTAGCATAACCCCTATCAAAAGTCTCTCCCAGGACCTGAGGTATAATGGTCATTTGTAGTATTTGCTTTTGTACGCCCCCATCCTTTTCTGACCTCTAGAAATAGTAAGCCTGGTATACATTCCCAAAGCTAGGGATGGTACCAATTGTCCAAAGTAGTTTGGGTGCCCAGTCGAGGGTATGGCTAGTGTTTGTCTTTGTGGTAGCATGGTAGCCCAAACAGGAAAGGAAGCTTTGCACAAAAGGATTTTGCCCAAGAGAATGCCATCCGAATGTGCTGCTTGCTTGCCTGCTAGTACAGAAACAACAGAGTGCTGCTGTGTGTGTTATGTCAGCTTGCAATGGACAGTAAAGCCTGGAAGTGTATGTCCTTGTCTCTGCATCCAGAATGTTTACAAAACTTTTTAATCTGCAATTTTCAAATGCCAAAAGTAGTATGGACTTTAGGAAACAGAGACAGAAATGGGCCCTGAAAGTGTCAAGCGCTTGGTGTGCAAATTGGGGGAGTCGCTAAAGAAATTGCCAAAATCTGTGGGGAAAATGGTCAAAATGGCGCTCTCTTGCTGCGTAAATTGCAGCCGAGAAAAAAAGTTACAGTTTGCAGTTTAAATTTACTCCTGCTCAACGATCGCCGTGAAGGAGGAGCGACTGAGAGACAGAGAGAGAGGCTCATTTGCATGGTGTCAAGTGATTGGTGCGACTGTAATATCAGTCCCACCCCCTAGCCAGCTTCTGTGTACAGCCAAGTGTTTGAGAAGGAGACAGCGAGTGGCATGTGAACTGATCAGACCAGGATCAACCAACAAGGAACTTGTGAACGTTCTAATCTGTAAAAAACAGACTTTTGCTGTGTAAATTCGGGCTCAACTCGGTGTCTGACCGACTGGAAAGTGAGCGTGGAGTTCATGACTACGATAGCCAGGACCGCCAGCCTGTTTCACCCCAGAGGCCTTCCAGGATCGGCACTAGGCAGAAAATTTCCACCGGAGAAAGCCAGTTTCTGATTTCAGTGAGTAGAACCCAGCTAACTGAGCATCAAACTCTGAGTGATTTTCAAGCCAACTGAATCTGTATGCAAGCAGTGCGATTGCTTTGCAAAGAAGGACTGTGCGTTGTAACAGCAGGACAACAAACAAAAATTCTGAGCATAGACTGTGGGCATTTATAATGGGTTCAGCAACAGTAAAATGTTTCTAAGCAAGAAAGAGACTGTGTGAGTTGTATATTAGGCTGCAGCAAACAGGCGGTCCTGTGCAATGGAATTACTGTGGATTGCATGTGACTTTGAGCATGTGTAAATAGTTCTTTGATTTCATGCTAATTGCAAAGTCAAGTTAAAATAATATGAATGTGCTGAGAGATACAAGCAGTGCAATTGATTACAGTTTTGAGCAAAATCAGTAGCCAGAAAAGGTCAGAAACACCATTTTGAGTCAGAAACAGATTTGATGCACAAGGACAGCTACCGCCGCCATTATAGGGTGGGGTTATCAAATGCAAACACAGCAGCAGGGAGCCATTTTGTGAGACTGTAAAGGGACTAGTGAACAAATCAGTGACAACCAACTTTTGTATGTTTGCTTTCAGACATGGCTTCAGGAAATCCCAGCTACCTGTATCATGACCGAACTATGATCGCAGCGTAGGTGGCAGCACTAAGAGAAACAGAGAGAACTTTCTATGGTGAAGGGTTACCTCCAGATGTTGCAGTCCCTAGGTATCCAATGAGACTGTGCATTATGTGCCTCAAGGCTATAAGGGATGTGTTTTTGATACCCCACTGTTCGGATTGCCTTGTAAAGTATAGTATGAGCAGGGGTGCAGTGCCAGAGAGGGCATCACAAATTCATTTAGCTCCCATGTGGACCAGAGTAGGAAACTCTGCAGGTAGCAGCATGCAGCACCAGGTTGAACCTGTTGGGGGAACCCCATAGAGTGTGGCACAGAGTAAGATAGCAATGTTGATCTACTGCAAGGGCAGGAACAAAGAAAGTTTTCTACGCCCGTGTCCCAGGCAGTGCAATGGAAGGATCCATGGACCCATGGAAGGAGGGTCCAAGTCCTAGCCTAGTAGTGGAGGATGAATTGCAAGAGACACTGAACTGGGAGGTGTCTACTTCTGCACCCAATGAGGAGTGGACTGTCTCGGGAGTGAGGACATCTGCTCACGTCTGGGCTCAGATCCTGAGTGAGGAAGAGGAGGATGAAGATCTGTATCTTTATGTTGAGGATTCCTGTGAGTCGCCTCAAGCTCTTGCCTCAGAGGAGCCAGAGAGAGAAGAACAAGGCTCCAGTAACCCACCCACAGAGATGATCAGGGACAAGTTCTTTCATTCTTTAAGTATGCGGCACTGGCTCAACCAGGACTGGCTACCCTCAAGTCGGGCCATGGGCTGCAAACTTGTGAAGAGCAGCAAGGAGGAGAGATTGATATGTAGGAGGGCTGACACCATCTATGGGCAGTCTTTTCCTACCTTTCTTCATAGAGTCTGGGACAAAATCAAACAGAACAGGAAGTCCTGGTTGTTGGAAGAGGCAAGCAAGAATTTCTACTCTTGTGTAGCAGAATGTGTCGGGGGCAGAGTCATAAATGATCCACTTAAATTCTGGAAATTGGGCAGAACTCTGTTTATGGACACTGTGCGAATTGTGGACAAGGCAAGGAATGAGACATTCCACAACATCAACTTTGATGCCCAAATGGTGTCACAGTTCTTGCACTTCACCCCAAGTGGTACTACCCTTAATGTTGCCACTCCCTGTGAATATACCCAGCATGCCTAGAGGGAAGCGAGCAGTGGCAGTCTGGTCTTTCATCCAGCAGCAGTGGTATCCAAGGAGGAAGATGCAGCTCTACTGGTATGCCAGAATTCTTCAGGTGCATCCAGATTCGTCATCCCAGCAGTGTTTTCCCATTTTCATAACCTGGCATTTCAGAAGACATCAATCCAGCTGTTTTCCTGTTTCATCGCCTGGTTTTTCATATGACATAGACCCAGCTGTTTTCCCGTTCCATCATTTGATGTCCAGATGACATACTCAGCTGTTTTCCTGTTTCATCGCCTGGTTTTCCAGAGGACATCAGACCAGCTGTATCTGAAGATGCTACCTGGCCTGAAAGGAGAGGGTCCTCAGCTCAGAGAAGTAAGGTGATCCTTTGTTTTTGGTCTTCAAGGAACTGATAAGACCTTTTCTATTTTCTAACTGACTTTGCACAACACACTTTACACTGACCACAGACTGTTTGAATTGTCCTTAAAGACTCTCCCCATGGATTGCAGTGCTTTATCAGGCCCTGCCCAGTTCCAGGACTATTCTTCAGTGGGCTCTGGCCCAGGAAAGACTCTTTTATGGACTTTGCCTTCAGGCAACAACATTCTGTCACTAGTATGGACATTTTAGGGCATTCCAACCCCCAAAATGTGTTGTATAAATGTCTGTTTTCCATTTTTTACTTTTGTACTTTTATAGAAAAATATTTTTGGGATTCTCTTAGTGTTCAGGTGGAGGTTTAGGCACTGTATGGTATGCAGGATGGTTTTTTTTTTCTTCTCTTACAGGTGTTAGTGAAGAAGAAAAAAGAGAAGAAAAAAGGATGCGGGAGCTCAACCAAGTTCCTCTTTTTCTTAGATATTTAGGATTGTTTGTTATTAACAGGATGTTAACATGCTTTTTCTTCACAGGTGTGAGGTTGTGGGGAAAGTTTGGGAAATGTAATGCATTGCAATGTGTTGTTTCCTTATTGTTTTTGTTTGCAGTTACCCTGGGAGCTTGGGGGAGGTTCCCTGAGGGGCAGCCTGGTCAGATAGATTTTCCCTAGAGGTGTAGGGGAATAGACAGGCTATGGTCCTGACCTGCAGTAGGGCCCTCAGTTCTGGTCTATTAGGGCATGCTTCAGGCAGTTTCTTGGAGCCACTGAGTATCCATAGCTAGATCGTAGGATAGGGACTGAAGTTTAATCAGCCGGCCTTTGGGCCTTTAGTATCACCTGCCTGTGCCTGGCACATAGTAAGGGAGAAGTAGTGCTACCTCCCCGTAGGTAACACAGAGGGTTGGATGGTCTGGTGCTGGGTAGAGAAATGGCTGCGGACAGTCATTTATCATTTACCTGGCTTGGGGTGAGTGTAACCCTCCAGGTCCCCTGGGGTTACTAGAATCCCATCGGTGTCAATGCTAGGTAGGGAAGGCAGCTGGTAAATAACTGGTTAAATGGTTTTCACCGGCTCCCTCTCTGTTTACTTGGTCTCAGCTGAGTTGAGAGAGGTAATGTCATTTAGAACTCTTGCAGCAGTAGCGTAAGCCACGGTAGCTAGCTGTGAGTGGTGAGCTTTAGAATTTTCAGTTAGTTCTGAGTGGAGTTCAGTGTGAGCAGTTGGAGGAGTGAGGCGCTGCAGTGTGGGCTCTGAGAGAAGAGCCTATTTTCTTACCCTAGTGCTGAGAACCAACTGCCTGCTTGTAGAAGTGGTGGAAATCATCTAGCAGGAGTTCCTGATTTTTCTCGTCCTCTGTGAGATGAGAAGGACTGCAGAATGGATCTGAGGAGCAATCCCCTGACTTTGATCCAGGACACTGAAACTGCCTGTTTGTGTACAACCATGAGTAATCGGACTTTGGGTATCACAGGAGGAATGTGCCTATGTTATTCTTTTGGGTTGTACTCTGATAAAGGGACATATGCACCAAGTTCTGTTCTGTTTGAGACTGTTCTCGTCCTTTCCTAAAGTAGGTTGACAATCGTGGAGTCCCCAGAGAAACTTGGCACATTGTTCAGGACTTTAATCTACACTCTGAAGTAGTGTGTTTCTAATGCTGAATGTGACAGACATTCCAGGATGCATAGTTCTACTGTTTTACTAAAAGTTTGAGGTGTAAGTCTGAAAGAATGGCAGGGTATGGACTGAGGAAGCAAAAGGTGAGCAGCCCCCTATCTGGAGTGACCAGGTCAACACTACAGGTTCCATAAGGGTGCCTGCTTATTCAGGACATGGTGGCCAATGCCCAAAGAAAAAGTTTACCCCCTAGTGTGGGTTGTGCTAATCCTGAGCACCAGTGTGCTCCATCATGGCCAGTTGCCACATTGCCAAATGTTTACATCCTATGCCATATGGGAAATGTTCTAAGTTGTGGCCAGTGCCACTAGAAGAAATGATGTGCTCTGTTGTGGCCAGTGCCACTAGAAGAAATGTGTGTTTCATCTGAGGCTTTGCTGCTGAAGAGAGTTCAAGGTCCTATGCAATATGGGATGTGTAGAGTTTCTGTCTGCTACTGACTTTTGTTGTTCTGCATTGCCTTGTGCCACAAAGTGTAAACCCTTGGGGGTCCACCTTTGCTTTCGTGTACCATCTTTGGAATAAAGCCACACTCTAGAACCCCAGCCTGGTATGGACATTCTTGTTAATGCTTCTTGTGTGGAATACTGAGTAACCCTCCAGAAGTACAGACCTAGCACAGCCCTATGCAAATGTTCTCTCCTCAGGACCTGGGGTATAATGGTCATTTGTAGTACACTCCCATCCCTTTCTGACCTCTAGAAATAGCGAGCCTGGTATACATTCCCAAAGCTAGGGATGGTACCAATTGTCCAAAGTAGTTTGAGTGCCCAGTTGAGGGTACCAAGGGGTAGCTTACTGTGCAAAGTAATGGGGGGGGTGGTTACATACATATTTAGGTCCTTTAATATCTCCTCACAGGGCTTCTGATGCTGACTCTGCACCATTTTACTTGCCCTACTCTGGATTGCTTCCATCCTGTCTATGTCCTTTTTGAGATGTGCTCTCCTGAACTGGATATAATATTCTAGGTGGGGTCTTACTAGCGATCTGTAGAGGGAACACTACCTCCCTCTTTCTACTGGTGATACCCTTACCTATGGACCCCAACATCCCACTCGCCTTCCCAACTGCCTTGTTGCACTGCCTGGCCACATTTAGGTCATCCAGTATTATCACCCTCAGGTTTCTTTCCTGCTTGATGGTCAATACCTTACACCCATTTTGTATTCTGCCTCTGGGTTTCAGTGCCCCCAGTGCATTATTTTTGGGTCAGTTTTGAGATTTCAGCCAACAACTTTGATCTCATTGTAGTAATTGGCAGACTATAAATAAGGGTGTACAAGGCCTTGGGGTAAGCAGTGAATATTGATTTTTATAATCAAGTAAATTTTATTGACTTTTCCAAACATAGATATCCATCTATAGACAAATAATTGGTGATACAGACAATGAGCCCTCCAAAGAAAAAGAAAATATACACAACCTCCCCCATCCCACCTCCAAAGAACAAACAATGAATATTAATTACTGAAACTTACTTGTGGCATCTGCTGTGCCTTTTGACATGCATTTGCAGTGGATTGATGTGGAGTTGTGACACAGTCTGTGTAACCCACCCCCCCTCCAATTTGGGGTTTACTTAATGTCTTCTTGGGCTTCTGGATGCCCACTGTCAGGCTGGTGTCCTGTCTTTAAATAGTTCTGTTTATTTGTGTGAGAGAGCACTATTGAGCCTCCGCCCTGTCCCTTTAAGAAAATAGCTAATCTGTGTTAAGTCAATGGTCTGTGCTGGGTCCAAATGATTTAAGGTTTACAACAAGCCAGGCAGTGCTCTGGTTTGCTCCACTCTGCAGTCGCTATTTGCACAGAGGGAGTCTATGTAGGAACTGTGCTTATTTGCTGTTTGCACACTGTTATATTTGAGATAGAGAAGTTTGTCTAACCTGCTTTATTTGTAGCTCGTTCATTTGGATGGGAGCCACCATGTTAGGTCTGGGACTTCAGGTAACTGGACCAATAGAACCATTGGGGACCTAAAATGGATCCGAACCCCAGTGTTATGTGGGAAGGAAAATCTGTAGTTTTGTATTTTTCAGTTGCCACCAAATTGGCCTAGAGGAGCCCTAACTGTTACTGACAGCTCCTTCAGCCAACTGAACCCCTGAATTTACAAGGGAAATGTCCAGTGTGCCAAGATACAGAGTTCAGTGACAGTTGGAGGTTGAAGTGTGAACACCTCGAGCTTTCGAGCAGTTGCTCCCAGAAGGAGCACAGGGGAATTGGGGAGGGGAGGCCTAACTTTCCTCCCTACCACGTTCTCCTGCACTGAGATTGTCTATAGCAGAAGTCTGACTTGTCTGACTCCAGCCTGGAACTGCAGCAGAAGGAAAAGAAGAAGTTTATCAGTGCTATTTGCGATTTGGACTGAAGAAGCGATCGGCCCAGCTTGTGTTCTAGACATACTCAGATTGGAAGGCTTGCTCAGTAAAGCAGCCAATTTGCAGGTTCCAGACTATAGCCAAACTGTATCCTGAGACAGCTGTTTATTTTAAATGCGCTGAATGTGTTACATGGGTCGAGGCCTAGTCACCCACTGCGGAACCTGTTATGCCAGCTGGAGGCTTCATAAGCAGAAGATTACGAACTTTGCCAGTCTGCCCATCATGCCTGGGCCTTGCCAATTATGCCTACCTAGGCCGATTTTTCTACACCAGAGACTTTTTTGGGGAGAGACCAGCTTGGGGACCCAGCCCCTGTGCATCATCACCACGCAGGCTGCAGCCACCTGGAGGAAAGGCCATGAAGAGGAGGTTTGTCATGTCGGCCCTGTTTCCCCATGCTCATCTGTCAACACCACGAGGTCTCCATATTGCCTGCCTTGCAACAGATTCCTGGTAGCATGAGTACAATCAGGGTAGCTCCCAACAACAGGTGTTTAAATCATCTGTGGTACCATCTAATTGTTTCACTCTCTTGGGATTACAAAAGGCTGAGCCAATCGGCTTGGATTACAAATAATCTGGGTGTTTTGCATGTTAACTGCCTTTCTTTTCACCAAGGGCCCCAACGTCAGCTGCAATGCTGGCCACCCCGGGCAATGCCTCTGGCTAGCCAGACTTACCATCATGGGTACCCAGCATTGTGTGACTGTCATTATGGGACAAAGAGGTGCATGCCATCCCTGAACAAAGTCAGATTATAACTCGTTTGACTAGATTAATGTCCCTCTTTTGTTCACTGCCCCTAAATAAACCTCATTGTCTTGTTTCATGTTTATCCTGGCTAGTGTGCATATTATTAGTTGGGTTACAGTGCTAAGAGTATGCCACTGTATTGCTAACCTTACTTTACAGGGGGTCTCCAGAGAAGTTGCTGCAGGTCTAACCCTGGTGGTAAGTGTGAAGGGTGTGTGCATACTATTACTTACTGTTCCACACTGTCTGTGAATCTACTACTATATCAGATACTAGGCCACTAGGAGGGCTGGTGGGTGGTTATAGCTTCCCAGAGGGCAATAGCAGAACAGGTAAACATCCCCAATATCATTACTCTGGGTGGAGGCACCTTGTTAGTGAACCCAGGCCCCTCAACCTGTGTGTAGCAATACAGGCAGGTGTAGTAGCCCTTGGAATAGTGCCGTCTAGGGGTTACATCTGCAAACATAGAAACATAGAATTTGATGGCAGATGACAACTGCTTGCCCCCCAGTCTACCCATTTTTCCTTAGCTAAACTGTCACCATAGATACTACCTGATCTCCAACTACTCCCCCCACCTCCCTCGTTTTCCTACCTAGATTCTTTTGTGTCTTTCCCATGCATGCTTGAAGCTCACCACTGTTTTCACCCCCACCTGTGCTGGAAGACTGTTTTAGGTGTCCGCCACTCGTTCAGTGAAGAAGTACTTCCTCGCATCCCTCCTAAATTTCCTTCCTTCCAGTTTCATTGCATGCTCCCTTGTTCTTGTTCTTGTGCTCCTTCCCAGGGCTCTTTCTTTACTGAAAATACTTCCCTCCTGCACCTTATTCACCCCTGTGAGGTACTTGTAGATCTCTATCATGTACCCCCTCTCCCTCCTCTTTTCCAGGGTGTACATATGAGATCCCACAGTCTCTCTTCATAGGGCTTATGATGCAGCCCCTGTACCATTTTAGTTGCTCTCCTCTGGACAACCTCTACCCTGCCTATCTCCTTCTTGAGATGTGTTCTCCAGAACTGGACACAATACTCCAGGTGGGGTCTCAACATTGGTCAACACAGTGGTAACCCCACCTTGTACCTTCTGCTGGTGAAAGCTGGTAGTGGTGCAGGTAGAGTTGGTAGAGGTGAATGCTGGGAGTGGTGCAGTGCAGTGACTGTGGGGCACCTTTTGGAGACTGCGATTGTTGCCCCAACTACACACACCTCTCTGAATTGAGGGAGGTGGTCACTAGACTCCAGGCCAAGTTGGCTAGGATTCAGGGGAGCTCTTTCCCCTTCCACCCAGAGGCCACCAAGTCTGCCACCGTTACCTCAGCGGATGCCAGTGAGGAGGAACAGCTGGACTATGGTGGGCTCTGGAAGGGTGGGAGTGGTGGGACAGATTCACATTCCTCAACTGGTACCATTACAAAATTCTTACGCCGCTCTGGTGGGACGGGACTGCCAGGATGAAGCACTTCTGGTAGTGGCCAAGGGGAATGTGGGGGCTCTCCATAGTGGAGACCCCAAGGAGGGTGGTAGAGGACCCCACAGGAGGAGAAGGAAGCAACTTTTAGTGGGGGACTCAATTGTGGGGGGAATAGATTTGGGAATAGGCAAGGGAGCAAGAGACAGATTAGGTGCCTACCTGATGCCATGGCCCAGAGGGACAGGAAGGGAATCCTGCAGATTGCTAGGGCAGCAGAATGGGCGGGAGAGCTGGATGTCATTGTCCACCTGGGGACTAATGACCTGACTAGGGACAGGGCTGGGATAGTGCAGGGGGAGTTTAGGGAGCTGGGGAGGGGTCTTAGACAGGTAGCTTGCTCAGTGGCTTTCGTTGAGGTGCTGCCTGTCTATGACAAGAGAAAGGAGAGGGAACTCCACACCAGGAGCTTCAACTCATGGCTGAAGGAATGGTACAGAGAGGAAGGGTTTAGCTACTTTGGGGACTGGGGACCCATCTGGGAGTATAAGGGCCCATACTGGGGTGATGGCCTGCATCCAGCTGGGACAGGACCTGCAGTCCTTAGTAGATGGTTTAAATGTTACTTTGATGAACATTTAAACGAGCCGGGGGGGGGCAGAAGGAATTGGGGCATCAGAACCCTCCAAGGCTGAAGTAGAGAGTAAGGAGAACCCAAGGGAAAAGGAATCCCCCAGGCTGCAATCTAATAAAGGGAGCAGGGATTTACAGATAAAGGGGGAATGGAACAGAATCATTAAAAAGAGAGATGGGAAGGAGGGAGGGCAAAAAGGAAAAAAGGGAACAACAAGCAGAGTGGAATCAAAATCTGGAAGGCCATGTGTGCGAATGCTAGCAGTCTAGGAAATAAGATTCTGGACCTAGAGGCCATCATGGCAGAGGCCGACCTGGATATTGTGATCTTTATTGAGTTGGCTGCACTGAAAACCTTGAATGGGACATGGCCATACTGAGCTATATTCTGTTCGGGAAAGACTGAGTAGGAACGAAAGGAGGAGGTGTGGTGCTATATGTGATGGAAAGCATAAAAACCACGGAGATACAAGGAATACAGGGGGAGGTAGAGATATTGTGGGTCTTCCTGGAGACAGGGAATGGAGCCACTATTCATACTGGAGTGATCTACACCCCTCCAGTACAGAGGAAGGAATTAGATAAGGTACTGGTGGAAGCCACTGGCAAGATGGCAAAAAAGGGGGAGATGCCGCTGGTGGGGACTTCAATCTGCCAGATGTGGATTGAAGCCTCCCAGCTGCAGCTTCAGCTAGAAGCAGGGAAATCCTGAACTCTCTGCAGGGGGCATTCCTCAGGCAACTAGCCAGTGAACCCACTTGTGATGGGGCAATACTGGACTTGGTATTTACTAATAGAAACAGTGTTGCAGACGTCAACGTGGAAGGCCACTTGATGACCAGTGATCACCGTACAGTGTGGTTCAATATAAGGACAGCTGAAGAATCAAACCACACAAGGGTGAGGGTCCTGGAGTTCAGGAAGGCAGATTATAGAAAGATGAGTGAATGCCTCAGGAATGACCTAGCAGGGGTGGGTGACCTGCAGTGGGTGGAGGAACAGTGGGTGAAGATAAAAAGGGAGCATAGCAAAGGCAACAAACCTCTGTGTCAAACAAGTGAGCAAAAGCAAGAGAAAAAAAAGACCACTATGGTTCTCGAAAGAGGTGGCTGAAAAGGTAAAAGATAAAAGGGTAGCATTCAGAAGATATAAAGAGGCACCAAGGGAGGAGAATATGGAGGTGTATCAGGGGAAACAGAGGGAAGCAGGGAAAGCAGTAAGGTGCAAACTGAAAAGAGAATGGCACAAGCAGTAACAAAATGGGGCAACACATTTTTTTAGATATGTAAGTGAAAAGAGAAAGACCAGGGATGGGATTGTAAGGTTACAAAGGGAGGGGGTGCGGCTGTGCAGAGAGGGACCAGGAAAAGGCAGACATCCTGAACAAATACTTTTGTTCAGTATTCACAGAGGAAGGAGAAGGGAAGTGGCCACAAAGAAGTAACAAAAGCTTTGGAGGGAGGGAGGAAGGTGGACACTAGTTTTTTTTTTGGTGGAGAGAGTCCTGAAGGGACTTGCTAATCTGAAGGAGGACAAAGCAATGGGGCCAGATGGGGTGCATCCAAGGGTATTGAGGGAGCTCAGAGAAAAACTGGCTGCACCTCTGACAGTCCTGTTTAACAGCTCACTGGAAAAAGGATTGGTTCTGGAGGACTGGAGGAGGGCAGATGGGTACCAGTTCAATGTCAAAGCAACAACCATGCAGGAAAAACAGCTAAAGGCAAAATAGCTATAGGGACAGTATTGCGAAGGTAAATTACCATTATCCCCGTAGCTATATTGTCTTTCAAACAACATGAAGTCTTGCTGTATTCTGACCCTTGCAGTTAGCAGAGAGAAGGGTTAAAATTCTATGCAAGGCATAAAATGTTGAGCTCAAGCTCGGTTGAAAACTCTGTCTGCAGCACTTTGAAACCCAACCATCGGATTCTTTACTCCGCCTCACTGAACAGTCGCTCCGGAGAGTTTCTCCTTTGCTCAGTTCAAAAAGTTGGTTAAAGTTGTCGGTTAGTCCGAAATTATTCCGCAATTAGTTCCGCTTGTCAGTTCAAGACTCTGTCTGCGGTACTGTAAGTACTTAGGTAGTTCTTTTGTGGAAATTGTAAAAAATTTATTTTTTGGTCGGTTCGATTGAACCGATCCTTTAGTAGATCTTTTGTGGAAAAATTTAGTGTGTGGTTACCGGTCCGTATTGGTTTTAAAAAAAAGTGATTTGAATGTTTTTTTTCCAACACCCGTAACACGGTGAGAAACCGATAGGGGAGTCTTGCCTGGTGGTTGCCGAATAAAGGGTAAGTTTGTTAGGTTGACCATGTCTGAGAAACCCAAGAAAAAAACTGGGCCCACTGGGTTTCAACACTGCAGTGTGTGTGGGGAGGGCTTGGTTCAGTTGGTTCTCCCGGTTCACGATTATTCCCCTGAAGATTTTTACAAACTGGAGTTTGAAGAGGAGGGGGATTTTGATGAGGATGATGATGATGAAGTCCTGGATGTGCCTGTGGAACCGGACATCTCCCCAGACAGACCTTCTGGTGCTTCCTCTCCTAGGCTTTCTGAGTCTCCTCCCCACTATCTGTTTTACAGAAAGGTGGCTGAATCTCTCCAGCTTCCTATGGAGGAGGCTGTGGAGGATCAGGAGGAGGCTGATTTTGTTGAGATGATGGACATCCCAGAGTCTAAGAGAGACTGTCTATTCCCCTCCATAAGTCCTTTGGGAAACAGAGACAAAAAATTCTAAGGTCTGCTAACTCTCTACCTCCTGTTGACAGAAGAATGGACAAGAGGTACACCTTATCAGGCTAGGATACAGAGTTTTTCTATCAGCAATGCAGCCATGTTGGGGTAGTGCAGGCTGCAGCTTGTGACAAGGTAAATATTCCCTTGTCTTCGCACCCCCCCCAAGACAAAGACTCCAGGAAGATAGATGCCATGGCAAAGAAACAGTACATGGCATAATCTTTGGGACTCAGGCAGGCTAACTATATGGCCTATACAGCTAGGTACCAGAGGTCCAGGTGGGACACTGTACTGGCACTGGCTAAACAGGCTTCCCCCCAGCTAGCCAAGGAGCTGGAGGAGGTGGCTGCTGATGGGATTGAGGCATCAAAGGTGCTATTTCATGCTGCTGTGGACTCCAATGATGTGTCATCAAGAGTCATGGCTACATCTGTGACTCTTTGGAGGATGGCTTGGCTCAGATGTACTAGCCTTTCACAGGACACCCAGGCTAAGGCCATGCATTTCCCTGTGGTGGGTAATTCTCTGTTTGGGGAGCAGACAAAGAATTACAAGAAGAAAATGGATGAGTACAGGACCACTTATAGGAGTGCCCAGGCCAAGGAGAGGCAGGCAACTCCTCAAAGCAGCAAGCTAGGGGCAGGGGCAGGCCTTTTCACAGGCCTTTCTACCAAGCGCAGGCCTCTTCTCCCTTTTCTCAGAGGGAGTTCTTTAGAGGGAGAGGCAGAAGGGGGATGAGCAGGGTTGCATCCACTCCTCAGCCTAAGGCTCCTGCCAAGCAGACATCCTGATGTGTCAGCCCGGGTTGACTCTCCCATTCCAGTAGGAGGCAGGCTGGCTTACTTTGTCCAGGACTGGATGTCTGTTACATCAAACAAGTGGGTCCTGGAGGTAGTAAGCCAGGGACTGATTCTCAGTTTCAAACATTTTCCGAAAATGAGACCCAGATCCCTTCTACCTGCAAATATAACAGAAACCCTTGCTCTAGAAGCAGAGGTTTCATCTCTACTGGCCTTAAGAGCCATAGAGAGAGTTCCTACCCCATACAGGGGCAAAGGTCTGTACTCCAGGTACTTTCTTACCCCAAAAAAGACAGGGGAGTGGTGGCCCATCCTAGACTTGAGATACCTGAACAAACATCTTTTAAAGCCAAAATTTAAAATGGTGACTGTGGGAACAATGTTTCCCTCTCTAAGGCCAGGAGACTGGCTAGCCTCCCTGGACCTCAAGGATGCCTATTTTCACATTCCCATCAGGTGCTCCCACAGAAAGTACTTCAGGTTCAAATTGCCCTCAGGCCATTACCAGTTCAGAACAATGCCCTTTGGCCTAATTTCAGCCCCAAGGGGTGTTCACAAAGTGCCTAGCAGTAGTGGTGGCCTTTTTAAGAAGAAAAAGGATCTCAATCTTTCCATATCTGGATGATTGGCTCATTGTGGGCCAGTCCCCAGACCAAGTCAAGTCAGATTTGCAGGTGACCCAACAAGTTCTCATTTCCTTGGGGTTCCTTCTCAATCTTCCCAAGTCAGTTCTCGAACATGTACAGCTTCTCACTTTTATAGGAGCAGAGCTGCATACGGTCAAAGCAAGAGCTTTCCTTCCTCTGGAAAGGGCAACAGCCATTTCACAGATGGCCTCTTCCTTCCTCCCTCTGCTCTCTCGACCAGCAAGGCATTTTCTTCAGCTTTTGGGCCACATGGCACCTTTCACAGCAGTGGTCTAAGGGGTCAGGTTTCAAATGAGGGACATTCAGTTCCATCCAAGGGCTTTTTGGTCCCAAAGGAAAGATCCTTTTACCAAACTAGTTCTGGTTACTCCGATCCTTATCCAGGCCCTTCAATGGTGGCAGAATCTGGACAGTCTAAGGCAGGGAGTTCCATTTGTCACTCAGACTCACTCTGTGGTTCTTACCACAGATGCTTCCCTATTGGGGTGGGGAGCCCATCTGGGGTCTCTCACAGCCCAGGGAATGTGGTCCCCTCAGGAATCCCTTCTTCATAGCAAACTCCTGGAGCTCAGGACAGTACTTCTGGCCCTGCAAGCTTTCTCTCAGTCAGTACAGAACAAGGTAGTTCAGGTCAGGACAGACAACACCACCACCACCACCATGTGGTATATCACCAAGCAGGGAGGCACTCGGTCTATGGCCTTGTGTACAGAAGCCATGAAAATATGGTCCCTGGCTTATTCCCTACAGACCTCTCTGGTAGCAGTCCACCTCCCAGTAAAGGACAATGTGCTAGCAGATGCATTGAGCAGGATTTCCCAAGGCCATTACGAATGGTCCCTGGAAACTCTGGTGTTGAAAGCGATTTTTTAAGGTGGGGCACTCCAGAGATAGATCTCTTTGCAGCCCCAATCACCAACTTCCTCTGTTTTGTTGCAGACCCCCAGTCTTGGGCTCAGTCCCTCTGGATGCTCTGATTTTGAACTGGGAAGGGAAATTTCTGTAAGCCTTCCCTCCCTTTCCTCTCCTGTTCAAGGTTCTAGTCAAGGTAAGGTCACAACCTTACAGAGTGTTTCTGATTGCTCCGGACTGGGCCAGGCAGCCTTGGTACCCCCTGTTGCTGTCTCTAGCAGTCCATCTTCCCCTGTCTCTTCCCAGGAATTATAACCTGTTAACCTCCTCTCAGGGGAGGATTTGGTACCCCAATCTTCGGTCTCTCAATCTCAAGGCATGGCTCTTGATGAGTCAGAGTATGTAGATTTGCATCTGTCCCAAGGGGTTCTGGACATTCTCAAAGCCTCTCAAAAGCCTGCCACCAGAAAAACTTACAACTCCAAATGGAAAAGATTCAGCATTTGGTGTTCCAAGAAGCATATATCCCCTGACACTGCTGAATTGTCTACAAATCTGGATTATATGGTTCACCTTAATGGCCTAGGCCTCAGATCAGCTACTCTCAGAGTACATTTGTCAGCTGTTTCTGCTTTTCTGTCAGTGGTGAAGCCTTCCTCTCTGTCATCTCACCCGGTATTCTATAAATTTTTCAAAGGATTGCTTCATACCAATCCCCCTTTAGGCATCCTGCTCCTGCCTGGGATTTGAATGTTTGCATTGCTCTGCTTATGCAACTCCCTTTTGAGCCTATGTCCTCAGCAGAGCCCATGTACTTGACTTGGAAAACTGTGTTTTTGGTTGCTGTTACCTCTGCCAGACGTATCAGTGAATTGCAAGTTCTGCCAGTTGAACATGACTTCATTTCATTCCATAGAGATAAGGTGGTCCTTAGAACCAATGGAAGGTTCTTACCCAAAGTGGTTTCTGATTTCTATTTAAACCAGTCTATGTCTCTTCCTGTGTTCTTCACTGATCATACTTCCTCAGGAGAGCGGAGGTTGCACAGTTTAGTTGTTAAAAGAGCTCTTAGTTACTACATAGAACGTACAACGGGTCACAGGTTTGACTCCCTCCAGTTGTTCCTCACTTATGGGGAAGTAGGTAAGGGCAAACCTGCCAGCAAGAGAACTATTGCCAGGTGGATTGTGTCCTGTATCCAATTCTGTTATGAGAAACTGGGAAAAATTCTACCCTCAGGCCTGAGGGCTCATTCCACTAGAGATACAGCTGCATCTCTGGCTGTGGACAGGGATATTCCCTTGTTAGAAAGTTGCCAAGCAGCCACCTGGGAAACAGTTCATACCTTCACCAAGCATTACTCTCTGGATATCCAGGCTAGGCGTGATACTTGGTTTGGCACAGCAGTACTTCAGAGCCTATTCCCAAAGTAGGTTCTGTCCCTCCTCCTTGGAGGTACTGCTTGGTAGACTGCAATAGTCAGAATACAGCAAGACTTCATGTTGTTTGGAGAAAAAAATTACTCATCTTAGTAATTATGTTTCTTCTAATGGAGTCTTACTGTATTCTGACCTCCTTCCCTTCCTCCCCTCTCAGAACCTGTTTTGGGAAGTGGGTGGGCAGGTGCAGTGTTGCACCCCAGGGTTGTCTTCAGACCACTTTCTGTTCTTTTTGGTGCTTTGTGTTGATTAGTTAAGAATTTTTATCCCTTTTTACCTGGTTTTTTTGGTTTTTGGGTTTCCTGACTTGAGTCTTCTAGGAATCTAAAACCTTTGCTGCCAGTTGGCTAGTAGAAATTTTACAATTTCCACATTATTAAAGTCAGTGAGTTTTAGCTCATAAGAATCTGATGGTTGGGTTTCAAAGTGCTGCAGACAGAGTTTTCAACCGAGCTCGAGCTCAACGTTCTATGCCTTGCATAGAATTTTAACCCTTCTCTCTCCGGGGCAGTTCAAGTGCTGGAGCTAACTGCAATACTCAGAATACAGCAAGACTCCATTAGAAGAAACATAATTACTAAGGTGAGTAATTTTTTCTTAGGGAAGATGTGAAAACCTCTGGCAGGCAGCACATTGGCTGGGCAGCTGACGTGGCTCAGTGGATAGAGTCTCAGGCAGTAGAAGGTAGTGGAGTGGTGATGGACTGGGACTCAATTCCTGGTCCCAGGACAATTTTATTTTTTGTTGTTGTTTGTGTTGTCTCCCCCCCATAGTTTTCCCCCATCCGAGTTTCATCACCACCCTGGAGTTAGTTATTTAAAGATGGGAGGGTTTTAGTAGTAGTAGTAGTAGTAGTAGTAGTAAAATTTTATTTATACAGAGAAATTTGCCATTAGGGTTCAAAAAGTCCCTATTTACAAGGCAATCCTGTGTCATAAAAATGTTTAAATAATCACAAAATGTACAAAAGCATATCATTCAGAATATACATAACACTCAATGCACATTACATCAAAGGATACAAGACATAAGTCAAACCTCTTAAACATATAACTACCTATTACACAAACATCTAAAACATAATTTGTGTTTTATTGCAGTTTTATATTCTGTAAAAGACAAGTCTGGGTCTCTAAGGTAAGAGGGAAGTCTGATCCAACTTGTAGAAACTTTATATTGGAAAGTCATATTACCAAAACCATTTTTTATTTTTGGGACCAGAAAATCTCTAGCACCTTGTTTCCGCAGATTTAATCCATGATCAGGTTTTATTAATGTTTTAGTCAAGTAGTAGTGTGATGAATTTTTAATTAATCCTTTTATCTGGTTCAACCAATTTCTCTCAGTTTTCTGATGTAATGAATTCCAACCTAGTTCTGTATACATATCACAATGATGGGTGCCAATGTCACATTTCAATACAAATCTTGCTATTTTATTGTAAAGAACATCCAGATGATGTAACTGTTTTTTGGAAGTATGTCTATAAATATGGCTCCCATAATCTATCATTGGTAATATAAGTTGATTTGCTATATTTAATCGCATTTCTTTTGATATACAATTTGAAATCCTTCTCATACCCCCTAGTTTTGAATTTGTTTTTTTTATTAATTCTGTTATATGTCGTTCAAAATTTAAACCTTGATCAATGTATATACCCAAATATTTATAGACTTGTGTTTGTTCTAGAATATTTCCTTCCAGAGTCTTAATTATTAAGTTTGAGGACACTTGATTTTTCTTCTCACTACCAAAAAGCATAGTTTGTGTTTTTTTTACTGTTTATCAAGAGTCCAAGTGAAGAAAAAAAATATTGCATTGTTAAGAAATCACCTTGTAATTTTTGTACAATTTCTTCAGAATTTTTACCTGATGCAATCAAAACTGTATCATCTGCGTAAAGCCTAACTTGTGAATTTTTTATCAATCTCGGTAAGTCATCCAAATAAACCAAGAATAAGAGGGGCCCCAGGATTGAACCCTGAGGTATCCCCCTGGTCACATAATCCAATCCAGACTTATAACCATTTGCTATAGCAAATTGAGTCCTCTTATCTAAATATGATGTAAACCATCCACAAGTCTCTTCCTCTATTCCCATGCTCTTCAATTTTTAGTCAAGGTACAATGATTCACAAATCAAAAGCTTTGATAGGTCCACGATACCAGCCCACCGACCTCCTCCCTCCCCAAGGAGTAAACTAAATCTAGGAAGTCCGTGAGTGCGGTATCAGTGGACCTACCCTGTCTAAAACCCGACTGAAACGGGGTTATTTTCTGACATTTCTCCAAATACTGCATTAGTTGTCCATGAACAATTTTTTCCAAGATTTTTGAGACAGTTGACAACAGTGCTATAGGACGATAATTAGATGTAGCCATAGAGTCACCCCCTTTATCTTCAGGAATTATTTTTGCTTGCTTCCATATTGAGGGAAAAAATGCCTCCCTTAAACTCCAATTGAAAATACCAGTCAAAATGGGTGCTATTTCTTGTACAGCTTCCTTTAAAAATCTATTTTCTATCTCATCAGGACCACAAGCCTTATTGATCTTTAAGTTACTTATTATTTTATATACTTCAGAAATAGTCACTACTTTAAACCTAAACATTGGAATTTGATTTTCTTTGTTGTTCTCAGATTTTATATTTGAGTCAGTATATTGCACATTATTCTTTTTAGGTTCAAGTTCAGTATCCAAGTCTGGAAGTTCAATAAAGTATTGATTTAACATTTCCGCCACTCTTTCAGCTTCAAAGATAGACCCATGTTGTCTCAATTTTATTTCTTTTTGATTTTTACCAGGATTTATAAGACTCTTTATCAAAGACCAGTATTTTTTGGGTTCAGTTGTTTCATTTATCCTTAGTTTATAATATTTAGCTTTTGATTTCCTAATTTCGTGGATCACCCTATTTCTTACTTTTTTAAAACTATCCCATACTTCAGTTTTCAAGGTCCTATTAGCTTTTTTCCAAAGTTGATTTTTTTACCCTAATTAACTTTTTATGGTAGGAGTCACCCAGGACAGATGATTCTGCTTCTGTTTAACTTTCCTCCAAGGTGCAAATTGATCACATGCAGCAATAAACGTATGTGTAAACTCCTGTACTGCTAAATTTAGGTCAGGTATTAGGAAAATTCTATGCCATGGTAATCCCTGCAGATGATTTCGAAATAAGTTGTTGAACTTTGCATAACTTCTTTTATATTCAATCGATGTCTTCATTTTTGGAACTTTTTTAAATCCCAAGTTTATAACACATCTAATTACATTATGATCCCCCAAATTTGGTTCCCGACTCTCTTATCTACTACAATCATTTCAGGGGATACAAAACACAAGTCCAATATACTACCTTTACTTGTTAGTTTCCCTTTTCTTGTAGAAACATCAATTATCTGCACCAGATTTAAATATTTCATAGAATTTTCCAAAGCCCGACCCCTTGGGCATCCCCAAGCAGCATTAAAATCACCCATCATTATCATATCAGTTTGACCTATGCAGCCCCCTAATAGTATATGAAATTTTTTCAAAAGACCTAATGTTAATCTTTGGTGGAGAGTAAACAACTCCTACAATAAGATTAATCATATGGAGTTTCAACAGCAAACATTCAATTCCTTCTATTTTTCCTGTATATATTACCTCAGCAGAACCCAAGTTGTATCTAATATAAATCATAACCCCTCCCCCGTGACCCCCGATCTTGTCTGAAGCAGTAAAAATCAGTAAGTTCAATTTCAGATTGAGAAATATCTTTTTTTAACCAGGTTTCTGTTAAAATAACTATATCTGGTTTCTCTAGTTCAACCAAAGCTCTGAGGAGATCCATTTTGTTAATTACGCTTCTGGCATTATCTAATACAAGTTTTATGGTTCCATCTTCAGGCCCTGGGTTGGTTTCGATGTCCCCACAGAGAACCAGAGATGTCAAGAGTATCTGATAAGTTGAGGGAACATTTCTACAGGGGGCTACCCGAAAAGAGCTCTGAATTTGTTGTTTAACCAAATTAAGGGGATTCCTCCCTCTCATTGAATTTTTTGTGCTTAATTGCTCTCTGCTTATTTGATAAGTATTCAGAAGCATCCCAGATTTGCTCTCTGTAGATTTAGATATGACTAATTTACAAAATTGCAGTAAGCATATTACTCCCACCAACAATACCATCAGGCTTGCAAAATTACTCTTCATTTTATTTTGTTTCATTTTTCTTTAAAAACAAGAGAAACAAAAGAAAACACTGAAATCACTAATCTTATAATACAAGTTTCTCTATTCAGCAAGCAAACTTGTTAATTATAGCTTAAAACATTAAGGAATACCTTATCCTAACATTTCAAATGATATCTATGAGCTGAAAAATTATCCCATTTTAAAAAAAGTCCCCCTTAATCATTATTAAATCTTAAAAAGAACCTTGTTTGTTACTACAGGATTAATTTAAAATGCCTATGTCTGTTACACTCATGCTCGCGCTGCTGCGCTCGCACTTGTGCAGTGCAATCTTTATATGATGCAGCCCCTCCTCCTCTGATCACACACTTGGTAAATTTCACCCGATATTACCGGCAAGGCAATTTGGCACTTAATAATGCTTTACTATTGCCACAGCAGCACAGCAAACAGTCAATTTAAAGCTGAAATAGTTCTTTCAGGGCAGACAGATGGTAAACAGCCTCAGCAATTACCTACAGGAACAGTTCTGCACAGCAAACAGTCAATTTAAAGCTGAAATAGTTCTTTCAGGGCAGACAGATGGTAAGCAGTCTCAGCAATTGCCTGCAAGAACAGTTCTGCACAGCAAACAGTCAATTTAAAGCTGAAATAGTTCTTTCAGGGCAGACAGATGGTAAGCAGCCTCAGCAATTGGAGGCATGGAGGTGGAGCCCACCACAAACATACAATTTCTGTGTTTTAGTGCATGGAAGATAGTGCTCACTGTTTTGCTGAGCACTATCTTCATTGTCAGTAATATGCCTGAGCAGTTTTTGACTGTGCTGTTGTTGTCCATAGAATATTGACCCAGTGCCAGAGGATGTAGTCCCACTACACAAAAGTGGTAGCAGGGAGGAGGCTGGCAATTATAGGCAAGTCAGCCTAACATCGGCGGTGGGAAAGTTAATGGAATCACTGCTGAAGAAAAGCATTATGGAATATCTTGAATCCAGTGGGTTACAAGACCCAAAGCAGCATGGTTTCACAAGAGATAGGTTATGTCAAATGAATCTGACAGATTTCTGTGACTGGGTGACCAAGGAACTAGACCAGGGTGGAACAGTGGACGTGCCTTACCTAGATTTCAGTAAGGTGTTCAACACCATTCCACATAGGAGACTATTAAGCAAGCTGGGTAGCTTATAAGTGGGTCCAAAGGTGGTAAATGGATAAGAAATTAGTTAGGGGCTAGGCGACAGAGGGTGGTGGTAAATGGAGTTCACTCCAAGGAAGGGAGGGTGATCAGTGAGGTGCCTCAGGGATCAGTGCTGGGACCGGTCCTCTAATATTTTTATAAGAGACATCGCAGAGGAGCTGGAAGGAAGATCTGCTTCTTTGTGGATGACACCAAAATCTGCAATAGAGTGGACACTCCGGGGGTGGAGTGGGTGTGTGTGGAAAGGATAAGCAGAGACCTGAGAAATCTAGAGGAGTGGTCAAGGGTATGGCAGCTGGGTTTCACTGTGAACAAGTGCAAAGCAATGCACTTAAGGCACAGAAACCCGGGGCAGTGTACAAAATGAATGGAGTGTTATTGATGATCACCAAGCAAAGGATAAAGACCTGGGAGTAATCATATCAGATGACCTAAAGGTGGCCAGGCAGTGTGACAAGGCAGGGAGGGCAAGTGGATTGTTGGGGAGCATAGGAAGGGATATCACCAGCAGAAAAAGGGAAGTAGTGTTGCATCTGCATGGATCACTAGTAAGACCCCACTTAGAGTATTGTGTCCAGTTCTGGAGACTGCATCTCCAAAAGGACAGAGTGGAGGCAGTCCAGAGGAGGGGAACTAAAATGGTGCAGGGTCTGCCTCAAAAGCCCTATTTTTCCTCTTACTGTCAATTCAGATTACTTCATAATATGATATATTGGAGCTTTTGTTATACCAATTTTTATTATGCACAACTACATAGAACTACAATTGTTGAAATGAGGCAGTGTAGCGCAGTGGTTTAAGGCTCTGAGCTGCAAATCTGGTGACATCCAGCAGACCAGACCTGGGTTTGAGTCCCACAGCTTCCACTTGCAGACTGTGTGACCCTGAGCAAGTCACTTAACTTCCCTTTGCTCCCAGGTCGCACCTATAAAAAAACTTTCAGCTTAGTATGTTAGTCCTGGTTAAACAACTAAAAAAAATCTAATTGACTCACTGGCAACCATATTATACTGTGGCTCAAGGCCACCATGAACTCACCCCAGTCATGACAGCCAGTGGACTATATGCCTTTACTGGGCCAAGACTTTTATCAGCTACAGTGACCATCAGCTTGTCTAATTAGATGCCTGGTCACTTATAATAATGTGATAGCTATTTTATTGTTAATAGGGGCAATAGTGCATGCTCTTCCTGCTTTGTTAATCTTCCTGAAACTCTAATAAAAACATGATGCATAAAATAACCCGATGAGGAGAGACTAAAGGACTTCAATATGTACACCCAGGAGCAGAGGAGGGAGAGGGGAGATATGCTAGAGACCTTTAATCACCTCATGGGGGGGTAAATACAGTACAGGAAGGGAGTATTTTTCAGAAGAAAAGGTGGTTAAGAACAAGGGGACATGCTCTGAAGCTGGGGGGTATAGATTCAGGAGAGATGTAAGGAAGTGCTTCTTCATGGAAAGAGTGGTGGATTCCTAAAACAGCCTTCCAGCAGAGGAGGAGGTGGTGGTGGCAAAAACAGTGGTGGGGTTCAAGAATGCCTGGGACAAGCACAAAGGAATCATAGTGGAAAGGAAGAGGGAGGAAAAGCTGTAGATCGGGCATGTTCTGATGTAATAGTGTAGGTAGAAAGAAATGGGCAGACTAGATGGGCCACACGGTCCTTATCTGTTGTCAGATTCTATGTTTCAAATACAATCAAATTCTGTGCTTCCTCTCCCTACACACCCTAGCATCCAGCTGGCCCTCCCTACTGCCTTGTCACACTGCCTAGCCACCTTGAGGTCATCAGATACGATAACTCGAAGGTCCCTTTCCCATTTAGTGACTGTCAATACCCCTACCCCCATTACATACACTGACACTGCCTCTGGGTTTCTGTGCCATAGGCGCATGATTTTGTATTTTTGCATTGAAACCCAAATGTCAGACCATTGACTACTCCCTGAGTTTTCTCAGATCTCTACTCATTTTCCCCACCCCCTTTGGAGCATCTACTTTGTCGCAGATTTTGGTGTCATCTGCAAAACGGCATACCATCCTTTCCAGCTCACTTATGGAGATACTGAAGAGGAGGTACCTTATTTATCAACCTCCAAAATGGCAGAGAAATCAAGCTTAGCTCGTTTATTAATTATGACAGCAAGGGGGTTGATCATCTACTTACTTGTGATTGTGGGGTGTTTTTTGTTGGACGAACAAAAAGAAAATTAAAATTAAGACTGGCTAAACACTGTGGAGCTAACTGAAATGACAAGAGGGAGTACGCAATGGCTAAACATGTAAACAAATCTGAAAAGAGATCAGATCAGAAAGTGAAAGTCATGGGTACTGAAAGGGTGAGGAAAAATCAGAGGGTAGTGATTTTGAAGCCTATCTCAACAGATGTGAACAATACTGGATTTACACTTTAGGAGCACTGAAATATCCAGGATTGAATGATTAAGTTTGTAGCACATCATTTTTTGTAATATTTTAAGTTTGTTTGATACTGCTATAACTCAGCGATGCCCAATTGTGTGCGTTTCACTATTCATATTCTGCTTAATAACCCTTCACACGCACTGACAAACTCGCTACTGCTTTGGAGTCGCCGTACAGAGTATTCTAATTAGTGATAGCTTGACCCTGTGCATTGAAGTCTGACTACCCGCACTGTGATAGTCTTACTACTCTGACTATTATGCTATTTTTTTATGTGGCTTTAGTTTTATCTATATGGGTAGTGCTTGAATGGGCTTTAGTTTACAAGTCTTCTGTCCCGTTTCATAGCAACCATCTTTCAACGTTGAGTATATGTACTTTTCAAATATTTGGGGATTTATTTTCAAAGGGCTGAGAATGTCATAAGCCCCAGGTGTGCTGAACATATGGTGCATGGGGCTTGCGGCATTCTCCTGGCTGACAATCGGGATTTTGCTGCAAGTTATACCAACTATTTTTGGTTTAGCTTGCAGCAATCCTGGGTACTCCTTTTATGGGGCTTGCACCAAATATTTGGCACAAGCTTCTGTAAAGTGAGTGAAGTGTCATAATGGCATCTGACCTACTAAAATGGGGAGCAGTTTGCGGCTAGTGATGGGCAAAGTGGCCCCAATTCGCTCCTTGGAGTGATTCGCTGAGCATAGGCGAATTCGCGGAGTGCTCCACAATGCGAAGCAGAGTACTTCATGTTATTAATGGATAACGCGAAGTCCATTGAAAACACTGACTTCGGGTTACTCTGCCTTTCCAAACCACTACTCCACCAATTCTTAAGGAGAAGTACATTGAAAACAATGTACTTCACCTCACTTCGCCTTGTTGTTAAGCTCCAAAGGCAAATTTTGCAGTGATTCATGGGATTTCAGGTCACATGGGCTCTAGATTGTTCTGCACAGCCTCAATTTGTGGTAGTGTGTGTAGGAAGCTGTAGGAGACAATCTGCTCTGAGAGCTCTCTACGATTCAAACCTTCAAAAAGCTGTTAAAAAAGCCTTTTTGAGTCATTTTTTTTTGCTGAAACTTTAGTTCATCGATTAACCCTCCTGTGCTTATATCACCGAGCATTTATTGTTTGTTTATGGATTTTGAATGTTAATGTACAACATTCAGTCTGTGTACTGAGAGACAGTGGAAGTGTGCTTTGGGGGAGGGGTGTATTTGTGGTGTAGGTTGATTAACTTGGAGAAAAAGACAGTGCTTTTTTGGTGATATTTTTCTTGTATAACTGTGTTAATGTACACACAGTAATATTTTCAATATTTCTTGCCATTTTTTTGCTGATTGTTGTGGTGCAGCAGTGCATAATTTTAGTTTGTTTAAAATATGTGGTTATATTACCGAAGTTTTCAAGTTGCATGCATTACTTAGTGTGTGTGTGAGTATGTGTGTGACGCGTGTCATCAAATCAGACACCTTTCATTGTGCCACATAATAATTTCAGCAATGTGAAGCTGCTATCCACTGCAGCTGTGTGATTTTTGTGCTTCTTTGTGGTATCTTTACTGGTACTAGTACTAGCGACTGTTACTTCAGCAGTGCAGTACATTGCCCCCCCGCAGCCCTCCTAACCGCAAAGGTATTCTTTCCAGATTTGAATTTCTGATGGTGAGCACTGGTTAGGTGTTGTGCCTTTGTGTCTGCATCTCTTCAGTGCACAGCACACTCTTAATCTGTTTATGCATTTGCATCTCTTTAGGGCCCAATCTCCATCTCTAACTTAAGTCACAGTTGTTTCTTTGGCTTCCCTTCAGAGTACTGGACAGGTGTGGTGCTTAATTCTGCATGAACATTGTACTCATTGATATGCGTTTTTAAGTCAGGACCATCATCATGAGTCACTCATGATACAAATCACATTCTTCATCATCACGGTCACAAATGCAGTCACAAATCATGATTCACGATCATTCACATATGAATCACAACATTAATTTTTTTTTCTAGTTACTTGGATGTATTGTAAGCCTGTTTTGTAGTATCTCTCCAGGCTTCACCACCCCACCATTGTACTCATTGATATGTGTTTTTAAGTCTGGGAGTTTTAAGCTACAGCTCATCGGGAAGTACAGCCACAGGTGGTAGGCATTCACGTTTCTTCATCATTATGGTCACAAATGCAGTCACAAATCACGATTCATGATCGCATCACGAATCACAACATAATTTTTTTTTAATAGTTACTTGGATATATTGTAAGCCTGTTTTGTAGTATCTCTCCATGCTTCACCACCCCACCATTGTACTCATTAATGTTTGTTTTTAAGTCAGGGAGTTGGACAGTGTCTGCAGTACATACACATGCAGTTTAGCACAGTATACTTGCACTGCTCAGAATACAAAGTGTCACACATATGGAAGACAACAAAAAAAGGGCATAATTACATACAAGGGTCAATGATGGTGGAGGAATACATTTTATAACACAGCAATGAAGGTGTTGGGGGGGCACATGGTGTGAGAAAAAAAAAATAATGTGGGATCCCATGGTGATCCAGCAGCAGTTCCAGCATGGACATAATTTGCAACTGATGTCCCTCTATGTGATCCAGATGCTGCTTCACAGCACTCACCCTCTTGTTGTTATCCTTGACAGCACTCCAGAGAACTGCCAAGTCAGCCTGTGTTACATGCAATTCTCTGGGGTCCACACGTTCCATAGGCTAACCTGCTGGTGATGGTGGTGGTGGTGGGGGGGTGGGGGTGCTGGTGGAGCAGCAGGTGCTGCTGTGGCCCTCCTCTTCTTAGGGATGCTGCAATGCACAGCTGCACCCTCTGCCACAGAATGGCCAGCAGGTACAGGCATGGTCCGTTCTGTGGCAGCCTGCCACTCCAACTGCTGGTGATTGAGCATATGGGTATGCTGTCCCCCAGTCCACAGGTGAGTCCCCCGGGGGTCACGGCACACCTCCACCTCACATAGGTGGCACTTGACCACACTGCTGTCCCCCTGACACAGTCAAAAAACTGCCAAACAATGGAGGTGTGGAGAGGACCAGGCACAGGCAGGGGATGGCCAGATGAACTGGCAGCCGGCTGGTCATGGTGCTGAACAGGGATGGGATCCACACCTGGGCCCAGGGGAACAGGCACATCCTGCTCCAGAGAACCTGGTGCTGGACTTGGTGGTGGTGGTGGTTCAACTGCCTCAGAGTCAGGACAGGAGGCAGTGCTGGTCTTGCTTCTGGGGGGGGACACTCACAAGTTTTGAGCGGTCCAACAGGAATGGGCGCCCATGCCCTCCACACATGCGCATGGTACGACGCTTAACACTACCACGCTCTCCCATTGCTGCCCCCACCCCAGACATTCCTTCACCCTGGTCCTTCTCTCCTACTGAGCTCCCTCAGTCTGAGCAATCACTACTCACACTGTCACACAACACACACACACAGTCACACAGACACAGACAAACAACTAACTACTTATAAAGGTAAGAAAAATAAAATTTACAGAAAGAACAAATTAAGTAAAAAAGAGTACAGAAAAGACAAAAAAATGTAGCTTTTAAAAAAGCTGTTGGGTCTAAATCAAAGTTTAAATCTCCTCCTCGCTCTGATCTCAAAGTATCAGCAGTCACAAAACACACCACTCTCTCTCTATCTGCACAGGAGAAAGTAAAAGTGTCTGCTTGTATGACTCACTTTCTTCCTGCCTAGCTAAAGAGCATGTGACTTACAGTACTGTAAGCCATGTGATGTGTAGGGGGCTGCCAAATCTGAAACACCATGTGGATCACTTAGAATCATAATGAGGAATGCAAAGTCCATTAAAAACAATGACTTTGCCTTACTTTGCATTGCCATTCCGCCTTAATGTGAAGTGGTAATGACAAGGCAGAGTGAGCACTTTGCATTGCCCTCTCCGCATAGCGCCCACTGCACGTTCACTTCACTGGCGGAATTCAAATTCGCTGCATCTCTATTTGCGGCAATGGTGTTGGCATAGCTGTGCCAACAAAAGGGTTTGACACAAGCCCTGCATTGCCCATACAGTATGTTGTGTGTAATTATTTGTATATACTTTTTGTCTTTCAGATACATGTTGTGTGTGCTACTTTTTTCCACCTTTGATTGATGGAATCGCTCAGCACATTCATTTTACTCTGTGTTTTATGTCTGTGTTCTATTTAGGATGCTGCAATCTCTTTGGTGCCACCAGCTGTACCAGTTACATACAGTACACTAATAATTTTGTATTTAAGTAGAGACAACTCTGATTGACATCACCACTGATGAAGCTAAATAGCAAAATGTTGGGTCATCCTATGGGGTGCTGGCAGACACGCTAGCAAACATTTTAATTATTAGATGTGAGTTTAATCTATTGCTTTAATTGTGTGGGAATAGTGAAAAATATGAAATTGCAATACTTGCTAAGGATTAATTCATTAGAGTGTCCACTGGTGTGTAGAATACCATGTTTTATTATAGTTTTAGTAAGAAATCTTTAAAGTCATCAGCATTTCCTATGCTGCTGTCTCTACTTGGATATGTAGGGCAGGTAGGGGGTACATGTTATTCACCATGCATGCCCAGAGGCAGAGACATTTCTTCACATCTCTGTGCAAACTCACACTTGCCTAACTTGGATTGGAAAAAAGTATTTATGAAAGTGTCTGACATGAAGGTTATTGCTGGTGCAACGAAGAGATTTAGAGAACAGTGCTAAATTCCAACAAGCATACAGTAGTCAGGTAATTCCAAATTTAAAGAGGAACAGTCAGTACTAAGTGTCCCACACCCAACAGTGGGTCTGGTCCCAATTTGCACTATGTGTGCAAAACATTTTTTGTTCACTTACTGTTGACTGCACTATAGTAGATTGTACCAGACTAATTCTGTTGACTTGCAAGTTGACATTTTCTGTACTTACAAATTTCCTGCAGCCAGCATCAGAGGAGGGCTACAGAAGTGGGAGATTCAATAGCCTGCAGTGCAAAGTAAAATTTGTATAAGCTCTTATCTTTTGTTTGCTGATTCTGCTGACCTTCCTGGGCTAAGTACGGTTACAGAAGACTGTACTTAGCCCCAGGAGAACAATGGGGCCGGCAAACATCTGATCGATGCTTCTAAAGACTCTAACATGCATTGCAGGGTATTGAAGTCCCCACTACAGCAGCCCTCCTCTGATGTCAGCTGCAGAGGATTCTGGGATTTCTGGTTACAGAAAATGTCAGCATGCAAGTCAACAAAATTAGTCTGATACACTCTACTATACTACAATAATATTAAGTAAAAATATAGCTTTTGCACACAAAATGCAAATTGGGACCAATCCCACACTTTGGTGTGGGCTCTTAGTGAGGACTGTTCCCCTTTAAATCTCTAAAAAACAACTACGAAACAAAAGATTTTTTTTATTTACATGATACTTTTTCTGTGTACCTGATATTTTCAGAAGATCCATAAGCAGTCTGCAGTAAAGGCCCACTCGCCCATCCAATCTGCCCAACCTTAACCATTACTCATGTGATGGCTCTAATAAATATCATCATCCCTTTTCCCCTGCCCCATTCCACCTCCTCCCGCCCTTGTCAGGCCCTTGTGCTTGTCCTGCCCAGCTCTGACTCCACTCACTGTTTTGTCACAGACCACCTCCTGTGGCTGACCATTCCACTTGCCCACCACTCCTTCTGTGAAAAAGAACTTGTGGACTGCCCTCCTGAATCTCCCCCCAACCAGCTTTAGCGGGATTCCCCCTTGTACTGATGTTTTCACTAACGGTGAACAATTCCTTGCAATTTACCGTTAATCCCATGGAGAGATTTGCATGCTTCAGTCACATCCATTCTCCCTCTCCTTGTTTCCAGGAGACACATGTTACAGCCCCACAATTTTACCTCATGTGCTTTCTCCACCAGCTCCAGGGTCATCCTGGTTGCCCTTTTCTGTACAGCCTATACCCTACCACATTCCTTCTGCAGATGTGGGTTCCAGAACCTTGCATAGTATTCCAGGTGAAGACAAATCAGGGACCTATATAGGGGAAGGATCACCTTCCTGCTCCTACTACTACAACTATCTGGCCATGTGGATGCTACTGACAAAAACCTGCACCAAAAGCTTGGTGCCTTATTCAGGAACCAAGACTGCATCCAACTTCAGGCCTGCAGAGCTATTGTACAGTGAATGATCCTCTAATCTTTGATTACGGTGATGTGGTCTATAGTTCCGCCCCCACTACAATTCTTGCTAGACTGGACACTCTCTGCTACTCCTTCTGCTGTTTTACACTGGACTGCCTCCATCCACATTCATTACTTTTCATTGTATCAATCCCTCTCATTTTCATTACTTGAGGACATATCGTATCAATAATGTCAGCAAATTCTGGTTTGGTTCCTTCCCCTCCTACCTCTTTACCTCACGCTCCCTTCCCTCGCCCACCTCTTACTCCCTTAGGGGCTCAACAGCTAGCTCCCTGTCAGTCCCCCCTGTTGCAATGACAATCAGCCAAACGTCTTTTAGCCATCGCTTCCTTAGGCTATGGAATTCCCTCCCTCACACTATCTGTAATGCCCTGATAGTTCGAGCACTCTCTTATCTCCTCCACAACCCCCACAACTGTTCCTAATCCCCCCCCCCACACTCTATCCTCCCCTTTCTTGAGACTATCAGTACATCTGGCACTTAACACTTATAAACTTCATCATTGTCACAGCTCAGAACTCTATAGTGTAATTCCCATAATGGACCCTGGATGTATTGCTCACAAAATTCCAATACTGTTTTGCTATGTATTCTTGTATTGTCTGTAATTTTCATGTCATGTACTATCCACCTCCCCCTTCCCCCAAGTACGCATCTGGAAATGATCTTCTAGCTGAGTATGCCTTTCCTAGTGAAACTTTTAAATAAATTAATAAAAAAAACTACTGATCCCCTTTCCTATGTACCCCAGCATCCCATTTGTCTTCCCCATTGCCCTGTTGCACTGTGTCATAGATTTCAGGCTGTCAGATATTATCACCACCAGGTCCTTTTCCTCTGTTGTGATCTCTGTTCCCCTCCTCCCACCCCACATCAGGTATTGCATTTTCATGTTCTTTTCTGGATATGCATTACCTTACATTTCTTGGCAATAAATCTTAGTTGCCACATCCTGGACCACTTTTCAAGAGCATCCAATTCCACTCTCATTGCTATAATCCCATCTTCTCTGTCCACTCTCCCATAGATCTTGGTGTCATCCATGAAGAAATGAATATGTTAAAGAGGACAGCCCCAGGACTGAGCCCTCTGGTACACCACTCGATACCCCCTCAACTTTCAGTGGTCTCCAATCACCACCAACCTCTGTGCCCTTCCTCTGAAGGAAAACTATACCTCATATCTTGCAAATTTTATTTGTTTCATTGTCAATGGACTACTCTTTTCCAGTAGTTGATGGGAATATACGTGTTTGCTTTAGTTTGTTTTCATTGTTCATGCTAGTGCCCTGTAGCTATCCTGGGGGTTTCCATTTTGTGGTTGTTGAAATCTTATTGTCCATGAGAACTGCATTAACATATCAGAACATGATGTCGCATCACCCATTTATACTATGTATCTGTATGCTGAAAGCACAAGAATCCTGAAAAAACCCTCTGAAAACACACAAACTGAAAGCAATTTAGTGGGTAAAACCCTATATTACAACTCGGACAGTTTGAAAAGCTAAATAAAGGTAAATGTGGTGTTTCACACCTTGTTGTAACTTGTTTGTTGAAATCTAATTAAGCAGATAGACATACTGTGGAGTCTAAAGGGTGCTGTCACATCATGTGCTCATGTCTCTTATGCAAAATTCACTAGGGTGCACCATTGACAAGTTCATTAGGTCAGGTACCCATGCTATACTTGCAGCTATGTTCAAGATGTCCTATCAACTGAATCACCTCTGTTCCTCCCATCATAAGCTACTCATCACTTCAAAGTGTGTCACCAACATGGGTACCCAGGCTTTTTCCTACTTTGCTCCCTGTTTCTGAAACTCACTACCTCATACCTTGCGCTCATTACTATCTCATTCCACTTTTAAAGCTTAGCTCTGTGAGCACCTATTATCTACTGACAATTGCACATGTTCAGGGACTTGACACTCTATATAATCTAATCTGTTGTTCTACGCTGCCTAATGTTTTTGTGTTGAAGTTTCACATATCTGGTGTTTATGGGAGGGTTTTAAGCCCGAGGTTCGATGGGCGGGGTAACTATGTCACTCCCCAGTGGGCTTAAAAGGTCACTCATCGTGGGGCTCTCCAGGATTCGTTTCTTGTTGCCCACCATCCACCCTTCCTTCTCTAGCAGCTCATCTCTGTTACCCATGGACTTCTTCCTAAGCTACCTTTAGCCGACGCAGTCATTCCCACAGCACCTGTAAGGGGGGAACCTTCCTCTAGGGTTCCTTGCATTGTACCTCTACAGGGTGGTATATCCCACGGATAGAGAGGTGGAAAGCCACAAAAGTAAATCAAGTTACACAAGTATCATCTCATCTCATTTAGTTGCATAAGCACATTGAACTGTAATTTATGTTGACCATTGTTAGTATTTGTTAACTGTTCCTTGATACTCTTTACCACTGGTTGATAAATTGCACTGTATTATCCTAATCTTGTTGTTATTGTTATGCTGTCCTCATGGTATTACAGTATCTGTATGGAGTTTTATTGTTATATTGCACTCATTGTGTTAGTATGATGTAATTCTCCTGAGTCGTGACTGAAATCAGGCATTCATTTGTCTAGTGCACCTAACCAGTCAAAAAAAATAACTAAATAAATAAATATGCTAATGTAGCTCTCAGGAACAATGAGATTTCAACAACCAGAAAATGGAGACCTCCAGGATAGTTACAGGAACTGGTATGAACAGTGAAAATAAACTAAAGCAATCACACATATCCCTAACATTTTCTGAAAAAGTGTTGTTTGTTCACATGGAAACAAAATTTACAATATATTGGGGTGTAGTTTTCCTTTAACCAGTTTTCTACCCATGTTGCTCACCCTTTCCTCTGCCTCTAGACTCATCGTCTTCTTAAATAGTCTCCAGTGTGGAACTGAGTCAGACACCCTAATCCCGATCCTAATGGAGGCATAGTGACTAACCCTGCCTCCCAGATGACATTTCAAGGATAAGTGAATGACTGAGCCTGCTTAGGAACTCATCATTACAGCGCCCCTTTTTGCTCCATAGCTTTGACTTTAAGAACAAACAAATGGAAGCACTATGGAAGGTACACTGAGCTCTTTAAACAAACATTGAAAGGACAGCTCAAATGTTTCAAGAAGTGAACCAAACTTTTTTTCCCCATCAGAGCATGCTTGGGACAGATATTTGGCATTCTCATAGGAAACTGAGCGTGAGATGACCTTTAAAGTGAATTGTTTACAGGTGTGATTGACTGCAGTTCTCTGAATTGTACTGAAGTTTCTCCAGAAATGCCATTGGTGAAATGCCAATTTGACAGCTGCCCAAGTGATTTATTTTTCTTCCTTCACTTGGGTGACTGAGGAAGTAATGTTCATTGAGCAGAACTGCAAACAATGTCAGCTGTTTGTAAACAACTAAACATGAAAAAAAAAAGAAAAAATGGTTACAGCTTTCGAGGACAGGAGTCATGAAAGCATTTTATTTTACTGGGTAATCCAGCAGAAATTACTGATATACTAGTATAAGCCCCCTCTCACTGAGGGGGGATTATGAGTAAGTAGGGCCCCCACCTTTGGTGTTTCCACCCTGGTGAAGGTTTTAGTAGGTAGCTGGGGGGAACATCATTCTGCGATATATTTCAAACTGCCACTAGGAGCAGGTTTGGAGCCCATAAAAGAGGGGGCACGGGACAAGGAATAGAGAAGGAGGAGAGGCTGGCTGGGAGACAGCAGGACAGGCAGGCAGGGAGGAGCTCGTCGGTCCTGGTTTGGGCCTGATTCAAGGAGGGAACCCCCCCATAAGTGAAGCTAAGGCCAGTATCAGAGATGTGGTGCCAGTGGACAGTGCATGGGGAAGGGCAGTAGTTAGTCTGTGAGCATCGTAGGGGGTAAATGGGACTCCAGGGAGTGAGGGGTAGCGAGACTGCCCAGGGTAGGAGTTTAGTGGGTCCCAGGCCCAGTGGAAGTTAGGCCTGCTGCCAGGGCTGGTAGTTTTTTTTGGCAGGATTCCTACAGAGGAGGGGTGGTGGCAGTACACCTCCTGGTTCCCGGTGTGGCAAAGTGGTGCAGGTCAGGGTAAAAGGGGGTGTCAGAGACTTCTCACCCATTATGGGGCCTGCTTGGAGGGGCAGGTCTCGGGCCCCATTCACAAGTTGTTTGTGCAGGCCGCAGGTAGTAAAGGATAGGCCCTAGTAAGCCCTTCGGACTCGGTGACTTATAGCAAGCACAGGATGTAAGGTTATAGGGACATAGGCCAAAAGGAAGTTGGGAGAACCCTCCCTCCTTCCAGAGTAAGGAATACCAGTGGAAAAGGCAGACACGTTAATGGCAACTTAATGGCTATAAGGTACTGGTCAGGGTGGGAATCTCCTGTGCCCCCATGGCATGGGACCAGGTGGGAGTAAGCCTCTTGCTTCTCCACAGGTGAATGTCTGACCAGGGTAATCGGGAAAGAACAAGTAAGACACAGAGACCAACTTACCAGTGCTAGAGGGTGGGTTGGCTCTGTAGGCTATTGAAGAATCCAGAAAAGTCACTGGAGCCAACTTCGTGGATCTCACTAATGTGTTTGATCTGGTAAATCACGGCCTCCTGCTCCAGCAGCTCCAGATACTTGGTCTTGACTCCGCTGCCCTCGACTCATTCGAAAGTTATCTTACCTGTCGTTCTCAGAGGGTCAAGTGGTCTGATTCACTCTCTGACCTTAGACCTATAAACCATGGAGTCCCTCAGAGATCTATCCTGGGTCCCTTGCTGTTGTCCATATTTATCAATGACTTACCATACCATTGTGGAGGGACCTCTGTGCACCTCTGTGCTGATGATGCTATCCTGTATCGCTCATCATTCAACATTACCCACATTAATCAAGAACCTGCCTCTGATTTCACTGCACTGGAAGTGTTGTTTAGACATAAAGAACTTGTCCTTAATACTGAAAAAACTAAATGCATGCTATTTACCTACAGACCCTCCTCCCTAAGTACCCTTACCCCTCTCAATATAACCTCTCTCAATGGGGATACTCTGGAATCTGTCCCTACCTTTAAATGCCAGGGCATCACTCTGGACCCCTCACTTTCTCTACTCACCCATGTTTCCTTGCTAATTAAATCCCTGAACCAAAAGATAGGCCTCCTGTATCACATTTATCCCTTTCTCACTGCTGCAGCTTGCCATCAGATTGCCTCCTCGTCCCTCCTTCCAGTCCTAACCTACGGTGCTCCTCTACTACTCTCTCTACCAGTGCTGATGCCATGTCTCTTCTCACACAAGCATACCATAGAGTGGGGAGATTCTCCCTTGGGGTCACTGCCCGTCACCATCACTGCAACATCCTTTCCTCCCTGGGATGGTTACCCTACGAATCAAGACTAAGATTCCTCACCCTGTGTTTCATGTTTAAGCAAGTTCACACTTATACGCCCCCCATCATAGAGATATCATCTGCTGCAGAATTGCCCCACATACACTAAGATCTGCCACACTCCCCCTCTTACAAAGGCCTACTGCTTGGCTTGCTCTTGTGCGTAGGTCCTTCCCCTTTGCTGCTGTCACTGACTGGAACTCCCTTCCCCCCTCTGTCCTGTCCTGTCACACTCTCTCTGAGTTCAAGACCCACTTGCTCTCCTTTCTTACTGCCTCTGCTACATGTCCTGCTGTAAGGGCACCAATGACTGCACTTGCTACACACTTGCTCCCTCTCTTATCTGTTGGCAACTGTATTATTACTCTGCTATATTTGTTGACAATCTTATAATTACTCCAGTTCTGAACTGTAATGCTCTGCTGTTTATGTATTTTTTATATACAGTTGTGTAAATATTGTTCTTCTTTGCTTTTCTGTATTTTATAATACAATTTTAGTGTGTTATCAAAGACCACTATCATTTACTGTTTGCATCCACTTGTTGAACTGTCTTTACCTGTTATGCGTATGTGTTTTTGTCATGTTGTACTCCCGGGTAGACCCTGAAAAAGGGACTGTAATTGTCTCAATGGACTTACCCAGTTACCAAAACTCAGAAAAATAAAATAAATAAATAAATAAATTAATTAAAAAAATGACTCGGGTTTGCCACCCGAGGGTTCAGTAGCTGCCTGAAGATAAAAAATGATGCCTAGGACATATGTTCTCCCAGTAATGTGCCCCCCTTGCTCTATAAATAGTTTGTGCTCCATTGAGCTGGAGGAGAAGGTATGTAAGCAAGTAATGGGACCCCTGGGTCCTATTAAATCATTGGGACCTTAGGTGAAATAAATTGCTTTGTTGCTGAATCCAGAGTGTTGAGTGTTTTTAAATTCATAACTTAGTCTTATGATGAATTGTAGAGCACTTAATGAATTTCTAAACCAGACTTCTTTTAGGGGGAGCTTTTAAGTTTCAGCCCATGTCTGTTCCTATGCTTCCTGGGCCGGGGTGCTGGAAGGGGACTACATTTGGAGAAGATGAAAGAAGAAGTGGTCTCCTGGTTTCAGCTAAGTATCCAGAGCAGATGAAAGGGATAGCAGTGTCACTTTTCTGCAGATAGAACCCAGGCCATGGTAAGGTACCTTTATATGTTCCTTCCAGGTTGTTAATATTTTGGTTCTGGGTTTCTTCGGGGAAGGCCCCCCTCCCCTCTAGTAACATCGGGTTCCCCTAGACGGTTTACTGTACCGACTGCAACATTTCGACAGCGCGGCCCCCTACAGCTACTACAGCGCCACGTCACTGTAGGGACCACGCTGGAACCTGGCACTGTCTGTTGGGGGTCATGCACCCCCCCAAATCAGCTCCAACTCGGAGATGAGAATCCTAAGTAGTCAATATAGTTCGAAACTGGCAGCCAACTGCATAATGCGATCGACCTGCTGGTTTCACTGTCTGGTCATTTGACAAAATTTTTGTCAACGACCAATCATGGATCCCCCCAGACAATCGGGGAGGTGGGGTGGCTACACTGGTTCTGCCAGGTTTTATAGCTGACAGCACTGAAGCATCAGAAGGTCGAGAAATCTGCTTAGGGTCACACAGGGAGTCCATTGCTGTAGAAGGATTTGAACCTGTGATATTCTTGTAAGCCCCCCTAAAGGGCTTACCTGTGGAGTTGCAGCTCCCAGTCCCCCACAGTATCGCTTGCTTTGGTAGCTCTGGGGGGACTCACACCTTATGGCCCCAGTTGTGACTTGTGGCTCCGGCTGCTGAAATTCCTGGTGCTTGGTCTGTTGCAGAGGGGCCACGTGATGGGTGGGTGGTCAGCACTGCCAGGCACAGTTTCAGGGGACCTGGGAGGTCTGATGTAGACTCTGAAAATAAAATTAATAAATCTGTAAATAGTTCTTTTATGGCCTACACTACTGCACCTGCATGGCTGCCAAGTGGAGAAAATTTAAAGGAATGGCTTCTCCATTTTTATGGGGGATAGTTCGGTACGGCTAGTGCTGATAGGGAAGCAAGTATAAATAGTTTATATTGGGACTACAGGGCCCATAGGACATTGTGGCACATAATGCTTTTGACACCCTAGAACTCAGTCTGGATTGGACCTCTTGTTTTGGTGGATGTTTCTTGGCACCCAGTTGGGAGGGATAAAACCTCTCTATCTCTGGGTATAAGTTGTACAGAAGAGACAGATGAGAAGGAAGGGAGAGTGGCTTTGATTTTTATAGGAGGGAATAACCTGCATGAGGGAAGAGGCAGAGTAGGGGAAGGCAGAGGTGCTGTGGGTTCAGCTGCAGTCCACTAGAGGAAAGAAAGTAAGACTGGGGGTGGTATATAAACCACCAAGCCAGGAGGAGGAAAGGGAAAGGAAGTTGGAGTCTGTAACCAGGATGGCTGCCAGCAAGGGTGAGGTGGTAATTGTGGGGGACTTCAATCTGTCCAAGGTCGATTGGAAGACTCCAGTCACAACCTGCACCAGGAGTCTATTATTCCTGGATGCAGTGCAGAATGGATTCCTGACCCAAGGTGTCATGGTACCCACCAAGGAGGAAGCAATCCTGGATCTGGTTTTGATAAATTAGGACCATGTTCAGGACATCAAGGTTGAGAAGCTCATGGGAGGAAGTGACCACTGTGCAGTGTGGTTCAGGTTAGACTTTGGGAGGGAGAAGGCAAGCACCAAGACCAGATCCAAGACTTCGAAAGGGTGAACTTTAGGAAGAGAGGGGAGCTGCTAAGGGGACACCTCACTATCCTCATAATGAAAGGATGGGGTAGATGAGCAATGGTCCATTATCAAAGAAGGTACAGCAGTAACCTCTAATGAGTGTGTCAGGCTGAAGGGAAAAGCTTCTGGGGTCAAAGCACTCTGTTAGTTTAGCAGAGTGGTAGCCCAAGCAGTCAGGAATGAAAGGATCACTTACAGGAAGTTCCAGAGGGCTCAGAAGGATCAAGACAGGAAGGATTACCCAAGAAAAGCCAGTGTATCTATATCTGAAGCCAAAACTTCCAACCAAACCGATCGGGGCTGGGCAAAGAGATTGAACTATAGAAATCGCTTTTCTATCTCATCAGTGGTCTGACCATGAGAAGCGGGATCCGAACAGGCCGATTTCCTCTTTCTTTTGCTCGGAAATGATTCTGCAGAATCAGCTCTCCGTTTGCCCGAAGTGGTATCACCCAGGTCAGTGGGCACCGCTTCAGGTTCGTCCGCAACCGAACCGGGCTGGCCATCCTGGTCAGTTGACTTCTCTGCCTCCCTCTCCCTTAGCCTACTCAAACGTTTATCAAGAGTGGCTTTGGGAAAGTTCTTACATATTTGGCAGTCTTCCTTGAGGTGGTCAAATCCCAGACAATACACACAGACAAGGTGAGGGTTGGCCTTAGCAAAGGTCTCCTTACACTCGGTACAGTGCTGAAACCCAGTGTGTCCGGTTT
The DNA here is from genome assembly GCA_016271365.2 of Neoceratodus forsteri. Taxonomy (NCBI): domain Eukaryota; kingdom Metazoa; phylum Chordata; order Ceratodontiformes; family Ceratodontidae; genus Neoceratodus; species Neoceratodus forsteri. Next base: position 237,081,108 of record CM028137.1, read on the forward strand.
TCTTCTTGGGTTTCTCAGACATGCCTTAAACCAGTAAAAAATCACCTACACAGCAGTTAAGCCAGATGATTACAAACTCAATGGTTCCAACCGTGTCATGGGTCGGTTAAAAAAAATCCTAAAATATCAGATTTCTTTAGGAACCGACGAGTACCGGAAAAACCACACACACAGTAAAAATAACTAATATAAAAGATAAACTTCGGTTCTGAACTGGGCTGACCATCAGAGAACCGAAATAAAACAATTTCTTAACAAACAACACAGAAAAATAACCACTACCTATAGCTACCACTTACTGTACCAAGACAGAGGTAAGAATACCGAAATGCAGAAAATCACGGTTTGAAAAAAATGACTGATTCTAACTAGACCAAACCGAAGCGCAGGAGGAATCTCTGGAGCGACTTCACAGTAAGGCGGAGTAAAGAATCTGATGGTTACACTTCAGAGTACCACAGATAGAGGTTTGAAAACTGAGCTCGAGCTCAACGTTCTATGCCATTGCATAGAGTTAACCCTTTACTCTCCAGAGCAGTTCAAGTTCTGGGGCTAACTGCATATAGTCAGAATACAGCAAGACTCCATTAGAAGAAACAACATTACTATGGTGAGTAATTTTTTTCTTATTGACCCTTAAGTTTGTTAAGTCCCCAGGCCTGGATGGAATTCATCCCAGGGTGTTGAAAGAACTAGCAGCAGAACTAGCAGGCCTCTTGGCAAACCTGTTTAATAATTCACTGGAATCAGGAGTTGTGCCACTGGACTGGAGAATGGTGCATGCAGCACTGCTCTAAAAGAGTGGACCCAGAGATGTCCCTGGGCAACTACAGACCAGTTAGCCTGATCTCAGTCATGAGTAAGCTCATGAAGGCAATCCTTAAGGAAAGGCTGGTGGGTTTCCTAACAGAAAATGGGCTTCAGGATGAAAGACAGCATGGGTTCATAGCTGGGAAATCCTGCCAAACAAACCTGATTGATTTCTTCCACTGGGTGACAAAAACAGTGGACAAGGGCCAGGTGGTTGATATCTTTTTACATGGACTTCAGAAAAGCCTTTGACCCTGTGCCCCACAGGAGGTTGATTAGGAAACTTGAGAACCAGGGGGTAGGGGAGAAAATCACTGGATGAATAGCAAACTGGCTGAAGGACAGGACCCAATGTGAGGCGGTGGGGAATGCTCGGATTCTAAGGAAGTCATCAGCTACGTCCCACAGGGCTGAGTGTTTGGTCCAGTGTAGTTCAATGTATTAATTAATGACAGTGGAGAAGGCATAAAAGGCAAGATGAACCTGTTTGAGGATGGTACCAAGCTCTGTGGGAGGGCAGATACAGCAGAAGGGATACAGGACCTAAAGAAAGATCTGTCTGATCTTCAGAGGTGGTCAGGATTATGGCAACTCAGTTTCAGTGCAAAGACATCCAAGGTCATGCACATTGGCGCCAAAAACCCAAGAACAGATTGCAGACTGGGAAGGGTCCTAGTAATCAAATCAGAGGAAGAAAAAGATGTGGGAGTGACTATCACTAATGACTTGAAGCACTCCTCACACTGCTGGAAGGCAGCAGTGAAAGCCAGTAAAATGCTGGGCTGCATTGCCAGGAGAATCACTAGCAGGCAGGAGGAAGTCATTTTGTCACTGTACAGATCACTGGTGTGGCTGCACCTGGACTACAGTGTGCAATACTGGTGTCCTCACCAGAAAAAGGACATGAACTTGCAAGAGGCTGTCCGCAGAAGGGCAATGAAAATGATCACAGGTCAGCAGGGCAGGTTATATGAGAAGAAGCTGAAGTGTCTAAGCCTGTACTTCCTGGAGGACAGGAGGGAAAGGGGGACACGAGTGAGACCTTAAAGTACCTGAAGGACATCAATGGGGTGAATAAAAAGGGACTCTTCAGTCTCAGCAAAAGCAAAACTATGAGGGGCAACGGTCTTAAGCTGGAGGGGAGAAGGTTGAGGAGAGAGAGAGTTCAGGAGGCATTTCTTCATGGAGATGGTGGTTGCAGGGTGTAATGAGCTACCAGAGGAGGTGGTCTCGCTGGAGATGGGGGAAGGATTCAAAAGAGGGTGCGGTAATGTAAAGGGGAAGGTCAGAGTTGGGGGAGTGGGCAAAAAGGAGGAGTAGCAGTTAAGGGGGGGTGGAGTTCTTAGTTGCCAGTAAGGACTCCACGACATGAGCAGACTAGATAGACCTCTGGGCCTTCTTCTGCTGGCATCTTTTGGTATGTTCGTATGTAGCAGATAAACAACTACAGAGCTCTGTCCTGTCCCACTCTTTCCAAGACCGTCCTGTAGAAAGGTTAGCATATGACCAGTTGACATCCTATATTGAGATCATGTATTATATATTGATTGTTGTCCAACATGGATTTTGCAATGGGTAAGTACTACTACTGTTATACTTAATTGTTTGCATAGGGCCTTGGATACTGGGGACCTGACAGGGCTGGTCTTTGTGGATTTAACAAAAGCATTTAACCTTGTAGACCATGACCTGTTGTTGACCAGACTGGGTGCCCTTGGCTTACTGTTTAACATTCAGAAATGATTTTTAAATTAGTTTGACAATTAGTCCCAGAAAGTTAGGACTGAGTCTATATTTTCTTTCTCTCTACCTGTGTCTGTTCCCCCAGGGATCAATACTGCAGTCATTACTTTTTAGCTTTTTTCTGTTCCCATTAATTTATGCAGATGATGCAGCTATTTTTTGTTAAAGATAATGACTTGATGGCTTTGTCAAATTATCACCAGCACAATGTCAATAATTTGCAGTTAATGGCTTCTTTAAAACAGTTGGATATTGAATGCCAAAAAAAAAGAAAACACAAAGCAATGTTATTTGGCAACTCCAGAAATTTGCTGGAGGTTGTAAATTTGAAATATTTACTACTGAAGGTGATTTGATTGAACATCTTTAAACTTTAAAGCATCTGCACCATACACTCAATAAAGCAATGAAATATTGAGCAATTAGTAAAATTAATAAACCAATGTTTAAGTTTTCTTTATGGAAAAAGGGGTTAATGTTACCTTTGAGATCCGTAGAAACATAGGCAACGTAGGCAGAAAAAGACCAATCTGCCATCCTGTCTGCCCTTGGTTCCCTATCTATTCTTGCATCTAATTGTCTTCCAGGGTACTAGCCCTTACTATCGTCCCCCCATTCTCCTTCCTACTATGATTGCTCTAAGTAGCCACTATAGCCTTCACTCTGTCCCAGCAGTACTTGAAACCATTTATGGTTTTGTCTCCAATCACCTCGGATGGCAGAATGTTCCAGGTTCCACTACCCTCTCTATAAAATAATACTTCCTCATAATTCCTCTTGAACCTTCCTCCTGTCAGTTTCCACTTGTACCCCGATGACCACGAACTTGTGCTTATGCTAAATAAGTCCTCACAGTTCACCTTATTTATTCCTTTCAGGAATTTGAAGGTCTCAATCATATTACTCCTCTACCGTATGGTCTCAAACAAGTACATTTTTAGTGCCTTGAGCTGATCCTTATAAGATCTGCCCGGCTGGCCATGTATCATCCTGGTCACCCTTCATTGCACTGCCTCTAGCCTCTTCTTATCTTTCCTGAGGTGAGGACTCCGGAACTGGGCATAGTACTCCAGATGTGACTTACCACTGACCTATAAAGGGTAATGTTACCCTTTTCTTCTTCTGTCAGTACCCTTCCCGATCCATCCTAACATCCTATTTTCTTCACTAAAGGCCTTTTTGCATTGTCTTGATTGTTTGAGGGTGCTGCTAATGATGACTCCTAGGTCCCTTTCCACAGTTGCAGTGCTCAGCTTAACCCCTCCCATCCAGTACTCTGACCTGGGGTTCTTGCTCCCTAGATGCATCACCTCACATTTTTTGGCATTGAATTTCAACTGCCAGACCTTAGACCACCTCTCTAGTCCATACAGGTTACTCTGCACCTCCCTAATTCCCTCATTGCTGTCCATCCTCCCACAGAGCTTTGTGTCATTTGTGAAGAGACACAACCTGCCCTGGATTCCTTCTCTACTGTCACTAATGAACATATTGAAGAGGACCAGCACCAGGACAGACCCCTATGGCACCCCACTTGTGACTTCCACTCTTCTGATTTAACCTAATTTCCTATGACCCTCTTCTGCCTCCCCCTCAGGCAATTTCCTACCCATCTTACTATGTCCCTTGCCACCAACAGATCTTCCATCTTTTTCAGCAATTGCCTGTGAGGCACTGAGTGGAAGGCTTTGCTGAAATTGAAATAGAGTAAATCCAAGTCATGGCCCCCATTCAACGTCCTCATCACCCAGTCAAAGAAAACCATTGGGTTAGCCTGACAAGACCACCCTGCCACAAATCCATGCTGTTTACTATGCTGGAGGCCACCACTCTCCAAGAAGTCCACTAGGTCCTCCTTCATTAGTGACTACATCAGTTTTCCTACAACTGAGGTAAGACTGACAGGTCTGTAATCCCTCACTTGCACCCTGCTCCCCCCACCTTGTGGAGTAGAACCACATCTGCCATCCTACAGTTCTTTGGAACTACCCCTGTCTGATGCCACTCTCTGGCAAGGGCTCTCTGTCTTCCCAGGTGAAGACAAAGCAAAAATAGACATTAAGGATGGCTGCCTTTTGCCTGTCCTCCTCTATCACTCTCCCTCCCTCCCTCCCTCCAATAGCTTAACAATCCCCCCTCCTTTCTTCCTTTTTTCCCTAATATACCAGAAGAAGTGATGTTCTCCACTCTTGACCCCCTCAGCAATATGCAGTTCAGTGTCCACTTCAGCCTCCCTAACTGCCCTATTTGCTTTCCTATTTCTCAGTTGGTATTCTCCACATTCTTCCTCCCCTTGATTTTCTATATACCTGATGAAGAAGGCCTTTTTTGGCCCTCATTGCTTCCCTGACCCATTCTGAGAGCAACACTGGTCACATGTACCTCTTACTCTTGGTTACAGTCCTCAGACATATCTTAGATGCTTTGAGAATAGTCCCCTTATTGCCCCCATCTCTCCTCCACCCCTCTTATGCTGTCTACCTCAACTAACTCATCTTGAACCAACTCCCTCATCCAGTCAAAGTCCGCCATTCTGAAATCAATGACCTTAGCTTTTGATTGGTGTTTACTGGTCCCCAGGGCCAGCTTAAACCAGATAGAGTTATGGTCACTATTCTTTGTGGCTCCCCTACGCTGTTCCTACTGTCTCTGAATTGGTAAGCACTACATCTAGAAGGACAGTCTGCCTGGTGGGTTCTCTAACTAGCTGTACTAGCAGACAGTCCTGGACTGTATCAAGCAAGACTTGACTTCTGGTGCTGCTGGCGGCCAGAAAATCCCAGTTGATGTCCGGCAGGTTCAGGCCATCCACCACAACCCCCTCCCCCTTTGTCACTCCCCTGACTAGTTCTTTGCCAAGCTCCCTATCTCTCTCCTCCGCATGTCTTGGTCGTCTATAGATCACTCCCATCTGTATTTTCTTGTCTGAGTCTGCTGTGAGCTGCACCCACAGTGAATCTGTCTCCCCATTACTTGCTCTGATGTCTCCATCCTCCACAGCCTCAGTGCCATCCCTGACACAGAGGGTTACACCTCCCAATTACCTTTTTTCTGTCCCTCCTAAACATGGAATAACCTGGAACTATCAGGTTCCAGCCGTTATTTTCCAATGCCAAAGTATCTATTATGGCTACAAGGTCCACTTCAGTGTCTTCCATCATCACCTGGAGCTTGCTGATTTTTCTTTTGTGGCCGGCTACCCCCTTAACATCTGTCCCTATCCACCCAGATCTTGCCTCCCATTGCGACCTCCACAGCCACCGACCACCCTGGTTTGCCCCCACATGGCGGGGCTGCCAAGACAGCCCTTCCCCCACAAGAAAACTCATCCAGATTACCAGTGGCAACACCACTGCTGGCAGAGCTCCCTGGGCTTGCCCCACCCGGGTGGTGCCACGGGGGTGAGACAATTAGTGGAACACTGTCTTGGCCAGGACAGGGAGGCACAGCGGAGATAGCAGGGCCAGGGGTGGGCATTATGGCAGGAACTATAGCCATTTTCACCATGCTTCTCCGGGGGGGCAGGACGTGCAATAATATGGGACATCTGCCATGCCCCCACATGATTGACAGCACCAGCAGCACAGAACCACCAGTCTTTGCCAGGGATCCGTAGAGCACCGGACACTCTTCCCCCCTCCCCCCAGAGAAGAAGAGCCATCCCCAGGATGCTCAATCCTTCTCCCCCTGGCCAGTCTTCTGATTCCTGAGTCTATCCCCGAACCCAGGATATCAGCACAGCAAGCGGACACTTTGCCACTGTGCTGATGGGCCAGTGAGCTCGCTGCTTTTATTACCAAGATGCATGTCATAGAGGCAGACCCCTTTTCATCTAACCCTTGATTCCATTTGCCCATTTATTTGTCTTTTTCTTTATTTTTCGCTGGCTTCCTTCCTTTCATGTTTTTTTTTTTTTTTGTACATTCTCTTTATTTACTCCGGGTCCATGGAACTCTCTCCAGCAACCATCCATGCTGGTCTCTACCTCCCAGTCTGAAACTCACCTTTGGCCTCGCCAGTCCAGGGAATACCTCAGCTCTGAGTCCCCCAGGGTAGGGCCAGCTGCCCTGGCACTCTATCTATAATCCAGTGCCCTGGAGTTAGGAGAGGGACAGGTCCCAGAGGTGAGTCCGACGGTGGGAGTGTGGGCCAGGCATGGGTGGAACCTTCACCTATCCATGGTCGGGGGTTTTCTCCTTGGGTAATGTTGCCCCAGAGCTCGGACATGCAATGACGTCCTGCTCGGCATGCGCGCATTCCCAAACGCACTCAAAGGACTTCCGCCGCAGCTCAATCCCCTATGTCTGCCCGCTGAGCATTGCAGTCCCCCAGTCACCACCAGGGGCTGCTGCTGAACCGGCTAGGACGAAACCCCACCTCCAAGGAAGAAGAGCAGTCCATAGGATGCTGTATCCTTCCTCATCGCCTCCGACCCCTGATGACCCGTGCTCGTTCCCGAACAATGGTCGCCGGTGTGGTGCGAGGTGTGGCATCCAGCACCTCAACCCTCAGTGCCACCAGGCTGGTCTTCTTCCTTTCATGTTGATTGCAGGCTCTGTTATCCCCCCGCTTTGTCAAGACAGTCCAACTGTTGATATTTTCAAATGAGAGCTAAAGACCTTTTATTCAGACAAGCTTTTGAGAGAAGCTAGTAAATGTTTTACTGATAATTAATGTGTGTATTTATTCATATTATTTATTTTAATTTTTTTTTTTTAATTTTGAAAATGTTTCACCAGGAAAGATACCATGAGCTGAGAACAGCTGGTTTCCAGAAGCATCCTGGGGGGAGGGAGGTACAATGTTGGGAGAGCAGCAAAAACAATAACAATGCAAGAGCAATTCAGTGCATGAGCAATACAGTGCAGAGCAATTACAAAAACAAAGACATAGCCATGTGTACAGGTACGGTCCAAGTGGCTTAGACAGGCAGTCTGGTATGTCTGTATGTTTTGTACTGTATTTTAACAATTTTTAGAATTTTGGTTTGTGAAGTGCACTGAGTCACAATTGAGAAATGTGCTTTATTAAATAAATTTGATTGATTGTTTGATTGTTCCCTTCCCCCAGCCCAGTTTGGACCTCATCCATATTTTTCCCACTGTGCCTCTACAATCTCCAAGCTAGGTTCTCCTTCCTCTTTCCTACCACCTTGGTTCCCCTTGACATAGTCTCCCCCCCACAGTCAGTCTAATTGTCCAATAAAGACATCACACTTCTGCTCTGTTGCACTAGCCCCCTATTTTGTCAGGTGAAGACTGTCATGCTTGAACAGTCTTCTGTCCCAGAAGTCCCCCAGTCCCCCTCAAAGTGCTATCTCTTCTCCTGACACCAACTCCTTAGCCACCCATTAAACTCCTCTGTCTCTTCCCTCTTTATTCCATCCCCCCCGCCCCACAAAGGGAGGACTTTGGAAAAGGCCAGGGAGCTGGAGTGTGCCTTCAGTCTGTCTGCCAGACTGAGAAAGTTCCACTTCACCATCTCGACATTCTGGTTTGCCAGCTCATTGGTATCTAGGTGTACCAGCACACCCAGCTCTCCCCCGCCATCCTTCCTATCCTATCTACATCCCAGAAGGCCACTAACCCAGAAAGGCACCTGACCATACCCCTTCCTTCCAACCCTCCTTCTGCCATACTCTTTACTTACTCAATCACTGAATCCCCAACCACCAAGACTCTAATTGATTTCTTCCTGTTTGTTCCCCCAGGTGCCGTCAAGTTGTCTGGCTCCTTTTCCCAACTGACTCAGAGTTCCCCCCAGTGGAGTTAGATATCTGGGGCTCCTCCAGGGGTGCAAAGTGATTTACCATGTGGGTGGTGTGGATCTGGACAAGTTCCTTGTGGCTAGCACTGGCTTCCTTCCTACTCCCCCTCTCCATCACACTCCACCCACCAGGACCAGTGAGCCTCTGGGTAAGTGGGGTGTGGGGTGCTGGCTTCAGCAGAGACATCTCATCTCTCACTACTGCCAGCTGAGCATGAAGCACTGCAAAGGTTCTGCAGATGGGTCAGTGCCCACTTCTCCAGAACCTACCCCTGGAGAAGAGTCCCCCACAGTTGCCACAAATAACTATCTCCCTGTTGTATCCCATCCTTATATTGAACCTAGGAATAAGGCTCCACCTAGAAAAAATCTTTCTAGAATACTTGTTAAGTTAACTTAACTATTAGTAGATGCAACTTGACAATTACTATAAGAAGGAGCAACAATCACAATCAACATGTGATAATTAGCTATTAGCAGAATCAATTAGCTAATATAATTACAATTATTAATATTTGAAAATTTGCTATTAGTAGAACCAACAGTAAACCACTGCTACAACTAGTCAATGTAGTAAAGGTTCTGTATGGAACTGGCTGTACCCTGTTATGGTGTAGGTCAGATAACTAATATGCTCTCAGGTGGAACTGAATATCCCTCATCTGGAATCTTGCCCCTTGGACCACTGCTGTTGAAGCTGCCATGTGGCCCAAGACCTGGAGGAAATGCCTTGCTGGTCGAGATACCCAAAGGCTGAAGGAAGAAGCTAGTTCCATAAGAACCCTTGCCCTTTCTAGAGGAAGAAAGGCTCTTGCTCTGAGTGTGTCCAGTTCTGCCCCTATAAAGGTAAGAAGCTGGACTTGTTCGAGAACTGACTTGGGAAGGTTGAGAAGAAATCCTAGAGAAGTGAGCACTTGCTGGGTCACTTGCAGGTGAGACTTAACTTGGTCTGGAGACTGACCCACTATCAGCCAATCGTCCAGATATGGAAAAATGGAAATCTTTTGCCTTCTTAGAAAGGCAACTACTACTGCCAGGCACTTTGTAAAAACCCTTGGGGCTGAGGTTAGGCCAAAGGGCATTGCTCTGAACTGATAATGGCCTGAGGGCAACTCGAAACCTGAAGTACTTTCTGTGGCAGCACCTGATGGGAATGTGAAAGTAGGCATCTTTGGGGTCCAGGGAGGCTAGCCAGTTCCCTGGCCTTAGAGAGGAAAGGATTATTCCCAGAGTTATCATCTTGAACTTTGATTTTAAAAGATGTTTTAGATATCTTAGGTCTAGGATGGGTCGCCACTCCCCTGTCTTTTTGGGGGTCAGGAAGTACCTGGAGTACAGTCCTTTGCCCCAGTGTAGGGTAGGTACTCTTTCTATGGCTCTTAAAGCTAGGAGAGAAGAAACCTTTACCTCTAGGGCAAGGGTTTCCGAGAGATTTGCAGGTGGAAAAGATCTGGCTCTCATCTTTGGAAATTTTTTGAGGCTGAGAACCAGTCCCTGGCTTACTACTTCCAGGACCCACTTGTCTGATGTAACAGACATCCAGTCCTGGGCAAAGTAAGCCAGCCCGCCCCCTACTGGAATAGGAGAGTCGACGGGCAGGCCCATCAGGGTGTCTGCTTGGCAGGGCATTAGGCCGAGGTGGATGCAGCCCTGCTCATCCCCCTTCTGCCTCTCCCTCTGAAGAAACCCCTCTGAGAAAAGGAAAAAGAGGCCTGTGCTTGGTAAAAAGGCCTTTGGAAAGGCCTGCCCCTGCCCCTAGACTGCTGCCTTTGAGGAGTTGCCTGCCTTTCCTTGGTCTGAGCACTCCTGTAAGTGGTCCTGTACTCATCCATTTTCTTCATGTAATTCTCTGTCTGCTCCCCAAACAGAGAATTACCCACTGCAGGAAAATCCATGGCCTTAGCCTGGGTATCCTGCAAGAGGCTAGTACATCTGAGCCAATCCATCCTCCGAAGAGCCACAGATGTAGCCATGACTCTTAATGACACATCATTAGAGTCCACAGCAGCATGAAACTGAACCTTAGATGCCTCAATCCCATCTGCAGCCACCACTTCCAGCTCCTTGGCTAGCTGGGGGGAGGCCTGTTTAGCCAGTGCCAGTACAGTGTCTCACCTGGATTTCTGGTACCTGGCTGTATAGGCCATGTAATTCGCCTGCCTGAGTCCCAAAGAAGATGCCATGTACTGCTTCTTTGCCATGGCATCAATCTTCCTGGAGTCCTTGTCAGGGAGGTGTGAAGCCAAGTGAATATTTGCCTTGTCACAGGCAGCAGCCTGCACTACCCCAACATAGCTGCATTGCTGATATAAGAACCCCATGTCTGAGCCTGAAAGTGTATACCTCTTGTCCATTCTTCTATCCATAGGCGGTATAGTGTTAGGAGACTTTAAGATTTTTTGTGTCTGTTTCCCAAAAGATTTATGGAGGGGAATAGACAGTCTCCTGGACTCTGGGATGTCCATCATCTCTACATAATCAGGCTCCTCTTGATCTTCCACAGCCTCCTCCATAGGAAGCTGGAGGGTTTCAGTCACCTTTCTGTAAAAAATAAAGCGAGAAGGGGACTCAGAAAGCCTAGGAGGGGAAACACCCGAAGGTCTGTCTGGGGAGATGTCCGGTTCCACAGGCGCATCCAGACCTTCACTTACATCATCATCCTCAAATTCCCCTTCCTCTTCAAATTCCAGTTCATAAAAATCTTCAAGGGTATACTCTTGAACCGGGGGAACCAACTGAACCGAACCCCTGCCAGAAGGAGCCGGATCGGTCGGAACCGGACGGAGAGATTCCACAATCTGAATTGCTCTGGCTATCTCTTCAGCGGTCAGAACATGAACCTCTGGATCCGAACCAGTCGATTTATCTTCGCATTTTCTTTTTGTCGGAACCAATCCCTCAGAATCGGCTCTCCCTTTGCCCGAAGAAGTATCGCCCTGGTCAGAGGGCACTCCTTCTGGTTCGGTCGAAACCGAACCGGGCTGGCCATCCGGGTCAGCGGACTTCTCGGCCTCCTTTTCCCTCAGTCTACCTAATCTCTTCTCAAGGGTAGATTTGGGAAAGTTTTTACATATTTGGCAGTCTGAATCGAGGTGGTCAAACCCCAGACAATAAACACAGGTGATGTGGGGATCGGCCTTAGCAAAGACCTCCCCACACTCACTGCAGTGTTGAAACCCAGTGGGCCTGTTTTTTTCTTGGGTTTCTCAGACATGGCCAACCTAACCAAACTTATCCTTTTTCGCAAAACGCCAGGCAGGACTCCTTTATCGGTTCCTAACCGTGTCACAGGTGTTGGAAAAAACATTTAAAATATGTTTTTTTTAAACCGATAAGAACCAGTAACCACACACTAAGTAAAACACACAAATTTTACTATCAAATGGCCGGTTCAGCTGAACCGAGCCGCACTTTTACAAGTTCCACACAGAAAAAACAGAACAATTCCTATCTAGTACTCACAGCACCACAGACAGAGACTGAACTGACTATACGGAAACTTTTTCGTTTAAAAACCGATGAAAACTGAAACTTTAACCGACATTCAAACCGAGCTGAAGGAGAAATCTCTCCGGAGTGAGTGTTCAGTGAGGCGGAGTAAAGAATCTGATGGTTTAGGTTTGAATCACTCCAGACAGAGACTTCAACCGAGCTCGAGCTCAGCATTCTATGCCCTGCATAAAAAGTTAACTCTTTGTTCTCCGGGGCAGTTCAAAGGTTGGGTATCACTGCAATTGTTAGAATACAGCAAGACTTCATGTTGTTTGAAGGAGAAAATCGCAGGTCAGATAGGGGATGCAGTTTAAGCACAGAGTAGGAAAAATGGGCAGACTAGATGGGCTCGGCAGTCCTTCTCTGCCAGCAAATTCTGTTTCTATAGTTCTATGAATTAAACATTTAGAGTAACAAACTGTCTAGATTTCAAACAGGACTTGTATCACAAGCAAACACAACAAAACAGACATTTAATGTCACAAACTACCAGAAGAAATGTGATATTGTCTGTGGTTAAATGATTTAATTTTATGGGATCTCTGAGGATACAAATTAAAAAAAAAATACATTCAATGACACAAACTGATACAGGCAATGATGGCAACCACTGGTTGTCAGAATGACACAAAGTACCAGGAGAAATTTAATATATTAACTGGCTTTATATTATTAAATGGGAACTCTGAGTAAACAATTAGTACCACACATTGAATGACATGAATTACCACAGCGAATGAAGGCATTCACTACTTGGCAGAATGACTCAGGGTACCTGGTTACCTGCTTAAATGTAATATATTAACTGGCTTAATGAGTTCATAATTACTGGGTCAAGTTTTTTCCCATAGGGAAACTGGGTTGTAATTTTGCCATTATAACCAGCTGGTTATAACGGTGAACACATGCCTAGTTTACCGCTCTCTGTGCATGTGGTAGGTGGCCGTCTTCCTGCGGAACACTGCACCAGCCACCCTTACCGCCAAACTCGCTGTCAGCAGTAAGTAAACTTAAACAAAAACTATTGTAACCCTGGATCCCCAGTTGAGTTCAAAAGATCAAAGGGGCCTTACAGATAAAAAAAATAAAAATAATAAAAAGTCTCACAAGCTGCGGACTGCACGTAAGCCAGACAGGACCACGTCTGATTAGGAATGCAGTTTTGTTTTGCATAATTGCTGTGGCGAAAAACCGTGACCCAGCAATTATATAAAATAAAGGCTGAGTAGGTGTGTAAAACTCAAATTTTACACACCCCTCAGTGTGGGATACCTTAATAAACCCCTTGAGCTTCGCTCTTGGGGTTCATGTGGCATCCCACACCTTGGGGTGTGTGTAAAATTCTTGTCATAACCCCCTACCCAGCCATTATTCTCTATATTATATACAAACTCAGAGGACAGAAATTATGAGAACCATGAGCTGAAGCACATAGAAATGATGGCACACAGTACTTGACAGAGACTGCTATTACGTATATATGTATAAAAGAAACTATAATTTATACTTGTAGATGCACTCACAGAACAACACTATTTTAACAGCAGAAGTAATCTTTAGTGAAAATGGTTAAACATTTGATGAGTTGTAGGCAGAGTTTACAGTTAAAAAGAAACTTTCCCTAAAACTAGTCATTGTCTTTGTGCCAATCCCTGCTGACAGACGCATTTTGCAACACACGACTGCTTGTCACGTTCATTTTAATGATGTAGCAGCCGCTCTTGCAAGACAATCATTGCTTCAGCGAGATGTGCAATTTAAACAATGGGAGCAAATAGGTAGAATTATGAGTTGAAATACTCGTTAAGCAACCTTATACTGGAGAAAATGAGTGGGAAGCAACATAAAATACTTCACACTGCACCATACTGCTATGGCTTTGCCTGCTTAACAGAAGGTGGGAAGCTGCTCTTTAATCTTTCCTGGCTACATGGCAATCCATTACAGACTGTTCACCCCATGACAGTTCGCTCCCTCCAGATCTTGGAAACCGTTACAGGAAAGTGAACATTTCCCTGTGTAAGGTAACTTACTAATTTACGGGGTTCAAAAAATATAAACAAAATCATGCTGCAGTATTCTGTTTCAGTTGGAGAGAGAGAGAGAGATGTGAACTGTCATAGGATGAATTGTCCATTGTGAACTGATGTGCTCCCATCTTTCCCTGGGTGGAAGCTCTGTGCACTTTTCATCTGAACTTTACCTCAGAATTTGGGTAAAGACTCCTCACAGGAGTTGTCGACCCAGGTCCCTTAACCTTAGAGGAGCCCATAAGGCTGGAGTAGTGTACTATTATCTATGGCCCCTTAATTAAAAGCTAAAGTAAGCACTTATGTTTGATTGCAGAATGCAAATTGAACATATTGGTGTAGCTTGAGTGGGAAAAACAGACTCTGGAGGAGTGTGAGGCTGTGAGCCACTGAGGTGGCTGGAAATGAGAGTGCAGCCAATGGTGCTTATCTGGCCAGTGATGTAGGTTGTAAACAGAAATCATACTTTTCAAAGCACTTTTGCTGCTCCAATGAGTGTGCTGGCTTTTGCCATTTTGATGATGCTGCGCAGTTCTGACTCCCTCTTCTCCCCTCCCAAGCCACTTCTTGTAGCATATTCCTTGGAGCACTGCCTGCTGTTCTCAGAGAAAAACAAACCAGTTGTCTGTACCCCACCTTCAAGAGCAATGGTTGGCTGCCCAATCCTGGCTACCAATAGATTTCTGCACCCCCCCCCTAACTCCAGCAGTCAGGTGCCAAGCCTGCTGTTGGTAAAGATTTCTTCCCCTCTCCGTGGCCAGCAGTAGCTGCCCAACCCCAGCACCAGTGAAGATTTCTGCCCACCTCCACCGTTTGCCTGCTGATCGGGTGCTCAACCCCACTGACAGTAAATATTTCCTCCTCCCTCCTCCATGTCTGGTAGTTGGATGCCCAACCCAGCTACAAGAAAAAATGTATGCCCCCCCATCCATGTCCAGTGATCAAATGCCCAGCCCAGTCACCAGTTAAGATTTATGTTCTCCCTGAAGCCCATGTCCTATTCCTCACACACTGTTTAAAAGTACACACTCTTTCCTACCCTCTGTGCACTCTACCACCCACCTGCCCCCACATCAGCCTTCGCCCTTTATCGTGACTTCTCTTGTCCCTTGATGCTGAATCCTCAAGGTCCATGTTGCTCTACTGGCTGATCGCATTAAAATTACTAGGAACCATTCATTTCAGTGTTTGTTTTTCTTTAATTTATAACCTTTTTGGTTTTTCAATATTTTTACCTACTTTTTTCTGTCAATGTTTTTTTAGCCCCACCCTCATGGACCCTATGGGTGTCAACTTTTAACCCACTCGCAAAAGTAAGCAAGCTTCCACCACAAACACCCATATTGGCAGCCATTTAAAAATTGACACTCATAGATTTTGTCAGAGTGGGGCTAAAAAAAGGACCATGACAGAAAAAAGTAGGTAAAAATATAAAAAAAAGAGTTATGAATTAATGGAAATAAACTTTGAAATGAATGGTCCCATTCCTTTCAATTTCCCATTCATTTCAATCTTCTTTAAGTCATAACTTTTCTTTTTTCAATATTTTACCTGTGTTTTTCTATCAGGAGCTTTTCTTAACCCCCCCCCCCCCATGAACCTTGTGGGTGTCAACTTTCAAATCCCCCCAAATAAGTGTATGCAGTCAGTACTGGTGGTGGTGGTGGTGGGGGGGGGGTGATAGAGTTAAGGAGAGAGGGACTAAAACTGACCTTGATGGGAAAAAGTAGGAATAAATATTAAAGGAGTACTGTCAGTTGTACACTAAGGTTTTCTGACCCATTATCACAAAAGTGCCTGCACTCCTTGCAACCTTTTTAATGTCCCTAAAATATTAATACCTGCTCAGGATGTCCAATAGTTAAATATTTGGTTTTGTTTTTCATGCTGTTTAAAACTCTGGAAGACTGCTCTTATCTGCAGGTGCCTAATACTGATGCGTGCTCACCTACTTAAATGACCAGGAAGCATCAGCAGGCTCATCCATGGATGAAGTGTCAGCTTCTGGGGCCGAGAAACTGGTGCATGCAGAAGTAGTTAATTTACTCTGCTTTATAAAGTGGCAAGAAAAAATCAAGAAATTCCATTGGCCGAGAGATGTCACCTGACTGTGCATTAAATCTCTATAAATGCACAGTCAAGTGCAGAATCTCATTTTCCTCCACAAAAAACTTCTGAGAGCCATGGCCAGATTTACCTTTATGCAAATTAGCCAAGGCGTAGGGCCCCATGGTTCAGGAGGGCCCCCACAACACTATCTTTAGTATTTACTTCCCTACTTTCCTTCCGCGATCGGTCGTGCATAACTTGCCATACTGTCATGCAGCTGCTGGCTGGGACGTAGGGTCATTGTCATAATGTCATTATTTTTTATTTGCACTGCACCAAAATTAGCAATTGCTAAAATAAAAAGCACCCCCCACCCAGCCCGTGGCCTCTCAGTCTCTCCATGTGGCTGTGGCTCCACATCTCATCCAACCTGCCTGTCTGCCTGACGTGACCCCACCACAACCAACCATGTTTCATGGAGGTCCTCCGGAGGTGTGGCTACTGAGGAGCGGTGGGAATCTGTGCGTGGTGTCAGGGCATGTTGTTGGCTGGGCAGCAATGACTAGTGAGAGAGAGAGAGATAGATCGCGGATAGTGGGGCACTGTGGAGGAATCAACTTGATCTCGAGGATTGATCGAACAAGTCAGAAAAGACACAGACGAAGCAACTAGAGCGGGCTGGGGGTTCGCCCGGAGGGTTGCAGAATCATCACTCTCGGACACTCGCCACCACTGTCCAGCCCAGCCAGGCATCGTAATCTTTTTTTTTGTCATCTGAGGGACATCATCTTGTCGTGGTGCAGCCCGTGGTACAGCATCGCGCGCTGGCTGCGACTGCAGCGTCGGGGGGTGGGGAACCTGGCCGCAGGCCTCTCTACTCTGCCTTCTGGACTGATGAGTCCACTCCTGTGAGGTCGAGGAGGAGTCAAGTACCACAGACATCAGTCAGTCAGACAGGCCAAGAAGAAAGCCAGAAGCCACAGCCACCACACCAGTCACCAGGAGGTAACAGTACAGGGATATGTTAAAATAAAATCTGCTGCTGCTTTCTGCTGCTGCTTGCACTTGCACCAGTTGGAGAAGGTTGGGGATCTTTAGGGCCTGGGGGGGGGAGGGAGACTGAACCTGAAAACAGACCAACTGTTCCTGTTCTGATGACCTCACTTACATGCAGGGTGGGGAGTTTTTGGTGGGAGGCTGCCCAAGACACGTAATATCCATGGCTGCCTTAATACTGTCCATAGCTAATGTAATCTACCCTTCACAAACCCCGTTTGTTGGGTGGTAACCAGATGTGGGATGTATCACTGTCTCCAACCTGTAAGCCAGTATCTCTTTGCTAAGAAGATCCTGACATGCACTTTGAGCAGTGAGATAGGGCGTGGCTTGGGAAGGAGAGTGTTCAATGTCTCTGTCATAGAAAGTGGCAGTGCCTTGTTAGAATAGGCTTCAGGGAGTGTAACAACTGAGGACCAAGATTTGGAAGAAAAAATGTCTGGTAGAAGTGACAGTCTGTTGGGAATCCATCAAATCAAGTTTTCCCCTTAGGAAGGGCCATGACTGTAGCATGGAGCTCATGAATGCCTATGGAGGCTTCCAGGATTTCTACAATAGACTTGGAGACTTTTGGGATAGTAGTGGTTGCCAGAAACTTCTGTAAATGGGGGAGGGGGCAAGGGCCTCTTTGTCAGTGATAAAGGTCAGTATAAAATGCTTCAAATGCCTTTCCAATTTGTTTCTGGGAAGAAGTAACTTGTCCTGATGGAAGAAATATGCTACTGCTGTGCCTAATAGACCACTGCAGCTTAGATCTGTAAGCATCTATCTATCTGTCTGTCTGTCTGTCTGTCTGTCTATAGCATAGTATCTAAGTAGTTTACTGGCCTTCTCTCCTGATTGATTCCTAATATTTGTGAGCTATTTTTTGTATAGTTCTTTGTATCACGTTGTTGGAGTCGGAGAGCATGTTAATTTACTATCTGACTACAGTAACCTGGGTCATTCATTTCCCAGTGTAGCCGAGGCAAGTGCATGGTCATGGTATTCTTGCTCTTTTTGCTTGAGCTTTCCCTTGAGACCAGATATTTCTTTGAGGTGCTTCTTTTTTAGCATGGAAAGCGTATGCAGTAATTCAACCCCTGAGATAGCCTTTATGTGTCTTAGAGTGTCAATTTTGCTATGTCAGGGGTGTTGATAGAAATAGAGCTATCTTATCAGGAAGCCATGTCTTAAAGTTCTCTTTGCTGAGTAGAAGTGTGTCTATGCACCAATGCAGAGGTGAAGTGGACTTCAACCAGAGCACTGTAGTAAGGCACACACAAGCATGGTCAGAAATGACAATTGGGCCAAAGTATGCATGATGCACACAGAACAATCTGACTTTTTCAGGAGGAAGAAGTGGGATGTTGGCATTTAGGGGCCCCCCATGCCACAAAATATGACTTGGAGTAGGGCCCCCACATCCATTAATCTGGGCCTGCTGAGAGCCATTTTATAAGTTTAATAAGCCCCTCCAGGGTGTGCACCATAAGATTTTAATGCACTTCCCAAGGGTGTAAGGACACTCAGCCTTTGTCCTTGTGCCTTACTACACTTCTGGGGCATGCATTAAAATACTGTAATGCACAACATGTTGTGGCTTTTTACTTTCATATGACATTTTTGTATTTCTTTAATACCAACAGTCCACTGAACTTAGAAAACTATCTTACAAATGAATCAATGTGCTAGAACATACAGAAATGCAGAGTTGAGTTCCGAAGCCGTGACTCTGGGCATGCGCATCAATTGATGTGCATGCCCAAAGTCACAGCTTCAGATTTCAACTTTGCATCTCTGTATGTTCGAGTGCTCGGTTTCATTTGTAAGACAGTTTTCTAAGTTCAGTGGGCTGTCGATGTTAAAGAAACAGAAAAATCTCATACAGCAAGTTAAATGAATGTTTCATGCATGCACAAGTTTCTCGGCCCCAAAAGCTGACACTGTCATCCATGGATGAGTCTGCTGGTGCTTCCAGGTCATTTTAAGTAGGTGAATGTTCATCAATATTGGGTTTTAAAGCATGAAAAATTAAACAAAATATTTAATTACTGGACATCCCTAGCAGGTATTTATATCTTAGGGACATTAAGAAGACTGCAAGGCGTGCTGGCACTTTTGTAATAATGGGTAAAAAAACATCAGTGTACAACTGACAGTGTCCCTTTAAAAAACAAAGAAATTGCTAACTAAAAAAATGTGTTTTTTTCATTTTCTCCTCTTTTTGTGGCCAGTACCCATTTCATGGCTCAGCCACCTACTGTCCTGGCCCCTGCTTCCCCCTGGGACTTACCTCTAGCAGACAATCCATCCAAGGCTTACCCCCAGGGTGGGGCCACCGAGCAGGCACGGCCCCTACAGAGACTGGCCAAGATTACCGGCATCCTGACAGCTACCAGCAGTGCTCCCTGGCTTACCCTCTAGGACGGGGCCACAGTATTGGGCCGATCCTGACGAAGACTGATTATTCAGTCATCAGCCAAGGGTTGCAGCAGGTGTAGCAACACTAGGATACAGGGCGTCATCAGTGGGGGGCAGCATTTTTGCCAGTCTGGTAGCACCTGTGAGGTGTTTCATACAATGATGTAATGCACGAGCACAACATCCGGCACACCTCCCAAACTACCCAGCATCGGACACCACTCCCCCCAGCCTTCACCAGGGATCCACCACACACCAAACACTAACCCATCCTCCCACTCAGAGGAGGAAAGCAGTTTCTGGGATGCTGAATCCAACTCCCCCCAGCAGGCACTCCAACTCCTTAGGTCCATTTCCAAAACCGGGGCATCAGCATCGCAGATGGAAGCCCTACCGCTGCACTGGTGGGCCAGCCCTAAAGAAAAACATTAAACAAATGGCCTATTTAAATGAAAATATCATATTCATTTTAATGTGCTCGAAGGAGCAGTGCATTCACAGACATTAAAGAGTTGGCACTGAGGGACAAAACACCCATGAACTGGGACAAAGGTTGGTGCCACTACGCAATCAGCTGCCAGCCTACATGGTCCCCTCCAGGAGTGGCAGAGATACAACCAGCTGCTCACTGCTGAGGCAGCCCATACCAGTCTCCCTGCAGGAATGCCAATAGGACCCTCACTTAACATTGATCAACTCCACCTCCCTTGGGAGAGTGGGGCATCCTTACATGAGGCATGCTCAGTGGCAGTCCAGCCACCACCCATGACTCCCCAGCCCCAGATGGGGAGAGGCATCCATATATCAGGTGTGCTCAGCATCGATGCAGTACATCCACCTATAGCAAACATTATTGGAATTGACCAATGCTTGTTCTTGTCAGGAGCTGACTTTATACCCCCTATCAAACCATGCTGTTTTCTGCCAGAGTCAATGGCCGTGGGGCATGTAACTGTAGAGCTGGGCATCAGTGTGTGCAAAACAAGCATGGGAAATGAGGGATGAGAGCCTGCCTGGGACAAGACCTCTCTCAATACTCAGTCCGTTTGCTTTTGAGGCCCAACACTTATGGCTCAGGAATAACTTAAAGGGCTCTCTACTGAAATAAAAAGTTAGAATCCCAAAAATTATGTTTGACTTTAGTGTTTTCTATTTTTGTTTACTTTCTTTTGTTTTTGGACTGCTAAATATTTCCAATAATGCTGTACATATTTAATGGAGTCTTTCAAAAAGCATTTGTTTCCAACTGACCTCACAGTTACTGTTTGTGACATCACAGTCTGTTGCCATGGTGCGCATTATGATGTCATAAACAAAGGCACTATGAGACTAATAGGGGACAGGCTAATGCTTTCTACCAGACTTTTTGGATAGACTACCAAAATGTAAGTCTGGAAAGGAAATTTGAACACTATAAAAATATATTCTCTAGTAAACGGTTATAGCTAAAACATTTTGTTTTGGACAATGTATACTGAAGTGCAGAGTTACTTTTTAAGTATGGGTGCAGGTGTGCACGTTCCCTTCCCATCTAAAAATATGCAAATAAAACTGACAGCCAACACAGCTTCATAACACTGCATGTTCATGCCTCTCTTTCATGCTCATAGGAGGAACCGGAATAAAGGACTATACACAAGGGTAACTGTTGGCAAATGGGGGGCAGAAAATTGAAGGACACTGGAAGCACCCAAGAACAGTTGGGCAGAGAAACAGAAAGGACCCCCAGGCCACACAGAGTGCAAGGCAGCACCATCTACTGGTCAAAGTTGTAAACTGCAGCCAAAGCACTGCTAAGCAGGTAAAGAAGAAAAAGTGTTAGGGAGTGAGTGACAAACACATCACTCAAGATGTACCCACACAGCAGCAGGATCACAAAGGTGGTAGAGTGAGCTGTACATCCACAGGCCACAGGCCATGAAGCCACAGGACATGTCATTAGCAGACACAATAACATCACTGAAATGAGAACCAGAATTTCAGGAGTCAGAGGAACAATTCAACTTCTGTTTTTAGTGATACGAGTATTGGCTGGCTCCGTCCAAAGCAGATTACAGATAAAATTAGAATGAATCTTTTTCTGGCAATCTTACCACCTTCAGTCTTTAGCCTTGTCAAAAGTTTAACAGCGCCTCTACAGATGTGGGACATGGACTATGCACACCTCACTGAGACATTATAAGCCAAAGCCTACTGAAGTAACTGAGCATTACTTGTCTCAATTAGGATACCCTGAGAGGATGAAATCATTTGAAATTACATCATTTCCTTGAAGCCCGTGCAGAGCATGTGCAAATATGAGCAGTTTTTAAATGATGCCCTGAAAGATAAATGCGTCTAGAATCTGCAATGGGAAAACTACATGTAACCCCCCTACAAATTGGAGTTACTAAAAAGTCTTCCAAGAGCTTGCCTAATTGCTCACTGCCTTGTTGGTGTTTGGTGCTAAAGCCATTTAAGTGTTGTTACCAGTGAGCACCTTTAAAGCCTCCATGTACTGTTTCTTTAAGTGCTGCCTGCTTGCAGCCATAATTAATCTTTATGGGGGACTGTGTGTTCACATGCCCAAATCCCGCCCGGGCTGCTGAATTCTCGCCCCGTTTCTGCCATCGCTAGTGGGGCAGGGGGACCCCTGTTAAGAGATGTAACTAATTGCTGATAAACATTTAGAGTGGTAAAGATATAGTGTTTATTCTAACCTGCCTTCTTTGCAGCAAGAACTGTTCAGTTTAGCATCACCATTTCGGTCCCGAACCACCGAATTGGACCAATCAGTATTTGGGACTCCAAAATGGAGCCTACACCTGAAAGGGATATGTGGAGTAAGACTCTGGGATTTGTAGTTTTAGACTGTTGGCACCTTTGTGCACCTATAGGGGGAGCATGTTGTGACTGATAGATAGATCAGCCAACCAAACCATTTGGATCAAAGGGAAATTCTCCAGCTGCCTGAGCACAGGGTCAGAACTGAGATGGAGCTGGAAGAGTGAGCAGCTCATGGAGCTGCTGCCCCATGGGGCAGCGTGGGAATTGGTGGGAACGGTGAGTCTGGCCTTCCTGCATTCAGCTCTCCTGCAGTGAGAGAAAAAGGAGAGCTTTATTTCAGACCATGTCTCCGAATCATTTTGTTCTGCCCCTAGTTATGGGCACGACGAGCAGAGAAGAACAGAAGAAGAGATTCGAGTTGGAAGTTAGAGAGAAAAGAGCTCACATAATCGAGCAGCCGTGTTGCGCAGTAGTTCGCGAGGGAGAAGGCCTGAAACTTGTTCTGTTGCCATTTTGCCAAGAGACAGAGAGAAAGAAAAATAGTCAGACAGTGATCCGCTCGGTGTGCTGTGAAGTAAGCTACTGGAGGGATACCAGGCTCAACCTGAAGAAGACCGAAGATTTTGCTAAGCGCGATCGGCCTGTCAGGACTTTAGCTACCTTCGAGCTCCCGGGTGTAACAGTGACTTTGCGATCAGGATCGAAGAGCTGTCTGCCTGGTACAGTAATTTTCTTTACCTATAAATGTGCTGTGAACTGGAGGGGGGTCGCAACCTGGTTTCCCACTCGAGCTGAGCTGTGTGTTGAAGGCTGGAAGCTGTACCTAGCTTGCATTGGACTGAATCCGACTGCACTCAAATGCAGTTGGGCCCTGCCCTGAGGGCCTTGTCTCCCTACCCTGCTCCTTCTGGTAGTCCAGAACAATCATCATCCATCGTGTTCTCAGCTTTGGGCATCGTGAGTAGTAAACAGGGTAGCTCCCTGCAACATATCTTTTAAATCACAAGTGTGTATTCCGATTAATTTGTTGTGTTGTTTCCATGAACTGAGCCCTCCAGCTCCAGAATACAATCAATGAGTGTGCATGTTAATTCTTCTTCCTCACAGGGCCCCTACCAGCTGCAACGCTGGCCTACTCCGGGCAACAGTCCTGTCTAGCCCCCTTTTCCATCCTGTGTACCCAGAGAGTGTGACTGATAGGGACACTGACTGCATGCACAATTGTGATATTTATAGTGCGTTTAAGCCAATTAACCTGATTGCCCCATCCTTGTTATAGCCACCTGAATCAATCAGATCTACTTCTTTTTCTGCAATCTACATTGACTATGGTGTCTGTTTATGCAGAGTTGTTTTTGTCTGGCATCACCTTATTTTATAGGGGGTCCTCAGAGTCAAGCTGAAGGAACCAGTCCTGGGGGTAAGTGCTAAATTTAGGTGTATGTGTAAAACCTATCAGGGGTGTTGGGAAGGTAAACATTGCATTCTGTGTGGGCCACTAGCAGGAGACAAGGGGGGTCACAGTGTCCCAGAGGGCTGTGACCTGGTTAGTCAGACCAATACTAACCCTGACCATTGGGTGGAAGCACCTGTCACTGAACCTAGGCCCCTTAACCTGCTACTAGCCAAGAGGTGGGGGTAGTAAACCTTGGGATAGCACCACCTAGGGGTTACATACACAAATGAATTGTCTGAACCAGACTCAAAGTTCAAGGTCATGTGTGATATTGCAGTGGTGCTAGAGCTACCCCAGGACACCAAGGAGCTACTGGGACACACTGAACAGCCCAGAGGTGGGATTCACAAGATGAGTCATACATCAAGTGCAATGGGACATCCCAGGCTTTGACATCATGTTAGAATAATTCCCCTTCTCTGTTCTATGGGATTTATGAGTGGGGATACTTGGTATCAAGGAGGGGGGGTACCCTATGAAGGCATTTATATTTTTACAAAGATGGAGTCCAGAAAGCCAGCTCAGTGGTGTGGAACGCTGAGGCACAGGGCACCTTACCTGCTGCCACACTGGTGAGCCAGGTTCGAGAGTGGAGCCAGGTCATTGGGGGTTGGCCAGGGGGAGCAGGATTGAGTATCCTGCAGAGTGATCTTCTTTCCTGGGCAGAGAAATGTGCCGTCTCTGTCTTTACCACCAGGAAGAGGCCTTGCTGGTTGTAATGACTGAGTGAGCAGCTTAGAAGGGAGGGGCCACGGTTCCGTAGTGTGTGCACGCCTCCACATACACATATGCACATGCTGCTAGGGTAGGGAATAAAAGGCAGAAAATGGAAAATGGGGACATACCGACTTAATGATGCCCTGCTTGCTTTCCACTGACCTGTGCTGCTGCCCAGCAACCAGAGAATTTGGATTTGTGTACCAGGGAGAGGGAGGACAGTGCTTCTCCTCCTAGCCCCACCGGGGGAGGGGGGTCCATGGGGGACTACATCCAGTGTGTGCCAGGGGAGGTGAGTGTCGGTCAGGGGGAATGGGACAGGGCTGATAACCCACCCATACAGACCCTTGGAGAAAAAGTTTTATGGACGAAAAAAAAAGATGGAATCCAGGGTCTGGGAGAATGGGACCTGGTGCTGAATTGGGCACCATTGCTTACAGTACCAGTTACAAACATAAATGATCATGCCATCTGCAGAGTCTAGATGTTCTTTATTGACACATAGGCAGATATCAGCAAGTGTAAAGCACAGTAGACTCTTGAATCCCGGTTAGGTGCTTAAGATGACAAAATCCCATACAATTACAATCTATCACTACTCTTAGGAAGATGAGGACAGCTATGTAACTGGCATGCAAGTTGAAGCCTTTGAGGGAAATGCAATTTCTGTAGAAAAGCACATTTTAATAAACAATTTAAATCTCTCTTGTTACATCCCTCAGAAGAACTGATGATATGGTGTACATCATAGGTCTTCCAGCACCTGACAGTTATTCAGCAGAGTCTGAAAATCACAGCTAACAACTGACGCACAGTATAAGCCCATTTATCTGAATCCTGGATAACCAGCAGCCTCAGTTATCTGAAATTCAGACGTGTCTCCCAAGCTAGATGGAAGTAATTATTATGTATCCAGCTATCCAGCAAGAATGCATTAGTGCATTAGCGTTTTCAACAATGTGGCAAACAATGTAGCCATCAACAGGTTTCACTCTGCTGAACTGATAAAAGTAGGTAATGCTGGGGAGGGTCATTCATTCGTCTCACTCGCCATGGCTGAAGTCTATCTCTTTTGTGCCTTCAGTTAAAACTCACTGTAGATCAAATGGTCTCCTACCATGGACAGTGTTCCTGATAGACAATGCAGGTGCCTCACAGGTAGTGACAGTATGATTATTTCAGATGACTCAATACAATTGTTAAATGCTTTGCTAAATCAACTGTCCTGAAAAACTGTGAATTTTTAGCCCCCCTCCCCAGATCTGCCTGATCAGCTTCAACAAGCGGCTGATGAGCTGAACACCATCATGGCACAGGTTCAAGTGGATGGGAGGATGGGGGATAAGTAACTCGGAAGACTCCAGTCATGAAGTTAATTGACTCTGAGATCCTGCAGATGGTACTGACAAACCAAGACAACAATACCAGCAGTAGTAAGGATGAAGGAGAGACAACACCTGCTATATCCACCGACTCAGAATCTGTGTAGTCCTTTGAGCACTGCATGTCTTGGATGGAGCACTAACCCAAGGCAGACCCGCTTCAAGTCCTACTCCTGTGGCAACAGTGCATTAAGGCAGTAGGAGTAAGCAACTCAAAAAAAAGACAGAAGGGCATTAAAGACTATTCTAAAAAAATATTTAAGCATACAGTACTGTTGTTGCTGTTTTAAAACAGATAAACTAAAGATCATGGTTTGTATCTAAATCGTGCCCCTGCCTCTGAATTTCCTATGTTTGCAATATGTGCTGCACTATATGCAGTGATAAATATAGCTCCCTTGCTTCACCAAAACCCCTGTTATCCAAAACATTTTTATGTCCTCCAAGACTATCGGATAAACGGGGTCCTACTGTAATTGCATGTAGCAAATAAACAGGAATGGGGGATGACTTTGCCATGCCCACGAGGAGTAAATTGATGGTTCAGACCCTCCTGGGCACCAACATTTAACACCTCTATCCTAGTGCATAAGAACTGGAACCTGAGGATACTACTCCTACTGGAGAGTGAGAATCAGACCCTATCAGGCAGCAAGGCAACCCTCTTGACACCATCTATGGCAGTTGCTGCCAAGGATCACCACAGGAGTGACCCATATCACATCCAAACAACCTATCTGAAGAGAAGTTTAGGCTAGAGGTAGATAGTGAAAACGTACATGACAGCTCTGGCTGAGGATGATGCAATGACAGGCTCAGATAGCAGCAGTATCAAAAACAGAACTTTGCTCCTGTTCTAGTTAAACACTGTGCTATAGCAATAAAGGCAATGTTCCCCAGTTATTGCAGCAGCAAATCTAGGAAGAACATTGGCATTTTTTTAGCATTGAATGTGTTACTCCACATAGTGATAGATGATGACAGAAAGAAACAGCAAATAACAATCTCATGCCAACAGGCAGTCCATGGTTGCAGCAGTAATCCAAGAAGACTCCAACAGACAAAGTCCAAATTGATTGCAGCTGTGACTATAGCTTGGCTTGGCAGGGCAGACGCTCAATAGCTGAATGAGTAACAGCCTCGCTACGCTACTTCCCTGAAGCTTCTAGAGGATCTCAGGCAGCATAAGAGGAAAGAGACAAGGGGACCTCCCTTGCAGCTCTGGTCCAGGTGTCAATCTTTCAAACTCCAACTAAACATCTGAGTAATGCTTCACTAAGCAGCAGATACACAGCACAGCAGGCTCCTCCCCCCCATCTGCACATAACAAGAGCTCTCAAACCTTAACCCCTGAGGGGCCAGTGGTCAACCTAACCAAATCTAGGAACCCTACTACAGTGGCAGATCCAGCATTACTAGAGATCCTGCTACAGCAGGACCCTTCTTTGACATTTACATGCCATAGAGGCAATCCAACATATTATGATTCCAACATAACTGTAATCCCTAGGTAGCGCTATCCACGGGCTACTACCCCTGTCTGCTTGGCTAGTAGCAGGTTAAGGGGCATAGGTTCTGCAATGGGTGCCTCCACCCAGAGGTCAGGGTTGGTAGTGGTCAAACTAACCTGGGCACAGCCCTCCGGGACACTGTAACCCCCCTCTTTCCCTTCTAGTGGCCTGAGCAATGTGTGATAATCACTTTCACAGTACCCCTTATACACCATACCAGTACCCACACTGTTTGCACTTACCACCAGGGCTGGTTCCTCTGGCTCGACCCTGGGAACCCCCTGTAAAACAAGGTTATGCACAGTAAATAGCAACAGTACAGTACTCTTGGCACAAACTGGAACCACAGTCAGGTTAAATGCAGAAAAAGTCAGATCTGATTTATTAAGGGGACTTGAACAAGGAAGGGGTGTAATCAGGTTGATTGGCTTAAAGGCTATATTAATCAAACAGTTATGCATGCGTTTTAAGTCCCCACACAGTCACACACTCTGGGTACCTAGATAGGATAACGGTGGGCTAGCCAGGAACGTTGCAGCTGGTTGGGGCCCTGTGATGGAAGAAAGCAACATGCACAACACACACTACTTGTAATCCGCAGCCGGAGGGCTCAGTTTGTGAAAGAAAAAGCAACAAGACAATCAGATAACAACACTTTAGATTTAGCTGTTGTTGTAGGGAGCTACCCTGATGTTTACTCACGATACCCAATACTGGACACAGGCAGGATGAAATCGAGACTGCAGGTTATTGAGCTGGAGTGCCCGGAGAAGCGGGGCCCACACGAATCACCAAGGTGTCATTCCAGTTCAAGTGTTGAGCAGGGGGCTGATCCCCAGGCAGGTCTTTCATTGATGGCTTTCTCTGTGCAGCGGGTAGTCAGGCTGGGCCAGTGTGGCAAGGCCCAGGCCCAATGGAGATGACTTTGGATTCAGTCTGTGGGGCTGGATGCAGCTTCCAGCAAGCAGAATACAGTTCAAACCACAGTGGGGAACCAAATAGTGACCCACTAGCAGCACACAGCACATTTACACATAAGGAAATTCTAATGCAGCTTCCAGCAAGCAGAATACAATTCAAACCACAGTGGGGAACCAAATCATGACCCACTATAAGCACACAACACATTCACATGTAAGGAAATTCCACTGTACCAGGCAAAAGGCTCTCTGGTTGCAATTACAGAGTCTCTACACAATCCGGGAGTTCAGAGGTGGCTGGAAGTCCAGACAGGCAGATCACATTCAGCAAATCTTCGGTCTTCTTCAGGTAGGAGCCTGGTCACAATTCAGTGGCTTACTTCGCTCTCCAAGTTTGGATTCAGTCCAAAAAAATACAAGTCCCCTCTCAGGGACAGCAGGCAGGCATGCAGGCCAAAACTCATGCCTTTCCACAGTTCTCCTGTATGATTCTACGCCGGGGCTGCTGCTTGAATCACTCAAGCTGTTAGCTCTTCACTTCCCAACTCAGAACTGAAACTAGCTGCAAGCAGCCTGGGAATTTCTTCAAGATCCAAAAGGTTGGCTGATCTGTCTGTCAGTCACAACAAGGGCTCCCCCTCCAGGTTATTTTAGGCGCCAAAAGCCCAAAGCTACAATTCCTACAAATTTTGGCCCCACCAAGTCCCTGTGGGCAGGCTCCATTTTAGAGTTCCAACAGTACTGATTGGCCCATTCTGACAGTCCTGGGCCAAGATAATGGAGAAGACAGAACAGTCCTTGCTGCAAAGAAAACAGGTTAGAACAAACTGCAATGTTATTATCACTCTAATAGATAATCAGCAGATAAGCACATCTTATAACAGAGCTCCCTCTGCACAAATAAAGATGGCAGAATGGAGCAATTATCTGGCAGCCTGGGCGGGACTCAAGCATAGAAACACTCAGCCCCCTCCCAGATTAATTATAACTGCAATCTAGGCAGCTCTTAAAGAGACAGTACACAGAGGCTGTACAGGCACTCTCTGGCAATACATTTAAACTGCTAAAACACAAGGCACCAGCCTGGCAGTGAGCATTTAGGCAAGCTCAAGGAAGGCTTTTCGGGAACCCCCATTTGTAAGGGGATTACATAACAAAAATTAATGTTATCATGGCCCACTACCAAGTGCTATCATGTTCAGTACAAGATGACAGATACAGAAGTTTCAAACAACATGAAGTCTTGCTGTATTCTGACTATTGCAGTTAGGACCTGCCTTTCAACTGCCCCGGAGAACAAAGGGTTAACTTTTCTATGCCTTGCATAGAACGTTCATCGCGAGCTCGGTTGAAGCCCCAGTCTGTTGTTGTTCAAACTGCAACTGTCAGATTCTTTACTCTGCCTCACTGAACAGTCGCTCCGGAGATTTCTTCTTCTGCTCGGTTCAAAAGTCGGTTGAAGTGTCGGTTTTCAGTCGGTTTCTACCGAATTGTCATTTCCGCATAGTCGGTTCAAGTCTCTGTCTGTGGTACCGTGAGTACTAGATAGTTTTTTGTTCTGTTTTCTGTGTGGAACTTGTAAACTGTGGATCGGTTCAGCTGAACCAATCAATTTGAGGTAAAAACTTGTGCTTTACTTTAGAGTGTGGTTACCGGTCCGTATCGGTTCTAAAAAAAAAACAACAGATTTTAATTACGTTTTTTTCCAAGACCCGTGACACAGTCAGGAACCAATAGGAGAGTCTTGCCTGGCAGATTGCGGAAAAAAGGGTCAGTTTTGGTTAGGTTGGCCATGTCTGAGAAACCCAAGAAAAAAAACGGGCCCACTGGGTTTCAACACTGCAGTGTGTGTGGGGAGGTCTTTGCTAAGGCTGATCCCCACACCACCTGTGTTTATTGTCTGGGGTTTGACCACCTCGATTCAGACTGCCAAATTTGCAAGAATTTTCCCAAATCTACCCTGGAAAAGAGATTAGGTAGACTGAGGAAAAGGGAGGCCGAGAAGTCCGCTGACCCGGATGGCCAGCCCGGTTCGGTTCCGACCGAACCAGAAGGAGTGCCCTCTGACCCGGGCGATACTTCTTCAGGCAAAGGAGAGCCTATTCCGAGGAATCGGTTCCGACAAAAAGAAAAAGAAAAGACAAATCGACCGGTTCGGATCCAGAATCTCATACTCCGACCGCCGATGAGATAGCCAAGGCGATTAGGATTGTGCAATCGCTTAGTTCGGTTCTGACCGAACCGGCACCATCTGGCAGGGGCTCGGTTCGGTCAGTTCCCCCGGTTCCGGATTATACTTTGGAAGAATTTTATGAACCGGACTTTGAGGAGAAGGGAGAGTATGAGGATAAGTATGGTGATGGTGAGAGTCTGGATGTGCCTATAGACCCGGACATCTCCCCAGGCAGACCTTCGGGTGTTTCTCCTCCTAGGTTTTCTGAGTCCCCTTCACACTACATGTTCTACAGAAAGGTGGCTGATACCCTCCAGCTTCCTGTGGAGGAAGCAGTAGAGGATCAGGAAGAGCCTGATTATGTTGAGATGATGGACATCCCAGAGTCCAGAAGACTGTCTATTCCCCTCCACAAATCTTTTGGGAAACAGACACAAAAAATTCTTAAGTCTCCTAATTCTATACCTCCTGTGGACAGACAAATGGACAAGAGGTACACTCTGTCAGACTCAGACATGGAGTTCCTTTTTCAGCAATGCAGCCATGTTGGGGTTGTACAGGCTGCTGCCTGTGATAAGGCAAACATTCCCATGGCATCACACCCCCCAGACAAGGACTCCAGGAAGATTGATGCCATGGCAAAGAAACAATACATGGCAGCATCTTTGGGACTCAGGCAGGCTAACTATATGGCCTATACAGCCAGGTACCAGAAGTGCAGGTGGGACACTGTACTGGCACTGGCTAAACAGGCTCCTGCCCTGCTTGCCAAGGAGCTGGAGCAGGTGGCAGCCGATGGGACTGAGGCATCCAAAGTACAGTTTCATGCTGCTGTGGACTCCAATGGTGTATCATCAAGAGTCATGGCTACATCTGTGGCTCTTCAGAGAATGGCTTGGCTCATATGTACTAGCCTCTCACAGGATACCCAGACTAAGGCTTTGGATTTTTCTGTAGTTGGTAATTCTCTGTTTGGGGAGCAGACAGAGAATTACATGAAGAAAATGGATGAATACAGGACCACTTACAGGAGTGCTCAGGCCAAAGAAAGACAAGCAACTCCTCAAAGGCAGCAGTCCAGGGGCAGGGGCAGGCCTTTCCAAAGGTCTTTTTACCAAGCTCAGGCCTCCTCTTCTTCCTTTTGGCAGAAGGGGGATGAGCAGGCCTGCATCCACTTCTCAGCCTAAAGCCCCTGCCAAGCAGACACCCTGATGGGTCTGCCCGGGTCGATTCTTCTATACCAGTAGGGGGCAGGCTGGCTTACTTTGTCCAGGACTGGATGTCTCTTACATCAGACAAGTGGGTCCTGGAAGTAGTAAGCCAGGGACTGGTTCTCAGCTTCAAAAAATTTCCCAAGATGAGAGCCAGATCTTTTCCACCTGCAAATCTCTCAGAGACCCTTGCCCTAGAGGCAGAAGTTTCTTCTCTCCTAGCTCTCAGAGCTATAGAGAGAGTTCCCACCCTACACAGGGGCAAAGGAATGTACTCCAGGTACTTCCTAACCCCCAAAAAGACAGGAGATTGGCGACCCATCCTGGACCTAAGATATCTGAACAAACATCTTTTAAAGCCAAAGTTCAAAATGGTAACTCTGGGAATTTACCTTCCCTTTCTAAGACCAAGGGACTAGCTAGCCTCCCTGGACCTCAAAGATGCCTACTTTCACATTCCCATCAGGTGCTCCCACAGAAAGTACCTCAGGTTCGATTTGCCCGAAGGCCACTATCTATTCAGAGCAATGCCCTTTGGCATGACATCAGCCCCAAGGGTCTTCACAAAGTGCCTGGCAGTAGTTGTTGCCTTCCTAAGAAGACAAAAGATTTCCATTTTCCCATACTTGGACGACTGGCTCATAGTAGGTCAGTCTCCAGACCAAGTCAAGTCACACCTGCAAGTGACCCAGCAAGTGTTCACTTCTTTAGGATTCCTTCTCAACCTACCAAAGTCAGTTCTCGAACCAGTTCAGCTCCTCACCTTCATAGGTGCAGAACTGGATACTGTAAACCAAGAGCCTTCCTTCCCCTGGAAAGGGCAAGGACCTTTATGGAACTGGCCTCTTCATTCAGCCTTCAAGTGTCTCGACCAGCAAGGCATTTCCTTCAGCTACTGGGCCACATGGTAGCCTCCACAGCAGTGGTCCAGGGAGCAAGATTGCAAATGAGGGACATTCAGTTCCACTTAAGAGCTTTTTGGTCCCAAAGAAAGGATTCCCTTACCAAACTAATCCCAGTGACTCAAACCCTGTCCAAGCCTTGCAATGGTGGCAGGATCAGGACAATTTGAGACAAGGGGTTCCATTTGTCACTCAGTCTCATTCAGTGATACTCACCACAGATGCTTTCCTGCTGGGCTGGGGAGCCCATTTGGGGGATCTTACCATCCAAGGACTGTGGTCACCTCAGGAATCTCTGCTTCACATCAATCTCTTGGAACTCAGAGCAGTGTTTCTGGCACTGCAAGCTTTTTCCAAATCTGTACAGAGCAAGGTGGTTCACGTCAGAACAGACAACACCACCACCATGTGGTACATCAACAAGCAAGGAGGCACTCTGTCTACGGCCTTGTGCACAGAAGCAATGAAGTTGTGGTCCCTGGCCTATTCCCTGCAAACCTCTCTGATAGCAGTTCACCTCCCATGGAAGGACAATGTCCTAGCAGATGCACTGAGCAGACTATCCCAGGGCCATCACGAATGGGCCCTGGATCCTCTGGTTTTGAAAGTGATTTTCTCGAGATGGGGCACTCCAGAGATAGGTCTTTTTGCAGCCCCAGACAATCACCAACTTCCTCTCTTTTGTTTCAGACCCCCAGTCTTGGGCTCAGTCCCCCTGGATGCTCTGATTCTGAACTGGAAAGGGAAATTTCTGTATGCTTTTCCCCCCTTCCCTCTCCTGTTCAGGGTGTTAGGCAAGATAAGGTCACAACCATGTAAAGTGATTCTGATTGCTCCAGACTGGGCCAGACAGCCATGGCTGCTGTCCCTAACAGTCCAGCTTCCCCTGTCTCTTCCTAGGAATTACAACCTGTTAACATCCTGTCAGGGGAGGATTTGGTACCCAAATCTTCAGTCTCTCAATCTCAAGACTTGGCTCTTGAAGTTAGAGTTTGCAATCTGCATCTTTCCCAAGGAGTTCTGGATATCCTTAAGGCTTCTCGAAAGCCTTCCACCAGAAAGACTTACAACTCCAAATGGAAAAGATTCAGCATTTGGTGTTCTAAGAAGAATATTTCTCCAGCCTCTGCTGGATTGCCTACGGTTCGGGATTATATGGTCCATCTTAATGGCCTAGGCCTCAGACCAGCTACCCTCAAGGTACACTTGACAGCTGTTTCTGCTTTCCTGTCGGTGGGCAAGTCTTCCTCTCTGTCATCCCATCCTGTATTCTGTAAGTTTTTCAAAGGATTGCTTCACACCAATCCCCCCTTTAGGGATCCTGCTCCTGCTTGGGACCTTAATGTTTGCATTGCTCAGCTTATTCAACCCCCCTTTGAGCCTTTGTCCTCAGCAGAGCTTAAGTACTTGACTTGGAAAACTGTGTTTTTGGTAGCCATTACTTCTGCCAGACGTATCAGTGGATTGCAAGCCCTGTCAGTGAAATCTGAATTCATTCCATTTTCACAGAGATAAAGTGGTCCTTAGAACTAACAGAAAGTTCTTACCTAAAGTGGTTTCAGTTTTCCACCTCAACCAGTCTATATCTCTCCCTGTTTTCTTCACTGACCATTCCTCCTCGGGAGAGAGGAGGCTACACAGTTTGGATGTTAAAAGAGCCATTAGCTACTACATAGAGTGTACCAAGGGTCACAGGTTTGAATCCCTCCAGTTGTTTCTCACTTATGGAGTGGTTGGTAAAGGCAAACCTGCCTCTAAGAGAGCTATTGCCAGGTGGATTGTTTCTTGTATACAATTCTGCTATGAAAATCTGGGTAGAACTTCACCCTCAGGCCTGAGGGCTCATTTCATAAGAGGTACAACTGCTTCCCTGGCTGCTGCCAGGGATATTCCTGTCTTAGAAATTTGTCAAGCAGCCACCTGGAAAACAGTTCATACTTTCACCAAGCATTACTCTCTGGATATCCAGGCTAGGAGTGATGCTCGGTTTGGCACAGCAGTACTTCAGAGCCTATTTCCAAAGTAGGTTCTGTCCCTCCTCCATGGAGGTACTGCGTAGTCTGTAATAGTCAGAATACAGCAAGACTTCATGTTGTTTGAAGAAAAATTACTCACCTTAGTAATTATGTTTCTTCTATTGGAGTCTTGCTGTATTCTACCTCCGCCTCCCTCTCAGAACCTAGTTTTTGGGATGTGGGTGGGCAGGAGCAGTGTTGGCACCCTAGCAGTGTCCTTTTTACACCCTCTTTTTTGCTTGGGTGGAATGTTGTGTTTTGGATGTGTTTTTGTTTTTGGGTTTCCTGACCTGAGTCTTCCTTTGAGACCAAAAACATTATATATTTGCCAGCTGGGTAGTAAAAATTTTACAGTTTCCACACAGAACACCTAGTGAGTTTTTGCTCTTAAAGATCTGATGGTTGCAGTTTGAACAACAACAGACAGGGACTTCAACCAAGCTCGTGATGAACGTTCTATGCAAGGCATAGAAAAGTTAACCCTTTGTTCTCCGGGGCAGTTGAAAGGCAGGACCTAACTGCAATAGTCAGAATACAGCAAGACTCCACTAGAAGAAACATAATTACTAAGGTGAGTAATTTTTTCTTTCTGCCTGCTTGCTGAGAGTCAGACTCCGTTAATTTTTGCCACAGGACCCTTTTTATGTTGCTTGTGCGCATGCGCAAGAAACATTATGTGGCAGCTTAGGAGAGAAGCAGGTTGTGGAGGCGCGGCACTGTGGCAGTCAACGGAGGCATTGCATTTGGGGGCTTGACACTGGTGGACCAATGGAGGCACAGTGTGCTGATGACACTGGCTTCCAAAAGTGCCACCAAGTTTTAACGTTTTTGCCACTGCAATCAGAGGCTGCATCGTCATTGCAGCATCAGCCATTCCGCTGCAATGACGCAGTGACCAGTCATTGCAGGGCAGAATGTTGCCAAGTGTAATATTGTTTTTGAATGTGGCGGCAAGCTGCCGCCATGTTCTCAAACAATATTAGAAAGCCCCCAAAGCTGATGGGGTGCCCGATCCCCCTCGGCATCATGTGCTGCCCTCAAAACAGTTTTTGTTTGCCAACGAGGGGCCCAATCTCCGTCAGATTCAGTCCCCCCCTTCCCAGTGTAATTTGCCAATGGGGGAGCCCACTCCCTGTAGGCATAATGTCCTCCCCAAAAACATTGGTTTTGTGCCAAGGGGCTCCCAATCCCCTCGGCTCTTGCCCCCATATGTACCCCGGTCAAAATTTTAACCCCATTCAGCTACAGCATCCCAAAAATACTTGAGTGGCATGCTGGGAGCCCACCTCAGCATGCCAAATATCCCTGATAAAAAAAATCCCATGATGTTTTCTTTTTTTTTTCCTGTAAATCAGAAAATGGTCTCGTTGAGTCGGGGACCCGATCCCCAACCCGCACCCACCCTATATGCACTCTGCCTCCCCACACCCCCTCTCACCCCATACCTACCTCCAGAGCCCAGCACGATGACATTCGGTGGACCGGGAACACATCTGCACTCTTCAAAGCCGACCACGAACTGAGGAAATGCTGGTAAGCTGTATGATGGCATAAATAGGGTTTTTCAGCTTTGGTGCATATCTCAGGCGTTTTTGGGAAATTTGGCACAACATTTTCAACATGGGGTTATTGGGACCCTTCCTCATGAATTCAGCCACTGTCATAGCATTATTCGGTCCCAAAAGGTGATTTCGTGGTCACTGTGCAGAATCTCCTTTCAGGACCGAATAATGAAATGACAGTTCATGAGGTGGGCTCTCAAAAAGTCTATGTTGCAAATTTGGTGGAAAAAATCCAAGAAATGACTGTTTTAAGATTGTGTGTTGCGCAGTTGCTATGCACGCTCGTGACTTTGTGAATTTGGAATATTTTCACTCCAGATTTTCAACATTGCCATTTTTGTGCACCTCCTTATGAACAGTACAGCTGTCATTTTTCACATCCTAGTTGAAATGTGTTTTCGCACTTCCGGAGCAGAATAGCACGGTCGCTGTAGGAAATCAGTGCTCGGGACACATTAAGACAATCACAGTGGCACTGTTCATGAGCAGAGGTTTTAAAATGCCTATGTTGAAAATTTTGTGACAAAAGTCCACAAAATGACTGTGTTACGAGTGTGCGTTGCGCAGTTTCCATGCATGCTCGTAACTTCGCAAATTTGTAATATTTTCACTTCAGATTTTCAACATTGCCATTTTTCCACACCTCCTTATAAACAGTACAGCTGTCATTTTTCACAACCTGCCCAAAATGTGTTTTTGCAGTTCCAGCGCAGAATAGCTTGGTCACTGTGGGAAATCAGTGTTCGGGACACATTAAGAAAAGCACAGTGACACTGTTCATGAGCAGAGGTCCTAGAATGCCTATGTTGAAAATTTGGTGATGAAAGTCCATAACATGACTGTGTTTCGCACGTGCATTGTGCAATTTCCACGTATGCTCGTAAGTCCGAGTATTTTTAATATTCCCACTACAGATTTTCAACACTGCCATCTCTTCACACTTCCCTATAGATGGTACAGCTGTCGTTCTTCACATCCTGCCCGATCTGTGTTTTTGTACATGTGGCGCAGAATGGCATGGTAGCTGTTGGAACTCAAAGTTCGGGACACATTGACAAAATCACACTGCCACTCTTCAATGAGAAGAGGTCCTAAATGGTTTTCATGAGGTGTGGTCACAAAAAGGCCATGTTGAAAATTTGTAGTGCAGATACCAACAAATGCCAGGGCATTAGGGTTTCTAACCATAACGTCTCACCCTGTACAGACTGACAGGTATTGGGGTGTGCCTTTGGATTACTGACTGTACTGCTCTTGCCATCCCACCACCAACCCCCGGCCACTGACAGGCATCAAGGTGTATCTTGGACTCTTCGGCCCCAGACTTCACCCCATTCTCCTATGCTGCACCCATTTCAGTGTATGTCCTTATGGAATGGGGTAACTGTAAAGCCAAACACCCCCAAAGCACACCTCAACACGTGTCAGTGTCTGCAGAATAGGGTGAGGTGACATGGCATGACCATCATGGGTGACAACCCAAACACTTACCCCAATGCCTGTCCGTCTCTACAGGATGGAGGTGGGGTTGGTGTGAAGTTCAATACTTCACTGCCATTCCTATTCTGCATCTGTCTAACTCCTGCATTTCCAATGCTAATACCAGCAAACAAACATTCGACATTGACAAATGCTTGTTTAAAATCTTGGATCCGACACTGTCTACAGGATTCCTGAAAGTTACATCGGCATTAGCAACAAGCGCCTCTAACACCTGCCCCCCCACCCCAAAAGATAACTCTTCTAGGTGAGTCACTTGAGGTAGTGAACAAGTTTAAATATCTAGGGTTCTGGCTTGACTGTTGGCTATCATTCGCAGTACACATTGAAGAACTCTCTAAGACACTAAGAAAGAAGATAGGCCTCTTCTTTAGAATCAAGCACCTTCTTAATTATGAAGCAAAAATAAGGCAGGTCCAGACCACTTTTCTTCCTCTCATCAGTTACGCTGACTTCATTTACAGTCACTACCCTAAATCAGCCCTTCGTAAATTGGACGTACCCTACCACAGAGAACTAAGGTTCATCACTCCCTTCAGAACTCATTGTCCTCTTTATGTGCAACTTGGCTGGCCCTCGCTTCACAACAGAAGGTTAAAAAATGCCACACTATGGTCTTACAGAGCTATTCTAAATAAACTCCCTCCCTGTATTACAGAATTCGTTCAACGTACACCCTGCGCCAATTCGTTGAGGAGATACTGTTATATACTATTAGATGTACCTAGGGTAGGGTCCTGATATGGCGAGTCTGCAGTTTGTCATGCTCTCCCTGCCTTGTGGCATAATCTCCAGTGCTCCCTAACACTTATTACCCTTATCTGTCTCAGACCTTCAAATCCCTACTGGACCGCTTTATGCAGGAGAAATGTACTTGCTATTCATAACCTGTTTTCTCCTTCCTGTTACAACAGCCCTTCACGACTCACCGTGTGATGCCTGTTTTGTGTATCACTGCCTGCATAGCACTTGTATATTTGTACCTGTTTGACTGCAGTCCTTATTGTATCTATTTCTCTTCAGTAGACATGCCGACTCTTCCTATATATTTCTCCACTGTCCTGTATCCTCTGTCGTCCATTAGGACCTCATCTGGTTGTGTTGTTTAATGATATGCTCATTGTATCAATGCATGTACTGAAATGTCTTTCTGTTGTGTCCATCCAGGTCCACCTTGTAAATGAACTTGCTTAATGGTGCTATTCCTGGCAAAACAAGCATTTGTCAATGCCGAATGTTGTCGTGCTGGCATTGGCATTGGCGGAGCTAGAGACGCGTAATAGGAATGGCAGTGAAGTACTGAAGTGACGCCAACCCAACCCCCACCCTGTAGAGAGCGACAGGCATTGGGGTGTGCCTTTGGGTTGTTAGCTATAATGCTCATGCCATTGTACCTTACCCTACCCTGTAGACACTGACAAGTGTCATGGTATGCTTTGGGGTCTTTGGGCATTATACTTACCCCATTCCATAAGGAAATACACTGATGTGGGTGCAGTATAGGAGCGTGTGGTGAAGTTTGTGGTTGAACAGTGCAAGACACACCACGATGCCTGTCAGTGGCTGCAGGGTGGGTGTGAGGGGTGGAATGGCGTGAGCATTACATCCTATGATCCCAAGTCACAGCCCTGACACCTGTCAGTCCGTACCGGGTGGGGTGCTACAGTTGGAAACCCTAACACCATAGGCGTGTAGTGGTAGTTTCACTCTACATTTTCAACATGGGCTGCTTATCAGGCCACCTAATGAAAAGCGGCACAATCACTTTGTTAGCTGAAAGGTGGTTTTCCACAGTGGGTGTGGCATTTGGTGACAGAGGGACGAAAACACAGTTTTGGGCAGATGTGGAGAATGACAACTGTATTGTTCATGAGTAGGCATAAAAAATGGCAACGTTGAAAATCTGGAGTGGCAATATGAAATATTGGTGAAGCAATGAACATGCATACAAACTGCGCAGCAGACGTCCGCAATCCAATTATTTGTGGGAGTTTTTAAGGCACATTTTCAACATACAGTAGGTATTTTGGGACCTCCCCTCATGAACAGTGGTGCTGTGATTTTGTTAATGTGTCCCAAAAGGTGATTTCCCACAGCAAGCACGCCATTGTGTGCCACAGTTGCGGGAACGTGTTTTGGGCAGGCTGTGAAAAATGGCAGCCGTACTGTTGATAAGGAGGTGTGCACAAATGCCAATGATGAAAATCTGGCATGAAAATATTGCAAATGTATGAAGCGACAAGGCTGTATGGAAACTGTGCAACGCACGCTTGCAGCAAAGTCATTTAATGGACTTTCGCCACCAAATTTTCAACATAGGCATTTTAGGACCTCTGCTCATGAACAGTGTCATCGTCATTTCCCCAAAGTGCCCGGAAAACTGATTTCACACAGCGACCATGCAATTCTGCACCGGACATATGAAAACACATTTCAGCCAGGATATATAAAATGACAGCTGTACTGTTCATAAGGAGGTGTGGAAAAATGCCAATTCTGAACACGTGGAATGAAAATATTACAAATGCACGAAGTCACGAGCGTGCGTGCAAACTGCACAACACATGCTCATAAAACACTAATTTTATGGACTTTCAGCCCCAGATTTTCAACATAGGCATTTTAGGACCTCTGCTAATGAACAGTGTCACTGTCATTTTCATAATATGTCTCGAACACGGACTTTCCACAGCAACCGTGCTATTCTGCATTGGAACTACGAAAACACATTTTGGTCAGGATGTGAAAAATGACAGCTGTACTGTTCATAAGGAGGTGCAGAACAATGGCAATGTTGAAAATCTGGAGTGAAAATATTATAAATTTGCGAACTTAAGAGCGTGCGTGCAAACTGCGCAACGCACGCTCGTAACACAGTCATGTTATGGAGTATCGTCACCAAATTTTAAACATAGGCATTTTAGGACCTCTGCTCATGAACAGTGCAACTGTCATTTTCATAATTTGTTCTGAACACTAATTTTCCATATCGACTGCTCTATTCTGCGCCGGAAGTGCGAAAACACATTTCGGGCAGGATGTGAAAAATGACAGCTGTATGGTTCACAAGAAGGTGTAGAAAAATGCCAGTGCTGAACATGTGGCATGAAAATATTGCAAATTCGCTAAGTTACAAGCATGCGTAGTACCTGCTCAATGCACACTCGTAAAACACTAATTTTTTGCATTTTTCCCCACCAAATTTGCAACATAGGCTTTTTGAGAGCCCCCTCATGAACACTGGCACTGTCATTTCATTCCTCACTCCTGAAAAGGTAATTCCGTGCAGTGACTGCGAAATCACCTTTCGGGACCGAATAATGCCATGACAGCGCAAGAATTCATGAGGAGGGGTCACAAAAACCCCATGATAAAAATTTGGTGCCAAAATTCCCAAAAATGCCTGAGATATGCAGCAAAGTTGAAAAAACCCTGTTTATTCCATTATACAGCTTACCGGCATTTCCTCAGTTCGCGGTCGGCTTTGAAGAGTGCAGACGTGTTCCCGGTACACCGAAGATCATCGCGTCGTATTCTGGAGGTAAGTATGGGGTGGGAAGGCAGGGTGCACAGTGGGTTGGTGCGGGTGGTGGGTAGGGAGACTACGAGGGACCATTTTTGTGTTACAGGGCGAAAAAAAAAATACACCACGGGACAGTTTTTTTTTCCCTCTGGGATTTGGCATGCTGGGGTGGGCTCCCAGTGTGCCACCTAACTGTTTGGGGAGGGGTTGTTGCAGCCGACAGGAGATTGGGCACCCTTGTCAGCACACGACACAAGGGGGGCGTGTTAATTTATGCAGACAGGGATTGGGTACCCCTGTCTGCACACGGAGGCGGGCGGCAAGAGCCGAGGGGATTGGGCACACCTCGGAATATAACACATGGGAGTGCTTTATGCCGACGGGGAGTGGGCTCCCTGTCAGCACATAATTGAGGGCTATGGTAAGCCGGCAGGAGTTGGACACCCCCGAAGTCAGCAGTTGGGCAGCTGCCCGCCATGTACACAATGTGGCCGAGCACGTCGGGAGGTCCGCTGTGTCTGACAAGCTTTGCTCGGATTGCAGCGGACCTTTCCTTAGATGTGCTCACCACATTATGTATGCATGGTGTGGCGCCGGCATGCAGACTGATTGGGGAATGAGGGACGCACCTACTGATGCATGCCCTGTATTCGCCCAACAGCGACTGTGCCTCCAAATCTCCACTGCTGCAAGATGTTGGCTGTGCAAGCGCACCAACATAATAAAAATGATTGATTGATTAGTAAGATTCTTGGAAACCAGCACCACAAATCGGCCAAGCAAAGGCAAAGCAGCTGTGTTACCAAATGGAGGGGACCACCAGAAAGGAATGTATAGATTCCAGCAAGAAAAATGCCACAGTTGCAGTCAGATGGGTCATTTAGCATGAGTCTGCAGAAGAGCATCATGCAATGCTAATATGCAATACATTACAGACACCATGCCAAAAGATGAACAGGGAAAGTCCTATTGTGACTGTTCATTGTCTATGCTATGGAAGACAGTGAAGAGAGAATTTGCCCCCAGATTGATTAGATGGGCAACCCAGTAAGCATGTAGCTTGACACTGGAGCAGCAGTATCACTTGTGCCAGAGCACATCTACATGGGGTGTCTCCACACATTACAGTCATCCCATATCCAATTAATAATATACACAAGAGATGCATTCCCTGGGCTGACAGAGATTCAGGTACCAGTTATCAGTGATGGAGGAACACTTACCTTGCCTACAGTTGTGGTGTAGTATTCAAACAACATGGAGTCTTGCTGTATTCTGACTATTGCAGTTAGCCCCAGCACTCAACCTGCCCCAGAGAGTAGAGGGTTAATTTCTATGCAGAACATAGAACATTGAGCTTGAGTTCGGTTCAAACCTCTGTCTGCTGCACTTTGAAGCACAACTGTCAGATTCTTTACTCCGCCTAACAGAACGGCTGCTCCGGAGATTTCTCCTTTGCTCATGGTTAGAAAGTCAGATAAAGTCTTCGGTTTTACTGATTTTTTTTCACAAGTTTCGGTTCAGATCTCTATCTGTGGTACAGTAAGTACTAGGTAGTGAACTAGACATAGTAAACTTGTGGAAATTGTAAAAACTGATTTTTCGACTGGTTCGGCTGAACCGGCCATTTAGTGATTTATATATTCTGTCTTTGTTTTTAAACTTAAAGTGTGGTTACTGATCCTTATCGGTTTTAAAAAAACTGCATTTTCTTGTGTTTTTTTCCAATACCCGTGACACAGTTAGAAACCGATAAGGGTGTCTTGCCTGGTTGCTTGCCATAAAAAGGGTAAGTTTGTGGTTAGGATGGCTACGTTTGAGAAACCCAAAAGAAAAACCGGGCCCACTGGGTTTCAACACTGCAGTGTGTGTGGGGAGGTCTTTGCTAAGGATGATCCCCACACCACCTGTGTTTATTGTCTGGGGTTTGACCACTTCAATTCAGACTGCCAAATCTGTAAAAATTTCACTAAGTCTACCCCACAAAAAAGATTAGGTAGGCTCAGCGATAAGGAGGCTGTGAAGTCCGCTGACCCGGATGTCCAGCCCGGTTCGGTTCCGACCGAACCTGAGGGAGTGCCCTTTGACCAAGGCAATACTTCTTCGGGCAAGAGGAGAGCCAATTCTGATGGATCAGTTCCTAGAAAAATAAAAAGAAAAGAAAAATCAGCCGGTTCGGATCTAGAGACCCATTTTACGACCGCCGAAGAGATTGCCAATGCGATAAGGATTGTAGAATTGCTTCATCCGGTTCAGTCTGATCCAGCGCCTTCTGGCAGGCGCTCCATTCGGTCAATTCCTCCGGTTCAAGATTATGCCCCTGAAGATTTCTATGAACCGGATTGGAGGGGGATGAAGATTATGATGATGGCGATGATGATGGTGTGGGAGGTCTGGTTGAGCCCATTGAACTGGACATCTCCCCAGACAGGCCTTCTGGTGTTTCCCCTCCTAGGCTTTCTGAGTCCCCTTCCCACTACATGTTTTACAGGAAAGTGGCAGAAACCCTTCAGCTCCCTGTGGAAGAAGCTGTAGAGGAACAAGAGGAACCTGATTATGTGGAGATGATGGACATCCCAGAGTCCACGAGACTGTCTATTCCCCTTCATAAGTCTTTTGAGAAACAGACACAAAAGATTTTAAAAACTCCAAATTCTGTACCTCCTGTTGACAGAAGGATGGACAACAGGTACACCTTATCAGGTTCAGGTACAGAGTACTTGTATCAACAATGCAGCCATGTTGGGGTTGTGCAGGCTGCAGCTTTTGATAAGGCTAATATACCCTTGGCTTCACACCCCCCAGATAAAGATTCTAGGAAGCTGGATGCCATGGCAAAGAAACAGTACATGGCATCCACCTTGGGACTCAGGCAGGCTAATTATATGGCCTATGCAGCCAGGTACCAGAAGTCCAGGTGGGACACTGTACTGGCACTGGCTAAGCAGGCCTCCCCCCAGCTAGCCTCGGAGCTGGAGGGGGTGGCTGCTGATGGGATTGAGGCATCTAAGGTACAGTTCCATACTGCTGTGGACTCCAATGATGTGTAATCTAGAGTCATGGCTACATCTGTGGCTCTTCGGAGAATGGCTTGGCTCAGATGTACTAGTCTTTCACAGGACACCCAGGATAAGGCCATGGATTTCTCTGTGGTGGGTAATTCTCTGTTTGTGGAGCAGACAGAGAATTACATGAAAAAGATGGATCAGTATAGGACCACCTATAGGAGTGCACAGGCCAAGGAAAGGCAGGCAACTCCTCAAAGGCAGCAGGCTAGGGGCAGGGGCAGGCCTTTTCATAGGCCTTTCTACCAAGCACAGGTCTCTTCTCCCTTTCCTCAGAGGGGGTTCTTCAGAGACAGGGGCAGAAGGGGGATTGGCAGGGCTGCATCCATCCCTCAACCTAAGGCTCCTGCCAAGCAGACACCCTGATGTGTCAGCCCAGGTCGACTCCCCCATT
Organism: Neoceratodus forsteri; assembly: GCA_016271365.2. NCBI lineage: Eukaryota > Metazoa > Chordata > Ceratodontiformes > Ceratodontidae > Neoceratodus > Neoceratodus forsteri. The sequence goes on from CM028137.1 coordinate 237,125,554, forward strand.
CCTGTAGGAGGCAGGCTGGCTTACTTCGTCCAGGACTGGATGTCTGTTACCTCAGACAAGTGGGTCGTGGAGGTAGTAAGCCAGGGGCTGGTTCTCAGCTTCAAGAAATTTCCAAAGCTGAGGGCCAGATCTTTTCCACCTGCAAGCATCTCCGAAACCATTACCCTAGAGGCAGAGGTTTCATCTCTACTGGCTCTAAAGGCTGTAGAGAGAGTTCCTACATTGCACAGGGGCAACGGTCTGTACTCCAGGTACTTCCTTACCCCAAAAAAGACAGGGAAGTGGCGACCCATCCTAGACTTAAGATACCTGAACAAACATCTTTTAAACCCAAAATTCAAAATGGTGACTCTGGGAATAATCCTTCCCTCTCTAAGGCCAGGGGACTGGCTAGCCTCCCTGGACATAAAAGATGCCTACTTTCACGTTCCCATCAGGTGCTCCCACAGAAAGTACCTCAGGTTCAAATTGCTTTCAGGCCATTATTAGTTCAAAGCTATGCCTTCGGCCTGACATCAGCTCCAAGGATATTCACAAAATGCCTAGCAGTAGTAGTGGCCTTTGTAAGAAGGAAAAATATTTCCATATTTCGGTACCTGGATGACTGGCTCATTGTGGGTCAGTCCCCAGACCAAGTCAAGTCAGACCTTCAAGTGACTCAGCAAGTGCACACTTCTCTAGGATTCCTTCTCAATCTTCCCAAGTCAGTTCTCGAGCCTGTACAGCTCCTCACCTTCATAGGAGCAGAGTTGGATACAGTCAAAGCAAGAGCTTTTCTTCTCCTGGAAAGGGCAAGGGCTACTGTAGAACTGGCTTCTTCATTCCACCTTTTGGTCTCTTGGCCAGCAAGGCAGTTTCTTCAACTTCTGGGCCACATGGCAGCTTCTGCAGCAGTGGTCCAAGGGGCCAGATTTCAGATGAGGGACATTCAGTTTCACCTGAGGGCCTTTTGGTCTTAGAAGAAAGATTCTGTAACCAAACTAGTTCCACTGACCCAGACTCTGATCCAGGCTCTCCAATGGTGGCAGGATCAGGGCAACCTCAGGCAAGGAGTCCCATTCATCACTCAGTCTCACTCTGTGGTCCTAACCACGGATGCTTATCTATTGCGGTGGGGAGCCCATCTGGGGGCTCTCACAGCCCTGGGACTGTGGTCCCCTCAGGAATCCCTTCTTCATATCAATCTCTTGGAACTCAGGGCAGTCTTTCTGGCACTGCAAGCTTTTTCTCAGTCAGTGCAGAACAAGGTGGTTCAGGTCAGGACAGACAACACCACCACCACCATGTGGTACATCAACAAGCAGGGAGGCACTCGGTCCACAGCCTTGTGCATGGAAGCTATGAAATTGTGGTCCCTAGCTTATTCTCTGCAAACCTCTCTGATAGCAGTCCACCTTCCAGGGAAGGACAATGTGCTAGCAGATGCATTGAGCAGGATCTTCCAGGGCTATCACGAATGGTCCCTGGACCCTCTGGTGTTGAAAGTGATTTTTTCAAGGTGGTGCACTCCAGAGATAGATCTTTTTGCAGCCCCAGACAATCACCAACTTCCTGTGTTTTGTTGCAGACCCCCAGTCTTGGGCTCAGTCCCTCTGGATGCTCTGATTTTGAACTGGGAAGGGAAATTTCTATATGCCTTCCCTCCCTTTCCTCAACTGTTCAAGGTTCTGGTTAAGGTAAGATCACAACCTTGCAAAGTGATTCTGATTGCTCCAGATTAGGCCAGGCAGCTTTGGTGCCCCCTGTTGCTGTCCCTAGCAGTCCATCTTCCCCTGTCTCTTCCCAGGAATTACAACCTGTTAACCTCCTCTCAGGGGAGGATTTGGTACCCCAATCTTCAGTCTCTCAATCTCAAGGCATGGCTCTTGAAGAGTTAGAGTATGCAGATTTGCATCTGTCCCGAGGGGTTCTGGATATTCTCAAAGCCTCTCGAAAGACTGCCACCAGAAAAACTTACAACTCCAAATGGAAAAGATTCAGCATTTGGTGTTCCAAGAAGCATATATCCCCAGACACTGCTGAATTGTCTACAGTTCTGGATTATATGGTTCATCTTAAAGGCCTAGGCCTCAGACCAGCTACTCTCAAAGTACATTTGTCAGCGGTTTCTGCTTTTCTGTCAGCAGGAAAGCCGTCCTCACTGTCATCTCATCCTGTATTCTGTAAATTTTTCAAGGGATTGCTTCATACCAATCACCCCTTTAGGGATCCTACCCCTGCTTGGGCTCTTGATGTTTGCATTGCTCAGCTTATGCAACCCCCTTTTCAGCCTTTGTCTTCAGCAGAGCTTAAGTACTTGACTTGGAAAACTGTGTTCCTGGTAGCTATTATCTCTGCCAGGCGTATCAGCGAATTGCAAGATCTGTCAGTGGAGCCTGATTTTATCTCATTCCATAGAGATAAGGTGGTCCTTAGAACTAATAGGAGGTTTTTACCAAAAGTGGTTTCAGATTTTCATATGAACCAGTCTGTCTCTCCCTGTGTTCTTCACTGATCATTCTTCCTCGGGAGAAAGAAGTTTACACAGTTTGGATGTTAAAAGAGCCCTTAGTTACTACATTGAGCGTACTAAGGCTCACAGGTTTGACTCCCTTCAGTTGTTTCTCACTTATGGGGAATTGGGTAAGGGCAAACTTGCCACTAAGAGAACTATTGCCAGGTGGATTGTCTCTTGTATTCAATTCTGCTATGAGAAGCTAGGCAAAATACCTCCCTCAGGCCTGAGGGCTCATTCGACTAGGGGTACAGCTGCTTCCCTGGCTGCGGCCAGGGATATTCCTTTGTTAGAGATATGTAAAACAGCCACCTGGAAAACAGTCCATACATTTACCAAGCATTACTCCCTGTACATCTAGGCTAGGAGTGATGCTCGGTTTGGTACAGCAGTACTGCAGAGCCTATTTCCAAGGTTGGTTCGATTCCCTCCTCCATGGAGGTACTGCTTGGTAGTCTGCAATAGTCAGAGTACAGCACGACTTCATGTTGTTTGAAGAAAAAATTACTCACCTTAGTAATTATGTTTCTTCTAATGGAGTCTTGCTGTATTCTGACCTCCGTCCTTACCTCCCCTCTCAGAACCTGTTTTTGGGAAGTGGGCTGGCAGGTGCAGTGTTGCACCCCAGGGGTGCTTTTGGGTACTCCCTCCTTTTAGAGAGGGGGAATGGGTTATATTATTAATTTAACAGTCTTAAATTGTTCACTACCTGGTTTTTGATTTTTGATTTCTCGACTTGAGTCTTTTGGGGATCCAAAATATTTGGTTGCCATTTGGCTAGTAAAAATGTTACAATTACCACATAGTAGTTAGTTAGTATTAGCTCGTAAGAATCTGACAGTTGCGCTTCAAAGTGCAGCAGACAGAGGTTTGAACCAAGCTCGAGCTTAACATTCTATGCTCTGTATAGAAATTAACCCTCTACTCTCCGGGGCAGTTTGAGTGCTGGGGCTAACTGCAATAGTCAAAATACAGCAAGACTCCATTAGAAGAAACATAATTACTAAGGTGAGTAATTTTTTCTTACAGACCCACACTGCTAGAAAGGAATTGGCTGGATAAAGTCAAACTGAACTTTGGAAAGATCTTCTTTAAAGCAATAACAACTGCACTACAAGAAACAGTAAGGAAGGTGTTGGACAAACACAGACCTATTTTCAAAGAGGGTTATAACACAATTCAGGAATTAAAAGCAAGACTCTGAGTGTGAAAAGGTGCTGTTCCTAATAACCACAAGCTTCAGCCTGTGCTGTATGCCTTGAAAGAAGCAGTGAAGCAAGAGTTGGATTCACTGGAGTGGCCTACTATCATGACACGGGCAGAGAGGAGTCACTGGACTGCACCTACAGCATATCCTAGTACCAAAGCAGAATCAGGTAAGGTTCTGTGGTGACTACAAGGTCACAGTCAACCGCTGAGTAGAACCAGCATTTTACCCGATTCCCAATGCAAGGACTTGCTAGCCACACTGCTGGCAGCAAATTTTGAGTAAACTAGACTTATCATATGCACATCAGCAGTTACAGTAGAATGGGAGCATGACTCTGAGCTATTCCTGACCATAAACAACTACTAAGGGCTCTACCAGTATCTTCATGTGGCCTATGAAGTTTTAATGGAACCAGAAATCTTCCAGCACATGATGGAGCAGATATTATACAATTTGGCCCAGGTAATCCACTTCTTGGACAATATTGTGATAATAGCACCCTCAGTGGAAGAGCATCTGCTGATCTTGGAACAGATCCTGACCAGATTGCAGAGGTACTATATGGCACGAGAGTGAATCTTGCTAAATATTAGTTTCCCCAGGATTCAGTTGAGAACCTGGGCTATTGAGCTGAAGTCCAGGGACTGCACTCAACAGATAGCAAGAGGGTCGCCATTGTCAATGTCCCTTCTCTATCCAATGTGACAAAAGCAATGATTTTTTTTTCTTCACCTACTGAATTACTATGGGTGTTTTATGGCTAACTTATCTACATTGCTGCAACTATTTCTTGGCTTGTGTCAAGAGAATGCCAAAGTGGAACTGATCACTGCACTGTGACGCAGCATTCTAAGTCTTCTGGGGGCAAGTGGCTAGCTTATTATGACCCTAAAAAGCTTCTGAGAATGACATGCAACACATCTCCATGTGGGCTGATGCAACCATTTCTCACTTTTTGCCATCCGATAAAATGCACCCAAATGCTTTCTCATTGTGGATGCTTTCTCCCAGTGAAAGGAATCATGCTCAGACTGTGAGGGAAGCATTGAGCATGATGTTCAGTGTAAAGAAATGATAATACAGCAGACAGTTTATCTTACCCATGTATCACAAGCCTCTTTTGGCCATGGGGCCTAAGGCAGTAATGCCAATGCTCACTGCTTTAAAGATGCAACCCAGGACCATGATATTGTTTGCACTTGATTATAGTATAGAGTATTAGCAAATGTGCTTAACTAGAAGCTGATCTCTGTTTTCCATGTCTCTCTCTAAAGTTACCACACCTACCATGTATCATGTTATAGATGACAGCACAACCTACAAAAAGAGATGACTCCCTGCCACTGCACTAGGAGTATATTTTACATCCGCACATGAACACAGTGAGACACAATTGCAACCCCTCTCCAGGGGGCCCCTAACACAGACCCAGCTAGCTGCACACCACTGTTCACCTCCTTTGGCATTTTGCACCTAGATTCCATGATCAAGGGATGGGGAGAGCCAAGAGGACCAATGAGGCATTGGCATTTGTTGAAGCCTACTGTAACATGGATCCTCAATCTTAAAACATGTAGGAGCCACACTTCAAAGATGGGCAGCCTCCAGCAATGGAGCACACCTCTGCATGCTGCACTGCTGCCAATGGAGACTGCTGCCCATCCCGCCCACCAACACAAGGGAGGGTGAGACTGGAAATCAAGGACAGGAGCTCTATAAAACACTTTTGTGGGGCCTCTGCCCCAGGAATCCATGTTCATGGCCATCTTGGATTACCCCTGACTCCTAGAACTGCCAGTCAGTGGGCTGGAGGCATAAGCTTGCTCCTGAAGACCTCTGGGAGCATAAAGGATAACAGATTCTGATGTATTTTTTGGACCTATAGGGTCTCATTGAATATGAGTTACAGCCAGCTGAACCACTGGGAGCTGATATCTCTGACTGTGGCTATAAGAAGAGAATTGTGCTGGAGACTGGTAGATCTGGGAGAGATCTTGGAAGGACAGGACCTGCTGTCTGGAGAGAGTTCAATCTGCACCAACAAAGGCCTTGCTTCTGGTGTCGGACAGCTGTGAAGGAGTCCTACTTCAGCAACAGGATGCAGACTGTAGTAATGGGGAATTTCTCCTTATGCCCAATGCCCCTGCCCTGGGTCATGCCCTGAGGTCACTACTATCACCTATCTTGTTTGCAGTGTATGTGCTGCCCCTGGGTGGGATCATCATATGGAAATATGACTCTTGGCCAGCTGGTTATGATTACTGTATGATATTTGTAATATAAAAATATAGTATGTGAGTCTGTGCTCCATGGGTGCCCCCCCCCCAGGTTTCAGTGAAGCAGGAACCATTTAATTAACTGACTTACTTCAGAATGGCATTTTATTACTTTTTTATGATATGCCAAGGATCTTTGAAGTGGAAACAAAATGGGACTTTATGAGTCTGCCAGGGGATGAGTCTAATAAACTTTTATGACGTCTTAAGAGGAAGAACATGTTATACCACCATGGTGCTAAAAGTTATAAAACCCTTTGATATGCCTTGAGAATAGGAACTGCCAAGATCAAAGAGAAAATGTTTAATTAAGGAGTCATATTTAGGAAGTGGAATTTTTGCTGATGCCACCTTATTTAATATACCTCCTGATAGGACATCCTGTTTGTAATTTTTTTATATTCTAAATGGAGGAGCTAGATGACTCACAGAAAGGGTGTAGAGAGACACAGTTTAAACTAATACTGGTGTCTGATCTTGATGTCATAATCATTTTGGGACTCAAAGACAGCTTGCTGATCTAACTATAAGCACTACAGAGGTAATACATTAGATAGAAAAAGTCTAAATGTATTGTGGTAGGAGTTTTTGTTTTGTATTTTTCTTGTTTTCTTTTAAGTGATTGTATGCTCTTTGATAAATTGCTCTGTGTTTACATTTTTCATATTTTTATCATCATTTAGTAAAATCTTTATTTAAAATACTGCCTGGGTTTCTCTCAGTTCTTTTTGCATGTAATGTATAGAGGGTTAAGACTGACAAAAATCTTTATTTAAAAGACCGCCTGGGTTTCTCTCAGTTCCTTTTGTATGTGATGTATAGAGGGTTAAGACTGGCAAAAAACTTGATGGTGTTACTAAACTGGGAAAAGGTAAGAATATACCAAAGGTCTTTTATAGAATTTTAAGGGTTCATTTAGGAAGCCTAGCTTGGTGCCTCTGGCGAAAGAGTGTACCGCAATCTCCGAAGAGGGTACATATCTGAGCCTGTACATTTGGGTATGCTAGCACAAGGTTCACAGTTTGAATCCCCCCAGAACTTGAGACTAAAGGTGATTCAGAGCCAAAAGCAGACAGGAGGGTTACCCTGTCTGTTACCTGTTCACATTACTGTGCTCGGAGGTTGGCACTGTGGGAGCAGAGGGCCTGACCTGCTGAGTGCATTTGTGACTGGTACAATCTGGGTTTTTACTGCTGTGCAGATGACACCCAGTTGTACATTCATTTGCACCCATAACATAGGATGTGGTGAAGGTGCTGAATATATGTCTGGCTGAGATCCAGAAATGGATGGCACTGAGCTGGTAGAGACTCACTTTGGACAAGGCTGAGATTTTAGTGATCCATTCAGGCCAAAGGAAGGGAGCGATGGCAGCTGAAGAGGTTATGATGCTTAGGCTCAGGTCCTCAAGGCTGGAGGCCATACAAAGTTCAAAAATCTGGGGACAACACTTGAATAATCCCCTGAAAGGTATTTATGTATGTGCTGCTGATGATTACCTTATTTATAAGTATTTTTATTGAATAGTTATTTATTTATTTTTCTGTGGTTATGTACTTATTGCTACATCTTTTATGCTATATGTTTTGTGAGGCACCCTGAGCTGCCGGGGAAGGATGCCATACTAAATGAACTCTATTACTACTACTGCTATGACTTCAGCATTTTGTTGCAGAAGTATTGATGCATGCATTTGTATTCTGTACATATTGTGTTAGCAAGTAATTTTAATTAACTAATTCTCCTCCAGTCAATATATATTTCATATTCAACCCTCTGTTATTGTAGCAGTTAATTATGCCAAGTGGATTTCAGTGTATAAACATTCAATTGCATTCACTAAACCAGTACAATGGTTATGTGATTTTTACATCAGAAACCAGTGATGAGTCTGACATCACAAAACCCTGGGCAACTTATACCACTGTAACCCACCAATAAAGAGTTGCAGGCCTTCTCCTCTTGTAAGCAAGCAGAATGCCACGTGCACAGCTGGGAGGGTCTGCTGCAACCACACAACAAAAATCAAAGTCAAAAAAGAACAAATTGTGTTGTGCAAATAAAACCAAAGCAGCTTAACAACAGGTAAATCCAGGTATTTATCATGGTATATTGAGAGAGAAGCTACAATAGATGTAGCCCAGTACATTGACACCTGTATGTTTTTTCATCGGGGGGGGGGGGCTTCTCCTTTACACCCAGGTACTGGAACCCTTTTCCTCTGGGGTTGCATTATGTCTCCTCTCATCAGCTCGTCAGGCCTAACCTGAGAAAATATCTGCTTATATTAGCAGGAGTAGTAGTAGTAGTATATTTAAGCAATCTACCATGACAAGGGTGTGGGTTACACTAGGATTTACAACGCTTGGTGTGTTGTTTGGTCACGAGGCCAATAGCCCTCCTGTTTAGCATTTTAAAAAAGTAAAGAAAATGTTCTTTTTACCTTTTAAATGGTTTTTATTGTTGTTATTGCTCCGCCAGAAAAAATTAGTATCCGTCTCCACGTTCCCCGAGCAAGAGTGTGTGTGGTTCTAATTTTGTGCATTGAACTCTTGGCTGGTCCCATCCGGTCAGTGGTCTTTTGGCTGTTAGGGAACATATTTAGGAGAATTTAGAAGTTTATTTAAATGGTCACTGTGATGTACACCTCGCGATGAGAAAGAACTGCTGCCCGGCTTTTCGCTGAGGAGAAAAAAAAAAACCTCCAATCATCTCGGGATTCAAGGGTCCTGTGAGGAAGTGGAGCCAATGTGAACAAGTGGGACACAGCAGGTGAGGCTGTTGTCAATGGTTACCGAGGAGCTGCTGTGACAAAAAAATACTGTTATAGAAACTTTGGGAGTAAGGGCGAGGTTACACGGGTTGTGACAGATAACATTTAATTGTTTGTGTATAGCACTTGTCGGCGACTTCAGTGGCACAATCTAGCATGGCAGTTAGAATTGTAGCGAGAGGGCGGCGGCTGGCATGGATACATGCTAGCTTGGCAAGTGGTGCGGTTTGTCGGCACTTCTTCCCATTGGTACTAGTGAGGAACTACAACAGGTTCGAAGTGCCAATCAACCAGTCAGGGAACGGCATTTTCGGAACCCATTGTATAATTATTTATATAGCATCCAATCCCTCAGCTCTGGGCATGTTACACAAATGATCCAATATAAATGAACAACAGTCAGTAAATATCTTACAGCATAAATTTACATCATAAATAGAATAAATTACAAATCAAGTTGGGTATTTGATTAAGTGCTGGCATTTGTACATCATTTATCATACTGGCTGCATGAGAGGTATATATTTTGCTACAGTATTTGATTACTGTTGCATCCCAGATGCAGTCTGATGTAATCCTCCTTCTGGGTTATCATACATTACTATGCTGTTCTTGATGTGGTTTTCAGTCCTGCTTGTGCTGTAATTTGCTGTGCTTGACATAAGTTATCAATTTTGTATTAGTCATTGTAGTATAGCTCTATCCTGATTGTGCCTGAAAATAGATATTGTATGTCTAGTGCACAGGCCAGCTGAACAAAAGCTAAACAAGTAAAGTCATAAGCATGCCTCAGCCAACTGGGAAGCACTTTGTATTTACACTGACTACACAAGTTTGTTGAGTCTTACTACTGCGAAATGGTCTTGAACCCAATGTTGCAGTAAGGGCCATAACATGTAATGAATAAAATACATACAATGAGTCCTGCAGCATTCAGGATGATTATTAAACTGATAATAAGGCATGGTACATACAGTAAGCAGTGAAGGTTGCACTTACACTTTTTCAGCTTTGACCTGTAGATGGCACTGAAGAACATCTTTCAGCTGCATCCTGGAAATCCACATTTCCAGTGGTGTTATACTCCCTCCTGCTGTAATGACTGGATGGAACTGTCTCACTCAGCCTCTCACATATCACATATGCTGGTGTAAGAGGAATGATGGCTGGGACTTGTAGGGCTCTACTACTACCACACCGACTGGTGGAATGCTCCAGACAGCTAAGTCCTGCTACGTACATTTTTTTAATGCTGTTTTTGTATTCACATTGGTCTTTTGCATGTGAAGTCGCGGCCAATTAATAAATGAATTAAGAAGACAGCAACAATGAGTTAGCATTATTTTTCTGCACATATTGTAGTGCTGAAGGGTTGGTCCGACTAGGTGTGGGTGGTAGCATCTAGTATATTGCACATATGCTGTATGTACTTTTATTTATTCATAATATTTGATTTGTGCAATAATGTTAAAGTAATCTGCTGCTGTAATGCCCCTCCAGGAACCCCAAAAGTGTTGCAGCTGAATGGCTGTGGCTATGTGCACAATTAATACAATTTCTGATTTGGGCAATGGACCTGTCTACATGGCAGTGGTGTCCAAACTACCTTGCCAAGTTCTGGGCAGTAGCAGCTTAGACCTACTAGGGAAGCAAGATTTTCAGGGTATCCATTTCTTTTGGGGGGGGTACTTCCATTTTTTTATCGCATTTTTTGTCCTCTCCTCCATGGACCTGGCAGGGGCTATGACTCCCTCCCCCCCGAGTGGTACGTCCTCCGGCTCATCGGGGCCATCATGGGTCCTGCCAGGTCCCGGTATTTTTCTCCATTTTTCTCTCATGCCCCCACACCTGTGCAATGGGCGTAGCAGCCATCTTCGCCTCCACGGAGGCAAAGCACACTTGGGCATGGGTCGAACCCCTCTTATGCTGACACACACAGCACACAAATCACCCACTCGAGGAAGGACAGCAGTCCTCTGGACGCTCAATCCTTACCTCCCATGCCAACCCCCGAATGATCTGAGTCCATTCGCAAACCTCGGTCACTGGCGTGGTGTGAAGTGTGGCGTCCAGCGCTTCAGCCCTCAGAGCCACCAGGCTATGGTGGGGTACTTCTTTATATATTTTCAGATCACATTGAAAGAAAATAAAAGACACAGGATCCCATAATGCACTTATATTGGACAATTCAGATTAAAAATACAGTACTAAAACAGAAGAAAGAAAACAGAAAATAAATATTTAATACTGGGATACCACACATGAAGGATAAGTCCTCTCAAAAAAGGAGAGATGGGAAACACAAGAGATTGATATTAGTAACCTCAGTAAAGTTAACTACGTGGTTTTATCAACCCCAGTGTCCAGCAGACTACAATATAATACTGGTAGTAGCATGCCACAGGCTAGAACTGGCTGCAGTGCCCTTATATTAGGGTTGCATTGGGATTTTCTGTTTAAACCCCTGTTTTCAAATACGTGTAGCTTGACCATCATAGACCTTAAGATTATGAAATTTGGCATGCATCATCTCAGTCATAGTATCTACTAACACAGACAATTTTTAGAAATCTGTTCATTTTTGAGTTATAGAGTGCTGAACTTATGTATTTTGCCAATTTGTAAGCCAAATATTTGCCACTAGAGAAAAATAACAAAGAGTTATGTTACCAAAGTTACAGGTTTCTTGGATATTATGGAGGAACATGTATTTTTTTGTTGTTTGGTGAAAAAAATGTTAATTAGTTTTAAAGTAATTAACGATATATTGTTTGCACATGTTCAGGTCACCTAAAGCATAGCTAAAAGAACCACAAAGAGTTATGTTATGAAAGTTACATGTTTGTCAGATGTTATGGAGCAACTTGTCCTTTTGCTGGTTTAGTGAAAAAAAATGTGAATTCATTCTGAAGTTATTTACCATTTATTGTTTGCACATGCTCAGATGGAAAAAATTGCTAAATATGTATTTCAACAAATAGAAGCTGCCCTCAAATATAAGCTGCTGGTCATAATAAATGCTTGTTTTTGCAATAAATTTTATTCCGAGTCTATCACGTGGTACAACATGTAAACACATCAAACATAACAATAACAGAAAATAAAAGAAAGATAATGAAGTACAGCAATCTGTCCATTGTCCACATTTCATTGATTAAACTTTACAGTGATGTTACCTGAGCGTTCACATGCAATATCAGTGACCCAGGCTAAAAAGGGTCTTAGATATGAGAGTTAAGCCACTGTTGCAACCCCATCTATGCCAGCCTTGCCTTTTGCTCTAGGGTGGGGTTGCCTTCTTTTTGCTCAACATAAGCCATAAAAGGCAACCAGTAGGCTTTGACCTTCTCTATACAGTTCCTTAATTTTGCCATCAGCCATTCCATTTGCAGATTACTTTTATAATTCTGCAGCCATATTTCCCCCATCGGAGGTGTTATTTGCAACCATTTTTGCGTAATAGCCATGGAGGCTGCTGCTACCAGTATATGAAATAGGTACACTTTCCCTTCAATCAAACCTCCCTGCCCAGCTGTGCCCTCCAATATCAGGTACTTGATCTTTATGGGTGGCTCAGTTCCCAGTTTCTGGCCCGTGGCCTTGGCCACCTCCTCCTAGTATCTACTCAACTCCAGGCAGAAGATGTCACTCATGGTTCACTCACATTTGGCATTGTCTCTGGCACCTATCTGTGTGGCTGGGACCATAATGGGCCGTGACTGATGGAGTCTTAAAGAACCTTGTCAGCACTTTCAATCTGTGCTCTCGCAAGTATTTGAGGCTGTGGATATCTTTACCCTGTCTGACACCTACCCTTTTCTTTCTCAGGTAAAGTAATTTCTGCCTCCTATTCCCATATATGTTGTACTTCTGTCCTGAGATGTGTTGGAGTAGGAGCAAAGATCTTATCCAACTGGGATATGACATCCGGCACCCCAGCCCCCTCTGATATTTTGTCTAGTAGTAATCTTAAAGGGCCATCTTCTCTCTCAGTTGTTATTTGCAAGAGTCCTTGGACAAGAAGTTCCTGACCTGCAGAGAACAGAAAAAGCCCCTTTGGGGGAGATTAAACTCCTGCCTAAGCTGGGTAAAGGATTTCACCTTACCTGTCTTCAATAGCTACTCCAACCTACAAATCCTTCTCCTTCTTAATATTCTATATATGGGATCACCACAAAAAAGCCTCCAAAGTTCTAGTGCTCAGTCCCTCTGAGTGGACTAATCAGATACTGTGCCACTAACCAAATTCAATTTTATGCTTGTAGTCCACACTCCACATGGCGGTGGGTCCCAAACAAATGCAGTGCACTCACACGGAGATTAGTAAGAACTGTGATTAAAAAAAGTGCTCAAACCTACAGTACCATATTTTGCAGGTCTTCCTTTTTTTCGACACACACAGTCTCACCACTTTTCATTCATATGCAGGGAGTTTCAGCAGCAATGTACAGCACCATCCATGTCACAAAGCATTTGTAATCCTTAGCTGGCAGGTTTTTATTTTATTTTATTTATTTAAGGATTTGGAAAATACCTTTGAGCACAAGTTCTTTTACAAAGGTTCCTCGTCAGTTGTACAAACAATTAGGCATGCATACATACATGCATAATACATTAGCTGGTTCAGAACATACATTAAGTTTCAAACACTACAATGTTATTACTAGTACTAGTGAGGTACAGCATCAGTAGGAGTAGTAGCAGTGGAGAGGTACTAGGAGAGAGCCGGTGGAAGTTTGGGGAGTGTAGAGCAGCCATGAGTAAGGGCATTGTCAGGGAGGAGGGAGGATAATGGTGTTAGTTTGGTGCCAAGGGTGGGAGAGTACCAGGTGGGTGGAGAAGTTTCTAGCTATCACTAGCTGGAGAAGCAGGGGTTAAGCAGGTTGCCATATGGGTTACCATGGAGGGGCATGGGGTGGAAGGTTAGAATCTTCAGAAGCAGTCACACTCTGTGCTAATGAGGTGTTGCCTTAGGCCGTTTTTGAAGTGGGATAGGCAAACGGAGGTTTGAATAAGCACGGGGATTTCATTGAGCCATAGGGGGGCCCTGAAGACAAAGGTGCACTGTCCCTGTGCGGTTTGATGGAAAGGTGTTGATAGGGCTCCCCTCGCCCTACCTCTGGTGACATAGCTGTTGGCACTCAGTGAGAAGATGTTGGATACATGGGGGGAGGGTTTTGCCCATTAACGCCTTCTTACCTATGAGGCAGGTTTGGTACTTTATCCTGTTGTTTAGAGTCAGCCACTTAGTCTGTTCTCACAAAGAGCAGGTGTGCATATTTCGATCTGCAGCCAGTGTGAGCCTGCAAGCCTTGTTGCGATCAATATGTACTCTTTTTAGTGCTGTATCTGTAGCCACACCGTAAATCACCAGACCATAGTCAATGGTTGAGAGGATAGAACTGGAGACTGAGAGGCGGAGGGCCTCAGGGGTAAGATATTTCTTATGCCTATAGAGGACACCCACCTTGGTGTATACCACCTTACCCACTGAGTCGATGAGCTGGGTGAAGGTGAGGTTGTCATCTAAGGTGATCCCCAGGCATTTGAATGATTGCACTTGTTCCAGCAGCTGTCTGACTTTATTAGAGATGGTGATGGGGAGGAGCTTCTTTTTGAGCTGTGGGCTGGTTATGAGCATAGCCTTGGTCTTTTTTATAATTTAGTAGAAGTTATGTGTGCTGAACCAGTCCTCAAGTTTGTTGAATGAAATCTGCAGCTCGGATTATAGGGCGTCATGGGATGTATTGCAGTTAAGAAGAACTGCATCGTCTGCGTATAGGATCAGTTTAGTGTCACATGCATTAAGAAGATCATTCAGAAAAAGGCTGAACAGTAAGGGCCCCAGTATTGAACCCTGGGGACCCCTAGTGATACTTCTTGGGAGCTAGACACTGTGTGTCCTATTTTGATGCGTTGGCTTCTGTGAGTCAGGTAGTTCTTGAACCAGCATGCAGTATTGGTTGCAACACCCAGGTTCTGCAGCTGTGCCAGTAGAAGGGAGTGATTAACAGTGTCAAAGGCTTTAGTGAGGTTGATGAACACAGACCCCACCAGTTTTCCTTCATCTAGTGCCTTGTGTGCATAATGTGTGTACTACAGAAGTGCAGTGGTGGTACTATGATTCTGTCTGAAGCCGTGTTGGTTAGGGCATAAGAGTTGGTACTTGTTGAGGTACTCTGTAAATTGTGCTGCCACTATCTTTTCCTATGCTTTGGATGGAGGGGAAGGATGGAGATAGGCCTATAGTTGGCAATATTAGACTTGTCACCATTCTCGTGCACCGGTGTCATGAGGGCCTGCTGCCAGATCTCAGAGAATTGAGCAAGGGCCAGTAATTTATTGAATAGTTTTGTAATTGGCACAATGAGGGAATCTAGTGTAAGGGATATGAGTTTCATGTCTATTCCACCACTGCCCATTCTAGTTTTGCCTAGCACTTTTTTATGTGTATCAGGGTCTCCTTCACCATCACTCTTTTGAAATAGAAATCAGGATGTGAGCTCCTGAGAGGCATGCAGTTGGGATGGTCGGTAGCAGGTAGTAGGTAGTTGGGGGGTAGTACCGAGGTGGGGTCGGAGAAAGCCGTGTTGAAGGAGTCCGTGATAAGTCGTGAGTCAGTTGTAGGGTAGTTATTGATGCTGAGCAGCTGGGGGTGCTTCTTGTTGTCCTTCCCAAGGAGGTTTTTAATGTTTGCCCAAAATCTCTTCCCATCATCCCAGGGGTTTTTTAGCTATTCCTTGTGGAAGTAGGCTTTCGCTTGCTGGATAAGGTTGGTGCAGTGGTTCCTTGCAGCTCTGTAGCACTGGAAGTCCTGTTTGCTGCGGGTGAACCTGGCTTTCTCCCAGAGGCTGTCCCTGTCCTTCATCTGGGTGAGGAAATCCCTGTGATCCAACCATTTTCTTACCCCCAAAGTTTTCTTTTTCTCAGGGGGCAAAGAGAATGCAAATGCTGTTGAATCCTTCAGTGAAGTACCATAGGGCCTGGTCAAGGCTGGGTGCTGATTTGAAAGGGGACCAGTCATGTTGGGAGAGGGCCAGGGAGAAGGCCCCCAGCTTGCCCTTCCTCAGGACCCTGGATTCGATTAGGATGGGTGGGGGTTTACTAAATTTGTTTGACAACATGAGTGTGACTGGGGAGTTGTCACTTAAGGTGTCAGGCAGGACCTTGAGCTCAGAGATCCGGGAAGGGGAACTTGAGAGGAGTCAGTCTAACAGTGTGTCATTGCCTGCTTTATAGTTCTGCCTGGTTGGGCAGGATACAAGTTGGGTTAGGTTAGAAGTAGTGACCATATCCCTGAAGGGGGATGATTCCTTGCTAGCCCAGTTGATGTTAAAGTCACCTGTTATGATAAGTTCCGTGTCCTTTGGGAGGGTGACAATTGCATCCAGTATTTTGGGGAGACCCTCCATGGCTTTTTTGGGGGGTAGGTAGACTGAGGCAATGATTAATGTCTTGCTGTGCTGCCTGACCTGTGCCTTTATTGCTAATAGTTCATAGTCATCCCCTGCTATGCAAATAGGGAGGACAGAGCAGCACACGTATTCTCTGGCATAGATGAGGCAAACACCCCCTCTCTTGCTATTCCTGTCTATTCTGAAGGTTTGGTATCCCAGGAGTGCTACTTCATTGTCTTTAATTTTGCTTGATAGCCAGGTCTCCATCAGGCAGAGAATGTCGGGTGCATGGTGGGACAACCAGGCCTGGAGTTGTTCAAGTTTAGCAGTTATACTGCAGATATTCAGTGCAGTTACTCTCAGGCCCTTGACCTTGTTACCACCACTGCCTAGTAGAGTGGGAGAGCCTGGGTTGGCATGGATATTTCCTGATAAGAATAGCAGCATGAAAGCAATTTTCCTGGCTGTCAGGCTGATTCTAGTAGAGGACCAAATTTTATGCCGCTTAGTCTTGCAGTGTGTGAGGTGGGCGTCCCCTGGTGTTAACTTAGTAGGTGAAAGAATTCTTAGGTTGTAAAGGTGGGGGGAGGTCATGGAGGGCCCTGGGCATGTAGGTGGGATGCTGTTGGTGAACATCTAGGGCCCACTCGTAGCAGTTGCCATGGACGCAGATGACAGTCCACTGAATCCTAGTGATGGTTCTGGCGGAGGTTGTAGTGGTCCATTTTGGTAACGTGGGCCTGTTGCACTGAAAGAAGTTAGGAAGATCATAGTGGCAATGTACCCCATAATGGGGTGACTGAGGCAGCTTCTGGTGACCATTGCAGGCACTGCAGTGTAGAAGGTGCCGAATTGTGAGGCATTATTGCTTAAGTCACCTTGGTGTGCTACTGCTGTGGAAGGTGCCTGATTAAGAGGCATTATCACTTTAAAATTCTTTGGACTAGCATGGAAGTGTGGGTGTAGGCAGGAGTTAGGTGGAGAGGCATGGCTTACTGAGTATTTAATAGAGGCTGGGGTTGGGGCAGGTGAGCTGGAGAAAATACAGGGTTAGGGGAATTACTTACAGTCCAGGGAGCGCTGGAGAGCTGGCAGAAGAGCAGCCCTTGCTGGCTTGAAAAGTGGGCCAATCAGTGGCTCTTGCTTTTCAGTGCTAGCCAATAGGGAATCCAGGTGGAATTTCCAAAATTTGAGTGGTGCACGGAGCCTGTGGATGCCGTACCTGGGCGCTCACTCTTCAGGTGCAGTCAGGGAAGGGAGGTGGCAGGAGAGGGCACAGACTTTCTGGTCCTCCTCACGGTTTTCTTGTGTGCTTTTGCTTCAGGCATGCCTGAGGTGTGGGCCACCACCTGAGGGGAGAGAAGCAAAGAGAATCCTTGGTTAAATAGTCAGCAAATCGGGGGGGGGGAGCGGGGGATTGTTTGTTACAAGGGGGGAGGAGTCCGGCTCGTGCATTCACTCATGCACACAGATGTACTGATATTTTGGAATTACACCTTCCTCAGATCTACCCAGTGCCTTAGTCTGGATGCCTTATATACTCCGATGGGAAACATGTGACTGGTGGTGCTGATAGTACAGGCTAATCAGCTACTGTTTCTGGACAAATTGTAACTTTCATTTTTATTTTTGCGCACTGTTTCACATATATCATACACAGCTATCTCATTCACAAAATCCCAATCAGACTCATTCATTAAAACATAAAAAAACTGTTATAAAATTCTTAAGCTTTCAGGATGCGGTGGGGGAGGGGTTGTGGTGAAGCTAGGACAGTGGAACTGTAACATTCCATTTCTGCAGCTTCTAAAACCTTTATAATGTATGGGAGAGGCTTATTATTAATAGAAATCAAGAAGATTACTACTTTGTCATGCCATCGCTATGACGTCAAGTTGTGGTTAACCTTTCTTGAGTACATCATAGCAATGGCATAACAACATTGGCACCTTTGCACATGGGTGTCTCTCACTCTTTCCACATAATGCCGTGACCGTCGACAACAAAATGGCACCAAGGTACGAATGTTTCTAGGATGCTCATCCTCAATGGGGCCGAAATAACTTATTTTTAAAAAATACACTCTTGGTTAGCGAGAGACGGGCTCAGGGCTTGATCATGGGGGTGGGGGGGGGGATTTGGAAACATCAGGCAAGTCTGACCAATCAGGCAAGTCTGAAAGTAATGACCGCAAACGAAAAGCTGAAATAAGTGGAATTAGCTGTTATAATGTATGGAGCCCATACACTATAAAAGCTAATGGATGGTCATCGGACAATAACCACACCTCAATCACTTCTTGAGGTTTCCATGACAACAGTAAACCTCTCAAGTTATGCTCTCAAGGTTTACCATGTTGTCATGGAAACCTCTTGAAGTGATGACAGAGTGGTTATTGTCCGATGGCCATCCATTATCCTCTATATAATAATGTCTGTGACTCAAGCCAAAATATGATATGCAGGTCTCCAATAACTAATTGTCACAGTTGCTACCAATCTCCTTGTGAGTGCGCTGCATGTTTGGGATCTGCCTCCATGCAGAGTGCGGACTATAATTCTATATGTGGGGTCAGTCGAGCTGAGATAAGACCCATTTGCTAATCTAATTGAGGTGTATCTGCAGAGTGGTATTAACACCTCTCCCCTCCCATATTACTGCTTTCCACACCATCAGCAATTATCTGGCCCATGGATTTTGTACCCTTCCAAGTTTATTAAGCTCTATAAAGTTAAAAACCTGAGCTCCTATCACACCTTCCTCCTCCACTACTACCCCCCCAGGGCTGCCTCCCCTTTGAGGTGCGCTGCCAGGTGTTGTATCTGACAAGCCTGAAAGTAGGCCTGTACATCTGAGAGTCCCAGTCCTCCTTTATCTCTATCTAGGGTGAGAGTCGAGGTGCTAGGGGCTCGCTTGCCAGTTTTTGTATTGATTGAAGTTATCTACTACACGAATGGGACTTTCAAAGTAAAGTGCTCTCTTTGCATTATTTTTTGCTTTGACAATCCTTATTTTAATGTAGCAAGACATACCCAGTGTGCACACTAACTACTGGATATTCTATTATTTGTGGAGGCAAGCCACCTTCAGTAGTGCTGCACGGGCATACAGCTGCTGAATCACGGTGTTCTCTTTGGATTGTAAAACCCGTTAGGTCTGGGTTCACTAAGACACCCAATACTTTCTGCAAATAATTTGCAAGTATTAGAACTGTGCAGAATATAAAATTCTGCCAGCTGAATGCCTGTGGAATGACCATTCCAATTCCATGGAATTTTGCAGAATGTTTGTTAAAATTCTGTGGAATTTCACCAGATTTTAAATTTCCGTTATTTCACTATAATTTTACAAGTATGCATCCAAATGACATCAAATGTGGAAAGTAAACAGTACCCAATGACATACATAAGTGTACCAAATTTCATAGTAGTAGGTTTAAAGGGGATAGAGTTATTGGGGGACCAAACACTTAATCAAAACTTTCTTATCCAGATTTCTCCACAATGTCAGGATTTAGAGAAGAATCCAGCATGGGTATATGCACCACATTGTATGTCTCAAGCATCAATGGGAGCTGAGTTATAGATAGTCAAACATTTTGCCAAAATTTAGATTTCTGTAATTTTAGTATAATTTTGATAGTATTCATTGAAATGTTATTAAATTTGACAGCTATAAACTACATTTGTTTATGCACATAGTTTCAGATTTCTAGCTTCAAATGGGACTCAGTTATAGCCTGCCACACATGTTGCCAAAATTTAAATATTAGTTATTTCCCTCTAATTCTAAAACAACATAGCCAAATGTAACCAGAGTTGAAACATTTAAACTGCTATACCACATGGTACTTTTTGAAAAAGTTCATATTTGTAGCTTTAAATGGGATTGAATTAAAAGTAGTCAAACTTTCACAACAGTTACAAATTTACTTTTGCAAGAATGTAAACTACAAATTTATAAACCCCTGAAACGTTAAAACCAGAGAATGCAATACCATTAAATTTGGCAGGTTCGTAGTCCTTACAAGGAGACTGTGTGTGTCAATTTTATTATTTGCTTGCTACCAGAAATTGCAAGTCAAATCCCATGAGTGTTTGTGGAAATTGTAAAATTTCATGAAAAGTTCCGTAACACTGGAATTTGATAATTTCACTCAGCCTTATCTGGAGGATTCTAATTAAAGGATAGGGGTATGAGAGGCAGGTAGTGTAGAGATCACCAGGTTCAGGAGTTAGTTGCACAGTTTCACCAAGATATGGACAGCTGAGCTGGGTAGCACCATAGTGGTAGACACCCAGGTTGGAGCAAGAAAACACAGAGTGTCAACAATTCCAACCTGAATGCAGGATATTTAAGGATCACATCCAGTAAATGTATGATCCAGAGAGCTTGATATACATGCAAGTCTGGGACTTAGAGGTACTCAGAAAGATATATTGGGGGAGGACAATGTCTGAGGCAGCAGGAAGACAGACATCTGGCTATTCCAACAGGGTAGGTCGATAGAAAAAGAAGTAGATGACTCACATTTTAAGGGAGCTTGTCACTGTAAAGAATAAAGTGGATATCAGTGGGATCAGTAGTTCCACTGAGTTAATCTGGCTAAGCCAAAAGAGAAGGGGGTTGTCACCCAGAGAGGAACAGCAGGACTGCAAAAAGCTCAACCCAGCTTATCAAATGAAGTAGTGATACGTGCATTGTTAATGTTAAATTCCACAAAAGTAATTCTGGATGTTTCATCTATATGCTACCATAAATATGTGAGAAAATGTTACCAATATTTTTTTTGTTTCTACTCCAAATTTAAAACTGCTAAACCAGTTTATCCAGTTGTCGTAGACACTAGGATACAATTACTATGGATATGCATGTCAAATGTTAAGTATATGCCTGCAAGAGCAGAGAAGTTATAAACATCAACATTTTGAGTTTTCACACCATTTTGAAAATATTTACATAGTAAAGATTTGAACCCCTGTAACTTAAAAGTCTCTGATCCAATTCTCTCCATATTTAGATCCCATTCTATAAGTATTACAAAAAGGTTATATATGCTACTTTACATATGTCTGCCTCCAAAGTTGCCTGAGTTATGTGCAGATGAATTTTGTTCATGAACTTTCCCTCAAAAAATAAAATGACAGATTTTGAGCATGTATAATTTTGAGACTATGCTTCATATTGTAATGAAATCTAGTCCATTGTTAGAACACATAAAATCAAGGAATCATGCCAAATTTAAGATCTCTGACCCAGTGGACAGCTGAGATATATGCAGATAAAAATAGTCATGCGATTTCACACAAAAGATAAAATGACAGCCTTTGAGCACCTATAACTTTGAAATTATCCATTCCAATGTTATGATGTTTGGCACAGTATTGGCACTTCATACAAGGACTGAACATGTCACATTTCAGATCTCTAGCTTAAACAATGACCGAGATATGATCACATTAATAAATCTTAGAGAATTCCAATGAAATTTCATGAAATTTCTTCAAACTTCCGAGAATTTGGAATTCTCCTATTCCACACAGCTCTAGCAAGTATGTTTGCAAAATATTTTGCATATTGGCTCAATAAGGATATGGGTCAGTAGTAGCTATATTGTGATGGGTCTTTCTCTGGCTTTGGGATGATGGAAATGGTTGCCTCCTGCCACGTAGGTGGGACATCCTCTGTCTTCTTTATGCTAGAAAACACTCTGCCTAGTACCAGCAGCAAGTCTTGGGCAAAGGTTTTACAGAACTCCGGAATGAATCCATCCGTACCAGGAGATTTGTTCTTCGGGAGTTCCTATATTATATGGGCTATTTCCTCAGGTATAATAGCAGAGTTATGCTGCTCTCTGCACCCAGAACAGATCTAGTAGCTGGGACTTATGAAGAAACTGCTGTATGGCTTAGGCTGATCCCTCACCCTCTCTCTGTTGTTTAGTCCTGCATACATTTTCTCAAATTCTGCTATTTCTCTGGGCTGGAAATAGAAACCTCTCTGGCCTGTTCCCTTTTTGATCTTTTGGATGTGTCTGTTGGCTTCCTGCTTCCTAAATCAAAAAGCAAGCAGACAGCAGGCCTGGTTGCCAAGTTCACAATACTTTTTTTAAACAGAATAATTATACTGTAGTTATATATTTGTGTATGCAACTACATCACAATTGTAATACAGTTACAGTGTAACTGCAGTGTAGTTAACTGACACCTAAAATAAAGTGTAACCAATCTTTTTATTAGTAAGTAGGGCAACTTGATATTGCATTGTTACCAACATAACCTAGCCACAATCATGGAGTAACAGGGCACAGTGGTGTTAGGGATCGCCATAGCAGCATATATTTGTATTTTCTAGACAACAGATTGTTTGAAAGAGCAGCCGTTTTATAACTAATTAATGTTCTTCAAATATATTGTTAACTTGATATTTTGTGGAACATCAGGAGCAGAACAATTATTCTTATATCAGTTTTTTTTTATGATGTACCCTTGGAATTGGTCACCACCCCCACAGCAGACATTGTCCAGGGGAGCATCCTCTCCCCAATGGGTAATCTTCTTGGGATAGACTTCTCAATGTGTGGGGAACCAATCCATGGATAGGGCTTGCTCCAGAGGGTGCCAATCTTATCATACTTCATTAGTCTTCTGGAGCACAGAGTATTGAGCCCTTTGTAGTTTCATACAGTCTAGTAAAGTGGATACTCAATGTGTTATTGGGGAAGGGGGTTCCTGATTTCAACACTGGGCAAGAATGTTTTTACTAGTTACAATTCCCCATTTCCATAAGGGTGTTCATGAATCTTCCCTACTTGGTTCCCCAAACAGAGGCCAAACAGTACTCCTTGAGCTGTGGACTACACAGATGTCCCAAGTGTTTTCTACATGATCAAGGTGATCTTATCCTAGAAGGCCTGTATACGAAGGCACAACCATACCATGTGCAGAACTGTTCCCTCTTGGGCTTTACACTTGGGGAATATCTCCAGTTTGTCTTGGATAATTCAGTGGTCTAGGGAGGAGGTAAAGTAAGATCTTCTTCAAGACAATCTCTTGCAGCAGGTCATAACACATGGAATATCAACTGCAGGCATCATTTCCTCCAGATGACTTCTCAGCAGTCGACCCTGGGAACTCCCCTAATGTTACCACATGGTGTCTGTATAGCAAGTATAAAAGGGGGAGGTCCCAGATACTCCTCAGTTCTTTTCACCCGTGACCTGCGTGTAACAAGTCCTCCTTCAGAGCTCTGCTTACCAGTCATCGACGAAGAGTTCTACCAACCAAATGTTCATTCTAAACGGGTTCATATACTGATGTCTTCTGATCCTTTATTCTGAAAATGTACCTGTTGTCACAGAATCACTACAGAGGACCTCCACGATGTCTGTGTTCAATACCTTGGTCCTGAACATGACCCCCGGGATTGTATCATCTGTAAGTGATTCAACAAGGCCACCAACCATTGAAGGCTTCAGCAACTTCGCAAGTTCCTCATGGAGCAGAAGGTTGCCCTTCTGGAGCAGCAGCAACACTTCAAGCCAAACAGGGAGTCTTCCATATCCTCCTTGGGGTTGCACTGCTCTATGGGTGAGCCCTCCTCATCGACAGGACAGGGTCCTGGTAAGAAACATTCCAGCAAAATGAAGCACATTTCTGCCTTGCCCTCATTGTCAATGACAAGTACCCTGATCACTGCCAGAAAGGTAAGTACTGAGAAGGTTGCCACTGTAACGTAGTCTTCTACACCGTAGATGATTGTTGGCTCTGCTCCTCCATCAACGATGGGTTCTGGGGTGAACTTGCAGCTTCCATTGCTGCCTCCCCTCTCTGTGGTTTTTAGCCATTGTCTGTCGATGATGGCTTCTGGCCCATCAACGATCCTCTCATCAATGACTGGCCTTACCTCAAAGGGCTCTATGTTAGTGCCCTTGTCAATGATCCTGTGGTCCTATACACACCCCTCATTGATGGCTGCTCACTTGGTTCCACTGCCTTCTTCAATAACTTCAGTGCTCCCTTTTCACTCAGATCATGCTACCCTGGCTACTTCCTCTGGGCAGATGGTCATGATTGATGTCCAGGCTCTAGTAAATACTGTCCTGGATCTTACACAGACCCCTTGCCACCCTAGTGAAGGGTTGGCTCCGGTCTCTGCTCCCTCTAGGCCTTCCTCAGCCCAGAGGATGGCCAGCTCTTCCCCTGTCTTCCTGGGTTTTCACCCTCAGGATGTGAACATGGATGACCATGTCCTGCAGGACTGGGATTTGTCTGACCTGGAGGAGGAGGAAGGTATGGACCAGAAGGACTCCCCTCAGTCCTCCTCAACTGCCTTATCAGTATAGGATGAACTACCCCTGAATTCCCATGTTCTCCTCCAGATGAGCCCATGTTTTTGGACATTATGATACACCTCCAGAAAATGTTTGGGTTCCAAAGCATTGAGCAGGATGTTTCAAGAAAGAAGTTGGCACAGTATTTAGGAGTACCGGAATGCCCCACTCTGGTCATCCCTCCTTTGATGGACGCCTTTGAAGAGGCTATTTGGGCTGCTTGGAAGCAACCTTTCAAAATTCCCACCAACCCTCATAAGGCTGATAGGACCACCCCTACTTCATGTCTCCACCTCAGGTGGACTCTGTTGTGATTGATGCTGCTCATGATAGGTCCTCTAGACCTCAGCACGAGTGCTCAACCCCCTGATAAGGAATCCAAGAAATTGGATGTAATGGGGAAAAGGGTTTATGCCTCAGCTACTATGTCTCTCCATATACTTAATTACATGGGACACCTCCTGAAATACTAGGAGGAAATCCTAAAAGCCTCTCAGGCGACTGTGCCTCATCCCTCCCTGCGGATTCTACCCAGGAGGATCTGACAGCCAAAGTGAAACATCTACAGCAGCAGCTGTTTGCCAGCACCTGCTCAGGGCCACTTATGATGCCATTGACACTGCAGCCCGTACGTCCTCGGCAGGTGTTTGTCTCAGACATCACGCCTGGCTCAGAGTGTCAGTATTTTCACAGAATGTGCAGTAATCTATCCTTAATGCTCCCTTTAAGGGTGATCAGTTGTTTGGTCCACAGACCCAAGAAATGTTGAAGGACTTACAGGACTCAGGTCATACCCTTCAATTTGTCCAGACCCTGTACTGTCCAAAAGCAAAACTGGCCTTCAGGGGATCCTTCAGGGGCTGCCCCTACAGGGCATGTCCCAATGCTCAAAGACCACCTGCCAATAAACAAAAGCCTCAATTGCAATTGACTGGTCCTAGAAATGCTCAGAAAACATCCTGCTAAGTCCCTGCTGCTCCACAGCAGGGCCAGCCTTTGGCCTGAAGGTCTTCTTCCGGTCGTAGGACCGGAGACCCTTCCCACAGCCATCAGGGGCAGGTATTCCCTGCACCTGCAAGGGTGGCAAGCCATCTCCCATGACCTGTGGCTCCTGCAATTGATTAAGTCAGGACACACAGTGGAGTTCACGAAGATATCCCTTGCTTTGCCACCAAGGGTCACTCATTACCCCCTGACCAAGCATTGGTCTTAAGGAATGAAATCGATGGTTTGCTCACAAAACTTGCCATCGAACCAGTTCCCCATTTCACAGAAGGGTATGGGATTTTACTCCCATTTTTTCATGGTTCCCAAATGGATGGGGGACTTAAGCCCCATTTTGGATCTCAGGTGTCTCAACCTCTATATCAAATACCAAAAGTTCAGGATGGTGTCTCTCCCAAGACTTCTCCCCTTGCTGAACAAGGGAGATTGGCTCTGCTCACTCGATATGAAGGAGGCGCACTTCCATATCCTGATGCACCCTGCACACAGACCATTTCTGCATTTTTTGTTTCAGGGTCATCATTACCAGTTCAGGACCCTCCTATTCAGCCTTTCCTCATCCCCGAGGGTATTCACAAAATGCCTTGTGGCAGTTGTAGTGGCCCTCCACCGCGATGGCCTCCATGTTTTTCCCTACCTGAATGACTGGCTCCTGAGAGCACCATCCCGCCAAAGGCTGTTGTCCACATTTCCTCTAACCATGCAGTTGTTCGCCCAGGTGGGGATAGCTGTAAACTATCCAAAGTCCAAAATGGACCCAGTACAATACCGCCTATATATTGGAGCTGTGTTAGACTCCTCCTTGGGAATGGCACATTTGTCCATGGCTTGGGCGGATGCCCTGATCGCTTTGGTGTGCAGCCTACCAGTCCAGCAGATTGGTCTCAGCACAAGACTACCTGCACCTCCTGGGACATTTGGCTGCCACGAATCTGATGGTCTCCAATGCCAGGTTGAATTTGAGGTTCCTTCAGTGGTCCCTGAGAGTTCAATGGGACTAGAAGGAGGATGATTTCGATGTCCCGGTCCTGATGTCTTCCCTAACTCTTCAAGCTCTACAATGGTGGAAGTCCAGGGACAACTTTATGCGAGGCATGCCATTTCATTCTCCTGTCCTGTGTCTCATTCTGACTACAGATGCCTCCTTGACAGGGTGGGGTGCTCACCTCCTACACGTCCGGACCCAAGGATCCTGGACGCAAGTGGAGGCCAGCCTTCATATCAGTGTCTTAGAGATGAGGGCAGTCCTTTACACTTTACAGTCATTCAAGACTCTCCTTCCCCCCGGTTTCCTTCAGGTACAATCAGACAATTCTGCAGTAGTTCACTACATAAACAAGCAAGAAGGCACCAATTCAGACCCTCTCTGCAGAGAATCAATGAGGGTCTGGTACTGGGCAATCCAGAGAAATATCCATCTTCTGGCAGTCCACATCCCAGGGATGTCCAGCACTCTAGTGGATGCCCTGGCAGATCCACTGCATGGGTCCATGAGTGGGAAATCTTACCAGACGTCCTAAGCTATGTCTTCCACCAATGGGGCCGACTGAAGTTGGACCTATTTGCCTCTCCGCAAAATACAAAACTGCCTCTTTACTGCTCTCTTGAACAAGGTCCTGGAACTGTGAGGCAGGATGCATTATCTCTTTCCTGGACAGGAAGATTTCTTTATGCCTTCCTGCCCTTTCCACTCATTCAGAGAGTACTACTCAAACTAGTCCAGGATGGGGCATCTATGATTCTCATAGCACTGTTCTGGCCAAGACAGATTTGGTTCCCTCTGCTTCTACAGCTCTCAGAACCAGATCCCCTACCTCTGCCGATTTTCTGTGCTCTGCTGTCCCAGGTGCAAGGCTCCCTGCTACACCCAGACCTTCTCTCCCTCCATCTGCATGCCTGGCCCCTGAGGACATAGTCCTCTTGAACTTCAGGGTCTCCCCAAATATGGAAGAAGTCCTCCGGGCTGCCAGGAAACCATCTATGCAGTTTCCCTATTCTATGAAGTGAAAACACATCTCCATTTGGGTGTCTAAGAAGGACTTAGACCCTTATGAGTGTTCCCCTCAGAGTATCCTAGACTATTTGCTCTTCTTGTCAGAGGGTGACCTGAAATATTCCTCTGTAAAGGTCCACCTTTTGGCCATTGCTGCATTCCATTTACCTGTGGGCAACAAACCATTGTCCCAGTTACCTTTGATCAGAGCATTTTTAAAAGGCATTATACAATGGCATGAAAAAATCCTGCACTCTGATTGGTCAGTGTTGGACTGGACCCATAATGTTATCCCAGTACAACATCACAGATCTAGTCCCAATGAAAATATGACCGAATGACAAAAAAAATCACTAACGGCTGCCCATTTGATGCCACCACCCAGATCCTTCCAAACAGCAGCACACACCAGCATGATTTTGTCCTACCTTCAGCACTATAATGATTCTCCCCTGCCTTCAGCAGCTCACACCATTAAATCACATTTTACAACTTCCTGCATGTATCCAAACCAGGCAAACCCAAAGTGCAGGCTTACACAAAAATAGCGGCTTCACATTATGACGCCTTTTACTGCAGCGCGCGATCAGCTGGCAGTTTCTCTCAAAAGCTGCATACAGTACCGTTTTGTATGAAAGCCCTTCAAAAACAGAAATCGTTTTTTTTTTCACAATTCCTTTCCTAGAACCTGAAAGGTAAAATGCACCTCTCCTCTTTATTGTATGGCAACCTCCTCGCATTTTCCAATCTCGCCACGTAAGCTGTCACGTCATTCACACAACACCAACCAGCAGCAAAAAAAAAAGAAAAAAAAACTATCTTTTTCTCTACAAATTATTCTTCACACAAACTGTCTGCACTCAAAGAAAGAGTTAACACTGCCAGCACTTACATACGGGAAAACGGCAGCTGACAGAGACTGCGAGCGGGATATGGAGTGTAGGGGAAGTGACAAAAAACAGGAGACGAGCAGTAAACAGATGGGGGGGTTCAGGGCAACAAAGAGCAACCTCACAGTTGCACAAAATCACAGACTGCCACCGACTGACTAGAGTGGGCACTATTTTTTCTATTAGTATACCTGCACACAGAAAAATAATTAAAAAAGAAGCACAAAATGTATTTGAAAACTTATTTAGTCTTTTTTTCTTCATCGAGCCATTGTATAATAGCAATAATGCACTCCAGGGTGTGTGTTGTGCTGGGATAACGTCACTTCTGGGGTGATTAGTCACACTCGGCCTGCGGCCTTGTGCATAATCACCCAAGACATGACGTTATCCCAGCACAACACACACCCTGTCGTGCATTATTGCTTAATTCTGCACCTTTACCCCCCTATCCGCAGCCCAGTCCCTGTGTGGGATTTGAATTTTGTGCTTGAAAAATTGACTGAGTCCTTTTGAGCCTACTGAATCCAGCGAGCTCCATTTTCTTTCTTGAAAAACTATATTTTTAGTTGCCATTACGTTGGGTAGACGTGTTTCAGAGTTACAGGCACTAATGTGCAAACCTTCCTACCTACAATTTCATAATGATAGGGTGACTTTACACACCAACCCATCGTTTTTGCAAAAAGCTGTTTCTGAATTTACTTTAAACCAGGCTAGTCACTTACCAGTGTACTATGTGGAGCCTGAAAATCCAGGGGAATCCCTGCTTCATACTCTCGAAGTGCATAGAACATTAAGTCTTTATCTTCTCTGTATCTCACAGTTGCGAAAAACTGAGCAACTTTTTGTTCAGGTTTTGAAGCAGTGCTTGTCCACACGGTTGGCCAACTGCATTGGTGGCAAAGCAGCATCCGTGCGGCGAAGTGCTGCAAAGTTCTAGGAGTTAGAGGCTGGGTGGCAGTCTCCCTCTGTCTCTGAGAGCTATCTGCACTATTCTGCACTTCTGGTCCTGCTCCTGGAGTTCGGTGAAAAGGACTTCTACTGCTGGTATTGAGCGGGTTATAATGGGAGCAGGCTAAGTACTTGTGACTGTTCTGCATCTATTTTATTTGGAAGGACCATTGGGTCCATGAGTGACTGGTGACTGTGCTGCTAATTGGAGGGTCTGGAGGGCTTTTAATTTCCATTGAATTCACAAGTGGTTCGAACTTGCACTTTATGCCGCTGTCACGTTGATTATGATAACTGTTGCTGCTACTCTAACGAGTTGCTGCTGTTACTTGCTTACTACTGTACTGGGGTGAAAGATCTGCTGAACGAACACTGGCTGACTCCTCACTTTAGCCACCAGGTGTTTCCATGACTATCAATTCAGCTAACCTGTGTCACCCGCCCTCCTCCACCTATTGGTGGTGCCAGCTCATTGTGGGTGGAGTTGAGGAGTATAAATGCTGCGCCAGGGAAACGCGGTGGCATTTTACAATGGTGGCAAAATGGCATCCATGCAGCGAAGTGCTGCAAAGTGCTAGGAGTCAGAGGGTGGGTGGCAGTCTCCCTCTGTCTCCGAGAGCTATCTGCACTATTCTGCACTTCTGGTCCTGCTCCTGGAGTTCAGTGAAAAGGACTTCTACTGCTGACATTGAGTAGGTTATAATGGGAGCAGGCTAAGTACTTGTGACTGTTCTGCATCTATTTTATTTGGAAGGACCCACCTTCCTCCCCCTATTGGTGGTGGCAGCCCATTGTGGGTGGAGTTGAGGAGTATAACTGCTGCACCAGGTAAATGCGGTGGAGTTTTACAGCGGTGGCAAAGCGGCATCCATGCGGTGATGTGCTGCAAAGTGCTAGGAGTTAGAGGAGTTCGAGGAGGTAGAGGTGATAGATGGCCTGTGGTCATTGTTGTGTTAAATGGGATTAGTTTATAAACCCATTTGGGGAGCATATATAATGATTGGTTGGTGTGGATGGTTATATTGCTGTCTGCTGTTGAGTGACTCACTAATATCAAATGATCACTGCAGATAGCTCTATTTCAATGCTCCCTGTGAAGATTTTACCATGTCTCACATGTTAATAAGGTCCGAGAAGGATATAGTCACAGTGTACTTATTATATTCTGAAAAATATTCCCTTAAGATGGTTATATACTGGCCTTGTTAGGAGTTTGTTTAGTTGGTAGGGTGTTAAATGGAAAGTGTATGTTTATTTGATGGTTTGTTTTGGGTTTATTACTAATGTTATAGGTGATGTTTAATCTAATCCAGGCCCTCAGGGTTCTTTGTCTCCTGATTGGTATCATTCACATGGCCTCAAAATTCTAAATTTAAATGCACAGAGCTTGCTTCCAAAATTGGCTTTTGTGGAATTCATCATGTCTGAATATAAACCAGATTTGGTGATAGTCACCGAGACTTGGCTAAAACCTATTGTCTCTGATGGTATGTGTGGGTTATTTGGATACAAGATCATAAGGTATGATCGTAAGGGTAAAAAAGCGAGAGGGGGTGTGGCAGTTTATTATTTAGAACATTCTGAAGTTAATGTGTTATCTGATAGTTCGTCTGCTGAAATACAGAATGACTGGGTTCTGTTTGAGTTATTATTAGGAGGTGCTAAATATGTGATCATAAGTGCCCTTTATAACCCCCAAAATGTGGCAAATTGGGGTTACAAGACTATTTAGATGAGACTTCTCCTTTTGTTCAAAAATATGATTTTATATTCACGGGTGATACTAATTTGAATTGGGCAAATTTGGATGATACTCTTGAAAACTTGTTAGATGCACATAAATTATCTCAACTTATTGTTCAGCCCACTAGACTTAATTTGAATTCTATGAGTCATTTATTTATTTAGTTTTTGTTGACTGGGTAAGTGCACTAGACAAATTCTGCCTATTTTCAAGCACGACCCATGGAAGGGGGATACAGATGAATGCCAACTGACCTTGAACCGGATTAAACTGTTGTCATACTATCCTGGATTGGTTTGTTACTAGCCGAGTAGGTATGGTGTCTCGAGTTGGTGTCCTTGGGGATTCTGTTAGTGACCATCAGGTTACTTTTGCTGTTTTGAATTTTAGACGGCAGAAAATTCCGTCCAGATTTGTGCAGTTTCGTAATTTTAAAAACATTGCACCTGAGATTTTGTTTGGCGAATTGCGTAATCTGGACTGGTCATATTTGTCATCTATACCAGATCCGGATTGTGCTGTTGACTTTTTTTGTTACCAGTTGTTACTAGTGGTGGGAGAAGTGGGCTCAATCCGCTCCACGAAGTTTTTCACGAAGCACAGGCGGATTCGCGGAGTGCTCCATAACGCAAAGCAGAGTACTTCACGTTATAATGAGGAATGCGAAGTGCATTGAAAACAGTGACTTTGCATTACTCCACCTCCACTGGTCACTACTCTTTCAATTTTATGGCGAAGTACATTGGTGGCAGTTCACTTCGCCTCACTTCACCTTGTTTTTGAGCTCCGCAGGCGGATTTTGCAGTGATTCATGGGAGTTCAGGTCACATGGGCTCTATATTGATCTGCACAGCCTCAGTTCAGGGTAGTATGAGTAGGAAGGAGTAGGAGACAGTGTGCTCTGACAGCTGTCTGTAGGAATCTTTTAAAAAGCTATTCAAAAAGCATTTTTGCTTTTTCTGGTGGGATCCAACCGTAGTTTTTCAATTTTAGGAAACCCTCCTGTGCTCACATCATCTAG
Source organism: Neoceratodus forsteri (assembly GCA_016271365.2). Taxonomy (NCBI): domain Eukaryota; kingdom Metazoa; phylum Chordata; order Ceratodontiformes; family Ceratodontidae; genus Neoceratodus; species Neoceratodus forsteri. Next base: position 237,157,643 of record CM028137.1, read on the forward strand.
TGTTTTTGTTTATGTGTGGATTTTGAATGTAAATTTACAACATTGAGTGTGTGTGGTGAAAGACAGTGAAGTGTGCTGTGTGGGGGAGGGGTGTATCTGTGTGTAGGTAGATTTAAGTTGGAGAACTAGTGATTTCTTTGTGCTTTGGTTATATTTTTTGCTATATAACTGACTGTGTTACTGTACACATAGTAAAATTGTCAGTAATAGTACAAATTTTCTTGCTGTTTGTTGTGTGAATGTGGTGCAGCATTTCATAAGGTCAGGTTGTTTAAATTACAAATTTACATTACGTGGCAGTACACTGAACTTTTGCATTTGCATCGCATTCCTTGTTCAGCATTGTACACAAAGTGTTCTGTGTTGTGTGTGCAGTGTTGCGTGCATCAAATATAATACACCTTTTAAAATTTGTGACACAGATTAGTGTAAGTGCAACTGAGTGCAGCAGTGTGAACCTGCTATCCACTGCAGCTGCCTGATTTTGTACTGCAATCGTGTTCTCTGTTCTTAGTTTTGCTGCTTGTAATGCCGTAAAAATCAGCACTGTCTGTATTCAGTGCTCCCCACCCACGTTGAAAGGTATTTTTTACCAGACTGGATTGTTTTTGTGACCCCATCAGCACCACTGGTTACTGAAGTTGTTTTAATTCCATGACAGTGTCACAACACAGTAGTCTCTTATCTGTTGCTGAAGCCACAGTTGTTTATTTTGCTTCACATCCAGCTAGCGTCCCTCCAGTCAGAAAGTGAATGTATCAAAATCTGAATTTGGTAATAATATTTGTGGTTGATCCCCCAAAATGCCTGCAAAGAGATGTGCAAGTAAAGCTGTTTCTGGCCATGGCAATGGTGGCAGTAAGAGGGTCTGTGGGCATGGTAGTAGTACGCGGACGGAGAAGTGCATTGCTGATGTGAGGAAAGGTATTTCTCCTGCAATGTTTTTTACAGCCCAATCAGTAGCTTCACTCATAGTTGGAGGAGATGATGTTTTCCCAGCCAGTGGTGTTAGTGTTACTGGCGTTAGTGGTGGTGGAGGTAGTATTAGCATTGTTGCGTCAAGTTCTAATTCCGACCAGTGTACCGTATCCAAACATATTGAGTGTGAAGCAGTGCAAGTGAGTGACAGCGTAGATGATGTCATGCTTCCCAGTAACATCCCATTAACTGAACCTGATTCTGATGATCATGTCAACGATAGCATACAATGTGATATTCCATCCACCCTGACACTTAATCACGCATTTTCCATACAGTGATTCACAGTGTGGTGAAAAAATATCAGGTGATGGTGGTGTAGATGCTGATGATGAATGTGATGATGATGATGATGTTGCTGTCGTTGCAACATGCAGTCCACATGTTAGCATCCAAGCAGAAGATGTGAATCTGTGTGACAGTGACACTGATGAATATGATGATGATGTAATTGACCCCAGTTGGGAACCGGGGAAAAAGAAATTAAAAGTGGCTGTGTCTGAATCTGTTTGCAGGAATCCCCCCCCCCCCGTAAAAACTTGTGATTTACCGGTTTTAGTGGATGATGATGACAATGATGATGACCCAGTAATCAATAAGTTAGGTAGTCGTGGTGGTCAGTTGCAGTCCGGGTGTGCAGTGCCAGAAACATCACATGTCCCCCCCACTTCAGTGCTTAAAATAACAGACTTAAATAAGACATATCATCACGGACATGTTAAAAGCAGAGCGTCACACTCCCTTGTTTGGGATTTTTTTGTTCAAGATGCAAATGATGATTCAGTTGCAATCTGCCAGATTTTGCCATGTGCATGTGAGTCGAGGTAAGAAGGGGAGCCATCTTGGGACAGGAGGACAGCATACACATCTTAAAAATAGGCACTTGGCTCTGTGGACCCAGCACAAGCTGGCAACTAATACCAGACTGGGGTGTTCATCCATATCACCGGCAATCATAGCCAGCATGTTATCCCCTTCCATGACTGTTAAGCCCAGTAGGAAATTAAATGTGTGCAGTAGTGCGGTAATAAGAACAGAGGATTACTACAGGCATGATGAGGTGGAGGACCATAATGGCTTTGAAATGTTGTCCAGTGCAGGTGAGAGTAGCAGTTTTTGTGGTGGTGATGGTGGTGGTGAATGCAGTATGTCTAGTGCAAGTGGTACATCAACCCTGGTTGGCAAATCTGGAAAAATAACATAATTTCTAGGTTTGTCATCCGTCTTCATCAAATGTCCACACTCCACCCTCTGCCAATGCCATTCATCACAGAGCACAACCATTTGTGACCAACAACACACCCTGTATAAAACGTTTAAGTCAGCCCATGTTACAGAGTGTTTTTGTGCATAAGCTGAAGTACCCACCCAATCATACAGTGTCACATGAACTTAATGCTGCTGTAGCAGAAATGCTGGCAATCGATCTTTTGGGTCCTGGCGGTTTGCTGCCCCTGCCTGTCCAAAATGGAAAGTCCCATCCAGGACATACTTTTCTACCCGTGCTGTTCCTGAGTTGTTCTGCACTGTCTCAGACTCAGTAAGACATGCCCTTCAACATTCCTCCTCTCCATTCATCCATTTAGGTATGGATATGTGGACAAGTGGCAAAACAGCAGGGAGTTCATATCTGTGTATAACTGCAGACTGGGTGCAGGTGCGAGGGGTTGTTTGTGATGCTGGTAGTGTGAATAATCAGTGCAGGAAGGTGGATTGTCGCGATACCAATCTTCCGGGAATTCGCCAGCATGCAACAATTGCTATGCGCAATGTGACCTGTTCACCCACTGGTGAGAACATGTTGGACATGGTACTGACTGAAATTGACAGACGGCTAAAACCTCTGTCCCTGAGAGCTGGGTTCATAGCAAATGACAATGGGTCAAATGTGGTGAAATGCATCACGAATGGTGTTTTTTTTCGTGTTCCATGCATGGCCACTGTTTAAATCTTATGGTTCAGGAGTTTCTGCAGCACCTGACATAAAGAAATGGTGACCATTGCGACATATCTGCTCTCACTTTTCAAGATCTGGAAAGGCCCGTGACCACACTTCAGCGGCAGTTGCAGATACAAAACAGCCTGCCTCAGCACAGCATGAAGCTGGAAGATGTCACCCGATGGAACTCCATGTTATACATGGCAGAGATGGTATGAACAATGCAAAGCCATCTCAGAATATCTTATTGTCGCACACACTAGCATTGACAGTTCTGGGGCCTCCATGTCTATGACAACTAAACAGTGGCACCTCATGGACTCTGTAATAACAATTTTGTAGCCTTTTGAACATGCCACACAGGCAGCGGTGGCAGTCTGCCTCCATTAGCCAATCAATTCCACTGCTGCGGGTGCTGAGGCAGACATTGGTGAATGTACAGCATAGCCTTGATGTTGCTGGAGTTGGTGGTAGCAGTATGTTGTTGCAACACATGCTGACAGTATTCTTCCAGAATTGTCACATTGTGAGCATTCAGCATAGTGACAACTTTGACATGGCAACAATGCTGGACCCATGATACAAACATGGAATTGCATCAGTACTGGAGGGAGGGCCTGAACAGGTAAAAAATATCAGTGGTCTACTGGTTCGCTTGGTTCATGGGGCACAGAAGTCACATGCCAAGGTTTGCAAACCTCAGCAGCATAATCCAGCTGAAGGTGTAGCTGGAGGACCAACAAGCATATCATGCAAGGGTAAGGGAACTGTAGTTCCTGGAGGTCTGTCATCCAAAGTGGTTGGCATCAACCTGCTTTGGGAGGCTTTCTCCCATGTGGGTATTTGCGAAATCAATGATTCTGGGGAACAGGCTGATGCATCAACAATTGGACTTAGTGCAGCACAGAGAATGTTTGAGTCATAGTTGTCTGAAAATAGGCATCTGACAATAAGTGAAGATCCTCTTTTGTACTGGAGTGGAAAGGTCAGAGAATGGCCAGAGCTGACTGCAGTGGCACTGATGTACCTCACATGCCCACCCTCCAGTGTAAGTGTTGAGAGGATATTCAGCTCAGCAGGTGCAATAGTCAGGGATCGTCGGACAAACCTGTCTCCTGCAAATGTTAGTTTGCTAACATTCATTAAAATGAATGAGAGGCACATGCCAACACAGACTGTAACCTCGGTATTCGTACCCTGGCCTAGTCATGGTGGTCTTGCTGATGTGGAAATGGAACATCCTGGTGGCACTGGCAGTGGCTGCCTGAAACGGCACACCACTGATGTAGATGATGACACAATGGAGAAAGAATTTCCCAGTGGTCAGACTTCAGACATCGATGACTGTGAGGGCAGTTTTCTTTATGAGGATGATGATGTGGTTAATGTTGGCAGGTTTTAACTGCAGCATTTAAAAGGCGGTGTGTCCCCCCCCACCCCAGACCACCACCACTGGGACTGATGTTATCCAAGTCTGCTACCACCATGAGTCTGTCTGCCCCCCACAGACCACCACCACCACCGGGACTGATGTTATCCAAGTCTGCTGCCACCATGAGTCTGTCTGCCCCCCACGGATGATCATCACCACAGGGACTGATGTTATCCAACTTTGATGCCACCATGAGTCTGTCTGCCCACCACAGACCATCACCACCACTGGGACTGATGTTATACAAGTCTGCCACCATGAGTCTGTCTGCCCCTCACGGACCACCACCACCACTGGGACTGATGTTATGCAAGTCTGCCACCAAGAGTCTGTCTGCCCCCCACGGTCGGACCACCACAACCACCGGGACTGATGTTATCCAACTCTGCTGCCACCATGAGTCTGTCTTCCCCCCACGGACCACCACCACCACCAGGACTGATATTATGCAAGTCTGCCACCAAGAGTCTGTCTGCCACCCCACGGACCACCACCACCACCGGGACTGATGTTATCCAACTCTGCTATCACCATGAGTCTGTCTGCCCCCCACGGACCACCACCACCACTGGAACTGATGTTATGCAAGTCTGCCACCATGAGTCTGTCTGTCCCCCATGGAACACCAGTCCACCAGTGCACCACCACCACTAGCTTCTTAATATTTAAACCATAAAGTGAGTATGTGCACTCATGTTTGTTATGCTGCCTCACTTCCTTAAGTTGTCTGTTTTGTTTTCTGTAGCTTTTCAGAGCTGCAGTGGCAAAACACATACAGTACACTTCTTTTGTTTCTTTTACAGGAGAATAAAAACAGGCTCCATCGCTATTACTCGTTGGGAAAGATGCTGTAGCTATACCGTACAAAGAGGAACCGATGTAATGTCCATGTGAAATCCATTCTGGTAAGTATGAAGATTTCATTTCATCCATTTCATTGCTTTGTAAAGACTGCTGAAAATATTGCACACAACAGGTTGTCTTAGTAGTTGACAAGATGTGTCTCTGAAACGTAACTTGACAATAGGGATTGAGATTTGAGAACCAGGGAGGGACACATAACAATGAAGTTGTAACTTTTAAGAAGTCATTCATTTCTTTTTTTAGGAAAATTCACGATACTTTGTTGTTCTGTCAAAGTGGCCTTATCCAAAAAGTTTCTTCAACATCAGGCACACCCTTCCCCCGACCCGAGCTTGGGCACGCATGCAACACGCAGAAGTCATTTCATTCGATGACCATGACCATCATTAACAACCGGACTCCAGAAGGATGCTGATGAAATCTGTGAAGAAGTAATAAAATAAGAAACCATTACAGACAAAACTGAAAATATGATTCAAACAACATGAAGCCTTGCTGTATTCTGACATATTGCAGTGATGTCCAACCTTTGAACTGCCCCGGAGATGAAAGAGTTAACTTTCCATGCCAGGCATGGAATGCTGAGCTCGAGCTCGGTTGAGACTCTGTCTGTTGCTGTTTGAACTCAAACCGTCAGATTCTTTACTCCGCCTCACTGAACAGTGTGCTCCGGAGATTTCTCCTTTGCTCGGTTCAAGTTTGTCGGTTAAAGTACTGTTTTTCTCGCTTTTCGACCTAATTTAATCCGTTAACCTGTCGGTTCAGTCTCTGTCTGTGGTATCGTGAGTACTAGATAGGTTTATTTTCTTGTTCTTCTGTGTGGAACTTGTAAACGTGGGATCGGTTTGGCTTTGAACCGATCAGGTTGTTCAAAAAAGTTTATTCTACTTTTAGAGTGTGGTAACCGGTCCTTATCGGTTCTAAAAAACCCGGATTTTTATTACGTTTTTTTCCACGACCCGTATCACGGTCAGGAACCGATAAGGGTGTCTTGCCTGGCGGATTGCCGAAAAAAGGTAAGTTTTATTAGGACTGGCCATGTCAGAAACCCAAAAGAAAAACCGGGCCCACTGGGTTTCAACACTGTAGTGTGCGTGGGGAAGCCTTTGCTAAGGCTGATCCCCACACCACCTGTGTTTATTGTCTGGGGTTTGACCACCTCGATTCAGTCTGCCTGATTTGCAAGAATTTTCCTGCATCTACCCTGGAAAAGGGAGTTGGTAGGCTCAGGGAAAGGGAGGCCAAGACGTCTGCTGACCCGGATGGCCAGCCTGGTTCGGTTCCAACTGAACTAGAAGGAGTGCTCTCTGACCAGGGCGAGACTTCTTCGGGCAAAAGGAGAACCAATTCCGAGGAGCCTGTTCCGGTTAAAAGAAAAAGAAGGGATAAATCAGCCGGTGTGGATCCACAAATTCTTTCTCCGACTGCTGATGAAATAGCCAAAGCGATAAAGATTGTTCAGTCGCTAACCCCGGTTCCGACCGAACCGGCACCATCAGGAAGGGGCTCGGTTCAGTCGGTTCCCCCAGTTCCAGATTATAATTTAGAAGATTTTTATGAACTGGAGGAGGAAGGAGAGTATGAGGATAGTGATGGTGATTACGAAAGTCTGGATGTGCCTATTGACCCGGACATCTCCCCAGACAGACCTTCAAGGGTTTCTCCTCCTAGGCTTTCTGAGTCCCCTTCCCATTTTATGTTCTACAAAAAAGTGGCTGAAACTCTTCAGCTTCCTATGGAAGAAGCTGTGGACGACCAGGAGGAGCCTGACTATGTTGAAATGATGGATATCCCAGAGTCCAGGAGGCTGTCTATTCCCTTCATAAGTCCTTTGGGAAACAGACAATAAAAATTTTAAAGACTCCTAATTCTATACCTCCTGTGGATAAGAGAATGGACAAGAGGTATACTCTCTCAGGCTCAGATCACGGGTTCCTTACCCAACAATGCAGCCATGTTGGGGAGTATTGCAGGCTGCTGCCTGTGATAAAACAAATATACCCTTGGCTTCAACTCCCCAGATAAGGACTCCAGGAGGATTGATGCCATGGCAAAGAAACAGTACATGGCAGCATCATTGGGACTCAGGCAGGCTAATTATATGGCCTATACAGCTGAGATATCAGAAATTCTAGATGGGACACTGTAATGGCCTTAGCTAAACAGGTCCCTGGCCAGCTTGCCAAGGAGCTGGAGCAGGTGGCTGCAGATGGTATTGAGGCATCCAAGGTGCAATTCCATGCTGCAGTGGACTCCAATGATGTTTCATCTAGAGTCATGGCTACATCTGTGGCCCTTCATAGGATGGCTTGGCTCAGATGTACTAGCCTGTCTCAGGATACCCAGACTAAGGCCATGGATTTTCCTGTTGTGGGTAATTCTCTGTTTGGGGAGCAAACAGAGAACTACATGAAAGAAAATGGATGAATACAGGACCACCTATGGAGTGCTCAGGCCAAGGAAGAGGCAAGCCACTCCCCAGAGGCAGCATTCAGGGGCAGGGGCAGGCCTTTTCATAGGCCTTTCTACCAAGCCCAGGCCTCCTCTTCTGCTTATGCTCAAAGGGGGTTCTTCAGAGGGAGAGGCAGACGGGGTACAAGCAGGCCTGCTTCCACCCCTCAGCCTAAAGCCCCTGCCAAACAGGCACCCTGATAGGTTTGCCAGGGCTGATTCTCCACCACCTGTAGGGGGCAGGTTGGCTTACTTTGTCCAGGACTGGATGTCTTTAACATTAGACAAATGGGTCCTGGAAGTAGTAAGCCAGGGACTGGTTCTCAGCTTCAAAAAATTTCCAAAGATGAGAATCAGATCCTTTCCACTTGCAAATCCTTCAGAGGCACTTGCCTTAGAGGCAGAGGTCTCTTCCCTCTTGGCTCTGAGAGCCATAGAGAGGGTTCCACCCCTACACAAAGGAAAAGGATTGTACTCCAGGTACTTCCTAACCCCCAAAAAGACAGGATAATGGCGGCCCATCCTGGATCTCAGATATTTAAACAAGCACCTTTTAAAGCCAAAGTTCAAAATGGTGACTCTGGGAATAATTCTACCCTGTCTAAGGCCAGGGGACTGGCTAGTTCCCTGGACCTCAAGGAAGCCTATTTCCATATTCTCATCAAACTCCCACAAAGTACCTTAGGTTAGGAGCTGCCCCTCAGGCCATTACCAATTCAGAGCAATGCCCTTATTAACTTCTGCCCCAAAGGGTGTTCACAAAATGCCTGGCAGTAGTAGTTGCCTTCCTAAGGAGAAAAGAATCTCCATCTTTCCATACCTGGACGACTGGCTCATAGTAGGCCAGTCTCCAGACCAAGTCAAGTTACACCTACAGATAACTCAGCAACTGCTCACTTCTCTAGGTTTCCTTCTGAACCTTTCAAAGTCAGTTCTAGAGCCTGTGCAGCTCCTCACCTTCATAGGGGCAGAGCTGAATACAGTAAAGGCAAGAGTCTTCCTTCCCCTGGACAAGGCAAGGACCCTTATCTCACTGGCCTCTTCATTCACCCTCCAGGTGTGTCGACCAGCAAGGCATTTTCTGCAGCTCCTGGGACATATGGCTGCCTCTATAGCAGTGGCTCAGGGAGCAAGATTCCAAATGAGGGACATTCAGTTCCACTTGAGAGCCTTCTGGTCTCAGAAAAAGGATCCTCTGACCAAACTAATCTCAGTGACTCGAACCCTGATCCAGGCATTACAGTGGTGGCAGGATCAGGACAATCTAAGACAGGGAGTTCCTTTTGTCACTCAGTCTCATTCTCTAATCCTTACTACAGATGCCTCCCTCTTGGGGTGGGGGGCCCACTTGGAGGACCTGACCACCCAAGGGTTGTGGTCTCCTCAGGAATCTCTGCTTCACATCAATCTATTAGAACTCAGAGCAGTGTTTCTAGCACTTCAAGCTTTTCCAGGTCTGTTCAGAACAAAGTAGTTCAGATCAGAACAGACAATACCACCACAATGTGGTATATCAACAAGCAAGGGGGCACTCAGTCTACGGCCTTGTGCACAGAGGCAATGAAGTTATGGTCTCTGGCCTATTCCCTGAACACCTCTCTTACAGCAGTACACCTCCCAGGCAAGGACAATGTCCTGGTAGATGCTCTTAGCAGGATATCTCAGGGCCATCACGAATGGTCCCTGGATCCCCTGGTTTTGAAGGTGATCTTCTCCAGATGGGGCACCCCACAGATAGATCTTTTTGCAGCCCCAGACAATCACCAACTTCCTCTCTGTTGCTGCAGGCCCCCAGTGTTGGGATAAGTCCCCCTGGATGCCCTAGTTCTCAATTGGGAAGGGAAGTTCCTGTATGCTTTTCCCTCTTCCCTCTCCTGTTCAAGGTGCTGGTCAAAATCAGGTCTCAACCCTGCAAGGTGATTCTGATTGCTCCAGACTGGGCCAGACAGCCCTGGTACCCTCTCTTGTTGTCCTTAGCAGTCCACCTTCCCCTGTCCCTTCCCAGGAATTACAACCTGTTAACATGTGCTCAGGGGAGGGTTTGGTATCCGAATCTCAAATCTCTCAATCTCAAGGCCTGGCTCTTGAAGAGTTAGAGTTTGCTGATTTGCACCTCTCTCAAGGTGTTCTGGATATCTTAAAGGCTTCTCGGAAGCCTTCCTCCAGAAACACTTACGACTCCAAGTGGAAAAGATTTCCTATATGGTGCTCTGGGAAGCATATTTCTCCAGAGTCTGCTGGCCTTCCCACAGTCCTTGACTATATGGTTCATCTTAATAGCTTGGGACTCAGACCAGCTACATTAAGAGTGCATCTGGTAGCTGTCTCTGCCTTCTTCTCAGCAGGCAAGCACTCTTTCCTTTCAGCTCATCCTGTGTTTTCTAAATTTTTCAAGGGATTGCTTCATACCAATCCTCCCTTCAGGGACCCTGCCCCTGCTTGGGACCTTAATGTTTGCATTGCTCAGCTTATGCAACCCCCTTTTGAGCCTTTGTCCTCAGCAGAGCTTAAGTACTTGACTTGGAAAACAGTTTTCTTGGTGGTCATCACTTCTGCCAGACGCACAAGTGAGTTACAGGCCCTGTCAGTGGAGCCTGATTTTATCTCTTTCCATAGAGATAAGGTGGTCCTCAGGACTAATAGGAAGTTTTTGCTTAAGGTGGTTTCAGATTTCCACCTTAACCAGTCTATGTCTCTTCCTGTTTTCTTCACTGACCATTCCTCCTCTGGGGAGAGGAGGCTGCACAGCCTGGATGTGTAAAGGGCCCTTAGTTACTACATAGAGCGCACCAAGGGTCATAGGTTTGACTCCTTCCAACTGTTCCTCACTTATGGTGAGGTTGGTAAGGGAAAACCTGCCACTAAGAAATCTATTGCCAGGTGGATTGTCTCTTGCATTCAATTTTGCTATGAAAAACTAGGTAGGATCCCACCCTCAGGCCTGAGGGCTCACTCTACCAGAGGTACAGCTGCTTCCCTGGCTGCTGCCAGGGATATTCCTATCTTAGAGATTTGTCAAGCAGCCACTTGGAAAACAGTACACACTTTTACCAAGCATTACTCTCTGGATATCCAGGCTAGGAGTGATGCTCAGTTTGGCACAGCAGTGCTTCAGAGCCTAGTTCCTAAGTAGGTTCTGTCCCTCCTCCATGGAGGTACTGCTTGGTAGTCTGCAATATGTCAGAGTACAGCAAGACTTCATGTTGTTTGAAGAAAAAATTACTCACCTTAGTAATGTTGTTTCTTCTAATGGAGTCTTGCTGTATTCTGACCTCCCCCCCCTCCCCTCTCAGAACTTGGGTTTTGGGATGTGGGTGGGCAGTAGCAGTGTTGGCACTTGGGAGGTGCCCCCACCCCTTCTTTTCTCACCCCTTTAGTTTGGGTGTGTGGGTGTTGTGTTTTGTTTTATTTTGGGGTTTCCTGACTTGAGTCTTTGTTTTGGGACCAAAAAATATTTTTATTATATTTAGTAGCCAGTTGGCTAGTGTAAGTTTACAGTTTCCACACAGGACACCCAGTGAGTATAGCTCGTAAAGATCTGACGGTTTGAGTTCAAACAGCAACAGACAGAGTCTCAACCGAGCTCGAGCTCAGCGTTGCATGCCTGGCATGGAAAGTTAACTCTTTCATCTCCGGGGGCAGTTCAAAGGTTGGACATCACTGCAATATGTCAGAATACAGGAAGACTCCATTAGAAGAAACAACATTACTAAGGTGAGTAATTTTTTCTTCCCCCCACCCCCCCAAAAAAAAAGAAATACTTACCTTCATGTGCTTGAGAGTTATCCATTTCCATTTAAGTGCAAAAAATTCTCATTGACCACTGGAATGTGTACAGCAACAGTTTGGAGTCACCTGTGTGATGCAGAACAATAACATGAGTACACGTCCATGTCAAGTTCAACCCCCCCCTCATCATCACCTACAAAATGCACAACCATATATCTATATATATATCTACTCACCAAGGCTACTATTAGTGTACATTCAAAGGGCACCTTTCAATCCAGTTGAGATGATCACATTTCATTTGGTGGAATCGTCTTGCACAACACATTGGACCACCAACACGAACCTCACAGTCATCATTTTATACTGCGGATGGGGTGTGTGCTGAAACAGTCTCATTTCACTTCGTTACCACTTGTCAATTTTCTGCACACAAGGAGGACGCATTGTGGGCCTGCAGAAAAAAATCTGGGGACTCTGTGCCACCACTACGTGCATGACTGAGTACACCATTAATTCTGGGGGACTTTGTCTGTGCTGAAACAGTGTCATTTCACTTTGTTACCACTTGTCAATATTCTGCACACAAGGAGGATACATTGTGGGCCTGCAGAAAAAATCTGGGGACTCTGTGCCACCACTGCGCGCATGACTGAGTGCGCCATTAATTCTGGGGGACTTTGTATGTGCTGAAACAGTCTCTTTTCATTTCGTTACCACTTGTCAATTTTCTGCACACAAGGAGGACACATTGTGGGCCTGCAGAAAAAAATCTGGGGACTCTGTGCCAACACTGCGCTCATGACTGAGTGCGCCATTAATTTTGGGGGACTTTGTATGTGCTGAAACAGTCTCTTCACTTCATTACCACTTGTTAATTTTCTGCACACAAGGAAGATGCATTGTGGGCCTGCAGAAAAAATCTGGGGACTCTGTGCCACTTTTGTGTGTTCTGTGATTGTTGCTGTGAGCTCATAGTCATGATGTCATAGTGACATTTTTACAATTAAAGCATCATTGCAAGAATGTCCCCACAGTTCTGAACTGTACTTTTTTATGCTACTTTAAATTGCCACAGCAACCACTACTTACGTGCAAGTCATCAATGACTTGAATGATACGATTCTTCTCACAATTTATGTCTGCTTCTCTTACTCCTACTTTTTTCATGTATGAAAACAAAATGAGCACTTCTTCCAATATTGTTCCGACCAGCTTTGTATTTATTTGCAGCTGCTTTTCAATAACTATTGTTCCATGGTGTCATATAAAACACTGACAGATGCATAACTGTTAGTTAACAACAGAAGTTATATATGACAACTACTTGATGTGATGGAGAAAAACAGAGGAAAACAATGACAAAGACCTGGTCACACTCACTGTCAGCAGTAAGAATTTAAAAGGAAAGCTCCTTTCATTATTTCACACATGAAAAAGGGTAGTACAGCACACTCAACTACCGCAAATTATCGTATCATTCCAATCTGTCAGGATGTAAGTAAAGGAAGTTGTAACATAGCATTAAAAAATATAGGTCAGAGTTATCAACAGATTGTTGCGCTGCTGATTTACAGACAGTCACCACATTACATAATTATGGTGATGCACATAAGCTAATATGTGGGGGCATTAGTACCACTGGAATATTTCTTGCTCCACAGAGTGCAATATATGACTGTGAAAACCACCCATAATTTCATTACAGTGAGTCACAGGACAGAGGAATTAACAATCTGAAAAGCAACCCACATTTGTGCCACACTTCCTCAGCAACGTTAAGATGTGATGGCAGGGGGAGCGCAGGTGCATGCTCCACTATACTGAATGTCCAGCAGCTATCCTAAGCAATGTTTCATAATGTTATAAGGTTCACTTTGTGGTGAAATGTGGGATGTTTCCACTACCAATGCTCTTCTTACTGGAAACGTGGCCACACATTTGACAACAAACTGACCATTAACATAAAGAAACATTCGCAAACCTGCACATTCCGATATTCACTGTAAGGAGCACGCACACGCGCTCTCCCAGCCATCATGTCCTAATGTTGCTGAGAAGGGAGGCAGAATGTGCTCAGATTTTCAGAATGGGAATGCCTCTGTCACATGACTCACTGTAATGCATTTACGCATTGTTTTCAAAAAAATGTATTGCACCATGTGGTGCAAGAAAGATTCCCCTGAAAGGGAAAATGTGTATGATTTAATAATAACAAACAAAACACACAACAAAAGTACAACACAGTAGTGGGGTTGGGTCGGGGGTGGGGGCAGAAAACAATACCTGGACTTACTATGGCCGTGGGATGCCGTGGTGGTCCAGCAGCAGGTGCAGCACTGAAAGTATTTGCTGCTGCTGTGCTTCCACTCTGGTAACCTGCTGCTCCAAATTAATGAAACACTTGTTGTTTTTTTCCAGTGCTGCCCACACTAGGAGGAGGAGGTCAGACTGGCTAACAGGGACTGTGCTGGGGTCCACTGCAGCAGGTAATCCAGGTAGTGGGGCTGGTGGTGGACGGGCGGTGCTGGTGGCTGGGGTGGCGGTGGTGGTGGTGGTGGTGGAGCACCTAATGTAGCCCTACTCCTCCTGCTGCAGTGGTGACTGCTGCAAGGCACATCTCCCACCCCAGCAGCACCCTCGGCCACTGCCACGGAAGGGCCAGCAGGTGGATGCATGGCCCCTTCTGTGGCAGCCTATCACTCTGCCCTGTGGTGATTCATAATGTGGGTACTCTGGTCACCAGTCCCCAAATGTGTCCCAGGAGGACCACAGCGCACCAGCACACCACACACATGGCACTGCACCACTGTGCTGTCTCCCCTCACACAATTAAAAAACTCCCACAGTGGGGAGCTGCGGGGGGCACCAGACACAGTATGCAATTGGGGGGCACGAGTCCCTCCACCACCCACTATTGCCGGGGCCACCTCCTTTGGCTGTGGGGGTGGTGGAGGGGGTGCTGCTGGAGCCCCAACAGCTTCTGCTAGTGGTGGTGGTGGATAAGGTGGATGAGCAACAGCCACCGGTGGCATTGGTGGTGCTGCTGCTGCTCCTGTTGCTTCCACAGGGGAAGCAAAACTGGGCAGGAGTCTGGAGCGGTCCAACATAACACGACCACCCTGCCCCCCCATGGGTCTGCACTCCTCCCCTCCTAATGCTCCCACATGCCAGTGACTTGCCTTCCCTGACTCTAACCTGACCCTCCATCCTCCCAGGTCCACAGGATGACACACACACACATACACACATACAGACAGTGGACACATGCACACACATGTACGCACCCACACACATACACACACATGCACACACACACACACACACACGCAGTCAGTCACACACACAAAACAAAAACAAAACTTATACAAAAAAATTCACTAACCAAAAAAACACTAACACAATACAAACACTAAATAAAATAGCCTTTAAAAAAGCTGTTTGAATTGAATTGGCAGTAACGACTCCAAGAGCCAAGCAAACTCCTCTCACAAAACAATTTTGCTTTCTCCCTGTACAAATGCAAAGGAGAAAGTGAAACTGCTTCTCTGATTAACTTCCTTCCTGCCTGGCTAAAGCATGTGACTTACAGTACTGCAGGCCGTGTGATGTGCCTATTTTCTTCTCACTTCGCCTTACTTCACATTAAGGCATAATGAGAACGCGAAGTGGTAATGATAACGCAAAGTGAGCACTTTACAGGGTGCACTTTGCGTTGTGTTTGCAGGACGCTAAGTGGTTACTTCAAGATCTACTCTGTATGGATTTATAATCATTGCATTTCTAGTTGTTATCAAGTCCTGAATAAGTTGTTTCCCCTTTTAGTATCAAGTGTTCGAGGGGTGTTACATCCATGGTATACTGGTGAGTTGAAAGCTCTTTTGAAAAATAAAAAGCTTGGTTAATTTATAAAGTGTCCCCAACTATTGGGCATTTGCAGGATTATAGGACAGCTAGGAATTTGTTGTCAAGAAAGGTGAAACAAGCTAAGATTGACTATTTTCAGGTTAAGGGCTGGCAGTATATCCTAGAGGTTAGAGGAATGAGGTGTCAACAAGCTTGATACATCCAGCAGACCAGACCTGAGTTTGATTCTCACAACCTCCACTTGCATACTGTGTGACTCTGAGCAAGTCATTTAACCACCCAGTGCTCCAAGGTCACCCCTGAAAACAGGCACTTGTGCCTAGTGGGCCTTACCCGGTTACCAAAGACAAAAAAAAAAAAAAAAAGTTGGAGAATGTATCCAGGAATCCAGGGCAATTTTGGGATACTATTAACCATCTTGTTTTCCCAAAGGTCAAGGCATTCCTTAGTTCACTTAAAATCTCTGATCAAGTGGTCTTAGATCCTCTTGAGATGGCTAATTTGCTAAATCAGAGTTTTATTAATGTTTCTGTTTGTCTCCTGAGTCTCGAACTACTGATCCTATTGTGCCCAGAAATGGTTTTGTAAATTGTGTTAATAGTCAATTGAAGAATGGTGTAGAATCTCAATTTGTATTCCGATGGGTGACTGCCATTGAAGTATTGAAATTGTTAAATTCCTTGCCTGATAAGTTTGGCGATTGTGGGGATGGGCTTGATGCTAGGTTTATTAAGATGGCTGCCCCACTTATTGTAGAACCTTTGTGTATAGTATATAATCTATGCATTTCTGCAAATGTTTTTTCTTCATCATGGAAGATAGCCCGGGTTGTACCAATCCCTAAAAATGCTAGGCCTGGAGTTGAGGATTATCAACCTATTTCAATTTTAAATCCCTTAGGGAAGGTTCTTGAGAGATTGATGATTAGTCAGTTGAATGAATTCTTGGGTGCAGCCGAGATCCTTTATGAAGAGCAGCATGGTTTTCAACGGGGCAGGGGCAAGGGAAAATGGCCTTGTCAGGTTCGTGAAAACCCTCCTTAAAGGTTATAATGATGTAATGTTAACGGGGGCAGTTTTCGTGGACCTCTCCAGGGCTTTTGATTTAATAAATCATTCCCTGCTTAGTCGGAAGCTTGCTGCTCTTGGACTGCCTGTTTCTGCAGTCAATCTTGTTTCTGATTTTTTGCAGGGGCATTCTCAGTCTGTCTCTATTGGTTCAATTACTTCTTCAGTTTGGTATACTACATGTAGTGTAACTCAGGGGTCTATTCTTGTATCCCTGTTATTTTCTTTGTTTATTAATCAAGTCCCCTCTATTTTTGATAAGTGTAAATGTTTTTTTGTATGTTGATGATTTGATTTTGTATTGTCAGGGAAAGTCCTTGGATTACATAAATATGGTGTTGGAAGATGAGTTTAAGAAATTATGCCTCTGGCTTACTACCAACTTAATACTTTTAAATATTCATAAAACCAAAGCTATGTTGTTTGGTAGTTCTGCCAGACTTGGTGAACATCTCTCTCTGATTATACATGACATTCAAGGGAATTTACTTAATCAGGTGTTAGAATTTAGGTATTTGGGGGTTCTTTTAGACCCCTCATTGACTTATCTTCTCCAGGTAAAGTCTGTAAAAAAGAAAATTCATCGTAGGTTGGGCCAATTATATAAATTCAAATCTTATATATCTTATGGTTCTTGTTTGAAATTGGCTAATGGAGTCTTAATACTACATTTTGACTATGTCTCCTTGTGGTATGCTAAGTTGGGATCCAAAGAGAAACAAATTCTAAGTGTTGTTTATAACAGCATTTGTAGGTTTGCCTTGGATGCTCCTTTTTTGACCCACCATTGCCTTTTATATTCTTCATTGAAATGGTTGTTGCCCCAGTTTAAATATGAATTTGCTTTAGGTAAATTGGTTCATCAGGCCATCTATTTGAACGGCTTATCTCCATTATCTGATTTGGTTCAGGTTCATGAAGTTCAGGTAAATTTGAGAATATTTCAAGGGGTAGCGTTGGTAGTACAAGGTGCTAAAAATAATTATGGCCTACGAGTATTTGACCACCAGGCTTCTTCAAATTATGGAATAGGTTACCAGTTTCATTAAGTTCTATTCTTGTTTTAAATTTAAGTTTAAACAACATTTGCTAGCATAGTCTGATTGTTCATGTTATTTGTAAATTTTGTGTGTTGTATATTTATGATGTAATGTTTGTTATGTTTTATGTCGAGGTCAGTCCTGAAAAAGGGCTTTGACCCAGGGTCCTAACCTAGTTAACAAATAAAATGAAATGAAAATGAAATGAAAATCTATAAAGAAATACGACAAACCTCTCACAGGGGTTGTAAAACCCCATTCTACCAGAGGCATGGCTACCTCCATGGCATTTTTCTGGGGTGTATCTGCCTTAGAAATCTGCAAAGCTACCACATGATCTACTGTACATAAATTCACAAGACATTACCGTCTAGACATCGCTTCCAAGAAGTGAACTGCTTTTGGATGGGCCATTTTACAAGGCCTCCTGTCCTAAGTCCTGATAGTTCACTTCCTCCTCCCCTTGGCATAATAACTGCTTGGGAATCTTCCCATGTGTTACAACCTGCTGCAAGAGATTGTCTTAAAGAAGATAGCACAGTTATGTAAGAACTTACCATAACAGTAGATCTTCGAGAATATCTCTTGCAGTAGGTCATCTGCAACCACCCACCCTCCCTCTTGCTGTTACTTCAGAAGAGTTCCTTGCTCCTGTCCTTTCATGACTCCACAAGCTGCTGCCTTATTTCCCTCCTCGGTTCCCTTTGAAGGCCTGAGAAATTATTTCTCATTTGGTCGCTAGGATGGAAAAGAACTGAGGTGTACCTTTAATACATGCCATACAGACACCTTGTGGTAACATTAGGGGGAGGTCCCAGGGCCGACTGCTGAGAAGTCATCCGGAGAAAATGACGCCTGCAGCTGATATCCCATGTGTTATGACCTGCTGCAAGAGATACTGTCAAAGATCTACTGTTACAGTAAGTTCTTACGCAACTGTACTTTCTATGTAGAAAGTTCAGGGCTATTTGCCTGAGCAGGTTATTGACCGAGCAGGTTATTGACCAAGCAGTTCAGTTGCTGTTTCAGAACCAGGTTCCAATCCTCTTCAGTCCAAGGTTGGCCCCCAACTCACCCTGCCATCCGATCTTTAGTCTGCCAAGGGAGTCCACTAGGAATCTAACCAGCAAGTTGTAAAACTGTCTCATGGGCCTGGCTGCTTCCCTATCATCCCTGAGAATTTCTTCTCCAGGGGACCGGGGTGGGAGGGGGTGACAGTAGTCAAGCATCCATGGCTGACCAATCTCATATGCACTTGGAGGTATGTAAAAAAGTCCCCCAGGGATAGACCAAGGCAGGTAGCCAGGTCCTGGAATGAGGTCAGTACCCCTCCCTCATACAGGTCATCCACTTCCACCAGGCCATTCAAGCACCATCTGGTCAGTACATTTCTTGTCAAGTTTGGAGGTGTATCCTTTTCCCCTTAATTCCTGGATGATTCCTGCCCCTGGAGACAGCCCTACTGGCCTGCCAGTTTATGTATTTTTAGCTAGGAGCGCAGAGAGCTTCTGGTGTATGGGTTCTGTATGGTACCCCTATCACCTTTGCCTAGGGCTGGGGCTAGTAGAGGTTATATGTCATGTCTTCATTCATGAGTTCTAGCTCAAGGGCAACCCATGCCAGGCATTCCACTCTGGTTTCAAGGTATCTTTAAGGAAGGCCTCTTGTGCAGCCAAGTAGTAAAAGTGGAAATTAGGCAACCCCAGGTCACCTCTGTTCCCTGGGGTCCAGAGAGCTGTCTATTTGATTTTTACTCATCTTCCCTGCCACAGAAAGTTGGTGAGGTACCATTTTATCAATGTAAAATATTTGAGGGGGAGATGGATCATGAGTGTTTGGAATAAGTAGAGGCATAGTGGAAGTATAGACATCTTGATAGTGTTAACCCTCTCTATCAGAGTCAGGGGGAGTGATTTCTCTGCCTCACACAGTCTTCTTTGGGGCACATCAAGAGCAGTGTAAAATTAAGGGGGCCAAGAGTTAAAAGCTTTCTGGCTAAGTAGATCCCAAGATATTTGAGACTGGTTGATGACTTCGGTTGGGTGCCTGCCACCATAAGTGGATACTCCTCCCCTCTCCCCAGGGGAAGCCATTCACATTTGGCCCAATTGCTCTTGTGCCTGGAGATAGGACCATATGTTTGAAAGAGTTCCATTATTGCGGAGACAGCTACCTAGGGCCTGACTAGCAAAAGCAGGACATCAGCAGCAAATAATGACACCTTGCAATGCGTTCCATGATGCTGCAAACCCTGTTGTTTGCTCATGTGCTCTTTTGGCCACTGCCAAGGTCCCTGTGGATAGTATATAAAACAGGGGGATGGTGAATCCCTGTTGCATTCCTCTAGTGAGCTGGAAAGGGTCAGACAGCTGGCCATTGGTCAGCACCTCAGTCCTCGGGGAGTGGTACAGAGCTGAGATCCAGGCACTAATGCATGGACCAAAGCCAACATTTTTGAGGACCATAAACATGAAAGGCCACTCAACCCAGTCGAAGGCCTTCTTGGCATCCAGGGCCAAGAAACTGTGGTAAGTAGCCCCCCCGACCAGTTCTACATGATGTTTAAGGTTCTTTTAATACTGTACTTTTCCTGCCTCCGGATTAAGCTCAGCAGTGCCCCCTCCAGGTAGCCCACTAAAATCTTGGCTACAATCTTTGTTGTCTGTATTTTTGAGTGACATTGGGTCGTATGAGGTGCACTGGGTGGGGTCCTTGCCAGGCTTCAGGAGAATTGTGATATGGGCCATACATTGTGAAGGGGGCAGCTCTCCTTTATCCAGTGCTTCAAGGACCACATCCTGTGTAGCTGTGTCCAAAATGCTTTATTAAAGTCAACGGGTAGTCCGTACAGCCCTGGGGCCCTACCTGAGGCAGCGGACCACAGTGCCCTGTGTATTCTCTTCTCCCGTGTGAGTCTGGTCAGGTTGTTCCATGACCGACCTTTCTAAAGTGGATAGAGGGAGAGAGTTAAGAAAAAATCCAAAGGGGTGTAGGACTTCCCCACTTCAGTAGTATAGACGTCTGTATAGCAGTATTTTTGGAAGTAACACTCAATGTCTCGTTGTTTGGAGGAAGTTTTCCCCTCTGAGGTCTGGATAGTATTTATGGAGTGATTGGCCTCTTTATACTTGAGGTGTCAGGCCAGACAGTGGTCCACTCCATCCCCTTCAAAATAGTTTCACACCTTGGTGAGATGTATGGACCTTTCTAGGGAGGCTGAGGTTAACTGGTTATAATGACCCTCCAGGTTTCGAAGTGCCACATTTTAGATAAATCCATTCTGGCCATAAGTTCTTTCTCTAAAATTTATTTATTTATTTTTATTTTAGTCTTTGGTAACTGGGTAAGGCCCACTAGGCACAAGTGCCTGTTTTCAGAGGCGACCTGGGAACACTGGGGGGTTAGGTGACTTGTTTAGAGTCACACAGTACACAAGTGGAGGTTATGAGAATCAAACCCAAGTCAGCTGGATGTACCAAGCTCATTCACAGCTCGTTACTCTAACCTCTAGGCTATACTGCCGGACCCATTTCCTTCCATTTCCTGTCTCTTTCTTGGGTTTCAGCCTTACCCTTGTGGGTGGCCACTGAAATACCTCCCCCCATACATAAGCATTCATGGCCTTCCACTACAGCATGGCAGAGGTGTCCCCATGCTTATTGAGCATGAAGAGTTCCTTGAGGGCCTCCATGTTCAAAGTACTTTGATTAAGAAAACATAGCTGTGTCCATACTTTATGCTACAGAATCTGGTTTAATTCTTCTCTGATATTCCATATTCTGGCAGCTTGGCTTCAATGCCAAGAAATGTAAATTATGCACATTGGAACCAAGAATCACAAGATGGAGTTCTAACTGGGTGGAGTCCAGGTAGCTGCATCAGAGGAGGAGAAGTACCTGGGAGTGATGATCACTAATGACCTGAAGCACTCCACGCAGTGCAAGAAAGTAGCAGCAAGGGCAGACAAGATGCTGGGATGCATAGCTAGGGGGATCAGTCATAGGAGAGAGGAGGTTTTACTTCCCTTGTACAGATCACTGGTGAGGCCACATCAAGAGTATGGCATTCAGTACTGGTGACCACACCTCAAAAAGGACATTAACCTGCTGGAGAAGGTCAAGAAGAGGGCTACAAAGATGACAATGGGTCAGCAGGGTAAGGCATATGAGGAGGGGGTTGAGGGCACTGAACTTGTACTCCCTGGAGGAAAGGAGAAAGAGAGAGGGGACATGATTGGGACTTTCAAGTACTTGAAAGGGTTAAATAAGGTTGATAAGGAGGGTCTCTTTAAGCTGAGTGGCAACCAGAAAATGAGGGGGCACAGTCTTAAGTTGGAGAGGGGAGGTTTAGGAGGGAAGTCAGGAAACACTTCTTCACAGAGAGGGAGGTGGACACTTGGAATGTGCTGCCAGAAGAGGTGGTCTCATTGAAAACAGTGTGCAGCTCCAAGAGAGACTGGGACAGGCATAGGGGGAATGTAAGGATCGTGGGTAGGGAGGATGGGAAGAGTGGCAAGGGGGGGGCAGGGACAGTAGCTCAAGCTGTGGACCCTGCAATACAAGTCGACTAGATAGACCAAATGGCCTTCTTCTACTGGCTTCTTCATATGTTCATATGTATCTGTTTCAGGATGTCCTGCATCCCAGAAGCTTTATGGCCTAATTTCAGTTTAGCTGATTTATCCGTAAATCGAGAATAGAATGCATCCGCCTGCCATTCTTTTTGTGTTGCGTATGCAAGTATATGGCCTCAGTTGGCCTCTCTGAGTCCATCCCAAATATACTTGGGTGCTAAATCCTTTTCCATATTGAATGCTAAATATGGTTGAATAAACTCTTGTACTTTCTTCTTAAATGTCCCATCATTCAGGATGCCAGTTTTAGTCTCCATGTAGAGTCCTTTGAGAATGTCCAGCTTCTAACCTCTGGACAACTGAAACATGGTCTGAAAATGTTATGGGTAGAATTTCACAGCATTTTCCCACAAGGAAAAAGGCTCTTGATATGTATCTTTAGCCTATTCTATAGTAGCTGTTGTTTGCGTTAGAGTAAAAGGTATAATTTCTTATGAGGGGGTCATAGCCCTCCGCACATATTCTCCCCCTAACTTTTTAATACTCTTGCAGCTACCTTACCCAACTCAGCTGTCCCTGTTGAGCAATCAGTTCTTTTAGTGGGCATTTTAACAATGTAACTATAATGGAATGTAGAGGCTTATCCACTTTCAGTCTGAGCTCCAGGCCCCTGTGGGCATGTTTGATGTTTAGGCCCCTGCTGGGGGGTAAAATTCAGTTTTGAACCAAGTGGTAAGGAATGAGTCCAGGTTTGCGCTCTCCACATCTTCCTGGAACCCAAACAAATGGAGGGTTTTCCTTCGGGACCATGGCTCTGCATCCTCTTCCCTCCACATCAGTTCTCACTCTCCTTGGCATACAAAGAATAGTGTGCAGCTGATACACATGGTTTCTTCGCAGAGCGTGTTTCCAGTGTCCTTGACCTGAGAGATATAGTGCTACAGCTTTTTAAAATTTTTTCTGATTTCAGCTACATTAGGGTCTATGCAGTGCAACATCATTAGAATACTAGCAGTGCTCACTTTATTGAAAGGTCTGGTGCTGGATCGCGAGTCCTCATCCTCATGCCCCAAGCCTAGCATCTCCTCTGAGGTCCTAGACAGGGAGTTACTTGTACTCTGGCAATTTAGTCATCTTTCAGGGTGGCTTCACCCTTTGTGATCGCTATTCTGGCTGTTTATTAGTTGGACCCATCATCTCTATCAATTTTGGTACCAGGTCTGTCAGAATTCACCGATTCAGCTGTAGATTGCAGTTGATTTAGGGGTCAGGGGAGCCAGGGCTATAGCTCAACTGACAAATCCCATTGATTACATCTCTGGAAGTCCATAATGGGATACTTTGTAATAAAAGTCACACTCAAATACAAGCCATGGCTTCTGGTTAGGGTTGAAGTAATGTAAGATAAAACACTATATAGCATCTGAGAGTCTATGGTTTTTATCTTTGCAAATATGATCATTACTGTATTTCTTTAACTTATTATCTTTGCTGTTTGCTATGCATATATTTTTTTTTGCATTATTTATTTATCACCCCCTGCATCCGACCGGCCTCTCCTTCAGGCCTTCTACCAAGGACTACCCCCGCTTACTCCATTCCGAACCCACCCCGACGCCAGCTTCCCCCTGATCCCAGATTGCAGCCGACCAGGGTAGCCCGACGTAACCCTTCATCAGATGGGCCCCTCCTTCTGGAGGGAAATTGCCTTCAGGCATTCTTGCTCTCGGCCCTGATGCTGCTGGGATCGGGATTCCCCTGTCTCTTTGGGGGTTCCATGGAGGCGGGGGATCCAGACGGCCATCATCCTGTCGCTCAGACACCATTTTCCCACTTTTCTGGATTTTCCCTGTCGCACGCTCTTGTAGTGCCCTGGTCTCCACCGGGGCGCTAGAGCGAGGCATGGCTCTAACCCACCCCGGGAGGAGAGCAGTCTCTAGGATGCTCGATCCTCTCCCGTCCCCTGCTGACCCCCAGCGACCTGAGTCCATTCCCGAAGCCGGGTTGTTGGCATGGTTTGAGGTAAGGCACCCATGCCTCAGCCCTCTATGCCACCAGGCCGGCTGCTATGCATATTTTAATATGAAGTAGACCAGTAATGCTAAACTTGTTCAAATCCAACATGTGTAATATGTTGCACGATAGGCCTAGATCCATTCATGTGGGTTCATATTGTATATGATGTAATGTACTTTGGAGTTGGGACACTATCTCTTTAAAAGGCTTTAGGATGAACTTACAAAAATAGTCTTAATTGTTCTAATGGCTAGGGTGGATCTGGTACATTTCAAGATAAGGGAGACAGGTATATAGCACAGGAAGGCATAAAATATCCCACTGTGGCTTTCCATGACAGGAAACGGTAATGTAGTGACCTAGGGTGTCAGGGGTAAACCAAATGCATGGGCCAGATGTCACTGGGGTTGACATGGAACCACAGTGACACCTACAGAGAAAGGTAAACTGTTGCTTCCCATCAAACAGCGGGTGTGGCTTGAAGATGACCATCCTGTATGTATAAGGGATGAACTCAGAGCAGTTGATAAACATTTTAGCTGGGGGTCAGATTGCCTGGCCAGCTAACATATTCTTGAAGACCAGAAATATATGTGTAGGCCTGGAAAAATCACTAAAACCAGACCTAAGTGTGTGGAAAGTTTGACTTGTCACATACTGAACAGAAAATTCTGATTTTAAGTCTGAATTTTGGAAACCAAAACTTTTCACCAAGGAGAACCTGGAGCCTTTTAAAAGGACATCCAGAGACTTGGATCAATGACTTGCTACAAACTCTACTGCCTAATGAACTGTTCTCTCCACAATAACATTTAAAATCTTATCTGAACTCTAACATCAAAACAAGGTATAGTTTAGAATACAGTATCTAGTGTTTTCTGCAAACCGTCCGGTTTTACTTTTGTTACTGTCTGCATTTCAATGTTCTTCCAAACTGTAGAATTTTCTGTATTGCTTTAATTTTAAGTAAACTTTTATAATTTTTCTTATCAATTCTGCCTGGGATCTGGTTGTATGATTTAACATTTTAACAGAAGGATTTTGGAAAAACTGTGTGTCTTGACAAGACAGCTATTGTATAAAACTACCTGGGCAAGATGTAGCCAGTGGCCGTGGTGGGATTCAAATACTGAAAGTAGTGCAGAGTCAAGGGAACTCAAAACTACAGAATTCACCCTCCCACTGGGAAAAGGAAGGCTGGTAAGTCTTATAGAAACCCTTACTCCTGCTCACGAGTTCCTGAATAGGGGGATCCTCTCTGCAAATAGGAGATCCTGCCGGGCTGCTCGAAGTTTGGGGGCCAGGGGTGTGTGTGACATAATATTTTATTTTTAGCTCTTACAAATTGGATCTTGCAATACAAACCACCCTTAAATACAAGCTGCCCTTGAATAATGAGCAGGAGGTAGAAATACAAAATTTTAATAGAAGCCACACAATGTAGGAATTAGAAATATTTAATTAAGAACCAAAACATTCGAACAAGAATCCCTCAAATTTCTCTGAAAATCTACATGTGGCACAAATATTTTGAACATCTTCATGAGAGTTTTCAAAATATTCATGCTACACTATGGTTTTCAAAATCTATATAAATCTATATGCTGCATGATAGTTTCCAAATTCTACATAATGCACAATGGTTTTCAAATCCACATGCTGTGCAAAAGTTTCAAGTTGGTGTGTAAGTCCCACAGGATCAAACACATTAAGGTAAGATAACTTATTAAA
Organism: Neoceratodus forsteri; assembly: GCA_016271365.2. Classification (NCBI taxonomy): domain Eukaryota; kingdom Metazoa; phylum Chordata; order Ceratodontiformes; family Ceratodontidae; genus Neoceratodus; species Neoceratodus forsteri. The sequence goes on from CM028137.1 coordinate 237,183,330, forward strand.
TACTTAATGTTAAGGGTGATACTTTAATGCTTGTGAGGGAAAGAAAGAATAAGAGACACAATGACCCCCATATATTATGAAAGATAGCATTGTGTTAACAGACACAGCACCATGGTAACTGGACTTAGTACATCTGGACATGGCAGGGACAGTACCCTAAGGGTCACTTGGCACTACACACAGTGGCTAGCACTGACATGCAGTATGCACCACTATGCCCATGCAAACAAGGGTGACCTTTTGAAAACAGGGTGCAATGGTATATTTAGTTTTGTTAAGTACTAACATGCTGCTAAAGAAGCACTAATTAACATGTATGAAACCCTGCTTTTATCAACTTGCACAGTATAATGTGACCCCATTCCCTGGCAGCACAGATGACACCCACTTCCACCAGCCACATCCTGATTGGTACAGAGTAATACTGCAGTTCCTGACCTTGGCAGTCTAGTGGACCCCCACCCTGATTGCTGTCGATACTGTGCAATAATTTTACTGTGCAGTATTAAAGATCTGTGAAATAGTTTTACTGTGCAATTTTGAAGATCCCCTCCTCACCCAATTCTTATCAGTATTGTGAAACTGTAATAATTCCCTTCCCTGGTAGCCTAACGAACCCCTTTCCTTGACCTGATCTCTTCCGATATTATGGAACTGTATGCAAGCCCTTCCCTGGCAATCTAATAGACATCTTACTTACCCTATCAGCTATTGTGGAAATGTATTGAAGAACATCCCTGGCAGTTTCGTGTTACCCATTGCTAGACTGATGTCAAATCCCCACTTCCTGGCCAACCTACTGAGTACCCCCCCATTGGCTCATTACTCACCCATCCTTCCATAGGTGAGACATTATCAGGTCCTCAAAGTACAACTGGCACAAACCCTGCCGTCTACTGACAGTGAGTAAGTGCATGCATACTGTATAAACAACATCTCTTTCTGCTCTTGGGATACTGCTAAACTGTCTTGCATCACACTCTTCAGATATTCTTTAGCTACTTCAGATACTTCTAAGTGCATGCTAGGTTTTCCTGTGACTCCCTTTCTACTCTTTAGACACTCCCATGTTTTTTGCTCTTCATACACTGCTAGATTTTTTGTGCATCACTTTTTGGTCTTATGATACCGATAAATCTTTCTGTATATCCTATTCTGCTCTAGAGAGATTGCTAGATGTTTTGTATGTCCCATTCTGCTCTTCAGATGCTGCTAGATTTTCTGTGCATCTCTTTCTGCTTTGCAGATGTTTCTAGCGTTTATTTGCATCCCTTTCTGCTCTAGAGATATGATAGATTTTCCATGCATCTGGGATACTGCTAGATTTTCTGTACAGCTCTTTCTACTCTTCAGATACTGCTAGATTCTCCTGTGCATCACTCTCTGCTCTACATATGCTGCTAGATTTTTGTTTATAGCTATTGCTGCTCTTCAGATGCTGCTAGAATTCCTGTGCATCTCTTTCATATCTTCTGATGCTGATAGATTTTCCTGTTCATCCCTTTCTGCTCTTGAGATACTGTCAGATTTTCTGTGCATCCCTTTCTGCTCTTCAGATACTGCTAGAAACATAGAATTAGTTGATGGAAAAGGACTGCTTGCCCACTCAGTCTGCTGAGATGGTCTTTGCCTGGTCTGCCTCCACAGACCCCAGTTGTCCTGTGGCGACACTCCTTCATCCCTGACTATTCATTTATATTCCCTTATGTCTATCCCATGCATGCTTGAAGCCCCCTACTGTTTTTGTCTCCACCACTTTCACAGGCAGTCTATTCCAGGCATCTACCACTCTTTCAGTGAAGTAGTAATTCCTCACATCCTTCTTTAGCCCTGCCACCAGCTTCATTGCATGATCTCTGGTGCTGGTGCTTGTGACAGGGAGCTTCTGCCACCCTTGAGGACCGATCTTTTCATAACTCTGTGGCAACAGTTCTTCTATTTCTTAGCCTAATCTATCCTTTACAATTTCTAGTCCATAAGGTTTTCCACCTATGGGCATCCCCTCCCTTTTCTTGACTATGCTATAGTGTCCTCTTTAGTTTCCCTTTTCCCTCTCAGGTCCTCATACAAGGAGGTTATTGTGGTGCCCACCGAGCTTATGTAAAACAAGCTGTGTTTATCATTGCTGGATTTAGTATGTTTTTTTTTCCCCAATTGTTTAACCAGGTGAGACACACTAAGCTGAAAGCTTGTTTACAGGTGCAACCTGGGAGCACAGGGAAGTTAAGTGACTTGCTCAGGGTCACACAGTGCGCAAGTAGGGTCTGTGGGATTCAAACCCAGGTCTCCAGATTTGCAGCTCAGAGCTAATAGCACTATGTCATAAAATACTTTAATGTATATACCTTATGTGTATAAAACCTGCAACTGTTCAAAATACCATGGCACTAGGTGTTTTTGATAAAGGTAAAAAGTACTAGGTGACTGTATATTATAGAAATTACATTAGTTGTGCTATTCAAAATGCATGTAAATTGCTGTAACCTGAGCCAGTCTAAAATGTCATAGTCATTTGCATATATCTCATGATGCTTTGCATTTTTGGAGTATGTGTGATGTTGTATTTCTTTGAAACTTGGCTTATTGTCTTTCTCCTTTGGGGTAACCCTTGTGTCAGTGCTTCTGCACTGAGGTTCTTTGTCTTTAGCTTTTTATTTATTTATTTTTTTTATTTGAGCCCCCACCACCCAAGCAAACAAGGCCCGCAGAGGGGAGGCTAAATATCAACAGATAAGTTAGATCAGAGATCAGTGCGTCAGTAGGTGCTGGCTAAATACAGAGGAAGGACATACAGAGTCTGTTGCTGCAAATTGATGTACTGAAAAATGGATATGACATTGCTGAAGATTATCTCCTGTATTTTGAATAAACACCACACAGCGATTGTGTGTTGAACCTGAAGTTCGGTGTCTGGTCCATCTGTTATCCCACAGTCCCTCCACAGTGCTCTTCCTCCTTTGAAAATTACTTCTTCCTGCACCCTCTTATGTATGTCTGTTATTAGGTTTCCACTTATTTTAGAAACATAGACGTTGACGGCAGATAAGGACCGCAAGGTCATCCAGTCTGCCCATTTCTTTTCTTTTTCTACCTAATGAATGTGCCATCAGCCTTTGCTCTGTCAATGGACTATCTATTCATACTCATCTGTATTACTCCCTTATGCCTATCTCATGCCTGTTTGAATCCCTGCACTGTATTCATATCTACCACTTCCTGAGGTAGGCCGGTTCATGCATCCGCCACCCTTTCTGTGAAAAAGAACTTCCTCACGTTACCCCTTAATCGGCCTCCCTCTAATCTCATGCTGTGTCCTCTCATCCTGCTATTTTTCTTATATTGAGACATGTTAGACCCTTTCACCTTGTTAATGCCGTTGAGGTGTTTGACTATTTTGATCATATCACCTCTCTCACTCCTTTGCTCTAGGGCATACATGTTGAGCTCCGTTAATCTGTCCTCATATGTTTTCTGATGCAGACCCTGCACCATTTTGGTTGCCCTTCTCTGGACTGCCTCAGTTTGGTTAATGTTCTTGTGAAGGTGTGACCTCCAGTACTGCATGCAGTACTCCAGATGGGGCCTAACCAGTGTCTTTTAAAGAGTGATTATTACCTCCCTCTTCTAACTTGTGATACCCCTACTAATACACCCCAACATCCATCTAGCCTTACCTACTGCTTTAGTGGTCTGCTTTTATGATTTCAGGTCATCAGTGATTATGATGCCCAAGTCATCACCGATGACCTGAAATCTGTTATATTTATGACTTGGAACATTCTGTAAACAAGACTTACTTCTTATGGAACCTATCCTGTATTCTATGCAACTTTTAAATAATAAAAAAAAATTTGTGGGTCTCTATCATGTCCTTGCTCACTCTCCTCTCTCCTCTCTCCCCTTCTCTTCCAGTGTGTACATGTTGAGATCCCTTAGACTCTCCTTATTGGGCTTTTGATACAGTCCTTGCATCATTTTAGTTGCCCTCCTCTGGACTACCTCCACCCTGTCTATGTACTTTTTGAGGTGTGGCCAGCAGAACTGGACACAATACTCCAGGTGGGATCTCCCCAGTGAGTGAAACAGTGGTGACACCACCTCCCTCTTCCTGCTAGAGATACCACTTCCAATGCACCCCAGCATCACACTGGCCCTACCCACTGCTTTGTCACACAGTCCTGTCCCTCTGATGTGATCAGATATGATAACCCCTAGGTCCCTTTCCTGCTTACTGACTGACAGTATCACCTTCCCCCACCCTATACTATGTTCTTGAGTTCCTATGTCCTATGTGCATAATTTTGCACTTTTTGGCACTGAACCCCAACTGCCATGTTTTTGACCACTGCTCAAGTTTCCCAAGATCCCTTCACATTCTTTCCACCCCCTCCTGATTATCCACGCTATTGTAGATTTTGGTATCATCTGCAAAAAGGCATACCTTCCATTCCTGTTCATCTGTAAAGTCACTTATGAAGACATTGAATAGGACTGGTCCCAGTACTGAGCCCTGCGACACCCTGCTGGTCACTCTTCCATGCTTAGAATGAGTGCCATTAATCACCACCCTCTGTCGCCTATCAATTAACCAATTTCTAACCCAGTTCACCACTTTGGATCCCACCCCAAGGCTGCTCAAGTTGTTTACCAGTCTTTTGTGTGGAACAGTGTCAAGTACCTTACTAATGTCTTGATAGAGATGTCTAGTGCCTTTTCCTGATGTACTGTATATCATGGTCACCCAGTCAAAGAATTCAATCATGTTTGTCAGGCATGACCCCCTCCCCCATATGAATCCATATTGCCTTTGGTCTTGCAACCTGTTGGAGTCAAGATACTCTACCAACCTTTCTTTTATTGGTGTTTCCATTAACTTCCCCACTACTGAGGTGAAGCTCACCAGTCTATAGTTACTCCCCTCTTCCCTGCAGCCACTACTATGCAGAGGGACCACATCTGATCTCCTCCAGTCCTCTGTATCTACACCCATGTCCAGTGAGCTGTTGAATATGGCCATCAGTAGGACAGCTAGCACCTCCCTGAGTTCTTTTAGTACACTTAGATGTATCTTGTCCGGTCCCATATCCTTGTCCACTTTCAGAGCTGCAAGTCCCTTCAGAACTCTTTCCTCTGAAAATGGACTTGAGTCTGCCCCACCCTGTTATTGCTGCTCCTTGGTGGTCCATCCCTCCCTTCTGCCACTGTGAAGACTGAGCAAAAATACCCGTTTAGCATATCTCATTTTCTTGGTTCCCTTCTGCACAGCCTCCCTCTGCTGTCCTCCTTATCCCCACTATCCCTCCCATTGCTTTCATCTTCTCACTTACGTATCTAAAGAAAGTCTCATCCTCATATGCTGCCACTTTGGCTATCCTTTGCTCTGTCTGTGTTTATGCCCTCCTCACTGTCTTACCTTCTTCCTTCTGTTTTACATGGTGCACCTCCCTGTCTTCCTCCCACGGTGTTTCTCTACACCTCCTGAATGTTATGCTGTTTTCCTTCACTACTGTGGCCACTTCCCCAAAGTACCATAACAGTCACTTTTTCCATTTAATTTTTCTCACTTCTTTCATGCAAAGTCTGGTTACCTGACTTATGCTCTTCCTTATTTTTTTCCACTGTTTCACTGCCCCCTCAGCAATCCCCCAGCTAGGCAGTTTCTGAGGCAGTCTCCCATGTCTTTAAAATCCACCCTTTTAAGGTCCAGGACCCTTGCCTTCATGTGATTAGCCTATGATCCTGTCTTAATCTTAAGTCACATTGTACAATGATAACTGGTACCCAGGGGACTGCCCTGCACCAGGTCCAGCACTGCCCTGTTCCTAGTGGGTTCATTAACTAGTACCCTTGTTAGGAGTCAAGGATGGCCCTGTGCCTTGCAGAGCTGCAGCTGGAAGGCTCCAATCCACATTTGGCAGACTGAAGTCCCCAACTAGCAGCACCTCCCCCTTTTTTGCCAACCCGATGATGTCTTCCCCAAGTGCCTAATACAACTCCTCTCCCTGTGCTGGAGGTCTGTATACAACCTCTGTATGGATAACAGCCCTGGTTCCTGTCTCCAGAACAACTCATAACACCTCAAGCACTTCCTTTTCCTCCTGGGTTCCCTTGTATTTTCATAGCCCTGATTTTCTGCATCACATATAGTACAACCTCTCCTCCCCTCCTGCCTTCCCTGGCTCTCCTGAACTCTCAGATGCTGCTAGATTTTCAATGTATTCCTTTCTGCTCTAATATGCTGCTAAAGTTTCTGTGCATCTCTTTCTGCTCTGCAGATGCTGCCAAATGCTGGCTCAACACAGCAACCCTTCCCCTCCTCTCCTCCTATATCGTCCTCTCATCTGTCTCCATAGTCGTGGGATTAAAGAAGGGCTATGGTATCAATCTGCCTTGCTCACACCACCAATCACCAAAACCCCCTGCCTACCTCCAACTCCATTTGGCTGTGCTCACTACACCATTTTGAGTAGAACCTGGTGGCTTACCTACTTTGATTTGGGCACTGCAAGACAGGAGGGTTCAGGGGATGTTCAGACAGGAAAGCCAGCTATTTTTTCTTTGGGTCAGGAATGCAGTCTTGCAGGGCAGAATGTGGGTCACCATATGATTGGTGGCTGCTAGAAAAAGAGAGCTAGCTTGCCATCTAGAGGCTGCAATGTTTTGATCTTGCATAGCTTCACAGCCAAGTTAGTACTTGCAGAAAGTAAGCTATGACATTGCACTGAAAGAACTGCAACTCTTAGGGATCAAACTTGCTATGGTAAAAGTAAAAATCATGAGTTACATTTGGAATTTCTAGTCACACAAGGGAAGGATCTTATACTACTATGGTTCATACTACTATGGTTAGAAAGGAGGCATGTGCAGCCCATAAGTACTCCTATTGTCCTTAATAATAATACCTGAGCTTAAAACCGGTCAAAATCAGGTTATCTAAGTGTCTTTTTAATTCTTTTTTTAGTTTTACTTATAACCACTTCTAGTGGGAATGTGTTCCATGGATTAACCACTCTAAGGGTATGAAAATATTTCCGATGTACGTGGTTAAACCTTCTACCTGAAACCTGAAGTGGGTAGCCTCTGGTATTATGAATGTCATTTTTGAGTTCAAAATCTAGTTCTGTGAATAGAAAAGGGTTATGTATAATATCATAGAATGACAAAAGGTCCCCCGTAAGGCGACGCGTCTCCAGGGACATGAGGTTCAGTGATGCAATTCTGTGATCATAGGACAGGTTGTATAAGCCAGTGATATTCTTAATGAATCTTCTCTGTACTCTCTCCAATAATATGTTCTCAGATTTTTTGAATGGGCACCAAATCTGAGAAGCATGCTGTAGATGGGGCCTTGCATAGGCCCGTAAACAGGGGCAGCATGACCACAGGTGACCTAGATCTTATATTTCTTTTTATGGACCAGATTATTCTTTTGGTCTTACTAACTGCCTCATTGATCTGTTTATTGTGCCCTCAGTTATTATTAATAAATACCCCCAGATCCTTCTCATCAATGGAGCATTCTAGGGTAATTTCCCCTAGATGGTACTTATTCAGTGGATTTTGTGCACCTAGTTACATGACCTTGCATTTACTGAAGTTCAGTCTCATACCACAGGAGTCTACTCAGTTGTATATTTTATTTAAATTATTTTAAATTGTTTGAGATTGTTCTGGAGTAAGACAGGGACCGCCAGTCTTTACATCATCTGCTTATTTCACCAAGTCTGAAATAAAACTTTTTGTTAGGTCTGAGATAAAAGTCTGAAATAAACAAGGGCCCAAGATAGATCCCTGAGGTGCCCAGCTGGTAACTCTACCCACTCCTGATAGGATTCCTGAGATAAGAACTCTCTGGGTTCTGTTATGTAACCAACTATCAATCCAATTAACTAGCTATTTATTAATACTGAATGAATGTAATTTTGTTACTAGAGCCCAATGTAGCATAGCATTAAATGCTTTACTAAAGTCAATATAAATGATGTCATAGGGGGTGCTAGAGTTTAATTTTGAACTAACTTGTTCTTTTTTTTTTTTTTCCTTTATTCGGGAGGCCCTCCATCATTTTTTTGACCTGGTTATGGCCCCCAGAGCTTCTATCAACTGCCTATGCCTGCAATCTCCCGGTTACCTCTAGCTTACCCCCCCCCCCGTAGGGTGGGGCCGTGGCTCCAGTTCTCCCAATTCCAGGCCGTGGGCACATATCTGGTTGGGAGTGTGGCGGCAGTGGCAAATTGAAGCCTGGGAAGGGCTTCATAGAGACGGAGGCTCTCCCCTCCATTTTCTTGTTTTTTCCTCCTGGGAGGCGGGGACGTGCAATGAAGTCCAGCATCCGCCCTGCCTCCATTGGGTTTTCGAGCGCTGGCAGTTGCGTGACTCCCGGCCTCCACCAGGGGTCCTTATTGCTCTGGGCACTACCCTGCCTTCCCCCCCAGAGAAGGAGAGCAGTCCGTAGGATGCTCTATCCTTCTCCCCCCGGCCGGCCCTCCAGCCACCCGAGTCCGTTCCCGAACCTGGGTCGCCAGCGGAACTAACTTGTTCTTAAAAACAGAATAAGTTGGTAATGCATCCCCTTCCCTTTTTAAATCCATGTTGTTCTGTATCTTGGTCGAGTATGGCTAGGGGAATTATATCTTTAATTATGCTTTCAAGCAGTTTACATGCAAATGATGTTAAGCTAATGGGTCGGTAATTTTCCCAGCTGTTTTTAGGGCCTTTTTTATGTATGGAAACAACATGTGCAGTACGCTAGTCATTGAGAAGAAAACCAGTTAACAAGCATTTGTCGAATAGTAATTTAAATGGGTGAACTACGCTATCCGCTAGGCGATACCACAAATGCCTTGCTATGTCATTGGGACTGGGGCTGTAGTTACCCTTTATGGAGTGCAATTTCTCATAAAGTATATTTTTGGGAATGCTGATCAGGGAATCTGAAGTTGGTGCAATATTTAATCTCTATCCTGGGTGTGGAAAACTTTGCAAAACCTAGTGTTAAAAAGCTCTGCCAAATCCTTAGGGTCATGTAACTGCTTATAATCCACTAGCAGAGGGCCCGCCTGACAGATTGGTTTTCTCAGTGAGCTAATATATGCGTAGAATTATTTACTGTTTGATTTATTGGCAGTTTCAGCCAGACTGTATTCCCATCTAGATTTTGTTCTTTTTATATGCTTTTTACACTTCCTTTGGATCGTAAGGTACAATGTCCAGTTTGCAGATATTTTAGATTTTTAGAAGATGGCATGTTTTTAATTTTTTTATTTTAGCAAACGTGTCAGCGGTCTATCCAGCCATTTTGGGGAGTGTTTGTTATTCTTATTTTTTTAATTTTAATGGAATGAATGGATCTCTTAAATGAATGAGGGTCTGCTTCATCATTTCCCAACAAGTAGATGCAGGTTTGTCAGAGAATAGGGTGTTCCAGTCAATATTATTTAGTGCTGATTTTAACTTGTAGAGGTTGGCTTTATCATATAAATACAGTCTAGTGGTACTGCTACTAACACAGTACTTTCTTTCGACAGTGAATTTTATACAGTTGTGGTCACTACCACCTAATGGAGATCCAATATTAATGCTATTTATGAGTAATTTGTCATTATGAAATACCAAATCAAGAGTATAGAGATACATTGGTTTAACTTTAGTTGCTGGCATGTATTTAGTAATTTATTCCCTTTTCCTGAAGTTGATGTAAGGTTAGCCCAGCATTTCTCTCCTAAGTTGAAGTCTCCCATGATGATAACATCACCTAACTCATGGGCGAGCTCTAACTCCAGTAAGATGGACTCATAAATATCTGATGGAGAGTTAGAGAGCCTGTAACATGTTCCAATGATTATACCGTCAGGGTCACTGAGCAGTAGTTTTATCCATAGTGTTTCAGTATTGATATTGTGAGTTTTTATTTTGTTCAAAATATCTACTGTTTTAAATTTGTTGTTGATGAAAATTGCAACTCCGCTGCCTGTTCTGTTGGAACAGATTAATTTATATGTATGAAAGTCAGGAATCATGTTATCTCAATTGTCTCTATCTTGCACTTATGTGTTACAGTTTGGTTGAAGGTAAAAGCTACAGGGTCTACATTGCCTGGTGCTACTGATAAAGTAGAGCTACTGGGATCAAAGTATAACTCTGCATTGAAAGCAGACAGTGAGTTATAATGTAATAAGGGAGAAGTCTTATCCAGTTATAGACAGATTGTCTCCTGTCTCCCTGCTAGCACCCATTTTCAGCTTCAGTGTGCCAAGCTGTTCCACACAGCTTTTGCCCTGCAGAGTTTTCCGTGTCACTGTTTAGAACATCTTCTGTATTGTATTTAACTTGGTATCTCTGTTGCTGTGTCTAAGATTATTGGAGGACAGGATTTACAGGATTTTAGAATTTCAGTATTTTCTTTGCTGAAAATCTCCATAGCCAGTTGATCTGTTTTATTTGAATCCAGTGCAGCTACCAATTTAATTTCTCTCTTTGTTTCAACTCCCCCCCCCCCCCACTGTGAACCCCTTGTTCTACAAATCTCAGTTGCAGAGTTGGTGTCTAGCTGCTTGCCTTCTGAGTTGACCTTGTTTTAGTAAATTGCAGCTCATTGTCTGGGTGCTAATTTTATTTTCTCTCCTACCACTTCAGAGTGCTATTTAATCCCTGTGCTGTCCCTCTTTTAACAGGTGTCCTTGTAGTCCATTGGGCTACCTACTGCCATCTGCGGTTCACCTCCTGCACACCTGGACACCACTCTGCACCTCTTTCAGTGCCAAGAAGCCTGCTGCCACCGGCCTCCTGGACACAAGCATCAGGTATGGCCTATACACAACCCTGGCCTGCACAGCTGCTGCTTCTGCTGCAGAATTTTCACCCCCCTCCCCCTCCCAATACATTTAAGCTCTTCCCTCCCCTACCCTGTCCAGCCATCACTGGCTTCCAGTAGTAGAATTCTGGAGCTTAAAGCTGTCTAAACACAGAACTCTCAGAAATCTGTCACTCACTGCTGCTAGCTCTCTTTAAACTTATGAGTGGGGCTATGCCCCCTCCTAGCACCAGTTCTATTGCCCTTGGACTGCTCACTGTGTTATTCCTCCCTCTGCTTTTTGCTGACTGCGCCCCTCCTGTGGGGAGCCCCTGGGTCACACCTGGACAGCTAGATGAGACTGACTTTACCTTCTCCAATCTAATTACCTGTGACAGACAGCTCCCCTGGCCTATCTGCTGTCTTGATCTTAGGTGCTTCCTATATCCTGTCATAATGGTCAGAATTTCAGGCCACAAGCCGCATGATAGGGGTGGCCCTCCCGAGACATCTCCTATGGCTCTTACTGGTGACTCTAGCCCTCTCAGGGGATATTGAGCTCAACCCTGGTCCTCCCCAACAAGCCTCCTTGTCACCAGTGTGCTGGTCGAAGGGCAGTGGGTTGAAAATTGCCCACCTCAATATCTGTAGCCTCCTGCCCAACCTGGCTGACCTCCTTGCGTGGGTCACTCACCATAAGCCTGACATCCTGGGTATAACGGAAACCTGGCTAAAGCCATCATCCCTGGACTCAGCATGTGCGCTTCCTGGCTTTGACCTCATCAGGCAGGACCGCCCAGAGAAAAAGCGAGTGGGGGGTGGTATCCTGGTCCACTACAGTAGTCACCTTAATCTTTTAGTTCTGTCCTGCCAATGGTCTTTGCATTCACCCTGTGAACTGCTGCACACAGTTCTGTTACTCGGGAACACTAAAAAGCTACACATTGCCTGTACTTACAATCCCCCTATGAAGGGCATATCAGGGTTGTCCAACCTCCTTGACACTGTTGGGTCATTGGCTGGGAATAATGAGCTAATGATACTGGGCAATCTCAACTTAAACTGGCTTGGTGGTAATGCTAAGCTGTATGAGCCCCTGCTTGCTGGTCTCTCACTGTCCCAACTCATTAAGGAACCTATTAGGTGGCCCTCCACTGGTGGCACGGGCTCTCTCCTAGACTGGGTCCTGTCCAATAGACCAGAGAGGATTAGCTCTTCTGGCACTTTTCCTGACTCCATCTCTGACCGCTCCCCTGTGTTCTGTGTATGGAAGATCTTCTCCCTGAAAATTCCTCATAAAGTCATCCAAGTTAGGGACTTCTCCAGGTTTGACCTGGGGTCTTTCTATACCGATCTATGGCTTACTGACTGGTCTATGGTTTGGAATGCCCAGAACTCAGCCTCTGCAGTCAGTTGTTTTCTCAGCACCTTTGGGGTGCTGCAGGATGAACATGCCCCTCTCATCAGACGGAGGGTAAGAGGGTCTGTTACCAAGTGGTTGCATGGGAACCTCCTTACCCTCATGAGGACTAGGGACAAGTGCTGAGCCAAATTTAAGGTCACGATGGACCAGCCCAGATTTCAGCAGTATAGGAGGCTCAGGAATGAGTGTAAGAAAGCAATCAGGGCTGCCAAAAGTGAATTCTGCAAAGGGGCACTGCTGAATTCAGCTAAAGACCTTAGGACTTTCTGGAAGAACATAAAGAACATAGTAAGTGGTTCCCCCAACGGTGAGGTCGCTGACATGCTCATTGATAGTACTAGTTGTAACAATCTGCTTACCATCGCCAATGCATTTAACTCACACTTCTCAGACCTGTCTGCTTTCACCTCCCTATTCTCCTCCAGTGGTTGTAATAGTTGTGTCCATGATCCTGCTCCACAACTGGCTTCCATCTCCTGCCTGTTATTCTGTTTCAAGGCTGTGACAGCACAAGAGATGCAGAGATTGCTCTCTGGTCTCTCCCCCTTCTCCAGTGCTGGCCACGATGGCATAGAACCTAAGCTCCTCCGTCTTGGTGCCTCTCATATTGCCTCCCCGGTGGCCCATATCTTCAACTTATCCCTAGCTTCTGGGGATAATCCCTGACATACAGAAAGTGGCTAGGGTTGTCCCCATTTTCAAACAGGGCAACCCTAAGATTCTTGACAACTACCAACCGATAGCCATATTGTCTGCTATCAATAAACTTCTTGAGAAAACTGTGGCTGGACAACTCACAGAGCATATTCAGTCTCACAAGCTATTGTCTCCTGAGCAGCATGGCTTTTGTAAAGGGCACAGTACATCCTCTGCCCTTGCCACTGTCGCATCTGGGATCAGAGCTGCCATGGACCAGGGTAAACTCTCTGGTGCCATCTTCATCGATCTATCCAAAACCTTTGATCTAGTTGACCATGCTCTACTCTGCTCTCAGCTTAGGTCCTTTGGCTTGTCACCCCCTGTACTCAGTTGGTTCACCAACTACCTACAGAGCAGACAGCAGCTGATCAAATACAGTAAGGTGCTCTCAGACACCACTTCTGTTTTCTCAGGTGTTCCCCAAGGTTTAATCCTGGGACTCCTGCTCTTTTACATCTTTGTCAACAATCTACCTGTTACCTCTTCCTACTGTAGGTCCATTCTATATGCTGATGACCTGGTCATCCTCACCCATTCTTGGGACATTGGGGTCATAAACCACCAGCTGAGTGAGGACTTTATGAGTATTCAGTCCTGGATAACCTTCCACAAGCTGGTCCTCAACCTCAAAAAAAATCCCAGGCCATGCTCTTTGGGTCCCTGGCCAAGATAAAGGCCTCCCCTGCCCCTTTGTGTATCACTGATCTTGACAGTGCTCCTGTCCTCATCACTGATTCCATCAAATACCTTGGGGTGACACTTGACCCTCAGCTCCACCTTGGACTCCATATCCAGAATGTATGCAGAGCCGTTAACTGCAAACTGGGTCTGGCCTATCGAGTAAACAGCAATCTCACTTCCGCTGCTCGCCTTGCACTGGCTAGAGGCATGTTTCTCCCCTCCCTCCCTCTGCTATGGGCTCCTCCTGTTTTCTTATACCTCCAAAGCCTACCTCTCTAGGTGGACCATCACCTACAACAACATTTGCCATTTTGCCCTCGTCTCACTCACCACTGTGACCTGTATAGTAAGCTTGATTGGCTCTCCCCTTCCAATTACTAATATTTTGTCCTGGGCTGTTTCACAGGCAAGGTCCTTGGTACTGGCACCCCCCCTGGATTGATGGAGCTCCTCGTGCTGGCTGCCTCCTCCTCGTACTCCCTCAGATCCCTGGGCCCTGCTGTTCTTAGGATTCCTGCCACTGGCACTCAAATGGGGGACAGAGATTTTGCCTCATATGCCCCCAGATTATGGAACTCCCTTCCTGCCCAGGTCCACTCCTCCCCCTTCCATGCATGCCTCTGAACCTGCCTGTGGAATCATTTGAAGCTTTCTTCAGCGTGTGGTTGCCCCAAACCTCCATAATCTGACCTGGTCCCCTGCACTGAACATCCTTCCTAAGGTATAGCCTGCCTGCATGTTTTTTGTCCTGCACACTATGTATACACCTTATGTATTGGGTATTGCTCTAACTGTGCCCCCACTTTTTTGGGGTCCTATACTGTATATAATGTGCTGCTCGCAGCCTTGGTGACTTGTTGTATATGCTCAGTCCATTTGTGTGTGCCTACTGACTATGTGATGCTTCTGTGATGTGATGCTACTGTGCCGTCCTGCTGGAAATCAGCACATATCCTCCCTCTACTTAAATCTGGTGACCCATGCGATGTAAACAACTATAGGCCTATCTCCATATTGCCTATCCTTTCTAAAGTTCTCGAAAAACTGATCCATATTCAGTTAAAATCTCACTTGGAAACCTTCTCTCTCATTAACTCAGCTCAATCTGGCTTCCGGGCTAATCATAGCACAATCACTGCACTAGCAAAAGTAACCAATGATTGGATCTCTGCTATAGATGCTAAGAAGGTAACTGGCGCAGTCTTTTGGACCTCAGCAAAGCTTTTGATACTGTAGATCACAAACTATTAGTCAATTGCCTTGCAAAGTTGGGTGCCACATACCATACCACCAGTGGTTCTCTAGCTACCTAACTGGAAGATCCCAAAAAGTAAAGCGGAAGACTTTTCTGCTGCCTTGCCAGTTGCAAGAGGAGTCCCCAAGGATCCATCTTAGGCCCTATCTTGTTTTCTTTGTACATTAATGACTTAGATGCTAACATATCTCGTCCAATCTGCACTGCGGATGATACTGTGTTGTATACTTCTGGCTCATCGTTATCTGGAAGCCAAGGGGTGCTTCAAGCGGACTTAACAACTTGAGCATAATCTAATAAAGGCAAAGCTTCTGCTCAATGCTAAGAAGACTAAGCGATGATATTCTCCGCCGAGTGCTGTCACAGGCCCCAATACCCTTGTCCAAGACTTCATTGTCACTGCCTTCATGAGCCTCTGGAAGTTGTAACCAAATTTAAATATCTGGGTATCTGGTTCGACAATAAATTATCTTTTAATGACCACGTCGAAGATGTCTCTAGAAGGTTAAAAGCAAGGTTAGGTTTCTTCTACAGAAATAAGCCCCTTTTCCCCCTTGAAACTCGAAACAAGCTTGTACAGGCCACTTTTCTCCCCCTACGTGACTATGGCGATGTAATCTATTCCTCCACCACTCTTGCAAAAGTAAACTGGACATCCTTTATCACCGTGCATTATGGTTTATTACCAACTCCCCTTACCATTCGCATCACTGTGACTTATATGCAGCTGTTGGTTGGACATCCCTTACTACTAGACGCCTGCTCCATGCTGGGCTATGGACTCTTAAACTGCTCCTGCAGAAATTGCCAAGCTATCTCTCTTCCCTTATTAGTATCTCACATAGTGCATACTCATTAAGAAAATCTGACTTTATTATGCTTGACATACCAAGGACGCGGACCTCCTTTGGTAAACGCGCTATTGCATATGCTCTTCTCTCCATTTGGAACCAATTACAAACCGTACTGAAACTAACTAGCACAGTTTCAATAAACTTCTACAAATCGCTAAGTTCAGCCAAAATAAAAGACACCTATAACTGTCATTAAGTCTCTTCCTTCCCCATGTGTGCCATATTTATCCACTGGTAAGGTATAATTGCTTTGTCAAATTAACTGCTTTCCTTTCCCCTTCTACTCCTGGCTTTATCTATGCTTACGCTCCACTGCTACTCTATCAAATCACTCCTCCCCCCCATATCAGTTGTAGTCTGTTGCTTGTTCTAGCTGCCAAAATATGTGTATTGCACACACCAGTCATCATGTTTCATTTATCACTATGCAACCTGTAAGTCGCTTCCCTGTGTCATATTAATGTTTACCACCTGCGGTCACCCTATGTGGTACCCTTGTATGTATATCCAGCCTGTATCATGTAACGTGCATTTCATGTATATACTGTTATTACCTATCTATGTTTGTACTTTAAGTGTTTATGTCACAGGACCTCCTTGTGAATGAGCTTGCTCAATGGAGTTTTCCTGCAATAATCTTGAACTTGAACTTGAACTTCTGTTTTCCCTGACTCTGTGTAACTGCCTAAAGTGTATTGTGTTGTCCTGTGTCATATTTCCTTGTACTCTCCTGGGTCGTACCTGAAAATAGGCAAATGTCTTGTCTAGTGTACTTACCTGGTTAACAAAAACTAACTAAATAAATAAATAAATTCCGGTCTGTGTCCCAGTGATCAGAAGTTGGCTAAGATTGTTCCACTGTTGCAGCTGAGACAAATATAAAATGATTATGCTAAGTACTGTATGTTATGTGTTCCAGAACTAGTCATCTGCATGACCAAGGTAGCAGCTGGCATGTTGGAGGGCAAGTCAACATTCAGAACACCAAGCACCGTATGGGTGGTTGGGGCTGACCCTTCAGCAGCCATCAACACCCTCCACCTTAAAGAATGAGATACGGGATTTCAAATTGGGACATCTCATTTGAGGTGAACATATATGTACAGGGAATGGTAGTATCTGCTAAAGGATAGTTTTTCTGGGAAAGGGGTACCTTTAGTGACTCGAAAATGGCCATGGTGGCTCATAGTGTAAAGGCACTCTCCCCTGGAAGTTTCATCTTTCATGGAAGTTGACCCAGAACACAGTTACAGTTTGTTTATGTGTGAGATGCAGAGCTGAGCTATGGCAGCATCCATGGGTGCCCAGGGCAGATCAGTTGTTTTTCTGAATGCTGGCTGCCACATGACAGGGGGATATGGTTCATCTGACAGTTGATTTCACTGGTGCAAGAGAACAGGAGTTTTTAAGTTAATTGTGAGTTTTGTATCAGCACGGCTGCTTTTTTGGTTTCATCTGTTTTTGCTGTGGAGCACTTGGTCACCAGCAGGCTTTCCATGGGTTTGCGGCATACATTTGCAACTGCAGCTTAATTTGGGCTTAGGCCTCCTTTTTAGATAGGATTTCAGGTGGATTTTCAAGGTACAGAATTAACTGCAGAATTGGAACCCAGGTGGACAATTGACATAAACCCCCCCCAACCCACCAGTGGCTCGACTGCCTGTTTGCTGTCGGCTACAGTGTAAGGGTGCTGTTCAGTTTGAGTTTGCATGAGGCAGGTGCAGCAGTTAGTAGCATATGGTAGTCAGGTACAACTTACATTCTCTCAGCAGCGGTGATGCACACCATAAGTGGGCTGGGTCATTCTTAAGGTGGCAAGGATAATGTTCATGCTGTTTGTCTATAAAGGCAGTTAAAATTTACATGAATATCATGCAATTGTCAGGAAACAATAATTACAGCAATTGCATAGTTGGATCTGATAGAAGGGCCATCACTGAATGCCTCAGGAACTACATCTGAATTCCTTATACAAGGAATCTACTGTATTTAAACAGCATGGGCATTTCATTATCTCATACAAAATGACAAAATCTTGGGTGGCTAAAATGTGCTTTCAGGGGTAATGAATGGTCGAATCACCAGTTCCACTTTGTGAAGGTGGATTGCTTAAATGGCCAATAGTTTTGCAGGATGTCAGTTTATAGCATGTGCAGAGGCTTGAGTAAGGCATGTAAATAAATTAGTTTGAATTTGTTTTTCTCTGGGGTTTCATAGCTTTCCTGTTTGCACTGTAAGCAGTGCAGGGCAGTAGGATAAAACTGAAAGTGCAGTAAGGTCTTGGGAATGCAAGAACAGTACAAATCATTTAGGCTTTGAGATCTTGCACCCTCGGCTTGGGACTGGAGCTCCATGCTCATCGTCTGGGCCACAAAATTTGGAATGGCCAGTTCTAGAAAGTGTTGCTGGGGAAGCAGTTATATCTAGGGGATAATGGGTGACAGAACAGTAAGTTTAATGAGTGGTAATTAGAGAGGTTTAAGCGAAGGCAGAGTTTCAGGTGACACAACCCATTTTATGTCCTGCATGGAATGCTGGTGCCACCTACTGGCAAAAGCCGATAGCAGGTTGCTGCAAGCACAACAGAATTGGAGGCTTGAGTGGCTAGGAAGGGTACGGGCACAGGGGAACAAATACAAATTGCCATGGGTAGCACTCAGACTTGCTATGGTATTCAAAATCCCTGCTTACAGGGGAGAATCCTTCCTTGCAGGTGCTATGACCACCGGGACTGTTCATCCCCACTGGTAGCTGGACCCCTCCCCCCGGTTTTAGCTCATGCCAACATGATCTTCCTCAGGCTTGCAGATGTGGGAGAACACAGTAGAGCCCACACAGCAGGCATGGCACAGGCTGCAAAGGTGTATGAATCACAGCTATTTTGGGGGTCACTTAATAATGTGCTGGGTTCCTAGACACTGAGAATAAGGTTGTAGTACATTTCAGTGTCTTACATGTTTGCGGCTATTTTACTTTTCAGCCTTTTTCTGCATATCATTTGCACTGGCTACTCACATAACTATGAGAATCAATCAATGCACAGGTCTTCCTGCATTCAATTGTCATACTGAAAAAGGGGGACACAGTTCATATTGCAAATGATGTATTTTCATTCAAACATTAACTGAGTTATGGGCCCCCTGCAATACTTTCCAGTATATGGGCATCAAAACCACCCCAAAATTAAGCAACCTCTGTAAAATAAATTACCTACCCCTGCTTGAGGATATTGTTCAAGATTTGCAGACATGGACCCTGTTACCTTTGTTAGTGGGAGGCAGAATAGAAGTGCTGAAGATGAATGCTCTTCCCTGACTAATTTTTCTCTTCCAGCCCTCCCCGTCCACCCACCATGAGAATTCTAGACTAAACGACGCAGAATAATAAATGGGTTCATATGGCAAACCCATAGGAAAGGGTAGGTAAAAATACTTTAACATTGCCAAAGGAGAAAGGGGGGATAGGAATGCCTGATTTCCATCTTTATTATTTAGCAGGCTCTGGATTCATACCACATCCCTATTATTAAACAAACACTAGACACTGGATGGTATATCCTCCTTGCCCACCCTATTATATACTCTCCCTAGGGCTAAACTGACTCCTACTCTTCTTGGCAGTATTCAAAATCCATGGACTAAACATACCTTGGGTATAATAAAAAAAAATCAGACTCATAACCAATACACCTAACAAGACAGACCCTCTAAAGGCTATAATAGGGGATCCAGAATTTAGCACAAAGTATAAGGATCCTGGTGTTTTGTCTCGGAACCATGGGAAACTCATGCAGTATAGTCAACTGCTACAAAATGGACAGTGGATATCTTTTGAACAGCTTAAACAACAATGTGGGATTCCCAACAAGGATTTTTTTCCATTATTTACAAATTTGCCACTATATGTTCACAGGTACCAATATGGCACAATTGGGGAGAGACATGACACCCTGGAAGGATTTATTGTCCTGGGCCACACACCTATCTATTGAAGGCTGTTATATCTCTCTAATATATAAACTATAAATCCAATTGAAGGGTCAGTCTTTAGATACAGTTAGACACCAGTGGGAATCGGAGTCTAACTCAAAATTTACAGACCAAGCCAGGGAAAAAAATTCTGACGAGGGCTGGAGAGTAACCGCTTCTCCAACGTGGCATGAATACAAATGGAAAGTATTAATTCAGTTCATCCACACCCTTACAATTACAAAACATTTTTAACAGGCTCACCCTACTGATAGCTGTTGGCGAGGTTGTCAAGGCAAGGTAGATCGCTATCATATTTTTGGGGGCTGTGCCAAAAGTGTGCCATATTGGTCCCAGATATGTAAAGAGTTGAGTAAAATATGGAGCACAAAAATCAGACCTGAATTTAATAACTGTAGTTTGGGTGTTCCACTTACCGGAATGAGTGGTAGGAAATAGCAAGATGCCTTTCGTACTATGTGTTTAGTGGCTACAAAGGGAATCGCTGTCCACTGGCTCTTGGAAGTTGTACCTTCAATTCAGGAGTAGAAGACCCGCATGGCAGCTGTGGTCAGTGTGGAGTGGATTACTGCTATACTACAACTTACACTGGATAAATTTAATGATAAATGAGCTAAATGGCATCTCTATGCTGTACCTAAGGACCCAATGGAGCCAACAAGCTCGTCTACTTAAAGGTGAACTAACTACCAGGAACTAACTTTTCTCAGACCAAAGGTCAGGTTTGATTTTCTGTCTAAACTGTTTATAATATATGGGAGACGCTTGTTATGCATGGAAAACAAACATATTATTTTCTTGTAATCTCATCGCTATGACGTCAGTGATAATCCTCCCTTAAGTACGTCATAGCAATGAGTTCACAAGATGGAACACAAACACTAATCAAGATTCTATTTTCAGAGCACCAATTGCTAGCATTTGAAATGTTAATTCCATGATAAAAGTTAACACTTGCAGGAACTAACGATCGCAATGTCAGCTGTAGCTTTTTTGTTTTTCTGTCCCCAATTCTAGGTACCTGCAAGGTTGTGTGCTGAATCTGTGTCCTGATGATCAATGCTGGGCCTTCTCGGTGGTTGTTTAGACAACGTGTAGACATCTCCCAGAGCTGCCTGCAATGACTTCATGTAGTGGCAACCGACCAACCAGATCTCTCCAAATGGATTTCTTGCAAAAAGGCTGTTTTTTAAGATGTGTGGAGTTTTTTTTTTTGGTTCTTAATATTAAAGAGTTTAGTTTCAGAGTTTGAACAGATGTTTTCTGACCCATATACACTGTAAAAGCTAATGTATGGGGTGTCTGTTAGTAACCTCACTGAAATTGCTTCTCGAGGTTACCATGACAACTCTGTAAAGCTTTCGAGCAATGCTCTCAAGGTTTACAGTTATCATGGTAACTTCTCAAAACGATTACAGTGTGGTTACTAATTCAACCCCATACATTATCCTCTACAGTATGTGTTACATCAGGGGGAAATAACATAACCAGCTTTAGGATATAGAAAACATTAAAAACAATTACCATAATTGTATATAGGAATGGTTCAAATATGAAGTCAATAAAAACTCAACACTGCAGTCTTGGTTTAATATAGTGTTTCATTCTTCTCTTGTTAGATTAATTTTATTCAAATGACTTAGAGTTATTGTTCTGTTTATAGTAGAACTGGTAACAGTCATTGGAAATGGAAGGTTCTTGTAATTGTAAGTGCAGAAAAGGTCAGACTCATATAAATTGTGACTTTGCATGTTTAAACTTTCGATAAAGATGAAGTTACAAAAAAATTAACAGAATTAATTTTGGATTGCCGCTTAAAGGTTTTATTTGATAGTAAAGGTATAGAAAGCATTGTCGCAGACTCTCACTGTACAGAAGGCACAACCTTTCTCTGTCAGGGCATACCCTGATGTTCAAACACAGAGCTGAGAGGGACGTCACTAATGCTGGCAAGGGGAGATTCACTTCTTCAAGGAAGGGGGGGTAGATAAGTAAAATAGGGTACCAAAAGAAATGATACAGTCCAACACAATCAGTAGCTTCAAGCAGGGATAGGACAGGTAGGTGGGTTTAGTTAGAAAAAGATGGGGGCAGTATAGAAGGGCAGGATGGCCACTAGGGCAAGGCAGAATAGTTAGGTGGGGTGGGCAGACCGGATGGGCCAATAACCTTTTTTTTGCCGTCATGGTCTATCTATCAATGTAGGTACTGAGTTGTAGGAACAAAGATGCGAAATCTGCTACTTTTGTACTCCGGGAGTCATCCTGACAAAATGGCTTAAATGGGAATAACAATATAGTGAAGACATTATTTCAGTGAGGAAACAAATAACAAACTGAGTTTTACAGTTCTCTAGTAAATGTCCCTAATGACAATGCTCACCCATAATGGGATCATAAAAAAAAAAATATCATTACTAAAACAGACTCATTTGTGAACGTACTGTATTTGCAAAGCTTGTTTGCAATTGGCTTGTGTAGCAACATTTCTACTAGGTCCATTGCTAAAATTCTTCTAGACTCATATATCAAACTTCAAACAGAGGTTTACCCGGGGTCCATCAGAAGCCCTGTTTAAGTGTTCATTAAGTACAACATTTAGCCAGGGTAGCCATTTATCCAAGTTCTCATTAGCCACACAATAAGGGAGGAGGCAAAAGGCATCATGGATCGGTAGAGCAGACAGACCCCATGGAGAAGTTGATGAAGGAACTTGTGTTACAGTGTTCGGTCCCGATCACATAGATTCTGCAATGCATGTGCCGTTCATAGTAGTATTGCTGATGCTCTTTCTTCAAACAACATGAAGTCTTGCTGTATTCTGACAGTAGCAGTGAGTCCCAACCTTCGAACTGCCCCAGAGATGAAAGAGTTAACTTTCCATGCCAGGCATGGAACGCTGAGCTCGAGCTCGGTTGAGACTTTGTCCGTTGCTGTTTGAACTCAAACCATCAGATTCTTTACTCCACCTCACTGAACAGTCGCTCCGGAGATCTCTCCTTCTGCTCGGTTCAATTTGTCGGTTAAAGTACCGTTTTTCTCGGTTTTTGACCAAATTTAAACCGTAACCTGTCGGTTCAGTCTCTGTTTGTGGTATTTGTGAGTACTAGATAGGTTTATATTATTTTCTATTCTGTGTGGAACTTGTAAACGGTTCATCGGTTCGGTTTGAACCGATCAAGTTATTAAAAAATCTTTATCTGAACTTTTAGAGTGTGGTTACCGGTTCTTATCGGTTCTAAAAAACGGATTTTATTACGTTTTTTTCCATGACCCGACACAGTCAGGAACCGATAAGAGGGTCTTGCCTGGTGGATTGCCATTAAAAGGGTAAGTTTGGTTAGGACTAGCACAATGTCTGAGAAACCCAAAAGAAAAACTGGGCCCACTGGGTTTCAACACTGCAGTGTGTGTGGGGAAGTCTTTGCTAAGGCTGACCCCCACACCACCTGTGTTTATTGTCTGGGGTTTGACCACCTCAATGCAGACTGCCAGATTTTTAAACATTTTCCTGCAGCTACCCTAGAAAAAAGAGTTGGTAGGCTCAGGGAAAGGGAGGCCAAAAAGTCCGCTGAACCTGATGACCAGCCCGGTTCAGTTCAAACCGAACCAGGAGTGCCCTCTGACCAGGGCGAGACTTCTTCGGGCAAAAGGAGATCCGATTCTGTGGAGTCAGTTCCAGCTAAGAGAACAAGAAAGGAAAAATCAGCTAGTGTGGATCCAAAACTTTCTTCTCCAACTGCTGAAGAAATAGCCAAAGCAATAAAAATTGTGCAGTCGCTTTCCCCGGTTCCGACCGAACTGGCACCATCAGGGAGGCGCTCGGTTCGGCCGGTTCCACCGGTTCAAGATTATGATTTAGAGGAATATTATGAACAGGAGGAGGAGGAGGAGGAGGAGGAAGAGGAGTACAAGGAAAGTGAATGTGGTTTTGAAAGTCTAGATGTGCCCATTGACCCGGACATCTCCCCAGACAGACCTTCAGGAATGTCTCCTCCTAGGCTTTCTGAGTCCCCCTCCCATTTCATGTTTTATAAAAAAGTGGCTGAAACCCTCCAGCTTCCTATGGAGGAGCTGTGGATGACTCAGGAGGAGCCTGACTATGTGGAAATGATGGATATCCCAGAGTCTAGGAGGCTGTCTATTCCCTTACACAAATCTTTTGGAAACAGACATTTAAGATTTAAAGACTCTAATACCATACCTCCTGTGGATAAAAGAATGGACAAGAGGTATACATTGTCAGGCTCAGATCGGAGTTCCTTACACAACAATGCAGCCATGTTGGGGTAGTGCAGGCTGCAGCCTGTGATAAGACAAATATTCCCTTGGCTTCACACCCCCCAGACAAGGACTCCAGGAGGATTGATGCCATGGCAAAGAAACAGTACATGGCAGCATCATTGGGACTCAGACAGGCCAACTATATGGCCTATACTGCTAGGTATCATAAATCCAGATGGGACACTGTCATGGCTTTAGCAAAACAGGTCCCTGGCCAGCTTGCCAAGGAGCTGGAGCAGGTGGCTGCTGATGGAATTGAGGCATCGAAGGTGCAATTCCATGCTGCAGTGGACTCCAATGATGTGTCATCTAGACGAGTCATGGCTACATCTGTGGCACTTCGTAGAATGGCTTGGCTCAGATGTACTAGCCTGTCAGAGGATACCCAGACTAAGGCCATGGATTTTCCTGTTGTGGGTAATTCTCTGTTTGGGGAGCAAACACAGAATTACATGAAGAAACTGGATGAATATAGGACCACCTATAGGAGTGCCCAGGGCAAGGAAAGGCAGGCCACTCCTCAGAGGCAGCATCCCAGGGGCAGGGGCAGGCCTTTTCATAGGCCTTTCTACCAAGCCCAGGCCTTCTCTTCTGCCTATGCTCAGAGGGGGTTCTTTAGAGGGAGAGGCAGAAGGGGTACAAGCAGACCTGCTTCCACCCCTCAGCCAAAACCTCCTGCCAAACAGGAACCCTGATGGGTTTGCCAGGGCTGATTCTCCACTACCTGTAGGGGGCAGGCTGGCTTACTTTGTCCAGGACTGGAAGTCTCTAACATCAGACAAGTGGGTCCTGGAAGTAGTAAGCCAGGGACTGGTTCTCAGCTTCAAAAAGTTTCCAAAGTTGAGAGCAAGATCCTTTCCATCTGCAAATCCCTCAGAGGCACTTGCCCTAGAGGCAGAGGTCTCTTCCCTCCTGGCTCTCAGAGCTGTGGAAAGGGTTACACTCCTACACCAGGGCAAAGGATTGTACTCCAGGTACTTCCTTACCCCAAAAAAGCAGGAGAATGGTGGCCCATCCTGGATCTCAGATACTTAAACAAGCACCTATTAAAGCCAAAATTCAAAATGGTGACTCTGGGAATAATTCTATCCTCTCTAAGGCCAGGGGACTGGCTAGTTTCCCTGGACCTCAAGGATGCCTATTTCCATATTCTCATCAGAAGCTCCCATCGAAAGTACTTCAGGTTTGAGATGCCCTCAGGCCAGTACCAATTCAGAGCAATGCCCTTCGGCCTAACCTGTGCTCCAAGGGTGTTCACAAAATGCCTGTCAGTAGTAGTTGCTTCTCTAAGAAGGCAAAGGATTGCCATCTTCCCATACCTGGACGACTGGCTCTTAGTAGGCCAGTCCCCAGACCAAGTCAAGTTACACTTACAGATAACTCAGCAACTGCTCACCTCTCTAGGTTTCCTTCTGAATCTTTCAAAGTCAGTTCTAGAGCCTGTTCAGCTCCTCACCTTCATAGGCGCAGAGCTAGATACAGAAAAGGCCAAACTTTCCTTCCCTGGACAGGGCAAGGACCCTTATCACAGCTCTCCTCTTTCACCCTACAGGTGTCTCGACCAGCAAGGCATTTTCTGCAGCCCCTGGGGCACATGGCTGCTTCTACAGCAGTGGTGCAGGGAGCAAGATTTCAGATGAGGGACATTCAGTTCCATCTGAGAGCCTTTTGGTCTCAGAAAAAGGATCCCCTGACCAAACTGATCCCAGTGACTCGAACTCTGATCTAGGTCTTGCAGTGGTGGCAGGATCAGAACAGTCTAAGACAAGGAGTTCCCTTTGCCACTCAGTCTCACTCTTTAATCCTTACTACAGATGCCTCCTCTTGGGGTGGGGGGCTCACTTGGGAGACCTGACCACCCAGGGGTTGTGGTCTCCTCAGGAATCTCTGCTTCACATCAATCTGTTGGAACTCAGAGCAGTATTCCTAGCACTTCAAGCTTTTTCCAAGTCTCTTCAGAATAAAGTCATTCAGATCAGAACAGACAATACCACTACAATGTGGTACATCAACAAGCAGGGAGGCACTCGGTCTACGGCCATGTGCACAGAAGCAATGAAGTTGTGGTCTCTGGCTTATTCCCTGAACACCTCCCTCACAGCAGTACACCTCCCAGGCAAGGACAATGTCCTGGTAGATGCTCTCAGCAGGATATCTCAGGGCCATCACGAATGGTCACTGGATCCCCTGGTCTTGGAGGTGATATTCTCCAGATGGGGCACCCCACAGATAGATCTTTTTGCAGCCCCAGACAATCACCAACTTCCCCTTTTTTGCTTCAGGCCCCCAGTGTTGGGCTCAGTCCCCCTGGATGCCTTAGTTCTCAGTTGGGAAGGGAAGTTCCTGTATGCTTTTCCCCCCTTCCTTCTCCTGTTCAAGGTACTAGTCAAAATCAGGTCTCAACCCTGCAAAGTGATCCTGATTGCTCCAGACTGGGCCAGACAGCCCTGGTATCCTTTCCTATTGTCCTTAACAGTCCATCTTCCACTGGCTCTTCCCAGGAATTACAACCTGTTAACCTGTACTCAGGGAAGGGTTTGGTACCCGAATCTCAAATCTCTCAATCTCAAGGCCTGGCTCTTGAAGAGTTAGAGTTTGCTGATTTACACCTCTCCCAAGGTGTTATGGATATTCTAAAGGCTTCTAGGAAGCCTTCCACCAGAACTACTTATAATTCCAAGTGGAAAAGATTTTCCATATGGTGCTCTGGGAAGCATATTTCCCCAGAGTCTGCTGATCTGCCCACAGTCCTTGACTATATGGTCCATCTGAATAGCTTGGGACTCAGACCAGTTACAGTAAGGGTGCATCTGGCAGCTGTTTCTGCTTTCATTTCAGTAGGTAAGCCCGCTTCTCTTTCAGCTCACCCTGTTTTCTCCAAGTGTTTTAAGGCACTGCTTCATACCAATCCTCCATTCAGGGACCCTGCCCCTGCTTGGGATCTTGACGTTTGCATTGCTCAGCTTATGCAACCCCCTTTTGAGCCTTTGTCCTCAGCAGTGCTTAAGTACATGACTTGGAAAACTGTGTTTTTGGTGGCCATCACTTCTGCCAGGCGCATAAGTGAGCTACAAGCCCTGTCAGTGGAGCCTGACTTTATTTCCTTCCATAGGGATAAGGTGGTCCTCAGGACTAACAGGAAGTTTTTGCCTAAGGTGGTTTCAGACTTCCACCTTAATCAATCTATGTCTCTTTCTGGGTACTTCACTGACCATTCTTCCTCTGGTGAGAGGAGGTTGCACAGTATAGATGTGAAAAGAGCCCTTAGCTACTATATAGAACGTACCAAGGGTCATAGGTTTGACTCCCTCTAACTGTTCCTCACTTATGGTGAGGTTGGTAAAAAAAGACCTGCCACTAAAAGATCCATTGCCAGGTGGATTGTCTCTTGCATCCAATTTTGCTATGAAAAACTAGGTAAGGTTCCGCCCTCAGGCCTGAGGGCTCACTCTACCAGAGGTACAGCTGCTTCCTAGCTGCTGCCAGGATATTCCTATCTTAGAGATATGTCAAGCAGCTACCTGGAGAAACAGTTCATACTTTTACCAAGCATTACTCCCTGGATATCCAGGCTAGGAGTGATGCTCGGTTTAACACAAGCTGTTCAGAGCCTATTTCCTAAGTAGATTCTGCCCCTCCTCCATGGAGGTACTGATAAGTAGTCTGCTACTGTCAGAATACAGCAAGACTTCATGTTGTTTGAAGAAAAAAATGACTCACCTTAGTAATGTTGTTTCTTCTAATGGAGTCTTGCTGTATTCTGACCTCCCCCCCACCTTCCCCTCTCAGAACCTCTATTTTTGGGACGTGGGTGGGCAGCGGCAGTGTTGGCAGTCAGGAGGTGCCCCACCCTTTTTTGTTATCACCCTTCTTTGGGTGAGTGGGTGTTGTGTTTATTTCATTTTTTGGGTCTCCTGACTTGAGTCTTTGTTTTTGGGACCAAAAAATCTGTTTTTATGTTAGTAGCCTGTTGGCTAGTGTAGGTTTACAGCTTCCACACAGGACCTCAGTGAGTTTAGCTCATAAAGATATGACGGTTTGAGTTCAAACAGCAACAGACAGAGTCTGAACCGAGCTCGAGCTCAGCGTTCCATGCCTGACATGGAAAGTTAACTCTTTCATCTCCGGGGCAGTTCGAAGGTTGGGACTCACTGCTACTGTCAGAATACAGCAAGACTCCATTTGAAGAAACAACATTACTAAGGTGAGTAATTTTTTCTTCTTTACAGTGGGAATGGTACTGAGAACTGGTGAAAGAAGCAGAGAAATACTACATGAAGGGGACTGTCTACCTCGGGGACTGGTAAACCCCCTGCTTCAGGGTCTTTCACTAGACAAAGATCAAGCTGGATTCTTTGGGACTGCACTGCATGACAATATAGTTCGGGAGTGGGGACATGTTGTAGGGGTGCATGCAATATGCCAATAGTGTATGGTGGAATGCTGTTGAGCATGGAAATCCATGCTCAAAACAGGGTTGTTGTGCTTGACTCAGTGCATCATGATCTTGATGTGTGCACTGAATACGTCACCAGTGCAGCGCAACAAGATCGAACACATTCGCACAAGCATGATATTGGGCTGCAGTGGTGACAATGGATGAGGAAACAAACAGCACTTGAATAAACCGCACCAAGAAGGTACTTCCCAAACTGCTAAAAATTTGTATAGACTCACTATACACTATAAAAGATTGTCTATGGGGAGTCATTCACAGACAACGATATTCTCTGATCTTGAGGTCTCTGTGGCAATGGACAACCTCTCGAGCTTCGCTCTCGAGGGGAGACCTCTTTATCGAGAATATCCTTGTTGTGAATGACTCCCCATAGACAATCCTCTATATGTCCCCCCTCAAAAAAAAAACAAAAAAAAAAACAGACCTAGGCCCTTGATGTTCAAATTACTACCCAGTTCTTTCGGTAACAGACTGCAGATGGTCAGACCGTGTCTTCAATTTTCAAGGCACATGTTATCAAGGAGAATCTGTTCTGGTGCATAAGACTTTTCCATTACGGGACCTGACTTATAAATTATTTCAATTTAGTATTAAACGAGGGTAAAACGTATTAGCTGTGGGATGTGTTGCCTAACGTACCTTAGGGTAATTATCCCAGATCAGCTTTGAAGTTACTTTAAAGGGGGCTCATTCAGACTGTTTTGCTATAAAGCAGTTTACTCAATAAAAGTAACAGACTGAGACAGGAGGATATACCTTGATACCATACATTACAGAAAGGACTAGGCAAGACAGAACCTTTATTAAAATGAACAAACACTGGCACCACAATTAAAGAGACTGATCCAGCCAGGACTGAATACAGTGGCTGTAGGCAGTGACCTAATGGGAAATTACCTTTTCAAACAACATGAAGTCTTGCTACATTCTGACAGTAGCAGTGAGACCCAACCTTCGAACTGCCCCGGAGATGAAAGAGTTAACTTTCCATGCCAGGCATGGAACGCTGAGCTCGAGCTCGGTTGAGACTCTGTCTGTTGTTCTTCAAACTTAAACTGTCAGATTCTTTACTCCGCCTCACTGAACAGTCGCTCCGGAGATTTCTTCTTCTGCTCGGTTCATTTTGTTGATTAAAGTGCCGTTTTCTTGGTTTTCGACCGAAATTAAACCATAACCTGTCGATTCAGTCTCTGTCTGTGGTATTCTGAGTACTAGATAGGTTATTTTTCTTTCTGTGTGGAACTTGTAAACAGTTCATCGGTTCGGTTTGAACCGATCAAGTTGTTTAAAAAATCCTAAATTGTACTTTTAGAGTGTGGTTACCAGTTCTTATCAGTTCTAAAAAAAACGGATTTTATTACGGTTTTTTCCACGACCCGTGACACGGTTGGGAACCGATAAGAGGGTCTTACCTGTCGGATTGCCATAAATGGGTAAGTTTGGATAGGACTGGTACTATGTCTGAGAAACCCAAAAGAAAAACCGGGCCCACTGGGTTTCAACACTGTAGTGTGTGTGGGGAAGTCTTTGCCAAGGCTGATCCCCACACCACCTGTGTTACTGTCTGGGGTTTGACCACCTCAGTGCAGACTACCAGATTTGTAAAAATTTTCCTGCAGCTACCCTGGAGAAGAGAGTTGGTAGGCCAAAAGGGAAAGGGAGGCCAAAAGTCCGGCACGAACCGGATGGCCAGCCTGGTTTGGTTCAAACCGAACCAGAAGGAGTGCCCTCTGACCAGGGCGAGACTTCTTCGGGCAAAAGGAGATCTGACTCTGAGGAGTCAGTGCCAGCAAAAAGGACTAGAAAATCAACTGGTGTGGAGCCAAAACTTTCCTCTCCAACCGCTGAAGAAATAGCCAAAGCGATCAAAATTGTCCAGTCGCTTTCCCTGGTTCCGACCGAACCAGCACTGTCTGGTAGGCGCTCGGTTCGGCTGGTTCCACCAGTTCAAGAGTATGATTTAGAGGAATATTATGAACCGGAGGAGGGGGAAGAGGAGTATGAGGAGAGAAAATGTGGATTTGAAAGTCTGGATGTGCCCATTGATCCTGACATCTCCCCTGACAGACCTTCAGGAGTGTCTCCTCCAAGGCTTTCTGAGTTCCCTTCTCATTTTATGTTTTATAAAAAAGTGGCTGAAACCCTCCAGCTCCCTATGGAGGAAGCTGTGGATGATCAAGAGGAGCCTGACTATGTGGAAATGATGGATATCCCAGAGTCTAGAGACTGTCTATTCCCTTGCATAAATCTTTTGGGAAACAGACATTTAAAATTCTAAAAACTCCTCACACTATACCTCCTGTGGATAAGACAATGGACAAGAGGTACACATTGTCAGGCTCTGTTATGGAGTTCCTTACACAACAATGCAGCCATGTTGGGGTAGTGCAGGCTGCAGCCTGTGACAAGGCAAATATTCCCTTGGCTTCACACCCCCCAGACAAGGACTCCAGGAGGATTGATGCCATGGCAAAGAAACAGTACATGGTAGCATCCTTGGGACTCAGACAGGTGAATTATATGGCTTATGTTGCTAGATATCAGAAATCCAGATGGGACACTGTCATGGCTCTAGCAAAACAGGTCCCTGGCCAGCTTGCCAAGGAGCTGGAGCAGGTGGCTGCTGATG
This sequence comes from Neoceratodus forsteri, assembly GCA_016271365.2. NCBI lineage: Eukaryota > Metazoa > Chordata > Ceratodontiformes > Ceratodontidae > Neoceratodus > Neoceratodus forsteri. Next base: position 237,214,394 of record CM028137.1, read on the forward strand.
GTATTGAGGCATCCAAGGTGCAATTCCATGCTGCAGTGGACTCAAATGATGTGTCATCAAGAGTCATGGCTACATCTGTGGCACTTCGAAGAATGGCTTGGCTCAGATGTACTAGCCTGTCACAGGATACCCAGACTAAGGCCATGGATTTTCCTGTTGAGGGTAATTCTCTGTTTGGTGAGCTGACAGAGAATTACATGAAGAAAATGGATGAGTATAGGACCACCTATAGGAGTGCCCAGGCCAAGGAAAGGCAGACCACTCCTCAAAGGCAGCTTCCCAGGGGCAGGGGCAGGCCTTTTCATAGGCCTTTTTACCAAGCCCAGGCCTTCTCTTCTGCTTATGCCCAGAGGGGGTTCTTTAGAGGGAGAGGCAGATGGAGTACAAGCAGGCCTGCTTCCACCCCTCAGCCTAAAGCCCCTGCCAAGCAAGCACCCTGATGGGTTGCCAGGGCCATTCTCACCTACCTGTAGGGAAGACTGGCTTACTTTGTCCAGGACTAGGAGTCTCTGACATCAGACAAATGGGTCCTGGAAGTAGTAAGCCAGGGACTAGTTCTCAGCTTCAAAAGTTTCCAAAGATGAAGCAGATCCTTTCCACCTGCAAATCCATCAGAGGCACTTGCCTTAGAGGCAGAGGTCTCTTCCTCCTAGCTCTCAGAGCTGTGGAAAGGGTTCCACCCTACAAGGGCAAAGTTGTATTCCAGGTACTTCCTCACCCCAAAAGACAGGAGAATGGCGGCCCATCCTGGACCTCAGATACCTAAACAAGCACCTTTTAAAACCAAAATTCAAAATAGTGACTCTGGGAATTATTCTACCCTCTCTAAGGCCAGAGGACTGGCTAGTTTCCCCTGGACCTCAAGGATGCCTACTTCCATATTCTCATCAGAAGCTCCCATCGAAAGTACCTCAGGTTCGCGCTGCCCTCAGACCACTACCAGTTCAGAGCAATGCCCTTTGGCCTCACCTCTGCTCCAAGGGTATTCACAAAATGCCTGGCAGTAGTAGTTGCTTCTATAAGAAGGCAGAAAATTGCCATTTTCCCTTACCTGGACGACTGGCTCATAGTAGGCCAGTCTCCAGATCAAGTCAAGTTACACTTACAGATAATTGAGCAACTGCTCACTTCTTTGGGTTTCTCCTAAATCTTTCAAAGTCAGTTCTAGAGCCTGTCCAGCTCCTCACCTTCATAGGTGCAGAGTTAGACACAGAGAAGGCCAGAGCCTTCCTTCCCCTGGACAGGGCAAGGACCCTGGTCTCTCTGGCCGCCTCATTCACCCTGCAGGTGTCTCGACCAGCAAGGCATTTTCTACAGCTCCTGGGGCACATGGCTGCTTCTACAGCAATAGTGCAGGGAGCAAGATTTCAGATGAGGGATATTCAGTTCCATTTGAGAGCCTTATGGTCTCAAAGGAAGGACCCTCTGACCAAACTGATCCCAGAAACTCGAACCCTGATCCAGGCCCTACAGTGGTGGCAGGATGAGAACAATTTGAGACAAGGGGTTCCCTTTGTCACCCAGTCTCACTCTTTAATCCTTACTACAGATGCCTCCCTCTTGGGGTGGGGGGGCTCACATGGGCGACCTCACCACCCAGGGGTTGTGGTCCCCCAAGGAATCTCTGCTCCATATCAATCTGTTGGAACTCAGAGCAGTATTTCTAGCACTTCAAGCTTTTTCAAAATCTGTTCAGAACAAAGTTGTACAGGTCAGAACAGACAACACCACCACAATGTGGTACATCAACAAGCAAGGAGGCACTCGGTCTATGGCCTTGTGCACCGAAGCAATGAAGTTGTGGTCTCTGGCTTACTCCATGAACACCTCCCTCACGGCAGTTCACCTACCAGGAAAGGACAATGTCCTGGCAGATGCTCTAAGCAGGATTTCCCAGGGCCATCACGAATGGTCACTGGATCCCCTGGTCTTGGAAGTGATTTTTTCCAGATGGGGCACCTCGCAGATAGATCTTTTTGCAGCTCCAGACAATCACCAACTTCCCCTTTTTTGCTGCAGACCCCCAGTGTTGGGCTCAGTCCCCCTGGATGCCTTAGTTCTCAGTTGGGAAGGGAAGTTTCTCTATGCTTTCCCCCCCTTCCCTCTCCTGTTCAAAGTGCTAGTCAAAATCAGATCTCAACCCTGCAAGGTGATCCTGATTGCTCCAGACTGGGCCAGATAGCCCTGGAATCCACTCCTACTGTCCTTAGCAGTCCATCTTCCCCTGTGTCTTCCCAGGAATTACAACCTGTTAACCTGTGCTCAGGGGAGGGTTTGGTACCTGAACCTCAACTCTCTCAATCTCAAGGCCTAGTTCTTGAAGAGTTAGAGTTTGCTGACTTATACCTCGTCCAGGGTGTAATGGATATCCTAAAGGCTTCTAGAAAACCTTCCACCAGGGCTACTTATAATTCTAAATGGAAAAGATTTTCCATATGGTGCTCTGGGAAGCATATTTCCCCAGAATCTGCTGATCTTCCCACAGTCCTTGATTATATGGTTCACTTAAATAGCTTGGGGCTGAGACCAGCTACACTGAAAGTGCATTTGGCAGCTGTGTCTGCTTTTATTTCAGCAGGTAAGCCCTGTTCTCTCTCAGCTCACCCTGTTTTCTCAAGTTTTTCAAGGGATTGCTTCACACCAACCCTCCATTCAGGGACCCTGCCCCTGCCTGGGACCTCAATGTTTGCATTGCTCAGCTTACGCAACCCCCTTTTGATCCTTTATCTTCAGCAGAGCTTAAGTACTTGACTTGGAAGACTGTGTTTCTGGTAGCCATCACTTCTGCCAGACGCATAAGTGAATTACAAGCTTTGTCAGTGGAGCCTGATTTTATCTCCTTTCATAGAGATAAGGTGGTCCTCAGGACTAACAGGAAGTTCTTGCCTAAGGTGGTTTCAGATTTCCACCTTAATCAATCTATGTCTCTTCCTGGGTACTTCACTGACCATTCCTCCTCTGGCGAGAGGAGAGTGCACAGTTTAGATGTCAAAAGAGCCCTTAGTTACTACATAGACCGTACCAAGGGTCACAGGTTTGACTCCCTCCAACTGTTCCTCACTTATGGTGAGGTTGGTAAAGGGAAACCTGCCACTAAAAGATCCATTGCCAGGTGGATTGTCTCCTGTATCCAATTTTGCTATGAAAAACTGGAGTGCGGTTCCTCCCTCAGGCCTGAGGGCTCACTCTACCAGAGGTACAGCTGCTTCCTAGCTGCTGGGACATCTATTCTAGAGCTATGTCAAGCAGCTACCTGAAAGTCAGTTCACACTTTTGCCAAGCATTACTCCTGGACATCCAGGCTAGGAGTGATGCTCGGTTTCTTAAGCTGTGCTGCAGAACCTATTTCCTAGTAGGTTCTGTCCCTCCTCCATGGAGGTACTGCTTTGTAGTCTGCTACTGTCAGAATATAGCAAGACTTCATGTTGTTTGAAGAAAAATTACTCACCTAGTAATATTGTTTCTTCTAATGGAGTCTTGCTATATTCTGCCCCCGCCTTCCCCTCTCAGAACATCTGTTTTTGGAATGTGGGTGGGCAGTGCAATGTTGGCACTTAGTAGGTGCACACCCTTTTTGTTTCATCCCTTCTTGTTGGGGTGAGTGGGTGTTGTGTTTTCATTTTTGGGTCTCCAGACTTGAGTCTTTGTGTTGGGACCAAAAAATGTGTTTTTATGTTTAGTAGCCAGTTGGCTAGTGTAGGTTTACAGCTTCCACACAGGACCTTAGTGAGTTTAGCTCGTAAAGATCTGATGGTTTGAGTTTGAAGAACAACAGACAGAGTCTCAACCGAGCTCGAGCTCAGCGTTTCATGCCTGAAATGGAAAGTTAATTCTTTCATCTCCAGGGCAGTTCGAAGGTTGGGACTCACTGCTACTGTCAGAATATAGCAAGACTCCATTAGAAGAAACAACATTACTAAGGTGAGTAATTTTTTCTTCTATGCTACTACTACATGCTGGCCTAAAGGTTGCTGCACCTTTTTGTAAGGGAAAGAGTGAATGGCATTAACATTTATTGGCTGATACAGATGTAGATACTTAGCCACCTTTTTTGAATACCATCAGCGCACTGGCATGGGGTGTATATTCGGTTGGTAAGGGGTAAATATATAGCATCCTCACTGCCTCTTTGAATCAAAACAGAGGGAGGGAAATTACCCAGATTTTTCTGCATCCTTGCACACTTATGGGCTCTGCAGAATTGGCAGTGTTCTCAAAGGCAGCAGCTGCAGTGTTAAGGAGCAGGACATTATATGCAAAAATGCTGGAGTCAACATATATAACTTTGAGAAACATGTCCATTGCATATTAGGTTGTTTGTCATTTGAAAATGTGTTATACCATATGGGTTGTGATCTGGATTTATTTAGGTTCAAGCCAGTCAGAGCAGACCACTGAGATATTATTTGAATATTATCAGAGATCATTTCATTACTGCAGTGTTTTAGAGATTTTGCGAACAACAAATAGCTAATCATTTCATTACTGCAGTGTTTTAGAGATTTTGCGAACAACAAATAGCTAATGGCAATACTTTGTTTCCTTACCCACTTATTTTCTATGCCTAACCATTCTGGATTTCCATCTTTTTGTTCTATTGCATTTAACCCTTTAGAAAACTGAGATGCCCTATATACCGTGTAGTACAATTGTAAATTCAGTACTTTAAATCCTCCATTATTCTTGGACCTAACTGATGTGTGATATGCCATTCTACTTTTTTTTTGCCCAAATTAAGTTAGATACAATACTTTGCATAATCATAAACCATTTCTTACATATAAAACATGGTAACATCATAAACATATATATAGCTTTTGGAAGTCTGTTTGTTTTAATAGTTACTATTTATCCCCTACACCTGGAACATTGTTCCCATTTATATAGGTTTTCTTGGAATTTGGTTTGGGGGCTATTTAGATTCTTGGTAACAGTTTTATTCATGGTTTTATAGACGTTTGCCCCTAGAGTGTCTTTTTTTCTTTTCCCTAAGCTAACACCAATGAATGGTCTTCCTGTATGAGAACAGCCATATCGGGTATCCACCCACAGACAGGCTGCCGTACTATAGACAGCAGCATGGCAACCTGTCCACCCCGACAGTCCAGTGTCCTCCCCCCTCCCTACCTGTATTCCTGTCATGAAAATATTACACCATGCATCTCTGAAACACAACTGTTTTCCCCCTCCTGCCACTAGCCCCATCATGAAAATATTACACCAGGCATCCCTGGAACATAACTGTGTTTCCCCGCCCAGCCATGTCATGAAAATATTACACCAGGTATCCCTGGAACACAACTGTGTCTCCCCCGCAGCCATGGTACAATGAGAATTCAATGCAGCAACATTTTTTTGTTAGTTGTTTAACCAGGACTAGCACCCTAAGCTGAAAGCTTTTTTACAGGTGTGACCTGGGAGCACAGGGCAGTTAAGTGACTTGCTCAGGGTCACACAGTCTGCAAGCCGAAGCTGTGGGATTCAAACCCAGGTCTCATCTGCTGGATGTCACCAGATTTGCAGCTCAGAGCCTTAAACCACTGCACTAAACTGCCTCCCATTGCTAAACTGCCAAACATCACTGTTTTCCTTGTAGAACCCCACTCACATATTTGTGCCTGTCTAGTACAGTATGCCCTGCAAGCCCATTGGTCCACACTGTGGACCAATAGGCTTACAGCACATACTGTAAGCTGTCATTCAGAGGGTGGCCAGGTGGAATGCGGGCAGGTTGCATGTGCCTGCCAATGATGGGGGGTGCTGTGTGGGCTGGGGTCCTGTGTGGAGTGGGATGGGTGGGGGTGCCACTGGACCACCAGGAGTTATATCTTAGTTGTTTCCTGTGACTGGGGTTATGGGTGGGATGGGGAGGTCACTAGACTACCAGGGCTTTCATTTACTTCAGTTAACCAGTGATCTGAGCTACAGGCAAGGAGGGGGAACCACAGGACTGCCAGGGATGTTTCATTTACTTGATATGACCCACGATCAGGTTACCGGGAGGGAGAGGGGTTACCACTAGACTACCAGGGCTTTTATATTCTTTACTGTTGCCTGCAATTGGGGTTACGGGGGGAGGGATGTACCACTAGACTACCAGGGACAGTTTGGGTGCTTGTGGATGCTGTTCTTGCTGGGTGGGTGGCCACCCACAGCTGGCGGCTGCTGTGGTGTGCCCTGCAATGCAGCAGCCTGCCTGTGGGTAGCCAGCATTTGAGCCAGATATTTCTGGCTCAACTTTGTGCCCCGGTATGCAGCGCATCTAGCGGTTATGCCAGCAGATGCGCCGCACATCCTGGGCTGAATATCAGGATGTGCCGCATATGCATGGGTATGCCCCCTTCAGATGCGCTGCATAAATTACCAATGCGCCCCGGCGCATCGGGACTTGCACTGCGCAAGTCCCCATTTTGAATATCACCACCGGGGTGCATTGCAGGGATTGTGCCAGTGCACAACCCCTTTGAATATCTAGGCCTATTTGTAAAAGTAACTAGAATCTTGCCTCTGTGGACCTCACTGGAAATGAACTTGTCTCAGTTGAGATATCCAATTCATTTGTCATGAAATGAATAAAAGTTTCATTGCTACTACTACTAATACCACCATCTCTATAATATTACTTTTAATGCATCTGTTGTTAAGCAGTACAAATAATGATTTTTTTCTTATTTAATTTATACCCTGATGTCTCACCAAATCATTTTGTTATATTTAGGACCTTTGGTATAGAAATTTTGTGTTCAGATGCTATAATAAGAATGTCATCTGTGTACAGTGGTATAAGGTGTTCTTTACTCCCTATTTTGATATCCTTAATTTCTTTGGTGACTGTCAATTTCCTAGCTAGTGGATCAAGCATTGCATGAAGGAGTAATGGTGAGAGAGAACAACCTTGCCTGGTACCACATTCAAGAGGAAACATTAGATACCATACCGTTAATGATGACCACCGCTGAAGAGTTTTTATGTAATAGTTTCACCCAAGATATGTGTGTGTGTGTCAGAGAAACAATACAATTTCAACACATCAAAAATATGACACCACAAAACTCGGTCAAATGCCTTTGCGGCATGCAAAGAGAAAAGGTTTGGTGCAGTTTTGTATTTGTTCGCTAGTTCCATTACATGAAGAAGTTTCTTAGTGTTATCTGCAGTAGTTCTGTTACTTATGAACCAGTTTGTTTCATGTCAGTTATTGTGGGGATTACTAGAATTGTTGCTAGTATATTTATTTTTTATTTTAAATTTGTGACCAGGTAAGAAAGCACTGTGCCACGTGGCCCTTTTACAGGCTTGACCTGGCATAAATCTTGACATCTGTATTCCTTAAAGAGATTGGCCTGTAATTTTTACAATCAGAGAGATCTTTTTTTTGTAACTTAACCTTTATTAATGCACAGAGTTATGCACAAGGCACATGACATTTTTCACAACATTAGTAACATTCTTATACAGCAGAAACTATATTGTACATTCTTCTCTATCTTGGACTAAAACAATACAGACAACCCTTCTAGGTGTTGTACAAGGGTAAACAGCTTCTCACGTCCTTAAAGGCCACTAAGCCCTAAATGCAGTCCAGAAAGATAGAGTCCCGTATTAACCCTCTTGGGCCAGATACTAAAGGTATCAGTTCTAGATTTATACTATAGTTGTAGAAAGAACAGCAACCAACAACAAACTGTAAACTATATTGCACATAGCCATAGTCTCATCTCATTTTTTCAAGAGCCTGGTTACTGTGCCCCTAATCCAAGGAGCACAATATCACCACTGGGGTAGTAGATCTCCACACATAGTGTGCTTTAGTGAAGGTCTGTAGTTACTATTGAATATTATTTGATTCTATTATACAAATAAATGTAAAATGCTCTTTAGAGCAGTCTTCCAAGTGATCTTCGAAGTATCCCTCTGCAAGCCCACCCCTCCTCCCACTCCACCCTCACACCCCTGCCTCTCTCCATGGCCTCCAGATTTCCAAGTGTTTATCTAAGCTTATTCTAAGTGAAGCAGTGATGTACTGTATTCCATCAGTTCAATCTCCTCCACCTTTGCCTCCCACATTGTTATAGTGGGGGGGGGGGTCAGGCGAGAGCCATTTTAAAGTAATACATTTAAGAGCGAACAGTCTAAGAGTATGGTATAGTTGGCTACTATGCTTTAACCTTAAAAATATGGATCTATCCAAAAGGCCAAATATTTAGTGCCAGGAATGAAAAATGGAGAGAATTTGTTAATAATGTATGCAGGCATGGCCGGCCCGGTGGCGCTGAGGGTTGAGGTGCTGGACGCCACACCTTGCGCTACACTGGTGAACTGGGTTCGGGAATGAGCTTGGGTTGTCGGGGGTTGGCAGGGGAGGACGGGGATTGAGCATTGGGAGACAGCTGTCCTAGTCCTGAGGTGGGATGGGGACTTTACACCGTGCTGCAGTGACCCCTGGGGATGCCCGGAGGTACGCAGGCAGCAGTGTAACGGAGGGGGGACCATGGCGGATGTCTGCACATATGTGCATGGACGTCATTGCACATCCATCGTCCCAATGGGGAAAGAACAAGGAAAAAAATCAAAGCATGGGTCTGAAGCAGCTTGATAGCCACAGCTCCGCTGGCCAACGATGCCTGGAGGCATGTGCTGGTACTGGTTCTTCGCCGGGTGCGGGAGACTATGGGGGGGGGCCCTTTCACAGGTGTAGTTGCGTCTGCCAGCTGGACATGCAACTTCATGGTTGGCGGCGGAGTGGAGCGGTGGCTGGATGTCAAAAAAAAAAAAGCAGGACCATGGCTGCAGAAGGAGAAAATGTTAAATGTTAAAAAAATAATGTATGCAGGCATGCATGGACTCAATGCCAAAATGGCTGTATTAAAGGGCATTCCCAAAAAATGTGGAAATGTGAGCCTATCATGTTATAGCCCTGCCAGTATAGTGCAGTGTATGTTGCAGCAAAGTGCTGTGTGATGACTGGAGTCCTGAAACATCTCATCAGCACCCTGCAGTGAAATTTGCCCCAGGAAGGTGAGGCGATGATTCTCCAGCTACTGTACCTGCCAAACACTTTTTCCACTCCAAAGTCGTAATGTTAGTATGGGAATCCTGGATCCATTTAAGTCTAATATTGTCTGCATAGGTAACATTTTTAGTGTTGAGTAGGTGGTAAAGTTGTGATAGGGGCTTCATTTTAATGTTTAACTGAATCAATCTATAGAATATATCCTCTAGGTCCAACATAGTTCTCTGTAACTGATCCAGATGTAGCTATTGCAGTATAAAATGTCTGACCTGCAAAAAACAAAAATGGTCCTCCCTTCGGAGGTCAAATTTTTGATGGAGTTGATGGAATGACATACATACTCCTCGACCAAGAAAATGGGTGAATCTAGTGAGGCCTTGGTTTTCCCAGAAACCGTTGCACTGGTTCTGACTCGGGGGTAGAAACTGTTCATGATGTCTTATCAGGGCCAAGGGGCCAAGAGAATTAGGGACCCCCAGCTGATAGCGGAGCTGCCTAAGGGTGTTTAATGTGTGCCTGGTCCAGGGATTTTGGACACCTGAGGTCACCTGTGGGGAAATATAAGCAGTGGGCAAAGTTTATAACCGCTCAGGATTTGCTGTTCTAGCTCGATAGAGTACCACCCTGAATCTATCCTGTGTTTGAGCCAAGTATATAGCTAGGGACCCTGCGCTGCCAAATAGTATTTCTTTAGATCTGGGAGGGCCAGATCTCCCTCTGATCTGGGCATACATAACAAATTTTGAGAAAGTCTGGGTCTTTTACCCTACCAGATAACTCTAGATAGGAGTTTATGTAAATCTTTCCAAAATAAATAGGGGCTTGACAAGGACAAAGACTGAAAAAGGAATAATAACCGTGGAAGGATGTTCATTTTTATGGAATGCACTCTTCCTAACAAAGAGAGTGGGAGCACTTGCTGCTTAGCAATATCTTGCTTTGTAGAATGTAACAATTTGTAGTAATTATCTGAAAATAATTTTGTGGTGTCTGCAGAAACCAAAATACCCAGATACCGAAAGGTGTTTCTAGGGGACCAGGCAAAGGGAAAGTGGGATTTGAAATCAGGTGGTGGTGTTCCACTTAGTATCATTGCCTCCAATTTAGTGGCATTTATTTTATAGCCCGCTAGATGATGAAATTGATGCAGAGCATCCAACAACGGTTGAAGCGAAGACTGTGGGTCTCCCAAAAATAACAAATTGTTGTCATCATACAGAGCTATATTATGCCCTTGGGCTCCCACCATCATTCCCTTTATTGCCTGGTGTTCCCGAATGTAGACCACTAAAGGTTCTAGGGAGAGGGCAAAGAGTAAAGGGGACAGAAGGCACCCCTGCCATGTGCCCCTTTTAAAGGGAAAGTGTGCTGAGGTGCATCCATTTACCCTGATGGAAGCTTCTGGAGCTGAATAAAGGGCCACTACTGCCTTAATAAATTTGCCTTCTAGATTAAATTTGGATAATACTTTTTCCATAAATAGCCAGTCTACTATGTCAAATGCTGTCTTAGTATCGACAGAAATTGCTAGTTGGAAACTATCCCTACCTTTCTGTGCTGATATTATATTTAGAAACCTCCTAATGTCATCTTGTAAAAGGTGGCCCCTTATAAACCCAGTTTGCTTATGGTGGATGAGCTTTTGTATCACTGTTTGCAACCTATTAGCTAGTATGCCAGTGAAGAGTTTCAAATCTGTATTTAATAATGAGAAGGGGCGGTAGGAGCCATGCTTTAAGGGGTCTTTATCTGGTTTGGGCTGAATTGAGATCTGGGCTAAATTCCAAGATGGGGGAACTGAGTGACCACCCCTCAAGATATGATTAAAGGCTTCTTGTAACATGGGTAGTATCTCTGGTTGAAAGCACTTGTAAAATTCTGCAGGATAACCATCTGGGCCCAGGACCTTTGCAGATTTTAAGTGCTTTATTTGAGTTGTAAGTTCCTGCTGACTAATCTGGACTCCCAAGACATCCCTCTGTGCTTCCGTCAAGGAAGGGAGGGCCAAGATCGCCAAATATTTCTTGATGTCCTCACTATGTGAGGGTCCTCTTTCTACATTATAAAGTGATTTGTAGTGTGTGGCAAAACTGTTAGCCATGTCAGCTGGAGAGGTAACAAACCCACCCCCGGCACTAGAATGCAACTTCAGAATGGTATGGTTTGCCGCCTCCCTCCAAAGGCCAGGACTACCTGAAAGAGCTCCTGATTCCCTACCAGCCCAGTCAATTACTCCGCTCATCCAGTGAGGGGTTGCTAGAGGTTCCAAGTGTATGTTTAAAATCTTCTGGCGCAAGAGCATTTGAGTTCACTGCGCCTCCCCTTTGGGACTCTCTACCCCGTCGGATTTGGGAGTATGCAACTGTGAAGTCATTCAAACAAGTATTAAAGACTTCTTTGTGGTCTCAGGCTTTTATTAATTGAGTGTATTAGTTGTACTATAATATGTGTATGATTTTATTTATGGATGACTGTTTATATATTTGAAGTGTTGATTTTATTATGTACGGCGCCTTAGTTATTTTGAAAGGCACCTAAAAAAAAATAATTATTATTATTAAAGCTGTGCAGCGAACAATTTTCCATCCCTAGTCCCATGTTCGTATAAACTATGCTTAGCATACTGTAGGGAAGGCAAGGCAAAGGCAAGGCAAATTTTATTTAAAGAGACGCCGTACATCTGGGCGCTGTACATCAATCAAATAAATACAGCACAGCACAATAATAATCAATTATATACACTGCTCCAAACAAGTTAAAACAAAATTTACTATACAATTTCCTACCCTCAACTACAGTTACATTTAGATTCTCTAAAACTAAATTAAACATCAAAATTTTAAAAACAGGTATGAGTAAAGCTACCAACAGTCCCTATTTTCCCAGACAGTCCCTATTTTAGGCAACATGTCCCAGTGTCCCCACAAGTTTTGCAAAATGTCACTTTTGTCCTGGTTTTTGCTTATGTGTCCCAGTTTTGTTCCTTTTTTTTTTTTGCTGACTGCTAATCTGTGAGTGACAGTTATTTCAGCAGCACTGTGGTGCTGCTCGAGCTGGACAGCAGTTTGCAATTTCAACCTGTGTTGGACCACAAGCATGTCAGCGGGAGCACAGTAAAGCATGTTCCTTCCTCTTAGGTTAGACTGGGTAGTAGTGTAAACAAGTGCATGTGGACATCTGCCTGCCTGCAGCTGAGAGGGACTTCAGACAGAAGAGACCAGCAGCATTGAACTAAGGTACCTGAACCTGATCAGCTTCAGGGAAGTGTGTGAAAACAATCTGGTGTGGTGGTGGGAGTCACTGAAGTGAAGTTTGGTCAGCAAATGAGGTGAGTGTAAGTGGGTTGGGATGGGACTGTCAGGAGGAGGAATACATGCAACTCGAATGTCTGAACACAGTTTAACGTAAGTTTGCTTCTTTCTGTACATCATGATTTGGAACTTGCTGCAGCAGAATGATGAATTATTTTAATCTGCATGTTTGCTACTGGTGTTACTGTGGGGTGTCATGGCCAGAGCAAGCAGCAAAATGTAATTAATTGTGTGCAGCGTTGTCTGTGGCAGTGCCTGTGGGAGTGACACAGTGGGGGGGGAGCATGGTCATGATGGAACCTGTCCCAGTTTTAGGCCTTGGAAAGTTGGTAGCTTTAGATATGAACTATAAAGGAAGGCCTGATCATACAAGAAGGCCTTGAGGCGGGCCTTAAATACCTCAACAGATAGGGAACAGGGAACCTTCCACCTTTAGGCTTAATAGCTGGTTAAGTGCTTTAGGGGCTGTGGTTAGCTTCTGTAAGAGCTCATCTGAGAGGTGCGTTTTATGGTGGCCCTCCAACATATGAAAATCTCCCTCTCTAAGTCCTGTTGTTTTTTTGCCCTTTCCCTCTTCACCCGCACTGCATAAGCAATCAGTCTACTTTGCAGGTAAGCCTGAACAGCATCCCAGTACATTGTAGGGCGGGACTCCTCGGCATGGTTACATGGTTGGAACATCTTTATTTCCTCTCTCACCAGGGATTTAAGATCCTCCTGATTCAAGAGACTCACAATCATTCTCCAGGTAGGATTATGAAATGAGAGCCCAAAGGTTATTTTCATAATTACTGGAGCATGGTTTGAGTGGTAAATTGTACCTATTTTCATAGACTCCACTGCCCAAGCCCAATTCTTGGGGACTAGAAAAAAGTTGAACCTCGAATATTGTCCATGCCTAGGTGAATAATAAGTGTAATCCCTCACCGTGGGATTCATGTGTCTCCAAACATCAAGCAGGCCATATTCAAAGAGGACCATAGTTAACGTTAAGGAGGCAAGGAATTTATTTTTTTATTTATTTTATATATTTAGTAGAACTTGGAACTGCAAATCTTTGAGTCAGGGGCTCATTTAAAAAGGCTCCTCATCAGGGAACAGAGAGTATATACAAATACAAACATAGTTACACAGAGTACAGATCGATGTAGGGAACACTATACATGTATGTACATAAATACAAGGGGTAAAAGTCACACGACAGCGAAAACGCTATACAAGAAAACACTATACATGTATGTACATAAATACCAGGAATACAATTCATAAGAGAGTGAAACTCTATACAGGTCCTATACAGTGATGTAGCTAATCCATCTAGTACACCAGAGACAGCAATCTGGGTTCTGTTATAAATAAAAATAGGTAGTAACTTAAAACAAACATGGTGACACTTAGGCAGCTACATGTTCTGCCTGGACATGAGACAGTGGGGGGGGCCAGTGAGGTGGGGAAGCAAACAGCTATGTGCAGTTACAGCTGTGGGTGGTGGTTAGGTGTTGCCTAAAGGCATATTTGAAGGTCCCTATTCTTAGTTGAGATGCAATATCAGAGGGAAGGGCATTACTCCTGGTAGGGGCCCAGTATCAGAAGGACCTTTGGGCCACGGATGTCTTGACCCTGGACACTTGAAGTGTACACTTGAGTGCGCTCCGGGTGGAGATGGCAAGGATGGAGGGGGTGAGGATGGAAATTAGGTCTGGAGATGCAAGGCTTGCAACAATTTTCTTTGTTAGGAGGCAGGTTTGGTAGCGCAAGCTTTCCTCAAGGCTGAGAAAATCAGCAAGGTCATATAAGGTACATGTAAGGGTAAGTCTGCTGGAGCCCGTAAGTAGGTGGCAGGCGTTGTTCAGGGACGTTTTGATTTTATTAAGTGTGGTTTTGTCTGCTGCACTGTACACCAGGATGCCGTATAGTCCACTAGGGATAGCACAGAGGAGGTGATGGCCAGCCTTGGGTCTGCAGGTGGTAGGCAGCTCTTGTGGCAGTACAGTAGGCCAACACATGTGTTTACAGCTATAGCGAGGGTGCATGTGTGGTCATGAAAAGAGAGAGCAGAGTTGAAGGTGATGCCCAGGTATTTGTAGGTTTTTACCTGCTCAAGGGGGAAGGAGGGTGCTAGACAGGACAGTGAGTGGGGCGTCCCTGGATTTGCTTTGGGAATGTGAGAATAGCATGTGGTTCATCTTTTTTAGGTTAATTACAAGGTGATGGTCCAAAAACCAGGATTCCACCTGATTAAAATAGTATTGCTGGGCACTTTGGAGGTGGGAGGGGACCCTGGTGGGATGTGAAAAGGACTGCATCATCTGCGTAGAGGAGCATTTTTTCTGAGCAGGAGCTGGGGAGTGTATTTAGGTACAGACTGAAAAGCAGTGGTCCAAGGATCGAGCCTTGTGGGACAACCGAGCGGACCTGCCGAATGCCGGAGAGGGTACTGTTGATTTTCACACACTGTTACTGTGAGTTGAAGTAGTTGGAGAACCAGGACAGAAGGCCATCTGAAAAACTTAACTGGGAGAGGGTGAATATGAGGAGTGGGTGGCAGATGGTATCGAAGGCTTTTGATTGGACGATGTAGACTGCACCCACGAGGACCCCTTTATCAAGGGCTGTGTGTAAATAGTTGGAAAACTCAATGAGGGCACAAGTGGTGCTATGCCCCCTGTGGAAAACATGCTGTTCCTCACAGAGGAGATTGTGTTTGTCAAGGTATTCGATCATTTTGGTCAGCCACAACTTTTTCTAGGGCTTTCAAGAGGGGGCAGTATCGAAATCAGTCTGTAGTTCTCGGGGGAGGTATGGTCCCCACCTTTGTGTATAGAGATGACCACTGCAGTCTTCCAAACAAGGGAGAATTGGCCATGACATAGTGAGTAATTCAGAAGGCTGGTAAGGGGTGCAAGGACTGCGTCCAGAACTAGGCAAAGGAGTTTTGGATCTAGTGTGTCATTACTATAGCCAGTGCCACTGAGGGCTTTAAGGAGGTAGGATTTGGCCTCAGACAGTGTGAGGGCCCTGAAGTGGAAAGGGGGGGTAGTGGAGGTGGAGGGGGAGAGCAGAAGAAGGGTCAAAGAAGTTGGAGGGGAGGACTGCACTGAGGTCTGTGAAAGCTTCATTGAGTCTACCGGCAATACACTCTGGGTCTGTGGTGAGTGAGTCATTTACATCAAGCTGGGCGAGTGGAGGTGTTGTAGACTTTCCGTCAAGCTCCTTAATATTATCCCTGAACCACTGGGTGGACCCTCAAGAGGAGCCAAGAGTTGATCTGTAGTAGCCTGATTTTGCCTTGCCGATGGCCCAGGTGCATTGATTGCGTGCAGCACTATAGGCTTGCCTATCTGCAGGCTTGCCAGATTTGATTGCTCTGTGCTAGAGGTTATCTGTATGCTGCAGTTGATTGATTATGGCTGGGGTTATCCACAGAGAGTTATGCTCCTTAATAGATGATTTAGTAAGGGGAGCAAAGATGTCACATGCTGCATTAAATGATCAGACAAAGTAACCGAAAGCAGTGTCAACGTCAGGAGTTAGTTTAATCAGGGACCAGTCCCAGCTGGCAAGGTACTCTCTAAGTTGTGTTAGCTTGCCAGGGTGAATGTGCCATCAGAGGACAGTTTTTGGTGCTGTTTTTTTTTTTCCATTTTACAGGACCAGGAGAGGGTGATAGGAGAGTGGTCATTAAGGGCATTGGGTAGTACGGCAGTGCTGGTGATTTTATTAGGTCTTTTCAAGAGGACAATGTCCAGAAGTGTGGCAGTGCCTTTGGTAGGGTGGAATCATGTAGGAGTAGTTATCAACTATGTAAGGTCGAGGGCTGCTATAGCATTCTTGGCTTGGGAGGCAGACCTGGAGAGCCAGTTAATATTGAGATCACCCATTGTGATCTGTTCCAGTTTGCTGGGAAGACTGGAGAGGTGCTATAGAAGTGACTGAAAGGCAGGGAACTGGTGTTGAGGGGGGGTATAGGCAGCCATGAATATTAGGGGGGCTCTGGAGGCACCAGTGGAAATTTTGAGGGAGATCGCCTGGGCACCATGCTCCAGTTGAGGTAGGGGGAGGGCAAGTCCTTGCAGTGTGTCTCTGAGGTATATCATGCAGCCACCTCCACATTTCCCAACCCTGTCTTCCTGAAAGAGTCTGTAATCTGATATGGTAATAAAGTGATCAGGGTTTTTTTTGGATAGCTATGTTTCCACTAGTGCTAGGATATCCAGTTGGTGTTGGGCAACCCAACCCTGCAGGTCAGCAAATTTTTTAAGGAGACTACAAATATTCATCAAGGCCATACATAGACCAGTGGATGTGGAAGGGCAGTTAGGATTGTCTGCTATGGGGCCTGGGTTGGGGTGGACGTTGCCTGACAGTAGAAGTAGGAGAGTGACGAGTTTGAAAAGAGCCATGTGCTTTCTGATTCAGTTGGGCTAGGTAACGTGCATGGCCTGGCTCTGAAGAAAGATAGGAATGGGAAGGGACCAAAGAACTGGGATGGCCAGACAGAAGGGGGCCAAGGGGAGTCCGGGAAGGAGGGGGTGCAGACAGATGAGCTGGTGAAGGGTGCAAAAGGGGAGTGCTTGACACTGTAGGTGGGCTGGGCAGTGGTAAGATGGGGAGTGTGTGAGGGTGGAATGGCAGGGGTGAGGGACCTGCCAGGGGGATATGTCAATGCTAAGAGACAGCAGCATGAGTAGCACCAATCTGGTAGGCACTCGATGTATAGTCATATTGGTCATGGTCTGAGATAAAAGAGGTCGCAAGTATCTTACTGAAATGTGGCAGCCTCTTTGGTGCAGTGGCAGGGTCACAGATTCAGATCACACCACTGAATGTTAGGATATAGGTACTTTGTTTTAAGTATGAAGGACCCAGGACTAGAAGTGTTAGGGGAGAGCAGTGGGAAGAGGATTGTAACCTACATGTGCTTGTTACCCTCTAGTGGCTTTGAAGTATAATTTGAAAATGGAAAAGTAGTCTCATTCTAAGTTAACTTGAGAGACAATGCAGCTTAAACAAAATCCAAAACCAGTTTAAGCATTGTAAGAATACAGTCTAAATAAATGCAGTCACTAGTCTGGATTCTAATTAATAAGTGAGAAGATGTAGTTTTAACAAAATCATCACTGGTGTAGCAAGCACAATCAAAACCAGTTTAAGCAGTGTAAAGGTACAGTGAAACCAGGCAAAAATCCTGTTCTGTCCCTTAGTTTGCGGAAATCATCAAAGAGATACAGGGATTTAAGTCACTAGAGTCCAGGTTGCAAACTAGGTTGTAAATAAAGATAAGAAACTGCTCAGCATGTGAGCAGCAGTTACAGATGGCAGTGGGTTACAGATAAAGGACTGCAGATCCCAAGCGAAGACCAAATGAGGGCTCAGACTGGAAAAAGGTGCCACTTTTAAAATTCAAGTGAAGTGCACAGTTACTGTCTGAATCATGGTCTGTACCTGTCAGCTGGCTCTGGGGCAGATGCAGACTCCTTTCTTGCTCACTCAGAGGGAGTTGGGCAGGCTTGTGCAGCAGTTGCTCAGACAGGCTTTGAGGAGTGCCCGGATGTGTCCCTTATTTGTCTAAATGTGGCGATATCATCATGTTAATGTTCCCACCAGTTATAACCAAGTCAGTGGCATTTAAGTCCACCTCTGACAAAACCTTAATAAAGAAAGGAACCTGATCCTGGTCCTCATTTGGAGTGTACAGGTTAAGAATAGTACAAGCCTGAGCTCCCCCATCAAAAGCACAAAACGACCCTCAGGATCCCAGTTAATGTTAAGTACCTTCAAGGGCAGGTTCTTTTTGATTAAAATAGTGACCCCTCTCTAATGCCTGTTCTGGTGATAGTTCAGGTGGATGTTAAAGATCCCATGGCACTTCTCGAAAAGAGTAGGGGTGATTTCATTGAGGACATAACAACTTATACAAAACAATACATATGAGTATCACATAATTACATAATTATATCCAGTAAATTACAACAATTCCCATTAAAGAAATGCAAACAATATCAACACAGAAAAAAACAACAAAGAAGGAACAAATTTAAGGTGGATTATATCACCAGTTCTCACAGTTTTTCCATAGTGATATTAACTTCTCTTTAGAAAGTGTTGTTTGCTCATGAGTATATAGTGACTGTACTTGCTGTTGTACGAAATGGATTACTTCCTGCTGGGTCCACCAAATCTGCTGGAAGACCCATGTACATCTTGATAGCCAGATGTAATATTTTAAAAATCCAGTAATCACTCTCGGAGTACTAGAACGATATATACTCCATACAGTTCTATATTCACCTAATACCAAAGTTCCATAATCAATTGTTTCATATTCTGGATGATTTAAAGAGTTTGCTAATGCTTTTCAAAAGGTAATTACATATGGACATTCTAAAAACAAATGTTGAGTTTCAAGAAGTTGATTACATGTATCCCTTGGACAAAATCTTTCACTTAGCTGCTTGTGCTTATGGGAGTTCCTGACACCTAGCCTGCCATGGCATGATAACCAAGTTGTTTGCCACAGGTATTCTGGCAATCTGGGTTCTGTTAGTAATTTGAGGGTAGATTCAAGATATCCTGGGGATCCTTGTGGAAATACCAAGGGCTCCCAAAAATGGCTTTCAATAAGATGATGATAAAAGTCTTTTTTGGAAAACAACAGAACTTCCTCTCTTGTAATGTTCCACTGTTTTATTTTTTTAAAAAAGCAGAATCATATGTGTAGAAATAGGCTCTTTTTTCCAGATTATTTGAAAATTTTGTTTTCCTTTTTCCCATAGGGTTATTGGGTTTTGTAACTCATTGAATAACCAAAGATGCCAATTTTTAATTCTAAATCTCAGAATAGGCTTAAAGTTATAAAATATAAAATTTGTGTAGAAAAAAGCAACAGGGTAATCATCTCTATGCCCCTTTTTTTGTAAGGTAGATAAGTAAAGTTTGTTTTTATTGGGTTGAGCAGACTGCCCCATAGGGCTTGGAAAAAGAGGTTATATATCCTAGACACTAATTCAATAGGTAATGGAAAAATTGCACTAATGTATAAAAATATTGGTAGTAACAAAGTTTTGATTAGGATTACACGATTTTTCGTTGAAATTTGCATGTTTTTCCATTTTGCCGTAAGTGTAACCCCTTCATTAATTTTGGCTTCCCAACTGGTTTTCCCTGCATCTGGCTGCCCAAAATAAATACCCAGAATTTTAAAACTTCCCTCTCTTATGGGGATTCCAGCTACTTCAGTAAGCTGCTATGTATTCTTTCCCAGTAGTAATGCTGTACTTTTTTGAATGTTTATTCTAGCATTTGAAATAGCTGAAACGTTTTGAAAGATGTGTAATAATTCCTTCCCTGATTTTATGTCTTTTAAGAATATGCATATGTCATCTGCATATGCCAAAGTTTTAATTTGAGGTGTATACTCTGAAATATTGATACCATCTATGGCTGGAGATAGATTTATTTTTTGTAGTAATATGTCTAACCCAAGGATATACAAAACTGGGCTTAGGGAACCCCCTTGCCTTACCCTCTGCATTTGTTTGATGACTTTCCCTTGAAACCCATTTATCATCATTTTAAAAGTATCATTTGTATCCAAAGAATGAATTTCTTAGGTATACCATGACACCGTAATGCCTGATATAGATATTGGTGGGAAATACGATCTAAAGCTTTCTCTTGATCGATTGAAAGAAAAAAACAGACACTTTGTTATCAATACTTTTTCGTAAGATCTCCCTTATTTGTATAAATTTATCCATTATATTCCTATTTGGAATAGAGCAGGCTTGAGAGACAGATATAATTTTGAGTGTAATTTCATTAAGGCGTTTAGTCAGGATTTTAGTTAAGATTTTCTGGTCAGTACTTAACAGGAAGATAGGTCTCCAGTTTTTTAAATCTGCAGTTTCATTCTTTTTATAAAGTAGAATCATACTGGCTTTTAACCACTCAATGGTAACATATCCAGTTTCTAAAATTTCATTATATAGTTCTGTCAGTATGTTTCTAAGAATATTTTGGAACTTTTAGTAAAATTCAGAAGTTAACCCATCAGGCCCAGGAACTTTGTGTAGAGGGAGGGCTTGTATAGCCTTGTCCACTTCAAGTACTAATACAGTCTTAATTAACAAATTGGCCTCTGAGTCAGCTAAAATTTTAGGCTGCATATTTTTTTTTAAAATTGCTCATAGGATCCCAAACATTCTGTTTGTGAGAACAATTTCTCATAAGAGGACTCCACATGATCCAAGATTTGCCCACTATGGTTTAATATACCTTGATCATTTTATATGCCTCTAATTGTTTTTGTTTTATTCTTTTCCTGATTATATTTAAAAATGTCTAGAGATCCCTTTTTTAGCCTGTTTCCAAAATGTTGTTCAGTTTCCAACGATCTGGCCCCATCATAAAGATATTTTTTCATTTCTGACTGAACACAGTAAATTTGGGGTTTGTAAGACTGTCAGTAGTGGACTGTACAGTAATGAGTTTAAAAAGTTATGCCCTTGACTGTAAATGTTTTAAGTAGTCAGACTCACTGTTTCTTTTCCCTTTTATTTGAAAAAAGTGTTTTAAATCTTGTTTTGTGTCCTGCCACCAGTCTAATAACGTATCATAAAAAACTGCTACTGAAATTCTAGCTTTTAGTAATTCAGTGCAATCAGTACATATAGGGCCAGATATTCAAAACTTTGCCCAGGGGCAAAATTAGCACTGCCCAGCGGGCAAACTGAGCCCGGAGCACAAAGCAAGCCATATTCAAACGGAAT
Organism: Neoceratodus forsteri; assembly: GCA_016271365.2. Lineage (NCBI taxonomy): Eukaryota > Metazoa > Chordata > Ceratodontiformes > Ceratodontidae > Neoceratodus > Neoceratodus forsteri. The sequence goes on from CM028137.1 coordinate 237,235,489, forward strand.
AGCCCAGGGCAAACAGCTTCTGAATATAGCATGGTAATGAGGCCATGCAAACTGGTCTGGGAGTGCAGGGCAAACATTGCCCTGGAATAAGACAGCACTGAATAAAACAACCAGGAAGTGCACCCACAACAACAACACAGTACACAGCAACGTGAGGGCAGGTACAGGCAACTACGCGGGCTAATGTGTGTGCCAGCAAATGCATGGACTCAGTACAGTTGCAGGAAGCAGCAGATGAGAAAGAACAGTGATCAAAACTTTACAATATTCCGTATTATTATAATCAAGGCTAACACATTAGCGCGAGCTAAGCAGTTAGCCTGAGCAAACACGCTGTTCGGAGCTAAAATGTGCCATATTCAAAAAGTGTATGCAAATGAGCCTACTTAGTAGTCTCTGGGCAAACAACTGGATTAGCATCTCATTATACCCTGATTTGCACACAGTTTGCTACGCTACTGCAGGGTCCCATAGAGCCACCTGTAGGTCAGTCTGGAAGTACAGGGCAGACAAGGTCCAACAGCAGCTCCATCTGTAGGTCAGTCTGGCAGTGCACGATGATAGCTACAGGCTACAGGTAAACAGTACAGCATAACATAGCATAGCATATTGTACCCCAGGGACAGGACAGCATAGGTACAGGTGGTGGTGGTGCTGCATGCAACTGTCACACTGTAGGGCATGCTACAGTGCACAGCAGACACTACAGTAGCAAGGAGACAGTAGTGTGAGGGACGAAGCACTGCCTATGGTGTGTAAGGCAAGTGATGCTGATTGCACTGTACACAGTGACAGGCCCAACCTGCAGGTGTTTACTGACAGTCGACATTACTGTTACACTGTTGTGTGACCCACAGATGCTGTACCTGTGGCATGTGATGCTCACAGTGACATGTACATATCTGGCTTTGTGTGTTGTGGCAGTTGTACAGCTGTGTGGTATGTGGGCAGGGAGGCATATAGCATCCGAAAGGCACACTAGTGTTGGGGTATTCTAATACTGGCCCATGTGCACTGCATGCTGAGTCCCAGCCTTGTGGCCACACCTGGTCTGTGGCACAGCCTGGCCACCCATACACTCCCCTCAACATCCTCCATGCCCACAGTGCTGCATGTGTGCTGGCATCTGTTTTTGTCCACAGATATGTGTGGTCAGCAGTGTGTGCTGTATGGCTACACCGCCATGCTGTCCACTGGCGGCAGGGTCACCACTTGACTGCCTGGCATGGCTGGACTGGTGGCAGATGATGGCATCATTGTGATGCCATTGGTTGCCAGCAAGCTTCACCATGTTTGGCTTTATCTATGTGTTATATTTATGTATTAGGATCGGCATAGACAACGCGCTAAACCCAACAATCGCACAGCCATTTATGTTGCGCCAAAGCTGATTGCTCAGGATTAAGACCAGCTTTTCTGGTAATCTACCACGGCGCTAACTGTCGGCTAGGTCGCTAAACCACTTAGCGACGGCGCTTAGCCACTGAATATAGCATTGCGCTGTATTCATGTCAGTTTGCCCCTTGCATACATTATACTTTGCCTGGCGCTAATGCAGTTTGCACTGCCATTTGGCCTTTTAATATGGCAGACCATACATCCTGGGCGCTTTCAAACTCATGCTTAAAATGATTTTTGCCCAGCGCAAAGTTTTGAATATCTGGCCCATAATATCTTGTGTCAGTAAGGAGGCATTAAGTTTCCAATAACCTTTACCCAGTTTCCTAGTGTTTAACAGATTTAGGGAAATATGCAATTCCATATGATCTGAGTTTGCATTTGCTTGGGTCCGGGCCTCATAAACCTGACCTTGAGCCGATAAAAAGATAAAATCAATTCTGGTTGAAATAGAATTTCTATGATAAGTATGTCCACCTTTTAGATGTATTTGTCTGTAGGAATCTATCATTCCTGCAGTCTGTATAATAGATTTCAAAGTGTTTGTATCACAAAATAATTTGGTTGTGTTGCCAGTTTTACCTTTTAAGTCCAAGGGACAGTTAAAATCACCACCTAAATTAATGAATTTTGCTATGTGTAAGTATGGTTGTACCAATTTAACTCAAATAACGCTATTCTACTACTTTTTGTTTGTGGGGCATAAATATTCCCTATTCTCATATGCACATCTCCCACCAGTATATCTAGGAGTAATAACCTTCCAGGCTGTATGTCTAGTACTCTTATAACTTTTAAATCAAGAGATTTGCATAATATGCCAACCCCTGAACAGGGCTCTGTTCCTAGGGACCAAAAAGAAGGACCCCAGGGCCACAATTTCTGGACATTTGCAATACCATGTATTGTCTGTAACCTGATCTCTTGCAAGAGAAAAATATTTGCATTAGTTAACTGCAGAGAGGGAAATAAAGTTTGTCTTCTTTTAACATTCCTAATACTATTTACATTCCATGAAATTAAGTTCAATTTAGTTAATGCCAAAGCACAAGTTTAAGGTCAAGTATTTTTCTTTCTCGTTCTTTTGTAAGTCTTCCCTTTTTTTTTCTTCTTCCCCATCCGATGCCTCTTTGTGGGAGGAGGCTACAGAAGATAGATCAGATTCTTTGCTCTCCTCATCTGCACCGCTTTGCAGTGCTGCATAGCTGTTTCTTGTCTTAATGGGTTCTCTCCTTGAAATTTTGGGTTTGGGTTGCTGTCTTTCTTGTTTCCTTTTCCCTCCAACGACCACAAAATCTTCTGTTGGAACTATGGGGGGGGGGGGGGTTGCATAATTTGAACATCCACAGGTACAATAGCTCCTTCTTGATTTTGTAATTCAGGAATATTGGCATCAGTTTTTCCAGTAAGGGACACATTTGAATCTGAAATGTTATCCCATAGTGGCTGTTTGGGGATATTCTCTTGTGTCGAAATAGAAAGTGAGGAATGTATTCATTGTTTTTTTTCTTGTGCCTCGAGAACCATTTCATCCTGCTCATAAAAAGAACCTTTGTTGTGAGTGGCCCATGGACACATTTTGTATGAGTGGCCTTTCTCGTCACATAAATTACAACGCACTTGATTTGGGCAGTAATGGTTAGAGTGACCTATTTCCAGACAGAGGTCACATACTCTAGCTTCACAGGCATTACTAAGATGGGTTAAGGAGCCACATCTGTGGCAGGATTTAGGTTGACCCAGATAGAAACAAAAACCTCTGTCTCTGCCAATAAAAAAACTGATGGGTAAATGTTGAATACCAGCATCTGTGCTTTTCAATTTTACTTTGATATGCCACCCCCCCCAATCCATATATTTCCTGAGTCCAAAATTGACTGTAGTCTTTCAGTTGCTTCTACATGTTGTTTAACGCAGTGTAAAATATTAGACACATCAACTCCTTCATTTTTAAACAAGATATTGACTGTTTTCCATATCAGCTTTGTTAGGGGTATGACTATGAAGGGGATCCAGGCAGGAGAATTTTTAATAGAATTGTATTTAAGCCAAAATCTGTCAAGCAGTACTGAAGATCTAAAGCTTATGTCAAACTGTGTGTCCCCAGAGGTGTGTATAACAGAAAACACCTCTGTTGCTGTGAAATGCATTGTTTTCTTATGCAATTTTCTGGCCATGTAGGTTCTATCTGGTGGAATTTCTAAACCCCCTGCATATTTTAAGTGGACAGCATGTTTACTTTTTGCAGGCTCCCCCAAATTAGCAAACAAGTCTGAAAGCTTGAAAGTTTTAGGTGGATCACCCAGTCCCTGTGCTGTAACAGCTGTATTTTTACTACTTGTTGAGTGGGAGGCAGGAGTGGGAGGAGTGGGAGGCAGGTTCTGTTCTGGGGGAGTATTTTCATCCATTATATCTGCCCATGATGTAGAGGTTAGTATTTTTACAGCAGGAGGATTAAATGCTAATGTAACATTTGTATTAAATGTGGTGTCACTTACTTGTGAGCCAGGTGGAGTTTGCAAGGGTTTATTTTCTGGTTGCTTGCTTTTTCTTTGTTCCTTTGCCTCTCGAGAGGTCTGAACACTGGGTGCGGCCTCTGTTCTATCACCAGTGTGGACTGCTACAGTTACCGGATTTTCCTTGTCTGAGTAGCATAAGGCTGCAGTAGAAGAAACTGAAACATGACAAGTGCTGAATCAACTGTTGATTGCTGACTCTCTGCAGCAGTTGGAACAGAGTCAGAAAACCATGCTTTGCCATCCGCTGTTCTTTTCCAGCCTGCTTCGCTCAAAACATGTTCTGGGGTCCATGCTTGGCTGTTTTGCTTTACACTTTGTACACATACTGGAGATGAACACTCCCTTTTTTTCTGTTCTTGGGGTTTCCTTCATTGGAGACAGAAAATTACCCTCTGTGTTTTCCAGGTGCTGTAAAGCTTCATCCTCTGCTTTTATTAATGACAAAAGTCTCTCTCTCTCTCCTTTGTTTAATTTCCAGTATCTTGTGCTCTGAGACAATGTCCTGTTGTCTATTTGTGGCTCTTAAAGTTACTTCAGAAAGGCATTTTTGTTTCATAGCTGTAGCAGTTAGTTCTTGAAAAGCAATACTTTCTGGGTTAATTTGCTCAATACCTTGTGTGAGGATGTCAGATTGCGAAAAATCCATATCTTCCAAAATAATGTTCTCACTGCTTTTCTGTACAAGAAATCCAGTTGTCTGATGCTGTTGTCCCTTGAAATCCTGAGAGGAAAATTTCTAGGTTCCTCCACCTGCTCCTGAAACCCCAACTCCTTGGTTGGCCATCTTGCCATCCTCCATCTTGGCTAGGAACAAGGATGTTAGGTTCCCTACAGGTGAGTAGGAGAAATTTTATTAACTGAAAAATAAGAAATCAGGAAAGAAAGTACAGACAAATCATGTTACAGGAAATCAGAGCCAGTAATCCAGGTATAAACTTCCATAAATCAACAATATTCTAAGAGGCATATTTTGCATCTCTGAAAAATAAATAGCTTTTAAATCACGTTCAACTCCCTGGATTATAGTAAGGTATGACATATCCATTTGCTATAAAGTAAAAGACACCTAGCAGTCCAAATATGCCATTTCAAACCATAACAATTAAATTCAATGTAATATTCCATTTCTTCCAAACATTAGGAAAATAATCATACAGTAACATTTCATATGTAACAGAGCTGAGCAATAGCTCTTGCCATCCTGTGGCAAATAGAGCCAAAACCTGTAATATATGTACAGAAAAAATAAGTTTTGTATAGATTCTCCTGTTGTACACATGACAGTATTGAGCAAATTCTTTCAGTATTTGCTTATTGTTTATGGTTTGCCATTATATTTATTCATTCACGGCAACTAAGCCAGTGTAGATCCCAGTCCTCTGGGGATCCTTGGACTACAATGAGACATGTATAAAGATTATCCAAATATGAGTCTGGACATTTGGACAAGCCACAAGATCAGTACAAATTCAAGCTAGCAAATGTTTGTATAAGACCTTTTTATTGTAAGTCAGAATCATGTGGCTAGTCACCTGCACCACTATTTAAGGTGTGAAGAAAGGTGTCCCCAATATAATTAGGGATCAAAGGAAATATGCCTATGTTTTTCAGATTATTCATTTCCCAAAATTAAATCAAGGCCCACAGGACTCAAAGAACCAAGATTTTCATCCTCTGTCACAATTGACTAAAAGAGGTTTGATGTTAGTCAATAAGAAAATACTATTGTAAAAGAACAATGGTTGGATCATATTAAGACCACCATGTTGAAGAGAGTAAATAAGTAATGATATCGCTTGATAAGGTTGGCAGTGACTGCCCCATAAAGCCTGGAAAAAATACTTAATAGTCGTGGTTTCAAGGCTTCGGGGAGGGGACATAGGCTAAAAAAAGAAAACCAGGGAGTAAATGAGTTTTAGTCATATAAACCCTCTTCTTTTTGCTTAGTTTCTATTTGTTCCAGAGAGAAACTTTAGCCTGGGCAATTTCCATTTTAGGACCCCAGTTTAGAATATCCATGGGTCCATCCCCATATAAGATGCCCAAAATTTTAATAGGAGTAGTACATATCCTAATATCTAAAACTAAAACATGGTCCAGCGCTCCAGTCCCTAATTGTCAATCTACACATTTATCCAGATTCAATGTTGCCCCTGATACATTCCCAAAAGTTTTACAGTATTGAATAGCTGCATGTATAGAAGGAGTATTTGCCACCATCAAACTCATATCATCTGCATAGGCCATAATGGAATGAGGAGTGGAATGTAATGATGCAGACAGCAGTATAATAGATTGTGAGGTATTTATGGAATGGAGTAAAGGGTCCAAAAAAAAAGATATACAGAAGAGGGCTAAGTGGGCAACCTTGTCTAACCCCTCTTTGTAGCGGTATCAGAGGGCCTTTCCAACCATTAACAATAGGAAGAATTGTAGCAGATCAATATAATAATTGAAGTCATGAGAGAGTCCTATCAGGCACTTCATAGTGACATAAAGTGCACCATAAAAAATCATGGTTAACTGAGTCAAAAGTTTGTTGCTGATCTAGGAGAGAGCAGGTAACCCGTAATCTGTCCTGATTACCACATTACACTAACCTCTCAACAAAAGAATGTGGTCATAAATGCTTCTCCCTGGAATATTACTAGACTGGGCTTTAGAAATCACAAATGGAGCTAATTTTGATAAGCGAAGTGAGATCATTTTAGCCAGAATTTTGAAATCTGTATTCTAAAAGACTGAGGCCTCCAATTACTTAATAATCTTTTATTCCCCTTTTTGTAGATATAGAAAAGACTACTACATATTCATATCTAACGGTCAAATGTCTGTTCATAAAATAAGATTGTATACAGCAGCCAATTCCTCGCTTAAGTCAACATATAATATTTTATATAGTTCAGCCGGGAGGCCATCTAGGCCTGGTGTTACCCTTAAACATAAAGCTCTAATCACCTCCTTGACTTCCCAAGCTTGAATGTCGCAATCGAGTAAATCAATCACTGATCTAGGGACATCAGGGATGTGTATAGGAGAGAGACATTCCAAGATCCTGTCCATATGTGTGTCCATGGGGCCAGACAAATGTCATGTGAAGTCAGCTGCATAATGTTTAATTTCCAAAGGATCTCTAATTTCAAGCAGATTTTCATTGAAAAGAACCCCAAAAAGTTTACTATCTACACTTTTAGCACAGCTAGTAAAAGGGCAGACCACATCAGAAGGACCTGTAATACCAAAATGCTGTTGTTGTTGCAGTGATGCTTATTTAGTAGAATGGTATATCATTAGATGTGTCTTAAGTGTACTAATTTGTGTAGAAAAGTCATGACGTGCAGTGTAAGAGGGAGTAAGAATTTTCTGTAATTGACATTAAGTTCTGTGATAGTCAAAATAAAGATCACTATGGTGTTGTTTACTAAAGTGTTTTAATAATTGTTACAGGTCTCTTTTGGTTTCAGACCACCAACACCAAAGATCATCATAGAGAAAAACAAATTGATTTCCTGTTCTGAACAAATACTTTAAGTTGTGTTAGTAACTGGAAGTTATTTAAAAGTGAAGTATTAAATTTCCAGGTACCCGGGCCAAACAATGAAGTAGTGGTAGGGCCAAGGGAAATTGTTAAAAGATTATGGTCTGAGAATTCATCCAACTTTGCAGCAGCAGAAAGCTGCAGATAAAAATAATCTATTCTGGTAGCCAGGGGACCTTTATGAAAAGTAGAGGTATGTTTCTGAGTCAGCATAAGATATGCATCCTGTAATTTTGTGGAGCATAGCGTTTGGTTCAAAACAAATAGTGTCACAAAATAACTTTGCAGTTTTAGAGGTGGAGGACTTGTCCTTGATGGATACACCACAATTAAAGTCACCCCAAAAAATAACATACATGGAAGTATGAAGATATGGTTGAACAATTTTCAATAATTCAATTCTAAGGGACTTTGTTTGTGGAGCATAGATATCAATGATCCTGAAGAGAAAATAGTGACATCCAAAAGCAGCAATCTACCAGGACACAAATCAAGTACTTTCACAATAGATATATTGGGTAAACTAAACAGAATCCCAAACCTGAACACATCTCTTGTCCAAAAACCAGTAGAAGAGCCAGAAAACCAAGCCTGCTGGGCTAAAAAATCTCAGGGAGAGAGTGAAATCTAACATCCCATGAAGGATTACCCCACCAGCAAGGCATGATGAAAGGAAAATACTGAATCCTCTTGGGGCTGCTTCTTAATACTATTGACATCTAACGTATGGACGACTGCCATGATGTAGAGGTTAGTATTTTTCAGTGGAGGATTAAATGCTAATGTAACATTTGTATTAAATGTGGTGTCACTTACTTGTGAGCCAGGTGGAGTTTGCAAGGGTTTATTTTCTGGTTGCTTGCTTTTTCTTTGTTCCTTTGCCTCTCGAGAGGTCTGAACACTGGGTGCGGCCTCTGTTCTATCACCAGTGTGGACTGCTACAGTTACCGGATTTTCCTTGTCTGAGTAGCATAAGGCTGCAGTAGAAGAAACTGAAACATGACAAGTGCTGAATCAACTGTTGATTGCTGACTCTCTGCAGCAGTTGGAACAGAGTCAGAAACCATGCTTTGCCATCCGTTCTTTTCCAGCCTGCTTCACCAAAAACATGTTCTGGGGTCCACGCTATTGTTTTGCTTTACACTTTGTACACATACTGAGATGAACACTCACTTTTTTCTGTTCTTGGGTTTCCTTCATTGGAGACAGAAAATTACCTCTGTGTTTTCCAGGTGCTGTAAAGCTTCATCCTCTGCTTTTATTAATGACAAAAGTCTCTCTCTCTCTCCTTTGTTTTAATTTCCAGTATCTTGTGCTCTGAGACAATGTCCTGTTGTCTATTTGTGGCTCTTAAAAGTTACTTCAGAAAGCATTTTTTGTTTCATAGCTGTAGCATTAGTTCTTGAAAAGCAATACTTTCTACACCTATTTAATACCTTGTGCGGTGATGTCAGATTATAAAATCCATATCTTCCAAAATAATGTTCTCACTGCTTTTCTGTACAAGAAATCCAGTTGTCTGATGCTGTTGTCCCTTGAAATCCTGAGAGGAAAATTTCTGTGTTCCTCCACCTGCTCCTGAAACCCCAACTCCTTGGTTGGCCATCTTGCCATCCTCCATCTTGGCTAGGAACAAGGATGTTAGGTTCCCCTACAGGTGAGTAGGAGAAATTTTTATTAACTGAAAACTAAAAGAAATCAGGAAAGAAAGTACAGACAAATCATGTTACAGGGAAATCAGAGCCAGTAATCCAAGGTATAAACTTCCATAAATCCAACAATATTCTAAGAGGCATATTTTGCATCTCTGAAAAATAAATAGCTTTTAAATCACGTTCAACTCCCTGGATTATAGTAAGGTATGACATATCCATTTGCTATAAAGTAAAAAGACACCTAGCAGTCCAAATATGCCATTTCAAAACCATAACAATTAAATTCAATGTATTAATATTCCATTTCTTCCAAACATTAGGAAAATAATCATACAGTAACATTTCATATGTAACAGAGCTGAGCAATGGCTCTTGCCATCCTGTGGCCAAATAGAGCCAAAAACCTGTAATATATGTACAGAAAAAAATAAGTTTTGTATAGATTCCTCCTGTTGTACACATGACAGTATTGAGCAAATTCTTTCAGTATTTGCTTATGTTTATGGTTTGCCATTATATTTATTCATTCACGGCAACTAAGCCAGTGTAGATCCCACATCCTCTGGGGGATCCTTGGACTACGTAGACATGTATAAAGATTATCCAAATATGAGTCTGGACATTTGGGACAAGCCACAAGATCAGTACAAATTCAAGCTAGCAAATGTTTGTATAAGACCTTTTTATTGTAAGTCAGAATCATGTGGCTAGTCACCTGCCACTATTTAAGGTGAAGAAAGGTGTCCCCAATATAATTAGGGATCAAAGGAATATGCCTATGTGTTTTCAGATTATTCATTTCCCAAAAATTAAATCAAGGCCCACAGGACTCAAAGAACCAAGATTTTCATCCTCTGTCACAATTGACTAAAAGAGGTTTGATGTTAGTCATTAAGAAAATACTATTGTAAAAGAACAATGGTTGGATCATATTAAGACCACCATGTTGAAGAGGTAAATAAGTAATGGTACGTTTGATAGGGTTGCAGTGACTGCCTCATAAAGCCTGGAAAAAAATACTTAATAGTCGTGTTTCAAGGCTTCGTGGCCGGGGGACATAGGCTAAAAAAAGAAAACCAGGGAGTAAATGAGTTTTAGTCATATAAACCCTCTTCTTTTTGCTTAGTTTCTATTTGTTCCAGAGAGAAACTTTAGCCTGGGCAATTTCCATTTTAGGACCCCAGTTTAGAATATCCATGGGTCCATCCCATATAAGATGCCCAAAATTTTAATAGGAGTAGTACATATCCTAATATCTAAACTAAACATGGTCCAGCGCCAGTCCTAATTGTCAATCTACACATTTATCCAGATTCAATGTTGCCCTGATACATTCCCAAAAGTTTTACAGTATTGAATAGCTGCATGTATAGAAGGAGTATTTGCCACCATCAAACTCATATCATCTGCATAGGCCATAATGGAATGAGGAGTGGAATGTAATGATGCAGACAGCAGTATAATAGATTGTGAGGTATTTATGGAATGGAGTAAAGGGTCCAAAAAAGAGATATAAGAAGAGGGCTAAGTGGGCAACCTTGTCTAACCCCTCTTTGTAGCGGTATCAGAGGGCCTTTCCAACCATTAACAATAGGAAGAATTGTAGCAGATCAATATAATAATTGAAGTCATGTGAGAGTCCTATCAGGCACTTCATAGTGACATAAAGTGCACCATAAAAAATCATGGTTAACTGAGTCAAAAGTTTGTTGCTGATCTAGGGAGAGCAGGTAACCCGGTAATCTGTCCTGATTACCACATTACACTAACTCTCTCAACAAAAGAATGTGGTCATAAATGCTTCTCCCTGGAATATTACTAGACTGGGCTTTAGAAATCACAAATGGAGCTAATTTTGATAAGCGAAGTGAGATCATTTTAGCCAGAATTTTGAAATCTGTATTCTAAAAGACTGAGGCCTCCAATTACTTAATAATCTTTTATTCCCCTTTTTGTAGATATAGAAAAGACTACTACATATTCATATCTAACGGTCAAATGTCTGTTCATAAAATAAGATTGTATACAGCAGCCAATTCCTCGCTTAAGTCAACATATAATATTTTATATAGTTCAGCCGGGAGGCCATCTAGGCCTGGTGTTACCCTTAAACATAAAGCTCTAATCACCTCCTTGACTTCCCAAGCTTGAATGTCGCAATCGAGTAAATCAATCACTGATCTAGGGACATCAGGGATGTGTATAGGAGAGAGACATTCCAAGATCCTGTCCATATGTGTGTCCATGGGGCCAGACAAATGTCATGTGAAGTCAGCTGCATAATGTTTAATTTCCAAAGGATCTCTAATTTCAAGCAGATTTTCATTGAAAAGAACCCCAAAAGTTTACTATCTACACTTTTTAGCACAGCTAGTAAAAGGGCAGACCACATCAGAAGGACCTGTAATACCAAAATGCTGTTGTTGCAGTGATGCTTATTTGTAGAATGGTATATCATTAGATGTGTCTTAAGTGTACTAATTTGTGTAGAAAAGTCATGACGTGCAGTGTAAGAGGGAGTAAGAATTTTCTGTAATTGACATTAAGTTCTGTGATAGTCAAAATAAAGATCACTATGGTGTTGTTTACTAAAGTGTTTTAATAATTGTTACAGGTCTCTTTTGGTTTCAGACCACCAACACCAAAGATCATCATAGAGAGAAACAAATTGATTTCCTGTTCTGAACAAATACTTTAAGTTGTGTTAGTAACTGGAAGTTATTTAAAAGTGAAGTATTAAATTTCCAGGTACCCGGGCCAAACAATGAAGTAGTGGTAGGGCCAAGGGAAATTGTTAAAAGATTATGGTCTGAGAATTCTGCAACTTTTATTGCAGCAGCAGAAAGCTGCAGATAAAAAATAATCTATTCTGGTAGCCAGGGGACCTTTATGAAAAGTAGAGGTATGTTTCTGAGTCAGCATAAGATATGCATCCTGTAATTTTGTGGAGCATAGCGTTTGGTTCAAAACAAATAGTGTCACAAAATAACTTTGCAGTTTTAGAGGTGGAGGACTTGTCCTTGATGGATACACCACAATTAAAGTCACCCCAAAAAATAACATACATGGAAGTATGAAGATATGGTTGAACAATTTTCAATAATTCAATTCTAAGGGACTTTGTTGTGGAGCATAGATATCAATGATCCTGAAGAGAAAATAGTGACATCCAAAAGCAGCAATCTACCAGGACACAAATCAAGTACTTTCACAATAGATATATTGGTAAACTAAACAGAATCCCAAACCTGAACACATCTCTTGTCCAAAAAACCAGTAAGAAGAGCCAGAAAACCAAGCCTGCTGGGCTAGAGAAATCTCAGGGAGAGAGTGAAATCTAACATCCCGTAAGAGGATTACCCCCGGAGCAAGGCATGATAAGAAGGAAAATACTGAATCCCTCTTGGGTTGCTTCTTAATACTGTTGACATTAACAGTATGGACAGAGAAGGAGGATGTCATTGTGAGAGAAAAAGGGTCATTACATCAAAGGACAATATACCTTCACCTGGGTCTACCTCTTTGAGGAGTACTCTCTTTATGTTTGATTTTAGTATTGGCCTTTCTTTTCTGAGATCCCACATTATCCACAGTGACCTCTGTATCAGTTGTTAATTCAGGATGGGAGGAGAGCACTAAGGAGGAATCAGAGTCTGTGTGTTCTGAAGGAGTACGTAACAACTCCAACTTGTTAGCTAGAGGAATTTCAGCAACTTTTAAAGCTTTTGAAGAGGGTAATCCCAGTTTTCTAGAACCCCTTTTAACTCTAGATTGAGAAACAAAAGTCTCGGGGGGGGGGGCCATTGTACCAGAAGGTATAATAATGGAAGAATCAGTGGGCTCAGGGACTAAACCTGAACAACCAGGCAGGACAGGAGGGGAAGGAGGGGGTCAGAAGGTAGGACTGGATGTGCAGGGTGCAGATCAGCAATAGGTGTCCTCTCGTCACTAGAGGGAGCTAGTGATGTAGGTAAATGTATGCGTTAAATAGTAGAAGAAGGAAGAAAAGGCCGATTGCCATGGGAAGTGGAAGATTGACCATTAATTTTTAAGCATTGTGCTACCGTAATAAGTAGTCGCTGCTCTTCTACATCAGCCAGGGTGGGGGAGTTAAGGGCAGCCCAGGTGCATTGTTGAAAGGTATGTCCAAAGTCATCACAAAGAACACAGTGGAGTTCCTCTACACACTGGGAACCTGCATGTCCGAGGCCACCACAAATTGAACATTTCACCATGTCACAAATGCTGCTAAGATGGTTAGGAGAGCCGCATTTGTAACATGCCTTTGGTTGGCCAGGGTAAAAAAAGCACTCCCCTATCCCTGCCCAGCATAAAACTATTAGGCACATGTTGTATTCATTTATCAAAAGCTCTAAACAAAACTCTAACCTTCCACCCCCCAGTCCATAAATTCTCAGAATCAAAGATAGCCTCAGGGTCAGAAAGAACATTACACCTCTGTTTCAACCAGACAGTAAATCATTCAAACTCACACCCTCATTCCTAAATAAAATAGTAATATTTTTTTGAGCAGGCTTGGTTAATGGAATGGCACTAAAAGGTGCCCATAAAGGAGAAGATTTTAACTCATGAAATTTAGACCAAAACTTATCCAGACCAGTTAACATTTTAAAACCAATGTCAAAGTGTGATTCAGTAGAAACATGTATGAGGGCATGAATTTCATAAGCAGCAAATTTCATAGATTCTTTAAGCAAAGTACACCCCACAAAAACACAATCAGGCAATTCAGGCATACCACCTAAATACTGCAGTCTAACAGCATTATGTCTCTTTGCTTGTTGAGTAGGAACTGAAAAACATGAAGCATACGATTTTGTGGTAGCTGGAGCCGAAGTAATCATTCATGTAGCAGGCGGCGGACGCGACCCAGGGCCCTGGGATTGTAAATGTTGAGATGGTTGGTCTGAAGCAGGAGTAGGAGAAGCAGGGACTGGTAACTGTAAAATGGGGTTCTGAGTAAGACATAAGCCAGGAGTTAGCGTGAGGTCCATTTGTTGAGCAGTCTGTGAGGCTTGTACGAGCAAGGCAGGAGCAGTCTCTGTGTCAGAAATGCGAATGGGAGAAGGTCCAGAGTGCCAGATTCTGACCACAGGATCCTTCTCCCAACCAGCTGCTGTAAGGGCAGAGTCAATGGACCAGTCTCCAATTCGTTCAGCATCAGATGTAAGGGATTGTCATAGGCCAGGCTGTTCGACAGCCATGCCGGGTGAGACCCCACCTGAAAAATCAGCAGCAGAAACAGACTGAGGAATGCCAGGAACCAGTCAGTCAATAGTGGAATGCGGAAGTGTCAAATCACTCACCAAGGCGTCAGAAGGCAGGGAAGCAGTCTGTGGAGTCGGTGAGTCAGCAAAGGAGACTGTAGGTAACGTAGCAGTAGCGTGTTTAAGAGCCAGACGTTCCTTTTTCTTTGCAAAATAACGTTGTTCCTCAAAATCTAATAAAGTATCCACATTGTTAGTAGTTGGTAGAACTTGGGCAGTAGGCAGTTCACACACAGTCTTAGTAGGTAAAGACTCCATGGAAACCATAGTAGAAAATTGCATAGAAGTACTCTTCTTACTTTGATTCTCTGAAAAGTCAGGGGAAATATTCAAACCATCAGAAAGATGCTTCTTCAAACAACATGAAGTCTTGCTGTATTCTGACAATAGCAGTGAGTCCCAACCTTCAAACTGCCCCGGAGATGAAAGAGTTAACTTTCCATGCCAGGCATGGAACGCTGAGCTCGAGCTCGGTTGAGACTCTGTCTGTTGCTGTTTGAACTCAAACCATCAGATTCTTTACTTCGCCTCACTGAACAGTCGCTCCAGAGATTTCTCCTTCTGCTCGGTTCAATTTGTCGGTTAAAGTCCGTTTTTTCTCGGTTTTCAACCGAATTTAAACCACAACCTGTCGGTTCAGTCTCTGTCTGTGGTATTCGTGAGTACTAGATAGGTTTATATTGATTTTCTATTCTGTGTGGAACTTGTAAACGTTTCATCGGTTCGGTTTGAACTGATAAGGTTGTTTAAAAATCTTTATTTCTACTTTTAGAGTGTGGTTACCGGTTCTTATCGGTTCTAAAAAAAAACAGATTTTATTACATTTTTTTCCACGACCCGTGACACGGTCAGGAACCGATAACAGGGTCTTGCCCGGCGGATTGCCATTAAAAGGGTAAGTTTGGTTAGGTCTGGCATAATGTCTGAGAAACCCAAAAGAAAAACCCGGCCCACTGGGTTTCAACACTGCAGTGTGTGTGGGGAAGTCTTTGCTAAGGCTGATCCCCACACCACCTGTGTTTATTGTCTGGGGTTTGACCACCTCAATGCAGACTGCCAGATTTGTAAAAATTTTCCTGCAGCTACCCTAGAAAAAAGAGTTGGTAGGCTCAGGGAAAAGGAGGCCAAAAAGTCCGCTGAACCTGATGGCCAGCCCGGTTCGGTTCAAACCGAACCAGAAGGAGTGCCCTCTGACCAGGGCGAGACTTCTTCGGGCAAAAGGAGATCCGATTCTGAGGAGTCAGTTCCAGCTAAGAGAACAAGAAAGGAAAAATCAGCTGGTGTGGATCCAAAACTTTCTTCTCCAACCGCTGAAGAAATAGCCAAAGTGATAAAAATTGTGCAGTCGCTTTCCCCGGTTCCGACCGAACGGGCACCATCAGGGAGGCGCTCGGTTCTGCCGGTTCCACCGGTTCAAGATTATGATTTAGAGGAATATTATGAACAGGAGGAGGAGGAGGAGGAGGAGGAAGAGGAGTACGAGGAAAGTGAATGTGGTTTTGAAAGTCTGGATGTGCACATTGACCTGGACATCTCCCCAGACAGACCTTCAGGAGTGTCTCCTCCAAGGCTTTCTGAGTCCCCTTCTCATTTTATGTTTTATAAAAAAGTGGCTGAAAACCTCCAGCTTCCTATGGAAGAAGCTATGGATGACCAGGAGGAGCTTGACTATGTGGAAATGGTGGATATCCCAGAGTCTAGGAGGCTGTCTATTCCCTTACACAAATCTTTTGGGAAACAGACATTTAAGATTTTAAAGACTCCTAACACCATATCTCCTGTGGATAAAAGAATGGACAAGAGGTATACATTGTCAGGCTCAGATACGGAGTTCCTTACACAACAATGCAGCCATGTTGGAGTAGTGCAGGCTGCAGCCTGTGATAAAACAAATATTCCCTTGGCTTCACACTCCCCAGACAAGGACTCCAGGAGGATTGATGCCATGGCAAAGAAACAGTACATGGTAGCATCACTGGGACTCAGACAGGCCAACTATATGGCCTATACTGCTAGGTATCAGAAATCCAGATGGGACACTGTCATGGCTTTAGCAAAACAGGTCCCTGGCCAGCTTGCCAAGGAGCTGGAGCAGGTGGCTGCTGATGGTATTGAGGCATCCAAGGTGCAATTCCATGCTGCAGTGGACTCGAATGATATGTCATCTAGAGTCATGGCTACATCTGTGGCACTTCATAGAATGGCTTGGCTCAGATGTACTAGCCTATCACAGGATACCCAGACTAAGGCCATGGATTTTCCTGTTGTGGGTAATTCTCTGTTTGGGGAGCAAACAGAGAATTACATGAAGAAAATGGACGAATATAGAACCACCTATAGGAGTGCCTAGGCCAAGGAAAGGCAGGCTACTCCTCAAAGGCAGCATCCCAGGGGCAGAGGCAGGGGCAGGCCTTTTCATAGGTCTTTCTACCAAGCCCAGGCCTCCTCTTCTGCCTATGCTCAGAGGGGGTTCTTTAGAGGGAGAGGCAGAAACGGTACAAGCAGACCTGCTTCCACCCCTCAGCCAAAACCCCCTGCCAAACAGGCACCCTGATGGGTTTGCCAGGGCCGATTCTCCACTACCTGTCGGGGGCAGGCTGGCTTACTTTGTCCAGGACTGGAAGTCTCTAACATCAGACAAGTGGGTCCTGGAAGTAGTAAGCCAGGGACTGGTTCTCAGCTTCAAAAAATTTCCAAAGCTGAGAACCAGATCTTTTCCACCTGCAAATCCCTCAGAGGCACTTGCCCTAGAGGCAGAGGTCTCTTCCCTCCTGGGTCTCAGAGCTGTGGAACGGGTTCCACCCCTACACCAGGGCAAAGGATTGTACTCCAGGTACTTTCTTACCCCAAAAAAGCAGGAGAATGGCGGCCCATTCTGGATCTCAGATATTTAAACAAACACCTTTTAAAGCCAAAATTCAAAATGGGGACTTTGGGAATAATTCTACCCTCTCTAAGGCCAGGGTACTGGCTAGTTTCCCTGGACCTCAAGGATGCCTATTTCCATATTCTCATCAGAAGCTCCCATCGAAAGTACCTCAGGTTCGAGCTGCCCTCAGGCCATTACCAGTTCAGAGCAATGCTCTTCGGTCTAACCTCTACTCCTAGTGTGTTCACAAAATGCCTGGCAGTAGTAGTTGCTTCTTTAAGAAGGCAAAGGATTGTCATCTTCCCATACCTGAACGACTTGTTCATAGTAGGCCAGTCCCCAGACCAAGTCAAGTTACACCTACAGATAACTCAGCAACTGCTCACCTCTCTGGGTTTCCTTCTGAATCTTTCAAAGTCAGTTCTAGAACCTGTTCAGCTCCTCACCTTCATAGGTACAAAGCTAGATACAGAAAGGGCTAGAGCCTTCCTTCCCCTGGACAGGGCAAGAACCCTTATCACTCTGGCCTTCTCATTCACCCAGCAGGTGTCTCAACCAGCAAGGCATTTTCTGCAGCTCCTGGGGCACATGGCTGCTTCTATAGCAGTGGTGCAAGGAGCAAGATTTCAGATGAGGGACATTCAGTTCATTTTGAGAGCCTTTTGGTCTCAGAAAAAGGACCCTCTGACCAAACTGATCCCAGTGACTCAAACCCTGATCCAGACCTTGCAGTGGTGGCAGGATCAGAACAATCTGAGACAAGGAGTTCCCTTTGTCACTCAGTCTCACTCTTTAATCCTTACTACAGATGCCTCCATCTTGGGGTGGGGGGCTCACTTGGGCGACCTGACCACCCAGAGGTTGCGGTCCCCTCAGGAATCTCTGCTTCACATCAATCTGTTGGAACTCAGAACAGTATTTCTAGCACTTCAAGCTTTTTCCAAGTCTGTTCAGAACAAAGTTATTCAGATCAGAACAGACAATACTACCACAATGTGGTACATCAAGAAGCAAGGAGGGACTTGGTCTACGGCCTTGTGCACAGAAGCAATGAAGTTGTGGTCTCTGACTTATTCCCTGAACACCTCCCTCACAGCAGTACACCTCCCAGGCAAGGACAATGTCCTGGCAGATGCCCTCAGCAGGATATCTCAGGGCCATCACGAATGGTCACTGGATCCCCTGATCTTGGAGGTGATATTCTCCAGATGGGGCACCCCGCAGATAGATCTTTTTGCAGCCCCAGACAATCACCAACTTCCCCTTTTTTGCTGCAGGCCCCCAGTGTTGGGCTCAGTCCCCCTGGATGCCTTAGTTCTCAATTGGGAAGGGAAGTTCCTGTATGCTTCCCCACCTTCCGTCTCCTGTTCAAAGTGCTAGTCAAAATCAGGTCTCAACCCTGCAAAGTGATCCTGATTGCTCCAGACTGGGCCAGACAGCCCTGGTATCCTCTCCTATTGTCCTTAACAGTCCATCTTCCACTGGCTCTTCCCAGGAATTACAACCTGTTAACCTGTGCTCAGGGGAGGGTTTGGTACCCGAATCTCAAATCTCTCAATCTCAAGGCCTGGCTCTTGAAGAGTTAGAGTTTGCTGATTTACACCTCTTCCAAGGTGTTATGGATATTCTAAAGGCTTCTAGAAAGACTTCCACCAGAACTACTTATAATTCCAAGTGGAAAAGATTTTCCATATGGTGCTCTGGGAAGCATATTTCCCCAGAGTCTGCTGATCTGCCCACAGTCCTTGACTATATGGTCCATCTGAATAGCTTGGGACTTAGACCAGCTACACTAAGAGTGCATCTGTCAGCTGTTTCTGCTTTCATTTCAGCAGGTAAGCCCTCTTCTCTTTCAGCTCACCCTGTTTTCTCCAAGTTTTTCCAAGTTTTTCAAGGGATTGCTTCATACCACAAGAGTGGTAGCAGGGAGGAGGCAGGGAACTACAGACTGGTCAGTCTTACCTCAGTAGTGGGCAAGATTATGGAGGCACTTCTTAAGGAAAGGATAGTGCAACACCTGGAATCCATAGGGGCACAGGATCCAAGACAGCATGGGTTTACAAAGGAAGGTCCTGTCAAACTAATCTCATAGATTTCTTTGACTGGGTAACCAGAGTGGTGGACCAAGGGGAGCAGTTGATGTCGCCTACCTTGACTTCAGCAAAGCTTTTGACACTGTTCCACATAGAAGATTGATAAATAAGCTGGGTAGGCTCGGGGTGGGTCAGAAGTTGGTCAACTGGGTGGCAAACTGGTTGACGGGCAGAAAACAGAAAGTCGTGGTAAATGGTATACAGTCAGAAGAGATGCAAGTCACAAATGGGGTACCTCAGGGATCAGTCCTGGGACCAGTCCTCTTCAACATCTTCATTAGTGACCTTGCAGATGGGCTAGAGAGTAAGGCTTGTCTGTTTGCAGATGACACCAAGATCTGCAACAGAGTAGATGATCCAGATGGGGTGGGCAGAATGAGAAGAGATCTGGATAAACTAGCAGAATGGTCAGAAGAGTGGCAACTGGGATTTAATGCAAGAAGTGCAAAATCATGCACATAGGGAAGAGAAACCCTGAAGCCACCTATAGGCTGGAGAGGAGTTGCTAGCAGTCACAAAGGAAGAAAGAGACTTGGGAATCATCATCACTGATGACCTAAAATCATCCAAGCAGACCTCTAAAGCAGTAGGTAGGCTAGGGGTGTTAGGGTGTATTAGTAGGGGTATCACAAGTCGTAAGAGGGAGGTAATAATCCTCTGTACAAGACACTGGTTAGGCCCCATCTGGAGTACTCGGCAGTATTGGAGGCCACACCTTCACAAGGACATTAACCAAATTGAGGCAGTCCAGAAGGGCAACCAAAATGGTGCAGGGACTGCATCAGAAGACATATGATGACAGATTAACGGAGCTCAATATGTATACCCTTGAGCAAAGGAGGGAGAGAGGTGATATGATCGAGGCATTCAAACACCTTAAGGGCATAAACAAGGTGAAAGAGTCTAACATGTTTAAATATAAGAAAAATAGCAGGACAAGAGGACACAGCATGAGATTAGAGGGAGGCCGATTAAGGGGGAATGTGAGGAAATTCTTTTTCACAGAAAAGGTGGTGGATGCATGGAATGGCTTACCACAAGAAGTGGTGGCTATGAATACAGTGCAGGGCTTCAAACAGGCATGGGATAGGCATAAGGGAGCAATACAAATGACTATGAATAGATAGGCCACTGACAGAGCAAAGGCCGATGGCACATTTATAAGGTAGAAAAAGAAATGGGCAGACTGGATGGGCCTTGTGGTCCTTATCTGCCGTCAACTTCTATGTTTCTATACCAATCCTCCATTCAGGGATCCTGCCCCTGCTTGGGATCTTAACGTTTGCATTGCTCAGCTTATGCAACCCCCTTTTGAGCCTTTGTCCTCAGCAGAGCTTAAGTACTTGACTTGGAAAACTGTGTTTCTGGTGGCCATCACTTCTGCCAGATGCATAAGTGAGCTACAAGCCCTGTCAGTGGAGCCTGACTTTATTTCTTTCCATAGGGATAAGGTGGTCCTCAGGACTAACAGGAAGTTTTTGCCTAAGGTGGTTTCAGACTTCCACCTTAACCAGTCTATGTCTCTTCCTGTGTACTTCACTGACCATTCCTCCTCTGGTGAGAGGAGGCTACACAGTCTAGATGTGAAAAGAGCCTTTAGCTACTATATAGAATACACCAAGGGTCATAGGTTTGACTCCCTCCAACTGTTCCTCACTTATGGTGAGGTTGGTAAAGGAAAACCTGCCACTAAAAGATCCATTGCCAGGTGGATTGTCTATTGCATCCAATTTTGCTATGAAAAATTAGGTAAGGTTCCACCCTCAGGCCTGAGGCCTCACTCTACCAGAGGTACAGCTGCTTCCCTGGCTGCTGCCAGGGATATTCCTATCTTAGAGATATGTCAAGCAGCTACCTGGAAAACAGTTCACACTTTTACCAAGCATTACTCCCTGGATATCCAGGCTAGGAGTGATGCTCAGTTTGGCATAGCTGTGCTTCAGAGCCTATTTCCTAAGTAGGTTCTGTCCCTCCTCCATGGAGGTACTGCTTGGTAGTCTGCTATTGTCAGAATACAGCAAGCCTTCATGTTGTTTGAAGAAAACATTACTCACCTTAGTAATGTTGTTTCTTCTAATGGAGTCTTGCTGTATTCTGACCTCCCTCCTGCCTTCCTCTCTCAGAACCTCTGTTTTTGGGATGTGGGTGGGCAGGGGCAGTGTTGGCACTCAGGAGGTGCCCCACCTTTTTTGTTATCACCCTTTTTTTGGGTGAGTGGGTGTTGTGTTATTTCATTTTTTGGGTCTCCTGACTTGAGTCTTGGTTTTGGGACCAAAAAATGTGTTATTATGTTAGTAGCCAGTTGACTAGTGTAGGTTTACAGCTTCCACACAGGACCTCAGTGAGTTTAGCTCGTAATGATCTGACGGTTTGAGTTCAAACAGCAACAGACAGAGTCTCAACTGAGCTCGAGCTCAGCGTTCTTTGCTTGGCATGGAAAGTTAACTCTTTCATCTCCGGGGCAGTTCGAAGGTTGGGACTCACTGCTATTGTCAGAATACAGCAAGACTCCATTAGAAGAAACAACATTACTAAGGTGAGTAATTTTTTCCTTTTGTCTACAACAATTGAAAACTTGGCTGCTGGTGTGGTCCCTCGAATCACAGAGACAGGAGAGGAGACCAGCTCCTCTGCCTCCAACACCTACATGTCCTCCACAGCACCTCCAGAGACAGCTGTCTTGGCAGAATGCCAGGATGTAAGGGGACCCTCTCAGGAGAGATGGGGAATTTCCCAGGTGCCCTGGCCAAATTTCCCCCCCATTCACAAAAATACCACCAACAGCTTAATCTGGTTCAAGGTCAATTGGCATTCATCTGTATCCCCCTCCACCGGGTCGTGCCTGAAAATAGGCAGAATTTGTCTAGTGCACTTACCTAGTCAACAAAAAAACAAACAAACAAAAAAAGAACTAACACATATGTGGTTGCCCTTGGCAATGAGCAGCACAGACCTCCCCCACCCATGCTTTCTTTAATTTGGCATGTTCCACAGGAGTCACATGTGTCTTCTGTAGAAGTGCCACATTCATTTGTAAATCTCTTAATTCTTTCAATAACTGAGCTCTTTTAATAGGGCTATTCAAGCCCTTAACATTGTAAGAAGTGAATCATACTTGAGTCATAATGTGTAGAAAATATAGAAAACTGAGATCTCCTCAAGAGTCTCCACCTTACCCCCCCAATAGTCCTGTCCACGGCTTATGTGCAACAAAATTTTGAACATTAGCTGAACCAAAAGTAACAAATCACATAAACAAGTTAACACTAAATTGTAAATAACTTTTTGCAACTGTGCATATTTTTCATATTTGGAAATCTTCTTCAAGGTGGGAAACCTCTCTATCTCTCCTTGCAAAAGGTAGCATGGTGATAGAGGGGAGATAATGGTCACTTAGCCAAGAGTAACCTAAGTCTGACTGTATACTGTGGTACAGTCAGAAGAGGGAGGGCCAAACAGCCAGTGTTATTGGGAGACACTTAACCAGGCTCCACCCATTAGCCAACATAGGAGTGTCATCCAGCAGCCACCTGATTTGTAAACATAAAGGTTACACCTGAGTAAATGCAGAGGTGATGGAGAATTACTGTTGATATATCTCCACTAGGTTTACCCTTCAGGATGACCCTCTTTCCCCTTAAGCACTACGTTTCAAAAATTAAATTCTTGAAAAGCTCTCAATTCTGAGTGGAGAACCAGATCTACAACTCCCTACTGGAATCGTGGTCCTGCACAGCAGCACAGATGCAGCCCAGACTGCCACATTCTCTAGGGCCCTGTCCACACTACACCACTAAAACCCTGTAATGGTTTCAGACTGTTACAGATGGTAAATGTTACAGTGTGTCCACATTGCCAGTGAACCTTCATGATAATGGTTCAGAACTGCTACAACCAGTCCACATTGTGGGTGATAGGTGACCATTACGGTCGGCACCATATCCCACAATGCAGTTCGTGCTGCACTGAGGGCAATGCTGGGACTACACGCTCATGCATCCACACTACAGCTGGTAACATTACAGAGGCAGAACTGTTTTCATATCCGTTGCTGAAACCACCTCACAAGTGGTTTCAACAATGGTTACAAAACACCTTTTGTAACGTTACAGGTGTAAACGCAAACCGTTGCGGTAACGGTTTGGACCCTCTGTAACGTTACAGAGGGGAGTTTTCAGTGTAGTGTGGACAGGGCCAAATTCATTATTTACTACAAGGCCTCCTGGAAATTGCAACTCACCTGTGACCAGGCTAATATACCATAAATTTGACCAGCACCACTCTAGTATAGCCCTGCATTGTTAGAAAACCATTGTATACTCTGAAAAGTGTTTATCAAGTAAAAGAAATAGTGTGAAAAACTCAGGAATGTCTAGTTGACCTCTAAGAGGTGTTTCCATCCCAAACTTAATAAATTTCTGTAATGTGGCCCTAAGCCCCAAGGAAGCAACCTCTGCACATGGCAGGGTAAAATTATATATCTCCACTCATTAAGTGTCTCCACAGTCAACTCACTGCCTTAGCAGCTACATGGCCCAAAAGTTGCTCCTCTGTTTGCCCTTGTTTTTCTTCCACAGCATCTGAAGGTGTGCCAGATTTAACATGCTGTATCTTAGACCAAAGACCTACAGGGCGCTTGAATGTGGAATGTGATCTCTGTGGCTCCTGCCATGTTTGCCATTGCAGCTCTGTGACCAGAAACCTCATGTGGGTCTCTTCCAGCCTGATGTTGTGTTCCATCAGGAAGTCTCGGGCAGTATCCAGGTTCCTCAAACCTCCTAGTTCCCTCTGGTGTGACCACTCTTAAATGCACTGGATACTCCAAAAAGGGCTTCAATCTGGCTTGTTTTAAAAGTTTTATCACCAGCAAGACGTTTCTGCATTTGGCCATTGTGGCTGAGGTGAAATCATGTTCAAAAAATAGGTGTCTGTCCCCGAAGGTAACCTCTTTTTTAGACCAGGCAGTCTGTGGGACCTTTTCTTTTGTACAAAAGTCCAAAAATGCTAAAATAATGGATCTTGGTCATGCTACAGGATCTCTAGGGGGAGTAACTAGAGCTCAGTGTGCTCTGATCACATTTAGAGGTAAGTCTGCTGGCCAGGCCAAGAGCTCTTTAATCAGGCATTCCATAAAGTCAATCATATTGCCAGATTCTGTTTTTTCTGGTAAACCATGTGTACGAATATTATTTCTGCGGTGTCGGTTCTCCAGCTCCTCTAATTTATTAGCCAGCTCTTGCTCCTGGGTATGTAAATCGAGGAGTGCTGTATTATGTAGGTCAGAAAGCTGAGTGTACTTTGAGAGGGACGCCTCCATTGCTGCTATGTGCTTCTCTATGGCCTGAAGATCGTTGGTGTTGTTCACTACCAGAATTTCCATCTTGGTTAAGGTCTCTCCAATTTTGAACAACTGAGTATGGAGTTATTTCGAAGTGATGGTAAAATCAGCTTCATTAGTATCACCAGTTGCAGTTGACCCCTCGGATGCACTCGGCACGGTTGTGTTGGTGGGCCCATCTGCAGTATACTGCCGCTCCAGGGTTTGTTGTTTGGTGGCCCTTTGAGACCCATTTCCTGTGAAATCTTTTAACTTTTGTCTAGTCAACATGTGTACCGTTGCTCCCCCGGACTTTGTCTTAACAGGTCGATGTTTAGATGCCAGGATGGGGTTAGATTGTTTTCGGGTGGCTCAGAGCACTAAACCGATGTGGCCATCTAAGACGCTAATGTCACTGGAAGTCAATCAGAGAGATTTTTTCCCTTTTTATGTATAAGCATGATGAGACCTTGTGTCATGTTTGTAAGTAAATAACCTTTAACTAATGCTTCATTACAAACATTCGCTAAAATAGGAGAAAGTGTCCCAGCCATTTTATTATAGAAGTTAACTGAATAGCAGTCAGAACTTGGAGATTTGTTTCTCTTTAGACTTTGAACAGTGCTAGTGATTGCCTAGTCCCTTATTTTTTGTTTGAATATTGTTTTAAGTTCATTGGGGATATTGAGTAATGTTAAATTATGGCAAAATTCAGATAGATTTTTATTAGAATGTTGAATATCTGTATTATACAAATCATTACAGAACTTGAAGAATTCATTATTTGTCCTTTTGTGTCCCATTATTATCTCATTGGTACCTTCTTTTTAAATAGAAATAATCTTGGTAGCATTGTTTCATTTTTCAATTAATTTCATTTCATTTTTATTTGTTAACTGGGTAAGGGCAACTGGGCAAGAGCCCTTTTTCAGGTCTGACACAGACATAAAAACAAAAATGACAAAACATGATTATACAAGCAGAACAAATTAAATAACATTAAAACACAAAAACAATATACATGACAATATCAAAAACAGGTACAATTTAACAGAGACATCAAATACTTTTTAAATCTATATTTAAAAGTGGAATATGATGTAACGCTTCTCAGAGAATTAGGTAACACATTCCAAATGCAAGGAGCTAGACAGCTAGAAGACTGTAGACCATAATTATTTTTAGCTAAAAAACCCTCCAACACAATGCCCTCGGCAGACCTTAAGGAAGCTCTCATGTCACGAATCATTACCAGGTCAGAAAGGGGGGAAATACCATTAGAGTAAATTGCCTGATGTATCAAATTACCTAACGCATACACATATCTGTACTGTGGAGAGAGCCATCCCAAGGAGGAGTACAATAAACAGTGATGGGTCAAAACAGAAGCATTCAGCATGAAACAACAGATGTTGTTAAAAACCACACTTGGAGACTGCCTCTCCTTAACACCCAACTTCACATATAAGGGAGAGATATAGTCCAAATGGGGCACAAGAACACCAACTGCCAGTTTCCTGCACAAATCCAAGGACAAATAGGGTTTAAATTTATAAAGCTGACCCAATTTGGAATTTACTTTACTCCTAGCCATCTTTACCTGAGGAGCAAAAGTCAAAGAAGAATCAAGCAGTACACCCAAATATTTAAATTCTGTAACTTGCTCAAGCAAACCACCATGAGTATCATGAATTAACAACCTAGGATTATCCCTCAATTGAACAGTGCTGCCAAACAACATTACTTTGGTCTTTCTAACATTCAGAGCCATTTTGTTAGAAAACAACTACGAGCATAAATTCTGGAAATCAACATCCAAAGCTGAATTTATACCATCAACAGACTGGTGCTGATAATACAAAATCAGATCATCAGCATACAGTAGACATTTACACTCCAGAAATATCTGAGGGATCTGATTAATAAACAATGAAAATAGCAGAGGGCCAAGGATGGACCCCTTCGGTACACCACACCCAAAGGGACACACTTTGGAAGAAACAGACCCAATTGAAACACATTGAATATGATCCCACAAAAAAATCATACACAATAAAACCACAGAGTCAGATAAACCCAATGAAGCCCACTTCAGAGTAAGGGGTGATTAATCAAGTCGAAGGCCCTGGACAGGTCCACGAACATCGCTCCTGTTAACAAACCATCATTACAACCCTTAAGAATGGTGTCCGTGAACATGACCAGGGCTGTACCAGTCCCATGACGAGGATGAAACCCATGCTGCTCAGAGCAGAGGACTCCACCCACCTCCAGAAAATCGTTAAGCTGATTTACTAATAGTTTTTCAAATATCTTACTTAAAGGGTTTAATATGGAGATAGGACGATAATTCTCCTGGCAAGCAGCGTTAGCCTTTTTTGGGACTGGCACAACCTGAGCCAACTTCCAAGATGCAGGAAATTAATTAGTAGAAATACATAAATTGAAAACCTTACAAAGAGGTTTGGTAATATGATTTGCTATTATTTTGACAAATCTAGCATCTAACCCCTTTCCACAATCATTATTCTGTTTTAGTCTGATAGCCAGTATTTTAGCTGCTTAATGACCCAAGTCAGTATATTTCAGTTTTGATTTTCTGACTGCAAATTCAGCTTCCCCTCTGGGGACCTCATAATATTCAGTTTTCAGTTTAGACCATAAGTCTGTTGTGTGTTGTCTTTCAACAGTTTCCCTTCTATCTGTTTAATCTTAGTAAGGATGTCTTTAGTTTGTTTCCCATATTTGTGTTTTAATAGCTGATTCTTTACTTGTAAGATGTGCTCTCAACCAGCACCTAAGACATTCCCAGTTATTGGACCAAGATGTAGCTTTAGGGCTATTCTTTTGCAGAAAATCTCATTTTTTTTTATTTTAGTCAGTTAACTAGATCTCCATCTTCCAATAAATAATTATTTAGTTTCCAAATTTGTGTACACCCCACACTTAAGCTTTCTTTAAATGATAGGATGACTGGAGAATGATCAGAGATCACTTGTTCTTTACTTCCTACATTTATAACTCTATCCACAATATTTCTGGGAATGTAAATCTAATTTAACTTTGATCCTGATTGATGACAAGATGATCAAAAAGTATACTCTATATCACTCAGGTGCATCATCTTCTAGCCAGCTACCATATCAAGATTATCAAACAGGTACTGCAAGTCTTTGTCAGGTTTAGACTGGCTATGCCTTAACTTAAATCTGTCCAGAAGAGGGTCCAGAATGCTATTAGCATCTCCTGCAATTATTTATTTATTTATTTATGCACTTTGGGTGCAGTACCTTTGAACCCAAGGAGCTCATTTACAAAGATTTCGTGTCAAACATGAGAGTCCAAAAAAATTACAACAGACAAGTACAATTATAATTGTACTAGCCAGGAAATTAAGAATTTTTCTGTATAATTCAGTAAACATTGTGGGGGACATTTTCAAAGGAGATGTGCCGGCACAACTAAGATGTGGCGGGGCATCTCAAGAAATGCACAGCAGTGCAGTATTCAAAAACTGGAGATGCACCATGCAGGTCTGACTGTGGTAAAGTGCAGCAATAATGTATGCGGTGCATCTCCAGGGGGCATGCCCATGAATATGCGACACATCCCCATATTCAGCCAAGATGTGCAGCGCATCTACCCGCACATCTCAGAGAAACACATCTAACTCGTAGCCACCCACAGACAGGCTGGTGTACTGCACACAGCAGCACAGCAGTCGCCAGCCTCTGGGTGGCTCACCTCCCCTTCCATTCCCGAACCCCCGATCTGTCCATAATAATAAATGCCCAATTCCCCTGGTAGTCTAGTGGCCCCCCTCCCATCCCTGAACCCTTGATCTGTCTGTAATAATACACACCCAAACCCCCTGGTAGTGTAGTGAACCCCCTCCAGCTCCAAACCCCTGACTGTAAAGTAATAATATAATTATAGAGCCCTGGTAGTCTAGTGGCACCCACGCCCAGCCCTGGACCTGATTGTAGCATACAAAACAATATCCCAGATACCTTGGTAGTCTAGTGGTACCCCCCAGCCCTGATCCCTGAGCATATGGCAAAAACATGATCCATTCTCTCTGGTAGTCCTGTGGACTCCCGAGCCCCCACCCACTGAGGTACCCACACCCCACCCTGCTCCCCCCACCCCAGCATGGCCAGTTAGCCATGGGCTTCTACTGCATACAGTAAGCTGCCATTCACTGACAACTCAGTTGGTTTGCAGCTGTGGAGGTGTGCAGAGGGAGGTGCTGCCCACTGGCTCTGTGGCCAACTGGCCCTGCTGGGATGGGGGTACCTCAGTGAGTGGGGGGGTGAGGGATCCACAGGACTATCAGGGAGAATGAGTCATGTTTTTGCCATATGCTTGTGGACTTGGGCTGGGTGGGGGGTTACCACTAGACTACTAGGATATCTGGGATATTGTTTTGTACACTACAACCATGTCTGGGACTGGGTGATAGGTGCCACTACCCTACCAGGGCTCTATAATTATATTCTTACTTTACGGTTGGGGTTTCAGGGCTGGGGGGTCAACTAGACTACCAGGAGAATTTGGCGTGTATTATTATGGACAGATCAGGGATTCAGGACTCGGGGGGGACACACAGCATAGGATGGCTGGGGGTTGGGGGTTTACAGGCCACCTGGCACATCCTGCTGGGTGCATCTCTGCAACACACATGCAAATGGGGCCATAATGATGTGCAAAGGGCCCCATTTGTGCCTTGCATGCCTAATGGCTCCATTTGCATGTTTCAATATGAATATCTGGAATTTGGGCAGGGTGTATCCCCAAGATGAACCGCGCATCCCCATTCCTGGTATTCGGGCCACACAGGGGGATGCGCCAGTGCATCATCGGTGGTCCCCATTTGCGCTACTCACTTTTTCTGCTATATTCAAAAAGATGTGTGATCGTGAATCTCATTTGAATATAGCAGTCTTTTGCACTGGCCCATTTCTTTTGGGTGGCACATCTAGATGTGTGGCAGCACACACAGCTTTGACTATGGGGACCCATGTGTGTAAGATTTGCTGGTCTATGTCTATATATACTAATATGGCATACTCACCCATTTCCCATTAAAGATAATGTAGTGTCCCAGTTCATCAACTTTTGTAGAGCTTAATGTCTGTTAATTAATATTTGTTTGTTCGTTTGGTTATTTTTTTGTACTGTTTAACCAGTGACCAAAATATGCCCATTTTCACTGGTGACCAGTAAGAAAATACATACAAAATACATATACAGAATCACAAAAGATATACAGCAAAATAAAATACAAAATCAATTAAAACATCGACATTCAGCTTCAAGATACAGTAATTTTTGAAGAAGACCTTTAAAAGATGAAATGTTAGGAGAAGTCATAATCATTTGAGGCAAATCATTATATAATTTCACGGCATGAAATTGTAATGAGTTGTGAGCCATTGCTCTTTGAAAACATGGAATCTGAAATGTGTAACCTACCTGAAACCTAACTGAAAATGTATTAGACTGTTTTGAAAAAACCTCTGCAATTATAACCGGTAAGTAACCCAGATGTATTTTATGAAGAAAAATTAAAGCATGCAATCTAAATCTGTCAAAAATTGACAAACACCCAAAGTAACTATATAAATAACAATGTTGTGTCATTTTGTTCTGTCTGGTGACAAAACGTATTATATTATGGTAAGTAGTTTTTAGCTTTCCAAGCATTCTATCTGTAGAAAAATAATATATAATCAAACCATAATCAATTACTGAAAACAAAAAAACTATGTGCCAATATAGCCCTAGTATCTTAAGCTAAATATCTGTTTAATCAGTACAACAATCCCGATCTTTGGTGTGTTTTACTAATTAATTTTGTAACATGTAGCTCAAATGATAAGTTGGAATCAATAATAAGTCCAAGATATTTTATGACAGTAACTTTTTCAATAATAGTGCCATGGCTGTCACAGAGAGACAAATCAAATGTAACATTGGTCCTAGGATTTTTAAAAACCATATATTTTGTTTTACTAGAATTAGGAACTATTTAATGCCTGATCGACCAATCATGCATTAAACTGAAATTTTTTTGTAAATATTGTTCAAGCATTTGACAAGGTTCTCCTAAACATAATAAAACAGTGTCATCCGCATATAAAATAAGTTCAGAATTATTACAAATGTTATGTAAAGAATTAATAAAAAGTGAAAACAACAGGGGTCCCAAAATGGACCCCTATAAAACCCCACAATCCAAATTACCCTCAACAGAGAAAGAATCCTTAACTAAAGTTTTCTGCACCCTACCAGATAAATAATTATTCAACCAAAGAATCACCTCATCAGAAAAATTGATTTCAAGTAAACTTATCGGCAATTCTCTGTCCACAAAAGCCGAGGCCACACTTTTGCTCCATCTAGAGCTTTATGTACCTAGCTAGTGAACCTCACCAAGGCAGTCTCCGTGTTGTCACCTGACCGAAATCCATGCTGAGAAGGGGACCAAAGCCTATATTTATCCAGATGTTCTGTAATCTGGTCTGAAACAATCCTTTCTAAAAGTTTAAATGGGGAGCCAACAAAGTAATAGGCCAATAATTATTAACATTTAACATACTACCTGTTTTATGAATGGGTCTTACTATAGCACATTGCCATTTGGAGGGAAACACTTTATTACAGAGAGAATAGTTGAAACGTTTAGTTAGCTGTGGGGCCAATAATGAGCCAACTTTTTTCAAAATCCTAAAGTCAACACCGTCAATACCAATGCTTGGTCTAGGATCCATTTTATAAATGTAAGACAGTAACTCATTAGGAGATAATATCCAAAAATAGAATTTTGGAGTCTCAAGTCTTTGCAATTTGGTCCTCTCCTCAGCCAGTACCTCAGTCATTTCAGTGTTTAAGTCCTGCCTTGTGGGTCTATACCTATCAAGGTTAACAAAATGTGAGTTAAACCCATTAGTAACCATAACTGGATCACTTACAAGCTGTGCATTCACCTCAAGCGAGATATTATCTGTTTTTGTTTTACTTTGCCCATTAAACCATTTAAGATTTTTCAAATGGCTTTAGATTTGCCATTCTCAGAGATTCATTTCCTCTTATAATAATCGCATTTTGCTTTTCTTACTTCGGCCTTACAAGTATTGCATAATCTCTTATATTCTTGCTGTAACTCTAATGTTTTATACTTCCTGAAACTATACCAAGACTTATTTCTTAATTTTATAAGCTTGACCGGTTCTGTATTGAACCACGGTTTATTTTCAACTCTAACTCTGAGAACTTTCATTGGCAATAATTTATCACAAATGTTCATAAAATACCAACAACATTTCTCAAAGGCCATATCTATGTCCTCAATATCATCCAAAAAAGACCAATCAATTAACTGTATCTCACTGGAGAATAACTGCATTTGAAAGTTATTTAATCTACTATACTTAATTACTTTAGGGGGCATTTTACAGCCCTTCACAGACCCCCCACAATAAACAGTGCAGTGGTCACTCAGACTGTCAGCTTGGATGCCTGAGGTAATCACATGACCAGGAAAATTAGTAATGACCCAGTCAATTATTGACTCATAGCCAGTACGGTAATTATAATGAGTAGTATCAGTTACTAACTGATACATCCCCAAACCAGAAATCACGTTTCTAACATCCATTGCTTGATCTGAAGGCCAATCTAAGTTAAAATCTCCTACAACTAACAATTCCCTGGAAGATGGAAAAGACAAATTATGAAAAAATGCATCAATACCCATTTTAACATTCAACAGTAGAACACTCACATGAATTATAGTAATAATTTTATTACCTCCTAGGTCCAAATTAATTGAAAGTGACTTGTAATAGAGGCTATCTACACTATCCTGATTCTCAGTAACTAATAAATGATTTTTAACATAAAATAAACAAGCCCCTCACCTCTTACCCTGCCTATCTTTTCTAAAAACCGAATAACCCTCCAAATATATCTCAGCATTTGACACTTTATCTGTAATTAACACCCCTGCCTTTTTTTGGAACTTTGACCTGTCCCAAATACGTGACATACCCATTTTCTAAGCATTAATTTTATTTTTTCATTATTTTGATGGATTTCTTGTGGGAAAGCTGTTGAAGCATCAAACTTTTTAAGATGACGTACTACTCTGGACTTGTGACTGAGTCCCCCTTACATTCTATGTAACTAGATTACATTCCTTACCCAGGCCATTTAATAAGTATACACCCAGTAAATGTGTACATCTCTTCTCCAAGACTATGTATTTATCATTATTAAAGTTAACAATGATGTAAGTATTTATTCTTATATACAATAAAAAGACCCATCCTAATCTTACTCTCAACAGATACAAGATACACAGAGAATATTGGAGGGAAGGTAAAGACAAAGATAAGGGTAAAGGTTACATAAACTAATTAGCCCTAAGTGTATTAAAAATCAGTGCAATTAGAAAACTATCCCAAAAATATATTTATTAACATCACTAATACTACTGAAGACATTGGATCAAAAAATCCAGTTATTGAGCTCTTTTCTGTAATACTTCTCCACCCCTTTGCATGTTCCACACTGGCATTCTAAGACAGCAATCTTGCTCACCCTGTATAACTCAAATAACCACCCAATATTTAATTCATTTAACACTAATGCAAACATGACCATCAGCTGAATACAGCACCCTTTTGCAAGAGTAGGGGAATTTTTTTATTAGTAAAACAGAAAATCAAAAATCAAAACAACATATTACAAATCAGACTCAGAAACTTGTCCAAAATAAAAAGCACAATGAAAAAGAAGAGAAACATAATATGCAAAAATGCAAACTCAAGAAAACAAAAAAAAGGACTTGTATATAGTAAGCTGAAAAGATCCAAGAGAAGAACAAAAGTGGAATTGAAAGTATAGCAAAACCAAAAAAGTGAAAAAAAAAAAAGAAACTCTACCTATGGTCACCATTACTACAAAATACAAAACAAGTACATTTCAGGAAACCAAGGCAACATCTGGAAAGGCTTTCCACAATTTATTCACTTTAGAGGCAAAAAAGTGCTTATATCCTTTTGTTGACAGTACATAAAGCAGTATAATTAAAAGACTACAAGAATGGATTAACCATGACAGAGCATAGATTTATTGAGCATTAATCCATGCTGGGGGTGGTGGGTGGGTGGGGTTGAGAGGCTCAAGGCCACAGGCCAAGTGACAACTACCCAGGCATGCATTAATGCTCAGTAAATCATGCCCTGGAATGAGTTATTCCGCTTATAAAATGGGCAACTTTATTTTAGTGGGTTACCTAAATAAACATTTAAAAAATACACTGTTTAAATGCATTTGTAATAAAATAGTTCTTCCACCTAATGGGTTTGTCCTTCTGAGGATGCCGTAATTGTAGTTCTCTACTAGGTGGATTTGTTCCAATGAGGATGCTGTAGTTGCAGTTTTTTACATGTTTCTCTGGTGGAGTAATCTGAAAAGGTCATGTTACATTGCTGTCACTCAGGATTTTGAAGTGTGGCAAGGCAGCTGTGGGTTTATAGGGGATTAATCCATGGTCAGGTGACCTGTTTTGACAAATCAGAATATAGGATTTTTGGCAACCATTTTATAATTCTGAACACACCACCACCTGTTGTTGCATTGAGAAAGCACATCTTAGAAACATAGAAACATAGAAGTTGATGGCAGGTAAGAACCGCAAGGCCCATCCAGTCTGCCCTTTTCTTTTGCTACCTTATGAATGTGCCATCGGCATTTGCTCTGTCAATGGTCTAATATAAAATTTCAAAATAGTAAACAGAGTACCCTTTTTATTCCAACATTATCTGCTAACTTCCTTAAAAATGGGTTGATGCCAAAAACATACAGCAGGGGTCTAAGGGGGGCACCCCTGCTGTGCCCCCCCAGTAGCCCATAAAGAGTTTTCCACCCACAGCCCAGTGATATGAAGGGCTGAGGTGCTGGCACCTCACCTCCTGCTATGCTGGCAATCAGGATTCAGAAACAGACACAGATTGCTTAGGGGGTGGTTGTGGGACTGTAGGGCTGTAGGACTGAGCGTCCCCAAGAAAACTTTTCTACCTCAGGAAGGGGGTTACTTGGCCTCACTGCTTGTTTGCCAGCTGGGGGTATCTGGGCAGCAGCACAGCAAAGTCATGTAGGGAGAAGGGACCGCACACAGGATGCCAAGGATGTCTCCACAGAGGAAGCACTCGCATGTTGCCCTTGGAGTGATCTATTCACCTCCCAAAGTTAAAACTAAAGACTTTGAGGCATTGGCCCAAAAGATAATGAATCATACAACAGGTCTAAAATTTGTGTTAATAGGAGACTTTAATTCAACCTGTAATTACTCTAGGGGTTGAGCTCTTGGACAAAGTCCAAGTCAATTAGATCTTAATCAAGTGATAACAAATTCAACCAAGAAAAGTTCCCTGAAAAGCCCAGGTAGCATTCTGGACTTGGTATTTGTTTCCCAAAATATTCAAGTTAACTATGCTCTAGTAGAAAACCTAGTGCTGGGGGACCATAACACTATCAATTATGGGATAAACTTTGCAAGTAGACCACAACCAGTTCCAAGAGACAAATTCATAAGAAGAAGATGCTTTAAGACCTATAGTGCAGAGCTATTACAAAGCAAATTAGGAAAAATAAAATAGTCAAGACTCTTTTTGATGCCAACTCTAGAAATGGCTATTCAGGAATTTAATGACCTATTCCTGACAGCCTGTGAGGAATGAGCTCCCTATATTAAAGTTCAGCAAAGGAAGACTCATGTTCCATGGATTTCTGAAAAGATTAAAAAAAATATAAAGTTAAAGGCTAGAATTTGGAAATTAGCAAATAAGTCACTGCTCTTAGAAGATTTGGAAAGGAAGAGAAAAATGAGAAATGGGCAAAAGTTAAAAGTAAAACAAGCCAAGGCCCAATACTATAAAAGTAAGAGTCAGGACACTATAGGAACAGGTAAATACTGGTCTTTGTTAAAATGTTTGGAAAACCCGAGTTTGCCTTACCAAATCCAAACTGAAAAAAATGGGGTAATTCAGAATAGTAAAAAGTCAGCCTATATTCTAAATGGATATTTTATTAACGTTCCAGATGTCATAGGATTAAAAGAAAGTGAAATGAACATAAAATTAAACCATCAAAAAAATAAAGTGGATAATCTGACTCCAAAATTTAGATTTAAATATGTGACATGTAAAGAGATCAAGAACATTGGGCCCTATGCACGAACAGGCAGAGGTACATGGAATCCACACTTACCCCCACACACATAGCTGCGTACCCGTGGACAGGTGCACACCGGTGGTATGCATGACCACCGGTCACCAGTCTGTGGCCCTGCCCCCCCCCAGCATGCAGGACTCTGCCGGGCAGCCAGGGGCAGGGTCGCAGGACCAGCCAGGCACCCAACTGGATGGCCAGACCAGGACCTGCACTGGATCCCTTGTGCAGCGGGATGCACATTGGCAGCATGCCCCATGGAAACCTATCAGCCGGTGGCAGTGGCAGGTGAGGGAGGGCAATGCCACCGGCCTTCCACCAGCACTGATTGGCACAGTGGGATGGAAGGGGGGTAGGCTGCCAGGTGGAGGGGGGGTTGGGGTGCCCAACACCACAAGGGGGACCACCGTGGGTTTCAGGGGGTTGGGGGTAGCAGCCCTGTGCCTATGCCCCTGTGCGGGGTGCCCTTGATGTTGGGGGGGTCGCTAAATGCACCACTGTGTGCCGGGGTGGGTGGGTGGCGTCTGGTGTCCCGGTCCTGTGACCCTGGGGGGTAGGTGGGCTGTTCACCCTGTCCAGCAGGGTGTGCATTGGGTGCATAGGGGGTTTATGGCTGGGTCTCGGTGGTGTACCCGGCAATCCCCTACTCACCCCCATGGCCAGCACTAAGCACCTTAGTGCATGGCGCATAGGTGCCGGCCCGCCCCTCGCCCGCCCCCAGCGTGTTGCTCCACACATAGCTGGGAGATCAGGTGCATCTGTGTTGCATGCCCCTCTGTGTCCTAAATGAGGGGGCATAGGGCATGTAGTGGTTTGCGCTTCCTAGTTAGGCAAGAAGCTCAGAGCCACTCCGCTGCTCGTGTATAGGGCCCATTATTAGAAAACTGAAACCAAACAAGGCCCCTGGGAAAGACAATATAGAAATAAGATTTTTAAAAGATTGTTTAAACATAATTGCCCCTGTTTTGACAAACCTGTTTAATTGGAGCTTGAAAGAAGGAATAATTCCAACCATCTGGAAGGAGGCTAAGGTGATACCTGTCTTTAAGGGGGGGAATAACTACAAATCCATCAAACTACAGGCCTATTGATTTATTGCCAGTGGTGTCGAAGGTTCTGGAATGACTGGTGCATGGTCAACTATACGAGTACCTGGAGAAATATGGGTTACTGACTATGCAGCAGTCAGGATTTGGGAGGGGACATTCCACAGGCACTGCACTCACTGACCTCATTGACCTGGCTGCCACATCTTTAGACAGGGGAGAGTCAAGATTTATCCAAGGCCTTTGACACTGTAAATCATCAGATATTGTTGAATAGACTTAGGAGTATTGGAGTTTCAGAAGAATCCTGTAAATGGTTTGGGTCCTGCTTGAATGGAAGGAAACAAGCAACAATGGTGGGTCATGAACTTTCAGAGGAAGCAGTTGTGTTACGTGGAGTCCCACAAGGGTCTATCTTGGGGCCATTGTTAGTCTTGATTTACACAAACCAGGTGGTCTCAGTTGCAGAAAATTCTGTAGTCAGATTATACACTGACGATACGGTCCTACTTAATATGGGAACCGATATTAATAAAGTTAGAACTGACCTGCAAAGAGATTTTGTGGCCATTTAGGGATGGTTTGAAAAATCAAATTTAATATTGAATAGTAAAAAATTCTAAACAATCTTGTTTACCAACAATTTCAGGATCAAAATTTGTTCTCCAGAACTGGAAATAAAAACAACAACTGGTGACCTTTTGCAACAGATTACCAAATACAACTACCTGGGCCTTTGGGTGGACAGTAGATTGAAGTTTGAGTACCATATTAAAGAACTGGTAAAAACAATTAGTCATAGATTAGGGGCTTTATGAAAAACTAAACATTGTATGGATAGGCCTGTAAGACAGACAATAGTCAATCAGATGCTAGTACCTATTATAGACTATGGTATACATGTCTATGGTCATTCCAGTGTAACAGAACTGAAAAAAGTTGAGGTATTGTACAATCGACTGGCTAGGTTTGTCCTACCAACTGGAGAATGGACCCACAATTGTAACTTGCTCATGGAGCTAAATTGACTCACTATAGAAAAGAAACATAAAAAACTTTTAATCAATCAAGTAAGGAATGCTATAGTGACAGAAAAACCCACCTATTTATTTGAGAAGATGCAAAGGACAACTCACTCACACAATTTAAGGAGGGGTAAATTACGCAGGGATTATCAGATCAGGACCCAAGAACTAGATATGGTGAATTACCTTTCTTTATTCAGCCATAAACGTCTGGAATGAACTTAAAATACAGACGAAAAATATTTTTGATAGCTGAAGGAACATTTAATGCTGTGCTAAAACAAGAATTAACTACATGTTGCAGGTGTTTTGATTAGCCCAGAGCCCCACTGCTACATAGTAATATTATAATTATAATTGTTCTGTTAGATGCTTATTGTGTTATATGGAAATGTATTGTCACATTTGTGTATCTGAATGTGTAACTTTTACCAAGTATGTGTAAACCCGGAGCACCTTGTAAATAGGACTTGTCCTAATGGTGTATAATGAAATCTGTACCTGTCAAATACAAAAAAGATTTTACTACTAAAGATTTTACATTGCATCCATTGCAAATGAGGTGGTCCCTCAGGGCAAAAAAGTGGAAAACCACTGAGAAATAGAATGATGGTCAACTCCCCCCCCCCCACTGGTGATAGGGCACCTCCAGAGAGACCCTCAGGCTGAGGGCATGCAGGAGTGAGGTAAGCCCCAGAGAAACCATCTGCCGGGATTTGGGGGAAGGGGTCAGTCTGATGGGGGAAGCTGGGCAGCTAAGGTGGACAAACATAGGATTAAAAAAATAGTTTCCTACCCACCATTAATCAAAGGACACACCTGGGCTTGGAAAAAGACATTAAATACAGCCTTTAAATTCAGGTGGCACACCATATTCATGCAAGACCCTAAAAAGGTAGTTATGTGCCAGGTGATCAACCAGCACTACGCTGATAGGTTGTGTGCTAAAGTGTTATTCCCTACTGTTCATGTATACTTCTCTATCCACATTACTGACTGTGTAACTGACAATTTTTCGCAATATGTAAACTTCTCCTTTGCACTTTATTGACTGTGTCAATGACAATGTCGGTTTCCTGACTGCTTGCACCTATGACAATTACAAGCTCCTTAGTTGGACCTGTATAGCTACCTAATTGTATAGGCCTCATTCTCCTTACTGATTATACTATCCATATCCTGTGTTTTTGTCTATTGTATACTGCCTTCTGCTTATTGTTCTGCATTGTTCTCAGATGTGCAGCCTTTGTAAATGAGTCTATGACTCAAAGGTTGTAAATCCGATATCTTCAATAAATAAATAAATTAAAGCCGTTTCTTGGTTGAGTGATAGCACATACCCAGAAACCCTCTCTAAAGTATCCCTTTCAAATACTTCCCTTACTGTAATCAAATTATCGTGGATAGCTCTATTTGAGATAGTGCAAGCCTTACAAGGGAGATAAGACCCCTAGCTGCCTGTTCCAATCAAGTGGCAAAGATATTAGATGGAATCTTTAGATCAACATTCAGGAGACAAACAGGACTCTTGTTCTGCAGTTTAGCCCTAGTCCTCTTTTTAAATAGGAATATTAATTGCCCAGATGCCAAAGAAAAATTATACACTTCCATGAAATCTGGACCCAAGTCAAGCAGAAAGGTTATATGAAATTCAATGGAAAGCCCATCACTACCAGGACCTAAGTTGTTTTTCAAAGAATGAACAGGCGGAGACACCTCAGACAGAGAAAAAAGGTGCAACCAGGGAACGTCTAATGGAATTTTTAAGGGGGATCTGAACTGCCTGCAAAAACTGGGAAACGTCAGCCAAGGGAGTTTTTTAGAGCAATGAGGGAACATATTCCTCCATAATCCAGAGCATATCAGGTAACTGGGAAGTCTGTCTGCCCTTCATGTCAATGAGGTTATAGAAAATCAGGCTTTCGATTCTCTTTTAGCACCCCATAAAGGTGTCAAAGACCTGCCTGGTGCTCTGCGTCCCGAAGTGCATTTCACGGGGCAATGATTTAGCTCTATCATACTGTAAATTATTCATTTTATTTTTGATACTGAGATCTGAGAGGAGAAATTCCTCAGTTGTCTGATGGCCAGGTTTCTTAGGCAGTGTAACATAGAAACATAGAAACATAGAATTTGACGGAAGATAGGGACCGCTTGGCCCACCCAGTCTGCCCATTTCCCTACCTAATGGATAAGCTGCAGATCCTAGTTAACCAGCAGCCTACTTCTTCCTACCCCCACGCCCTAGAATTGCCTTATGACTATCCCATGCATGCTTGAATTCCACCACTGTTTTTGACTCCACAACCTCCTCCAGAAGGCCGTTCCATGCATCCACAACCCTCTCTGTGAAAAAATACTTCCTTAAGTTACCTCTGAGCAGCCCTCTATCTTCAAATTGTGCCCCCTTGTTCTTGCACACCTCTTTTTTTGAAAGATGCTACCCTCTTGGACTTTGTTGATTCCCTTGAGGTACTTGAAAGTTTCTATCATGTCCCCCTCTCCCTCCTTTCCTCGAGGCTATACATATTAAGCTCTTTAAGTCTCTTCATATGTCTTCCGGTGCAGACCCTGCACCATTTTAGTTGCCCTCCTCTGGACAGCTTCCATCCTGTCTATGTATTTGCGGAGATTGGGTCTCCAGAACTGCACGCAGTACTCCAGATGGGGTCTGACCAGCTGTCTGTACAGAGGCATAATAACTTCCTGTTTTCTACTGGTGATGCCTCTCCCTAT
The DNA here is from genome assembly GCA_016271365.2 of Neoceratodus forsteri. Taxonomy (NCBI): domain Eukaryota; kingdom Metazoa; phylum Chordata; order Ceratodontiformes; family Ceratodontidae; genus Neoceratodus; species Neoceratodus forsteri. Next base: position 237,276,211 of record CM028137.1, read on the forward strand.
ACATCCCAGTATCCCCCCAGCCCTCCTTGCTGCCCTCTCACATTGCTTGCCCACCTTTAGGTCATCTGATATGACTACCCCCAGGTCCCTTTCCATTTTTGTTGTTGTTAGTATCTCACCCCCCATTGTATACTCTTCCCCTAGGTTTTTGTTTCCCAGGTGCATTACCTTGCACTTCTTAGCATTGAATCTAAGCTGCCATACATTTGACCATTCCTCTAACCTTGCCAAGTCCCTTCTCATCCTTTCCACCCCACCTTGTGCATCAACTCTGTTGCAGATCTTTGTGTCATCTGCAAAGAGACATACTTTTCCTTCCAGTCCCTCTGCAATGTCGCTTATAAAGACATTGAAGAGGACTGGTCCTAATACTGAACCCTGCGGTACCCCACTAGTAACCCCCCTTTCTTCAGAGTGGACTCCATTTACTGTTACTCTCTGTGTCCTATTCTCCAGCCAATTCTTCACACAGGCTGTCATCTTGGGACCCACTCCCAGGCTGGCTAACATGTATATTAATCTTTTGTGTGGGACTGAGTCAAATGCCTTGCTAAAGTCTAAGTAGGCCATGTCCACAGCCCCTCCCTGATCTACTACTTTGGTCACCCAGTCAAAGAAATCTATCAGATTTGTCTGGCATGACCTTCCCACTGTGAATCCATGCTCTCCTTGAGTCCTGTGCCCCTCTGGCCTCTAGATACTCGACAGTTCTTTCCTTCAGAAGTGATTCCATCATTTTCCCTATCACTGAGGTTAAACTAACAGGTCTGTAGTTTCCTGCTTCTGCCTTGCTCCCACTTTTGTGAAGGGGAATCACATCTGTTCTCCTCCAGTCCTCGGGTACCACCCCATCCTGTTCTCAGGCCCTAAAAAAGGTACTTCTTATACACAGTATTAGATTTACAAGAGCCTACCCATACCAAAACAAGATTTTAAATATTTCTTAGAATCCTCCCACCAGTTAATAATACTATCGTATGTACAGCAGATAGACATCCAGGCCAGGCCTGCCACAATTCCTCCCCTTTTTTGTTTCACCCAGGTGTCATTCAACAGGGAGGATTTCAGGTGCCAATAGCCCTCACCCAAAGTGGGCATGGGAGTTCATGTCAGAAAAGGTGCATGATAACCTAAGACGATTGGAGGTTTCTGAATATGAGTGTTTATGTTTAGAACAGAAAGGGACTGGGACAAAGAATGTAGTCTGTCCTAGTAGTGATGGACCCTCTCACATAAGTATACCAGCCCTTTTGTGTAGTGCAGGGCAAGCATCCTGTAGACCTGCCTTGGTAATCATTTCAACAAAAAAATCTGTGACACAGTACATCTTTTCACTCTGCAGCACATCTGACCCCTGTGGGAGAAGGCAATTGAAATCACTCCCTAAAATCACTTTCCTGGAAGTAAAGAAATATGGGTGAATCTCTTTAAAACAGTCCACCTTCTTAACTTTAGTTTGGGGGCATACACGCTAAACATCTGCAGCCCCTGCTCCTCCTGAGTAACAACTACCAAGACCCTTCCTGGAGAGATTTCAACCAGTCTAGTAATTTGCCACTCCAAACCCCAAAATAAAATGATTTTACCATAGCGCTTCAACAGCGTTAGCACCGACATCCCCCACAGTGACAGCAACCATGCAGACTGTCAACACTGTAGCTTTGGGGATGTCATTGCTTTCTATCGGGGGCCTGTGCCCTCGAACCCCCCACACCCGCCTGTCTCTAGGATTCTAACTCTGAATTGGAGTTGGACCGGGGGCTACACCGGGAAATGCATCGCCAGTGTCTTTTACGCACCAACACAGTGACTCTCCGCAGACAGGTGATTTCTGTCGCTGTGCTGGTGTTTGCTGTAGTGGTGTCGTCCTTGTGTCGGCACACCAAAAAAATACCCACCCTATCACATAAATCTGCCCCTGAAGACCAGAAGGCTGGTCCTGAAGTCAAATATGTCTGTATTCCAGAGGATTCTAATTTAGTTTTAATCCAGATGTCTTGTAAAAGAAATATATCCCTAGTAACTTGCTGTAAAGTAAAAAGGGTAGCGAGACACTTTTGTCGAGACTTAAAGCTAACTACACTAATGGTGACCACTGTAAAAGCATTCCTAGCACACAATGTTAGTAATAACCCCCTGAAACCACATCACATACCATTCCCCAGGACATGTAAGGACTGTGATCTAGTTCTATTCCTTCTGTACTTAGAAGAAGAGGTCTCTGAGTCCTCCTGGTCCAAGCAAGGATAAGTCACTCTGTGAGGCAATCGAGAAAATCTCAGAATACTCCTTTGTATCCCCTTACCTCTGCACAGGACTGAGAACTTGTTTTGTACTGACACAGGTATGCTTTTAACCACTTTCAGCTCTTTTCATGGGGTATGGGTTTCATATCAACTTCCCCAGTGGAGAGAGGGGGAGCAGAAGTTGAAGACACCAGAGTAGTGGGAGGGGGGAGGGGGGTTCTGGCATCTCCAGCTTATCTAGGACCATTGCAGGAATCACTTCTTCTGTAGAGGGTCACGAACACTTTTCTGATGGACAATGCTCTGGACCTGTTCTGATGGATGGGGTTCTATCTCCATTACTGTCTACTCATCTACCTCCTGCAGTGGCAGCTCAACAGGATCCCAAAAGGATGCACGTAGCTCAAGTGCCTGCTCTGAAGTTGGTCAGCTAGAGGAGCGGCTGGCCGAATCTGTAGGATGCTGAGGTGGCCTGGCCTGTTGAGCCTTACCGATAGATGCTCCTGATCACAACTGTCATCTCTATTATGTGAGGCCCAGGGACAATTCCAAAAGGAGGCACCTTGCTCCTCAAGTAGATTTCATTTAAATGGGTTTGGGCAGGTGGAGTTACTATGCCCATAGGTCAGACATTGGCTACATCTCTGGTGATCGCAGGCATTGCTAAAATCAGATAGTGACCCACATTTGAAACAGACTTGGGACTGTCCCTGGTAAAAACAAACCCCCTTGTCTTTTTCCAAATAAAAACTGTTGGGAAGATGGAGCAAACCAGATCCCCCCCAAGAAGCTCTACTGTAAGCATCCACCCCCCTGTCCAGACCTTTTCACTGTCCAGATTGGGTGTAGTAACATCCAGAACCTTGCACCTCTGCTTTAGCCAATAAAATATGTTGGAGAAACCCCCTTGTTGCGAAACATAACAGTCAACACCTTGACTAAAGGCTTTTTTAAGGGGATCGCATTTGAAGGGGCTCAGAGAGGTGTGTCTTTCAGTGTGCTATATTGTGCCCAAAACTGATCAAGAGATTTTGCTGTTTTAAAAGTGATGTCATATAACTCCTCATTAGAGATGCAGATAATAGCATACAAATCGGACGCTGCAAAATATATAGATTCCTTAATTAATGTTCTAATCACAAAAGTTCTTTCAGGTGGGAATTCATCCCCCCACACACACACACCTTAACAGGATGGCATTCTGTCTCTGTGCTGGTTCAAATGTGGAAGCAAAGAGCTCAGAGAACTTGGGAGTACCCTCTTATCTGATGCATCCACAGACTTTGCCTGTGAGCCCTTCTTCCCATGCTGCTTACTTTGAGACAATGGAGGTAGTTAAGGAAAGACTGTATCAGCTTCAGTCAGGATACTTTCTGATCTGGTCTTGTACTGTACTACATGATGTGTTGGGCTATGGCAGAATCTGAACCACTGACTCCCCTTCTTCCAAAGCATGATGGATGCCATTTGGTTCAGATGGCACTTCTGAAATCATAGTCAAATTCTCTGGGGCAGAAAATGATACAGCAGGTGCAGAGGCTAAAGAACGTTTGGTTTAGCAGGCATTCCTGCAGGAAAGTCTCAAGAAGCATCCCCCAGTCACCACTTACAGTAGGAGCGGTGGGTTCAGAGATCATTTCATGTCCAGCCAGTTCAGTATTCGGGTGCAGTGATGAAAGTGAGCAGGAACGCACAGGAACTCAGTTCCTGTACCTTTTTTGCAGCAGGAACTGAGTTCCTGTACTTCTTCCTACTGATATTTGAAATGAAATTCTTATAGCAGTAACATAATGACAATTTATTGGCCTATGACATGAGATCAGTGGATTCCATCACACAATTTGACTTGCAGAACAATTTAATTTGTTTTAGAAATACTTTGACATCGCTGATTGGGTGCACCAGTATCTATACGGATGTTTCTGGAATTTGTAGACATACAGAAACATAGATGTCGACAGCAGAAAAAGGTCCAACAGCCCCTCAAGTCCCAAAAGTTATCCTTCAGAGCGAGGATCTTAATTCTGCTGTTCATTTGTGCAGATGTTTGAGTTCTTGTACTTCTTGTTCACCACTTACACCACTGCTCAGGTGGGGGGGGGCTGTTGAGGAAAGTCCTGGCTGGGACCCAGCGGTTGAGGAAAGTCTTGGCTGCTTGCCTATTGCTCCTTCAGGAGACTTGCTCCCTACATGTGTCTGCACAGTATGCAGCTGTGGCGTGTGCTCTTGTTGCGGTGCTGCAGGACCCAGCCATCTCCTAGTGATCACACCCTCTCCCAGCTTGTTTCCTGGCTTCTATGTGTGGCCAGTGTTCTGTTTCCCCAAAGCAATGATATTGGAGGCTGTCAGAGGTACTCCAGTCAGTCATTGTCTACCCAGCCCTTCTGTCCACCCCACAGCACTCAGGGCTTGTTCTACAGACTGGGACGTAGAACACGGTGCCACTAGGGCTGGCCAGCCATTTCTAAGACCCAGCTGATTCTCCGATGGCGTTGTTCTTTGATCAAGCTGGCATTCTGACACTGACAGTTCCTCGGATGACTCGGGGTGCAATTTGACATTGGTGGCAGCTGCTAAAACAGGGAGCAAAGTAGTTAACTCAAGGCACCAGCTTCTGCTAGCACTGCATCTTCTAAGAAACACAGAAGTTGTTGGCAGATAAGGGCCTTCGACACACCACGTCTGCCCTATCACCCCTAAGAAATATGTAACCCCTAGGTGGCGCTATCCCAAGGGCTACTAACTCTGCCTGCTTGGCTAGTAGCAGGTTAAAGGGCCTGAGTACTGAAACAGGTGCTTCCACACGGAGGTCAGGGTTGTTAGTGGTCAAGCTAACCTGGGCACAGCCCTCTGGGAACTGTAACCCCCTCTTTCCCTTCTAGTGGCTGGAACAATATACAATAATCACTTTCACAATGACCCTTATTCACCATGCAATTACCCACACTGTTTGCACTTACCACCAGAGCTGGTTCCTCTCACTCGACCCTGGGGACCCCCTGTAAAACAAGGTTATGCACAGCAAATAGCAACAGTACAGTACTATTGGCATAAACTGGAACCACAGTCAGGTTAAATGCAAAAAAAGTTAGATCTGATTTATTCAGGGGACTTAAACAAGGGAGGGGCATAATCAGATTGATTTGCTTAAAGGCTATATCAATCAGACAGTGATGCATGCACTTCAGAGTCCCTACACATTCACACACTCTGGGTACCCAGGTAGGAAGATGGTGGGCAAGCCAGGAACGTTGCCCGGGGTAGGCCAACTTGCAGCTGGTTGGGGCCCTGTGATGGAAGAAAGCAACATGCACAACACACACTATTTGTAATCTGGAGCCAGAAGGCTCAGTTCATGACAGAAAAGGCAACAAAGCAATCAGATGACAACACTTTAGATTTAGCTGTTATTGCAGGGAGCTACCCTGATGTTTACTCATGATACCCAATACAGGACACAGGCAGGATGAAATCGAGACAGCAGGTTGTTGAACTTGAGTACCAGGAGAAGCGGGGCCCACACGAATCACTGAGGTGTCATTCCTGTTCAAGTGTTGAGCAGGGGGCTGATCCCCAGGCAGGTCTTCCATCGATGGCTTTCTCTGTGCAGCGGGTAGTCTGACTGGGCCAGTGTGGGAAAGCCCATTCCCAATGGAGATGAATACAGATTCAGTCCGTGGGGGCTGGATGCAGCCTCCAGCAAGCTGAACACAGTTCAGCACACAGTGGGGAACCAAATCACCCACTAACAGCATACAGCACATTTACATGTAAGAAACTCTACTGTACCAGGTAGATTGCTATCCAGTGGCAATTACAGAGTCTCTGCACAAACCAGGAGTTCAAAGGTGGCTGGAAATCCTGACAGGCCAATCGCATTCAGCAAATCTTCGGTCTTCTTCAGGTTAAAGCCTGGTCACAGTTTTGTGGCTTAAATCGTCCTCACAATTCCGATTCAGTATGAATAAACTTCAGTTTCCCTCTCAGGGACAGCAGGCAGACAGACAGGCCAAAACTCAGCCTTTTCACAGTTCTCCTGCATGAATTACACAGGGGCTGCTTTAATCACTCAAGCTGTTACCACTTTCACCTCCCAGTTCAGACTAACTCTAGCTTCAAGCAGTCTGGGACTTTCCCCAGGATCCAAAAGGTTTGGTTGGCTGATCTATCTGTCAGTCAGTTCAAAGGCTCCCCCTACAGGTCTGTTTTAGCGCCAAAGTGCAAAAACTACAATTCCTACAGAATTTTGCTCCCACAAGACCCCTGGGGACAGGCTCCATTTCAGAGTCCCCAAAGGTACTGATTGGTGCTGACTGGCAGTCCAAAACCAAAATGGTGGTGCAATATATAAGGTCCATGCTGCAAAAAAGGCAGGTTAGACAAACTACAATATCATTACTATTCTAATGGATAATCAGCAAATAAGTACAGCTTCTAACAGAGCTCCCTCTGCACTAACAGCGATTGCAGAACGGAGAATTATCTGGTAGCCAGGGTGTGACTCGAGCACAGAAACACTCAGCCCCCCTCCAAGATTAATTATGACTGCAATCTAGGCAGCACTTAAAGTGACAGTAAACGGAGGCTTTACAGGCACTCTCTGGCAATACATTTGAACTGCTAAAACGCAGAACACCAGCCTGGCAGTGAGCATTTAGGCCAGCTCAAGGGAAGCTTTTCAGGAACCCCCATTTGTAGGGGGGTTACAAATGTGCTTTTTCAAATTCTGCTGATAATAGGTTGCCCCCCTTCCCCCACCTACTAACAGCCTGCTGTGCCTATCCCAAGCTTTTTTTAAACCTGTAATCATTTCTGCCTCTTCGACCTTTGCTGACAAGCGTTTCCATTTGTCCACCTCACATTCCCCCTGAACCTCCCTCCTTCCAATTTCATCTTGTGCCCCCTTGTCCTTGGGCATCTTTTTCTTTGAAAAATTATATTCTGCACTTTATTTATCCCTGTGAGGTATTTCAATGCGTCAATCATATCTGCCCTCTCTCTCTCTCTCTCTCTCTCCCCCCCTCCTCCAGAGAATACCTATTTAATTCCCTCAGCTTATCCCTGTAGAGTTTGTGATGCAGTCCCTGCACCATTTTGGTTGTCCCCCTCTGAACCGCCTCTAACCTATCATGCCCTTTCATAGATGAGGCCTCCAGAACTGGGCACAGTACTAGAGGTGTGGCCTCATCAATGATCTATACAGTGGAATCATCACCTCCCTTTTTCTGCTGGCGATACTTCTGCCTATGCATCCCAGTATCCTGCTAGCCTTGCCTGCAGCCTTGTCACATTCCTTACTGACCTTGAGGTCATCAGAGATGATCACCCCAATGTCTCTTTCTTGTTTGGAGCATTGAATCCTCCCACCTCAGATTTTATATTGCCTCTGGGGTTTTGTGCCCCATGTGCATTACCTTTCACTTTTTTGCATTGCACCCCGGTTGCCAATCCCTTGACCAGTCCTCCAGCTTCTTTAACTCTCCCCTCATTCTGTCCACTCTCCCTAGTGTGTCCACCCTGTTGCAGAGCTTGGTGTCATCAGCGAACAGACATAGTTTTCCTACTAGACCCTCTGCAATGGCATTGATGAAGACATAGAAGAGGACCAGACCCAAAACTGAACCCTGTGGCACCCCACTGGTCACTTTACCCTCTGCAGAGTGGATGCCATTTTCCACCACCCTCTGCATCCTATTATCAAGACAATTCCCCAACCACTTCACCACCCGGTCCACATAACCCATTCTCCAGGATGCACCCGGAAACAAGCTGTCACATCTTTGTGTGCCTTTCCTGGTCAAAAATGACAAACAAATAAAAACAAAATTCTGCAGTTTTAGAATCACATTCCCCTTGAAATTCTTCAAATGTATTACACTCCAGAAATTTCTTCAAGTTAATTTATGTTGTATCAATTTCTTTTAAGATTTCTTCTCTGTGTGATATGTTCTCCTCTATTAGCGTCAAGCCCGATCTCAAGGAACAGTCATTTGTTTTTTCATACGTTTCTCTTACGCACGAATTTTCAAAAGCCACAGAGGGACTTTTGTCCAACCTAAGGCCCCTCAGGACCCAAGCTCATTATATTTTTCCAGGGCTACCTGCTTGTATAGTTAAAACAAGAGGGAACCACTCCACCACACAGACTGTGACCAGCAAAACAGCAGTAAGTAAAGAACAAAAGAGCTGACACTAGTGCACAGAGATTTCACAAGTTACACTATTTTAAATGCTTTCAGTGCACAAGAATACACCTTAAAAAATCCGTGACATCCCACAAGTGAGAGGATGACAACATTCATAAAAACCTGAATTAGAAGTACAAACTACACATTTATGTTAAAAACAATGTTAATTTCTGGGACCAGATGGCTAGCACAGTGGTAGAGTTACCACACGCCATCCAGATGATCCGGGTTCGTGTCCCAAACCCAGAATGTCTGGTGCCAACTGGCGAGGTGGGATTGGGCATCCTTTCGATGCTTCCTGCCTCAAGGAGGGAAGGGCGCCTCCTTCCATTGTACAAGCACCCCCTGGTGACCTGGGGAGGAGGGTGTCATGTGGGAAGGAATAAGTGGTCCCTCTGGGGTGATCTCACATTGGCATGCACTCACTCAACTGGCAGGTGCCGTGGAGGCTTCACCTGTCCAGAGTGGGGCCAGCAGGTGAGTTCTGAAGGTAGGAAGCAGCTTACCTAACCTTCCAATGGCTCTAACAGGCAGATGCTGGGTCACCTCTCAGGATCATGCTCTGGGGTGGGATAAGGGGAGGACTTAGCAGGGGAGAAAATACCCCAGGCAGCACCAGGTAGATGAAGCCACCCTGCCTCCCCATGCCACTGCAGGGTTACTTTAATTTTTCCTACATCTCACTGGCTCCTCCTCACGGGCTCCAACTGTCAAGTGAAGTGTCTCCTCCTGGCTTGGGGAATGAGCCATGGGTTACAGTCGATGTTTCTGGGGAAGGTTGTTGAGCAAAGGCTGGTGGTGGGTAAGACCACTGAAGAACTCCCATGGCAGGTATAAGGGCTTGGGCAGGTGGAAGGCGGTCCTGGCAGCTGGTGGCAAAAATGGGGGACAAAAATAGAAAGTAAAAAAAAAAGTGTTAATTTAATCTGGTTCATCACACTGTGTGTGTCACAGTTGACAAAGCTCTGGATCTCAAATGTTCTTCTTTGTATTTGTAGTGGTAAAGATTTTTGTTTTTAAGATGGAGGGGAAACATATACACCTATCACATACATGGTTACCCACTGGTAAGCTTGATAACCACATTTGTGTCTCTTCCCTTACCACTGGCTGCAAACTATGAACTAACAAATCTGACAAATTCCAAGCTCATTTATACTCTACCTGAGGTGGACGGGCAGTATAATTCCTCAGTCTAGGTCCGTGCATAAGAGTGACCAATTTCTTATCCCTACCTCCTTTACCAAATGAGGCTGTCTACAATATGTAGTTACAAAATGAAAATGTGGATGTTCTTGTGTCCCTCTTGGTCTCACTTCTAGTAGGGCAGACTTGTCAATATGCTCTGTTTTCTGACCATAGCTATATTCTCCTAGCTATAGCCCCTAGCAAGAAACCTGTTCTCAAGGTACTTGCTTTTGACTCTGAAATCTGATAATTCACCACAGTTGCAGTATTCTCATAGAAACTGGGATTTGAGGATACTAACATTGCATCTAGGGTGACAGCTGAGTGAGTGGAGCAATGTTTTTGCTATCTGTGCTATTATGGAGCAAGTGTGTCCTAATTGTTGCATCTTCATTTATTATAATACTGAGGTCCATGAAGTTGATATTTCCAAATTCGACTGGTACCAGGAAGTGCAGATTAGAACTGATGTTCTCCAAAAATTTTACAAAGCCCTCCAACTAGGTCCTGTCATCCTTCAACGCCATTATACAGATGTCTATGTATCTCCTCTAGAGGTCAATCTTACTGTAAAGGCATTGACCTTGGAGTCATAGACAAATTCTCTCTTCCATTCTTTTTTTTTTTTTACAATTTTATTTATCTCTCTTACATCCTGAACCCTCTCTCTGGAGAGGTCTCTTGGAACCTACCATTATCCCACCCACCTGAAACTCTCTCTCACTCCTCCTGGGGCCCCACTCTCCATCCATTGCCCAGCCACCCAGCCCCACGGCTCTGAGTCCCCTAGGTGGGACTGCCAGATTACTCCTTCTGGTGCTCTATCTAGAATCTAGATAGGTAACTGAGAACAGAGGAGAGCAGAGGAGACAAGAGAAGGACCCCGACATTGGGTGTGGTTGGCTGACACCACTGGACCCTCCTTCGCCTATCAGGAGGCAGAGGGTTTTTTCACTTGTGTGGTTACGCCATTTCTCCCTCCCTTCCTGCAGAGCTTGAGCGTGCAACGATGTCGGGTACATCTGTCATGGCTCTGCATACCACTACTATGCCCTGAGTGTTGCAGTGCCTCCAATCTTCACCAGGGGACACTGCAGTGCTGGGCTAACCCTGGATTCCCCACCAAGAGAGGAGAGCAGTTCTCCAGAAGGTCAATCCTCTCTCTCCCCTGCTGACCCCTGGCGGCCCGGGCTCATTCCCAAACCCAGGTCGTGGGTGTGGCGCAAGGTGTGGTGTCCAGTGTCTCAACCCTCAACGCCACTGGGCTGGCTCTCTCTTCCATTCTTTAACGTACAAGTTTGCATAATTGGTGGCAAAAGATGCTCCTGTAGCTTTACCTCTGCTCTGAAGCCCAGATGCATAATGGAATAAGAAACAATTGGCTGCTACAACAAATTCCTTGAAGTTATCGTCATAATCTGTACCAAGTGTAAACCAATAGCATAATACCTCCATTTCCCCAAAATGGGGGATGTTGGTGTTGAGTGTAAAGTGACTCAGTATCCACTCATACTTGCCACCGTGCTGGATCCAATTAAATATCCCCATCCCAGGATGCCCAATATGTCACCAGTATACCTAACAATATTTTTAATGTGACCATCAACAAACTTTGATAAGGGTTCTATAAACATCCCTATGCCAGCAACAATTAAACATCCTTATAAATAATTTCAGAAAGAGTCAACAATTCCTTTTTTAATAAAGGACATTAGTTCTATCCTATCCTTTATCAAAAGTTGAAGTGCTGATTCTTTCTGAAATTGTTTATTTGACTCTTCTGTATATGTTTTGATGCATTCAGAAATAATAATCTCCATCTGAATAATGGTATGCAGGAACACCTTATCAATCACCTCTATCAGGCATTACGGGTGGAAGAACCTGACCCCCTAAACCCTATCAGGCAATGCTGGGAAAGAGACATTGGGACTCAGATTGCTCAGGAGAACTGGCAGAAGGCTACCCTTCCTTACTCCAAGGTCTCATCCACAATATATTGGAGGGAATTTCCCTTGAAAACCAGATTACGTTATTTTAGAACCCCAGCCGTCACAGTCAAGTATATGGAGGGAGATCTGGCAGAGTGTTGGAGGGGATGTGGTTTTCATCCGGCTAAGGAGATGCATATTTTATGGTCTCACCCCCTGCTCATGGAATACTGGTCTGAGATTATCTCTGAATTGAATGACATTTTTCGGATACCTGATTTATTCACACCAACCTTTATCCTGACTATGCCCCCCCGTGAGCCTTATGAATGGGGGACAATATAAGCTAATCGTACTCTTGGTCATGATTGCCAAAAAAGTGATTACCAAAGTTTTATTAATGTATACCGACCAGAGAAGCCTGGCAAAAACTGGTTTATGAAGTATACAGACAAGAACAGATAGCTGCTAAATTAAATACTCAAATGAGGGGTTTTACAAACAGATAGAGTCTATGCAGCCACTTTCAGTTGGAGCGATACCCAGATTTTGTACCATGATGGTGGGGATACAACTAATCTCTTACATTTGAGCCCTTGGAAGCAAACATATGAAATGGGGGGCCCGGGCTAAGGGGTCACATAGGGATTGGGAAGGTACTACATTAGGTTATTGTATACTAAAAACTACCTCCCCGCAAACTCTACTTATTTTTGTTTTATTTTTTAACTATTTTTTATTTATTTATTTTAGTTTTTGTTGACCGGGTAAGTGCACTAGACAATCCTGCCTATTTTCAGGCATGACCCGGGGGAGGAGGACACAGATGAATGCCAACTGATCTTGAACCAGATTAAGCTGTTTGTGGTATTTTTGGTGAATGTGAATTTAGTGAACTTACCTCTATCTGGTGGAGGATGAATTTGCAAATAATATGTCTCTTGTCTCTAATTCCTCCTCCAGCTTTGTCTCTGTGTAACTGGACAGGGCTTTAGAAAATGTATTACTTTGCAGTTCTATGAGATATGACTGTACACTGCTGCTGTTTTTTCACCTATGTACCTACACTACACTACACTGTATGATGTCCATGATTTTTTTAAAGAAAATAAAACTGTAAATTAAAAAAAAAGAAATAATAATCTCTTAGTGAATCATGCTGAATAAGGCATAGCATCTAGTGTGTCCTATTTTAGGAAACATAAAATATAATTCTAGCTGCTAACTGGACCACTTATCAGTCATTTGTGGTCACTGGCCATCTAGGCTACTACACTTTGAATGAACACAAGAAAGGCAATGTATGGCAGGTTTGAATCACTATAATATGAGTTAAATGAATTTAAAATAGTTTTTATTGTACATATCTTGTTTGCACTTCTAATTCTTATACCTGCACTAAGTTTTGCAGTTGATGTGCTGTCACTTTAAGAATTCTGTTTAAGAGTTTGGAGTATGGCAACATACAGGACCCTTGACAAAGTCAAGCATGAAACCAGTCGGGCTATGCATGTGCGTTAGTATCCTCTCCCTTTTGGGATATTATTGATTTTGTAAGTTGTACTCTTGTTTTTGGCACATCTTGAACTCAAAAGCACTTAAAATAACTTCTGTTGCAATATCTATGGACTGGTGTCAGCTCTTTTGCTTCTCTTGTTCCTTCACCCTATCCCTCCACAATCCATCCATCCAGACCCATTAACCCTGAAAAGGTCTCTGGGGGAGGGGAGCTGCACTCGCTATGGCACCTTACTTTGAAATGCTCCTCAGGAACCTCACTTTACCCCTAAGGTCAGTGGCCTAATCAGCAAGGGCCCCAATCATCCTACACACTGGACATCCTCCATATATCCAGAGCAGTCTCTGGAAGATGGCAGCTCCACATCCCTTATAACTAACCAGCTCTCCCATCCATCTATCTGCCTGCTCAATGTTCCCCTCACGTGGCAAAAGATGACATACTAGCTAGCTTTAGAGAAGGTTAAGTTACTGTCAGTGTGGGGCAGAGTTACAAAAAAAAATGAAAACAAATTACACTGATGGATGACACAGAAGCAGGCTGTAAAATTAGAAGCAATCAGATTTATTAAGAAAACATTTAACTTCCTTCTCTTGTCAATATTGCTTGTACCATACTGTATATAACTTGATCAGATTTCAGAACCTGGACTGGGATTTAATGGGATTCTGGTCCAACATTAGGATATTCAGATCTGGGGTTCAAAAATTCTTATTCCAAAAGGGTGTTTTGGAGTTGGATTTCAGGATTGGAATCAGAATCTGATTCCAAATCTGGCAATACATTTAAGCTCTTCTCCACCTGGTAAACCTATCCCTCTTACCTCCAGCTCCTTTTCTTCTTTGTTGCAAGCTCATCCAACTCCTGTTTTGACCTCCTCACATTCAGGGCACACCTCTGCAGGTCCAGATGGGATGCAGACTCCAAGGCCACGACTGGGGTACTCCTCTGTCCATCCACTGAGTGACCACTTGTCTTGATTAGTGCCCCACCCCGATCAGCAACGACTGATGGATATAGACACACACAGATTACTTGAGCCCCCAACTCCTCTGGTGACAGCGATGCTGGTGGTCATGAGGGCTCACAGAGCCATCCTCTCCTGAGCAAAAGCAACAAAGAAATAAAGCAAGCTCTCCGCTGGTGGTTGCGAGGGCATACAGAGCAGTCCTCCCCTCAAAAGCCGAAACGAAGGTACGATAAGAGGCAGTGAGGTGCATCAGTTTGACTCCACTGTGTCTCTGAGGACTGTGTTTGTGTTTTGAACCTTACCTTAAGGATTTTCTGGCTCCACACTGATGAAGATAGTTTTTGCATTCAACTATTTTCCAGTTTTGTAGCCTAAACAATCTATTGCTCTGTGTGCTGTAAGACCTGGTGCTATTGCATCTGGAAACAAGCTGGAGACGGAGTTTGTTTGCGCCAACTCCCAGTTTTGAATCCCCTAGTCTGTAAAGCTGTTTTGTCACAGTTATTTAGTGTCTAATTTTACTGCCTTCCTTGACTACTGATTTAGATTCAGTTCTATGTATTATTTCTTTTTTCCTGAGCCAAATTTCTACCTGTTTACAAATGTTGCCTTAAGATTACTTAGTCTGAGCTTTTAAGCGCCAGTTCCCAGTTTGAATCTTGCTAGTCTGTAAAACTGTCCGTTCGCATAAACTTTAGCCAAATATCCTTATTCATATTTACTTTCTGCCGTACTTTAATTTTGCCCTAAGAATATAAGGCCCTTGCTGCACATTTAGTGTTTCGAATTCAATTCAGTTTACCGGTAAATCTACTGTGAGTTCAAACAGAAGACTAGGTTGTTTCAGGAGTGTAGTATGGAGGAAACTGGTGAGCAATCCTATGTCCCACAGGGAATTAATAAAATCATTAAAGAAATTTGAGGCAGACCCTAGCATTTCAACCAACTTTAAAGTAAATCGCAGTAACGTACTTCTGCTTGCTACCCCACCTCAGCTCCTCTGGTGATAGCGATGCTGGTGGTCGTGATGGCTCATGGAGCCACCCTCACCCAGAGCAAAAGCAACAAAGAAATAAAGCAAGCTCTCCGCTGGTGGTCGCAAGGGCATACGGAGCAGCCCTCCCCTCAAAAACCGAAACGAAGGTACAAAAAGAGGCAGTGAGGCGCATCAGTTTGACTCCAATGTGTCTCTGAGGACTGTGTTTCTCCCCACTGATGCTTTGCGTCAGCTATCCCACCGCCCCCACCACCACCCTTGGTGAGCAACTGACTATATAGACTGTATCAGGTGACAACCAATCACCCTACTTTCCCATTTGCAGCTTATCAGTTCTCACCACTAGCGGCCACTACAGTTAATTGTTGCACTAAATCCCCCTTCTAGAAACACCATACTGCACATAGCCTATAAATCTATTTTAGGGATAGCCCTCCATGCCACACTAGCATCCCTCCCACCCTCGCTCCTCCCTAAATCACAGCTTGGTCCCCCAGTAATCACTTCACAAAACACCCACCCTAGTCCCTGCTCCTCCTCCATGATTGGACAGTAACCCCTTGGGCCTCACTGTTCCTGGATTCCTGGTCCGTACATCCTCCCCCCATCTTTTCATGCCGGGCTGTCAGTGCTGAAACTCCCCATGTCGAGTTATTTCACACAGCACCCCCAGACTCCCTCTGCCCACCGTAGACCCAAAAATATTCTGTCAAACTCAAAACTGGTACTAACCTTAGTACTCCTCTTTGCAGGTGACATCGAGCTAACCCCAGACCAGCAAGCTGCACTAGCCACAACCCCTTCCCCACTGGCCAACTACCCAGAGGCCTAAAAATAGCCCACCTAAATATATGCAGCCTCCAACAAAAACTGCCCTTACTACAACCACTAGTATTATCACTATGTCCTGACATCCTGATTATCACAGAGACCTGGCTGAAACCACATAACCTGGATGCAGAAGTAGCTATTCCTGGTTACTCCATCACTCATCATGACCGCCCGGGCACCAAGAGAGGTGGCGGTATAGCCATTTACATATCATCCCTGGTAAATTTCTCATCAGTCTTGCTATCCACTCTCCCAGAAACCATCGACGCCTCACTACTAAAAATCTTTTTACCCCACTCCATCCCCATATTTATAGCAGGCTCCTATTGTCCCCCAGACTCCCAATTAAACTCAGTCACAGCACACCTGGACACCCTAAAAACCATTACTTCAGGGAAGGGAGCTCCACATCCTTGGTGATTTTAACCTGAACTGGCTCTCTAGTACCAGCACCAAGCTCCGAAACCATGTGGCAACATTAAATCTGTCTCAACTGATCACTGAGCCCTCGCATCTAAACCACAAAACTCTGAACCGCTCCCTGCTGGATTGGGCCCTCACTTCTCACCCACACAGGATAATAGTCTCTGGCCTCCTACCAGACTCCCTGAGCAATCACCATATGATATATGTAGTAAAAAAAATATTTAAAGCCAAGTCACCCCCACCAAAAACTCTCCTTATTAGGTCATATAAATCCCTTAACCTTTTTTTTTTATACTTAGTTTATTATCTTTCATTTGTCAGCATTTGTTACATCATTTTCATGAATCACATGTTGTTCTTTGGGGGTAAAAGCCCCTAGCACTGACAACATTGCAGATATATTACAGCACTTCTGGTTCATAGCAGTCAACTTTACTACAATCTAACTAGAACAGTAACAGTAGGTGCTACTGTCTTGGATGTGTTCCGTCCTTTCACTATCTATAACTAGTTGTCTGGCATCCAGAGAATACCCATAATGGGAGTCTATCGGAGGACATTCTCTATCTCCGGTGTAAAAGATAAATATCTCTTTAGTGTAGTTCAGGCATCTCACTCTAAACCACTGTCATGGAGTAACTATCTGGTCCATTTCTGTTGAAATATCTGTGGCTTTTGCTTAAGATTGATCGTTAACCTTTCCATCAAATGTATGGATTCAACCATATTCTTCCATTCCACTACCCCCAGGGCCCTCGGCTGAAACCAATTCTTTGTAATAATTTTTAGGGTTGCCGCAACCAGGATCTTCCATAGGTATCTGGCATCCTTAGCTTTAACTTCCCCTGGGATTGGTCCCAAAACCAAGTGTTCAGGTTCTAACTGCGTCTTAATTGCAAATACCTGTTCTAGATGTTTCGTTAGGTCCCTCCAATAAACAGTGATACCTGGACATGACCAAAAGACATGTGCCTGTGAGGCATGTTGTTCTCACAAGCCCCTCCAACACCCAGCCGTGGCCCTCCCTTCACATGAACCATTTGTGTTGGTACTAAGAAATATCTGGTTCTCAACTTCCAACAGAAGTCCCTCCACACCAAAGAACTAGAAGTTGACCGTACTTCTCCACATCAGAGACCAGTGTTTATCTGTTATGTGAATTACTAAGTCCTGTTCCATTTTTTCTTTATGTGTTGGGATCTGTTATTCATATCTGCCACATAATTATTATACAGCAATGAAATGGCATGGTCAGCCCCCCTTGCCCCCTACACTCTTTGAAATAGCCCTCTCTCTTCCAACACTGGCTCCTCTAGCATTATCTTGTTAATTTGTATATTCAAATAGTCTCTCAAGTGGTAATACCTGATTTTATCTGTCTGCTTCAGGCCATATTTTTCTTGGATTGCTTCAAAGGAGAGTAGGGTATCCCCCGACATTATTTGATAAGGCGCGCACAGACTCCTTCTAGCTTGTTTCTGATACCACTTATCAAGCGTTGCTGGTGTAAACTGATGGTCATATGCCCACCACCTATACCTCCACAGATTCCAAAATGTGGCCCTCCTGCTTATTCCCCTCCTCCATCCTTCCAACACCGCCCTTGTACCTGAGAGACCGAACATTTCCCGTGTGTCCAGAGGCCCAAACATCACCACCCGCAAAGGGGGATCCCTTTGTTTCCAAAGATCTATTCGCTTCCAGTGGGTGTTGTATCCCGGATTGCCCCAAAGTAGTGCAACCTCATCTGGGCTGCCACCCAGTAGCCCTGCAAGCATGGGAATGCAAGGCCCCCTCTTCCTTAGGAAGATAAAGCAAGGATCTTCTTAATCTAGGTTTTTTACCCTACCATAAATAGGAGAAAAACATACCCTGCCAAGTCTCCAGATCCGCCAGAGTTAACAGACATGAGACACATTGAAATAAGTAGAGAAGGCATGGTAATGCATTCATCTTGAGTGCTTGAGCCCTAGCACTAAGTGAGATGGGTAGAAGGGACCATCTTTGAAAATCACTTTTAAGCTGCACTATTATAGGAGGATAGTTCAGCTCTTTCAATTGTGTATTGTTCCTACCCAACTTTACCCCTAAATATTTTCTCTCTGTCTGATCCCATAACATGGGGTACTTATTTTTAAGCTCCTCAGTTGGGGTAAAATTGAAACAGACAATTTCCATTTTATTATTATTCAATTTATAGCCGGATAACCCCGAAAACTTATCCAGCTGTCTGAATACCGCTGGCAAAGACTTCACGGGGTCTGCCATGTACAAAAGAACATCATCAGCATACAGAGCCAGTTTGTGGGTTTGTCCCCCCATATTAATCCCCTTTATCTCTGGGCACTGATGGATGCTCTGAGCAAGAGGTTCAATGAACTGGGCAAACAGTAATGGAGAGAGGGGGACACCCCTGTCGCGTTCCTCTTTCTAAATTAAAAGTCCCAGAGATATGCCCATTTGCTCTGACCTGTGCTCTCGGAGATTCATATAACTTAAATATAGCCATTATCAGCTGCCTTGGGAACCCAAACCGGAAAAGGACCTCTTTCAGAAATAACTACGATACCCTATCAAACGCTTTTTCAGTGTCAAGACTTACTATCAAAGCCGGTAAGTTTTGTATGGAAATTTGATCTATTATATGTGTTGTTCTATGGAGATTATCCTGTGCTTGTCTGCCCGGTATGAAACCAGATTGGTCTATCTGTACTAAAGAGGGGAGGTACTCTTGAATATGTCTGGCCGAAGGAGATGTAAGTATTTTATAATCAGTGTTCAATAGGGAGATCGGTCTATATGAAGGGCATTTTGTTGGGTCCTTTCCTGGCTTGGGTATCACTGAAATCACTGCCTGGGCCCAAGAAGGAGGGGCTGCAGCCTCATCTCTCATGACCTCATCAAAAACCTTCCCCCTAAATCCCTTAACCTTGATGGTCTCCTAAATGCCTTAACAAACTTGGACTGGTCTTACATCCCCAGGGCCACCTCCATGGATTCCGCCCTAGACTTCTTTAAGTCAAAATTTCTTGCCATCTAGGACCACTATGCCCCACTAAAAAGGCTCGAGTAAGGGTGGCACATCTGCCCTGGATCACTGCAGGCCTCATGGACCACCTCCGCACCAGGGACCAGGTGTGGAAAGCCTATATGTCATCGGGGACACTCGCCGATCACCTACACTATCGAATGCTCAGAAATGCCTGCACCAGGCTTATCCGTCAGGCAAAAGCCCACTACTTCACATCATCCTTCCAAAAAAATCTAAATCATCCAGCCAAGTTTTGGAGGTCGATCAAATCACTTATCTCCCCTCCCACCCAGCTCCCCCACCCCTGCCCTAGATGTAGGCAGCTCTACCATAGCAGAACCACATGCAGTTGCCACGGTTTTCAACACAGTGTTCACTAGCAGTGGGTCCCCTCACTACTCTAACCCACCGCCCACTACACACCACCCGACATCCACATCCCTACCCACTCAAACCCCCTACCCGGCTTTCTCCTTCTCCCTGGTTACTCCATCCAAAGTACTCAAAGCCCTGCTTGCCCTCAATCCCTCCAAGGGTAAATGCCCCTCAGGTTTGGATGCCAAAATGCTCTACCTTTCTGCCACAGCAATCGCCATGCCTCTAGCGTCCCTTTTCAACCTCTCCTTCACTGCAGCCTCTATACCCTCAGACTGGAAGCATGCCACAGACATCCCTCTCCCTAAAGGTGGCGACCCATCCTCCCCCAGTAACTATCGCCCCATCTCCCTCCTACCCATTCTAGCCAAAATCCAGAAACATCTAGTCCTCTTGCAACTTACCGCCTTCCTTGACTCCTCCTCCTTCTTTACTCCAAACCAGTCGGGTTTTAGAAAATCCCACTCCACTGTCACTTCCCTCTTCAGACTCACAGATTCCATTCAAACAGGCATGGACAAAAGTCACATCACATCTGCCATTTTCATTGACCCAACAAAGGCTTTCAACACAGTCTCACATATCATTCTCCTGTCGAAAATCTCCAACGCAGATCTCTCCAGTGCAGCCACCAACTGGTTCAAATCATACCTGGCAGACAGGTCCAATCAGTAAGAATTGGTGCCTCCACCTCCAACCCCCTTCCTGTCACCATTGGTGTCCCCCAAAGCTATGTCCTTGGCCCAATCTTATTCTCCATTTTTCTCAGCGACCTGCCATCAACCTGCCCGCATACAGCCATTCACATGTACGCAGACAATACAGTTCTGTATACCTCAGGCCACTCCCCACTGGAAGTAGCATCCAGACTCCAGCAAGATTTTACCAAAGTTCAGCTCTGGTTTCGCACAAATCAACTTATTCTAAATGCCAAGAAAACGGTCTCCTTAACCTTCGGCACGAGACAGAGACTCTCCCTCCTCCCTGCCTCCCCCACCTTCAAAACCCTTGATGGGACCCCTCTAGAAGTTTGTACCTCCTTCAGATCCTTAGGGGTCTGGCTGGACCAACACCTCGACTTTTCTACTCACATTGAAGCAACCCACAAAAAACTGCACCCCAGGCTTGGCGCATTATACCAGAACTGTAGCTGCATTCCTCTGCCAGCCTGCAAAGAGACACTGCAGAAAATGATCCTCCCTATCTTTGACTATGGGGACATAGTATACAGTGCTGCTCCTAAAGCCACCCTGGCTAGACTGGATTCTCTTTTTAACTCCTTCTGTCGTTTCGCGCTGCACTGTCCACCCTCCATTCACCACTGCAACCTCTACCGGTCCCTTAACCTACCTTCACTTTTCAACAGGAGCCAGTACCACTGTAATAGACTCACAGCCAAATTCTGGGCCCAGTTACTGCCCTCCTATCTCGCCTCTACCCTAACTGCTCAAACACCATCTACATACTCACTCAGGAATTTCGACTCCTGGATCCTATAAATCCCGTACATGGTGACTTCTGCCGGCCAGTTGGCTTTTAGAGCCCAAATACTAAAACTATGGAACTCCCTGCCTGCTGACATTAAGCACTCCCCCTCCTCTCGGCAACAAATCTCCCTACTTCAAGGGCAAGTCCCCACAAACTGAACTGCTCATGCTGCCTAGACTCACTCTAGAATGGGCCAGCTCGCCAGCTGCACAACTATGGTTTCACTCAAAATGCTTAACTCTGTCCCAGTTAGTTGTCACTGCTCTTTTCTACTAATTACTGCCTGTTGCTTGCTGTGTACATACTGTTTATATTCCTGTATATATGTTTTAGTATTTTAGTATCTTTTGTATGTAACCTATGAAAGTTCGATATTCTGTAGTTTGTTCCTCTGTATTTCGTTTGTATGTATCATCCCGTCCCTAACAACCACCAGGACGCATCTGGAATCGAGCGGTGGTCTGCTCAGTTTGCCTTTCCTGATAAAACTTTTAAATAAATAAATAAATAAATAAAAATCATGTCACAAACAACTCCCCCAGCCTGATCTTAGTCTGACGCCCCCCCCCCCCCGAGCTGGACTTTTCCTGTCCTGGCTCCCAATAATAAACTTAGCCCACCCCAATCTGTCTTTGTCTGTCCAATGGTCTGTTTCACTCCACTGCTCCTACGGGCATGGCTTCAGGCAGCCAGCATCCCCCTCCCCCATCCATCCACTCCTGGCCCTATACCCCAGTATGACTTGGGAAGGGAGAACTGTGGAAGCCTTGGACATTGGAGCTATACCTGATGACCAAAATAAAACCCTTGAAAGTTAGCCCAGATGCTTTCTGGTTAAGGCATCTGGCATACCTGTTTTTTCAGGGTTTTTACCTTGTTTACCAATTGGTTGGTCTAGGTCCCTCATGCTCAGGGAGGTTGACTTGACTCGGTACCATTCGGAGTCAGCAAAGGGGAAAGAGTCAGTTTTCACTGTGGTCCAACTGAGCAGTGCTGCAGGTAGCCCCATTGGGTTTGGCTGGGGATGGGTCATGCAGGGTTAAGTGAAGTGCAGTCATGAACTGAAAGACAGTCATGGATAGACACAGGAGGATAGGGCTAGGGCCTTAGGTTGGGGTACTGTTGCACTGGCAGCAAGCAATGCAACGGAGTTATCTAACAGACTGTATTGTCTGGTCTGGTCTAGTTATGTGTGGTGGGGGGCAGTGTTCAGATTTTCAGTCAGCGGGGTTCTGTTCTGAATCTGGACTCCTGTCTAGGATTCTATGTCTCTGTCTTGAGTACTCCTGACAGGATAGTGTAGAGGAGAGCGACGGACTTTGCATGCAATTTATTACAGGCACATCGACCTAGGTAAGAGAAGGAGCATGGGAGGGTGAAAGGTGATGATAGTGAATTGTTACTGAAGATGTCTCACAAAACTAAGACACACATAGGATAAGGGGCAATGCAAAGTATAGTAAGGACACAAAGGGCAGGGCCTTAGTTTTCTTGAGTGCTGTTGTGTGGTGGGTAGTTTGTTTGATTGACTGATCGATTAATAAAAGTTTATTTTTATACAGGCTACATATTGTTGGGGTTTTATTCCCATTTGCAACAATGTCCTGTGTTACAAAAGAAATTTACAATGACACAAATATACAAGACATACGAACATTCAGTACTTTAGTACAGGTTAATATTTATCTAAAACATTGACAGGTTGATCTAAAAAAAAAAGAATTCTTCCATGAATGTCTGGGATTTAAACATCAAAACAAAGTGACCTTCTGTTCACTCTTTCTCCGGTTGGACTAGTAAGGCCCAACAACCCTAAGACTTAAGGCTGGCTAACTCTTCCTATCTATAACTTTATTTCTAACTAAAGCTGAAGTGGGCCCGGCAATTACTGCTCTATAACTATAAATTATTTTCTTAATTTTTTTCTGCTTTTTGAAGTTCTTCAGCAGGAGTTGCCTGTGGCAGAGATCACCCGCAGCATTCCTGTCAGCTACTGAGGATGAGAGAGAGAGAAGATCTTGAACTACTCTTCCTCCAGAATTTTAGCCACCCCTACTTAATGCCTGATTGGTCTGACATGGCTCCAGGATTCCTGCCAACCAATCAAGGTGAGTTCCTTCCCCTTTCCCAAGAGGCAGCGAACAGCTCAAGCCTACCCCTCCAGAACCATGCAATTTGCATTTTTGTCCTAACTGGGGTTACTGGACTGCCAAAATAGTTAGGATTGATAGGGCTGGCAATTTCCTTTCAAGCCCTCTTCATACCTTTTTAACATCATTCATCATTTAGCCATCAGAAGCCACCAATTAACAGCCCCTCTCCCTGACTTTATATTATATTTCAGGCTGATCCTGCCTCCTGCTATTGATGTCAGGATATCCTGCTGATGCCTGACATTTGCCAGCAGGCTCTCCATGTTTGCCTGTTTCTGTCCCCTTAGGGACTATATGACCAGCAGCCCAGGTACATATTTTATTTATATTTTTTGTCCCTCGGGGGCTCCTTGAATTGCCCCCACTGTATGGCTCATCTTTTTATGGGCCCTCCAGGCCCTTGTGCTGTTCTCCACCCCCCCATTGTCAATTTTAGCCCCTCAGGGTTCTAAACATTAACCATGGTATGGCTTTATCCGCTGCAGAACCCTTCATCTCCAAGCTCCCCTCCAAAAACCAAGTGATCTTCTGGTTCTGCCTCTGCAGGCACTTATTTCTTAAATTAAGCCCATTTCAGGCATTTGCATATAGACATGGTACAACTTTACTTCTGCAGCTCCTGCCAAGCTTTCAAATACAAATTCAAGCGACACAGCTCAAACGGGTATAGTGCTGTACTACAAATAGGCAGCCAGCCATACATATATCAAAGAACATTAGCATAGCAGACAAGCCAGATAATGATTTATTGTGCATAGAAGATCACAGATAGTGGTAGAAAAACATCGACTCAAACGCCGGGGTGTTTAGTCAATGTTTGTGCTACCGCTGTCTGTGATCTTTATATGCACAGTAAATTCAATTTTTACGAAACTCGTTGGTGCTGCTTCGTTTGTGTTCTTCCTGCCAAGCTTGCCCTGCTCTCCACCACAGTCCTCCTTAACAATCCCAATGGGGCACTAAGCATACAGTGACGGTGCAGCTTCAGCTGCTCCCTGCACTTCATGCTGTTGCCATTCCCTACTCATCCTAACAAGCCTGGAGCACTTGCGCTCTGTTGCTGTAGTACGGATCGGATTGGTGGAGGTAGGCATTCCTGCCCTGGCCTCCTCCATCTCCTGACAATCTCTTCCTTCTGTCCTTTTCCACCCCCATAGAGCAGGCCACAGCCTGAGCTCTGTGTGGCCTGGAAGTTGAAAGCACTCACCGTCACTTTCATTAAAGAGCAGTCATGCTAAACTAATGACTGAACTCAGAAGCTGCAGCCATTCTTTTGATCGATGACTTTCCAACCAGCCTCCCTGCCTGCTACCCATTTGCAGCCCAGGGAACCCCCACTAGACACCATGGAATGATTACTATATATTAAAAAAAAACTTGGCCACTGACCACCAGGGAATTAGCCCACTAGACCACCGTGACTATTCCTTTGAAACACTAACCCCCTGGGACAACCATTGCCTACAGGACCACCAATGCTCCATTTAAAAAAATACAAGGCCCACCAGCCCTAAAGGGTCCCCACTAGTCCAGTAGGCCTACTACTTAAATTCAATGGCCACTAAGTCACCTATGGGTCTCCCCACAACACTTTCTTTTACTTTTTTCCTGTATCTGCTTTTTATTTTCTATTGTTGTGTTTTTATTTTTTTTACTTTGACTTTAAACTGTC
This sequence comes from Neoceratodus forsteri, assembly GCA_016271365.2. Classification (NCBI taxonomy): domain Eukaryota; kingdom Metazoa; phylum Chordata; order Ceratodontiformes; family Ceratodontidae; genus Neoceratodus; species Neoceratodus forsteri. The sequence goes on from CM028137.1 coordinate 237,301,226, forward strand.
TTTTGCTCTAAAAATCATTTTCTGAACTTTTTTGCTGTCCTGTACCCGTTTGTATCTTTCTGCTATCTGTCACTACTCTCGCTATTATTTGTTCCCCATACTAACTTATTTTTCCCTTTATTTCTACAGCTCTGCTGGATGTCAGCTGTCTGCTTATCAGATAAATATCTTACTTGATTAATTCTAATCCTCTGGTTTCTCCTTTAGGACATACGATTCTTTATGTCTCCTCAGTTCTTCCTTTTTAGGACTCCACCAAAATACCCCAAACCCAGGGCACTCCAATTCCAGATACCCTGACTCCAACGGAGCAAGTAAGTCCTATTAATTACCTAACTTTCCTGTAGGATGAGTAACATGTAAAGGGGTGCCCACAATCATTATAACATGTTCTATTAATTTATGTAACCATCCAGTCCCCTGGGATTACTAGAATCCTATCAGAGTTAGTGTTAAGCAGGCAGCAGGCAGGAAGCTCATTAGGGCCTTCTTACACAATGACATCATTGTGTACTCAGCTAGCCTGAGAGAAGAATGATTATGCCATTCAAAACTCTTGCAGCAGCATAACCCTTTCTGTGTTACAGCTGTTCTGGGGGGCTTAGAATGTTGAAGTGTTAGTCAGTTGTTAGAGGTGAGAGTGGTAGGAGGTCTGCCATTGGGCTCTGGGTTGAGAATACAGAATTTCTCACCCTATTGTGGAGTACAACATCCAGCTTTCAGTGAAGTGGTGGAGACCTTTCTACAGCAGGATTTTCTAATTTCTTCTGCTAGTGAGGTGAAAGGAACTGCTTATTTCCCAGTGGGCTCAAGAGGCAGTCTCCTGAAGATCCTTGTTTGTTTATAGCTGCCTATGGAAAGGACTTGTGTGAGACTGTTTCTGACATGCTACCCAGGAAAAAGTGTCAGGTATTTGCTCCCTGCCCAGTGGAAGCAGCGACTGGTCAGTAAGTACTGTTTTCTCTAAGAGACAAGGTCACCACAATTTCTAGGGATTTGTTTCTGAGGTGTGTGCCCTTAGAGTAGGCTAGGTCACACCCTTCAGTGTCCCTAGTCCACCCAGGTGCATGGAAGAAATGCCTTGTTCACTCCAGTGCATGAAAGGGATTATTGTTTCACCCTGGTGAGAAAGTGCTTCATGCCCACCCAGGTGTGTGGAAGAAAATGTTCAATGTCCACCCAGGTGTGTGGAAGAAAATGTTCATAGTTCACCCCTGTGTGTGGAGGAAAATGTTTGTTGTCCACCCAGGTATGTGGAGCAAAATGTTCGTAGTTCACCCAAGAGAGTGAAAGGTTCGGGTATGTGGCTAGAACACATATGTACACCAATTCTGGAAATGAAAGATGTTTGTTTCTTGAACTGTACTGCATGCAAGGAGAGTCTGGGGCTGTTGTACCTGTTCAGCCTTGACCAACCCATGGGGGTCCACTCTTGCTTTGAAGTTTGCCATCTGTAAAATAAAGTCATACTGCACAATCCCAGTTCCTGTTCTAGACATTCTGATTATTGCTTCTGGGGTGGAGTTACCAGGGCCCCCTCAGCAGTTTAGATCTAGCATATGCCTAGCATCCTCTACCCTGGACCTGGTTGTGATTTACAAAGGTTCATGTGTTTTGTTCTTGTACCCCTACCCTTCTTCCTCTAGAAATAAGCAAGGTACACATCCTAATAACAAGGATGGTACCAACCTTTGAAAACTTAATGGTATGCCAAATACGGGTACTAGTACAGATTTAAATGGGGGGTGTCCAACTTACTGTAAGTGGCATGGAGGTTACAAAAAATTGGGGCTCATCCTTAGGATATGTTTTGGGTGAGAGGTATGCTGAGGGTATGTCTAGGATCTTCTTGTCTGGTGGAGGTGCACCCAAACTGAAGATTGTTACCAGAAAAGCAGGTTGCTGCCAAGAAAAATGCCACCTGAAAGTTTTGCTACTTGTGTTTCTGTGAAAAGGAAAATGGAAACATGTGCTGCTTGTGTGTTTAAAATGGACATACAGACTGTAAAAACTGAGCAATGATTGCCCTTGCCTTGTTGTGTAAAGTGCTTGAAAACTGTTAAAAGCTGCACATTTCCAAATAAAAGTATTTGTGGACTTTATACAGTGTTTTCTAAGTGCTCTGAAAGTTTCAGTTGTGTACAGTGAAAACTGGGGGAGTAGCTAAGGAAAATGCCCCAGAACTGAGTGAAAATGCCTTAAAATGCTTGCCCCACTGAAATTGCCAGCTGAAAAAAAAAAGTGACAGTTTGCAGTTTAAATACTGCCTCCTTGACGATTGCCATGCAGGTGTGCGACTGAGAGAGAAAGAGAGAGAGAGAGAGAGAGAGCTCATTTGCATTGCATCATGTGATTGGTCCCAGTGAACCTAAGCCCCACCCTTGCTTGAGTCTTTGAGTAGTGGAACATTCGAGGAGGAGCAGCCCGCAGTGTGTGAGGCTCGAGTAGTGTGCAGTTCGTGCAGCAGCAGGAGGAATCACAGCAAAGCATTTCTAAACCAGCAAGTTTCCTACCTTTTTTGCAGTAAAACCTGGCTCAACCCGTATTCCGACTGACTGGAGAGTGATCGAGGCGACCATGGCTATGATTGGTGGGACTGCCAGCCTGTTTCAGCCCTGAGGCCTTCATTGAGTTGGCAGCAGGCCATATTTACATCAACGGTGAAAACCAGCTACTGCCTGTAAGTACCTTGAGCAAAAGTAAACTGACTGTAGTGCTAAAAGTTGGAAGACAGTGAGAATTGTAAAAGCAATGCAGCAAAAGTAACTGAGAGAGTTGTTGTGAACTTTCAAAATCTTGGACTGTGTATGTGTATATGTGTGTGTGTGTGTGTGTGTGTGTGTGTGTGTGTGTGTGTGTGTAAAAGTACTGTTTCAAAGAGAGTGAACTTTAAGACAAGTGATCCCTCTGGGCGAAAACAATTGTAGCAATGATAACAAGTAAAGTGAAGTTGTGCTTTGAGGAAATCAGTTGAAATGCAAAAGATCCAGCCAGAATCCTATCAATTTTAAACTAAGTGAAAAAAAAAATTTTTTTGCAGTCGCCATGTTGGGGTGTAGCCAGCAACGTAAACAATGCAGTGCCATTTTAGACCAATATTTTCAAACCAAAGCAACGTTTCAAAAGGTTTTTGCTAATTGTTGTGGAATACAAATACAACAGCCAGGCAGCCTGTTAATAAACTGTTCCAATGTGTGTTAAAGCCAAATTGTCATATGATTGCAAAAGTAGCGATTTTGGGACTTGTGTGTTTAATTTGCAGAACATGGCACATCAGCAGCCCCCTTACTACCCACTCCACACCAGGGCGTGGGTAGCCCAGTAAGAACAAGAGTTAGCTAATTTTGGGCATATTTATGACTGTGAATCAGCACCTTCCGAGGTGGCTTTGCTTAATTTTCCAATTAATGTGTGTGTTGTGTGCCTGAAGCCAGGGAGAGATGTATTGCCAATTCCACATTGCACAGATTGCTGAAAACATTTTGGAATGAGCAAGTCAGGTGGCATGATGGTAGCTAGAACAAAGCACATCTATTTAGCTCCACTTGGATATTGACAGGGGACCCTGTCGTATCAGAACAGCAGCAGGCTGGGTGCAGTCAGAGAGACCCCATACAGTTTGTTAAGGAGGTCTTGGAAAATGTGTGTGCAGAGTCTATGCAAGGGCAAGCAGAAGTTGAATGTTCCACGCCACGGAGTGTGGAGCTAGATACTGCAACTGCAAGCTCAGCAGGTCCTTGGGTGGAAGGCCCAAGTCCAAGCATTGTGGGAGAGTCTGAGGTGGAGGAAGCATGTTGTTGGCAATGCCTCTGAGGACAGTAGAGAATGGACAATTTTTGGGCCTGCTGCAACTATCAGATCCTGGGCAGAATGTGTGGAAGAAGAAGAAGCTTTAATGGCTGCATTGGGACCTGGTGAGTCACCATTGACATTGGCTTCTATGTAGCCTCCTGATGTCTGTGTGGAGAAAGGTTTCAGAAATGTGCCCCTAAGTGCAGAGATGGACTACTTCTACTCTGCACTATGTGCCAAAAGCTGGCTCAACCAGGACTGGCTACCCCCAAGCAGTGCTTCTGGATTGGAGTTGGTCAAAAGCAGCAAAGAAGAGATAATTATTCGTAGGCATGCTGTGACCAAGTATGGACATTCAGAACCTTTCTTCTCACACCAAATATGGGATGAAATTGAGAAAAACAGGCATGCCTGACTGTGGGAGGAAGCTTGTGCCAACCCGCATCCTAGAGTATGTAACCTCCCTACGAATGGGGGTTGCCAAAAAGTCTTCCTTGAGCTTGCCTAATGCCCACTGCCAGGCTGGTGTCCTGCGTTTTAGCAGTATAATTGTGATTACCGGAACCTGTATAGCCTCTGTGTACTGTCTCTTTAAGAGCTGCCTGATTGCAGCATAAGTAATCTGAGAGGGAGCTCTGTTGAAAGATGTAACTATTTGCTGAAAATCATTTAGAATGATAATGATAATGTAGTTTGTCTAACCTGCCTTGTTTATAGCAAGGACTGTTTTTTTTGTCTCCACTATCTTGGTCCTGGACTGCAAATTGAACCAATCAGTTCTGGTGGGACCTAAAATGTAGTTGGACTACAGGAGCTGTATGGAGTCAAAATCTGTAGGAATTGTAGTTTTGAGCTTTTTGCACTTTTTTTGCAACTGAAGGGGGAGCTCTTGCTTTGACTGACAGCCAAATCAGCCAACCAAACCTTTTGGATCTGAGGGAATTCCCCAAGCTGCCTACTGTTTAGGGCAGTTCTGAGCTGGGAAGTGAAATGAGAAGAGCTCAAGCATATTTTTGGGCAGCAATCCTGAGTGGATTCACATGGGAGAACTGTGAAAAGGCTGAGTTTTTGGCTTTTATGTCTGCCTGCTGCTCCTGAGAGGGAGAGAAGAGAATTATTTTGGACTAAAGCCAAGTTTGTGTGACTAAAGTAAGCTATTGAAGTGGGCCAGGCTCAACCTGAAGAAGATAGAATATTTTGCTGAATGCGATCGGTCTGTCAGGAGTTCCAGCTACCCCTAAGCTCCCAGTGTGTGCAGAGACTTTGCAATTGTGACCGGGGAGCGCTTTGCCTGGTACAGTAGAATTCTCTTACATGTAAATATGCTGTGAGCTGCTAGTGGGTCGTGAGTTAGTTCCCCACTGTGTGATCTGTGTTCTGCTTGCTGTAAGCTGTATTCAGCCCAAAACGGACTGCATCCGAATTTGTCTCCATGCAGTCTGGGCCTTGCCAGACTGGCCCAGCCAGACTACCCACTGCACAGAGAAGCCATCGACGAGAGACCTGCCTGGGGATCAACCTCCTGATCCACACTTTAACAGGAATGCCTCTGCAACTCGTGTGGGCCCTGCTTCTCCTGGCATTCCAGATCAATCACCTGCAGTCTCGATTTTCATCCAGCCTGTGTCCAGTCTTGGGTATCGTGAGTAAATACCAGGGCAGCTCCCTGCAACAACAGCTTAATCTGAGTGTGTCATCTGATTTTCTTGTTGTTTCATTTCCTTTACGAACTGAGCCCTCTGGCTCCAGATTACAAATATTGTGTACTGTGCATGTTGTGTTTTCCATCACAGGGCCCCAACCAGCTGCTACACCGGCAAACCCCGGGCAACAGTCCTGACTAGCCCATCTCTTCTCCACCTGAGTACCCAGAGGTGTGACAGTGTGGGGAGACTCAAAGCGCATGCATAACTGCTTGATTGATATAACCTTTAAGCTAATTAACCTGATTTTGCCCCTCCCTTATTCAAGTCCCCTGAATAAATCAGATCTAACTTTTTCTGCATGTAATCTGACTGTGGTTCCAGTTTGTGCTCAAAGTACTGTACTGTTGCTATTTTCTGTGCATAACCTTGTTTTACAGGGGGTCCCCAGGGTCGAGCCAGAGGAACCAGCCCTGGTGGTAAGTGCCAACAGTGTGGTGGTAAGTGCCAACAGTGTGGGTACTTGCGTAGTGTACCAGGGGTACTGTGAAAATGATTATTGTACAGTGTTCAGGCCACTAGAGGGGAAAGAGGGGAGTTGCAGTGTCCCGGAGGGCTGTACCCAGGTTAGCTTGACCACTACCAACCCAGACCTCCGGGTGGAGGCACCCATTTCAGAACTCAGGCCCCTTAACCTTCTACTAGCCAAGCAGGCAAGGGTAGTAGCCCTTGGGATAGTGCCACCTAGGGGTTACATCTTGGAGGCTCACCGCTGGGATTTTGTGTCTTCTAGTGGCCGAAATTATGAATTATTGTCAAACATAAATGGCTACCCCAACAGAAGTGGCTGTGCACCAGTTGGTGGGGTGGTGTACAGGGCAGGAGATTAACCCTCACAGTGCCCTGCTTGTATTGGATATTCCCCTGAACATTGGTAAAGACGCTGTAGAAGGAGTACTTTCCAAAGTTGAATGTTTAACAAATGCTGTGGTGGTGGGGCGACAGGCTGATTTGTCTGCCCAGACTTTCATGGCATTAGTAGAGTGTAGTAACCCAGTGGACAGTTCCAAAGTGCCATGGACTATTGCCCCAGAAGGGGCACCAGCCACCTGGAGAGTGATAACTAGAGATAGTAAAGACCCCGGGGAGGATGAGCTCCCCCTATTATCTGAGACTTTTGAGAAGAAATTTGCTAAGTTGTTGCTGGAGGAAGGGAAAACCGTAGAGGACTTTAAGAAACTATTCCTGCCACCTGGGGTTGTTCCCTCCCCAACACCCCCTCCCACTCCAGCACCTGTTACTGCCACACCTTCTGTGCCCATGACAATGCTGGCCCCTATATCTGTACCTGCCATTAGTCACGACTCCTACCGAAGGCTGAGAATCTTCTCGGGCACCCTCCCCACCCCCCAAGGGGAGGATGACTGGCAGACCTGGATAGACTATGTTGCCCCTCTAGTACTTGAATGGCAATGCTCAGAAGCAGAGAAACAAAAGAGGTTGAGTGACAGCCTTCGAGGTCCTGCTCTGGCTACCATCTGTGGTAAGTGGGCCAATAACCCCAAAGCAACTGCACAGGACTATCTTGATGCATTGGAGAATGTGTATGGGAGCCTGGATTCAGATGAGGACCTGTGGTGGAAATTAAAAAATGCCCAGCAGTACTCAGCGGAGCCATTGTCTGTGTATGTACCTTGGCTTGAAAAGCTGCTACAAGAGTACCTCAGAAAGGGTAGTTTGCCATCAAATGGATTAGATCGAACTGTGCTGGACCGGATCCTTAAGTCTGCTCTATTTTCAGAATTGTTACTGCTTCAGTTGCACCTTGCCAACTGACTGGAATCGCCCCCCTCTTATGACGAGTTAATGAAAGAAATTCGGGGGGTTTGGCAAAGGTGCCCCAAGGGGGGAGTTTCACCAATATCTGCTGCTACTGCACAAGTGACAGAGAGTGATCATCCAAGTGGGGTTCGGGGCAAACGTTGGCACCTGACAAGCACTCTGACAATGCAAAGGACTTCCCACCCTGGGCCCAGTTTTGGAAAGATGAGCTACTAAAGGAAGTCCGAGAGTTGAAGACAGGCTCCTCTGCAAGGGTTTACCCCATGGAACAAGATTCTGGTCCCTTTCAGGATGTGACTGCCATGGGGGTTGGGGTGCACCCTCGGACATCCGCTACCGAGGATAGCTCCCAGGCTGAAATCAAATAATTGACTGCCACCCTAAAGGAACTATTGAGACATGTTGCACCCCTCTCACTGCTGCAAGCAGATATTCAACCCCAATCCCTTGCTACTACTTCAGTTCCTCATGCAATGTTCTCTCCAAGGATGACCCAGGAGTCTATCATTTGTCACAACTGTGGAAAGGATGGCCATATGAAGAGGGAATGCTAGTCTCAGAAAGACTTAGAGAAAGTGGTGAACCAGCTGCAAGGAGAGCTTCAGAAAACTAATCGGTGGTCAAGAGGTGCACGAAATGACCGAGTGAAAGCTTCGGACATCCTAACTCAAACCCCTTTGTGGCTAAATCATCCATCCAGGCCTCTGCTGCTGTCCCTTCAGACTGGTCCAAAATAGTAGGCCCTTCAATGGAGACTACCGTGGCTGTGAATGGTATTCCTACTCGGGCTGGGCTGGACAGTGGGTCGCAAGTGACCATTGTATTTAAGCACTGGTATGGCAAACACTTATCTGTTGTGCCCTTACAATCCCTGGAAGGCATACATGTGTGGGGGCTGAGCGACAAGTCTTATTCCCGCCTAGGATATGTCCACCTCTGGTTGTCATTTCCTGCAGCTGTAACTGGTGTAGAGGAGCAAGTCGAGACACTGGCCTTAGTGTGTCCCCCTACTGGACTGTATGATGAGGTTCCCCTGTTAATTGGGACCAACGCCCATATGTTTGGGAGACTGGCACAACTCTGTTGTGAGAAACAAGGGCGACAGACTGGGAGGGTCCTAAGAATTCCCGCTCTGATCAAGAGGGTCTAGGATTTGCAACAGAACCCCAAGGGAGTGGACCAGGATGAACCTGTAGGGGTCGTGTGGAAGAAGGATCCCCATACTATGGTACTGGCCCCTAACGCCCAGTGTACCGTTTGAGGGGAGGTCTGCCTCTGCAAATTTGTCAAGAACAAAATACTGATGTTGGACGTGCGTACAGGCTATGAAAATTGCTGGAAGGATTAGTGGTTAAGCCCAGCAACTTGCCAGCTCATGCTTATGCCTATGCACGACGAGTGATGGTCCAGGTTCATAATGTGTCAGATCGGGAGATCCGGGTGAACAGAGGATGCACCCTAGCTATGGTACACTGTGTAGACACTGCCATGTTGCCCAGCAACAAGCACCCTGGCAAGACAGATAGAGTGACTCTCGACTTGTTTGATTTTGGTGACTCCCCGTTGCCAGCTGAATGGAAGACTAGAATTAGCCAGAAACTTGCCCAGAGAGATCAAGTGTTTTCGTTGAAGGAATGGGATGTGGAATGTGTCCAGGGTGCTGAGCATCACATACGCCTGCACGATGAACAGCCATTTGGAGAGGGGTCTCGACGCCTAGCCCCTGCAGACATAGATAATGTGAGAAGACACTTGCAGGAAATGCTCACGGCTGGTGTGATACAAGAATCCAGGTGCCCATATGCTTCTCCCATTGTGGCTGTGCATAAGAAGAACGTATCTGTGAGAATGTGTGTTGATTATCGAACTCTGAATCGGTGGACCATCCCCGATCAATACACCATGCCCCGTATATAAGATGCTCTGGATTGTTTGAATGGGAGCAAATGGTTCTCAGCGTTGGATCTTCGCAGTGGATATTACCAGAGTCCAATGGCTCCGGAGGACCATGAGAAGACAGCCTTCACCTGTCCTTTGGGGTTTATGAATTCCTGAGAATGCCACAGGGGATATCGGGTGCACCAGCCACCTTCCAGTGACTGATGGAACGAGTGGTGGGAGACATGAATTTGCTGGAATGCCTGGTGTACTTGGACAATGTCATTGTGTTTGGGAGCTCCCTAGGGGAACATAAGAGTCAACTGTTCAAAGTACTAGACCGACTGGAAGATTTCGGCCTCAAGCTGTCCATTGACAAGTGCCAGTTTTTCCAAACCTCTGTGAAGTATGTGGGGCACATAGTGTCTACAGAGGGGATAGAGACTGATTCTAGTAAAGTTGAAGCCTTGACTGCTTGGCCCCAGCCCCACAATTTGAAAGAACTACAATGTTTTCTGGGATTCTGTGGCTACTACCGCCGGTTCATAAAGGACTATTTCAAAGTGATTTGGCCACTCTTGAATCTTACCCAGTGTTACCGTCCTACCAATCGGAAATACAAAAAAGGGGCCATCAAAGAACCAGACAAAGCATATTTCCACCCAGGTGAACTTTTCAGGTCCCGTTGTACGCCTGACTGTGAAGCAGCTTTCCACAAAGTCATATACCAGCTCACCCATGCCCCTATCCTCGCTTATGCCAATCCCACCAAACCCTATGTGCTGCATACTGACGCCAGTCTGCAGGGCATAGGAGCTGTACTGTATCAAGACCATGAGGATGGCTTGAGACCAGTGGCATTTGCCAGTAGGAGCTTGACCCTGTCAGAGCGAAACTACCCTGTGCACAAGTTGGAGTTTCTTGCATTAAAATGGGCCAATGTCGACCAGTTTCATGATTACCTCTATGGGGCGAAAATATTGGTGAGGACTGGCAATAACCCATTGACCTATGTACAGACTTCAGCTAAGTTAGATGCCATGGGTTACCGGTGGCTTTCTGCATTGTCAACACATGATTATGCTGTTGAATACAGACCGGGCCTGAATCATATTTGTGCTGATGCCCTATCCCGGAGGCATATTTCAAAGAGTGACTGGGTCAGGCTGTCTGAACCTGACATCTGAGCATTGTGCCAAAAGTTTGACAGAAATGAACAGATGTCTACAGACAGATCAGACTGCTTAGTGGATTGCTTGGGCCCCTCTGACACCTGCATACCGGCTGCATATTGCCACTTTTCTGCTCTAGATATTAGTGCACTACCTCAGTTTGACAATGACAGCATTCAGTGGGCTCAATCCCTAGATCCTATGATTCAGCCAGCACTTGATGCCCTTCGTGCAGGAAAAGATGTGTCCAAGTTGCACTCCTCTGATCTGCGAACCACTTTATTGCTTAAAGAAGGCCCTAGGTTGAAGCTGCTTAATCAGTTGTTGTATAGAGAGACAGTAGATCAGAGTGGCCAAATAGACAAGCAACAGTTGGTCCTGCCCACAGCCTTCAAAGATTTAGTACTGAGGTCCCTCCACAATCATATGGGCCACCTCAGTATCGACCAGACCCTTGACCTAGTACAGTCTCGATTCTACTGGCCCAAGATGGGAGCCGATGTTGAGCATCATGTAAGGACTTGTAGTCACTGCCTGCAGAGAAAAGCCCTGCCTCAGAGGGCTGCCCCCCTTGTCAACATTACTACCAGCACCCCAGTGGAACTAGTCTGCATAGACTTCTTGAGTTTAGTGCCTAATCAGCGAAACATTGGCAATGTGTTAGTGGTTACAGACCATTTCACATGGTATGCACAAGCTTTTCCCACCAAAGATCAAAAAGCATCTACCGTGGCCAAGGTGCTAGTGGAAAATTTCTTTGTCCACCGTGGTGCCCCCCAGTGAATTCACTCTGATCAGGGCCGGGACTTTGAGAGTTGGCTAATCAAAGAAATGCTCTGTCTATGGGGGTGCGAAAGTCAAGAACCGCCCCTTATCACCCACAGGGGGATCATCAACCAGAATGCTTTAACCACACCTTACTAGACATGCTAGGCACCCTCCACCCAAAAGATAAGCATAAATGGAGCCAGCAGATTAGCACCTTGGTACACGCATACAATTGCACGAGGAATGATGCTACTGGGCTCTCTCCCTACCACCTCATGTTCGGGAGAGAGGCCCAGCTGCCTGTTGATGTCTGTTTTGAGGTTTCTTCTGATAAGGTCCGAGCCAAAGATTACCTGCAATATGTACAAAAACTGAAAGCTCAATTGAACCATGCCTATCAATTGTCCCAGACAATGGCTGCCAAACAAAATCTAGCCAACAAAGAGAGACATGATAGAAAAGTAAAGGCTCAAGAGCTTAGGCCTAGAGACCACGTGTTGTTGCAAAATTTAGGATTGCATGGTAAACACAAAATTGCTGATCGATGGCACCATCTTCCCCATGTCGTAGTTGGAAAGCTGGATGATTTGCCAGTGTACAAAGTGCACCCAGAGAATTACTCCAAAGCTGTCAAGACCATGCACCGTAACCACTTGCTACCTGTTGGTCAAGTTACAATTGAGGCTGAACCCACCGAGATTGATTCCCCTGGACTAGCGACTTGTGCTTCTACAAGAAAGAAACAGAGTCAGCCTGCCCCCGTGGTTGTCGATTTAAGACTTCCCCCACAGCAGGCCCAGAATTATAGTGACTGCCAGTCTAACTTGGATGACAGTGAGAGTAATAATGCCTATTAACCCTCATATGAACCTAGTCAGTTGTTTCATGGAAATCCCTATGTTGAATTATGGGGATGAAGCTGGGCCTTCTTGACTGCCTAAAGCCCCGGCATCATCCTTGGAGCCAATGCTCCCTGAAGGTGAAGTGCAAAGTATCACGTCTGAGGATGCTGAGTCTTTCTGTATCATGGAACTGTATGATTTTCCTGAAGGAGAGGCTGATAGTATGAGTCTTTCTGGTGACATGCCAGAACTTGAGGAATACTATGAGAGTGCTGACAACCCCCCTTCAGTGCCAGAGTGTCTTCAAAATGAGCCAAGTGTTGTAGAAACAGAGACTACAGAGCAAGGGGCTGACAGTGCTCCCAGCTTGGACATCCCCCCTTCATGCAGAGGCACCCCTCACAAGTGATGAAAGCTCCAAGACCATTGCTGAAAGTACAGAGACTGTGGTTGTTCATGCCAGAAAGACTGGCTGAGCTGTCAAGCCAGTGGTGCGCTTCAGTTACGATTCCCCAGGGAGGCCAGTGGATTTGCCTCTCAATGTAGTCCACAAAGGTGTTAATGTCTCTCAGAGCTCACTGCCCAAATTGAGATTGACGGCCCATTTCAGGTTACTTGTTCTGCCCTCTCACTATGGTGCCCCTGCCCTATCCAGCCCCAGGTTAGCTGATAGGGAAGGGCCCCCTCTTGCATTGTTTAGAGTACAAGAAATTATTACATGATTCTGTATAGTAATGTTCAATTTATCTGTGTGAAATATGCATAATGTCTTGTCAGAATGGAAATGATATAGTGGAGTACATTGAAATGTATAGTAAAGTGAAAAGTTATGCCAATTGATGAATCAGATAGTACTTGTATAGTATACTAATGGTATAAATGTCTTGTATATGTTGCATTTTCAATGTTATGATGGTACAGACTTGATGCGGACACCAAGTTTTCTCAGGCAGGAAAGGGTGTAACCCCCCTACAAATGGGGGATCCCAAAAAGTCTTCCTTGAGCTTGCCTAAATGCTCACTGCCAGGCTGGTGTCCTGCATTTTAGCAGTTTAAATGTGATTACCAGAGCCTTTATAGCCTCTGTGTACTGTCTCTTTAAGAGCTGCCTGATTGCAGCATAAGTAATCTAAGAGGCAGCTCTGTTGAAAGATGTAACTATTTGCTAAAAATCATTTAGAGGAATAATGATAATGTAGTTTGTCTAACCTGCCTTCTTTATAGCAAGGACTGGTTTGTTTGTCTCCACTATCTTGGTCTTGGACTGCAAATTGGACCAATCATTTCTGGTAGGACCTAAAATGCAGCCGGACTACAGGAGCTGTCTGGAGTCAAAATCTGTAGGAATTGTAGTTTTGAGCTTTTTGCACCTTTTTTGCAACTGAAGGGGGAGCTCTTGCTTTGACTGACAGCCAAATCAGCCAACCAAACCTTTTGGATCTGAGGGAATTCCCCAAGCTGCCTACTATTTAGGGCAGTTCTGAGCTGGGAAGTGAAATGAGAAAAGCTCAAGTGTATTTTTGGGCAGCAATCCTGAGTGGATTCACATGGGAGAACTGTGAAAAGGCTGAGTTTTTGGCTTGCATGTCTGCCTGCTGCTCCTGAGAGGGAGAGAAGAGAATCATTTTGGACTAAAGCCAAGTTTGTGTGACTGAAGTAAGCTACTGAAGTGGTCCAGGCTCAACCTGAAGAAGACAGAAGATTTTGCAGAATGCAATCGGCCTGTCAGGAGTTCCAGCTACCCCTAAGCTCCCAGTGTGTGCAGAGACTTTGCGATTTTGACCAGGGAGCGCTTTGCCTGGTACAGTAGAATTCTCTTACATGTAAATGTGCTGTGAGCTACTAGTGGATCGTGAGTTAGTTTCCCACTGTGTGAACTGTGTTCTGCTTGCTGTAAGCTGTATCCAGCCCAAGACGGACTGCATCTGAATTTGTCTCCATGTGGTCTGGGCCTTGCCAGACTGGCCCAGCCAGACTACCCACTGCACAGAGAAGCCATTGACGAGAGACCTGCCTGGGGATCAGCCCCCTGCTCCACGCTTGAACAGGAACAACGCCTTTGCGACTCGTGTGGGCCCTGCTTCTCCTGGCATTCCAGATCAACCACCTGCAGTCTCAATTTTCGTCCAGCCTGTGTCCAGTCTTGGGTATCGTAAGTAAATACCAGGGTAGCTCCCTGCAACAACAGCTTAATCTGAGTGTGTCATCTGATTGTCTTGTTGTTTTATTTCCTTTATGAACTGAGCCCTCTGGCTCTGAATTACAAATATTGTGTACTGTGCATGTTGTGTTTTCCATCACAGGGCCCCAACCAGCTGCGACACCGGCAAACCCCGGGCAACAGTCCTAGCTAGCCCATCTCTTCTCCATCTGGGTACCAAGGGTGTGACAGTGTGGGGGGACTCAAAGCACATGCATAACTGCTTGATTGCTATAACCTTTGAACTAATTAACCTGATTTTGCCCCTCCCTTGTTCAAGTCCCCTGAATAGATCAGATCTAACTTTTTCTGCATGTAATCTGACTGTGGTTCCAGTTTGTGCTCAAAGTACTGTACTATTGCTATTTGCTGTGCATAACCTTGTTTTACAGGGGGTCCCCAGGGTCGAGCTAGAGGAACCAGCCCTGGTGGTAAGTGCAAACAGTGTGGGTACTTGCATGGTGTACCAGCTGTATTGTGAAAGTGATTATTGTACAGTGTTCAGGCCACTAGAGGGGAAAGAGGGGGGTTACAGTTTCCCGGAGGGCTGTGCCCAGGTTAGCTTGACCACTACCAACCCTAATCTCTGGGTGGAGTCACCCGTTTCAGAACTTCGGCCCCTTAACCTTCTACTAGCCAAGCTGGCAGGGGTAGTATCCCTTGGGATAGCGCCACCTAGGGGTTACAAGTAAATAAGTGGGTCCAAATTAAAGTGTGTAAGGAGAGATTGCAATTCTGGAAGCATGGCAGGACTTTGCTGATTGACTCTATAAGAACTGTGGACAAGTCTGACCAAGAGACATTCTACAATGTTTCTATGGTGCGTCCAAATGGGGAAATAGTATATGCCCCACATCCTGAGTGGTACTACCCCTGAATGGTGCCACTCATGTAAAATTGTGCCTTCTTGCCAAAAGTGAATGCAGTGATGCCAGCCCAGCAATCTGCTACTTAAGAGGCAGCAACCCAGGATGAGGTGCCTTTCTTCTGGTGATTCAGGCTTGGCTCCAGCAGCATCCAGGTTCATCTGCAGCAACATGCAGGTTCGTCACCCAGCAATCAGAGAAGATTTCAAGTCCAGGTCCAGTAAAAGGTTATGGAAGCACCTGATCCTAAGATTTCGTCTACCCAGCAGCTGAAGATCATCAGGCTGCAGGTCCAGAGAGGTGATGTTGACATCCATTTGTTGCCTAGAAACTGGTAAGGTACTTTTTTTTTATTTAATTTGACTGTTTTCCTGCAATTGAGGATGTTCTTGGAACTTCATTCACCTAATAGACTTCTGTCTGGACTGCAGTGCTAGCAGGTTGTTTAAGGCAGACTCTATTTGTAGTGCCTTGCGCACTCTGGACTCTTCCCTAGATTTCAGACAACTGCAGGCCCCCCCCCCCCCAATGTTTTGTAAATGCTTTTGTATTTTCTATTTTGTACTTTCATAGAAAATCCTTTTGAAAATGCTGTTTGAGCTTGTGCAGTATCCAGTGGGAGGGTTGTGGTCACTGTTTTTGGTTTTACAGGTTGTGCTGTGTGCAGAATGTGCTATTGCAATGTTTGCTTTTTCAGGTGTTCCTGAAAGAAGACAAGAAGACCAGTAGAGGATTTTTGGAACGCATCAGAGTCCTCTGTTGTGTAGAGTTGTTAGGCTTTGTGAAACTGTAGTACAATGTCTAACCATTTTTGCTTTGTAGGAGTAAAGTTACTTGTAGTTTGTAGATTTTAGAAAATGTAATGTTCTGCGTGTTTCTAAAGTGGGCTACAGTTTGGTGTAAAATGTTTTTTTCTTAGATTTGGGCACCAGGGAGGTAGCATAGGTCAGATAGATTTTCCCTAGAGGGCTGGTGGGAAGGCAGGTTGGTGGTCCTGATTCTGGGTAGGTGTCACCAATGTTGTCTTTTAGGACATGCTTCAGGCAGTTTGTTAGAGCCACTGAGAACCCATAGATAGGACAGTAGTAGGATAGGAGCTGAAGTTTCTTCACTGGCCTCTATCCTTTAGTGTTACTTGCCTGTGCCCAGCACATGGTAGGGGAGGACTTGCACAACCTCCCCATAGGGAGCACAGAGATAGGATGGCCTTGTACTAGACCGTGTTCTTGCTGTGGATTGCCAGTGGTCTGGTAGTGGTGTGTGTAACCACACAGTCCCCTGTAATTACTAGAATCCTATCAGAGTTAGTGTTAAGCAGGTAGCAGGCAGCTGGTAGGGAGCTCATTTGGGGCTTCTTACACAATGACATCATTGTTTACTCAGCTAGCCTGAGAGAATTAAGCAATAAGGCATGACCAAGGGTTATGTTAATGGTCTGTTAATCACCTTCTAGGGCTGTACTGTGGCATGAGGTGTAGCCGAATGTCACATGCCACAGAGGGTGATTAACTGACCATTAACATAATCCCTGGGAGTGCCTTATTGCTATTATAATAAAAAATGTTTTAAACAGTGTTAAACCTTGTTCAGCATATGGCTAAGCTCTACATGTATGTTAATAAAAGATTAACATAAGGCTGTTAGAATGTTTGCAGCCAATCAAAAAGCTCCATTTCTCAGACCCTTTTTATAATAATGATTATGTCATTCGGAACTCTCGCAGCAGCATAACCCTGTCTGTGTTACAGATGTTCTGGGGAGCTTAGAATGTTGAAGTGTTAGTCAGTTGTTAGAGGTGAGAGTGGCAGAAGGTCTGCCAGTGGGCTCTGAGTTGAGAGCCCAGAATTTCTCATCGTAGTGTGGAGTACAATATCCAGCTTCCTGTGAAGTGGTGGAGACCTTTCTACAGCAGGATTTCCTGATTTCTATTCCTAGTGAAGTGGAAGGAACTGCTTATTTCCCAGTGGGCTCAAGGGGCAATCCCCTGAAGATTCTTGTTTGTTTACAGCTGCCTATGGAAAGGACTTGTGTGAGACTATTTCTGACATGCTATCCAGGAAAAAGTGTCATGTATTTGCTCCCTGCCCAGTGGAAGGAGTGACTGGTCAGTAAGAACTGTTTTCTCTAGGAGACAAGGTCGCCACAGTTTTTAGGGGATTTGTTTCTGGGTTGTGTGTTCCCTTAGAGTAGGCTAGATCACACCCTTCAGTGCCCCTAGTCCACCTAGGTGCATTGAAGAAATGCCCTGTTCACCCCAGTGCGCGAAAGGGATTTAGGCTTCACCCCAGTGTGTGAAGAAATTGCTTCATGTCCACCCAGGTGTGTAGAAGAAAATATTTGTAGTCCACCCAGGTGTGTGGAGGAAAATGTTCATTGTCCACTGAGGTGTGTGGAAGAAAAATGTTAGTAGTTCACCCAAGAGATTGAAAGGTTTGGGTGTGTGGTTAGACCACATATGTACACCAGTTTTGGAAATGGAAGATGTTTGTTTCTTGAACTGTACTGCATGCAAGGAGAGTTCAGGGCTGCTGTACCTGTTTGGCATTGATCAACCCATGGGGGTCCACTCTTGCTTTGAAGTTTACCATCTGTAAAATAAAGCCATACTGCACAATCCCAGTTCCTGTTCTGGACATTCTGATTATTGCTTCTGGGGTGGAGTTACTGGGGCCTCCTCAGCAGTTTAGATCTAGCACATGCCTAGCATCCTCTACCCTGGACCTGGTTGTGATTTATAAAGGTTCATGTCTTTGGTTCTTGTACCCCCGCCCTCTTCTTCTATAAATGAGCCTTGTGCACATCCTAATGCCAAGGATGGTACCAACCTTTGAAAAGTTAATGTTATGCCAAATAGGGGTACTAGTACAGATTTAAATTGGGGGGGGTCCAACGTACTATAAGTGGCATGGGGATTACATTTGTGTTAATATGGACACATAATTCCCATCTCTCTGCCTGTTTCCCTTTCCCGGTGCAGTTTTTATCCTCTTTCTCTAAGTCCCTCTGCAGTTAAAACCCCACAGCACTTAGGCTAATTTCTCTTCACGGAGTTGCACAATTGCTATGTCCGACTCACTACACTTGTGGTAAGTGCCCTTGTATACTCCCTAGTGCCTCACAACCTTGAAGTTTCCTTCCTGTCTCTGAGCACCTATATAAGACACTTCTACTGTGCCTCCATTTGGTTCATGCCCCTCTTACTACAAGGTAAGCAACCACTGATATAAAACACCGAAAAGCACTTAACTCTACTTACATAACCACTCTTCCACTTTAAGTATTAAATAAAATACCTTGTTCGGTGTTGGCTAGCTGCTATGTTCTCTCCTCTTTCAGATCGTTCAGCCTGTGTCATCTAAAGCCCTGTCTGCAACAAAATAGCAGCAGATGAAACATTGTCTGGGGCCCTCCCCAGCTTCCCGAGAGACAGGTAAGAGGAGGGTTCCTCCCCACCAGGAGGCAGGGCTGGCTAGATAGTCGCACCTTCAGGGGAGGGACCATCAGGCTGCCCACAGGGCAGGGGATTCAAGTGTTGGAGGGGGAATGAGGGGTTAAAAAAAGCCAGGCCTGGGGCTCCCCCTCATGTTTTCTGAAGATTAGGAAATGTGGCACTTGAGAACTGCAGTACAGTATTGTCACAGTAAGATTTGGTTCCCAGAAAACTATCAGGTTTAACAAATATTAACCACAAAAACTTGCCAAGGAGCTGCAGTCATTTTATGCAGAGTTACTGGCAGGGTTTCTGTGTGTCAACAGCTTGGCACTAGTTTCATGTTTTAGCAGGCAGTGTCAAATTAAAATAAAAAAAAAACTAGTTAGAAGCAGCATGCACAAATGAGGCTGGATAGCTTGGGGGGGGGGGTTGCAGAGTAAGCTGTGAAATTGAAAACCCCTCAGACTGGGGTTCAGATCCCTTGACCCTCACTTGTAGACTCTAACCATGAGAAACAGCCACTCAGAGACACACTGGATGTGCGCTGTTCAGCGGAAAAGGGATCAGTGGTGGTTCAAATCAGATTCAGGCTTTTGCCACTTAACTGCCTGTGCTCTCTGGAGCATCTAGGAATAACCTTGGGTTTAATATGCTTTTTTCATTGTCACTGACATGGCAGCTGGCAGGACCATGCACACACAGTTGGTCTGTCCAATAAAAGTATATATTGTATAATATAAAAAAAAATCAAAGGGAAGGGGATAGGACTGGGGAAGCCTGTCATTAATGGGAGAAGACATGGCATGATTAACTCTTCTCTTTGGCTGGCAGCAGTTTGTCACTGCAGTTCCTGCCTATGTCCACAATGCTGAGTAAGAAGCCTGCCAGCTCACAGACCCAGGCAGCCAAGGCCCTTGAACAACAGCTGCAGGTGAAGTATGCAAAAAAGGGGCAAGCATGGTTGAATGCTTGTTTACTGGGGACATCTCCACCTGACTTGGCATCGCCAGTGGAGAAACTGAAGCACATAGTAGACAAGGCTGAGCCTCCAGCTGAAACTATGGCCAGCCTGAACAAACCAGGTAAAAGGCATCAGGTTAAAGTTAATGAAGTCTCAGAAGAAGAATTTCAAGAAAAAGTGTTATGGGTCTTTAGAAAAAAAAGCCCCACAGCACCCCACAATGCTGGTTCCAAACCCTGATCTCAATCCAGAACCACAGTCCATGCCGGTCCCACTAGAACTGGAGACAGTGGTCATAGATGACCAACAACTCAACCAGCAGAACCAATTAGGCTGACCTGGGAGCACAAGGCAGGATGACATTGTCTGAACAGAAGCTTGACAGACTGTTAGAGGCTCTAACGGGCCTCACAGTTGTCATGCGGGGTCAGCCTCAGCAGATGACAGCTGGGCTGGTAGGGGTGGGACGAGCTCGCCTTCTAGGTAGAGGGACACATCCCCGTGAACCCCGAATAATTATCTTAGTATTGCTGAACCAGTGGGGTCTTACCTGATGGACAAAGTCAAACAGCAAATCCGCACCAGGGAGTACATAGATATCTTCTCCCTACTCAACCAGCCCATGAGATGTGGCTGCACTGGTTGCAGATTATATGGCATGGTGTCCCACTGAAGGCGTGACTTTCTTGCACCATGCCAATGGCTGCCCAGTAACAGCTTATCAGTTCTGTCATGTACTAAGAAAAACAGTACAGGGAGTGGGCCAGGATCCATCGGTGCTCAATACCCATTCCTTCCTACCCATTGAAGCAGCCTCATCCGCTAGAGTCTGGGGATGTTTGGCTGAAGAGATACAGGCCCTGGGAAGGTGGACGTCTAAGGCCTTTTTGAGGTATTTAAGGACTCATTTGTTTTAACGTTCTTTTTCCTTTTATTACGAGTACCCCTGATGGATCCAAGATGGTTTGGATGTGCAGTCATTCCTTCATCCATTGGGTGGCAGACAGAACAACATGTCGAGTGGTGGTGGTAGGGGAGGGAGAACCTGTTAGCTCTCACAACAAGGTACATCTCCAGTGGGGCTGGAGCAGTGGGGGATGCGATAGGTGGGCCTCCTTCTCAGCTTGGAGGCTGCAGCACAATTGGGGAAGGTGTCAGACATGATTGTGGTGTATCTAGGTGGCAACAACCTGGGTCAGCAAAAGACAGTTGATCTCTTGCTTCGGATGAAGGAAGACCTGCTATCCACGCAGGCATGTTGGGCAGGAATCAAGCTGTTTTGATCCCACATCATTCAGAGGTGTCAGTGGAGATACACAAAGGACTGCCAGGTCATGTACAATGCACATATCTGCATTAACAGAGAGATGATCAAAAAATGGAGAGCAATGAGTACTAATGCCCCTAGTCTGGGTAACAAGCTTCCTGAATTAGTGGCCTTGATGGAGGAAGAACATCTGGATATCGTGGCAGTCACAGAAACATGGTACACACAAAACCATGACTGGGACATAAACATACCAGGATACACTGTGTACAGGAGGGACAGGGAGGGTAAAAGAGGAGGAGGAGGTTCTACATAAGGGAAGGAATAAAAGCAACAGAACAAAAAGGTACACAGGAGGAGAAGAAGCACTGTGGGTAAATTTGGAGACAGGCAATGGCACCACATACGCCAGAGGGTTAGATACAGACTTCTCTCAGGGGAGGAAATGGACAGGGAAATGATAGAAAGTATACTTAGAATGGCAGAAAAGGGAGATATTGCTGATGGGTGATCTGAATATGCCAGATGTTAACTGGAGTGCAGTTGCAGCTGCCACTCAAGAGTGCAGTTATTCTAGATGCCCCTACAGGGGCATGCCTTAGACAACTAGTACTGGAGCCCACCTGAGAGGGAGCAATATTAGACTTGATTCTCTCAAATGGAGATGGTGAGAGGATTACAGATGTAGAAGTGGGTAGCCATCTGAAACTAGCGACCATCGAACAGTATGGTTCACAATAAACACAGCAATAGAGTCAAGCCATACAAGACAAAAGTACTGGACTTTAGGAGGCTGACTTTGCCAAAATGGGTGAGTGCCTAAGGAATGCACTAGCAAATGGGCAGGAAGGAGGGTGGAAGAACAATGGGGAATAATAAAACTGCCATCACAGAGGTAACGAGCCTGTGGAAGCAAAAGCAAATAAACAAAACAAGACGATGTAAGAAACCACTATGGTTCTCAAAGGAAGTGGCAGTGAAGGTTCAAGAGAAAAGAAAGCATCTGGAAGTACAAGGAATCGCAGAAGGAGCAGGACAGAGAACTGTATCAGTTAAAGCAAAAGGAGGCTGGGAAGGCAGTCAGAACAGCAAAGGCCCAAACCGAGGAAAAGATAGCCAACTCAGTTAAGAAGGGGATAAAACCTTTTATAGGTACATCAGGAGCCGAAGGAAGACCAAGGGAGGGATAGTGAGGCTTAATAAAGGGGAGGGAGGGTGGGCAGAGGGAGACTGTGAAAAGGCAGAGATACTAAACAAATATTTTGCTCAGTATTTACAAAGGAAGAGGGAGGTACATAAAACAAACAGTAGTAACACTCTGGATACAGAAGTGATACCGCCCATTTACAGAACAAAGGGTTCTGAAAGAACTTTAAAACTGAAGGTGGACAAAGCAATGGGGCCTGATGGGATCTCATCCCAGAATTCTAAAAGAACTAAGGGTAGAACTAGTGACACCACTGACTACCCTTTTAACAAATCATGGGAGGATGGGGTGGTACCCGAGGACTGGAGGAGGGCAGATGTGATTCCCTTCACAAAAGTGGGAGCAAGGCAGAAGCAGGAAACTATAGACCTGTTAGTTTAACCTCAGTGATAGGGAAATGATGGAATCACTTCTAAAGGAAAGAATTGTCTAGTATCTAGAGGCCAGAGGGCACAGGACCCTAGCAGCATGGATTCACAGCGGAAGGTCATGCCAGACTAATCTGATAGATTTCTTTGACTGGGTGACCAAAGTAGTAGATCAGGGAGGGGCTGTGACATGGCTTACCTAGACTTTAGCAAGGCATTTGACACAGTCCCACACAAAAGATTAATATGCAAGTTAGCCAGCCTGGGAGTGGGTCCCAAGATGACAGCCTGGTAAAGAATTGGCTGGAGAATAGGACACAGAGAGTAATAGTAAATGGAGTCCACTCAGAAGAAAGGAGGGTTACTAGTGGGGTACCGCAGGGTTCAGTATAGGACTGGTCCTCTCAATGTCTTTATGTTTACATTGCAGAAGGACTGAAGGAAAAGTATGTCTCTTTGCAGATGACACTAAGATCTGCAACAGAGTTGATGCACAGGGTGGGGTGGAAAGGATGAGAAAGGACTTGGCAAGGTTAGAGGAATGGTCAAATGTATGGCAGCTTAGATTCAATGCTAAGAAGTGCAAGGTAATGCACCTGGGAAACAAAACCCAGGGAAGAGTACACAATGGGGGTGAGATACTAACAACAATAAAATGGAAAGGACCTGGGGTAGTCATATCAGATGACCCAAAGACGGGCAAGCAATGTGAGAGGCAGCAAGGAGGGTTGGGGATACTGGGATGCATAGGAGAGGCATCACCAGTAGAAAACAGGAAGTTATTATCCTCTGTACAGACAGCTGGTGAGACCCCATCTGGAGTATTGTGTGCAGTTCTGGAGACCCAATTCCAAGAAAGACATAGACAGGATGGAAGCTGTCCAGAGGAGGGTACTAAAATGGTGCAGGGTCTGCACCGAAGACATATGAAGAGAGACTTAAGGAGCTTAATATGTATAGCCTCCGAGGAAAGAAGGAGAGGGGGACATGATAGAAACGTCAAGTACCTCAAGGGAATCAACAAAGTCCAAGAGGGTAGCATCTTTCAAAAAGAGGTGTGCAAGAACAAGAGGCACAATTTGAAAATAGAGGGGGCGGCTCAGAGGTAATTTAAGAAGTATTTTTTACAGAGAGGGTTGTGGATGCATGGAACGGCTCCAAGGAGGTTGTGGAGTCAAATCAGTGGTGGAATTCAAGCATGCATGGGATAGTCATAAGGCAGTTCTGGGGGATGGGGGTAGGAAGAAGTAGGCTGCTGGTTAACTAGGATCTGCAGCTTATCCAGTAGGTAGGGAAATGGGCAGACTGGGTGGGCCAAGCGGTCCTTATCTGCCGTCAAATTCTATGTATGTTTCTATGTTTCTATGTGGGCCTTCATGGATTCCATTGGGGACACAGTAATTTGACATGGTAATATTGTCACAGCCTCACCAGGTTTTTATGCTAGAGATGGAGTCCACTTAACCAGTGCTGGCCGGGACATGTTTTAGACTGTACAACAGACTTTGACTGGGCAGTTATTGGAGTGAGCAGCTTTAGGGTCAGATGAGGACCTCCTGTGGTGGCTTGGGACTCTCATAAGATGATGGTACAAGGGGAAAAGGAAATAGAGTTACATTCTTCTGAAAGGCTTCATTACCCAGTCGGCATGAGGCAGAGGCCACGTGACCTGGTTTCCAGTTCAGGGGGCTGTGGCCAACCTAATCAAGCTTGTACAGCACCACTAGATGGGGGTTGACATGTGCTACCCAGCCAGATAACCACCCTAGTCACTGGGGATTGAGGTTCAACTCCAGGGAGGTAAATACTTTCCTTGGCCTGCTCGGTCCTTTGGCCAAGGGGATCGGAGGTCTTAAGGTTCACTTGGTGAGATTCCAGAGCCGCACACACCACTCTAAGTCTGTAATATTGGTTGAATAAACATATGGCTGTGGCCATTTCTTCCATGTGATTGTTGTAATGTCTGTTTGTTCAGGGGTTGGGAAATAGGGGCCTATCAGACAATAAATGAGTCTGCAACAAAATAGCAGCAGATGAGCCATTCTCTGGGGCTGCTCCACCAGCTTCCTGACAGACAGGTAAGGGGAGGACCCCCCCCTACCTGGAGGTGGGTGCTGGCTAGGGAGCTGCACCTCCAGGAAAGAAACCATCAAGGCTGCTCACAGGTCAGTGGCTTCAGGCAGGATGGCGGAGAGTGAGGGGTTAAAAAGAGCCAGTCCTGGGGCTCCCCTTCACTTTTTCCCCTCTTGTCTGGAGATTACCCACCTGCCCAACCTCTTAAAAGCAGAGTTTAGGGGGTCATGTGGTACCAAGTCACTCTGACAAATACAGAACCGTGCAGGCAAAACTGCGCACCACATATGGCACGGTGCACTAGCGTGACACAGTACAAAACACTGTAAGGCACAAATGTTGCATGCAGTTTTGTACACTGTCACACCTGCTGGTTGGGAGGAGTGACACAGAGGTCAAGACCTTTGCTTGGGAGGTGGTCTGCCGAGCAGCCACCATGGCATAGTGGGATGAGCCACAGCAGTGCATTCCAGCTATGCGCCTGTGGACCGGGTTTGAAAACAAACAACTGCTTTGCTTTCATTCACTGAACTTGGATTTGGAATTCTGTTTAAGTGCCAGCAATGTATCCGCTGTATTTACAGTGTGGTACATTGCTGCACTGTTTTTGTATACGGTGACATGACCCCATGCCGGGCCATGCTAGGCATGGAAACCATTGTCTCTACTTAGAAATCATGGATTAAGTCGGGGAAGAACTTTCCTGGTTTTCCCCCCAAAAAAGTTTTTTTTCCAGGATTTCACCTCCCCCAAGGGGTCATAAAATTTAGCAAGTTATTAGTCTAACACTGCTGTAGTCATTGTAAGGTTGCCGCTTGGGACTTTCACAGGATGATTGTACAAGGGGAAAAGGGAATGGAGTCGCATTCTTCCAAAGACTTTATTATCCGGTCAGCATGAGGTCAGGGCCACGTGAACTGGTTTCTTGTTCGGGGGACCATGGCCAACCTCATCGGGCTTGCCTGCAGGTATGGCACCACCAGACAAGGGTATGCACATGACACCCAGCCAGATGACCACCCTGCCAGATGACCAGTCTGATACAATCTACTATTCTACAGTTAACAGTAAGTAAACTAAAATTTTTTTGCACAAAGTGCACATTAGGAACAGCCCCATACTTGAGTGAGGAGCCCTTGGTACTGACTGTTATGCTGAGGTCATTTTGCATTTCATTTACTTCAGGCTGAGCTGCAACTACCCATCCTGTTTCCCAGCTGCTGAAGCCCACCTCCCAATCCCTTATAAATACATTAAAGAATACTGGCCCCAACATGGGATCTTGCAGATCTCAACTGGCCACTTGTTTTTATGTATACAGATTACCGCTTAGTGCAACAATAAATGTATTAACAATGTTATAAACCTATAATCTGCTACAAATAGTTTCAATGTTTTGCAGGTAGTTTACAGCACTCAGATAAAGGTTCCATACATCCAAGAATTTATTAAGTCAGCCATTACTGACAAATGCTGATCTCTTATAACTAGCCCTTGTGGATATATCCTGTAACCATTCTGGAAAAGTTGGGGTATTGGGTTGTTTCCAATGTCTTTAAAATTAAATGTTTTGCGGTACTGAAGGCTACCAGTAGCCATGCTTTCTGAAATGTTGATAAGCCAACCAGGTCGGAGCGGATACCTAAAATCATAAGCTTGGTGGAGAATGTAATCTTATTTTTATAAATGGATTCACCCCACCCACACAAGACTTCATTCCAGAATGGTTTGATTCTGTTGCAGAACCACACTACATGTGACAGGGATCAGTTCTATGTGACAGGCATCTCCAACAAGAGTCATTGTCTGATAGGCCAAGCTCTACCAATCAACATGTCTGGTCTTATCCAGTAACCATTTTTTGATTGTCTGCATTACAAGAACAGTTCTACCTAGGCTCTCCAGTTTTCTGAACCAGTCTCCTGCCGTCCCGAAGACTCGGCTGAAATCCAGATGCACATCATTCACAGGTGTCTCTTGTTAAGCATCTTGGCAACATTATGAAACCATTTAATAATTGTTCTGGCATGATTGTACCTTACAGAATCAATCTAAAGCCACAGAATAATTTTTGGCAAGTGCTCCACAGTTCTGTTTTTTGTGATTGTCTGAAGCAGCTTCCCTGGTATTGCTATTAAACTGACGGGCCTACAGTTGCTAGGTTTAGTCCTTGAGCCTGTTTTTAATACTAGTACAATGCGGGCCACCCTCCAACTGTCTGACAAGTATGCAGTTCTTAAAGAGCTACTGACACCTCAGGGAAATCTTTGAAAAATGTAATATTCTGAAACAGCTCAGTTTATTTTTTCATTAGTCTTCTATAGTTCTATCCTTGCTGTTCATCTTTACACTGAAGACATTCAAAAACTGGATCTGTATATCACAGAGTTCATCAGCTTTTGTTTCCCCATTCACTATTTGCTTTGAATACTAGAGTTATTTTAGTTGTGTTTAGCTGTGTTTGGTAAACTGCCTCAGGGAATTTCTATCTACTAGCCAGAAACAAATGATTTGATACCTTTTATTGGACCAACATGGATGTTACAGAAAAGAACAAAGTGCTCTAGCTTTTGAACCAACCAGGTCCTTCTTCAGAAGCTTTGTGGCAGTTTTTTCAAATATCCCATACTATTAACACCAGATTATATTGAAAAAACAGAAATAATTCCCATTGGTTTAACATATACATTTAAAACATAACAGAAGATTACGTCAGAGAAGCTAATTAACACCAGTATGCCTTTAACTGAGGAGCCTCAGAAGGGCAAAGGTTATCAAGAATTCTCTACAGCCAGAGAGTTCTTGTCACATAAATTTTAAAATGTCTTAGTATGCCAAGAAAGCATTCTATTGATAAAAAAAACCTTGGAGTGGCATTCTCTCTAATACATGTAAGATGAGCTTACAACTTACATTCCAATTGTCCTGGTATATTAAAGAACAGACAATGAAGACAAAATCCTGAAATTAGGTATAACTGCAAGTTGAAAACAAGCCTCAAATTAACCTGCACATATATACATGATGCATGAAAGTATCACTTGTAAGAGTAAGTGCCAAACAAAAAAATACTTTTCAAGAACCCCCAAGAAAACGAGACCATGAGCCTGATAAGTGCAGATTTCAACACAGAGTCCGTGTATAACAAAAATGCACAGAATCAGTCTAAGCAATCTAAATGAAAACCCAAAGGAATTATACATTTTATGAACCCCCAAGTAAATGAGATATGCATCTTAAAATGAGCAGTTAAAACTGTGACAGTGTGTAATCCAACCACTGACAACTAATAGAAGGAAGTAAATGTACACTATATGTGAAAACTAAGTGTCCTAGTCACATAAAAATTGCCCCATGCCACGCTCCCCCAACACATATGTGTGTACATACACCACACCACACCCCCACACACACCTGCACACCCCACACAACCACAACACACAACAAATATAACAAACACATTCCACACACACCACACCACACCACGCACAACAAACAAAACACACACACACACACCGTACCCACAACACACAAAAACACAACACACACCAAACACACATAAAACACGCACATACATACATACATCAGTATACACACACACACTCAAACGCACTCACCACAGTGTTAAGGTGAGAAGTCAACATGTAGATAACCATAAACTTACAAAATCAAAGGCCCACTAAGAACTAAAGTGTTTATGTCCATCTTTTAAAGTTAAAGGTCTGTGTAAGTTTAAGTGGAATAATGTGTCATATAACCAACATCAATGTTCAGTTACTTACTTTCACATATAGTGTACATTTACTTCCTTCTATTAGTTGTCAGTAGTTGGATTACACACTGTCACATTTCTAACTGCTCATATTAAGATGCATATCTCATTTACTTGGGGGTTCATAAAAGGTGTAATTCCTTTGGGTTTTCATTTAGATTGCTTAGACTGATTCTGTGCATTTTTGTTATACACGGACTCTGTGTTGAAATCTGCACTTATCAGGCTCATGGTCTCGTTTTCTTGGGGGTCCTTGACAAGTATTTTTTTATTTGACACTTACACATACAAGTGATACTTTCATGCATCATGTATATGGGTAGGTTAATTTGAGGCTTGTTTTCAACTTGCAGTTATACCTAATTTCAGGATTTTGTCTCTCATTATCTGTTCTTTAATATACCAGGACAACTGGAATGTAAGTTGTAAGCTCATCTTACATGTATTAGAGAGAATGCCACTCCAAGGTTTTTTATCAATAGAATGCTTTCTTGGCATACTGAGACATTTTAAAATTTATGTGACAAGACCTCTCTGGCTGTAGAGATTTCTTGATAACCTTTGCCCTTCTGAGGCTCCTCAGTTAAAGGCATACTGGTATTAATTAGCTTCTCTGACGTAATCTTCTGCTATGTTTTAAATGTATATGTTAAACCAATGAGAATTATTTCTGTTTTTTCAACATAATCTGGTGTTAATAGTATGGGATATTTGAAAAAACTGCCACAAAGCTTCTGAAGAAGGACCTGGTTGGTTCGAAAGCTAGAGCACTTTGTTCTTTTCTGTAACATCCATGTTGGTCTAATAAAAGGTATCAAATCATTTGTTTCTGGATCTGTTCTTAAAAGGACCAATACGGCACCTACAACATTTTTTTGTATCTACTAGCCAGTTTTTTACAGTTTTCTCTATATAGTTTAATTTTAGCCAAACTGTACTGATTGAATTCTGAGTTTAATAAGAACTGCTTACCTGTTCCAGCACTGAGCGCTACAGTTTCAACGCTCATATTTCTTTTTATACACCCACTGACATTGTGCTCCTTTATTCCCTCTGCAGTGCATCTTGTCCCCCTCAGACCCCCAATTCCACCAGCCGACCGGTTGAAAGGGCCCAGGATGCCAGCCCTCTCCTGCAGCACACTGGGTATGGAAAGCAGCCTCAGCAGTTTTGGTGAGCATTGCCACTGTGCGTCATCACTTAGAACTTGCCCACCCATGTGCCCTCCTTCACTCCTCCCCTCCTCCTGCCCACCCAGGGTAGTGTCTCTCTTATACCTACCCCCTCCCCGTCTGAGCCAGTCAGCCCACTTCCACCTACCTCCAGATTGTGCTCAGTTGGTACATTCCCACCACCCTTACACTCTAGTTGGAACCTCCCAGCTGCTTATCCCTCCAACTCTATAGTTAGCAGTACACTGCCCTCAGCATTCTCTGCAGCAGAAAATCTCCCCAGTTCCAGTAACTCTATGCTTCCTTGCTGGGTGTCACATTATTGTAGTCAGACCTCTCCAAGGGATGCTTCCTCTCTAAATTATCCAGCGTAATCAAATCGAGCTGTATCTCCACTCTCCTTGTACAGACCTCAATTCTCCAGCTTCAGCAACACAAAACATCAGTGGGTGAACATGTGGATCATCCATAGTACAATGTTACTTCTTGTCCCCTGTCTCCTTCCTCTCCACTTCCCTCCCACCTCTCTACCCCCATCATCCTTCCTTATGCCCCCTAGTCCCCAACCCCCTCCCATTTCAGATCTCTTGGCTAGTCCTGTCCACTCCGTAACCTCCACCAAGTGTGCCCCTCCCTGGTCCCACAACCCTTGGCTCATAGGTGCATCCGTACTACCTGCTCACTGTCTCCTTGCTGCATCTCTCACACCTAAACTCCTGTTCCTCCCTCCAACTACTACCCACACCCTCATAGCCCTTCCCTCCCATTGTCCATACTTTTGCCTTCTAATGCCTCCAAGCTCCTCATTGTGCTACAGTTGTTCGTGGCAGGTGATGTTGAGCCAAATCCAGGTCCAACACCCACTCTCCCTTCCCAACTTCCTCATGGCCTTAAGTTTGTCCATCTGAATATTAGGAGCCTTTTACCCAAACACTCCTTGTTGCAACCCCTTACCATTAGCCCTGCCCCTGATATTCTGATCATCTCCGAATCTTGGCTCAGTCCCAAAGTTTCTGACAGCAGTGTCTCCTTACCTGACTATATTCCCTTGCCTGCCAAGACCGGCCCAGTAGACATGGTGGACTGACCATGTAAGTCTCCTCTTCTCTGCAATTCACATTTGTCCTCTCTTCCTCCCTATCAGACATGCATAAATTCCTCCTTGTCAAACTCACACTCCCTTTAACCATCCCCATCTTTGTAGTTTAGATCTACTGTTGTCCTGGTCCCTTCCTCTCCATCATCACCCTCATGTCTACCCTGCTTTCCTATACCTCAGCAGGTGAACTTTACATCTTGGGTGATTTCAACTTGAATTGGCAATCCTCCTTGCACTCCTAAATCCTTAATGACATCTCCTCCCTAAATTTGACCCAGCTCATAAATGAACCTACCTGTGTAAACACCAAATCTCTAAATCACACATTCATCAGTTGGGCTCTTGCATCTCACCCCCACAGAATAGTTCCAGCTGGCATCCTCCCAGATGCCCTAAACGATCACCACCTAATCTATCTGGCATGTAAAATTCACCGGTCTAAATCCCCCCCAAGGATTATCGTGTCCCACTACTACAGATCCCTGGACCTTGCCCCTCTTCTGGAGGATTTATTTACCACTGACTGGTCTCTCATATCTGGTGTCACCTCCATTGACCATACATGGGACTATTTTAAAGCTGAAGTACTTGCTGCATGGAACCGGTACATCCCACTAAGGTGCACCAGGGTGATTAGAAATCATCTCCCCTGGATCACCCCTAAACTATTTGCCTGCCGTCACACTCGTGACCTAGCCTGGTAGGCTCATAAATCATCTGGCTCTCCTGCTGACTACCAAAACTACTGTGCACTCTGTAATTAGTGCACTTCAACAATACTGTATGCCAAGGCTGAATACTTTCAGGCTACCTTCCAGACCAATTTAATCATCCTTCTAAATTCTGGCAGGTAGTCCAAGCCCTCTTCTTCCCACCTGCCCAGCTCCCTATCCCTGTCCTTTGTGTTGATGGCTCCTATCTGTCTGACTCCTTGGTGGTTGCCAACAAATTCAGTCTCTACTCAACCCTCCTCCCCCCTCTCTCCCCCCACCCACCTCTTCATCAGCTGACTCCTCTCACCCTACTCCTTCTCTAGTGTATCCCTCTCCACCACACTAGAGGTGCTTCTTGTCCTTAACCCCTCCTCTGCCCCCTTCCCTGATGATCTTGATGCTAAAATTCTTCCTCTATCTGCCCAAGCCATTGCCTCTCCCATTACTTCTCTGTTGAACCTCTCCTTCTCTCTACCTCTGTTTCAGAGGTCTGGAAGCATGCCAGCATCCTTCTGCTTCCCAAAGGTGGTGACTCCTCTGCTTCTGGTAATTACCGGCCCATTTCCCTTCTCCTTATCCTAGTAAAACCCCAGAAACAGTTGATGCTCTCCCAATTCTTCTCATACCTTGACTCCTCCAATTTCTTCACCCCTTTCCAGTCTGGCTTCTGGAAGCAACACTTCACTACCACATTTCTCCTCAGGCTCACTGACTCCATCCTTACTGGGATTGACAGTGGCCTAATTATCTCTGCTGTCTTTGTTGACCTTGACAAGGCTTTCAACATTGTCTCTCACCCCCTCCTTCTTGCCAAGGTCTCTGCAGCAGGGCTCTCTGACTCTGCCACAAACTGGTTCTGTGCCTATTTGGTAGGTAGGATTCAGTCTGTTCATATTGTTGACTACCTGTCCCCTCCCTTTCAAGACAGGTGTCCCCCAGGGTTCTGCATTTGGTCCCCATCTCTTCTCTATCTTCCTAAATGACCTTCCTGTTGCCTGCTCCTCCACCAGTATCCACATGTATGCAGACAATACACTTCTGTATACCTCTGGATCCTCCTACTCTGATGTGGCTATCAGACTTCAGCATGACTTTGATAATGTTTAGCACTGGTTATGCTCACACCAACATTTCCTGAATGCCAAGAAGACCATCTCCCTGACTTTTGACACAAGGCAGAGACTCTCTTGGCTCCCTTCCCTCCCCTCCCTACTTTCCACACCCTTGATGGGATGAAAGCAGAGGACACCTCCTCCTTTAGGTATCTTGGTATCTGGTTAGACTGGCACCTTGACTTTTCTGGACACGTGGATGCTATCACCAAAAAACTGCACCCCACGTTAGGTGCTCTGTACAGAAACCAATATCATATCCCACTGTCTGCCCATCGGACCCTAGTCCAGAAAATGATCCTTCCAGTTTTTGACTGTGGAGATGTAGTCTTCATTGCTGCCCCAGAAACTTCCCTTGCATGACTGGACACCCTCTATCACTCCTTCTGCTGCTTTTCCCTTGACAGTCCTCTTCATACTCACAACTGTAATCTGTAGTAGTCTCTATCTTTCCTCTCCCTTGATGACAGATGCCACTCTCACTGCATGTCCTTCATTTCTAAACTGTGGTTTGGTTCTCTCCCCTCCTACCTTTCTTCTTGCTTATCACCTCAACACCCCCCCCCCACCCCAGAACTGTGATTCTCACACCATGGCTATCGCTCCTAGATGCTCCACTGCCAGCCAGTCTGCATTTTCTCACCATCTCCCTAAACTGTGGAATTCTCTCCCTCTGACAATCTGCCATGCCAGCTCCCCCTCTGCCCCCTCCTCTGTCCTACGCAACTTTGTCTCCACTACTTGTAACTGCCTTGAACTCCCTCTCTCCTTTCACTATTTTGGCAGCTCTTAGCCTCTTACATGTTACGCTTTCATTGAATTTGCCCGATATGTGCTAAATTTTTGTATCTATTCTAATATTTTTCTGTATTATATCCTAATTCCATTTCATTCTTGAATTGTATTGTTGCTGTATACTGTTGTATTCCTATTCCCCTTCCCCCAAGACACAACTGGAAACAAGCAATTTTTCTCAATGTGCCTTTCCTGGTGCAACTTTTAAAAAAATAAATAAATAAATGTGGTCATAATCCTCTATGGTGACTAAATAGTCTGTTGCCATGGGAATTACTGTCACAAGCCAAGTACAGTATTATGACCTTTGGTGGTTCATAAGCAGCAAAAACAGATGAAGCTTTAAGAAGCAAGCATCCAGGTTTCATGAAAATGCCCTTAATATTAAAGAATAAGGGGAAGAAATGCAAAACTAATGAGAATTATCACCCACACTGTGTTTAAATATTGTGTTGTTAATGTTTTCCTGGAGATGTCAGATGCTCTTTAATGACTCTTCAATATTATTGCCAAGGGGATAAATAGTTTCTGGTTAGTACCGTCAGGATTTTTGGGTGCATTCTATTAGGCCCCATTGCCATGTTTACATTTACCATCTTCAGCACCAGAGCAATACTATACATTCAGCCATGTATTCCGTGGTTTCTCTGTGAACAACTGTTGCCATCCAATATTATTCCATCACTTTCTTCTGTGAATATTGATGCAAAAACACTCATTTAAGTGTTCTGCCATTTGTTCCGCCGTGGTTATTATGTCACTACTTTCCCATTCCTTTAATAGTCCAACAGGTGTCTAGTTGCCTCTTCTTATTTACATATCTGTAGAACCTTTAAATATTAGATTCGACTTTAGGTGGTGTCTGTTCCTCTGCCAGTTGTTCTGTACCCCTGATGCTGCTTTTGTATTCTCCGTGTTTGCCCTTGTAGATTTGTTTGTTTTTGCTGGTTTCTTGCAGCTTACTTGTCTTGTCTTGTCTGTAAACCAGCTTCCAGCAGTCGAGTGCTATGGGGTCCTCTACTGTAGGAGGGAAGGCATTGTATTAACCAATTTGCTGCACTGGTTCTAACTTCCTTCTAGGCAACAAAGTGTTGTTGTTTTTTCAAGTTAACTACAGATAAAAGATAAATCTGGAGTAAGGAAAATACATTTTTCCATAGATTTGGGCTGTTTCTGATTATTTCACTGTGTTCTATTACATTTAAGATATGTTTATTTCCTTTACCATTGTGACTACAGCCTCCGCCATGCAAGTCAGAGAGTATAGTTACTGATTCAAATCTGTCTTTATAACAATAGTGGGCAGCAGCAAAAATAGTAATGACGCCAGTTCCCTTTAACAGAAAACCAATTTCAAGTTCCATCTCCTTAATGATAGTGCAGCTTTCTTCCTGATTGCTGCTTTACTCATGAGGGTCTTGTCAGCAACCCAAATCTCTTGCATAGAAATACAGAAACAGAAAAGTGAAAGGCAAAAAAAGACGTAAACAGTCCATCAAGTCTGTCCCAAGATTCCTTAATTGGTTATGCTCTAGTCTCTGTCATCTTTCCAAGATCCCCCCCCCTTCATATTTTCAGTTGATAACTAATTTATGTGCACCCCATTCCCATCTGAACCCCACTGTAGTCTTTATGTCCGCAACCTTGTCAGGAAGTTTGCTCCATTTGTCCACCATCCTTTCCATGGAGTAGTACTTCCTAATGTCCTTTTTGAACCTTCTCCCTCCGGCTTGGCTGCATGCTCCCTGGGTGACGCACTGCTTGTAAACAGTTGGCACAGATTTAATCTGAAGCTGCTTCTAATGTTGAAGTGTAACACATTTTAACAAGACAGTGCATGATCACTAGATATGAGACGTATGTTGCTTGTATTAAAACTGCTTATGTGTAATATTTAAAATGTTTCATAGTGTATTTTTAATTAGTAGGTAGACAAGTTACTTTCCTGGCCTATATTCAAAAATCTTGGTAATTCAAGAAGCACTGTGCTTTCTAACACTGTTTTATGCCAATATTTATCAAGTGCTTAAATAGTTTACATTTGTTTTATTTGGCCTTATTTCTCCTCTTGGCACTGTTTTACTACATTTTTAACCCTTGAAGCACACTGATGAATTTACAGACAACTACGAGAAATCAGTTTTTTATCCTACTGTACCCTTAATGGGCCAGTGATCCTGTGAATATGCATCACCCAAACAATAGAAACTGATATCTCTGCATCTGAGGAAAGCAAGCACTTTCGGGACTTTTAAAAACAGATTTTAAAAATATTTATTTGAACAGTACTGTGAACATTTTTTTTAATTTATTTTATGTTGTATGTACTGTTTGTTTGTCTCGAGACTATACTGTTTACATGTCTGGTCCACCCCTGTCAATTTATGTGATCCCAGTAACTCACCCAATAATCAAAAACAAACAAATAACAAGCATTTGTCAATGCCAAATGTTGTCTTGCTGGTGTTGGCACTGGTAGTGCAGGAGTTAGAGAGATGCATAACAGGAATGGCAGTGAAGTATGGAACTGACGTCAACCCCACCCCCAACCTGCAGAGACTGACAGGCATTGAGGTGTGTCTTTGGGTCGTCGGCCATAACACTCATGCCATTTCACCTCACCCTACCCTGCAGACTCTGACAAGTGTTGCGTTGTGCCTTGGGGTCATCGGGGCCTATGCTCACCCCATTCAATAAGGAACTACATTGAGATGGGTGCAGTATAGAAGAATGGGGTGAAGTTTGGGGCCGAGGAATCCAAGGCACACCTTGATGCCTGTGACTGGCTGCAGGGTAGGGGTAGGGGTGGAATGGCATGAGCGTTACAGCCGAAAATCCAAAGGCACACCCCTGACGCCTGTCAGTCTCTACAGGATGGGGCATTATGGTTAGAAACCCTAACATCCTGGGCGTTAGTTGGTATCTGCACTCCAAATTTTCAACATGGCCTTTTTGTAGCCCCACCTCATGAAAGCATTTGGGGCCTCCGCTCATGAACAGTGGTACTGTGATTTTGTTAATCTGTCCTGAATGTTGATTTCCCACACTGACTCCACCATTCTGCGCTAGGTGTGTGAAAACACATTTCAGGCAGAATATGAAAAATGACAGCTGTACCATTCATAAGGAGGTATGAAGAAATGGCAGTGGTGAAAATCTGGAGTGAAAATATTAAAAATTCTCGAAGTTATGAGTGTGCATGGAAACTGTGCAATGCATGCTCCTAACACAGTCATTTTGTGGAATTCTGTCACCAAATTTTCAACATAGGCATTTTGGGACCTCTGCTCATGAACAGTGACACTGTCATTTTCTTAATCTGTCCCAAACATTGATTTTCCACAGTGACTGCGCCATTGTGTGCCAGATGTTCGAAAACACATTTCAGGCAGGATGTGAAAATTGACAGCTATACTGTTCATAAGGAAGTGTGAAAAAATGGCAATGTTGAAAATCTGGAGTGAAAATATTAAAAATACTCGAACTGACAAGCATGCGTGGAAACTGCACAATGCATGCTTGTAACACAGTCATTTTTGGGAATGTTTTAACCAAATTTGCAACATAGGTTTTTTGGGAGCCCACCTCATGAACAGTGACACTGTCATTTCATTAATTGGACCTAAAAGGTGCTTCCACACAGGTACTGCGAAATCACCTTTTGGGACAGAATAACGACATGATAATGACTGAGTTCATGAGGTGGGGTCCCAAGAATCCCATGTTGAAAATCTGGAGCCAAAAGTCACAAAAATGGCTGAGATATCCATCTAAGTTGAACCCCCTACATTTATGCCATTATACAGCTTACCAGCATTTCTTCAGTTCGCGGTCGGGTTTGAAGAGTGCAGATGTGTTCCTGCCCCACCGAAGATCATTGTGCCGGGCTCCGGAGGTACATATGGGGTGAAGGGGATGCAGGGAGGTGAGGTATGCAGAGGGTGGGTGCTGGTTGGGGGATGGAGTGCTGGAGACAACGAGAGACTGTTTTCTCTTTTTACAGGTAAAAAAAAAACAAAAGACATCACAGGATATATATATATTTTTTTTTACATGTGTGTTTTAGCACACCGGGGTGGGCTCCCAGTGTGCCACCTGTGTTTTTTTTGGGAGGGGGATTGAAGCCAATGGGGATTGGGACCTCCATCGGCACACAAAACATGTCTGTGTTTGGGGGGGCACATGATGCCGAGAGGGATTGGGCACCCCCTCAGCACACAAATTAAATAAATAGGGGGACATTATGTCGACAGGGATTGGGCGCCCCTGATGTTGGCTTTCAGGTGGGACTGTGAGAGGCAGACAGCAATAGCTGCCACCATGTTTATTGAAATGTTACACCAGGCAAGGAACGCTCTACAATGACGGGTCGCTCCCACATTGCAGCGGTGAAATTGTTTCAAGTTGGTGGCATGTTTTTGCACTGCTGTCATAGAAGCATGCTCTTTCATTGATGCCACAGAGCCCAGCTCAAAAAAGCAGCGGCACCATCACACAACACCACTGCAACTGGCCAAACTCATATTCCAATATACTATTAATATGATGTTTGCGCTATTCACAAGACAACATAAAAATGAGGTGCAATGACTTAGGAACAGGGTAAAACCACAAGAAGAGTACAAAAATTCCAAAAAAAAAAAAAGGAGAAAATGCTTTATGAATAGTTATGTAAAATAAAATGCTAACTCAAGAATACTGCCTTATCTCTTGTTCTTCTAATGCTACAACTGCTACTTAACATCCTTTATCACATATTATCACCAACTTGTCAAAAAGATGTCACAAAACTACCAAGCAGGTATATGCAAGGAAGTTTGTGTGCTATAGCCAACTCATTTAGACTTTTTGCAGTATCATAAGCAAAGAAATTATCAGTTCAAATGTGCCTCTGTGATAAAGACAAACTTTAATTTACATGTACTGTAGTAATGCCAGCGTTATGGTCTACGTCTCTTCCAGGAAACAGCTACAGCCTTAGTGCAGACCACAGTCCCCTAACTATTGTTGTCTGAACTTTTCTCATACAGTATTTAAATCTGCTGGAGATTAAACTACAATTTGAATCATTCCATTCTTTTTATAACTATCCTCCCTCTTATTACAAAAGGACAGAAAGATTTGTCTCTTGACACAAGATGACATTATCTTTATCACTTTGTTAGACAGTAGTCTCTTTATTTGGTCAATATTTATGAAATTTAGAGCTACAAAAGTTTATGAAATGTGGATGGCAGCCCCCAACAATATGTGGGTTGAAGAAAACATAAACTGCAGCCATTAGTACAGTAGATATTCCTAAGGAAAGCTAATGGTTCGCAAATGTGGGTGGAGCCAGAACAGGTATGTGCAACGTGAGAGTAGCCATGATTGAAATGACCGTAAATATAGATCTGCAGTTGCTGTTGTTCTCCCCATCCCCACCACCCCCACACACAGGTATTATTACAAAAGGATTCCACATGCTGAACAAATATGGAATCATAGACAATGTTGGCAGAAAAAAAACATTGTCTATCCAGTCTGCCCAGTTTGATCCTACTGTACCCTGTGACCCATTGTTCAGACAAAGCTTTCACCATCTTCTCCTCCCTTGCTCCCTGCCTTACTGCAACCCCCCCCAAGTAACTATTAAGCTCTTTACTTTGTCCCAGCCATTCTTGAAATCATTAATGTTTTTTGCTCCCACCACCTCTGCTGGGTATCCTGTGATGTGGGTGAATCAAATTAAGTGAGTCAATTTGGGCGATGTTAAAATGGCGAGTGTAAAATGGGCTATGTACACTTAATAACACCTAGGCAGTACAGTGATATTGTGTCTGTAGGGAGTAGTTGTTGCATGTAGGGCTGTATTCGTTAGGACAGGCCCAAGCTGGCCATCTGGTGTAGTGAATAAAGTCACTGCCTCTGTGTCTGGTGGACCCAGGTTCAGGACTGGCTGTAGGGTTTTTATTTGTGTGTGTGTTTTGGTTGTACATAATTTTTTTATTTGGGGTTGCTGAAGTCCTGCTCCCCTGCCCTCCCAACTATGTGTCCCCACCTGCAAGTTGCCCCCAACATTCTCCCCTGCTGACCGCTGTCCCCTGTGATGTAGCCCTCCCGAAGTTTCTCTCCCCATTATCATCCCCCACCGGAGTTGATTATAATATAAAAGAAGGGTGTGGGAGGCACTGGGGTTATAGCCCCCCATATAAAATGTAAGTAAATATGGCATGCAGCACAGAAAGTTAGAAGCAGTCACTGTTTCTTCTGTTCGCTGTAGTGCACATCACCACTTTTGTTTTTGGAGATGTGTACTCGCTGTTCTTGGCATCACAGTTGTGAAGTTGCTCAGATCACATAGAACCCAACTGCTGGCAGGCTGTTCCATGGCTCAACCACTCTCTCGATAAAGCAGCTTTCTCGTATACCTCCTGAATCTTTCACCCCACCAGCTTACATTCATGCCCAATTGTTTTTGACCCAACATTCCTGTGTAACCACCCTACAAATGGGGGTTCCCAAAAAGTCTTTCTTGAGCTTGCCTAAATGCTCACTGCCAGGCTGGTGTCCTGCATTTTAGCAGTTTAAATGTGATTGCCAGAAAGTGCCTGTATAGCCTCTGTGTACTGTCTCTTTAAGAGCTGCCTGGATTGCAGTCATAAGTAATCTGCGAGGAAGCTCTGTTGAAAGATGTAACTATTTGCTGAAAATCATTTAGAGTGATAATGATAATGAAGTTCGTCTAACCTGCCTTCTTTGCAGCAAGGACTGTTTTGTTTATCTCCACTGTCTTGGTTCTGGACTACTAATTGGACCAAACAGTACTAGTGGGACCTAAAATGTAGCTGGACTACAGGAGCTGTCAGGAGTCAAAATCTGTAGAAATTGTAGTTTGGGGCTTTTTGTGCCTTTTTGCACCTGAAGGGGGAGCCTTTGTTGTGACTGAGAGGAGGATCAGACAACCAAACCTTTTGGATCTTGAAGAATTTCCCAGGCTGCTGCAGCTAGATTCAGTTTTGAGCTGAGAAGTGAAGAAGTAACAGCTCAAGTGATTTTGAGCAGCAGTTCTGTGTAGTTTTGCATGGGAGAACTGTGAAAGGGCTGAGTTTTGGCCTACCTGCTGTCCCTGAGAGGGAAAATAGAGTTTATTCGGACTGAATCTGAGTTGTGAGGACTATTTAGGCCACTGGACTGTGACCAAACTTTAACCTGAAGAAGACTGAAGATTTGCTGAATGCGATTGGCCTGTCAGGATTTCCAGCTGTTTTTGAATCCCTGGTTTGTGCAGAGACTTTGCGATCATGACCGGAGAGCAGTGTGCTTGGTACAGTAGAATTTTCTCATGTAAATGTGTGTATTGAAAGGGTCGTGATTTGTCTCATCAGGAAAATGTGTTCTACTTGCTGGGTACCAGAGAACTTTACATGTAAATGTGCTGTGTATTGAAAGTGGGTTGTGATTTGGTTCCCCACTGTGTGAACTGTGTTTTGCTTGCTGGAAGCTTTATCGAGCCTAATCAGACTGAATCCGCCTTCATCTCCATTCGGTGGTCCTGCCAGACTACTCCACTGCACAGAGAAAGCCACTGACGAGAGACCTGCCTGGAGATCAGCCCCCTGCTCCACGCTTGAACAGGAATGACACCTTGGCAAATCATGAGGGCCCTGCTTCTCCTGGCACTCCAGATTAACCACCTGCTATCTCGATTTTCATTCAGCCTATGTCCAGTCCTGGGCATCATGAGTAATCATCAGGGTAGCTCCCTGCAAAAACAGCCTAATCTAAAAGTGTGTCATCTGATTGTCATGTTGTTTTCTTTTCATGAACTGAGCCCTCCTGCTCCATATTACAAATAGTGTGTGTTGTGCATATTGCTTTCTTCCATCACAGGGCCCCAACCAACTGCACCATTCCTGGCTAGCCCACCATTCTCCATCTGGGTACCCAGAGTGTGTGACTGTTTATGGACCCTGAAGTGCATGCATAACTGTTTGACTGATACAGCCTTTAAGCAAATTAACCTGATTATGCCCCTCCTTTGTTCAAGCCCCTTAAATAAATCAGATCTAACACTTTTTTGCATTTACCCTGTCTGTGGGTCCAGTTTGTGCAAGAGTACTGTACTGCTGTAATTTGCTGTGTATAACCTTGTTTTACAGGGGGTCCCCAGGGCCGGGCCAGAGGAAAACCCTGGTGGTAAGTGCAAACAGTGTGGGTACTTGTGTGGTGTATCAGGGGTATTGTGAAAGTGATTATTGTGTATTGTTCTGGCCACTAGTAAAGAAAGAGGGGGGGTTACAGTGTCCCGGAGGGCTGTACCCAGGTTAGCTTGACCACTACCAACCCTGACCTCTGGGAGGAGGCAACCGTTTCAGAACTCAGGTCTCTTAACCTGCTACCAGCCAAGCAGGCAGGGGTAGTAGCCCTTGGAATAGCGATACCTAGGGGTTACGCCTGCTAAATAGTTTCTTGCAGTTTACCTTTATTCTTTTTAATGACTTGAAGATCTCTATCATGTTCCCCCTCTCTCTTCTATCCTCCAGCAAGTACATGTTCAGTGCCGTAAGCCAATCCTCGTAGGATCTGCCCTGTTGGGCCAGAATCATTTTGGTTATGCTACACTGCACTGCACTTTCTCCAGCCCGTCTCTGTCTTTTCTCAGGTGAGAACTCCAGAACTGGGCATAGTACTCTAGATGGGGTCTCACCAGTGATCTATACCGAGGTAGTATTACCTCTTTCCTCCTACTGAAACCCCTTCCAATACACCCTAGCCTTCTGGTTGCCTTGCTGTAGGTCTTGTTACACTGGCTAGTTTGTTTAAGGAGTCACTTTATGATGACCCCTAGGACCCTTTCCTCTGTGAAGTAGTAGCCAACTTAACCCCTCCCATCCAGTATTCCTTCCCAGGGATATTGTTCCCTATGTGCATCATTTTGTACTTTTTGGCATTAAATTTCCACAGCCAGACCTTGAACAACTACTATATCCTTTCCAGGCCCCTCTGCAACTCCCCCAGCAGTCTGACTGCCACAGGACTCAGCATCATCTGCAAAAAGACACATCTTGCCCTGTATTCCTTCTCCAGTGTTGCTGATAAAATATTGAAAAGGACTGGTCCCAGGACTGACTGCTCTGGTATCCCAATTGTGACCTCTGTTTCCCTTGACTTGACCCCATTTACAACTGCCCTCTGTCATCTTCCCCCTAACCAACTTCACAGCCATCTAACTAGATCCTTTGTTGCACCCAGATCCTCTAATTTCTTCAACAACTTTCTACGTGGCACTGGGTGGTCAAATGTCGTGCTGAAGTCAAAATAGAGTAACTCTACTCTTTGTCCCTTATGCACCACCCTTGTTGCCCAGTCAAAGAATACTATCAGGTTGGTCTGACAAGATCTCTCTGCCACAAACCCATGCTTACTATTCTGGAGCCCTTTTCTCTCCAGTTAGTCCACTAGGTCCTCTTTGACTTGTGCTTCCATCTGTTTACCTACAATGGAGGTAAGACTTATGGGCCTGCAGTTTCCAGGTTCCTCCCTGCCCCCTCTTTCTTCCACAAAATCCAGGCACACATTTCAAGAATCTTCTTGACTCAGAAAATTATTTTTCAAGTCTTTTATTGAACATAAATACAAGCAAAAATTGCAAATTTCAGTGCAGTCGTGCAAATTCTAGGCAATATGACACAGTAGGCACTGAGGCAGTCTGGAGGGCACAGGAACAGCCCTTCCTGTCCCCTTCCTTGTGGAGCAGCACTACATCTGCTATCCTCCGGTCTCTCTGAACCATTTCTGACCGTGGTGAGCTATTGAATAGCCTGCCAAGGGTTCAGCCAATTCTGATGCCAATTTCCTGAGCAATATTGGTTGCACCCCAACTGGCCCTGGAGCATTGTTTATTTTTCAGGGCTTCAAGCCCTTTTCTATCAATTTCTCCTGTTATTTTCACCGTTACATTTCTGCCCATTCACCTGTCCCATTTCTAAATATTGTTTAGATATTATTTTAGCAACTGAAATTCAGCACTCTCTGATCTTCAGATACAGTAAATGAATTGACTTGTTCAAGAATAAATGGTGTAAAATGTCTCTTTTTTGACTAACACATACAAAGGCACAACACATGGAAAACCTATGTTGGAATGTTTTCCTTATATGCATGATTGTGTGTGTGTGTGTGCACGTGCACGTGTGTATATGTGTGTATGTGTATGTGCGTGTGTGTGTGTGTGCGTGCACACGAACATGTGTGTGTGTCACTGCTAGTGCTAAACTAGTGCGGACTCCTTGGCTGACCTGGTATTCATTGAAATGTTTCACCAGGAAAGTACACTGAACAACAACTTGCTGTTCTCCCAGTGTATATACATCACAGAGACCTGGCTGGTAGACAGCTCTGGACTCATTCAGGAGGCATCTATCCTACTGGGTTTTTCTGTGGTGCATTGTCCTAGGTGGGAGTGGGGTAGGAGGGGTCAGGGTGGTCATCTGCTTTAAATCTGCATTGGGACTGATGGCATACCCAGTGGATTTGAGCAGCTTTTTCTAATGTGTTACAGTAAAAGGTGGGCTGGGTACAGGTAACAGGATCATTGTCATGTGCCTGCCTCCAGGGCCTAGGAATAATGTTCTGTGGGAATTAGAGGGTTTCATGGCCAGCTTTGTCATGGAGTCACCCAGACTGTTGGTGCTCAGCAACTTTAATGTCTGGGTTGATGCTAAAGCATCTCTGTTTGGAAAGCAGTTCCTCTAGTTGCTGACCTCACTGGGCCTTGTACAGGTGGTTGCCTCTAGTCCTCACCGGCACAGCCATACCTTGGACCTCATCTTCTTGCTGGGTCTTGACATTAGCGATGTCAGTGTTGATCTGTTTTTTTGGTTGTATCATCATGTCATAGAGTTCCTTTGCATGGCCTGTCATTTAATTGCCCCCCCCCCCCAAATAGAGATGATCAGATACCACCCATTTCAAAATTTGGAGGCTGAACAGCTCCTAGCAGTACTGAACACCTTGGGCATAGTGATTGCTTGTGCTGAGGGGGTCAGAGAAAGCTGTGGGGAGCTATAATTTGGCATGTATGGGGGCTTCATTTCATTGACACCTTTCCATGTTTGTCCTTTGATTTCCAGCTGCAGGTCTCCATGGATTGATGGTAACCTAAGGTGGCTGAAGATAAAGGGATGGGTGTTGGAGTGTTTCTGTTGAAAGTCCGGGTTGGAGGAGGATAGATTATCATTGAGAACTTGCTACAGTGAATATCAGTGGGCAATCACCCTGAAAATGTCAGTGTTCCTGTTACATGATTACTGCCAGAAAGAACTGACTGACTCAATTCCTCCACACTGAAGGCAGGTTGCTAAATTGAACCTGTCTGCAGTCAGTAAGAGTC
Organism: Neoceratodus forsteri; assembly: GCA_016271365.2. Classification (NCBI taxonomy): domain Eukaryota; kingdom Metazoa; phylum Chordata; order Ceratodontiformes; family Ceratodontidae; genus Neoceratodus; species Neoceratodus forsteri. The sequence goes on from CM028137.1 coordinate 237,345,575, forward strand.
TTTTCTACTGATAAGTGTGACTAGAGTTTAACTGGTTCTTCCTAGTTAAGGTGCCCTCATTCAGGCTGGGATCTCATCAGGTGATCTGTCATGGGCCAGCGGTGTCCTGCCAATGCTGGGTAAGGGCACTCGCTCTCTGTGTGGAGTGAGTTTGAGCTGATTTTGGCAGAAGATGTCTTTTCGGCAGCCTTCGGATTGTGCTCTACATACTGTATATTGGAGCTGGGTCTGATATTCATGGAGATAGGTGTTTCTTGAGGGAGGGTTGTTTTCCCACTGCTTTGAAAAAGGCAGTAGTTAAGACCCTCCTTAAGAAATCATCCTTGGGTCCTGATGTTTTCATGAATACAGGCCCATTTTGAACATTCCCTTTTTGGGAAGGATTATTGAAATGGTGGTAGTGAGACAGTTATAGCACCACCTGAAACAGTCAGGTTTCAGGCCTCGATATAGCACTGAGGCTACACTCGTCAAGGTGCACCATGATCTCCACCTGGCTAGGGATAGCAGACAGTATTCTATTTTGGTTCTGCTTGACCTCTCCTTGGCGTTTGACATGGTGGCTCATGGGCTGCTGTTGGAACATTTGAGGCACTTTGTAGGACTCCTGGTAATAGTGTTAAGGTAGTTTGAGTCTTACTTGTCCAGCAGTGTTTTGCATCTCAAATAGCATTGCATTCAGCTGTGCAGTGCCTCAAGGTTCGGTCCTGGCCCCCATGTTGTTTTCTGTTTACATGCTGCCATTGGGGGAGATTATTAGGCTGCACGGGCTGGGATTTCACAGTTATGCTGATGATACCCAGCTGTACCTGTTCCATGCTCCTGATGAAGGGACAGTGGTCTCAGAGCTGTTGGTGGTATTTTTTAATGAATATATATATTTTTTTTAATTTACCATCTTAAAATGGCATCTGCTAGGAGTCATGGATAGGGTGAGGAATCTGGTGGACATTGTGGACTCCGAGCTGACACTAGAACATCAGGTGTCAGCAGCTGTCCCCAGTGACTTTTCCATCTGAGAAACATTGTCCAGATCAAGCCCTTTCTGGTGCCGCTGACTTGGTGACACTAGTGCACACCTTTGTTATTTCAAGGCTGGATTACTGCAATGTTGTCTACCTAGGGCTGTCTGTGAGGTTGATGCAGCACTTACAGCTAGTACAGAATGTGGCAGCTTGGCTGATTGCTGGGACTTTTTGGTCCAAGCGTATCATGCCGGTACTCCGTGCCCTGCACTGGCTGCCAGTTCGTTGTTGTATCAATTTTAAGGTGTGTTTGCCTGGTCCTATATGTTCCCAAACACTCCCTCCAGGCTTTTGAGGCAGGTCTCCTCTCTATCTAAAAATATCATTTAAAATCTTCAGGGGACTGTACATTCAGGAATGCTGCACTGAGGCTTTGAAACCTACTGGCCCCAGAGGTTAGAGGAGCCTCCTTGGTTGACACATTTAAAAGGTGGTTAAAAACCCATTTGTTAATGCCTGTTATGGGTCTGATGATATATGCTAACTTGTATTTCGCTGTATTTCAAGTTCCTATATTCTTATCTTGTTATTAATGTAAGTGCCCAGAGCCTCTGGGATTGGGCACTACATAAATAAAATTGCCTTGCCTTGCCTAAGATGATGGCCACACTGCTGCTCCACTCCACACGGCTTTGAGCTTTGTTCCCTGAGATGTGTTTTAGTGTTTTTTTTGAGTTTTTTGGCTTAAAATACCATTTTGCTATATTTTAATACTTTAAAGTCACTTAGTCTTTCACCCAATAGCCTACCTTGTCTGCTATCTCGCCTGCTTGGAGACAGCTTGGAGTCAGCAGAATGCCAGGTGCGTCTATTGGCATTTTGTTTCAGTTTGTGTAAGATTCGCACCTACAGTATACGGAGACGTGCCTCGAGGAGGTAGGAGAAGACACGGGACCCCATGGAACGGTTTACCGATGAAGTCGCTGGAATGGTGGAGGTTCCAGGAATCCCATGCTGAATGTAAGAGTGAGCTATTAGCACTGTAAGTACTGGAAGGCACGCTTCAAAAAAGGAAAAAACATGCCAACGTTGCCTGGGATTGAATCTTATATATAATTCCACAAGAAAGACAATATTATGCTCAGAGGAGCATTTTGTGTTTTGTATTGCAGATAAACTCTTCTAGGAAGATAGATGAGCCATGTGTTGATGGAGCATGGAGGACGGAGCATGTAAAGTAAAGATGCCGAAGTGGAGCGAATCCATGTGGCTGACAGGAAGAGGATGGTTCTGCTTTACCTTTCATCCTACCTCTGATTTACCTGTTAACGGTGTCAGTGGAACACAGGTTAAGTTTGAAGTTTGAAAATTTCCTGCATGATGTTGCGAAAAGAGCTGAACTTTATGCCTGGACTGAGCTCTGACTGAGTAAGTGGAACAACTCTTAGGTGGTGAAGTAATAAGGCCGCTAAAGTAATTAGAGGGGAACAGATTGAGAGGTATGGAAAAATTATCTACCTCCATCTCAGACTTAAGAAAGAAAAGGGGTGAGATGCATTGATAATTGGACTCTGTGGTAGCCACTATCTCGGACTGTCTTGCTCAGTTTTTATAGAGTAACTGTGAACTTGGCAAAGGAATAAGATACAGTTAGACATGGAAGCAGAACTCACTGAACATGGTTTTGTTTTAAAAAAAATTTTATAATATTATTTTATAGTTTGAGGGACTCCTGAGTATAACAGAGTTTTTTTTTCTTTTTTTTTCCTTTCCTGAATGTTTGAATGTGATAACAAGTGAATGTTATAGCTTGGATTTTTTAAATATTTACATATCTGTGGGGTCTATCTGGTGACTGGCTGGGGAAGACGGATTCACCTCAGATGGATTCACCTCAGGGTTGATCTTTAATTGCTACTGAGGGATGGGTAGGGCACTTCTGTATAAACATTTTGTGTCTCAGTCATACATACCAAAATGGAGAGTATGAAATAAAGAAATGCCTAGTGACCAAGTTTGCATATAAGGGGACAGGACCTTTCTTAGTTTTCTATATTTTGTTAGTACTAAGAGTGCTTATCTCTAAAAACTGGTAGCTATAATCTAAAATAGATAATAAGGTAGGCAGTAATGGAATAAGCATATAGAGCAAATTGGTGACACATAACAGGATCTAGGACCCGGTGGAGTCCCTGGAAATGCAGAGGTCTACTGGACAAAGTATTTAATTACAAAAATCTGAATGGTTGTATAGGCGTGGTAACATTTGTTTTTATATTCTACTTTTTTGCCTCTCGCCTGCCGCCGGCGTTTCTGCCCTAGTCACGGCATCCCTTGGCTTCCACCTCCTACTAAGCCCATTCTGGCTCCCCCGGGTTACTCCCGGCCACTTCAGGGGGCAGGGTCATGGCACTGTGGAGGGTACCGGTACTGTGATACCGCTATCTATTGGGAGAGCTTGGAGCCAGGAGGCTAATCAAAGCCTAGAGACAGGGCTTCATGTAGGCAGCAGGCTTGGATGATTTTATTTTTTTGTTCCCTGTAAGCTGGAGTGGAGACATGCAATGATGCCAGCATCTGTCCCGCCCAGAGAGATATTCAACCTTGCATCAGTCCAGGGCAACAAACCCAGCCTCCTCTAGGTGTCGCTCCTGTGCCAAGCGCATAGCCCCCCCCCCGGAGAAGGAGAGCAGTCCTAGGGATGCTCAATTCTTCTCCCCTGGCTGACCTTCCAACTACCTTGATCTGTTCCTGAACCCAGGTCGCTGGCATTACAAGCGGAAATCCAACCGCTGCACCGACGGGCCGGCCTAGACGTGGTAACATGATGTGGGTATCATGGAGGGCCTTGACCTGGATTCCTGGGGGACACTTCTGAAGTTGCCTTGCTGTTGGCCTGGTTGACTTGGCTTAGCAGTACAGTGGGATATAGGATAGTGATGGTTAGAAAATGGTTTGGGAAGGTTTAGTGACAGTCTATGGCTACTCTTTAGATCATAACTTAAAATAAATCAGAAACTTCATAATTAAAGTGTTTAACACGAAATGTGGCCTATTTAGGATGGAATTATCTTTATTATTAGTACTGTGTTACTGCTGATGAAATATATCAAATTCAGGATGGGATTATTTTTATTATTAGTAATGTTTTATCATTCATAACCTGAGTGAATCGGAAAGTGAATATCTACAAGTATAGAATGTTCAACTGTAATACTTTGTTTTATATTGTGTATGTACAGTATGTATGTATTGTCTTGAGAATATTGTAATGGCTTAACCAGCTGAACAATAAACCAAACTTGACTTGCCTTGCCTAAACTACTACTGCTGCTGCAGCTTTGCTGTGCAGAGCCCTACGTTATCTACACACTTCCCCCACTTCTGAAAAAATATAGCTACAGCTAGGTAAGCCAGTTCTCTGAAAAAAATATACACAACACACCACCTACACATATCTCTATTACTTGTGCTACAGAACTGTAGTAAAATGCTCTAAAAGTGACCTTTTTGAAGATTTTGGACAGTTTCCAGTTTTTGCAGCCTGCATTATTCCATGGTGCCCAGGTCAGCATTTACTGCAAGCACAGCAGGCAAGGAGCTCGGAGGCAAGCCAGTTGCTGTGCAATGGAGCAAGGGAGAGGGCTACTGCACATCAAAAGCCCGTGGCACCTGCTAGTGTGAACATGTGTGGCATGTGCACCACTCAGGAAGAAATCTCTGCCAGAACTGTCTAGCAGTCTGTTACACCTTTGTTGAACTTTACTCATTACCAGCTTCAACTCTTTCTCCATTTCATACCTCTGTCGGAGTTTTTCATCATCAGTAGTTTAGAGTAATCTGGTTTCTATAAAACACAGTTCAATCCCACATAAAGCAGCTGTCTACATCCCATGCCTTATTATTAACAGTGCCCATTTTCAAACTTAAAACCTCCGCAGAGCTTCGGTGTGGCCAGTGAGAGAGAGGCCCAATGAATTACTTGTTTAATGAATGCTACTTCTTGCATGCTACAGTCAGAAGAGGTCTAGGAAGTCTTCAGATTGAGTTGATATTACCAGCTGAAAGTCCCACTTTACTGAAGGAGATTTGTAAGTTTCTTTACCTTCCCATGCTGTCTATGCAAATTTATATTTTGTGACTGTGCCAGCTTATTTCAACTGACTTCAATCTGGTTTTCCACTTAGTGGTGGTAAGTGGATTTCCAGACAAAAAAGTGTTTTGTAACGTCTCCCTGGGTGAGAGCCAGGGGACAACAATTCATTCTTGTACAATTTTATCTGTAAAAACACTATAACGTGACCTGCTTTACCTATTTTACCTCATTATTACAAGTTTGGTTAAGGCATCAATCAGCAGCTTGTAATTTATTTTTTTAAAGTACATTTTTGGGCTACTATTTTTAGTGTGACACTTCCTTTTCTTAGTGCAATTTTCTGGTGTTTTAAATTAGTTTTATCTTGCTGTGGCTTGCCCTTTGCAAAACGGGAACCCCATTTTTGTATTTTGTTTTATCACTAGCTTTTTAGCTGCCTAAATTATCTATCTATCTATTTATTTATTTATTGAAATGTTTCAACAGGAAGGCACACTGAACAACGAGTTAATCATCTCCGCCAGACCGGGTGGTGGGCGGTGGGTGGGTACTATTGGATGAAGAATTAGACATGCAGTTTAACATTTAAAACATACAAGAAATTAAACATTCAATTACATTTGTAATAAGACAGTTAAAAAATATCATAAATAATCATTCGGTCACATTTATAACATAACATACAATTAAATATATCATACCTGTGAAATATGCATTTAATTACAAGTGGCATATCTGAGGAACATAGTACATAGTGGTGAAGGGGGAGGAGAGCGTGCTAAGATACAGGTTGCAGCAGTTACGTTTTATTCCTAAATGTATTATTTTATTTTTTACATAATTATTTAGATTCTGTTGTACTTTGCTGCATTTTTAGTCACTTATTCTGTTTGTCTATTTGCAACATATTGTTGAACCATGTTACTTCTGGTTATTTAAACTGAAGCTCCTATCTTGCCCTGTCCGTAGCTTTAATCATCTGGTGTGTTTTTTCCATTATTGCATTATCTCTTTCAATTTCACCTCATTATCCCATATTTCCTTTGACAAGTCCCAGCAGAGTGGGTTCAAAGATAATTTTTTCTTCCACCACCTTAGTCTGACATTTCCTCCATGGGCTATTTAAGTCACACTGTTATAAAGGGTATTAAATACTGCTCCCTCAACACCACTACTGAAAGCCTTAGGTAGCCACATTGGACTAAAACATTTTAAACTCCCTTTTTTCTTAACATGTTACTGGTTTACTCCGGGCACTTACCTTATGACTTCTAGTGCTTGATCTCTCTTATCCCCTTGGGAACTACTCCCCTCCTATAGATTATTCCCCACTCTCATTGCCTCCCCCTCCCACTGCATAACTACCCTCTCCCCCGACCCATGCCCTATCTTAACTTGTTCAATGACAAGGCTTGCCTGAGCTGCTTCTCAGTCCCCCCACCTCCTTTTATATCAGCTGCTTTTTCTGCCTTGATCCCCTCTTCTGGTTCCTGCCTTAATTTGCTGCTAAATCATTTCCCTTTCCCCTTCCCCCTGTCCACAACTACCTCTCTTAGCTACTGGTTGCATGAAGCCCTAATTATTGTATTCTTAGGCCCTGTCCACACTACCCCTCTGTAACGTTACAGAGTGCCCAAACCGTTACTGCAACGGTTTGCGTTTACACCTGTAACGTTACAGAAGGTGTTTTTGTAACCGTTGATGAAACCACATATGAAGTGGTTTCAACAATGGTTATGAAACCGGTTATGCCTGAGTAACGCTACCGGGCGAGGTGGACGCTGCGGCACCGGGTCCCCCAGCGCAGCCGTGAGCCGTATTGTGATCGGCACCACAACGTGCTGGCCCAGCCTCCCAAAGTGTGAGGGACCAGCGGTGCTGGTCCCGTAACGGACACTACGGCAGTGTGGACGCACTGCACCGCTCCCCGGTTGTAACGGTTTCTGTCCGTTATGGGGTCTGAGTGGTGCAGTGTGGACAGGGCCTTAGTTTTGTATTAGCCTGTTACCCACTGACTATGTACTCCCTGGTACTCACTGTTTCTGTACCTCATACAATGCTTACTATATGTTCCACAATTTGTTATTCTCACAGTGTTTACGTTATGTATGTCTTGTCTTATTACTGATGTGGAACCTTTGTAAATGAGCTTTAGCTCAAAGGTATTTCTCTTTCCAAGATCACAATAAATAAAAAATAAATCAATAAAAAATACCTTTTTATTCTTGCTAGTTGCAGGTGACATAGAAACAAATCCTGCCCCCCCACCTCATCAATTTTGTTCATTCCAATGTTCAAAGCCTCCTCCTCAAAACAGACCTCCTGGTGAGTTGCTCCTTTGCTTCCCACCCTTCCATTCTTGCCTTAACTAAAACATGACTATATTGTACTATTCCTGATTCAGATACAGCAACATCCCAAATTACAACATTTTTAGATCTGACAGGAACAGACATAGAGGTGGTGCTGTGTTATTTGTTGATACTTCCATTCCCTGTTCACTTATTAAATTGGACACCATGGGTGGACTGATTAATTCTGTTTTTGTTTCTGGGTGGGAGATTTTCATTGGCAGCTTGTACTGCTCCCCCCTTCTCCCAAATTTAAAGCAACCACATTCTCCTGGTTGTATTTATTAATCTATTCCCTGGGTGGTTTTCCACATTCAATCTTAATGGGTGACTTCAGTGCAAATTGGTCATCTAGCAGGGGACTTAAATTAAAGACTTCTTGCCCCCGGCTTGAACCAGTTAAAGATCCCACACAGTACAACTCAAACTGCAGGGTTTCTGCTATCTTAGATCTGATTTTTGTTTCTTTTGAGCTTCCAGTTAGCTCCACTGGTTGCCAGGGAAGCCTGTTTAGCGATCATGCTGTCACCTTTGCACAATTAATCTTTCCCTCCAAAATTTATGCCCAATACCATCAAGTTTTGTTGCTTCAGGAATTTCAATTTAGGACTTTTCATTCTGGTTTGCTCAAGATTAACTGGAGGGAGTTGTTTTTATTTCTGTAGATGTTGCCTGGGATTATTTCTTTCAACAATATTTCAATTTGCTCTGCAACCAATACGTCCCTTTTATTGAAAAACGGTAAAATCCAAACATGTTCTCTGGATGACTCCTTTTAGGAGGCAGTATAGAGCAGCGGTTAAGGGCACTGAGCTGCAAACCTGGAGACCTAGGTTTGAATTCCCCAGCCCCCACTTGAATACTGTATGACTCTAAGCAAGTCACTTAACTTTCTTGTGCTCCCAGGTTGCACCTGGAAACAAGCTTCATCTTAGTGTGCCTTTCCTGGTTAAACAATTTCCCCTTTCTCTTTCCCTTTTATTCTTAGCCAACTGAAGTCTCAAAAGACCAAGAAATTAGATACTCCAGAAGCATGAAAGATTGTTCATAAATTTTGAAATGACTGTGTTTCCATCATCAGACTATCTAAACCCTCCTTTTTCAAAACAGATTAAGCTAGCATCAGAAATAATCCAAATAAATGTTGGCACATGGTTGACTCTGTTTGGAAGGTGCCTTCAGTGTCTTTCACCACAAATGTATCTTATGGTGGTTCCATTGTGTACTCCAAAGAAGGTATCTGTGCTACTGTATGTTTAACTCATTTTTTTTTTCTGATGCTCCTGCTCTGTTGTTGAACAAGACTGGTGCATCTTCTACTGGATTATCCCACAATCCCCTCACTGTGTCTCCTCTCCTAAGACTTACATTTTATTTTAGGTCTGTTAAAACTGATGATGTATTTAAATTATTATCCACACTGAGAGAGGACCCTGCTAAAGGAATTAACAATCTAGATAACTTTCTGTGTAAATGTAGCACTAACATTTTGGCTCCTATTTTAACCCACATTTTTAATTTATCTCTTAGCACCCAAACCTTTCATTTAGCCTAGAAACATTAATTAGTCATCCCTTTACACAAAACTGGGGTTAAAATTCTAGTAGAGAATTACCACCCCGTATCTTTGCTTCCCATAATGTCAAAATTTATGGAAAAAAAATGTTTTGTATCTCAGATCACCGAATATTTGGCTACAGGTTCTTTACAATTTTCAGTAAGGTTTCAGGCCCAAATTCTCCACCCTAGGGTTGCAGATAAAGGGCGTGTTGTAGGCTCTGTTTTTATTGATCTATCTAAAGCTTTTGATGGGATTAGTCATTTTTTGCTTCTAACTCGTCTATCTTCCTATGGCTTTTCTACAAATGTTACCACTAGGTTCTCATCCTACTTACATGGGGGAACTCAGTCTGTTCCCATGAGAGCTAGTGGGACAGAAGAGTCAGCTAGAGCATGCAAGACAACTATCAGGTGGCTCCTCAAACAGCTGTGGACCGGACCCAAAGCATGCCAACAGTACTTACAATATCCAAACAGCTCAGCTTCTTGGTCTCTGCTCCCCCAAATGCAAATAAAAAAACTCAGCAGTGAGATTCTCCATGCACCCACCCTTCCTCAAAACACCGAAACATTTTTCCGTAATACTTGTGCTTTCTCAAGAGTCTTTAGAAGCATGGGTATTGCTCTGTGTACTGTTACAAAATTGCTGGAAGAGCAGCTGTTTTTTGTTTTTGTAAACAAAACCTCACTGTTTTAACACCATCACTATTTTTGTTAGCCATTTCTGCACTGAGTCGGCATTATTGTTGACACTTTATTATGTATTGGTTGCTGAAGTCTCAATCGCTAATTTGTATTTGCTATAGATTAAATTGCGATTTTTACCACACTAACATCACAGGATACCCCTTGTTTATACCCTTGAGGTACTTGAATGTTTCTATCATGTCCCCTTTTTCCCTCCTCTCTTCCAGTGAGCACATATTGAGGTCCCTTAATCTCTCCTCATAAGTCGTGTGTTGCAAGCCCTGTACCATCTTAGTTGCACTTCTCTGGACCGTCTCCAGCCTATTAATGTTCTTACAAAGGCCTCCAGAACTGCACACAGTATTCCATGTAAGGCCTGATCATGGTTTTATATAATGGCATCACTACCTCCCTCCTTCTGCTGGTGATCCGGTTAAAAGAAAAAGAAGGGATAAATCATCCGGTTCGGATCCACAAGTTCTTTCTCCAACCACTGATGAGATAGCCAAAGTGAGAAGGATAGTTCAATCGCTAACTTTGGTTCCGGCCGTACCGGCACCATCAGTCAGGGGCTCGGTTCGGTCGGTTCCCCAGGTTCTGGATTATGCTTTACAAGAATTTTATGAACCAGAGGAGGAGGAGGAGGAGGGAGAGTATGAAGATAATGATGATGATGGTGATTATGAAAGTCTGGATGTGTCTATTGACCCGGACATCTCCCCAGACACGCCTTCAGGCGTTTCTCCTTCTAGGCTTTCTGAGTCCCCTTCCCACTTTATGTTTTACAAGAAAGTGGCTGAAACTCTCCAGCTTCCTATGGAAGAAGCAGTAGAGGATCAGGAGGAGCCTGATTTTGTTGAGATGATGGACATCCCAGAGTCCAGGAGATTGTCTATTCCCTCCATTAATCTTTGGGAAACAGACATTTAAAATTTAAAACTCCTAATTCCATACCTCCTGTGGACAGAAGAATGGACAAAAGGTATACTCTTTCCAGGCTCAGACACGGAGTTCCTTTCCCAGCAATGCAGCCATGTTGGGTAGTGCAGGCTGCTGCCTGTGATAAGGCAAATATCCCCTTGGCTTCACACCCCCAGATAAGGACTCCAGGAGGATTGATGCCATGACAAAGAAACAGTACATGGCAGCATCTTTGGGACTCAGGCAGACTAACTATATGGCCTACACAGCTAGATACCAGAAGTCCAGGTGGGACACTGTGATGGCTCTAGCTAAACAGGCCCCTGACCAGCTTGCCAAGGAGCTGGAGCGGGTGGCTGTGGATGGGATTGAGGCATCCAAGGTGCAATTTCATGCTGCTGTGGACTCCAATGATGTTTCATCTAGAGTCATGGCTACATCTGTGGCCCTTCAGAGGATGGCTTGGCTTAGATGTACTAGCCTCTCACAGGATACCCAGGCTAAGGCCATGGATTTTCCTGTCATTGGTAATTCTCTGTTTGGGGAGCAGACAGAGAATTACATGAAGAAAATGGATGAGTACAGGACCACCTACAGGAGTGCTCAGGCCAAAGAAAGGCAAGCCACTCCTCTGAGGCATCATTCCAGGGGCAGGGGCAGGCCTTTTCATAGGCCTTTTTACCAAGCCCAGGCCTCCTCTTCTGCTTTTGCTCCGAGGGGGTTCTTTAGAGGGAGAGGCATATGGGGTATGAGCAGGCCTGCTTCCACCCCTCAGCCTAAAGCCCCTGCCAAACAGACAGCCTGATGGGTCTGCCAGGCCGATTCTCCACTACCTGTAGGGGGCAGGCTGGCTTACTTTGTCCAGGAGTGGAAGTCTTTAACATCAGACAAGTGGGTCCTGGAAGTAGTAAGCCAGGGACTGGTTCTCAACTTCAAAAAATTTCCCAAGATGAGAACCAGATCCTTTCCACCCGCAAATCCTTCAGAGGCCCTTGCCTTAGAGGCAGAGGTTTCTTCCCTCTTGGCTCTCAAAGCCATAGAAAGGGTTCCTACCATACACAGGGGCAAAGGATTGTACTCCAGGTACTTCCTAACCCCCCAAAAGACAGGAGAATGGTGGCCCATCCTGGATCTGAGATACCTAAACAAGCACCTTTTAAAGCCCTAAATTCAAAATGGTGACTCTGGGAATAATTCTGCCCTCTCTAAGGTCAGGGGACTACCTAGCCTCCCTGGACCTCAAGGATGCCTATTTTCACATTCCCATCAGGTGCTCCCACAGAAAGTACCTCAGGTTCGAGTTGCCCTCAGGCCACTATCAATTCAGAGCAATGCCCTTTGGTCTAACATCAGCCCCAACGGTGTTCACAAAGTGCCTGGCAGTAGTGGTTGCTTTCCTAAGGAGAAAAAGATCTCCATTTTTCCATACCTGGACGACTGGCTCATAGTAGGTCAGTCTCCAGACCAAGTCAAGTCACAACTTCAGATAACTCAACAACTGCTCACTTCCTTAGGGTTCCTCCTAAACCTTCCAAAGTCAGTTCTAGAGCCAGTGCAGCTCCTCACCTTTATAGAGGCGGAGATGGATACAATAAGAGCAAAGGCCTTCCTTCCCCTGGACAGGGCAAGGGCACTAATAGAACTGGCCTCTTCTTTCACCCTTCAGGTGTCTCGACCAGCAAGGCACTTCTTGGAGCTCCTGGACCACATGGCAGCCTCTACAGCAGTGGTCCAGGGGGTAAGATTTCAGATGAGGGACATTCAGTTCCACTTGAGAACCTTCTGGTCCCAGAGAAAGGATTCCCTGACCAAACTAGTCCCAGTGACTTGAACCCTGATCCAGGCTTTGCAATGATGGCAGGATCAGGACACTTTAAGGCAAGGAGTTCCTTTTGTCACTCAGTCTCATTTTCTAATCCTCACCACAGATGCCTCCCTCTTGGGCTGGGGAGCCCACTTGGGGGATCTTACCACCCAAGGGCTGTGGTCACCTCAAGAATCTCTGCTTCACATCAATCTCTTGGAACTCAGAGCAGTGTTTCTGGCACTACAAGCTTTTTTCAAGTCTGTTCAGAACAAAGTAGTCCAGATCAGAACAGACAATACCACCACAATGTGGTACATCAACAAGCAAGGGGGCACTTGGTCTATGGCCTTGTGCAGAGAAGCAATGAAGTTGTGGCCTCTGGCCTATTCCCTGCAAACTTCTCTCACAGCAGTTCACCTCCCAGGGAAGGACAATGTCCTGGCAGATGCTCTCAGCAGGATATCTCAGGGCCACCATGAATGGTCCCTAGATCCCCTAGTTTTGAAAGTGATTTTCTCCAGATGGGGCACTCCTCAGATAGATCTTTTTGCAGCCCCAGACAATCACCAACTTCCTCTTTTTTGCTGCTGACCCCCAATATTGGGCTCAGTCCCCCTGGACGCTCTGGTACTCAATTGGGAAGGGAAGTTCCTGTATGCTTCCCCCCCTTCCCTCTCCTGTTCAAGGTACTAGTCAAGATCAGGTCTCAACCTTGCAAAGTGATTCTGATCGCTCCAGACTGGGCCAGACAGCCCTGGTACCCACTGTTGCTGTCCCTAGCAATCCACCTTCCCCGTCTCTTCCCAGGAATTACAACCTGTTGACATCCTCTCAGGGAGGGTTTGGTATCCGAATCTCAAATCTCTCAATCTCAAGGCTTGGCTCTGAAGAGTTAGAGCTTGCTGATCTGCACTCTCTCAAGGTGTCCTGGATATTCTAAAGGCTTCTCAAAGCCTTCCACCAGAAAGACTTACAACTCCAAATGGAAAAGGTTCACTATTTGGTGCTCTGGTAGCATATTTCTCCAGAATCTGCTGGGTTGCCTACAGTCCTGGACTATATGGTTCATCTCAATGGCTTGGGACTCAGACCAGCTATACCCAAAGTACATTTGGCAGCTGTTTCTGCTTTTTTGTCAGTAGGCAAGCCCTCTTCTCTTTCAGCCCATCTTGTATTTTGCAAATTCTTCAAGGGACTGTTGCACACCAATCCTCCCTTCAGGAACCCTGCTCCTGCTTGGGACCTTAATGTCTGCATTGCTCAGCTTATGCAACCCCTTTTTGAGCCTTTGTCCTCTGCAGAGCTTAAGTACTTGACTTGGAAAACTGTGTTTTTGGTAGCCATTACCTCTGCCAGGCATATCAGTGAATTGCAAGCCCTGTCAGTGGAGCCTGATTTCATCTCTTTCTATAGAGAAAAAGTGAACTAACAGGAAGTTTTTGCCTAAGGTGGTTTCAGAGTTCCACCTTAATCAGTCTATGTCTCTTCCTGTTTTCTTCACTGACCATTCCTCCTCTGGAGAGAGGAGGCTGCACAGCCTGGACGTAAAAAGGGCCCTTAGCTACTACATAGAGCGCACCAAGGGTCACAGGTTTGACTCCCTCCAGTTGTTCCTCACTTATGGAGAGGTTGGTAAGGGAAAACCTGCCACTAAAAGATCTATTGCCAGGTGGATTGTCTCTTGTATACAATTCTGCTATGAAAAATTGGGTAGAATCCCACCCTCAGGCCTGAGGGCTCACTCTACTAGAGGTACAGCTGCTTCCCTGGCTGCTGCCAGGGATATTCCTATCTTAGAGATTTGTCAAGCAGCCACCTGGAAAACAGTCCATACTTTCACCAAGCATTACCTCTGGATATCCAGGCTAGGAGTGATGCTCTGCCTGACAGCAGTACTTCAGAGCCTATTCCCAAAGTAGGTTCTGTCCCTCCTCTATGGAGGTACTGCTTGGTAGTTCGTAATAGTCAGAATACAGCAAGACTTCATGTTGTTTGAAGAAAAATTACTCACCTTAGTAATGTTTCTTCTAATGGAGTCTTGCTGTATTCTGCTCTCTCTGCCTCCCTCTCAGAACCTGGTCTTTGGGATGTGGGTGGGCAGGAGCAGTGTTGGCACCTAGAGGTGCCCTTTTCTCACCCTCCTTTATTTTGGGTGTGTGTTGTGTTTTGTTTTTGGTTCCTGACTTGAGTCTTTGCTTTGAAACCGAAAAACCCTTTTATCAAATTTAGTTGCCAGTTGGCTAGTGTGAGTTTACAGTTTCCACACAGAACTCCCAGTGAGTATAGCTCAGAAGATCTGACGGTTGGGGTTCAAACAACAGCAGGCAGAGGCTTCAACCGAGCTCGAGCTCAGCGTTCCATGCCTTGCATGGAAAGTTAACTCTTTGTTCTCCGGGGCAGTTCAAAGGTTGGAGGTCACTGCAATAGTCAGAATACAGCAAGACTCCATTAGAAGAAACAGCATTACTAAGGTGAGTAATTTTTTCTTACTTCCCTTGTCACCCAGTCAAAGAAATCAACCAGGTTTTTTCTGACATGGCCTCCCTGCTATGGATCCATGTTGCCTATGGTTTTGGGCTTTGATGGCTTCTAGCTATCCCATTATCCTTTCTTTAAGCAATGCCTCCATGATCTTCCCCACTACTGAGGTGTGACTGACCGGCCTATAGTTCTCTGCCTCCTCCCTGCTGCCGGATTTGTGTAGAGGAACCACATGTACCCTCCTCCAATCCTCTGGTACCACCCCTGTGTTGAATGACTCTGTGAACATGGCTGTCAGAGTTTCTGCTATCTCTCTTCGCAGTTCTCTTAATATCCTTGGATGTATGCCTTCTGGTTCCATCACTTTGTCCACCTTCAATTTAGCGAGCTCTTGCAGGACTCTTTCCCCTGTCAATGAACTATAGTCCTCCTCTTCACCCCCTTGGCAACAGCTGTACTGCTGTGGCCCCTGTCCCTCCCCCTCTTCTGTGAATACTGAACAGAGATATTTTTTCAGTATTTCTGCCTTTTCCATGTCACCCTCCTTGCATTCCCTTCCCTCTCCCTTGAGCCTTGCAATCCCCCCTTGCTTTTCCTCCTTTTGCTGATGTACCTGAAGAATGTCTTGTCCCCTTTCTTAACTGACTGTGTTAAACCTTCTTCAGTCCATTCCTTTTCTCTCCTTACTGTCTTTCCCGCTTCCCTTAGACACTCTAGGTACTCCTCCCTGTCCTCCTCTCTTTGGACCTCCTTATATTTCCTGAACTCTTTCCTTTTTGCCCTAACCTTTACCACCACCTCTCTCGAGAACCACGGTGGCTTTCTCCTTCTCTTGCTTTTGGATACCAATCTGATGCATTGGTTTGTTACTCCCAGTAAGGCTCCTTTAGTTGCTTCCACTGTTCTTCCACTCCCTCTCCTGTCCCCATCCTCTTCAGGGCTCCCTATTTCAGTGAAGTCAGCATTTTTGAAATCCAAAACCTTTGTCATAGTATGACTTGAGTTAGTCTCTGTCCCCATGCTGAACCACACAATGTTGTGATCGCTGGATTCCAGTTGCCGTTCTACCTGGACATCTGCAGTTCAATCCCCATTGGTCATTACTAGATCCAGAATTGCCCTGTCTCTGGTGGGATCAAGCACAAGCTGCCTCAGTCCAGCCTCCTGGAATGAATCAATGATACCTCTGCTTCTAGCTGAAGCAGCTACACTGTTGTTCCAATCCACATCTGGCATATTGAAATCCCCCATCAGTAGAATTTCACCTTTCATTGACATCTCATGTATTTCCTCTACTAGCTCCCTGTCTTGTTCCTCTCCCTGTCCTGGAGGCCTGTATATCACCCCTGTGCGTATTGCTGTGCCATTTCCAGGTTGATGGGTGACCCACAGTGCCTCGGCCTCCCCCTGCCTACTCTGTACCTGTGTTGTCATTATACCCTCTCTGACATACAGGGCTACTCCCCCTCCCCCTCCCTTTTTGCCCTCCCTAGCCCTCCTGAATAGAACATATCCTGGTACATTTGTTTCCCACTCATGATTAGCTGTGTATCAGGTTTCAGTTATTGCTACTATATCTAGGTCTCTTTCAGTTATTAAGGCCTCCATGTCTGGGACTTTATTTCCCAGGCTGCATGCATTTGTTACCATGACCTTCCAAGTTTTACTGCCTGACCTTTCTCTCTTCCTGTTTTTGGTCCCCTGCATCTTTCCCCCTTTCCTGAAATTTTTCTCTTGTGTTCTCAATTCCTTTCCTACTCCCTTTCTGCCCAAACCTGATGATCTTGATATCAGCTTCTCTTCCTGCTTCATTGTTCTGCTTTCTCTACCGTGTGGGGGTGGGCTGCCTGAGTATCCCTGCTCCTGCTGCCCCCCCCGGCTAGTTTAAATGCTCATCAGCAAAGCATTTAAACCATCCATTGAGGGCTGCCTTCCCCTTGCTGGACAGATGCAGTCCGTGCCCACTGTACAGGGCTGCATCACTCCACCTGTCTCCTCCGCTTGGAATTTTTCCTTCCTTTGGTATTTAAAAAAAACAAACTCACCTGCCACCTGCCGGCAATCCGGGTTCAGGGAAGAGCGCAGAAGAGATCAGGAGGAAAAGGACAGAAGAAGAAATTGTTTCAGCAGTGGACCTTTTCCTTTTTGAGCAATGGTAGTCACTTGTGGTCTCCAGCCTGAGTGCGATTGGTAACGCTAGCAAGTCAGCAAAGAGAGTGACCACAGAAAGAAGCAGCAGAATGGGAGAGGGGCTGAGAGCTGTGAGATTCTCTGCAGTGTTTTTGGTGGCATCACTGGGCAGCCAGCTGATGTGGAATCAGGAAAAAAGTGTACATAACCAGACATCATTTAGTCAATTTCAGCAGCAGATCCCAGCACAGCAGCATACATCTGTAGTTGTGGGCATGGGTGGTATGTTTGTTCATCTGCTGACAGGTATGTTTCAGGGCTGGCCAGTAAATTGTGTATGGGGGGTAGATTGCCAAAATTGGGAGGAGGTTGGATCGCCAGAGATGGGAGAAGGGGTTATATTGTCAGAGTTGAGGGAGGGTCAGATCACCAATTGTGTGGTCTGTAGGCCTAGTTAATGGGATCTTATTTTGAGAAGCAAACTTAGGGCTTATCACTCAGCTAAGATCTACTCTGGTCTTTCTCTGTTCCACATCCTACCTCAACATTTGCCTCCCCCATCTACCACTAACCAGAATGATGATCTCCTAATCTTCTCCCTTTCCATGAATGGAATTCTTTTGTTCTCAAAGAGGTGTTCAACATTTTTGGCCATTTTGATGACTGGGTTGCTAGTCTCCTCTAGTGTGAAAGGTGCAGTCAGACCCTTCCAGGTACTGCCTTCTGAGGCAGCAATCTTGAAAATATAAAATTTCGAATATAAACACTTATCAATTGCTCACCAGGTCACTGCTCACTAGCAGGGAAATCCTGGACTGCTCCCTGCAGTGGGTGTTCCTCAGGCAACTAGTCAGTGAACCCACTTGTGATGGGGCAATACTGGACCTGTTACTCACTGTCAGGGACAGTGTTACAGACATCAAGAGAGGAGGCCACCTGGGGAACAGTGATTACTGTGCAGTGTGGTTCAACAGACAGATGGCTGTGAAATTGAACCACACAAGAGCAAAGCTTCTGGACATCAGGAGGGCAGGCTCTAAAAAGATGGGTGAATGCCTCAGGGATAACCTGGTGGGGGGTGACCTGGGTGGGGTGGAGGAACAGTGAGTGAAGCTAAAAAGGGCCAGAGAGAAGGCAACAAACTTCTGCATTAAGCAAATGAGCAAAAGCATGAGGAAAAAGAGATTGCTATGGTTCTCAAAAGAGGTGGCGGAAAAGGTGAAAGCTAAAAGTGTAGCATTCAGAAGATATAAGGAGACGCAGAAGGAGGAGGATAAGGAAGTGAATTAGGGGAAACAGAGGGAAGCAGGATGAGCAATAAGGAACACAAAGGCAAAATCTGAAGAGAGAATAGCCCAGGTGATGATGAATGGGGACAACATTTTTAGGTATATAAGTGAAAGGAGGAAGACCAGGGCAGGGATCGTAAGATTAAAAAGGGAAGGGGGGACTATGAAGAGGGGACCAGGAAAAGGCAGACATCCTGAACAAATACTTTCATTCAGTGTTCTCAGAAAAAGGAGAAGGGGAAGGGCCCAAAAAAAGTAACAGGCGCATTGGTGGGAGGGAGATGGACACTAGTCCATTTTCAGAGGACAGTGCAGTGAAGGAACTCACTAATCTGAAAGTGAATAAAGTGAGTGGGCCAAATGGGATGCATCCAAGGGTATTCAGGGAGCTCAAGAGAGGTACTGGCTGCACCTGCATCTCTGACATTCATATTTAACAGCTCATTAGAAACAGGAGTGGCTCCAGGGGACTGCAGGAGGGCAGATACAGTCCCACTTCACAATAGTAGTAGCAGGGAAGAGACTGGCAGTTGTAGGCCAGTCAGCCTGACTTAGGTAGTGAGAAAGTTAATGAAGTCACTGTTAAAGGAAAGGACTTTAGAATATCTTGCATCCAGTGGGTTGCAAGACACAAAGCAGCATGGATTCATCGGTTAAGGTCATACCAAATGAATCTGATACATTTCTGTGACTGACCAAGGACTGAGATCAGGGTTGGAGCAGTGGACATGCCCTACCTAGATTTCCGTAAGGCTTTCAACACCATCCCACATAGAAGGCTAGTAAGCTAGCCATGTAGCTTAGGAGTGGGTCCAAAAGTGAATAAAAAACAAAGAAATCCTGCACTCTGCAGACAAAAAGAAAGGACTGCTCACCAAAAACTTCCAATAAAGTGCTTCATTTTATTTCAGGTGCCATGTGCAAGGCCCTGACGCATTGCGGAACCAAGTTCCTTCATCAAATAGTCTAGTGCAACTCAAAGGCCAAAGCCTTTTATCTCCTAGAGATGATGACATCGCATACCAGCGTCAATTAAGGTGCAATTATAATAGCAATTATAACAATTTAAAGTGGCAGTGTATAGTAACAGTGCCACACAGTGGTTAAAAGCAAATTAGCATACCTTCAAATATAACAATAAACAATTACTTGGCATAAATATTATTTTATATACAATTAAAAACCTGTGTACTTGATTGGCAGGGAACTGCCCAGGTAGCAGAATCAGATGAAGTGCTAAGACCAGAAGTCCCAGTGTGCTCCATTGATTACAATGCTGCAGGTTAAAATCTAAGAGGAAAAAATTAAAGCGACGTCTCAGGAAACATCTTACACACTCTTGTTCAAATATGTTAGATCCACTATTGATGGTACTAGTATTAATTACTTCCACTGTTGGTGTCAGAACATGTTAAAATAACTGTAGGGCAGGATTTAAACCGAGTGAAGGAAGTTGTAGATGCAAACAAGCATTTGTCAATGCCAAATGTTGTCGCGCTGGCATTGGCAGTGGCAGTGGTGGAGCTAGAGACTCATAGTGTTGTGATTTTGTTAATGTGTCCCAAAAGGTGATTTTCCCTAGTGAGCATGCCATTTTGTGCCACAGCTGAAGAAATGTGTTTTGGGCAGGCTGTGAAAAATGGCAGCTGGACTGTTGATAAGGAGGTGTGCACAAATGCCAGTGGTGAAAATGTGGCATAAAAATATTGCGCATTTACGAAGTTACAAGGGTACATGGAAACTGCGCAATGCACACTTGCAACATAGTCATTTTATGGACTTTCGGCACCAAATTTTCAACATAGGCATTTTAGGACCTCTGCTCATAAATAGTGTCACTGCTATTTCCTCAAACAGTCCTGAAAACTGAATTTGCACAGCGACCGTGCAATTCTGTGCTGGATGTGCAAAAACACATTTCAGCCAGCTGTACTGCTCATAAGGAGGCATGGAAAAATGCCAGTGATGAATAGCTGGAGTGAAACTATTACAAATTCACGAAGTCACGAGCGTGCCTGCAAACTGCGCAACACACACTCATAAAACACTCATTTTATTGACTTTCATCCCCAAAGTTTCAACATAGGCTTTTTAGGACATCTGCTAATGAACAGAGTCACTGTCATTTTCATAATGTGTCTCGAACATGGACTTTCCACAGCGACCGCACTATTCTACACCAGAACTGAGAAAACAGAATTTGGTAAGGATGTGAAAAAATGACAGCTGTACTGTTCATTAGGAGGTGCAGAACAATGGCACTGTTGAAAATCTGGAGTGAAAATATTATAAATTTGAGAACTTATGAGTGTGCGTGCAAACTGCGCAACACAAGCTCGTAACACAGTCATTTTATGGAGCATTGTTACCAAATTTTCAACACAGGCATTTTAGGACCTCTGCTCATGAACAGTGCACTGTTATTCTCATAATGTGTCCCGAACACTGATTTCGCACCATGACCGTGCTATTCTGCACCTGAAGTGCGAAAACACATTTCAGCCAGGATGTAAAAAATGACAGCTATACAGTTCATAAGAAGGTGTGGTCAAATTCCATTGTTGAGAATCTGGTGTGAAAATATTGTGAATTCGCCAACTTACGAGCGTGCGTAGCAACTGCGCAACTTACTCTCGTGAAACAGTCATTTTTTGGATTTTTCCCATCAAATTTGCAACATAGGCTTTTTGAGAGCCCCCCTCAGGAACAGTGGCACTGTCATTTCGTTACTTGGTCCCAAAAGGCGATTCAGCGCAGTGACTGCCAAATCAACTTTTGGGACCGAATAACACCATGACAGTGCAAGAATTCATGAGGAGGGGTCCCAAAAACCCCATGTTGAAAATTTGGGGCCAAAATTCCACAAAATACCTGAGATATGCATCAAAGTTGAAAAAACCCTATTTATTCCATTATACAGCTTACCAGCATTTCCTCAGTTCACGGTCGGCTTTGAAGAGTGCAGACATGTTCCCGGTCCACCGAAGATCGTCGCGCCAGACTCCGGAGGCAAGTATGGGGTGAGGGGGGTGTGGGGAGGCAGGGTGCACAGAGGTTGGGTGTGGGTTGGGGCCAGGGAGACTGCGAGGGACCGTTTTCAATTTGCAGGTAAAAAAAAAATAAATAGAACATCACAGGACAGTTTTTTTCTTGTAGGGGATTTGGCACTCTGGGGTGGGCTCCCAGCGTGCAACCTAACTTTTTGGACGGTCTGTAACCAACGGGGGATTGGGCACCCTCATCAGCACACAACACAAGGGGAAGGGGAAGGAATTTATGCTGACGGAGATTGGGCACCCCTGTCGGCACACAAAGAAAGTGAAGGGGGGCCGAGGGGATTGGGCACCCTCGGCATTTAAAATGAGGGGGTTCTTTGTGCCAAGAGGAGTGGGCTCCCAGTTGGCACACAAGGAAAGGGGGGTAAGAGCTATAGATTAGCCAACTCCCCTTGGCATATCACAAATGGGGTGCTTTTATGCCGACGGGAGGGGCTCCCATCTGCACATACAGAGGGGCGGGGTAAACTGACAGGGGGATTGGGCACCCCTGAAGTCGGCAGTTTGACGGCCACTGTGCCACCATGCTCATAATGTCAGCGAGCCCATCAAGGGAAGGTCCGCTGCATCTGATGAGCTTTGCTCGGATTGCAGTGAACCTTTTCCTAGATGTGCTCACCACATTATTTATGCATGGTGTGGCACCAGCATGCAGACTGATTGGGGAATGAGGGACGCATCTACTGGTGTGTGCCCTGCATTCACCCAACAGTGACCACGCCTCCAAAGCTGCACTACTGCAAGACATTGGCTACGCAAGTGCGCCAACATAAAAACAGATAATTATCTTTTCCTTCTAAGAAAAGGGGTTATCTCAAACCTTTCATTTAATCCTGTTTTTTTGTAGGCATTCAGGGTGTATTACCAGAACCCTTCTCTTTCTAGAATAAAGTTGTCAAAATCACCACCTCTTGGGTTTCTAAAAACCTTCTCAATCCCTTGACATGAGAAAGTGTGCCTCTTCTCATCTTCACTATTCAAAATGTGTTGTGCTGTAGCATAAGTGGAGTCCCTATGTCTAATGGCTCTCATATGTTCAGCTATTCTCTGCTTAGGCTGTCTTTTTGTTTTCCCTATGTAGAATGCTCTACAGGTGCAGGTAGCCATATATATCACTCCACTAGTGTCACAAGTTATCAGTTCTCTGATCAGATATTTCTTCTGATTTTTAGTATTTACAGATGTGAAATCTTTACCTGTCAGTATGTTGGTACAAATATTGCATTTTCCACATCTAAAACTACCTATGCTTGGTTTTAGCCAGGTCTCTTTTATTCGTAATGTCTGTCTGCTATGTACTAGCTGATCTTTAAGGGTACTTGCCCTTCTATATATCATTCTTGGTGGTCTGTCATGGTATGCACTAAGATATGGATCACCCTTAAAGATGTCCCAGTTGGACGAAATAATATCAGAAAGTCCAGATGAGTGTATGGAGTATGTACTAACAACATTCAAGTTCTCATTAGTACTCTGGTGTTTGGGTCTCTGTGTCAGTGTCTCTTCTCTTTTTATGGCTGCTACTTCTTTATGTATCTGCTTAATATGGAGCACTGGAGCAATATCTGTTGGAAACCAGTGTATATACCTCAAAGGCAGTATATGTAAATCAAAAAGAGAGGCTGCACATGGAAGCAGGTGCAGGGATAAATGAACATGAATAAAAAACATAGAAATCCCACACTCTGCAGACAAAAATGAAAGAACTGCTCACCAAAAACTTCCACTAAAGTGCTTCATTTTATTTCAGGTGCCATGTGCAAGGCCCAGATGCATTTCAGAACCAAGTTCCTTCATCAAAGGGTCTAGTACAACACAAAGGCCAAAGCCTTTTATCTCCTAGAGATGATGACATCACAAACCAGCATCAATTAAGGTGCAATTATAATAGCAATTACAACAATGTAACTGAATTAGATTTTTTTGCCTCTTTCCTACATGAGTCTAATTCTAATTTACGTTTCATATACTAGGCAAGTCAGAAAAGTGGTCATTTTTATGTTTGCTTGCACGCATGTGCAAGAAACATAGTGCCATCATCCGAGTTTTCGGAGGTGTGGCAGCCCTCTTCCAGTTCAGTCAGTGTGTTTGCAGGCACGGCCGCATTTCTCCAATGCCTGCTGGAGCTGTCTATGACAGCAGTCCAAAATGCAGTGGAGTACAGTTGAAAGGGGAGCTACGCCCAGTGAGCAGTGATAAGATATCGCCTGCTCATGTGCGCTCCCCCTACACACACACACACACACACACACACACACACACACATATGCACGCATACTGCATGCTCGCCCCCCCCCACGCACACAGCTCTCAGGTGGAACTGAATATCCCTCATCTGGAATCTTGCCCCTTGGACCACTGCTGTTGAAGCTGCCATGTGGCCCCAGAGTTGGAGGAAGTGCCTTGCTGGTCGAGATACCCGAAGGCTGAAGGAAGAAGCTAGTTCCATAAGAACCCTTGCCCTTTCTAGAGGAAGAAAGGCTCTTGCTCAGAGTGTGACCAGTTCTGCCCCTATAAAGGAAAGAAGCTGTACTGGTTTGAGAACTGACTTGGGAAGGTTGAGAAAAAATCCTAGAGAAGTGAGCACTTGCTGGGTCACTTGCAGGTGAGACTTGACTTGGTCTGGAGACTGACCCACTATTAGCCAATCATCCAGATATGGAAAAATGGAAATCTTTTGCCTTCTTAGAAAGGCAACTACTACTGCCAGGCACTTTGTGAAAACCGTTGGGGCTGAGGCTAGGCCAAAGGGCATTGCTCTGAACTGATAATGGCCTGAGGGCAACTCGAACCTGAGGTACTTTCTGTGGGAGCACCTGATGGAATGTGAAAGTAGGCATCTTTGAGGTCCAAGGAGGCTAGCCAGTCCCCTGGCCTTAGAGAGGGCAGAATTATTCCCAGAGTCACCATTTTGAACTTTGGTTTTAAAAGGTTCTTGTTCAGACATCTTAGATCCAGGATGGGCCGCCATTCTCCTGTTTTTTGGGGGATTAGGAAGTACCTGGAGTACAATCCTTTGCCCTTGTGTAGGGTAGAAACCCTTTCTATGGCTCTGAGAGCCAGGAGAGAAGAAAGCTCTGCCTCTAGGGCAAGGGTCTCTGAAGGATTTGCAGGTGGAAAGGATCTGGTTCTAATCTTGGGAAATTTTTTGACGCTGAGAACCAGTCCCTAGCTTACTACTTCCAGGACCCACTTGTCTGATGTCAGAGACTTCCGGTCCAGGACAAAGTAAGCCAGCCTGCCCCCTACAGGTATTGGAAAATCGGCCCGGGCAGACCCATCAGGGTGTCTGTTTGGCAGGGGCTTTATGCTGAGGGGTGGAAGCAGGCCTGCTCATTCCCCGTCTGCCTCTCCCTCTGAAGAACCCCCTCTGAGCATAAGCAGAAGAGGAGGCCTAGGCTTGGTAAAAAGGCCTTTGAAAGGGCCTTCCCCTGCCCCTGGAATGCTGTCTCTGAGGAGTGTCTTGCCTTTCTTTGGCCTGAGCACTCCTGTAGGTGGTCCTGTACTCATCCATCTTTTTCATGTAATTCTCTGTCTGCTCCCCAAACAGAGAATTACCAATGACAGGGAAATCCATGGCCTTAGCCTGGGTATCCTGTGATAGGCTATTACATCTGAGCCAGGTCATCCTCTGAAGGGCCACAGATGTAGCCATGACTCTAGATGAAACATCATCGGAGTCCACAGCAGCATGAAATTGCACCTTGGATGCCTCAATCCCATCCACAGCCACCTGCTCCAGCTCCTCGGCAAGCTGGTCAGGGGCCTGTTTAGCCAGAGCCAGCACAGTGTCCCACCTGGACTTCTGGTATCTAGCTGTGTAGGCCATATAGTTAGCCTACCTGAGTCCCAAAGATGCTGCCATGTGCTGCTTCTTTTTGCCATGGCATCAATCCTCCTGGAGTCCTTATCTGGGGGGTGTGATGCCAAGGGGATATTTGCCTTATCACAGGCAGCAGCCTGCACTACCCCAACATGGCTGCATTGCTGAGAAAGGAACTCCATGTCCGAGCCTGAAAGGGTATACCTCTTGTCCATTCGTCTGTCCACAGGAGGTATGGAGTTAGGAGTCTTAAGAATTTTAAATGTCTGTTTCCCAAAAGATTTATGGAGGGGGGAATAGACAGTCTCCTGGACTCTGGGATGTCCATCATTTCAACAAAATCAGGCTCCTCCTGATCCTCTACTGCTTCTTCCATTGGAAGCTGGAGGGTTTCAGCCACTTTCTTCTAAAACATAAAGTGGGAAGGGGACTCAGAAAGCCTAGGAGGAGAAACACTTGAAGGTCTGTCTGGAGAGATGTCCGGGTCAATAGGCACATCCAGACTTTCATAATCACCATCATCATCATTATCCTCATACTCTCCCTCCTCCTTCTCCTCCTCCTCTGGTTCATAAAATTCTTCTAAAGTATAATCCGGAACCAGGGGAACCGACTGAACTGAGACCCTGCCAGATGGTGCCGGTTCGGCCGGAACCCGAAGTTAGTGATTGAACTATCCTTATCGCTTTGGCTATTTCATCAGCGGTCGGAGAAAGAATTTGTGGATCCGAACCAGATGATTTTTCTCTTCTCTTTCTTTTGGCTGGAACTGACTCCTCAGAATCAACTCTCCTTTTACCCGAAGAAGTTTCACCCTGGTCAGATGGCACTCCTTCTGGTTCGGTCGGAACCGAACCGGGCTGGCCATCCGGGTCAGTGGACTTCTCGGCCTCCCTTTCCCTCAGTCTAC
The DNA here is from genome assembly GCA_016271365.2 of Neoceratodus forsteri. Classification (NCBI taxonomy): domain Eukaryota; kingdom Metazoa; phylum Chordata; order Ceratodontiformes; family Ceratodontidae; genus Neoceratodus; species Neoceratodus forsteri. The sequence goes on from CM028137.1 coordinate 237,371,651, forward strand.
CTACTCTCTTATCCAGGGTAGCTTTGGGAAAACTTTTACAAATTTGGCATTCTGAATCGAGGTGGTCAAACCCCAGACAATAAACACAGGTGGTGTGGGGATCAGCCTTAGCAAAGGCTTCCCCACACACACTGCAGTGTTGAAACCCAGTGGGCCCGGTTTTTTTCTTGGGTTTCTCAGACATGGCCAGTCCTATCCGAAACTTACCCTTTTTTTGGCACTCCACCAGGCAAGATACCCCTATCGGTTCCTGATCGTGTTATGGGTCTTGGAAAAAAATGTAATTAAATCCATTTTTTTTAGAACCGATACGGACCGGTTACCACACTCTAATAAATTCAAAACTTTTTAAGACCAATCTGATCGGTTCAAACCGAACTGATTCCAAATTTACAAGTTCCACACAGAAACTAAATGTAAAACCTATCTAGTACTCACGGTACCACAGACAGAGACTTAAACTGACAGATTCAGTAGCAGAAATTCGGAAGAAACCGAGCGAAAAAACGACACTTTAACCAACTTTTTTGAACCGAAATAGTCAGAATACAGCAAGACTCCATTAGAAGAAACAACATTACTAAGGTGAGTAATTTTTTCAGCTTGCACAGCTCCGCTCCCTACCCAGTTTAAAACTTCACGTTTTGCAATACCACTAACTACAGAGTTCTGAAAGTTATTCTAACTAACTCAAGGATCTGTGCTGGTGGCTTAGACCACTTAATAGTGGAGGCATATGTGAAGAAACAGCTCCTGAAACATACTCCGCCGCCTTCCCCGGAGAAGGAGCAGGCCTCGAAGCGACCTCGGCAAGGGCCTAATAAAATAACCCCGGGATCCACCGCTTTAACAGAAGAGCAGTTCCTTGAAATAATCATGCAATTACAAAGCACGATCGAGGAAATTTCAACAGAAGTACACAGCTTTAAAGCATCTTTGGATTCTCTAAGTATTTGAGTTGGAGACAATGAAGCTTGTATCAAATCTGTGGAAGTGAAGATGGATAAATTCAAACTAGAGCAAGTCTCTACGAGCAGGAGAGTTAAAAAAATGGAAGAAAAACTCGGAGACTTGGAGGGGAGGAGCAGAAGGAGTAATACTGCCATTATCGGGATCCCAGAGAGAGAGAAGAGGGCACATCTCCGATTCAGTTCGTACAAAAATTATTTGAGAAAATTGCTGGCCCGTCCCCTAATGGAGCAAGCTATGTGGTAGAGAGAGCTCACAGATCTCTCTGTTCCCCCCCCCCCTCCACCGGGTGCCCAGTCTAGACCGATGGTGTGCAAATTACTAAATTATCTGGATAAACAGCACATTTTGGCAAAAGTTAAATCATTACAAGAAGTCCTGTGGGAAGGAAAATGGATCAGGACTTACCACAGTCTGTCAGGCTTAAGCGGCAAGAAATGCATCCACTGGTCTCAAAGCTAATTGCGGCAGGCATACAATTTCGTATTAAATACCCGGCTCTGTTGCAAGTTAAAGTTAACGATCAATGGCATTTGTTTGAGAATCTGGAAACAGCACAGCAAGAACTCAAAAAGCTTCTGCCTGATCTGATTAAGTGATTGGATCGTGCTATAAGAATAATGTGGCTGAAAGGTTTTATCAAGCTGCTTAAAGCCTTGGATCTTCAGCTTATGGTGGATTGATTTTGTTAGAGTCGTGGGGGAGATAACGGTATATCACTATAGGAAGTGTCCCCTGAGTAAAGCTCTAAAGTTGTTAAAAGTGTTGGCAGGCAAGCAGTCTCCCTGGGCAATGTTAAGCACCAATACCTCCCCTGACACAGACTTAGAGGAAAGGATCCCTGAGCCTTAATTATAGATTTGAATGAACATAGCTTCCATTCGCGAATGTTTCAGAGGGAAGAATGGATCAGCTCTCGGTTTTAATATCTCTGGTCCTAATGGCTTTAAAGTACGAAATGCCATCGGTTTTGAGGTTTAAAGGAGCGCTGAATATGTGACTCTGTAAAATAAGTCCCTCATGTGTAATCACCAGCACGTGTACCTCTGCAGACTGCGGGTGTCAAAATTATATCCCGAATGGTAATTCTACTGTTCAAGCAATGCCCACTTCAACGTATTCAAGCTTAAATGACTTTAATTTTCTCCTTTCTCTCTGTGTCAATGCTGTCATTTTGTTTTATCGAGATTGCAGTGTGGGGCTTCACTCACGAATTTAGTGACTGCATCTGCATCAATATGGGACATTAAAGCGATAGACAATATCATGCAGAAACTGGAGGGTGCTGTTAATTCTACCTCTGCATTTGTTTTCATTGAGCATCTAATTTGGGGGGTGAAATGTATTTATTTATTTATTTGGTTTTTGTTTACCGGGTAAGTACACTAGACACCAATGTTGCCTATATTCAGGCACGACCCGGGAGAGTACAGACAGGGGAGACCAGAGTCAACATTAAAGAGTATTTCATGATGCAGCATGAGGTAAGAACAAACATTTGAACAGTATATAGCCAGGTACAGTCATTGTCAGTGATGACAAAGAAAAACAGATAACATTACATTAATTATTTTCATCTGATGATACATCAATGATTAAATTGAAACGACAAACAGCAAACAAAACTTAAATGAAGTAGCATTATAACAACAGGATTTCTGCTGGATGTGGGAAACTTTCAGATTTTGGAGACCAGTAGGAAATCAGTAAGTGCCATAGGAGGAGAAAATGTTGGAGAGAGGCTCAAGTTACAGCACAAGAGCAGCAGTCAGATTCTAATAGGTGTGCCCAAGACTCAGTTTAAAGGCCTTGTGGGATTTGGAGAGTTTGATGGGAGGAATGGAGTTCCAGGAGTGGGGGGCAGATATGGCAAAGGATCGTTCTTCTTTTTGTGTGAGATATCTGGGAATTTCAAGTTGGGTTTGAGCAGATGCCCTGAGGAGGTATGCTTGGGAGGGCTGAGTTAATAGTTCAGCAAGGTATTTAGGGGACCCCATTCTGATCATATTATCAATGGTACAGCCTGCAGAATAGTGTCTGAGTGAGTCTGTGGAGAGCCAATTTAGTTTCAAGTAGAGCAGGCAATGATGGTAAGTCTGTGCTGAGAGAGCAAACCTGCATATACTGTTATAGTAGTATGCCCATTTCTGGAGCCTTTTGCTAGCTTTAAGGTAAACCTGAGAGCAATATGTTAGAGCAGGGAGGAGAAACTTTGTGCAATAGCAAGCCGGGCAGCATCATTGAGGAGGACCTAATTTTAAAGGCAAGACCAAGTTTTGAGTAAACTGTCTTACATGTAGCCAGTAATGTGGAGGTTAAAGTCAAGAGATGGGTCGAGAGTGACTCTAGATACCTGAAGGAGGTAGCTAATTCAAGAGGGAGTCATCTAGAGAATGTATCAATAAGTCTGGAGTAAGAGATCTGATTCTTGACAGGGGGCCAAAAAGCATAGTTACAGTTTTCTTAGCATTCATTAGGAGCCTGTTCTGTAGTAACCACTCCTGCAAGCAGTTGAAGTCTGCTTGAAGATGTGCTCTTATTGATAAGGGATCTTTACCACTGGAGAGAAGCACCATGTCATCAGCATAAAGGATTAACGAGGAGGAGCAGGGAAGGAAGGGCAAGGAAATGAAGTAATCAATCACGGAAATCGAGGGATGGCTCTCAGAGGGGAATAAATTTTAGTTAAATAGGTATAAAGATCTGTTTATGGTTTTGCGATCGATCTCTAGCTGAAATGATCGCTTCCTATGTTTATTAGGAGTTGATTTTGCATGGCAAATCGGGAAGGAGCAATACAAGGTGCCTTCTCTTTCTTTTTCCTATGATTAACAACAATATAGAAGTGAATGATTACAGGAAAATGCTGTTCACAGGAGTGAATAGGGTATAGTTTGCAAGGTTTTTGTTTTGGAAAACTGACAGCTGTTATGCCTCTCTTCCCCCACTAGAGGATAATAGAGTCCTGTGAAAGGTTTAACTTCCATTGGAAATTTTGTTTCTCAGCTATCATTATAAGCAGCAAAGCGCCCTTTCGGATTTTACAAATTATTAGGAATAATATTGTTTTAGTTGAGCAATAAATAGAGAGTACTCAGTTCAGAAGGAATATCTTATATATTTAGTTAATAATGAAGAGTAGTTATAATCGCATATTCAATTAGAGTGGATAGTGGCTCTAAGTAGTATGTACCATCTGGCCTGAATACTGGGAGATGGGGGCGGGTAGACTTTCTGCTGGGTTGGGAACTTACATCACCTGACGTGTGTGATGGGTAGTGCAGTTGATAGAACTGGGGGTAGTGGTTTAAGAGTGTTAGTCATAATCTTTTTGGTTTGGGGGGGATGTTTGGGGAGGATTTTGGGAGGGAGAATTATTATTACTTTAATACTGTTGTGGTGTAGAAAGAACCAAATTCAGATGTATGAGGGGTCATACATGATTTACTATTTGCAAGGGGACCAACCGCCTTGGGTTAATTGGCAATGTCAGGAGTGCTTAATATGTTAAGCTGGAATATCAGGGGGGCTCGGGATCGATGTAAAAGGCAGATTGTGTTAAAGCATTTATCTACTCTAAGAAGTGACGTGGTCTGCTTACAATAAACTCATCTTAAAAGGGACGATGCTCATTTGCTTTGCAAATATTGGATGGGTCAGGTATTTGGAGCTGGGGTATCCATGAACAGGGGTGGAGTAGCTATACTATTTAACAAAAGAGTAAATTTTCAATTAGAAAAGGAGATCTGGGATACGCACGGTCGTTATATCTTGCTGATTGGTACTCTTTTCTCACAACATGTGCTAATAGGTTCAGTATATGTTCCAAACACTGATTCCCCACAATTTTTTACTCAACTGTTGGACAGGTTAAACAACCACTCTTCCAGAATAATTTTACTGGGGGGGGGGGGGCGACTGGAATATTACACTGCAGTTACAACTCGATAGATTGGATAACAAACGTGTGGGTTTATCTCCTTCACAGAGGACACTTAAAGAACTCATGGAAGGAGTAAGTCTTGTCGATGTCTGGAGAGTCCTCAATGTGGAATCCAGACAATACACCTTTTTCTCAATGCCACACAAGACCTGTTCTAGAATTGATTATTTTCTTATTAGTATCAATTCCCTTACGTCTGTTTCCGATGCAGAGATACATACTAGGGTAATCTCAGACCACTCCCCAATTTCTATTAGGTATACAATTGGCCCCAGGCTTAATAGAGACATCATGTGGAGATTTAATAATCAGTTATTACAGGATACCTACACTCATGAGCATTTGAAGCAATTCATATCTCACTTTTTCACCCATAATATGGGTTCAGTTCCTAAAATTGATATTGTGTGGGCAGCCCTGAAATGCACGTTGAGGAGGGAATGTATCCGAATCACCTCTACCAGACTCAAAAAGAATGAAACTCTGCTTAAGGACATTGCTAACTCTATTCAGATCATTGAGAGTAACATTAGTCAGTGCTTGCCTGAATCAGACTGGATCCAATTGCATAAACTACAATCGAGGTTCTCCTCAATTATGTTGCAAAAAGCAGAGCTTGCTCTCAGGAGAACTAGACTTAAATATCTGGAAGCTGGGGAGAGGGCAGGCAAGTTCTTAGCTTTAAAATTGCATCAGTTAGAATCCAACAGATACATTGCAGTCTTACAAATTAACCCAGAGGGGACTCTAGTCAAAGACCCTAGAGAAACTGCGGCAGCATTCCAACTTTATTTTCATAAAACATATACAATTCCAATAGCAGATAGAGCAAAGCCAGGTGAGATCCAGGGCTTTCTGGAATCAGTTACTCTTCCCTGGATTACCAGTATGGAGGCAGCAAAACTAGAGCTTCCTATACAGGATCTGGAAGTTAAGCAAGCTATTGCCCAACTTGCCCCTGATAGATCCCCAGGACCTCACGGTCTGTCCACCGATGTGTATAAAGCATTTGAGGAAGAAATTATCCCAGTTTTAACTAAAGTATATAACTTCTTGTATCTTGGGGTGCTCTCAGAAAATGGCTTTTTGAATGCCCTTATAACTCTCATCCCCAAGCTGGACCGGGGTCCTTTATGCCCTGGCAATTATCATCTGATATCACTCCTAAACGTGGACGTTAAAATACTAGCTAAGGTATTAGCCAATCGGCTCAGTCCTCTAATGTATAAGATGGTCAGTCAGGTGCAGGTAGGTTTTATGATGGGTAGATTGTCCAGTGATCACATGCGCAAACTTCATCACTTAATAATTCATGCTAAAAATATACAGACTCCGGCCACCCTATTAGCTTTGGATGCTGAGAAATCATTTGACCGGGTTTCATGGGACTTTCTATTTGCTACATTGTCTAGGTTTGGTCTTCTGAATGGATTTCTGAGATGGATTAAATTGTTATACCAATCTCCAATAGCTCGGGTCTGGTGCAACGGTGTTCTTTCCGATTCATTCCCTCTTTCTTGTGGTACCAGACAAGGCTTCCCACTCTCTCCACTTCAATTTAACCTCTATCTGGAACCCCTGATTCGCAGGTTACTAACATCACAAGACATAAAGGGATTACAGATAGGCAGTAACAGATACTTAATTTCAGTTTATGCAGATGATTTGCTTCTGCATATAGAGGAACCGGAGGCTAGCATACCAGCTATATTACAAGAAATCGGGCAGTTCTCTACCGTGTCGAATTATAAACTTAACATACCCAAAACGAAGCTTTTCCCTTTAAATGGCAAGTGTTTGCCAGGCATAGCTAGGGAGCTGGGTCTCAATTGGGAACCTAAATCCCTGGGGTATCTTGGTATTAAGGTTTCAAGGAATATGGCCATAATCATTAAAGAAAATCTCAATAACCTGATTGATATAATAAAGCTAGATTTAGATAGATGGAACCTAATGCCTTTATCATTGTGGGCTAGAATAGAGACAGTGAAAATGAATGTACTACCGAGAATCTTTTATCCTTTAAAATGCTGGGGCCTTACTTTCCTAAGTCATTTGTTTGATAATTTGCAAAAATTATTTAATAACTTCATCTGGAAAGGGAAAAATGTAAGGAGAGCATACTCAAAATTAACAGGACCTAGGAGGCAGGGAGGCCTTGCACTCCCCTCCTTCTTTAGTTATTATATAGCATCGCATATCAGTAGGTTAGTCTTGTGGACGTGGCCGACATTTTCAACAGACTCCAACCCTTATGTGCCCCTTTGGGTCCCCATTGAGAAACATCTGGTTGCTAAGTTCTCTTTAACTTTTAATTCAGTCATTTATATGGCCCCAAGATTTCTCCATAAACCACTCAAAAACACACCTATTGGCTGGTCAATAAAAGCCCTACACCAAGTACAAAGGTCATTAGGAGTGTATTGGCATAAATCCCCGGAGCAGCCCCTAATACAAAATATGCATTTCCAAATTCAGAAAGTTCCAATTTCCCCCACATTCTGGGAACCATTAGTTGGGTTGTGCCTGGGAGATATAGCTCCTCAGGGGGAACCGTTATCGTACGCGCAATTTTGTTCGAACATACCTGCGGCGAAAGCGAATGCTTTTAAATACTGGCAAATTAGTGGCGCAGTAAAAGCTTACTTTCCGAATTCGAAACCCTTGGAGATAAATAAGACAGAACTGTCTTCATTGCTGCAGATAGCAGATCAGCCCCACTTGGTCTCCAAAGTGTATCATGAAATACAGAGGATTGATTTGGAATTGCCATCGGGAATTTGCTATTATTGGAGACAGAAATTTGAGATGGGTGAAGACCAAAGACTATGGGACCAAATTTGGAACAATATATATAAATATATAAGACAAGATAGGTATAAGCTACAGCAGTTTAATATTATGCATAATTTATACTACACATCCGCCAAATTATATAAAATTGGCAAATTATCATCCCCTAGGTGTTACAGATGTAATGCTGATAGAGGGGATTTATACCACATGTTATGGGTATGTCCTAAAATTCAGCCATTATGGAAAGCAATTCAGAAATCATTAAATTCTTTCCTCAGACTGGATTCCTTTTTTACACCCGAGATCTGTTTGATTAATCATTTCCCCAGGGACATGAGTTAACAGAAGAAGACATATATGGCTATTATCTCAGCTGCAACTAAGGCGATAATCCTGCAACACTGGATAGATGAGTCAACACCTTCAGTTATTGAGTGGTACAAGGAAGTCTTGCTTGCATTGCAGTTGGAGCTACATATAGCCAAGATGTATAATAGGGTACATTCATATAATGCCAAATGGGGTCCCCTGGATGCGGTTCTAGTTACTTGGAAAACCTAATACACCAAGGCAGGAAGGTCTTCCTTAACTTGGGATATTCTCAGAGTCTTGCAAAGGAATTGTTATGTGGTTCTTTCTACAAATAGAAGTACATTGGGGGGGGTAAGGGAAGGGTTTGGAAGCAGCAAGTTGTTATCTTGATAATATTAAAAGAAACTGTTGTAATGTCCATTTTCTACAGTGTAGGCCTCCAGTATACAACATTTTCTGGGTAAATATTGTTTCTTGAAGGCATTGTCAATGTTTTAATTTCACTGTAATGTGACATTGTAATTAAAGCATATTAAATACAAAAAAAAAAACCTGAAGGTGGACAAAACAATGGGGCCTGATGGAATTCACCCCAGAATTCTAAAAGAATTAAGGGGGGAACTAGTGAAACCACTGACTACTCTTTTTAATAAATTATGGGAGGATGGTGTGGTACCCGAGGACTGGAGGAAGGCGGATGTGATTCCCCTTCACAAAAGTGGGACCAAAACAGAGGCAGGAAACTATAGACCTGTCAGCTTGACCTCTGTGGTAGGGAAAGTGATGGAGTCACTTCTGAAGGAAAGAATTGTTGAGTACCTAGAGGCCAGTGGGGCACAGGACCCAAGGCAGCATGGGTTCACAGCAGGAAGGTCATGTCAGACGAATCTAATAGATTTCTTTGCCTGGGTGACCAAAGTAGTAGACAAGGGAGGGGCTGTGGACATGGCCTACCTAGACTTTAGCAAGGCATTTGACACAGTCCCACACAAAGATTAATAGTCGATTAACCAGCCTGGGGAGGGTCCCAGGGTGGTAGCCTGGCAAACATTGGCTGGACAACAGGACACAGAAGGTAATTGTAAATGGAGTCCACTCTAAGAAAGAGGGGTTACTAGTGGGTACCACAGGGTTCAGTACTGGGTCCAGTCCTTTTAATGTCTTTATAAGTGACATTGCAGAGGGACTGGAAGGAAAAGTATGCTTCTTTGCAGATGACACAAGATCTGCAACAGGGTTGATACACAAGAGGGTGGAAAGGATGAGAAGGGACTTGGCAAGGTTGGAGGAATGGTCAGAATTATGGCAGCTAGGATTCAATGCAAAGAAGTGCAAAATAATGCACCTGGGAAACAAGAACCCAGGGGAAGATTACACAATGAGGGGGAGGTAGTAACAACAACAAAAAAGGAAAGGGACCGGGGGGTAATCATATCAGATGACCTTAAGGTTAGCAAGTAATGTGAGAAGGCAGTAGGGACTGCTGGGGTATACTGGGATGCATAGGTAGAGGCATTACCAGCAGAAAACAAGTTGTTATCCCTCTGTACAGACAGTTGGTGAGACCCCATCTGGAGTACTGCATCCAGTTCTGGAGACCCCATCTCCACAAGGACATAGACAGGATATAGGCAGTCCAGAGGAGGGCAACTAAAATGGTGCAGGGTCTGCAAGAGAAGCCGTACAAGGAGAGACTAAAGGAGCTTAATATGCATACCCTTTTGTATAGAAGGGAGAGGGGGATATGATAGAAACTTTTAAGTACCTCAGTGGAATCAACAAAGTCCAACAGAGTAGCATCTTTCAGAAAAGAGACGTGCAAGAACAAGGGGACACAATTTAAAAGGGGGGTGGTTCCGGGGCAATGTGAGGAAATATTTTTTCACAGGGAGGGTAGTGGATGCATGGAACAGCCTTCCTGAGGAGGTTGTGTGGTCTAAAACTGTGGGAGAATTCAAGAATGCATGGGACAGACATAAGACAATTCTTGTGGGGGGTAGGAAGAAATATGTTGTTGGTTAACTAGGATCTGCTGCCTATCCTGTAGGTAGGGAAATGGGCAGATTAGGTGGGCCAAGTGGTCCTTATCTGCCGTGTAACCCCCCTGCAAATTGGGGTTCCCAAAAGTCTTCCAGGAGCTTGTTTGAATGCTCCAAGCCTGAATGGTGTTTGGCGTTTAAGCTATTTATCTGAGAGTGCTTTTTGAGCCTCTAGTACTGTCTCTTTAAGAGCTGTCTGCTTGCAGACATAATTAGTTTGTATGGGGGGATTGTGTGTTTTCCTGCTTGAGTCCCACTCGAGCTGCTGCCAATTCGATCCATTTTTGCAGTCGCTAAGAGTGCAAAGGGAGCCTATCTGAAAGATGTAACTGTTTGCCAGAAATCATTTAGAGTAATAATGAAAATACAGTTAGTCTAACTTGCTTTCCTTTGTAGTCTAAATTGTTTTGTCTAGTCCTCCATTCTAGTTTTGAACTGCTGAACTGGACCAATCAGCGTGGGAGACCTTTTGAAGTGGAGCCTGCTGCTGGCAAATCAGAACTTGGACTCTTAAATTGAGTCAGCCACAATGGGACTGTATGGCAGATGCTTTTGGGAATTGTAGTTTGGGCTTCGGCGCCTTTTGCACCAACAGGGGGAGTCTATTGTGAGTGACAGCCAAACCAGCCAACTGAACTGGGAGGGACTCAAAGGAAATGCCCAGTTTTGTCTTCTGGAGAGTCAGTTTAGCTTTGGCAGTGAAGAGTCAAGGAGCCCTGTGCTTCTTTGGTGTGCAGTTCAGCGTTGGAAACGCATGTAAGGCCCCAAGTTTCGGTCTGCAGCTTGTGCAAGTGTTATTCGGACTGAATCTGACCCGTGAAGAGAATAAAGGAGATCTGAAGAGTAGAAACCAGGCTCACCCTGTAGAAGACTGGAAAAATTGCTGAATCATGCTCGGTCTGTCAGGAACTGAACCAGCTGTGTGTTCTCCCAGGTATTGTGCAGTAATTGCGATCGGGATAGAGAAGCAGCCTGCCTGGTATAGTACTTTCCTTTTACATATAAATGTGTGTAGTGCTTGTGGGGAATCGTATTTCAAATCCCCTGTACAGTAAATTGAGTGGATGAAGATGGAAGTATACCCCAGCTTAACCCAGACTACATCCATTTGCTCCAAACTGTAGTGGGATCCAGTCACAAGGACCTTGCCCACATGGTCTGCTCCTCCTGGCAATCCAGGACAATCTGCCTTCCATCCAGTTCCCAGCACTGAGTTTGTGAGTACAAAGCAGGGTAGCTCCCTGCCATCTGTTTATCAAATTGCAAGTGTGTTATCTAATTGTTGTGTTTTATTTCTTCACGAACTGAGCCAACCGGCTCGGATTACAATTGGGTATTGTGCAAGTGTTTTTTCATCACAGGGCCCCAACCAGCTGCACCAAATAGGCTAGCCTCTATTGCCTGGGTACCCGAGACAGTGACTTATAGGTTAGGCCTGTGCACAGTGCCCTAGTGTGTGTGTGTGTGTGTATATATATATATATATATATATATATATATATATATATATGTATATATATATATATATATTAGAGTGGTGTTTAATTAACCTGATTTCCAGTCCTTGTTATTTCCCCCTAAATAAATCAGATCTGTTTGCTTCAGCAAAGTTACACTGCCTGAGGTATTCGTTTATGTTAAAGTATTGTACTGTGGTTTTGCACTGTATCATCTTGTTTTACAGGGGGTCCCCAGAGTCCAGCTGACCGAACCAGTCCTGGGGGTAAGTGTATACTGTGAAGGTAATTCTGATATATTGTGTGGGCCACTAGTGGGAAGAAAGGGGGGTCACAGCATCCCAGGGGGCTGTGATCAAGTTAGTTTAACTATTGCAAATCCTGACCTCTAGGTGGAGGCACTCGACATTAGACCTAGGCCCCTCAACCTGTTAGTAGTTAAGCATGCAGGGGTAGTAGCCCTTGGGACAGCACCATCTAGGGGTTACAACCATCAAAGTCTATGTTTCTATGTTAAGAACAGAGGTCCTGTCTGAGTAGGTAATGCCATCTTTACAGATTTTGGAAGGTAGGGCAGACGGAGGGCAGTGTCCTTAGACTTCTTTAAGGGCTTTCCAAAACTTAACTGCATTGTTTTTTGAAGAGTCAAGCACTGATTGAAAATATTTTGCCTTTTCTGATCTGACCAACTTAGTGCAGATGTTTCTAGCTGTCCTAAAGGCAGTCCAATCAGATGGTAATTTAGATTTCCGTGCAAGTTTCCAAAGGACATTTCTGTTGTGCAAAGCAGACTTTAGTAAGGGAGTGAACCAAGGGCAATTTTTTTTTCTGATTCTGCACTTCATTAGTGGGGCATGTTTGTTGATGACTTGTAGCACTATGGAGTGTAACAAGTTATATGCTTCTGTGACAGTTGGGGCTAGATAGAAATCTTGCCATCAAATTCTGCTCAGGTTAGACAAGAAATCAAGGCAGTTGAGTTTGTGACGGTTTCTCGTAATAGTGAAGAAGGACAGGGTCCCTGTTTTTTGTATAAGTCTGACACATGCAATGGCCCAATGATCACTAATATTATTGTTGAATATACCAACATGAGATATTTTGTGGGGGTTTAATGACCAAAATTAAGTCAAGTAGGGTGTTATGGTCAGGATTTTTGATACTGGGGTGAGTAGGTTCAGTGATTAGCTGAGACAGACCAAATTCATCACAGAGTTCTTTTAATGAATTGGAAGCAGGAGAAAGCCAGTCCATGTTTAGATCACCTGTGATCAGGGATTCTGAGTCATTGCATGAGAGCAGTTCGCGGAGATGGCTTAGTATTTTAATGATCCGCGATGGGGGTCTATAGGAGCCCGTCACAAGGATGGATTCATTAGAAGGTAAAATGATTTTTAAGGTGAGACTTTCAAATTGTTGGGGCACGGACAAGGAACTTATAATTACAAGGTAGGGATGAGAGCAAAGTGGCATGAGCTCATAAACAGAGGGCTTAGGAGCCAAGAGATAAGAGGTAGGCATATCACAGTCAGTGCCAGAGGATCCCAAACATCGTATATGGTAGAGTGATGTAGTAGCATTAATAATGGGAGGAGGGCCAGATACAGTGATAGGAGGGACATGTACATCATAGAGATGGTGTACTACCATGCTAGGCCCACTTGCATGCACATAGAAAATTAAGGGGGCATGAACGATACACACGAGACCACCGATAGTCAAATAACAAACTAGGAAGCGTGGCATGATGCAGAAGGAAAAGTTAGTCGCAGGCCAAGCCATGGGAGCTAAATAGATGACAGTGGTACTTCAAGTGGATAAGGGAAGTTTTGGAAATTGATTTCAAGGTTTTAAAAGGATCACAGCAAGGATCGAAGCTGTAACTAACAGCAAGCAAGGATTGAAGCTGTAACTAACAGAATAACTTGCTATGCTTGCAGTATGACAGTGACATCTAGTGGAGCAGTATAATTAACCTGCAGATGGGAAACTGAGCTGAGAGAGCACGTCTCCAACATGTGATCACCTGAGGCTACATAATTAAAGCCAGCTAAGGGTAGGAGGGTATTTGGGGGTGGGCGGGGAGTGAAAGAAAATTGAATTTTCTGCTGTTTTTTTTACTGATTATAACAAAAACTAAAAGTACGTATAAATGAAACACCACTCATTTTGTAGATATTTTTGTGCTGAACAGATTTCGTGCTGACAGAACCATGCTATCATCGTTCGTTTAAAAGTTATTTGCATTTGAACACCGTTAGTACTGCTACTGAGGCCAAACATTCTAAATGAGGCACTTACTTCTTTCTCACCTCTGTTTGTATGTGTTCCATAAATATGCACACTACACTCCTGTGTGATTGTTACAGGTAAATATCTGTTTTGCCATTGGGTTGTGCATTTGAGAAAGAGTAATGTGCTTGGGGACAGACCAGGTTCCAATTGTCTCAGTGGCGCAGCTGGTTAGCATAATAGGAACAGTATTCTGGGTGGCCTGGGTTCAAGTCCCAACTGAAGCACTTGCTTCTTTCTCACCTCTGTTTGTATGTGTTCCATAAATATGCACACCCCACTCCTGTGTGATTGTTACAAGTAAATATCTGTTTTGCCATTGGGTTGTGCATTTGAGAAAGAGTAATGTGCTCGAGGACAGCCCAGGTTCCAGTTGTCTCAGTGGCACAGCTGGTTAACGCAATCGGAATGGTATTCTGGGCTGCCTGGGTTCAAGTCCCAGCTGAGGCACTTGCTTCTTTCTCACCTCTATTTGTATGTGTTCCATAAATATGCACACCACACTCCTGTGTGATTGTTACAAGTAAATAAATGAGAATATCACTGATATATTTTGCCACAAATGGACCTACAGTGAGAATACAGAGAATAATACATGGGGTTGTGTGCTTAATGAACATTTTACACACACACTCGAGGTTTTGGAAGCTACATAAACCCCGAGAGTGAAGCTCGAGGGGTTTATTTAATCATCTAACACCGAGGGTGTGTGTAAAATTTGAGTTTTGCATAAAGCCCCATGTTTTATTTTATGTAATTGCTGGGTATCGTTTTTTCACAACAGCAATCATATAAAATAAAAGAGTAAGACTTCTCTGTGCCACTGCAGTCCGGTTGGGGAGGGTTCAGATGGTTGAAGGTGGCTGCTGAAAAAAGGTGCCTTTTTTTGTTTGTTTTCATTGGTGATATTTATTGTTCAAAACATTTTTAACCCAGTGATTTTATTAAAAAAAGTTACCACCAAATCCAAGTGGCAGTGAAGTCAGGCTCAAGGATGGTGGCCAGCGCTAAGAAAGGGAACAGCTGCAGCTGGCCACGGTGGGGAACAAGGGAGACCAGGCACGTGTTCACCATTATAACCCCGCAGGTTATAACAGCAAATTATAACCAGGTTTCCTTTAGGGAAAAAACAAGATCCAGTTATTATAGCACTGACATATTTTGCCACGCATGGACCTACAGTAAGAATATCAATGATATATTTTGCCACGCGTGGATCTTCAGTGAGAATATCAATGAAATATTTTGCCACGCATAGACCTACAGTGAGAATATCAATGATATATTTTGCCACGCATAAATCTACAGTAAGAATATCAATGATATTTTCACTGTAGGTCCATGCGTGACAAAAATAGCACTAATATTTGCCATTTTGTATTCTCACAGGTATGGCATAAAATAAAAATCATGCTAGTTTTCTTCCTCATCCTCCTTTCTTTTCTAATTTCCTTCTCCACCTTGGCTGAATCAAATTCCTCTAAGCAGAGATAAGAAACAGGGTCAAACTCATGACTGACTATGCCTTCATCAGGACCTGCTTATTATAATGTGTTGGTGCACATGCTTTGGTGTTGGGCTGGTCCTCCCCTGGCAGGCAGGAGGCAGTCACATGAATACTGCAGGTGTAGGCACCATTCTCGCATCCTACATATGGCGCTGCATGGTCCATGACATGCTGATTAAAACAGGTGCACACTGTGGGACTAAAAGTCACATTGGTGCATGCATGAGCACGACACTGGGACAAACCACGTGGAATGGTACTGTGCCAGTGTCATGCACAGTGCAGGCAAAGTATGTTGGCTTATCTGTGTCTCCCCCCAACCCCATCCCTAGGTGTGATCCCTCCCTGCAATGTTCCAATGTGTGCCTGACTTTAGCTGTGCATGTGGATGGAACAGGGTCCTGACTGGCTTGTGACAGGTACAGTCATGGTGCAGTGCCCTGGGCACCTGTGATGCAGTGTCTGGGCAGGTAGTGCCATCTACTGTGTCCCCACATACACAGAATTGGGACAAGTGTGGCAATGGGACCCTGCATTCCGCAACAGCTGACCCACCCCATGCAAACTCAGCCACTGCATGAATGATCAGGGACCTGTCTGTCCCGGGACAGCCCTGGTCATGAGTCCAGTGTGGCCCATGTTGCCCAGCATCCTGAGCTACTGTGGGGCAACACACTGGGATGCTGGCAGCTTGTCTGGGCACATCATACAGGTGCAGTTCTGTACTAGGCTGCACAACACTGCATACAGTACAGACTCTGCATAGTTACAAGCCGAGTACCACCAGTTATCCACTTACTGTATGCCCCCTTACCGAGCCGGTCAGAAGAATACCATCTCAATGTGTGTTTCAGACATGCATTACACCTACCTGTGTTTCTAGAACAATCCTGCAGGTTTCACTGTGTTGCAGTGCTAAGTACTGTAGTTACTGTAGGTGGCTTGCAATTCCACAGTGCTATCTAGGTGGTGCACACATCCCCTTAAATAGCCCAGGTGCAATCTGCTATGCTAATGTATGTGGAAGACTTTGGAATGACGTGCAAAGTTGCTGAATTAACTGCTGACTGGCCAAGCAGCTCATTTGCATGGCTTATCTGAATATAGCACTACTGAGCTCCATGCTAAGTGTATTTGCATGTACGCAATGGGCCAAATTGCACAATATGTGTGTACAGCACCATAGGGGTCAAAATGCCCACCTGTGATGTTATGTACTCCGTACTGCACATGCATAGTGTTGTGCAGTGCTGTCACATTGCATGGGGTTGCGCAGGTCATGCGCAGGTTGGGCATGCATGCATGATGTCATGATGTCAGTGCTGCCGTACCTTTTGTCCAGTGCAACTGACAGGTGTACAGCCTATTTTTAACACTGCACAAATGGCACACCCTGTCCCGTTCATTAAAATGTGTAGTGCAGCTTTGGCAAATCAACTATAGCAGTAATATGGCAAGTAGCAGATGCAGCAGGGCAGTCCAGTAGTGGAACCTGCACTAGTCTGGAACAGAGTTGGCCAATTTAGTGAACTTGGTGGTGGCCAGGGAGGAGCACCTCCTGGGGGAACAATCAGGGCTTGAGAGACCCAAGGATGAACTCTGGGCCTCAGTGGGCCCTAGGCCACTTCCTAACAGCCAGGACAGGTGTCACCTGCATGGGGGAACAGTGTTGTCACCTCTATGGTGACTTGGTCCACCAGGACAATTACCACCTCAGGAGATTCCAGATGTGTTGGCAGAGGGAGCCATCCCCAGGTCAAGTAGGTGTTGTGTAGTTAATGGCAAATGTGTGTATGGGCATGGGTGGGGTGGGGTATGGGTCAGGACCCCAGGTGTATAACCTTCATGTGGCAATTGTTGAGTTTTCTGCTGTGTCCTGCAATCACACACTGTCTAGTGATGTCAGTCTTGCAGTCTCTATATTGCTATGTGTAATATGGTTAGATGGGCATGACCTTCTATAGAGGTTTTGATTTTGTGTATCTGTAGGTTCTTGTTCCTGTACAGCTCCCCTCGACTTCTGTGTGATGTGTTGTGACACATAGTTTTTATTGATGTTCCTCTCCCTGTATAGATGTTACCTAGACAGATGTGTTTTACGGTTGTGGTCATATGCAATCTGCAGCTGGCCAGTACATATGCTGTATCTTGGCACCACCCATGTTGTCCTGCAGTGCTGCTTTTGCAGACGTGTTCATGCTGGACGTATGCCTGCTCATGGGGTCCACACACTGCCTCTGCAATGTCTATAGCTTGGGGGCACTTTCACCACATTCTGTCTATGGGACTGTGCCCATGGTGTACAACCCTGACCCCGGATTCTACTCTGCTGTACTGCAGGGATGGGTGTAGCCAGCTATATCCTCTCACCAATCTCACACACTGCATGTTATTGGCCTATGTCTGCCTTGTGAGTTGGCTACTGCACCATAACTGGGCCACCAGTGCATGCAGGGGGGCTGCTTGCTGGGTGTGGCATCCCCATAGTTCACCTGATGCACCCGTGTCACGTCACCACACCCATGCTAGTTGTCTGTGCCCAGCATGGATGCCTGTGTCTCACCATGCTGTTGGCATATCCCAGGGGACCGGCATGGGACACTATATTGTGCATTATGGGTCTGGCTATGCCTTTTTTCACAACCTCCCAATTAAGTGGCCAGAGGAACCAGCAGACACCACCCGCAACCAGGAAAACAGGCACATGATAACTCACAGGGCCATGACTGGACCTCCTCCAGATCAGCCAGGTGAATATGCTGTATTGTTTCTTCAACCCATGCCCCACCTATAGGCACATCCCATAGTTTTATTGCCCTGGCCACCATGTCCACACCACCTGCCACCATGCTGCTCTGTAGCACCCCACATGTCGCATGGGGCTATGGCCCTGGAATGGTTGGACATCCCCTAGCAATGTCACATATGCTGCCATGGTCCACCTTGTTGTCTGGCACATACTTCCGCTGTGGCATGTGGTGGTAGCAATGGTGGCCCTTGGCTGCGTGGACCCCAAGGTTTCATCTGGCATCCCCCTACACTGCCCCCTACCAGGTCAGAGCATGGCGTGGGATCCATAGGTACTCTGCATGGTCCTCTTGCACTCTGCATGACAGCACCCCAACCTTAGGCAGCACACCTCCAATATGTTGAGTGCACTACAGTCATATGGGTGTCCAGATGGGGCTGTGCTTCCCATGGGCTATGAGGCCTTGATGTCGGACATGCTCCCAGTCATGAATGCAGCACCAGGCCGTGCTGTCTACAAAACCAGGGGGTTCTGGTACTCATGCTCTGGGGCTGGCACTCCTGTGAGTTCCAGGGCTGGTGTGTTGCTGCACCCCACCAGGGTCACCGCTGTGTTGGGTGTTGTATCTCCATCCCTGGCAGAGGGGCACACCTTTCACCATGCCCAATGTAGCCTGGTTGTGCAGTTCTTGGCCTCTCCACCTTTGGGTCCTTCCTGGCCACTGATAGTTCTGCTAGTGACCACACACTCCTGGATAATGGCCCTCCCAGCTGCAGTGGCTATTCACTTCTCCACCTTTTCAGCTCCAATTGTATCACTTTGTCTGTCATTTTGTGGTCCAGCTGCACAGCTTGTGGGGCATCTGTACAGCCCACATGACTTCAGGCACTGCTCCTGGTGTATGTATGTGTTTCATAGTTTGCTGGATGCCTGTTACTTGCATTCATATATATGTCATTCCATTTCATAGACTTTAGCATTCCACTTGCAGTGTACCCTGTGTTGGGGTGACATGGACTTGGGACATGGTGGCCATTTTCATGGTGTTGAGGGCAGTACTCAGTGTCCTGTGAGACAGGTGACAAGTATGGTGGCAGCCCAGGGGTGGCATCTCATGACACATGCTGCAGAAGTTGCACTACCACACTGATGGGCCAGCAGCATTAGTGCAGTACCATGTTGCAGCACACACCTCTTCAATGGCGTGCACCCCAGTCTACCAGGGCTTCATGGCTGCTGACCCCCAGCCTGTCATCCTGCACTGTGTTGCCCTGTATGTGACTGTCTGACCTGCAATGCTGCACCACAGTGCCCCAGGCTGGCCTGGCCAGCATGCTACAACTTCTCTGTGCATTGCACTCCCCTCCACAGCCATAGGCTCTCCTTGGGCAAGCCAGCTGGCTGTCTTGCTTCTGCCCTCTGGAAGATGGCATATTTTGCCATTGGATCTATGTGTCACACATATGTACCTGTACCATCCCACTACTAAGGTGTCTGCAGGGCTGACCTGGCCAGCCATGCCACTATCTGTTGTGATCCGAGCCTATGTGGTCTGGCAGCATGTGTTGCCCTGGGCCAGTGTTGTCGCGCTGCGCGACAGCATCGCTATAGAGTGGGCACAGGGGGGATCAGGCAGTCCCAGCCATGCCTTCCATCCTCAGTGCACTGTGCTGTCCTTGTGTCCACCATGCTTCACCTTTGCCCCACACTGTGGCCATCAACATATCATGCACAGCTGCCCAGGCCACAATCCCCTGTGCAGCAATCCAGGGTATGTGTGCCACCTGCCCATGTCCGACTGGGTGGGTTGGTGCGTCTGCAGTCTCCACGGCAGCCATACCACCCATATCCCACATGTGCCATAGTGGTTGTAGTGCTGCAGGGGGAGGTGGGGGTAATGGCTATGTATGCTAGTAGAACCTACATAGTCCAGTGTCTGCACGGCTTACTTACAACATAGTCCTTCTCCCTATAGGTGACCATCAGATCACTGAACAATCAAGGCACCCTGAGAGAATGGAAGGAAGGGATGACCTGCTGCAGGGCCTAGTCCAGCAGCAATGCATCATAATGAGACATCTTCAATCCTTGGGAGGACCCAGCAAGCCAGATAGCCAATGCTGTCCAGGAGGTGGCCATGAAACTTCCAGCTACCGGCCCCAGCCACACCAAGTGCCGCCCATTCCTGTTAGAACCCCACACCCATTCCTGTGTCCTACGCTTATGCATTGGGCTGACATTTTGCTGGGCAACAGGCACATTTCTATCCCTTGTGCAGCACCTTGCCCATTTCACCTCTCTCTGTCCTTTGTCAGTATCCAAGATCCCCTCATCATCCATTCCACATAGGATGGATTCATCAGTCAGATCAGCTCCACCTTTCTTTTCTTCTTCAAGATTGACCCATGCCGGCCCGGTGGCGCAGAGGGTTAAGGCGCTGGATGCCACACCTCGAACCACACCAGTGACCCGGGTTTGGAAACGGACTCAGGTCATCGGGGCTGGCTGGGAAGGAGAGGATTGAGTGTCCGGAGGACTGCTCTCCTCTCCTGGGAGGTGGGGTGGAAGCCTCATTTAGTAGTGGCCCCTGGTGGAGACTAGGGGTACTGTATGCAGTGGCACAGGCAGGACAACCAGAAAGCTGGAAAACAGCTTTGGCGCCACCGGATGATGGCCTCTGTGCTCCATGGCCCTCGGAACCTCCGGGAGCATCCTTCACCGTAGCAGCACCTCTGGACCGTAGAAAAATAGTGTGCCGGGGTCCCCTGCCACCTGGTTCCTTCTCCCTCAGAGGAGGGGGACCCGCCCGGCAATGGGATATGTCAGGACAAATCAGGGGTCAGCTGCGATGTGTGTGTGGGAGGAGCTCCAGAAGAGGACAGCCGAGGCATGGAAGCACTAGGTGGCCTGAAGGAGAGGTGGACGCCAGAGTGTGAGGGGAGGTAAAAAGAGTATACAAAAAAAAGATTGACCCACATGATAACTAATCCTAATGCTTTTGCCTGCCCCAACCCGAATAGATGAGGCAGACAAAATACATGGGATACAAGCCAGTTTGAAATAATGTCAACGAAGAAGGATGCTCTGACTCTGGCTGTCAATTTCTTCATCTCTGCAGTTTCTGCGGTGCTGTACATACTCAAATTATTTGTCTGAAAATGTCTCAGTCTAAGCAATAGCAATTAGTGCATCCCTATACCCCCATTAATGTTCAAGCCCAAGCTCAAGTGCTAGCCTCCCATCCTTCATGTCAATTGGTGGACTTTTTCATTTTATGGATTCTCCAAAAGCTTCTATACAGGCATTTCTGTACTTCCCTCCAACTCATTCATATGTAAGAATTTATAGTCCGCTCTAAAGGAACCAGAAGTCATCCAGCAACTACTGCAGAATGAACTTCAAAAAGGATTTCTTGTTGGTGTTTTTGTGCATTTCCCTCCTATCAGATTAGTCCTATCAGTGTCGCTACCAGAAAGTTTTCAGGCAAGAAACGACTGATCATCAACCTATCAGTTCCTCATTCAAAATCCATTTCCAGCATTAATTCACTAATTCCATCTGATGATGATGACTCTCTCTCATATGCTTGTATCAATGATACCATCACCATTATTAAATAATTTGGCCCTGGCTTGTGGCTTTCAAAGGCGGTCATTTCAGATGCTTTTAAATTACCGCCCAACCATCCATCCCTGTGGCATCTCTACGATATCAAATGGGAAGATCGGTACTACTTTGCTGTTCATCTGACCTTTGGTTGTAAAAGTAGCCCAAAACTATTTGACATGTTTTCAGAGACACTTTGTTGGCTGTTGCTCAACATTTGCCATCATCCAGCTGTTGTTCATCTCCTAGACAACTTCCTACTAATCGATTTGCCTGATTTTCCTCCAGGTGCCAACCTCACTACATTCATTTTTCTCGTTCAAGAATTAGTGGTGTCCTTATCTGAAGAGAAAATGCTTGTTCCTTCTATGTCTTTTGAATTCCTCGGTATTGAATTGGATACAATAGGCATGGAAGTCCGATTGCCAACCGATAAACTCCACAGGATTCAAGCTCTCATAGAAGCCTTTTTCATTTGTTCCTCTTGTACCAAACATGAACTTCTCTCACAGTTGGGCTATCTCAATTTCACCATGCAAATTATTTCACAGAGTCGCTCTTTTATTTCATACCTCCTGAAATTGGCTTCATCCGTCTCTAAGCAGCATCATCACATCACTATTACTGCTGCAGCCAAATCAGATCTAGCAACGTGGTCCCATTTTCTAGCATTCGGGAATGTATGTTCTGTTTTACAAGGATCTATCTCCAGATTTTCATCCCAGAATTTACACGGACACATCTCTTAACTATGGCTCCACAGCAATTTTTGAATACTCCTGGTTCACTGCTCCTTGGCCCCCAGATATATATAGCCTCCGAAACTTCTCAAAAACATCTCCTCTATTCGAAATCTATCTGATCATAGCTGCAACTTTCTCATGGGACCATTGTTGGTCCCTGTAGACTGTCTCAGTCTTCTCAGACAGTCAATCCATGATCAATATTATTAATAAAGGCAGATCCTCATCTCATTCCATCATGTTGTTCATGTGAAGGCATACTTGGCTATCACTGTACCATACCATTACTATGAAATGCTTTCACATTCCTGGTTATGTGAATGAAGTTACTGATTATTTATCTCAATTTTAGTTCCAGGAATTCCATCGTATCTGTCTCACAGCAAGCTCAACCATGACTCCTCTTCCTCGATTTGTCGAGCTCATCATGATCTCACATATAGCCTTCAACAAGCTGAAGCCCTCATGTGGTCAGTATTAGCTCCCACTAACCAAGCTACATCTCCTATCGACTGGGAGAAATATTCCCCATGTTGTGCCTTCCAGTCTCTTCATAACGGTCTATTTTCAATCAGTCATATACTAGCATTCATAAGTTACTGCCTCAAACATTAAAATTATCTTACAGGACCATAAAACAATACTTATCTGGAATACAATGTTCCTTCCTTAGTCAAATCTATCCATGTCATCAA
The DNA here is from genome assembly GCA_016271365.2 of Neoceratodus forsteri. Lineage (NCBI taxonomy): Eukaryota > Metazoa > Chordata > Ceratodontiformes > Ceratodontidae > Neoceratodus > Neoceratodus forsteri. The sequence continues at coordinate 237,394,759 of CM028137.1, forward strand.
TTCTATCCAACACCTCTGTTAAACCTCTTTTTGGAGCCCATAGAGTATCTTTCCCAAAGGCTCCTAAACATCTGCCTATCAATGGACCTATATTTGGAAAACTGTTGGACTTGCTCCATTTTAATCCCTTTGACCCTACCATGAACATCATGATTTCCTTTTATGGTGTCCTATGTCCCAGTGAGTTTACGGTATCCTAGGCCTTCTCTACTAATTTTCTCATAATCGCCAGTTCAAAGAAACAAGCAGATCATTATATCCTGCTTCATTCAAATTCAAAAAACTGATAGACTACACAAAGGAGTCCAGATTGCATACTACCCAGCTGATAACAACTTATTTTTTATTTAGTTTTTGTTGACCGGGTAAGTGCACTAGACAAATCCTGCCTATTTTCAGGCACGACCTGGGGGGAGGGGGATACAGATGAATGCCAACTGACCTTGAACCAGATTAAGCTGTTGGTGGTATTTTTAGTGAATGAAGGAAATTTGGCCAGAACACCGGGGAAATTCCCCTACTCTTTTCGATAAGTGCCATGGGATCTCCAGGCAGATGGGACCTCGGTTTAACGTCTCATCCGAAAGACGGCACCTCAGAAATGCAGCACCCCTCTCATGCTGCACTACAGTGTCAGCACTGGGATATTAACGCAAGTGCCAGATGTGGGAACTGAACCCACAGCCCTCTGATCTCCCGGCCTCAGAGGCGAGTGTGCTACCTACTGAGCCACTGACACTGCTAAAGCCCAGTACCTATCTTCAATCAGCTTATGCCATATCATGTCAGATTCAACCTCTCACAACCTCTCCTGTCTGTCAATGACCATTCTGCATTGACCACCAAATAGTTTCTGGAGCATGTGAGAATTCTACTACAATGACTTGGCTCAATCATTTTTCTTTCACAGATCATTCATTCTGGATCAGAGCAGCTTCTTCAGCCTTACAAAACAACATTCCCTCTCATACCATCGAAAAGCTTGGAAGATGGACCTCCTCATGTTTTGAAACTTACATTCTAAATCCAGAACAGGAAATCAGACAAGCCTTTAGGATTATCTCCTCATGGTATGCCCAGAGAAAGGGCAGTTCAGTAGCCACGTCTCCTCAGATGTTTCCTCTATGGGGGGTTTTCCTCTCCGATGTGCTTTTGTTCACACTCTTCGTGAGTTGGAGAAGGTAATCTCTCTTCTTTTGGGACTTTTATTACCATAACACCACCCAGCACCTCTACTGAGGGTGGGAATAGAGAAAGGTCAAGTTAAAGTTCACACAAACACTCACACTATTCACAAAACGTTGACTGGGAGAGCTTTGCCCATGATTCAATGTGGGAGAATAACACCTCCCACCAGTTTAAATAAAAGCCTGCCTCTCCTTTCCTTCCACGCTTAGTGCATCTCAAACCCTCCATCCTCCACTCCTCCTCCAGCACTCTTCTCATCCTTAGTGCTGGGCCTTTTATTCCTATAATGCTGCCCGGCACCTCTACTGAGGGTGGGAGTAGAGAAAGGCCAAATTTGCACAAGCACTCACACTGTTCATAAACACTGAATTTTAAATCTGGCCAATCAAAGAGGCAGAGCTGCTGCTGCCAGTAGAGACTTACTAAATAAAATTGTTTCATGGGTCAGCCATTTGATAATGTGGTCAGCAGTCATCACTCCTCCCACCCATCCATGTAGGCCTCCAAGCCCAAGAGAACCAACTGTGTTTGCTGAATAAAAGCTCATTCTCTGGGCATTTCATGATACTATTTAGACCTCATGGGCAAGGACATCTCCCAACTTGATCTTTATATATTTAGTTTTGTTCCTGGAAAAGGAAGGCTAGACAACACAGCATACGTTCAGCCTCATCCCGGGGGTAGAGGGTGGGCAGGGGTGTACAAATCCTATTGCTCCCTCTACAGGGCAAGTAAATCTTCCTTGAAGGTCAAGTACAAAAGACAGCTAAGTTCAATGCAATGCATTAGGGTAAGTGCAAACTCAGCAACAGCCATGGCTGGGCAAGTCCTAAACTTTTGATTTGAACACCCCAAAGGGCAAGTGGGAATACAGATGTAAACATTCTCTAAAACAAATAGCCCCTTATTGGGGAAGGTCTCCTGAAAGATCCCCACTTTCATGGCATTTGCGAAATATTCAGCCCTTGAGTACCCCTGCTTAGTATAGTAATGACTAGTAATTTTCACCTATAGTCACTGTGTTCCGCATTGTCAGGTACAATAGTAACACCTTACCTACATGACAGAGAGCTCCTAATGAGTGTGTACTCACGCCAGCTACCATGGCCGCTGTCTATCACACAGATCCACAGACCAACATAAATAATCATGTACCGTCTCTGTGCAATAGTAACCCCCAAACAAGCAGCCACCCAGCACATCCAGGACCATGACTGGATAGAGGCCACATCTCCCACACTACAACAGCTTGACATTCAAAAATCTGCAGGAAACCTACCACAAATAAATGCCTGATTATGCTATATAACATGCAATGCCATACTGGTACTGTACATTTCAGTTTCTGGTCACACACTTCTATTGGCCTTCCTTAACTACCACAGTTCACTTCATTCTGTTCATCAGCATGTAAACATTTCTCCATGCAATTATGTGTACAAAAGAAAATTGCCTGATTTATTTTATTTACCTCTAGTCTGTACCAGGGCCTTGTGGCTCTTGTTTAACCTTGAAAGCATCCCCAACTCTATGCACCAAGCACTTTCCTAAGGCCCAGACTAACTTTACCAAAACCTTAATTGCCTGATTTTCTTTTTAATTAGTAACCTCAGGCTCTAGTGGATTTGCCTAAATTAGGAACAAAAGTAAGTGCTACTTCTGTTAGCTGTGAGATGTCCGTTAATGTGCACCAGGCTTGCCCGCATTTGTTTGTTGACCAGCCTCCAGATTCTTTACTCTTAAACTTGGAGGGTTTAAGCAAAAAATACCACCTCCACACACCTCACTGGGATGCCACCTGAATATGAGGTTTGGCACCTCAGCACACTGTGCAAGTGTCCCAGTCAAAAATTCTTAATAAATAAAAATAGTTGGGTTTATACTTGGGTTAGAGGCAGACAGCAATACAGAGGGGAATTAGGATTTGGGGGGGGGGGGATTAGTGATGCCTCCATGTAAAGTGATTTAAGGACAAAGGCAATACATTTTCTTTGAGGAAGAACAAACATGTTTTTATTCACTAAAAGCAACAGCCCTGTGGAGGAAGAAAGCCCCAGTCTATGGGACACAGGTTTCTTCAAATGCTGAAGATAATTATTGCTATCATCTCTGCCCCCATCCCCAGAATTTGTCCACCTGAAGGCTTCTTCCCCAGTGTGCTTCAAATGACAGCAAGTACTGTATAATTGTTCAACAATAGGTAGACATAAGCAGTGATGCAGAAAGGCAAAACAAGTGAATACCAAGAATTTGGCATATACTCAAGGTATTTTTAACATCAAGACTGGCCAGCTTACACAGTCTCTAACTAAAGCAACTCAGCCCCTTGACTCAGGATCAGTCAGTAGCAACAACCTCGGAACCTGAACCTGGATGAACTTTTAGCTTACTGCTGAACTGCCTTAAAAGCTGAACTCTGTGTGCTTGTTCTTTTTCACTTTAATTAAATTTCCCTTGTTCGGTTCCATCTCTCATTGATCCCTCTAACCCCCACCCTGCACAAACACATGGAGGATATTTGGCTCTCACTGCTCTGCTGGACTGCCAAAAGCCCAATTGTGCTTATTTTTCTCTGTTGGCAGTCTCTTAAAGTCATACATCTCAACTTTCTGTCACTGAAATGAGGGACACCGACACTCAAAATGAGGAACAATGAGGGACAGACATGTAGATAGAGGCTCAGATCACTGTGAAAACCATTGTGTTTATTTGTATAATTTCTTTTTTTTTATTTAGCATCTTAAACTATTAGACATTTCTGCTTTAAAGTCTGAATTTACAGCACATTCTGTATGGGAGGCACCTTTTTCCTGAGGAACAAAACAATTTTCAGGGGTAAAATGAGGGTTGTCCCTTGTAAATTGGGGACAGTTGAGAGGTATGCTTAAAGTTAATACCTTGATCTCACCCCCAGCCCCACTTGCAATCATCTTGATGTTCCTGGCTCAGTACAGCTCTCCACTCTAATCACTGGGGTAAACAGCCTTCATTGTACCTAGTTTAATTATTCCAAAGTAGCCCATTATTTATCTTTGTCCAATTATGTCTCCATATACTCAGTATGTCATATTCCCACATACCCTTCTCCACTCCCTTCCTTTCTCTGTCCAGTTTCTTCTGGACTGGATGTTTACCTTTACCTGCCAATACCCCTGTCTCCTAGTTTAAAAACTGTGCAACCACACTGTCTAGTATATCTGCCCTTCCTGGCTCAGTGAGACAAGCAGGACTAGGATGTCCCATAAATTAGCATATTTAACAGGTATTGGTTTGGCCAGAATAGCAGCTCTTATCATGAAGAATGATTTATTCTAAGAGGGAGGAAGCTGTAGCTCTCAACAATCTTTTTTTTTAACTAACCTGCCTGTTGAGATGAGTTCCAGTACATGGCTGCTCCAAATTAAAGAAACCAGACTAGTGTCTCCTGTCCTGAGACAACAGTCTCTATGGTGTAATGGGATGCAGATTGTCTCAGCTACTTTCATGGCTGCTCCTCATGGCTCTGTGGGACCATCACACTGTCTTTTTGGCTTATGCAGTTCTGAGGCTGAGTTCCAGAGTCCAACAGGTGCAGCAGTACTAGAGTGGGCTTCCCTCGTGGATTGCAGCTGCTTAAATTCAGTAATTCCTTCAGGAGTCTGAGTGGCTCTGTGTATGCAGTTCTGGGGCTGAGCTCCAATTCTGACCAGTTTTGTGAGGCTTCACAGGTAACTCCGATGTTTTCATGGGTGGCAAAAATGCCAACAATGAAAGGCTGAGCTTCCAACTAATAGAATTGGTCAGCACTTTCTATCCTTTCAAAACCAATCAGAAGGGTTACTGTAAAACTAGTTATTTTCAAGCAAAGTAACTTTAGTGCAAACACAAATGCAACCATAACTGCATAAATTAAATTTAGCTCTAAGACTTTAGTACCACATTGACTATAATGGAAAAACTGCTAAGTAGCGCAAATTAATTTTAGCGCAAATAACTGCTTCAACGAAAATAGTGAAAATTATTTGGCAGTGAAAATTTCAAGTTTTACAGGGTGTCCAGATCTTGGCAGTCACAAGATTCTCAGCACCCATTTTGAAACTGGCAGCTGAGAATCTTGCGCTGAGATCAGAATTGGCCCTTCTGATTGATTCTCCCATAGTGTATGGCCATTTCCCCTGAGATTGCCCAGTAACACTGACTTCCTTTCTGTAGCCTGTTTTTCTTGTCAGGGACCTGTAAGTGATGGGCAAGGCAGACAGGAGAAGAAGGTAAGGATCCTAGTAGCAGACCAACACCAACACGCCACGCATGGGGGAGTATGTGGCCCTTCTCCTGCCCTGGCCCTATCTCACCTGCCTGCACTAGCCCCTACCACTAAATGCATTACTGGGTTAAATGTCTTCCCCATCAGTTCAGCATTCCTAAGGTCTGGATCCTTCAGATACCTCAGTCTTGCTGTAGAAAAGTTAAACTAAATGAAAAATGCAGCACCTTCACCAGCCTGCTATATTTTTGTTTTACTGCACTAGCACAGCTCTTAAATAGAATGCTGCTAATTTTAACTCACACTGGAAAGCACCAAAGCAGCACAAAAGAACCTACACCCACCCCTTGCTGCAGCACTGACCTCATGGCAGCATTGGCCTGCAACAAATCCCTTCAACTCTGGGACTTTTCTCTGTCATCTCCACTATATGCAAAGATACTCTCGCTCTCTGCCTCCCTTTCAGCTGCACAACCCAGTGAATCTCTCCAGTCTGGGGGCATAGGAAAAACAAACTCTGGTCAGAGCCAAAATGGCTGCTGTTGCTTTAACCCAATATAACACAGTGCATGGGCTCATCAGACCTCTCCACACACAGGTCAACTACTTGTGAGGGAAGGCTCACCAGCCTGCTACAAAGTGTTATTTGTGTGCCATAACACTGCTCTGCCCATCCCCAAGCTGGAGCTGGTGCCGCACACCTCAGTGCCAACCCCCCAGTTTCAGCCCATTCAGACGGCTCACAGAGTTCACAGCTGAACTCAGATCACTGGCACAAGAAAGCAACATGGTCCCCACTGGGACAACAGCCATCACTGCAGACATCACTTCATAAATTTTTGGGAGGGCACATTTTGACCCCAAATTTTCAACATAGCCTTTGTATGACCCTGCTCCCTTTGTGACATGGTTGAATAAGATCCTATCCTATTTATTATGCAGAAAGAGTTAAAAGCAAGGATCTGTTCTATCCTCTCCTTTTCTGTCTTATGTGCATCTGATTGCACAATCCAATTTTTATGTGAGAACTAGCAATTGATCACTTTGATGATCTCGTGATTCCCCCCTTCCACTGTCTGTATGTCTTCACTTGTTGTTTCTATCCTTTCTTCCCCCTTTCTTATCTGTAGTTATAAAAATACAGTATATGTGTGTCTTTGTGTGACACTGGGATTCCTTGGTTTGAAAATATATGTAGTTATACTGTTGAAATGATTGCAAAACGCTATTTGGAACTTAGGGGCTTAACCTTGAGATTCAGTTTGACCTGTACAAGCTCATTTGCAGAGTTATCAACAGGAGATTAGTTCTGGGACACCATGTTCTATTTTGCTGCACGTGCAAGGAAAGAAATTGACAAAGTTCTGATACATTTTGTGAGAAAAAGTATATCTGTTAACAAGTTCAGGATGCATAAGTTAGTTGCCAGGTGAAGACTTCTTATAAAAAGAGCAGCAAAGTTTTTGTTAGAGAGCGAGAGAAATTTGGAATTGAAAAGAAACCCTCAGATTAAGGACTTTGTTTTCTTTGTTCGTACTGCCTTTGTAAATAGCTATCCTGAACATTTATTTTATTTTATTGCTATTGAAAATAATAAAATGCTACTTGCAAATTTTGTAACTGTTTCTGGTTTTCCTATTCTTCCTGATCTATGCCTCAATCACACCCTTCTGAATATGACATGTGTCATTTATAAAACACTGGATAAAATGTAATTTTGTACCACTAGTGCAAAAACCCATTTTGGCCAGGATTTGAAAAATGACACCTGGCATGTTCATGAGGTAGTGTGAAAAAAAGGCTATACTGATCATTTGCTGTCAAAATACTGAAAATTATCAAAGTTATGAATGAGCATGAAACAATTACAACTTACCTTCATAACTTTTTTTTTTTGTTATATATTTTGACCCCAAATTTTCAACATAGTCTTCATATGACCCCACCATATGAACCCGGTAGATGAAATTTTTCAAATCCCAGCCAAAAATATAATTTCATGCCTCAAATCCAAAAACACATTTAGGTCAGGATTTGAAAAACCTGTCATGTTCATGAGGTGATGTGAACAAATGCCTGTGCTGAAAATTTGGCATCAAAATATTGAAAATCACCAACGTTATGAGCAAGTGTTGAAAAATTTCAACTTAGATTTATAACTTTGTTGTACTGTAACATTTTGACCCCACATTTTCAACATAGTCTTCTTATGACTCCACCTCATGAAGCTGGTAGGTGAAAAGTTTCAAATCCCACCCAAAAGGTGATTTTGCAGAGCAACTGCAAAATCACCTTTCAGGTCAGATTTGAAAACGTTCAGCTACTTGTTCATGAGGTTGGATCCCAAAAAGGCCATGTTGAAAATCTGTAGTAAAATATTAAAACATGACCAAGTTACAGTGTGAGTAAAAGTTCAAAATGCATTGACATATACTAACTGCAGTTACAATACTTGATTTCTTTATTTCACAATCTAGCTTTGAAGAGTGAAAACAAGACTCAGTCCAGAAAGGATTACAGTGTTGGACCCCTAGAAGGTAAATATAGTGTTGGGGGGATGAGGGGTGGAGGGTGCTGAGTGGGGGGGGTCAGCGTGATGGTCAGGATGGTGGGGCAACAGAATGAGGGACCATTTTCTTTATTTTAGATTTAAACAAAAAAATGAAAAAAAAAACCATTAAGGGATGGTTTTATTTATTGCTGGTACATACCTACACTGAGGATTGGGCAAACCAGTGTCAGCTTGATATTTAGGGCATGAGGGGTGGGCACCCTGGTGTTCCCGACTGGTGGGCTGGGATGTAGTTTCAGGGAGTGTTGATGATACAGAGGGCATAGAAACATAGAAACATAGAGGTTGACGGCAGATAAGGACCGCAAGGCCCATCCAGTCTGCCCATTTCTTTTTCTACCTTATAAATGTGCCATCGGCCTTTGCTCTGTCAGTGGCCTATCTATTCATACTCATCTGTATTGCTCCCTTATGCCTATCTCATGCCTGTTTGAAGCCCTGCACTGTATTCATATCCACCACTTCCTGAGGTAGGCCCCATAGGCATGGGGTTAAAACAAATATCTACTGAAGGAGAAAAGAAGTGCTGGGGCAGGGAACAGAGAGACACAGGAAGCACATGACCAGAGAGCTGCAGAATGGGTGGGGAGGAGATCAGCAGACTAAGAGAGAGAGAGACAGAGGAAGTGCTGTAATGGAGAGCTGCAGAGCGGGTGGGGAACAGATGCACCAATTCATGCTGATGTGTTTCAACTCCACTCACTGGGCAGAGAATTGAGCACACAAACTGATATGGGTTTGGTATCCGGTCATGCCCACAGAGCCACTTTTCTCTTTGTTCCTCCTTTTCACTATACGTCAGCATAGGTCTTGGTATGAAGCAGTAAAAATTAGATGTTTGCACCATGCAGAACCCTCCCAGTCCAGGAAACTCCCTGTCTGATCTAGACTGTGTCTCCTGGCTGCTCAAACCTGCTGCTCCACTTAGGACCCTGGCTCATTCCTGACTGCAGCATTAGCTCCCCTGGATCACCCATCAGAGGCTTTGCCTTTTAACAATTGTTTGATTACATCAAGGGTCACTCCGATGCCAAGACAATCACAGCAGCTGCTCCACTCTACCACATTACCCATTCACTTTCAGTGGTGTAGCCAGAAATTTCCATTTTGTACACATTCTATCTAACTGCTGCCCATATTAAAAAAACAAATGTACACACTCTCTCTAACTGCTGCCCCCAATACAAAACAAAACAGAGTGTTGTCATATGGCTCATCTAATCTCTAGATAGGTTGCACACATATTTATGTGGGACAGATCAGGATGACCTGCGAGAAGGGTAGTGTGGTGATTGTGGGGGACTTCAACATGCCAGGAGTGGACTGGAGTACCCCAACAACCAGGAACAGAAGTGAGCAGGTACTGCTGGATGCCTTCCAGGACAGCTTCCTGCTGCAAATGGTCAGTGAATCAACCAGGTTAGGGAATACCCTTGACCTTGTGCTGGCAAATGGGGACTTTGTGAGAGAACTTACAGTGGAGGAACGCTGTCAGGGGTGACCACCACTCAGTATGGCTCACATTGGATATGGGCAAGGAAGGTGGAATCTGGCACAAGAGTGCTGGACTTCAGGAGGGCTGACTTTGGGAGGATGGGGAAGTGGTAAAGGGTACCTGGCCAGAATTCAATTTAGTATGGACACTAACCAGAGGTGAGGCTCATAAAGCTGGGGATAGTGGAGGCAACAAAACCTGCTGAAAAGCCCAGAGCAAGAAGGCTGGGCTAAGAAACTGAGCTGGTTGAGCAAGGAGGTCATGGAAAAGGTAAGGAAAAAAGAGCTGCCTTTGGAAGTACAAGAAAACAGGGAGGGAGGACATGGAGGAGTTGACAGAATTGAAGGAGGTGACAAGGGCAGTAAGGGGCAAAGCATCTACGGAACTCAGGCTGGCACAAGGCATTAGAAGTGGGAGATGGAATTCTTTAAGTACATCAGGAGAAAGGAGGCTGTAAGGACCACATAGTAAGGATTTGGAAGGAGGGGTTGGGTGGAAGCAGAGTGCGATAAGGCAGAAGCACTAAATGAGTACTTCTGCTCAGTATTTACTAAAGAGAAGAGGGGGGTGACACCCAAGGTGGGAGAAATGGCAGAAACAGGGGGGGAAGGGGTGACAGTTGGGGAAATCATGGATGGCAGAGTTCGAGAGGGTTTGAAGGCACTGAGGGTGGACAAGGCGCCAGGCTCAGATGGCATCCACCCCAGGATACTGAAGGAGCTGGCAGAGGTCCTTGCAGGACCTTTGGCAGACCTATTTAATTCCTCACTACATTGGGTGTGTACCTCAGGACTGGAGGATGGCTCATGTGGTGCCTCTCCACAAGAGTGGCCCCAAGGATGAACCTGGAAACTACAGACCAGTGAGCCTCACATCCATCGTGGGTAAGCTAATGGAGACTATCCTGAAGGAGAGGCTGGTGGCCCTCCTGGAGGCCAAAGGACTACAGGACAGCAGACAGCATGGCTTCATATGTTGCAGATCCTGCCAAACCAACCTGGTGGAGTTCTATGACTGGGTAACTAGGCAACTGGACAGGGGCCATGCAGTGGATGTCCTGTATCTGGACTTCAGTAAGGCATTCAACTCTGTGCGCATGGAAGGCTGGGAAGGAAGTTAGTAGGCACAGGGCGGGTGCAAAGCTGGTGAGATGGGTAGAAACTGGCTTCAGGGAAGGCAGCGGAGGGTGGTGGTGGGTGAGGCTCTCACACCCAAGGGCAGTGACGACGGTGTTCCACAGGGCTCGGTGTTGGGACCAATGTTGTTTGGGATATTCATTGCAGACATATCATGGGACATTAAGAGCAAGATCAGTCTGTTTGCTGATGATACCAAGGTAGGTGCAGTGGTGGATGACCTAGGGGGATGGCAGGGGTTGCAGGATGATCTGGAAAAGCTTGAAACCTGGTCAGACACCTGGCAACTGGGGTTTAATGCCAAAAAGTGCAAGGTGCTGCATTTTGGGATGAAGAACCCAAGGAGGAGTTACCAGCTGGGGGGAGTACAGCTAGCCCAGACAGAGGAGGAGAAGGATCTGGGTGTGCTCATTACAGGGTCAATGAACAACTCGGCACAATGTAGGAAGGCAGCTGCAAAGGCCAACAAAATGCTGGGTTGTATTGCAAGGGGTATATCCTTGAGGAGGGAGGAGGTGATTCTGCCACTGTATAGGTTATTAGTTAGACCACACCTGGAGTACTGCATGCAGTACTGGTGCCTGTATCTGAAGAGGGACATTAAGTTACTGGAGGGGGTGCAGCGCAGGGCAACAAAGATGATCAAGGGGCTGGGGGACTTATCAAATGAGAGGAGGTTGAAGGAGCTGAACATGTACTCACTGGAGGAGAGGAGGGACAGGGGTGACATGATTGAAACCTTTAAATACATGAAAGGAATAAACAAGACTGGTACAGAGGGGCTGTTCAAAGTAAGGGAAGGGATGGACACCAGGGGCCATGATATGAGACTGGAGGGAGGAAGGTTCAGGAGGGAGATGAGGAGACACTGTTTTACAGAGAGGGTGGTGGCTGGGTGGAATGCGTTACCTGCAGAAGTGGTATCCAGTAGAACAGTGGACTGCTTCAAAAGGGGATGGGACAGGACATAGGGGAGGGTTAATGAAGGGGAAGGGTGGAAGGGAGGGGCAGCTGCAGATTAAGGGGTGCTAGCTGCACATTCGAGCAGACTTGATAGACCTCTAGGCCTTTATCTGCTGGCAAATTTCGTATGTTCGTATGCCATAAACAATAGAGGTTTAAACAGATACGGAAACTACTCAGTGGTCTACACTAACTCAAATACTCCAAATAACAATGACAATGGAAACAAAAAGGCATATGGTTTGGGACAGGTACTAAAAAAATTTACACAAATGTGTACAGCGAGTATGCCTGCTTACACCCTTGTTCACCTTACTTCAGCCAGACCATGGTTCAGTTATGCATTTTTCCTTGTCCTGGCCCACAACCAAACAGCCACCTGGCTGCACAGTGGGACCTTTCTCTCTTTTGGCTGAACACTACTTTTGCCAATGCACAGAGCCTCTGCAACAGCCACTCTAGCCATGCTACACAGGGGCAATACAAACTACACTACATAAACAGAGTCTCCTGGGAGAAATGAAAAAAACGGTGTGCTTAACCTCTGGGACTTCCTGGGGAGCCCATGGGGCAAACTGAAATGGGAGAGACTAAAAAATTAAAAATAAATAAATAAATACTTGAAACACATAAATTAGCCACAGAAGTCCATGCAGGGCAAGAATTTACAGTGGGTCACAATAAATAATAAATGGTCAGGTTGGAGAGCCCAACAGAGAGAGAGAGAGATACAAAGAAAAAAGAGACTTGAATAAAATACAGTACGCCAGTGCCACACATCAAATCAGAGCCTGCCATTTTGCAACACCTCAAGGACAACAACCATGACTGGAACTGCTATCTTGTGCACATGGGGAACAGCTTCACAGACTATCTCATGGCAAAAACAGAAATCTTTGTTGAGCATACTGTATATAGTGTATGACAGGAAGTTACCCTCTGACCCCTGTTGGTGGCCATCTTTGTTGGGGCTGATTCAATTAGGAGTTTCACAACTTTATGCCCGCATCCAGCAGCTATGCTTGTGAAGGACACATGCTTTATTCCAAATGGCTTTACCCTATTGGAATTATTGGCAGTCGTCATTAAAAAGGGCTACAATGGTACAAATACAAGAAATGGAGTGTATTATTTATTCTTTGCAAAGAAGGCAGTCAAAATTTCTCAACAGATGGACTAGGTGAGAAATGTATGCTTCAGATAATATTACCACTGGGCCTTAGTTACCTTCATTGTTTAATTGGATCTTTGGTTGGTCAAGACCATCTAATCAATCACACTTTATTTTCTTTACATATAGATAGTTTTTTTTTTCCCCTGTACATGGACCAACAGAGATTTATGTTCCTTTCCTGACCTGGACCTAATTCAGGATAGTTAGACAATAATGTATTTATTTTTTTCTTCTTTAGAGGGGTGGGTTGAGTTACCCTTTAAGAATTCACAAAGTGAAAAATGTTTGAGTTGTAATAAGGGTTGGGGTGTGTGTGTGGGGAATGGCAACAGTTGATTGTTCTTGTTCCTCTGTTGTTAGTTGTTTGATTATTGTAGCTCAATAATATGTAAAGCTTCTTATGGTTGTTTAAATGTATTTATAGCTTTAAATAAGCACAACAAACCTTGGAAAGTCTCTAATTGTGATGTTACAGCATATATAACTACTCAGCTATTGCATGTACTTGAAAGGATGACACCTTATGTGTTATAATTTGCCATGACAACATTTTTAACAAAGAGAGTATAAAAAAGGGCAACCCGTTGAAATGAATTGACACTGACACATAATAGCTGATTTTGCAAATGAATCTTTATTTAAATAACAGAACAAAGGACTGGAGTTAGAATTGTTTATTTAAAACACCACTTGATGGACTTTTCTTACACTTACTTGTACTTTGTTGGTGGCAACATTTTCTCAGTGGCACTCCAGCTACTCCATGATGTCCCATCCTTTGTATGAGTGCAGTTCTATCTCATCCTTAGAACCTCCCTTCTGTCAAGCAGAGATTTCTTGCAGCAACCATGTCTGATAAAGAAGAACACATGGGGGCAGGAACATCCAAAGGACAGCAATCATTCACCTTGAGGGCTTGAAACTACAAAACAGCGACCCACCTGCAGAGCAGTCCATTCAAGATGACCTTGCCTATGTAAAACTATCTCATGAGGGGGGGCGTGGCCAACCGCTGAGCTCAATGGACACCTGAACCCTGAGCGCCTGTAACCCCCACTGCATATCCGTGTGATACCCGCTTTTTCTTGCGCTCTGACTCATTTATTTACCCGTTAAGTAAACACGAGCACCTACCCTCTCGGCGGCTTCATGTTCTGATCTCTAACCAGTGTAGAAATACCCGTTACACCCGTTCCCCATTTCTCGTGCTGGCGACCTGGCCTACAGCTTACATAGAGCCTGCTCCTCCTCTCTCGCACCCGGAAGGGGGCATAGCAGAAATTCGCCAAATGTTTTCTGAAATTCTTCACAGAATGGACAACTTAGACCTAGCTACCAGGAAAAACACCGCTGATATTGTGGACTTATCCCAGCGAGCTTGCATTGCTGAACACAGACTCGCTGAAGCAGAAGACAGTTGTCGACATGTTGGGGCATGGCTGCAGGACCACGATCGGCTGATTCATCAGTTGTGGGCTAGGGTGGAGGACCTAGAAAACCTCAGCAGGCGGAACAACCTAAGGTTCGTGGGTTTCCCTGAAGGCTGTGAGTGGTCCGATACTATCTTATTCCTGCAAAAGGAGCTTCCCTCGCTACTGGGCTGGCATTCTGATTCACCGCTTGAGATAGAGCGGGCTCACAGAACTTTGGCACTGCGTCCTGGCCCTGAGGATTGCCCTCGCACCATTCTGGCCCGCTTTCTCTGGTTCCAGGACCGGGAATCCATTACTAAACTGGCTTGCCAAAAGAAAGAGCTTCTGTGGAAGGGACACAGGATCCAGATCTTCGTGGATTACTCCCAGGAGCTGATAGCATGGTGGAGGGCATTCACTACAGCACGCTGGGCTTGCACTGAATTGGGGCTAGACTACTCTCTGCGTTACCCAGCTAGTCTCCACATTATGTTGAATGGGTCCCTGCTGCTATTTGACAATCCGTCAGCCACAGAGAAGTTCCTGGCGACTCAGACCCCCATGTGTAACTGGGACATTCCTAAAGTAATGCATAAACCTGGGGCCACAGCTATGGAGACCTCCGTGCCGGCGCTTTCAGTTTCTTCTCCTGCACCTACCCAGCCTATAGCCCCATAGCCTAAGACCCCGGCCCACCACGCTCCTCAGGAATCTCCAGGGAGCAAAAAGAAGAACAGGAGGAGGGCCCGTATTGATGGGGTGCACATAGACAAGACTCCCCAGCTCTGTTCTCGGAGTCGCAGTGCTAGCCCTGAGTCTGTAACCTCCCATTCCTCTTTCCAACCGGACATGAGCAATAACCAATTTCAGGCCTTGATGGACCTTCCAACTGATGGTACTCCGCAGGATCCACCTTTGCCTCCTAGGTTGCACTCCAAGATCAATAAGTCTCATGCAGCGTGTTCTGTCTCTCCTGGACTGATGCCGTTGACTCTTCTCTTCCAGGGACTTCCACCTCCATGGATGCTGCTCCTAGCCAGCCATCTTCTACTTGCCCCTCAGTGGCTCCTTCCCCTGCTTCTAAACCTGCGGGCTGACTTTGTTTGAATCTGCCTCCTGGTGTTTCTAACATGTAACTGAAATCCCCCCGTCTGCAATTATTGTCGGTGGGACCGTGTCCCTCTTTCTGTGGTCCTATAGACTTCCCCTTTTTTTTTTTTGCTAGCCCTAATATGGGCATTTGGGTTTGCAGACAGGGAGGTACTGCTGTCTTCGGTGTTGTGGCTCCTATCTGCCTGGGCTTGTATCTTACTTATGTCATCTTAATCTCTCTATGGCAGGCAAGTTAGGAGTCCACTTTGTTTGGGGCAGTAAAGCAATCAGCTCCCCAGCAGCGCCCCCATAGTTCCACAGGGGTATCACCCATTGGAACGGTAGCAAGGGTCTGGGGCTGTATCCTCAGTTTGCTGGTAAGTCTGACACGGTTGTCTGTTGTCTTGTCATTTTAACTAACTGTCTTATGCAGGATTTTTTTTTTTTGTAGGTAGGATGCCATGTGGAGAGCCCCTCAGACATTTGGATGTCCTGTATCTCCAGCTGTAGTTAACTAACTGTCTACCCCCCAGCGATCCCTGCTGGTATCTGGGCTGTGAATTGGTCGATGCACACAGTGGGAGCTGGTCTGTTATGGGGGAAAGCTTTTTGTGGGGGTGGTAGGGAGGGAAAGAGGGAAGGTTGCAGCTGTTGCTGGTTACTGTTATTACTGTTGTTTG
Source organism: Neoceratodus forsteri (assembly GCA_016271365.2). Taxonomy (NCBI): domain Eukaryota; kingdom Metazoa; phylum Chordata; order Ceratodontiformes; family Ceratodontidae; genus Neoceratodus; species Neoceratodus forsteri. The sequence goes on from CM028137.1 coordinate 237,410,714, forward strand.
TATTTAATGTTCAGGCCTTACTGAGCCTTGCACAGGAAGGTGTTTTTTGTACACTGTTAGTAGTTTTAGCACTCTGAATTCTGGGATTTTGACCTGTCTTCTTTACATAATAACTAAGGGACAGCTTATTCACTCCGTCGTTTTTTGTCTCCTATCCCCGGGCCGGGCTTCCTGATCTGTACTATTTCAGCCATGATCTCATCCAGGCCTCATGGAGACTAACCTTATCTCCTGGAATGTCCAGGGACTCAATTCTCCAATTGAACGAAAGAAAGTCTTGATTCACTTAAAAAAATTCAGGCCTTCGGTAGTCCTCCTACAGGAGACTAAATTCCCCTCTGTTGAAGCAAAGAAACTTTGTCGGGGGTGGGTAGTAGATTAGTTGCACAGTGTGGCCTAATCCCATAAGAGGGGTGTTTCTATACTTTTGCATAAAAATCTGGGGTGGAAACTTAAAACACATATTCACGATACAGATGGGAAATGGATCATGGCTGAAGTTGAGACCCCGGAGGGTCCCCTGGTCCAGGTTAATCTGTATGTTCCTAATCAGGACTGCCCCCAGTTTTTCCATACAATCAATCAGGCCCTTGCAGAGTTTCATATGCAGAAGGTCCCAATCCTTCTTGGAGGAGATTTCAATTTGGTACTGGATCATTCGATTGATAGAAGCTCTAAGGCTCCTGAACCACACAGACAGACCAAGAAAGCCCTTCTGAGATTAATGGAGGAACATGGATTGTTAGATGCGTGGCGGGCCTTGCACCCTGGGGTGCATGGTTACTCATGCTTTTCACAATCTCATGGTTCATCCAGCAGAATAGATTTATGGTTGATTTCCTCTGGTCTCTACGAAAGGGTAGTAACCTCTTGTATGCATCCAATCTATGTTTCAGACCACGCTCCTTTGAAGCTATAGGTTAAACTGGGGCAAGACCATCATCCTTCCTCCTCCTCCTGGTGCTTAGATCCCCTTCTCCTTGAGGATGCTGACTTCCAGAAATGGTTGGGTCCTGCAATAACTGAGTACTGGACCAATAATGACAATGGGGAGGTCTCGGATACCACCCAATGGGAAGCCTTTAAGGTGACTATACGGGGTGGTATAATGGCATTTGCCTCGGCCAGGTGCTGCCGCAGGGAGGCCGATCAAAGAGCTCTTGAAAAACAATTACATCTTTTGGAACTCCAGTATAAATCCTTCCAAGATAAACCCCCATCCCAGTCTCTACTCGCACAATTGGCAAGTACCAGAATCTCACTGAATGTGCACTTAACTCGCAGGCTGAATTTAATCTTTGGCGTGTGCACCACGCTTACTGGGAGGGGGGGCGAAAAGGCCAGCAAACTTCTGGCTTATTGTTTAAAGCACCAACAAATGTCTAGGATGATGCCTGCATTGAAAGACCATGCTGGGGTCCCTTGTTATTCCGCTACAGGGGTCAATGATATCATGGCTCAATTTTATAAGTAGTTATATGCCTCCTCATGCCCCCCAGATCTACTTTCTATTCAGAATTTTCTGGAATCATTACCCATCCTTAAACTTTCCCCCCTCCAATGCCATCCAGTTGGAAGCCCCGATCACCGTGGAGGACGTAGATAAGGCTATTCACTCCTTGTCACTTTGCAAAGCCCCGGGGTCAGATGGTCTCCCCATCGACTTTTACAGGGTCCATGGTGTTAATCCTGCCCCTTACCTAGTTTGTACATTTACGCATTCTCTGCACACTGGGCTTTTAACTCCCTCTATGAGGGAAGCCACCATTACTGTACTTCCTAAGAAGGGGAAAGACCTACTTTCTCCAGGCAGTTATCATCCCATCTCCCTCATTAATGCTGATGCCAAAATCCTGGCCAAAGTTATCGCTGGTAGGCTGGAACCCCTTCTCCTGGGGCTCATTCACCCCTCCCAAGCAGGCTTTTTCAAGGAGCACCAAGGATCTGACCACCACAGAACCCTCATTTCATTAATGCATCACTCGAAACTTTCCAATAAACCCTTTATTGCCCTAGCCGTTGATTTTGAAAAGGCCTTTGACTCTATCGAGTGGCCTTACCTGTTTCCCACCCTCTCCTCAATGGGGGTAGGACCAGGCTTTCTCTCCTGGATTAAACTAATGTACACCTCCCCCCTAGCCAGGGTTTTGACAAATGGCATGTTATCTCTGGCCTTCCATTTGCAGAAAGGTACAAGACAGGGTTGTCCTTTCTCTCCTCTTCTGTTCATCTTGGCCATTGAGACTCTGGCTATTGCGCTTCGGGCATTGTCCTCTGTACCTGGAATAACGGTGGGTGGTACCAACATTAAGACTTTTCTCTATGCTGATGACCTTCTGGTCACTACTGAATGTACCCCACAGGTTATTCAATCCATTCTCCATATTCTGATGGCATTTTCTGGACTTTCAGGTCTTAAGATAAACCATGCTAAAACTGAGGTGCTCCCCATGAATTCGGTACCTTCTGGCATAGATCTCGGTGCCTCGGGTCTTAAATGGTCCCCCAATGGTACAACATATTTAGGTGTCATCCTACACCCCAGTCTCTCTAAAATGCTCACTGCTAATTTTTCTACCCTGGTTGAATCGCTCAAACAAGACTTCGCCCGTTGGAAGGCCTTGCTGCTCTCCCTAGCTGGGAAAATCGACTCCATTAAGATGATGGCGACCCTTAGAATTTTGTATCTGCTGGCCCATCTCCCTGTATCTATCCCGTCAAAATGGTTCCAGAAAATCGAAGCTTTATTTGGCAACTTTCTGTGGGAGGGCTCTCGCCCACGCTATAGCAAACTCAAACTTCGTCAACACTGGAGTGGGGGTTGGGGTTTCCCCTGGCTTCAGAGTTACCACATGGCCTTCATCTCAGCCCAGACCACCTTATGGTTTTCCAAAATTGGTCTCACTTCTCCCACATGGCTCTCATTGGAGGCATCACTTTTACAGGCCCCCTCTCCGGCGGTGGTGTTGTATAGCAAGACAAATCTCCCCCCTAATTTCTCCCCTTCAGTTCTGGTGTCAATCCAATACTGGCAAAAAGTCCTGACTCTCCTAGACCAGGACTTAATGGTGTGGGAATTTATGCCCCTTTGGAATAACCAAGCCTTGATAGTGGGCAACAGTATGATCCACTGGAAACTATGGGAAGCACAAGGTATCTCCCTAATACAGGATTTACTGCTCCCTCAGTCTAGTACCCTGCACACCTTTGAGGTGCTAAGATCCAAATACCATCTCCCGGACACACATTTCTGCAGATATCTCCAAATTTGTGATGCCATTATTCATCTTCCTAATTCCCCTAAAGATAAGAGCTCACAACCAAGTTCACACCCTCTTTCATCTTGGATCCACTGCATTAAGAGTAGAACCAGTGCAATTTACACTGCCCTCAGGGATGCCTCAGTCAATCCCACACAGTCGGCCAAAATCCAATGGGAGAGAGATCTTAGATCCCCTATATCTGAGCATCAATGGGATCATGCATGGGTGAGAGTGCACATGTCTTGCAGGGATGGTTGCACCCATCTTATTATGAACAAAATCCTCTATAGGTGGTATAGAGACCTGCGGTAAGTTGAAAAAGATGAGGCTTCTCCAACAGGATACTGGCTGGAGATGTGGCACCCAAGGAGCCCATCTGTTTCATATACTCTGGGCTGTCCCAACCTCCAGCACTTTTGGACTGCCATTCAAGTCATGTGTGCTCAGCTCTTTCCCCAGCTTAATCCTGACACCTCTCTCCTTCTTTTAGGTTGTGCCCACCCTCATACACCCAAACATTGTCCTGGGGCCCAATGGATCACTGCAGTGGGAGCTATAGCCAAAAGACTTATCTTAATGAGATGGAGATCCCCAGAGGTCCCAACCTTCTGTGAGTTTCTTTATGCCCTAAGTCATGGGGAGATATTTGAGAGGCTTTCTAGTTTTGTGGGAGGTTTATTGGCTCAATATGAGGCATGCTGGCAGCCTTACCTCTGTTCCAAGTATTGTCATGATGTCCCACCTTAGGTGGTTCCTTTCCTTTTTTTTTTTTGTGAGCTCCCTGGTTTCGCTCTTTCCCCCCTTCTAATATGGAAGGTGTCTGTTGCCCTGTTAGTGCCATCCGCCTAGGTCATGTTTTTAATCCCAGAAACAGTTTGTCTCTTGTTTGTTTTCTGTGTACAGTATGCTACATCAGTAATATCCAATCCTTTGGCTAAACTTTTAACGTGTCTTTAGCAACTGCAGAATGCCCATTGGCATGGGAAATTGCAAAAGGTGTGCCCCTTTTTAAATCGGCAAAAAAGATATTATAGAGAATTACCAACTTATTATCAACAATTTCAAAAGTTTTTGAAAAACTGATTGCTGACCAATTGAAGGATTTTCTTGAACAAGAAAAAATATTGAATAAATATCAGTCTGGATATAGACCACTATATGGCACCACTTCTGCTTTGTTGAAAGTTACCAGGAACATTCAGGAGATGCTGGACAGGAGAACGTCAGTGAGGGATATTTTCATGGACTTATCTAAGGCCTTTGATACGCTGAACCACGACATCCTCCTGTCCAGACTCAAACTTAATGGAATGTCAAAAGAGGTGATTAGTCAGTTTACATCCTATTTAACAGAAAGGCAACAATTAGTATCTTTAAATAGCTTGGATTATAACTTGGCTAGATTGTCTCAGGTGTGCCACAGGGATCAATCTTCAGTCCAGTACTGTTTAATATGGTCCCATGCCATAACGGCGATCACAGAATAGCGATCACCGTTACAGTGAGTGTACATCACCGAAAATGAATTTCGACGATGTACACTGGCAGTACAGACAAAAATGGCACCAGAGACTTATGGGTCTTATTTTTAATGCAGGGGGGCTGTGCCCCCACACCTCCCTACTTATGGAGTCTCAACTCCGGGGGGGGGTGCATGTTGGGGGGGTGAAAAACTTAAAGCCGCCTGCCAGCCAAAAAAAACCCCGCTAGACCCGAACCCTGCACCCTGTACCTCCCAGCCGACCACCCTCACCACCACGCTAGTGGACCAAGCTCGACAGCTACTCACCACACCCCCTTCCACATAACATCCCTCCCCTGCATCTCTGTCCCCCATGCATGTGCACTCGCGTACTTCCCATTGTGGTATTTTCCCCACCCCAGTATCTGGTCGCCCCCCCTGCTTGATAGCCGTGAACACAGGCACTGTAATTGAGTCACCGTTTTTATAGGTGCCCAATTTCAGTCGCCTTGTTCACAGGATATCATTTAATATTTATTTGAATAATTTGACATTGATGATTTCCTCTGTAGGTTATCATTTATATGCTGATGACACTATTTTATATGTTGGTGGTCAATCGATAACATCTGTAGAAGCCACTCTACAATCGGCATTTGATGACCTGCAGAGGTATCTTATTCAGTCAAAATTTGTTCTTGATGCTAAAAAATCACAAGTCATGATATTTACTAGGGGTAAAAATGAAAATCAAATGTTGAATATCGAAACTATAGATTACACAGCCCTGGAACGCGTCCATAGTTATAGATATCTTGGGCTGTGGCTCAATGACAAATTGAAATTGGACATACACATAGATCATTTGAGTAAGAAAATTGGTATGTGGTTGGGTGCGTTATATAGATTCAGATATAGTATGATAGTAGAACACAGGACTCACATAGTAAATACACTTGTGCTTCCATTGTTAGATTATGGTGATCTGATATTTACTGCAGAATCCAAACAAGAATTATCAAAAATAGACATAATATATAATAGATCAGTCAGGTATATATTGAATGTACCATGACAGACGTATAGATGTGCAATGTATAAAGTCCTAAATTGGTTACAGCTCAAAGATAGAAGATCATTTCACATATTGTCCTATATGTTTCAATACTGTAAGACCAAGGTTCCAGAAAATATACTAGATAAATGACACTTTAGATGTATAAAAGAAGGACTTAGGTCTGTGTGTGTGTGGGGGGGGGGGGTATAGAATACATTCAGCCAAACTATAAGCTGAAAACTGGTAGGTCACATTACTTTAATTTAGGTCCTTGTTTACGGAATTCTTTGCCTATTACATTTAGATCACCCAATTTAAACAGTCATTAGGGGACAATAAAGCAGTGGTTTGTAGCAAAACGTAAGATGAATTTAAAGAGTTGCCCTGAATCTCATATTATTTTATTTATTTATTTCAATCTAGGATTATAAAATACCTTTGAGCCCAGATCAGCTCATTTACAAAGGTTCCACATCAATAATGGGTGGGTTACAAAACAAACAGAGTATAAAGTACACTATCATGTACAGTTAATATCAAATACAGTGAACAGTAGTAACAACGTAATACATAGTAAACATAGGTAAAATACAATTAGATAAATAGTAGTCATTCTAGGATTTAAAGGCAAAAACATGGGCAGGTATTCCCATTTGGAAATAGCAAAGAAAGGGTGAGTCAGGAGATGAAGAGTAGCAGAAAGACAGAGAACGGGGTGGGGGGATGCAGACGGGCAGCATTGTCAAGTATGTTCAAAGAGGCAGGAAAGGGTGACAGGGGTGGAGGCAGGGGCAGGTGCAGGGGGAGAAAAGTGACAGGAGGGAGGAGATGGTGAGGTGTGGGGGGAGGGAGGGAGGAGGGAGAGGGGGAGGAAATAAGGTGTGGAAAAGAGTCAGACTGGGGTAAGAGAGGGTGAGTTAGTGGGACAGAGAAGGAGGGTCAGGACATGACAGGTAGTGGGGAGGGTGAAAGAGGCGATTGAGCAGGTGAGGAAGGATGCAGCCAGGGGCCTTGTTGAGGAGGTTGGGGAATGCAGGTTGCCCAAGGAGGTGCAAGTCGCATGATTAATTAAAGCAGGTATGCTCACTTTCCTTCAAGATGAGCAGATGCAGGAGACGCTTGAACTGGATAAGTTGAGGTATGCCAGTCAGTTCACAGCTCAGGCCATTCATCTAGTTAGGAGCTTTGTAGGGGAAGGATCGCTGGCATTGGGTGGTCCGAACCCTAGGTACGTGAAAGAGTTCAGAGACAGAGGACCTGGTGTGATGTGAATTTTGAGGCTTTGATAAAAGACTGGTGATGCCCGTTGGCAGTGCACCAAGCAACACTTGCTTGGCAAGTATACATGAGTGGTACTTGATGCAGTCTTGTAGTTTGAGCCACCCAGTTATGACAAATAGATCACAAGTATGGGTGAGGTGGCCGGCACCAGTGATAAGTCTACCGGCTTTGTTTAGGGCAGTATTTAGCCTTTTGAGACATGTGGCTGTGGCAGCTCCGTATATAATCAAGCCGTAGTCAATAATGGATAGTACCGAGCTGTGTATTGAAGGTTTAAATGCTTCAGGGGTCACACTTCTTCTGTGTATGTACAGCAGTCCTAATTTAGCGTTTACTTTCTTGGCAACAATATCAATGTGGGATTCATAGGTAAGGTGGCAGTCCAGGGTTACTCCAAGGTATTTGAAGTGCTGGATTTGTTCAATGGGGGCTCCTTGGTTATTTTTAACTGTGAAGGCATGTGACTTGTGTGTATGGAAAGAGAATGAGAACAGCATAAGTTTTTTTTTTTGTAGTTTAAAACTAGCTTGTGGGATTGGAGCCATTTTTCAGCTTCAAGGAACCCATCCTGTAGGTTGTCTTTAAGCACAGTGGGATCAGGGTGACTTGCAAAGATGACAGCGTTATCTGCATAAAGGAGGGTCCTTAAATGACAGGCCTTTGGAAGGTTGTTTCATAGGTATCATAGGAATCATAGGTAATACAGAGCTAATAGACCTGAGTCCATAATGCTCACCGATATCAATTGTAACCCATTATACAGTTTTGCCCTAAATAAGTATCCAAGTGTAATTTAAAGGCATCCATATTTTCACATGCTACTACATCCAGTGGCAAATTATTCCATATTTTGCACACTCTTATTGAGAACCATGTACTTCTTTTTTTTGTTTTATATTGCTCTACTACGAGTTGAAGTGGATGTGCCCTGGTATTATAAACAGATTGCCTAAGTCTCAAACCAAGCAGCTCCCATAATTGATCATCATGTAGGGCTTTAAATACCAAACATAAATCTCCCCTCATTCTGCGGTATTCCAGTGTATATAGTCCGAGTTTCTTCAGTCTAGCATTATAATCCAAACCCTTTACCTCATTGATTTTTCTAGTAGCTCTATTCTGGATTTTTTCAAGTGCAATTACGGAGCCCTTATCACCTGGCACCCAGAACTGGACGCAGTATTCCAAGTGGGGCCTCACCAGCGATGAATACAAAGGAAGCAAAACTTCACTGGTTTTACTACTAATATGTTTATTTATACAGTGTAGTATGCCTGCAGCCTTCTTAATTCCCATGTGACAATGAAGTTTAGAACTAAGATCATTGGATACTCTGACTCCCAAGTCGTGTTCATCTTCGACTACCTTTAAAATCTTTCCACCAAATTTATAATTAGCATGCTGATTGTTTCTCCCAAAGTGCATTACTACACACTTATCAACATTAAAGGTCAATTTTTTTAGGGTAGCCCAATTCTGTAGTTCATCCAGGGCATACTGTAGGGTATCTATATCTTCAGTGTTTATAACCGGGTATCCTAAACACACATCATCTGCAAATTTAGTCAACCAAACATTGGTTGTTGTTTTAAGCGATGCAATATAGATATTAAACAAGCAAGGACCCAGAACCGAACCCTGAGGGACCCCACTGGCATACCTCTCAACCTCCTGCTTCATAAATCAGGGACAAGGCTTAAAGAAATAAGGGACAAAGGACCAAAATCAGGGACACATCTTCAAAATTAGAGATATCCACCCAGAAAGCTGGTGGAATATGGGTCTTAGTGCAAAATGCATTTTCTAAAGAAGAACAAGTCTGTAACTTTAATGCTTGACATTGTTTTGTGCCTACAGTCCCCACTGTTCAGCCACAAAAACACAAATTTTAGGAGGGACAGAGTAAAATTTTGAGGCAAAATCAGGGACATCCCTGAAAATCAGGGACACTTGAGAGGTATGCCTACTGGTCACGTTATCCCATTCTGAATAAGAGGAATTTATACATAATCTCTGAGTACGACCCTTCAACCATGACTCCACCCATCGTGTTATATTACCCCCATTCCGATGTTAATGATGTCATCAATAAGTTGACCATGGGGGACCTTATCAAAGGCCTTTGAGAAATCTAAGAGGATAATATCCACAGCCTCACCCCTGTCCAGAGCCCCACTTACTCCACCATAAAAACCCAGTAGCTTGGTCTGACATGATCTTGCCTTGACAAAGCCATGCTGTGTAGCATCCGGTTGAATCAACTTACAAAGATAATATTTAATGATTCCTTCAAGCATTTTACCCAAAATGGATGTCAAACTAATAGGTCTATAATTAGACACTTCCTGCCTGGAACCCTTTTTAAAAATAGGAACCACAGTTGCCTGTCTCCAAAAATCAATAACCTGCCCATTCTGTATAGATTTCGTAAATAGGGCAGCAATAGGGCCAGAAAGGGGAATAGCCAATTCCTTAAGAATACGTGGGTGGAGACCATCTGGACCTGCTGATTTATAAGGGTCTAAGTTTTGTAACAGTTTTTGAGTTGTGGCTGCATCCACAGTAAATTGTCCATTCAGGATGTGATCATTGTGTTTATTACTGGTTACTGTTTTAATATTAAAGACTGACGAAAATTGCTTATTACAAATAGTGGCCATTTGTGTCTTATCAGATACCAAATCTCCTGAGTTATCTTTCAGTAGACCTATGGTGGGAGTGCCTCCTCTTTTATTATTAATGTATTTGTAAAAGGTTTTATAATTATCTCCTACTTTATTAGCTAATCTTACCTCATAGTTCTTTTTTGCTTTTCTAATACTATATTTGGTCACCCTTAGCTGAAATTTATAGCTTTCCCAACTTTTTTTGGACCTGCAGAACTTAGCCCTTTTGTATGCCCTATTTTCGTGTTTGATATGTTTTTTCACTGTTGCATTCATCCAAGGCCTTTTTAATTGAGTTCTATCAGCTTTTTTAATGGTATGGATATGTTTGTTGGTAACTGCTGCTAGTTTATTAACTAGAATCTGCCACATTTCTGAGAGATGTTTATCCAGAAACAACTGGTACCAGTTCCAGGTTGCCATATCATTTATCATACCCAGGAAGTTCCCTTTTTTAAAGTTATAGACTACTGTATCACCAACATCATGCTCTTGGTTGCCATTATAAGTGAATTTGACCATAGAATGGTCACTAGACCCAAGGGGTTATAACACCAAACATTTTGTGATTTGACTGCCTAAGTTATGCCCACCCAAGCTTCAAAGCCTCCCTCTGGAACTTCCTGAAACCTCTCTCCCCCTGCTCCTGCTCAACATAGACCTACTCCCCTGCCCCTTGCCAACCTGACTGGAAGGTGGGGGCCTCAGCGTGACTTGCACTACTCCTTCTGAATCTGGCCATGATTCCTGGACTTATCACTTGCCCAGGGCACCCTCCCGTGCACCACCGAGATTTATTCTTGCCTGTCTCATCCTACTCTAAATGCACTATGCCAACCTTGTCCTTGAGTCAGCCTTGAACTGCCTGTTAATTTAGTTATGTTTCTTGTCTCCTCAATCGTATATGTATGACTTCTGTGCCAACTTTTCCCTAGAGCTAGCCCTGTAACTGCCTGTGTATTTCTATATGAATTCTGTGCCAACTTTGCCCTAGAGCTAGCCCTGTAACTGCCTGTGTATTTCTTATACACTCTTCTCTGTTCCCCAACTGCTCAATGTATCCCTACCTTGCTTTAGAGCCAGCACTGAATTGCCTGTTATCTTTCTCTGTATTCCTTATGCTCCCTCTGTTGTTTATGTATGAAGTATTTACTTGTAACTACCTTCCTATGTATTTCTAATGCTTCCTCAATTGTTGCTCTATGAAGTTTTACCTGTAACTCTCCCGGGTCGCACCTGAAAATAGGCACATGGCTGTCTAGTGTGCCTACCCGGTTAACAAAAGCAAATAAATAAATAAATCCAAGTCCAGGGTATTGTTACCCCTAGTACTATGCTTAACTATCTGTTCCATGTTAGACATCAAGAGAGTTTCTAGATGCACTTTTTCGACAGGAGACGAAGTATGCAAAGTCTTCCAATTGATCCCTGGGAGATTAAAATCTCCTACAAGCAAGGTATTATTAGTGGAGGATATCTTTTCCACAAAATCCAACAGATGAAAGTCATCCTCATGTGTTATTGATGGAGACCTGTAGACCACACCCATATTAATACAAGCTGCTGACTTAGGGAAAATTTTGACCCAGACTGCTTCAATATTTGGCCACTGGGTTAATTCAATATTTTCAGAATTAATAGTGTTAGACAGATACAACGCCACCCCACCCCCTCTAGTATTACTCCTGTCTTTATGAAACAAGGTATAACCCGGAATGTTCTTATCCCAGGGGTCATCATCATGCCACCAGGTCTCAGTGACTGCACAGATATGAATATCAAATTGATCCAAGGAAAGAATAAGTTCGTCAAACTTGTTAATAAGACTTCTAGCATCAATAACAAGACAGTTCAATTCTGAGGGGCTAGTAGGGGTAGTTTTATTGCAGATATTACTTAAAGAAATACAATCCCCCCCCCACCTAGTAGTTTAAACACTGGTCTATCTGGTGCCTTAGTCTAGTAGCTAAAATGTGTTTGCTCTGTTTGTTTAAATGCAGATCATCCCTAGCAAATAGACCCTGATTTAAAAACCCTGTCCAGTTTTCCAAAAAAGTAAACCCTTCTCTGAGACACCACCATTTAAACCATCCGTTTAGTGTCATGATATCTCTTTTTTTTGGCATTGTTAGCCCTAGGGATTGGTAGAAACCCAGATATGATTAATTTACACCCTTGATTTTTTATCCTGTCATCAATTTCCTCAAAATCTCTCTGGATTTGCAGTATAGATCTTTTACCCAAGTCATTTATTCCTGTGCCAATAAGGGTAAGAGGGGAGTTTGTGTGTTCCTGTAACCCTGGAAACATATGTTTAATATTGTCTATACCAGCTCCGGGTAGGGTACTAACAGTACTGTACATATTTCTATTTTTACATAAAATATGATCAGTATAGCGTATTGTGGAGTCACCAATGAGTAAAACATCTCTTGGAACAACCATGTTACTATTAATAAATGTGCTTGGAATATCCTATGTTTGGGGGGGGGACCACAGATACTAATGACTCCAGTGTATCAGTCTCTTGTGCATGTACAGGGGAATTAGATGTGCTTGATGCAACATGAGTTAAAGGAGGGTCCACAGGTGCTGTTACTTCCCATGTAGCAGCCTCACAAGGAGTTTCAGGTATGGGGTCAGCTGTTAAAACATTAGATCTATTTGCAGTGTGAATGTCAAAACTTCCCCCTATATTTCTTCTACCTTTTTTTCCTGTAGATTTCTTTATGAGGCACCAGTCATTACCCTCATGTTCAATTTCAGCCATGGACTGCTTAAGCGATTCCTCAGCTAGACTATCAGCTACAGAATCAATGTAATCTTCCAAATTGTTAATGTCTGCATGAACCTGCAAACGTTTTTGTAGTGCATCAATCTCAGCCCTCAAGTTATTTATCACACAGCAATTGTCACACAAAGAATCAGTACTAAGTACTTCTGTAGTGTACATACCACAACTGGAACAACAGTAGTATGTAGTGTCCATATCCACTGTCAGAATTTACTCAATTTGTATACTATAGAGGCCCCAGGCCCACTGACTCAGTGGACACAGCTGACACGTGCCGATGCACATGTCTCTGCGTGCGGCGGCAACGCGCGCCTTGCCCGCGCTCACCCTGCTCACCACAGGGCCATGTTTTGTAGTGTTATGTGACCTGGAAGTAGCTCCAGGGGTCATAAACACTTGAGGATCAAATTTGGATTTTTTCTGATAAAAATACGCGCATACAACGTCCTAGACATCCTACTATCCCCAAAACGCTGCAAGAATGCAGTAAAAGTTAAAACTGGGGTCCAAATAGTGTACTGTAGTTCGACAGAACAGCGTTGTGAACTACAGGCATTCTCCTCCCACTTCCTGTACTAACAGGGGGTAGGGCTCCAATAGTATGCGCTTTTTAAAAAATAAAGTTACAAGTCACAGACTCAACAGTACATCCAAAGGTATATATTATAACACTCAAACTGCCCAGCACATGTATATAATAAACAGAAGGGGTCCCAGGATGGACCCTTGGGGCACGCCTGATCTGATAGAGAGCGCAGTTCTGAGATGGTATTTGAAATCTTCACCCTCTGTGACCTGTCAAAGAGGTAGCTGCCAAACCATTTTAGTGCATAAGGTGAGAGACCAGGCTTTGCGAGTTGGTCAAGGAGGAATTTGTGATTCACAGTGTCAAAGGCCTTTGTAAGGTCTATGAACACCGCTCCTACCAGACTGCTATTATCGACAGACTGTTGGATGAAGCAAGTGAGTTCTAGCAGTGCTATAGTTATGCTATGCTTTTTCCTAAAGCCGAGCTGCTGTGTGCATTGCATGGAGTACTTATCAAGATAGTCCACAAGCTGGTCGGTTACTATGCATTCCAGAACCTTTGACAGCGGAGGGAGGATGGATATTGGTCTGTAGTTGCTAGGTTCTATGTGATCACCTGATTTGTGCACTGGCATGATCAATGGTGATTTCCAGACTTCTAGGAACTGGGACAGAGTGAGGGATAGGTTGAGTATTTTAGTTATAGGCAGGAGAGCCTCTTCTAAGGTAAATTCAATGAGTCTGAGATCCAGCGAGTCCCCACTATGTCTGTTTTTTCCCAATACTTTGGATAGCAGTTTCCTGACCTGGGCTGCAGAGACCGACTTGAAGTAGAACGTAGAGTGATCATGCTTCTCTGCATCAGAGTGTGGGGCAGCCGATAGGGGAGCATCTTCAAAGAAGTCTTTTGGGAGGACCTCTGATAGATTAGTGAAGGCAGTATTAAAAGTATTTGCAATTAAGAGAGGGTCGGTAATGAAATTGCCCTCAAGATTTAATGTAGTCGGAGGGACCTTCTGTTCTTTGCCCGTGATGTCGTTTGTGTTCGACCAGCATTTCCTACTGTCACCCCAGGAGTTTGCCAGAAGTTCTTTGTGGTGGTTTTATTTTGCATGACGAATCGCCATTGTACAGGAATTTCTGGCAGCTTTGTACACCTGAGAGTCATGTTGCCTCCTTGTAGACTTGGCAATAAGCCAGAGATGGTCACGTTGTTTAATTTTGATAATGAGTTCTAGTGAGATCCAGGACTTAATGGTTCCTCAGACCTTCATCTTTCTAAATGGTGCATGGGTATCACAGGCCATATTGAATACTTTGATGAAGTGATCAAGAGCAACATTGATGTCACTGACAGAGTCCAGGAGAGGCCAGTTGTGGGATTGGAGTTGCCACTTTATCTAGATGCCCACGCTTTAACATTCGGTTGTAGATGGTTTGGGGTGGGGGGGAGTGGAATTTATTTGACCAGCTACACGTGATAGGGGAGTGGTCACTGATGGAGTCAGGGTGAACTCTCATATTAGAGATGCGATCAGGGTGACTTGATATGATCCAGTCGATGGTGGTGCTAGTACCTGTTTTATAGTTTATTCTGGTGGGTGAGCTGATGAGTTGAGTGAGGTGTAGGGAAGCTAAGGAGTCCTTTATAGCTCCATTTGCTGGTGACAGCCAGTTTATATTAAAGTCACCCATTATTACTGTCTCAGCAAGGTGCTTTTCCTACCGAAGATGGTCCAGAATACTGTAGAGGCTAGGGGTTGGGTCCTTAGGTGGTATATAGACAAAGAATATGGTGAGGGTTTTATTGTGTGCACCCAAGAGCAGTTGTACAACTAGTGCCTGTGCAGGGCATCTGAGGTCCACCTGATGTAAAGCCAGCCCTCTAATACTATTTTTTAAGTATATTTTGCAGCCCCCACCATGCTTAGAGAATCTATCCAGTCAATAGATCATATATCCAGGCAATGCAACTGCTGCATCCGGCACTTTGGGTGACAGCCAGGTTTCAACAATGGACAGTTCGTCTGGGTTGTTTATGGTCACCCAGACTTTTGAGGGTATCAGTTTTGTTGAGGAGACTACAGATATTGTTGGTGGCCAGCATGATGGAACTCTGTTTGGGGGGTCCATTGATTATGGTTACCTTCTTAGGTCCAGGGTTTGGGTGAATGTTTCCCGTCAGTAGCAAGAGGGCTAGATTATAAAGGTACAGTCTTTGAAGTTTGGTTGAGTGTTTGGTGAGCCTTCTGAGGTGGAGATATTTTTTCCTTTTTCTTATTTGACTTGAGGATGTGGTAGAGATCTAGGCAAATGTAGTGGCAAATGTAGTGGCAGGTATGCTTGTTATTGCTCTGCCACCTACAGTGTTGCAGTTGTAAGAAAAAGGGGGACCATGGTCCGCAGTTTCGAGTGAAGAAATTTCCTGTTGTGCAGCCAATAGTGTACTAAGGGCTGCAAGCCATATATTTGTTTGTCAATTGAGTGTTATTTGTGGGTGGGTAATTTGTTTTGCTTAAGATAAAGGAGAGAATAAAAAGATATGGAAGGGCAGCTTGTATGCATGAACACATGATGGCTAAAAGCCACTGAGACACTGTAGTTGAGAGAGAGAGTTTCAACAGGGAGGGAGAAGGTGAGCTGAGCCCTAGAAAGAAAGGTGTGTGAGCAGCAGCAGAGGAGGCAAGGGCAGGGCGGCCAATAGGAGAGGGCTAGGGTGGGGCTTTAGTGTATTTAATAGCGGGTGAGGTTGGGGCAGGTGGACGGAAAGAAAAGTACAGTCCTAAAATCAGATAGAAAGGTTGAAAAGTCAGCCTCAGCTAAGCAACAGCAGTGAATGAAATGACCAGCCAATGGCAGCAGGCAGAGGCGCAGTAAAGGTCCAGTTGCTGTTCAGGCACAGAGGTGGCAGCCAATCAGGCTAGCGCTGAATGAAGCCTGGCTTTCCCTGGAGATTTGTTATTACATAAACTACTGTTGTTTACTGATCTACATCTGTAGATGGTTATGCAGTTTGTATAGGCAACACAAAGACAGTCTTGTTTGTATCTAAATGTTGTTTCTGTAACTTGCATTTAAATGTTGTTTTTATAATTTGTATTTAAACAATGTTTTGTAATTTGTCATGTATTTCAGTGATATTTTGTATCATGATGATGACAACAGGATCTTACTGAAAAAATTGAGCTTTCCTGTTCATTACATGAAATGAATAAAAGTTTTTACTACTACTGCTACTACTACTTTTTTTCTATGTTTCCAATTCTCGCAGCCCCCAGCTTGCACTGTCACTAGCATTAACTCTACTCTACTAGAGCTATCAGTGTCTAAAATCATTGGTTCAGCACATTCATGTTGACTTGCTTCCACCTCTCTGCTATACTGTTTACTAGGATGAGACTTCACCTTACGACCGGGCCTCATTGATTATCCTTGTACCTTGTTTTTATTGCTATGTATTGTATTACTATACCCATTTGCGCTATATGTTCTATTGTGCTACTCTATTATTTATTTTGTACCTACAAGGCTCTCCTTGAAAATTAGCTTGCTCAATGGAGTTTCACCTGACTAAATAAAGATTAATTGATTGATCTCAACTCAGCCAAGCAGTATGGTTGTTGGAGTGGATTACCTATGTAGTGCTGACATCCAGTCTCCCGAACTCCCTAAGCCCAAGTTCGAAAGACCGAATGCTGGGAGACTGACAGGGTCTCATGTGCAATGTGGGGGGGCTCTGCCCCTGCACCCTCCCCCGTAACTAAATAACAAACTACGAGGGGGAGCAGACCCCGGAGAAGGTTAAAAAAGTTATGGGGAGCAGAAGAGCACCTTGCAAAAATTTCCACCCCAGGAACAGAACCCTGGTCTGGAACACCATGCTGGCTGAGCTGCTAGGGGCTTAGCCATCCAAGCCATGGGAGCAGCTTGGCCAGCTTCTGCCTCTTCCCCTCTCTTGTGGTGTCTGACTAGGGGCAGGGTAGTGGTTCATCACATCTGCTACCTTACCCTGTTGTCACCAGCTTTCGTTCTGTCGGGCAGGTGTGTGTCGGGTTACTGGCCTTGGGATCCCGAATGTTGGGATTCCAAGTGTCGGCATAAAGAAGGGATACTGTTGGAACACCTTGAACTCCAAATACTAACACCAGCACTATATCACCTGAAGGAACACCTGTATCTGACATCAGGACACCACTTCTAGCTAACTACATTATGGTGAACACTGGGGACTCGCCCATGCATGAGTAGACATCTAATTTATCAACTCCAGCACTCAGTCACCTCATGTCTCTCCAACTGACTTGAAGTACATTCTCCCAGCACAGACCACTAAGGTACCCATTATAGTGTTACACAAGATCCCTGCTCCCTTATTGGTACCCCGAGAGGTACACCGTAGACAGCAAGCATTTAGGTATATGTTACACTAACATATAGGGCTAAGGGCATCTACCGTATAAGAGTAGATGTCAGGATATGTATACACATAATTGCTATACACTTTACTTTCCAATATACATATGTATTTCTTGCTTACAAGATGTTAGGACATCTGTGTCCTTGTAATGATTATGATATATAAGTTGGCATTGCCATCTTCTGATGATTTGTATTACTACACGGCTATGTACAAACTGTACCTCTCTGTTTCTACAAAGTGATGACTATAACAAAATTGTATAATGTTATCTTGGACTAAGGAGCTACCTCAAATTTAATCAATAGGGCTCATCTTTGTAACTGGAAATGTTTCTATCTCACAGTAGCCATGGTAATTATCTTAGGTATATAATGTAAGACATTACGTCTTCTACCTTGGAGACCCCAGCAGACATGAAGATTCCTTGAGGTATAGGGAACGCTTAGCATTGGTTCCCAGTTCCTAATGGTAAGAACTGCTTAAAGCAACTGTGATTTCCTTTTGGTAGTAATAAACAAGTTTTATTACTCTTATGCAATGTGTCTGTGATTTCTTGCATGCCCATTATTGCCAAGAATCTGAGAGTGACGTCTAGACCTCCTGACAATTGGCAACTGCGAGAAGGCAATATTTGGAGTTTGCAAAGTTTCACTTGTTGCTACAACTTTCCCCTTCCCAACGGGGACTGTAGGTGTGCATTCCAGCACCACTGCTCCCATTTTTCACCCACTTTGTAATCACTTCCAAAGTCTGGCTGCTTACTGGGTGTGGTCGATGCCAAGTCACCTCACCCCACAGCAGTTTTGAATTGCAAGCCTACAAGTGCACAGTAGCCCACCTGTAAACTAGTGCACCTATTGTGGCTCGATACACAGCACGGCACCTTTTCACAGTTTGATTTTTCATTCCCTCCCACACAATGGCCACCGTATCTGCGCAGACCTGAGACTTGATATCTCAAACTTCCTTACCTCCCATGGAGGATGGGCTGACTTCACGTGGGACACAAGTCAATCCAAAAACCCTGTGCTGGGGATTTCAACCCAGTACTCAGAGACGAGACAAACAACCAGAAAGAGAGAAGCTAAAGGGCTGTTGGTCGCGGCTGTCTATGCTGCTTTAGAAGCCTCCAAAGCAAGGTTTCAAACCCTTGAACTGCAAATCTCATCTCTTAAGCAGGAGATGGGATTGCAGGAAACTAAATGTGTAAGACATGAGCAGTATTTGGAGTCTGAACTCCAAACTCTGTGAAATGAAAAGGATTCCCTTTTGCATCATTCTGCTCAAACAAGTGAGCAGGAACTTTGTATGTTGAAGCAGGAGTGTGAAAGTTCGAGACAGGATAAGGGGCAGGCTTGGCAAATGAATGACTTGTTAAGTAGAATGAATGATCAGATGAGTGAGAAGTTGGGAGAGTTACAGGATGAGATAAACCAGGTATGTAATGACTTAGGAGTATCTACTAGGGACAATCATGAATTAAGCACTGTGTATAGAGTGTTACAGAAGCAGATGCAGGATGATGTGGATCAGAATGTTGCAAAAGTGAGTCATGAGGAATGTGAATCTAAAATGGTCAAACTGCACCATCAGCGAGAGGTGCTGGCTGGTCACGTCAAGGCAGTGGGAGGCATAACCCCTGCCTTGCCGATGTCATCTGAAGAGGAGGAGTCAAATGATGACATCTCCTAGTACAATGCCCAGTCACACCCCTACTATGGCCCAGACACCCCTCCCTGCCATCCACAACATGGCAGACCCCTCTCACATGACACCACATCCCTACATCATCGACGGCATGACGCACATCATGGGCAATGCCAACATGGTGACCCCCATGATGGAGGGGAGCAGGCCTAGGCCTAGTCCCAACGGCACCACTGATAGCCATTATTAATGTGGAAGACAGGCAGGAGATAGAGAAAATGACTGAGAATGCCTTAGGCAATGTTTCCATCCCTGAGAAAAACAAGTGAGTTCTTAAGACCCAGATTAGGCAGCTTCTACAAGAGACTGGTACAAAGGAGGGAATAGTCCACACTGTGGCTGAAGCCTCAGCTCAGGCAGACCTGGAGGGTGCCCAAGGCAATCTTCCTCCACTTGAGCATCCCAATAATCCCCTACAAATGGCCCACTCTGTTCAACAAATAGCTGACAGTATTGGTCGGATGAGCCCATCCAACAACCTCAGTTGCCACTTGGAAAAGGTGCGTGTTAAATGTGAAATGTTTAATCTCACTGCAGACTACCAGGTCCAGATCCTATGCCAGACTATTGATCCTGGCCTGTGGGCGAAACTCCCCGATGTTGTTCATCAGGAAGGCCACGCTACCTTTGATGAAGTTACATATGAACTCATCACTGCACACAACACAGGTGTGGTAGGAGTGATGCTCACATACCCTGTGAAGCAAAATGCAAAGGAAAGTCCAGCGACCTTCCACAAGAGGCTTGGGATGGCCTACCAAGCAGGGAAGCATCTTGCAGGAGAAGCTGCAGACATGGACCTCATTGAGCATAAGACCCTGTTCCTTAGGAACATGATCTCTGCAGTGAGAGAAAAGGTAGAACCAACCACCAATCCCAACATAGAGAGATCTGCTGATATTCTTTGAAAAACAGAGAGAGTTTATCAACTCTGCATCTGTGATTCAGGCTCCGGTTCCAAGAAAGTAGCTGCCGTGGAAGTCATTCCGGAGGCTGCAATGCACTACATGGTGGAGGGGCAGGTCCAGGAGAAACAGCCCCTTCCCACAGATAACCAACACCTCAGCAGGCCCAACAACAACAAAAACAACAACCCTGGGGTGGGAACCAGAACTACCATAAGAATAAGAAACACCATAAGAACAATAAGGGTAAACAACAGAGATCAGGCCCTTCATACAGGGAAATAGCTGATGAGAACTGGAGCCTCCGAGACCTCCTTGGGAAAGCGCACTCCATAGCAGATGCTGTTCCAGTACAGGCTCTTGCTGCAATACAACCAGGAGAGCAGGCCTCTGCAAGCCACGGGGATATGGGAAGTCCAGGTTCTCAGTCCTCTACTGGCCTGAACCTGGAAGTGGTTCCCAACATAGCATCAGTACAGCATGGTGAGATGTTTCCCAGGAACCAGGCCCAGACTCTCTTTCAAGAGCTCCCCCATGCTGCCACTGGTACAGATTGACAATTACAGGCCCTGGCCTGTATTGTAAACAAGCTAGTCTTTGAAACAAATGAAAGGCCCTGCACAGAGGCCAAGGTCGGGGGCTGCCTACTGACAGTACTATTGGATACAGGCGTGGCTGTGTCTCTATTACAGGATGACAGCCCAGGCATATCACCTTAGTCTACCGAATGGAGGACGAATATGTCTGGTGTAGATGTAACTAGGTTACCACTACCTGTAACACTGGGACACCTGAAGGCATATCATACCTTTCAGCTAATGGTATTGCATGATCACCGTAGTATAAATTTCTGGCACCACACGGCTGTGTGGTAGACCTCGCCAACATGCTATTGATGCAAATTCAGGGACAATATCACACCATCATGATCCATGACTCACATGTTGCAGCAATTTCTGCAAACAATAAAGATTATCACATCATAGATTTGTTTAAGAACCATAAGCTTTTCCCAAAGCTCCTCCCCATCCTACAAAGGCATTTGGAAGCATCTGCCACCAACAAGCATGATTGTGGCAGGATGCACACTGTCATTGAAATGACAGGCCCAGCATATGAGAGGCAACGGCAATACCCCTTTCCACCTGAGGTCTTGCCTTCTCTTAGGGAAACAATTAAATCACTCCTCAAGCAAGGTGTAATCAGGACATGTGTTTCCACTGCAGATTCCCCAGTGTTGCCTGTGAAAAACCCATAGGTGCCTGGACACTTACTATTGACTACAGGAGACTAAACCAGGTCACCCCCAGTTGTGCCCCAACTGTGGCATCAGCACCTGCCATGCTACAACTACCGACCCCTGACCAGCAATGGTTTGGTGTCCTGGACATCTCCAGTGGTTTCTGGTCATTGCCATTGGCCCCCAAAAGTCAATATAAGTTTGCCTTCACTTTTGAGGGCAGGCAGTACACGTGGACCTGCTTACCACAGGGTTCCATAACAGCCCCTCCCTGTTCCATTTGCACATGTTGGACACCCTTGAGGGTTTCTGTACACCCCAGTGTCTTTTGAAGTATGTGGGTGACCTGTTGTTGTCCACAGCCACACAGGAACAACATCTGGATCTCTTAGATGAACTATTGACCCTCATCCAGAGAGCAGGCCTCAAGTGTATCCCAGTAAAGGCACACCTATGTCTTTCTGGGCCTGAGGATAACAGACTAAGGCCAAAGTCCTACCTGAAAGAAGATACAAGGATTGCAAGATCTGCCACTGCCCACCAGTGTAGCCATCCTTAGGAGGTTTCTAGGTATGGCAAATTATTCTAGAGATTTGGTTTGTGATTTTGCTCAGAAGGCCAACCCTCTGTATGAACTACTGAAAAAGGATGTTCCCTGGACTTGGGGCCCATTCACACCTAAGCTGTGATGTCACTGAAACAGGCCCTGGCCTCAACTCCAGCTTTGGTTAACCCCAAACCAGCTTTCCAATTCCATCTGGAATGCGCCACCTCTGACACTGCTTTGTTTGCAGTGCTGGCCCAGAAGGTCCATGGCACCCTGAGACCCACTGCATATGCATCACAGCTCTTGACCCCAGTGGAACAGAAATACAGCCTTTGCGAAAGGACCCTTCTGGCCACCTACTGGGCTGTCAAGCACTTTCTGTATATCATTGGGTACTCCCCCCTTGATCATTAACACAAACCACACCCCAACAACCTTTTTGCTATCAGACAGAGTGATGGATGGGTCAGTCTCTAATACCAGACTGACACACTGGTTGCTCCTTCTCCAGGACTGAGACATCAAGGTCCACCCAACCAAAATGCCATCCATGCTGGCGCATGGTCTCCTATTCCAAGGAGAACCCCATGACTGTATACTGTAACCACCTGATCTTAAAGATCCAGGTCCTTTCCTTCCTGCTACATCACAACTACTTGAGAATACCTCATTGTGTCATGTCTTCACAGATGGATCAGCTTCCTATTATTACGGAGAACAGATAGCAGGAATGGGCATATTAGTAATTTTCCCTTTTGGTAACACTGTTAAGATTTCTAAACATTGCAGTGTGGCATCATCACAGTATGCGGAGATGGCAGCGGTGGCCTGTGACTTTGAGTTCATCCAACATGGAATCGAGGATACCATCATTTTCACAGACTCTAACTGGGTTTGTTGTTCCCTTACAGAATGTCTTCCTTTCTGAAAGAAGAACTCCTTTACCTCTTCTGATAGCACCCCAGTGAAACACAAGGAATTGGTACTATAGAGTCATTCACTGGCACAGAAATTCGCACACAAACTCTATGTACACAAGGTTAAGGCCCACTCTATACATGATCCCTATCATGCCTTCAATGACACTGCTGACACCCTTGCAAAGGAAGGGGCCTGAGGGGGGGACACCTGGATGATGGACCATCCAGAGGCTAGAGCAGCAGTGCACATAGCAGCTGTCAGGAAGAAACCTTAACCCTTCTCCCCCCTGGACCTGTCAGAAGCCCAGCATGCTGACTCTAAACTCAAAGATGTGTTCAGATTCCTGGACAAATGTACTGAAAATAATTTACCTACCCATAACCTTTACTGAAGGCATGAAGGTAAGTTACACCTGTCCCAGACGACAAGCTCATCTGGTACCATCCAGATGACACCCGCACCAAATTGTGGGTGGTCCCTCATCATCTCAGGTCTGAATGTCTGCACCAGGTGCATGATACCCCCACTGGTGGACACCAGGGAGTGGAAAACACACTCCAGAGACTCAAGACCACAGCTTGGTGGCCTGGTGTCACCAAGGATGTTAAACAGTACATAGATAACTGCCTTGTTTGTGTGCAAAACAACCCCATCCCAACCAAACAAAATGCCAAACTACTACCACAATGACATTCTGGCCCATGGCATGCCATACAGATTGATTTCATTGGTCCTCTGACCAACACTGGCAGAAGCAACAAATACACCCTTGTGGTAACTGATCTTTTCTCTAAGTGGGTTGAGGCTTTCCCCACTAAGACATGCACTGCTAAAACCACTGCCAAAATCCTGGTGGAACAGATTTTCTTCAGGTGAGGCCTACCTCTCAAGGTAGACTCAGACAAAGGAATCAGTTTTACAGGTGAGTTGATGAAAGAAGCACTTGAACTCCTCGGAGTTCATCAAAAATTCCACATACTCTACCACTCACAGTCATCAGGTCAAGTAGAGAGGGCCAACAGATGGATTAAGCAAATGCTTTCCAATTCATTGAGGACAATCCCAAGGACTGGGATTCCCTACTGCCATTACTTCTTATGGCAACTAGGGGCACACCCTCAGCCACCACCCAGTTGACACCCTTTGAGGTGATTGCTGCAAGAAACATGAGATTACCTGAACACCTGTTGTTTGACCTGCACACCCCTACTGCAGACCGTGTCTCTATGGACCAATATGTGGAAAAACTCAGACAAGACCTCATACACACTCATTTGTATGTTGCAAACTGCATGGGCAATGCTCAACAACAGTCTAAATTCAGTTTGACAAACATGCACAAGAAGTGGATTGGCAAATTGGGGATCAGGTAATGGTTCTCAGATTTGCGCATCCAACACATTCTTTCTCCAATAGGTGGGAAGGATCCTACCCGATTGTCAACAAGCTCAGTCAAGCAGTCTATCAGGTTAGACTCATGCAAAACAACAAACTGACTGACAAATGGTTACACGCAAACCAGCTGAAACTGTATAAAGGAGTACAATTACTTTTCCTCGCCCCATTGGATGGAATAGTACTAATCTGCTAATGTTTGATTTTCCTTTTCAGATACACTGCCAAGATGGCTATCTTGTTCCATTTTCTCCTCATCTCAGGAGTTATCCCCTGCATCCAAGGCACAGTAAAGCACCTCCTTCCTCACCTTGATCCACCTGCAACTACCCCAGAGGGAGTCTCCATTAATATTCCTGACAATTTGATTACTGTCCAGGAAGGTTCAGATGCCTGCCTCACTGCCTCAGTTGTTGCTCCTGATAAATCTACCCTACAAATTGAGTGGCAAACCAAGTCTCAAGAACAAATACTCCCCATGGCCAAACTTTCCAAGGGAACTTTCCATGGATGGCACACACAAAATTATCCCCAAATGGTACTTTGTCCTTATACCAAACCTCTGTTAGCCATTCTGGTTTATACAATATAACTGCCTTAACTGACCTATCATATTGTGATTCATTGTCTAAAGACTCTGCCAGAAGATGTTGTGCTGTACACAACATGGCATCAGCTGCCATGTACAGTACCTCTCTGTGTTACCCCCTACTGAGAAACAGCTTTTGGAATGTCTAGAACAAACTCCTGGTCCTCATAGTGATCTCACTGCCACTGCTTTACCAGGCTCATTGATTAACAATCTACAATATATGCATGTACCTGTTTTGTTTAACTTGACTTACTGGAATATGAAAGAATTTGGTATGTGTCACACTACTAGCACATCACTGTTTTATAGTACTTTGTTACTTGATAGCTTAGCGGCTTTTCAGATTTGTAACCAAGACCCTGTTGCTGGGGTACACACCACCGAGCATAGAGGCAATTTTAGGAGAAAACCTAAACTGGACGATCAAAGTCATAAAAGAAAAGCCTGTAACACATCTGATGTCTCTGGTGCCATGGGCACCATCACTGGTGTTTTTGGTACTGCAATGTTTATCTGGAATAAAGCTGACATTGCTACTATCAAAGCACATTCATAGAAGTTTCAAACCAGTATGGTCAATGACATCATACCCCCATTATTGCATGGTGTGGATGGCCTCAGTCAGGAAGAAAGATACACTGTTTACAAAATGCATGACATTGCTAAGGCATTTACAGATTCTAAAGATAAGATTAACGCCCTTATCGCACAAAACAATAAAGAAGCTGATAAGCAATATATTGCCCATGAAATATTATGCTCTGCCTATGGCTCATATATTATCACTACCATCAACAATCTTTTCCATGATCTAGAATCTGGAAAAATCCCTGATATCATACACAATAGACGTATCTCCAAATGGTATTTTTCTCATTGCAAATCCCCGAACTGTGTTGCCATGTGTATGTTACAGTCTTTAACTATTCCTATTTCTACTGCTAGAAATTTGGGTTTTGTGACCAGGCACCCTAATACTTGTCCTTGTTTTACTGCTAAGACATGTTCTGTTAAGAATGCCATGTTTGTGTCTTTTACTGTTTCTTTACCACGTTTTGATCCTACTACACTATATTTGATAAACTAGCATCTGTTCACTCCATTGGGTACCTTGATGATGACATCTACAGAGAACGCCTTGACTTGCCTCCTCTACTGGTTTTCCATCCTCTTCTGGATGCATGGGTCTCATCGCACATGGACTGTTGCATGAAGACAGGGTATATTTATTTGTGTTGATGTGATGTATTCAATGTTATTAAACCTGTATGTGGATATTCCCCAGACAGCATTGATTGGTCCTTTTCCATGGACGATGACATCACCACCAATGGCACAGAATTCCAGGACTCAGCATCTGCTCCAGATGATTCCAAGTTGTACCAGTCTTATCAGAAGGAGGTTCACCACCTGTTAACACTGATTTCCTAACAGACTTATACTTTTCCAGTACAGTTACAAAAATGGAGACTGCCTACTGTGAAAATGCAATATAATTCAGATGGTGAATTTTGTGTGGTAACTAATTTTAAGACTTTTAAATACAGAGAAAAGACATGTTCTAGTGATGATTCCAAGTTTTGTTTCGCTCCTCATCAAACCACTGTTATAGGGCACACAGTTAATACCCCGTCCCCATTATGGACCCTGATATCATTGATGGTAACCCTGATTATCTGCTTACTCTTTCAGAGTATTTACCTTATTTTAATGTTTATATTGATCCTTTAACTTTGACATTAAAATCCCTTTCAGACAGGAAGGACACCCACCTCATCTACATCAGCAATAATATTTCCAAAGTGAATGAAGCAGTCTATGCCCTGATTAATGATGGTGATTTGAATAGTGCACTTACTAACACATGGTTAGAGATTACCTTTAAAGGTTTTGTTATTATACAAGCATTTTTGATATTTTTTCTGGTTATCATGCTTTTCTGCCTACGGTGCACATGAGCAGCTGGAGTTCCTTTACGAGGCTCATGCATTGGGTCTGTAAATGGCCCCTGCTCTCTTTTCACTTCCTTACTCTTGCTTGTGTTGCCCCTTTTGAGGCAACAAGGGGGGAATGTTACATGAGGTCCCTGCACCCTTATTGGTACCCCAGAGATACACCGTAGACAGCTAGCATTTAGGTATATGTTACACTAACATATAGGGCTAAGGGCATCTACTGTGTAAGAGTAGATGTCAGGATATATATACACATAATTGCTATACACTTTATTTTCCAATATACATATATATTTCTTGCTTACAAGATGTTAGGACATCTGTGACCTTGTAATGATTATGATATATAAGTCAGCATTATCATCTTCTGATGATTTGTATTACTACACGACTATGTACAAACTGTACCTCTTTGTTTCTATAAAGTGATGACTAACAAAATTGTGTAATGTTATCTTGGACTGAGGAGTCACCTCTAATTTAGCCAATAGGGCTCATCTCTGTAACTAGAAATGTTTCTGTCTTACAGTAACTATGGTAATTATCTTAGGTATATAATGTAAGACATTACGTCTTCTACCTCGGAGACCCCAGCAGACATGGAGATTCCTTGAGGTATGGGGAACACTTAGCATTGGTTCCCAGTTCCTAATGGTAAGAACTGCTTAGAGCAACTGTGATTTCCTTTTGATAGTAATAAACAAGTTTCATTACTCTTATGCAACGTGTCTGTGATTTCCTTGCATGCCCATTATTGCCAAGAACCTGAGAGCAAGGTTTAGACCTCCTGACAATAGGCATTGTCCACCTCAAGCTACTTTGGCTTACAGCAAACCCATGTCAAATTCTACCTGGTGTCTGATCTACAACCATTATTCATTCTTCGCATGGACTTTCTCAAGGACCACAAAGCCATCATGGACTTTGCTTCAAACAAATTGTCACTGGACCCCAGGAAGCAACTTGCAGCTATGGACTCAGTCAGTGTACCTCCTAAGGCAGAGATGGTTTTGATTGCCAAGATCCAAGGGATCCCCCGCTATGTATTCTTTCCTCCCAGGAAACACCTTGTCTGCTGTGCACAGTGGCACTGTATTCCAGAGGTTACAACTTTTCAAATGAGTTAGTTGTCATCTCCAAGGATACCAGTGTTGGAAAGTTTGTTTGCCTGTCTACTGGTGACCAGCTCGATCTCATGTAGGAACCTCACCCTTATTCCACTCCCTTTGCTCCTTTCAGTCCAACCACCACCATTCCAGCTTCACCAACTTTATCACGCAGTAAGCTACTATATTCTTCCAAGCTTCCAGCACCTCCTACAGAGAGATTATAGCTTTTGGATTTCCTGGATGACTATCCAAATGTGTTTCAGCTGGACTGGTCATGCCTCCAAAACATAGCGCCTTCACCTTTAGCTAGAAAGTCGAGATGCTGGAGGAGCTAAAAAATGCCCAAAATGAGCTTGTGGGACCTATCACTGCCTTTCAGTGTTCTGAAATCAACTCTGTCTGACTTGCATTGTGATAAGAAAACCTGAAGCAGAAATGCAAGCAAGAGGGC
The DNA here is from genome assembly GCA_016271365.2 of Neoceratodus forsteri. Taxonomy (NCBI): domain Eukaryota; kingdom Metazoa; phylum Chordata; order Ceratodontiformes; family Ceratodontidae; genus Neoceratodus; species Neoceratodus forsteri. The sequence continues at coordinate 237,439,007 of CM028137.1, forward strand.
AAGGATGCCGACATTGAGGAGATGCTTCTCTGCTGGTTTTCTAAAGCCTGGGGATAGTATGCCTTAATTAGTGGCCCTTATGTATGGAAATAGCATCTAAGCTCACCCATGCATTAGTAAAGTCTAAATTCTGCTGAAGAGTTTGATCATCTCTGATACCTCAGTGATCACCCAGAGATCGAGGAGTCAGATGACATTGCCAGCCTTGTCTCCAGGATGACCCAAGCACAAGGAGTGGAAAACTCTGATTCAGACACAGAGGAGCCTAATGAACATGAGAAGCAAACAGAACTGCGTTTAACACCTTGAGAAGTATGTACACTGTACAGAGCGATAACACAATGTGATGATATAGCTCTGGACTGGGCTATTATGTCAGTCACCCAGAAAGCATGGGAGAAATGCAGCAGAACAAGAATGAATCCCGATCACTGATTTCTTTTCCAGTCAAACTTCTCCAGTACTGTAATGAGCTCAATTGACTACAGCATAAACGTTGAAAATGTTTACAAACTTTTAAAAGCATTTACCTCTGACTGTGACACAGCATACAGTATAATAGTGGTATAGTACCTGAAACACAGAATAAGATAAAGTTCATCCACTATCGCTACCATGCTGTTGCTCTCATCACTGTCTGATGGTGAAGTCTGCAAACTAGGTTATAACAGAGATGCCATATACCCATTGTTGGAGTTACACTTTATGAGCTTTGGGAGCTGTAGTGCCCATATGGATGCAATCTTTAAATTGAGCTCCCCTTCCCATTATAAATCAATGGCAGTAATGCGTGAGCTTCCGGGGTTTGCTGCAGAGCTGGGGGGGGGGGGCAAGAAAGTTCCCTTTTAATTCCAACACTGCATATGCCAGACAAAATGATGGTACATGGTGGTGTCCAGAATAAACAGGCTGCACTGTATAAGAAAAAATAAATAAGAATAGAATTATTTTGCTATAAAAATATTTCTAAAGAGGTTTGATGCATTAAATGACAGTTTCATATCCAGTCTAATAACCCATAATCTTCTATTGATTTCACCAGCATGGCATCTGAAGATGCTGTAACATTTTATGTTTACTTATAAAATGGGTAGAGACAGTAAAGAAACATGACTGGCTGACAGCCTTTGCCAGCCATGCCTTTTATTTCATTATACCGCACTAAATAATAAGTTCTAAAAAAAACCAGCAACCAGCTTGTCAATGGTATCATTGTGCCACCGTGGTTTCTGAGCTCTGAATCTACCACGTTGGTTGCTGCTTAGGAAAAGTCAGAAATGGCCATGGAAATGGAGTGAAACTGTGAGCCGCAAAAGTAATTAAAACCTGACAACACTTTAAAAAGTGCTGATTTAGCTTGCAAATCCTCCCGCTATCTCTTCCAAGCCACTCCCTGCCCTTCCTCACCCGCAGTTATTATGGAGTCTCTGAACTCCCTGCAGAGCTGCAACCAGAGTGAGACATGTGGGAGTTTTATGATGTTTGCTACCACAGGTGGTAGCATGCTGGCAGTAAGACCAAAAGAAAATTGTGGTCTTACCAGTGGCCTGAGATAGGAACTCACAGCTCTGTTCAGCGCCCCTAGTGACAGCAATACAGCGCCCCAGTAACACAAACTGATTTAACAGTGTCCTTAGCAACTTAAGATATGTGGAGGGACTATCTGACATGAAACCAGATATTTTTAATTTTATTAATTTAAAAAAAGTTCAGTTTATCAACATATACTCATTTTATAAGCGCAATAACACACTCCAGGGTGTGGTTTATACTGGATAAAAACACTTCTAGGGTACAAAGTACGGGCACTCGTATATGCCCTCACTTCACTACACCCCAAGGCATGCGTTTATCCAGAATAAACCACACCCTGGAGTGTGTTGTTGCTTAATTAATATAGTATATAAAACTAAACAGGCAAGTCAGTTGCTCTTTAAAAAACACGCACTTGTTAATGCTAAACATGTCTGTTTGCATGCTGTTAGAAGTTACAACCGCAGCAATATCACAAAATGGGGTCTTGCTTTTACACATTTGTACACTGCATTTAACCAGGATAGCACAACTATGATGCATTATATTGTTTTCAGTGGAGTCCTGCTTTTTTTTTTTTATTTCCACAAAGCTGTTTCTCATTCTGGTCTCATCCAGCACACCCCTCCAGCCCTGTCACTGACCTTCTAATAGACTTCCAGATTATCCACCACTTAATTAGGACCACAATGTGGTGGGTTGCCAGCCATGTTGGCTGTGTGAGAGCCTGCAAGGGGTGCCGGCTTGGATGGCCAGCATTTTGCTCCTGTCACCTGATGTTCTCCCGTGGTGTGGTGGCATGTAATGAGTTGGTCATGCATATGTGTGGTAGTACATATGCATGACAGGTGCCCAGTAGCAACCCCTCCCCTCCTGGTGCTGCCAACTGGTCTCCACCAGTCAGCAGTCACACAGTAGGAACAGCATCCTCCCCTCCTCGAGGAAAGAGAGTAGCCCCTGGGATGCTCAATCCTTCTTTTCCCAGTTAGCCTCTGATGGCCTGCACACATTCCTGATTACACAGCACCAGTACAGCAACTGCTATCACTACCACTGTGCTACCAGCTGCCTTGGGGGTCCCAGGATAGGCCACTTGAGATGCACTATCACATTTTCAATAGGGTCCTGCTTTTAGCTATTTTTACACTGTATATACCTAGGATGGCACAGTGGAGAAGCAATGTCTCGTTTTGCAGTGGGGGCCCATCTTTTACCAATGTTTACAATGTATTTGCCCAGGATAGGTCAGATGACAGACAAAATGTTATTGTCAATGGGCTCTGACATTCTGACCCCAAATTTTTAACAGTCTTTTTATGATGTCCACATTAATGATCAAAACAGGAGGAATGTTTAAAATCCCATCTGAAAGGTGATTTCACAGAGTGACTGGGAAAACATCTTTTGGTGGGGCATCATAAAATGACACCTGTCAATTTTATCAGGTGGGGAAATAAAAGGGCTATAATGCACATTTGGGGTCACAATCTACAACTATCATAAAGTTATGAGAAAACATTGAAAAATTCCACTATTTTTTGACATTTTGACCCAAGATTTTCAACATTGCCTTTTTATGACCCAACCTTATGATCAAGACAGGAATAATTTTGTAAATCCTGCCCAAAAGGTGATTTCACTGAGCGACTGCAAAAACGTTTCGGAAAAGATTTTAAAATATAACACCTGTCATGTTCATGAAGTGGGGGCGGGGGTTTCAAGAGAACTATGCTGAAAATTTGAAGACAATATCTGCAAAAATCAGTTATGAGTAAGTGTTTCCTCATAACACCTTTGTTTTTTGACATTTAGACCCCAAACATTCAACCTTATACCGCTAGAATGGCGACTTAAAAATGTAGCCGCAAATAGGGCGCCGCAACAAGGGCGAGAGTAAAAGGGATGATCTTGATTTGATCTCAGATCACCCCTCACTCCTGTCACCCTTTGCCTCCAGACAGTTTCTACCCCATCTGGGGCATGCCCATCCTGGAGGAGGTTATATCCATTTTTGGAGGATGTGGGGGGGGGGCTTGTTTCCCAGGATAGGGCTTTGGCACTACAAGTACTGGGAGCCACAATTCCTGGCATCCTAATGCTAGGCAGCAGATTGCCTTCACCCATATCAGCTGCTTATGATGGTTCTGAATAAACTCCTTGCTGACATGAACTGCTGTTTTTTTTTTTGTTTGTTTTTTATATTCTCTGTGTTAAGTAAAGTTTCCCATCATTCCTCCCCAATAACCCTTCCAGCTCACTGAAGACCTTCTTCTCTGCTCCCGGTGCCGAACCCGTTGCTTCCCCCACTGTCATGCTGCCAGAGGGGCTTGCTTTGCTCTCACTTGATGGCCCTGAGATTGGTCCCAGGACAATCGCTGCCCCTGCTGATGTGGTTACCACCACCGCTGCTACTGCTGGGTGCAGCTACTTGTGGTTGGCACTCCTGTGGTGGTTGCTCCCACAGTGACTGTGTACAAGTGTGGGACCGGCACAGGGAGAGTAGCAATAGCAGAGGGCAGCCTGGAAACTGGCTGTTTGGGCTTGCCACTAATCACCAGACTCATAAGGGCTGTTGCTCTGGTATAACAGTGAGGTGCTGGATCTCTAAATTTCTTTCACTGCCACCCTGCCAGTCCAGTCTCTGTTGGTCCTCTGGTACAGCCCAAGCTCTTTCTCTGACTGACATACTCAGTGGCTGCTGTTGCTTTTCTCACTCTGTGTGGGCATGGGGAACAGGTCTTGGATCCCGGCGCTCAAGTACCAAACACACTCGAGGATGGGGGTACACAGCATGGTCACTATATTACAACTCCTTTCCCGGATTCGCAAGCTTTGTCCCATCCCCTGTATCTCTGGCCCATCTAGTTGGCCAGTCTGTCCTTCCAATTCCCTAGACTGTCAATCAGTGGAGCTCTTCATCATTACCTGATCTCAACCTCTACAAATGCATGTCTTATAGTGATGATCCCTAATTTCATTCCAGTTGCACAATGTGCCTTCCCATGAATGCATACAGAGTCTGTTTTCTGGAGTTGATATAACACAGACTCGGGCATGCAGGGTGATTTTTTTTTTCCCTTGGTCTGGCCAAACACTGAAATTAGCCATACCTAAACTAGTGGCTATGAGATATTGAGCAGCTGCCCATGGTTAAGCTGGAGGGAAGGGATCAGACATGATCAGCACTGTTCTGGCTTGCAGGGCAGCAGATGAAAGGAAAGAGGCACTCTCTGATTTGGGCACCTTCTTTCCTTTGAAATACATGAAGTTTCCACCCACCAAGACAGAACAGTGTCATGGTCAACCTGGCTGATCATTGGTGTGCCACTGATCAGACCCTTGCAGACTGCCATGTATTGGACAACAGTGGCACACCTCTCTAAACCCAGTATATCATACCAGGATGTTCACTGCACATGTGTGAACATAAAACAGCTACAGTATGTTGAAAATTTGGTTTAAAAATGTTAAAGAATTTCAAAGTTATGAATAAAAGTCAAAATGCATTAATAAGCCATTAATAGAACTTACTTTGTTTCTCTCAGTTTCTGTTCAGCTTTGAAAGCAGCAGGACATGTCAGTCATCATTGGAAGACCCAATAGGTAAGTGAGAGGTGTTGGGGGTGTGTGTTGTGGTGGTGCTGACAGCGGGTGGGAGATAGGGGGCTGGAGGGTTGGAGGAGCAGACAGATGAGGGAAATGATGAGGAGGGACAAGATGACAAGGGACTGTTCTCTTATTTTTGGGTACTTGTTTGTTGGCAGCAGCGGGGGTGGGTACCCTGGTGTTACATTGTGGTTTGGGGGGGGTTAGCTGGCAATGGGGTGGACACCACTGTGTTGTACAGTGTTGGGGGAGGCAAATGCCAGGGAGGGCAGGAATGGAGATACCAGCAGCAGGGTTAGGTACATGCTGCCAGCGAAACTGAAAGAGTTGTGTGGGGGGAAGGGACAAACTCCTGGTTAGGTGGGAGAGGGCATGCTTGCAGCAGGGTTGGACACCCACTACCAGTGTTATTTAAAGAGTGAATGGGGAAGGAGAGAGGATACTGGCAGCAGAGTTGAATGAACACCAGCTGCCCGTAATGCTTTAAAAGATGGATCAGATGGGTGGGGGATGGCAGCAGAACCAGCAGTGGGATGCAGGTTACAGTGATCATGTCCAGTTGGTATGCTATTGTGCGAGAATGTGTTACAATAGGAGCAGCTTCTTCCTTCCATATGTAAGAAGTTTTTTCCATCAGCAAGCTGACTAGCATCATCAGCAGCCTGCTTGTAATACGCTGCTCACAGCCCAGCCTCCACATTACTAAACTGCATTGGCCCCGACACTGTCACACCTACAAAAGCTGGCACATTGCCAAGATATTTGCTTGACGCATGTGCAAACAGACATCAGGCTCTAAACATTTTTAAAGAGCTAGTAGCACATAAAATAGCAGACAGAATATGTTATTAGTTTTTAAAAGCAATCCCTTATTACTTTTCATTTTGAAGGTTTTCTTCCTCTCTGTGCTCATTAGATCGGTGTTTTACTTAATAGTACTGGGTATGATGTGAAAAGCAGTGCTTTTCCTTGAAGTAGAGACATCTATTCCTCCCACTACATCATCAACATGTGACTTCACTTGTTACATCATAAGCCTTGCTGCCTGTCACAAGTTATCAATCAAGCAGCAATAGATTGGGAGTGTGGCCTGGCTGGCAATCGAGATGACTGCTTGCTCTCAATGCTCGAGTCTAGGGAAATCGGCACTAAATCTAAACCATTCTGCCTCAGTTTCTGCAAAACCAGTAACATTTGGCAGCATTCACCTACGTAAATATCTGCCCAGCCAAAATCATAACAAAGCCAAAGTCAAATTGCTTTTGAAACAGCAAGTGAGCTAACAAAGGGAGGTGGGCCTAGTAAGCCACAGTGTCATGCAGGCACCAGAACAGGAGCAGAGGAGCAGCCAGATCAGCCATCTCCAAGTATGGCAGCTCTACCCTTACCAAAGCCCTCGATCGAATCCACCCTGTATGAGCTCCACAACACACTCAGAGCTGGCTTCAAAAATCTGAATGCACAATACTCGCATATCCAGAAGACTGTCAAGTGACTGTGTGATACAATGGAGGCACATGATGAGTGGCTGGAGGAGGAGGAGGCCCAGCTTGGGGAACAGGAGGAAAAAACTACGGAACTGACTACTGAACCAGCTCAGGCACAAAAAACAATCGCTGAACTTATTAGACGATCACGAAAATAGGGAGCAGCTTAATAACGTTAGGGTGGTTGGTTTCCCTGAGGGTGTCAAGGGCACCGACCCACTGATTTTTCTGTCCACCTGGCTGCTGCCCACACTGGCACTACCTTAGGGTACCAAGTTGGATGTGCACAGAGCATATTGCCCTCCTGGAAAAAAGTGAGTCTAATGAGAACCAACGGCACTTCTTAATTAAGTTCCTCAGATACCAGGACAGCCAACTGGTTCTGTAGGAGGCCAGAAAGATAAGCACAATCAGAATGGATAATCAGGTAGTGAGCATCTTCTCTGAATATAGTCAGAGACTCCCAAATGGCCCAGCAGAAATTCAATGCAGTTAACAAGTGACTACATGAAAGCTAATGGCAATTTGTCCATGTATACCCTTTCAGGCAAATTATTCATTGGCTGGGAGGGCTGTCTAAGACCCTCACCAAGCTTGAGCTAGGTGCACTCTATCTGGACACAGAAACTGCAGCTAAGTAAGTTCTCTCAGCATTGCGAAGGAATGGGCCAATGGCCCAAGGGAGAGACCACAGATTGGAACAATGGGCAATGGTGAGCGGGGTAGATGTGTGGGGAGGGGTAGCTAATCTCCTATCAAGAATCCAAAGTACTGGCACTCACAGCAAATGAAAGCATATTACAATGTGTTCTAATTTGTCAAAATTTATTAGCTCAAAGCAGAAGCTAGTTACCCCAGTACTTTGGCACTCAGTCTTCATCAGGGGCTGTGGCTAAGACAAGTGGAACACCAACTTAAATGCATTTAGTGTAATGACATCACAGTTAAATCACCCAATCATTGTGTTACACTTAAGTTTTAAAAAAAATAAGAAAACTAATAAAATGTAACTGCATCAATACACATCATGCAGAGCTAGTAAATATCAACTAATTTTAAAGTCCATATCTTTGCACCTTTGTACCCTGCTTGTAGTGTTTTAAAGCATTTTTAAGCATTTGAAGCAAAAGGAGAAACAGAAAGAGATGCCCTGTGATCACCCTATTGACATTCTTCCATGGGTCACTGTATTTTCAACTGGGGATCCACATCACAGGCAAGAAAAGGTGACGGAATGACACACCACTATGCCACTTGAAAGACAGAAAAAGGAATAATTTAAAACACTAAGTATTTCAAACAATTGCAAATATTACATTAACCATTTACTTTTCATTTTTTCAAAAATAGTTTTAGGTCCCATTGGTCGTTAAGCCCCATAGGTTTGACATGCTGTAGCTTGTATATCCACTGAGTTTCTTTTTTCAAAAGCAAATAGACACTGTCTCCCCCATATTTCAGTGCTGGCACTGATTCTATCCCTATAAATTTTAGACCAACTGGATTAGATGCATGGTGCTTAAGAAAATGTAAGCCAACAGGGGAGCCTTCTCTTTTGTTACATATAGATTTGATGTGCTCCTGGATCCTAGTTTTGAGGATGCATGTTGTATGTCCTATATATAAGCAATTGCATGGGCACCATGATATGTAAACAACAAACACAGTAACATACGTGATGCAATTTATAACTTCAAATTTCAGATCAGACTTGCTTGGATGAATGAAAATGATGCCAGTGTTACAATACTGGCAGACAATACATCTTTGCCATGTATTGCATCCCATAGGTCGTTTTGGAAGCCAGTTGTTGCTGGTTGTTGATTTAGGATCCTCTGGTAGTCTGCTGTGTACAAGTTTGTCTCTAAGGTTGGGATATCTACTAAAGGCTACCCTGGGTCTAATTCCCACTGCCTCAGCTACTGTTGGATCTCATAAAAGAATGGTCCAATTTCTGCGGATGATGTTTCCTATCCTGCCGGACCAGTCGTTATACTCAGTAACAAATGTTCAATGTGGTTACACAACTAGATGAGATGAGATGATGCTTGTGTGACTCAATTTACTTTTGTGGCTTTCCGCCTCTCTGCATGTGGGATATATCACCCTGTAGGGGTACGACACAAGGAACCCTGGAAGAGGGTTCCCCCCTACAGGTGCCATGGGAATAACTGATTTGGCTAAAGGTAGGTTAGGAAGAAGCCCATGGGTAAGAGAGATGAGCCACTGGAGGAGGAGGGGGTGGATGGTGGCAACAAGAAATGATTCCTGGTGAGCCCCCAGAATGAGTGACCTTTTAAACCTAATGGGGGAGTGACATAGTTGCTCTGCCCATTGAACCTCTGGCTTACAGCCTTCCCATTCAATGTGCTTATGCAACTAGATGAGATGAGATGAAGCTTGTGAGACTTGATTTACTGTACTTTTGTGGCTTTCTGCCTCTCTGTCCATGGGATATACCACCCTGTAGGTGTATGACGCAAGGAACCCTAGAGGAGGGTTCCCCCTTACAGGTGCTGCAGGAATGATTGCATCGGCTAAAGGTAGGTTAGGAAGAAGCCCAAAAAGAATACCCAATTGGGTGTCAAGCACTGAAGAGGCAAGAACGATGAATGAATGAATTCTGAGAAGATAAGGGTGGACTTCCTAAGGAGAGAGGGGAAAGCTGGGGCCACCATCCGCCTCCATCCAACAGCGGAACCTAACTAATTAACCTAAGAAAGCACTAACTCTAAATAACATTATGACCATTGGCATGGAGGAGAGGAAAAACCCCCTTTGAGGAGGAAACCTCTGGGGATCCAAGGCCTAGGTCACCTTCCCTCCAGGCTGACAACATTTGATTTGAGGGCGTATGTCATTAAAGAGAAGGATTTGTTAAAGAGAAGGATATGAGTAGGGAAGAGGATGATGGTATGGGGAAAAACCCCAAAAGAAAGCACAGATCAAAGAAGGAACATGAGGCAACGATGAAGACTGATGATGATGATCGCCGCTGGAGGGTGGCAGGTCAACGAGGTAGCATGAGACCCAATGAGAGGTATGCTGGATTGAGCAATGCAAGTGGGTAGACACTGAGGCCAATAAGGCATGCTTGATTATGTGATGTGAACTATTACAACCTTGAAGTTGGAGTCAATGAGGTAGCATACGAATCAATGATAGAAATGCTCGAGTAAGTGATGTAAATAGATAAACCTTGAGGTAAGGATGAATGAATGATGGTTGGATTTATGAACCTGAGACATGTGGCAGGATGGCCACAGGTTGATAGGGTGGCATAGGAGTCATGATAGGTGCGCCCAAAGAATACCGATTGCAGGCCTCGATTGGAGTGAATCCTTGATGGCTGATATGGCATGTGAATAAGAGGAGACAGGAACAAACTTGAAAATGAACTTGTACAAAGGTAGTATGCTCAATAGAGAGATGTAACTAGGCTCCACGAAAGGAGGTAGACTCCGAGGCCAAGAAGCCATATCTGGAACCAGAGGGTATGCTAACCAGAGGGTAAGCTCAGAGTGAGTGATCGAGAGGAGCAAATAATGGACAATGTATGATGAGGAGTGAAGCCATGGGTGGAGTGAATCCATGTCAGCAGGGACGAGAAAAGGCGCTAGGATGAGGAAGGCAAAAATAGGAAATGGATGAGGTACAATGATGAATTGAAGCCATGGAGGCTGGTACGGGAAAGTGAGGTATGAAAGGACGAAGGACGGTAGGGAGGTCAATGGGGTAGCATAGGACCCAGCCAGTACAGGAGGAGAACTGCAGTAGGGCAAGTCGGATAAGGAGGCATATGAGCACATGACCCAGAGCAGGACGATGATGGAGAGAAGACATGAAGGCTGGAACAGGGAAATATCGATTGTAGACCGGGATCAGAGGGAAACCTATATAACTGGTGAGAAGACAGTAGTCAGGAACCTGAATAGATGCAGCAGGATGGCCATGGTTTGATGAGAGGCCAGGTCTACAATAGTCAACCCGGAGATGCGAGGATGACAGTGTCAGTGGCTCAGCAGGTAGCACACTCGCCTCTGAGGCTGGGAGAGGAGAAGGCTGTGGGCTCTAGCCCCACATCTGGCACTTGGGTTAATATCCCAGTACTGACACTGTAGTGCAGCATGAGAGGTGTGCTGCACTCCTGAGGTGTCGTCCTTCGGATGAGACATTAAACTGAGGTCCCATCTGCCTGTTCTGGTGGTAGTTCAGGTGGATGTTAAAGATCCCATGGCACTTCTCAAAAAGAGTAGAGGAATTTCCCCGGTGCACTGGCCAACCCCTCCATTCACTAAAATATCACCAACAGCTTAATCCGGTTCAAAGTCAGTTGGCATTCATCTGTATCCCCTTCCCCCAGGTTGTGCCTGAAAATAGGCAGAATTTGTCTGGTGTACTTACCTGGTCAAAAAAAAAAAGGGGGGGAGAGCCCAGGAGCGACCTCTGTGGGAATCAGATCTAACTGCCAGGGAGAAAGCATATAATCACTTTCATTGGAAACAGCAGAGGCTGAAAGATTCTGATTTTCCTGGAAAGGTTGTGGCTCTTAGTACCCGAAACAGGCGTCAGAAAAGTACTACAGCCACTTTAAATTAACTGGGTTAATACATAATTTTAGTGCAAAGTGCTTTTTTTTTTGTTTTTTCTTTTGCAGCCATGAGGAACACTGTCAGTGAAAGCATTAATTACTAAAAACCCTTGTAGGATCAATGAATATCAAGGTACTCTTCCCTTGCAATAGACAGTTTAACAGCACGATCAGGACATGCTCTAGATGTAGTGAACAAGAAAAGGGTCCTATGTAATTGTATTCCCCAGCAAATGAAGGACAGGAGGAATGAAGCGTGACCAAGGTTTTGCTTCTGGTGTGCTGCATGGCCATTTAGAAGCAGCTACATGAAATCAAAACCAGTTCAGCCAGGACAGACCAGCATCAATGGGAGGGAGAACACTGTGAAAGAGAGAGAGAGAAAGCGGAATGCCGCACAATGGGCGAACAAGCCGCTGTCAGGATGGATGGGGCAGAAGATGGAATGGAGTGGGAGCGTAAACCCACTCCTGAACCAGCCCTGGAAACAACCCTTGGTGGAAAACATATGATAATGGCACCAAGGCAACTCAGGGCTGCCAGAGAGCCAGAGAAACCAGACCTCAAGCCAGAGAGCAGTAGGGCCCAGCAGAAAACATCGAAGCAGAATCTGCCCACCGTCTATGTACAGCACACAGAGAACAGAACCTGAAACAGAACTGAACAGGAATGCACAAAAGTTCGATTGTGGCAGGTGAGTTCCTACTCACAGAAGAGCTGGCAAATGAGGCAGTGGTGCCACTAAGGAGACTGAGGGACATGGAAGCCACTGACAGATGAAACAAAAGAGAAGTGCTGAAAGAGGCGACCGATCCAATGCAGCAGGAGTGGGAGATGCATGGGGATGAGCCAGGATGAACCAGGATAGGGAGGTAAGGCACAGAGGAAGAGGGGTGGAGAGAAAGAGGAGAGGCGGGGAATGGAAGACTAAAAGTGAATGCGATGGGAACAGAATGAATTAGGCAGGGAGATGGAGGAACTACTAGGGAAAAGGAGGCAGGCAGCAGAGCTGGCTGCCGGAGGTGCCACAAAAGAGCAACAAGATGAAAACGAAATTGCAGGAAGCGGGATAAGAGTGAGTGAGAGGCGACGCCTCCAGCCGCAACAAGAAACGAATCCAAGAGAGCCCCCAGGATGAGTGACCTTTTAAGCCTGATGGAGTAGTGACATAGTTGCTCTGCCCATCGAACTTTGGGCTTAAAGCCCTCCCATTATAGGGCCTGTACTTTCTCTAACTTTCCCTTTATCTCTAAGGAGTTCCTTCCTGTTCCTAGAATAGGTCCTCTGCATTGATTCCTCTAACAATTCTTTTGAATACCCTCTTGCTAGAAATCAGTTCTCTAAGTCCTTAGCTTGTTTCCTGAAGTCTGACTCTTCTGTACAGTTTCTTTGTAGTCTGAGGAACTTGCTGTATGGAGCGGAGCTTTTTAGTGAAATTGGATGGGCACGATCATCCCTTAACACATAATTTGTGGCTGTCCGCTTTCTGAAACATTTACTTCTCACTTTTTTACATATGTTCTTTTCCGGTTGTGTGAGTGAACCATAGGCTCAGGTCATTCATATTTAACCATTCCATGAATAACTCAATATCCCTGTTGTCCCCCTGCCATACATAAATAATATTATCTATAAAGCGATACCATTTTAGAATCTTTGGGAGAAAGGGGTTCTTCTCTTGGTTGAGAAGAAACATCTCCTCTCACATCCTCAAAAATAAATTTACATAGGAGGGGGCCATAGAAGCCCCTGTTGCAGTTCCACATAATTGGAGATAGTAGGAGCCCTCAAATTTAAGGTAGTTGTTTTTCAGTATAAACTGAAGTGCATTTAAGATTAACTCAGCAGGAAACTTTTCTTTATCAGGATGTTTTTCTAAAAAGTACCTGCAAGCATCAATATCTTTTTCGTGCATAATAGAGGGCTTCCACATCAATACTAAGTCACAGTATACCATCACCCCACTCAAAATCTGCACATTTTCTCAGGACTCAGCTTAGGGGGCTTGCCCTCTATTGTCTGCCAAACACTGATGCCTGTACTCCTGTATGACAATTGTATTATAGTGTATGGTGGAACGTCGTTCTCCACCGAAATCCATCGTTGTCGAAACCTTGTAGTCACACACTAGTGACGTTCGCAGTGCAACAGAACAATTTTTTCTACTGCACTGCGAACGTCACACTGTGTCCTCGAGCAGCATTTGACAGTTAGGGTTTACTCCATAGACAGTACACGTAACGTAAGTAGCAATGTCAGCGGCAGTAATAATGTTTAGCGTTAAAACGTTCAAAATGTAAAGTTCTTAAACAGTTAAAATGTCAAGCGCGAAAACGTTCAAAATGTAAAATTATTTTTTCCTTCTAGTAACCCAGTAAAAATGTTTTGAAGCAGAAACATGCTGTAGTGATTTTTCCCCAGAAACGGCGTTCCACCATACACTATAGAAGCATGGGAATAGTTGACACAGGGCATCTTTCACCGCTGGCACTATGATGACTGATTACCGAGCCGCGCCTCGAGGTAACCGCTGTCATAGTGCCAACTCGGTGAAAGAATAGCCCTGTTGTCAACTGTTCCCCATGCACTATCCTATATGTTATACCTCTCTGTTCTATATGCCAATATAAAGATTTAACAAAAAAACAAAAAAACAAAACAGGAGACTGGCTGTTTTTGGTTACAAGTGATGTCACAGTTGGTGAGATCACAATGCTGGTGATGTACAATATAGGGAGGAATAAAACTGACTGCGTCAGCCTCCAGGCAGAGTGTTGTTCTGCACATCACACCTGACACTGTCAGATAGAAAACATTCTAATTACAGTAGCAAAACAGAAAAATTACTTCAGACATTGTCAGTGGCTCAGCAGGTAGCACACTCACCTCTGAGGCTGGGAAAACAGAGGGCTGTGGGTTCAATTCCCACACCTGGCAGAGGGGTGTCAGAGGGCTGTGGGTTCAATTCTTACACCTGTCACTTGGGTTAATATCCCAATTCTGACACTGTAGTGTAGCATGAGGGGGGTGCTGCACTTCTGATGTGCCGTTTTTTAGATGAAATGTTAAACTGAGGTCCCATCTGCCTATTCAGGTGGATGTTAAAGATCCCATGGAACTTACTGAAAAGAGTAGGGGGAGTTTTTTATTATAACTTAAAAGCAAAATACATACAAAATAGTGTTACTTCACACAAAATCATAATAAAAGAAAAATAGAACATAATTAATTCATCATACATCAAAACAAAAGTGCTTGTTTGTAACCCCAAAGCTGAATAGTAAATACTGAAAACAGCCCCCTTCCCACAAACTAAAAAAGTAGGGGAATTTTGTATAATAAATTCAAAATAAGTATACAAACCATGTAATTAGGTACATGAAAATACATAAACATAAACAGATCTTAAAAAATAAAATAAATACTGTATTACATCTACATTCATATGTAAAACTTTAACTCATCAATTAATCAAATCCTGTATAACAAAAAGGATCTTAAAGAGATTGTGTTAATGAATACTACCCTTCCTATCAAATACTTTAGATATTCAATAGAAATCAGAACTCCTAAGTTGTAAAACAATAAGCAGCTTATTACATACCATATATTTAAACCCCCCCCAAACAATTAGGGGGAAAAACAATGTTGTTTCTTAAAAGCAATTGCATGCAGATTAGTGTTCCTTCAGACAAATTCATAAGAAGGAATAAGGAAACATAAATAAGTATTACATCATACCTCCCAAATAAAATTACATGTTCATAACCCCAGTAACTAATAGTAAATACTGAGGCCATACTTCTCCCCCCCCCCCCACCACTAAAAGAGTAGCGGAATTTCCCCAGTGTCCTACTCAAATTTCCCCCATTCTCTGGAAATACCACCAACAGCTTAATCTGGTTCAAAGTCAGCAGGCATTCATCTGTGGGGGAGGGGGAGGGGGAGGGGCAACTGTAAGTGGGGTGCTAGCTGCTCACTTGATAGACCATGTGGCCTGTTTCTGCTGGCAAATAGTAAGTAAGTAAGTAAGACTTAAGAAGTGATAGCTGACTAGTTCTGAAAGTTACTACTAATTCCAGTCAGTACACTAGTGCTTTAAAGGCTTATAGCAAAGTGGCTGTTTTAATTGCACAACTATAAATTCAACCCCCTACTTTGTTCAGACATTTTTACTCCTGTATACCACAAAAGGCAAACACATTTTCTTTCCACTAATAGAAGAAATGGACTAGCACATGTGTCTGGCTTTTCCATTGTTCATATCCTTTTATAAGTCCCGTTATGCACCACAGGGTGCCTTTTTGGCAGGAACTGATTGTATCTCCCGCCTATATGTACCACAAGGCAAAAAACATTCCTGAGCAGGGATTACATGTTCCTCCTGTTTCCTAAGTTACATTGACAATGGTCCCTGTGAGGTTAAAAAAAATGTATATACCCTCTGTGCAGGGACTGAAGGTACAGTGACGTTTTCCCACTTCAGTATCAATTTCTCCTGCTGTGCCCCCTTTTCTGTACTGACCAGGGCATTTGGTTAACATATTACATGTCACCACTTTGGCGCCTCCTAGGGGAAGAGGGTCTCTTTGTGAAGCATGGGCCTCATGGATAGATGGCAGCCCCAGCTCCTGCCATAGATAAGTTAATTTTGCTGGACCTGCAAGAAAGGGCTTACAGGAGCCTAAGAGTTTTAAGGGGATCCAGAGGAAATGTATTAAAAAAAAAAAAGCTTCACACACATCATCATCATGTATTAAAACTGTAATTGAGCTTTTTGTAGAAGTATTTCAAAGCCTAATCCCTCAGGGCATTCTCAGTTTGGCTGCTGTGATTAATCCCTACCTCATGCACTGGATGTATGAGCCTCTGAGTGACTCCCCCTCCATGAGGGTGAGCAAATGGTGCAGTAAAAATGTGATGCAGTTCCGGTGAACTCATCAAACTTCTTCAAATTTAGAAGACTGCAAGCACATCCCCCAAAAGTCTGTCAGGCTCATTAAATCTCCAAACACCTTGCTTGCCACTGCCTGGATCAAATCCAAGCCAATTTGCTGCAGTCCTGCTGCATTCAGTGCTAAAAGACTCTTCCTTCTATTACAGAAGGAGTTGTCTCAAAACTAAACCCTGCAGTTCTACTGTATATAAGTAGTCATCACAAATGAGCCTTTTTTTTAGTTTACTTAATCAGAACTTCTTTAAAAGGAAACTGTGGAAAAAAGTGCCCTCTTCCCAGTCATTGTGTATCCCCCTGTCGAGGTTTTAGGCATGTTATTAATTTTTAGGGTACCCTGAAATAAACATTCTAAAAACCAACTGCTAGCATTCCAAACTGATGCCTCCTGGATTCAGAGCTAATTATTTGATGAAAAGTGTTCTTGCACCACCCCAGTGATGGCACAGCAGTAGTACATCATGCTGTCATGCAGGTGACCCAGCCTTGAGAAAGGACTTGTGATGCTGTGTCAAGAGGCAAGCCAGGCTGGGGTAGCTGCTGCTTGGCAGAAAGCCTCAGTTGGGAGGGGCTGGCAGTAGGATCCAGCACCACAGTGACCCCACTGGTTGGGCTGGAGAGCTGGCTGCTCCAACAGGAACATGCTGTGCAAGCACCAGGTGGGCACCAGCTGTGCCCATGCCAAGGGGAAGGGAGGAGAGA
This sequence comes from Neoceratodus forsteri, assembly GCA_016271365.2. Lineage (NCBI taxonomy): Eukaryota > Metazoa > Chordata > Ceratodontiformes > Ceratodontidae > Neoceratodus > Neoceratodus forsteri. Next base: position 237,455,880 of record CM028137.1, read on the forward strand.
GGACATGGGGAGGAAATATGGGGAAAAACCCCAGTCCATATTAAGGAGGATGGCTGCCAGCATTCTCAGGGTCCACAACTTGCAGCCCACTGCTCACCATAGCCAGTTTTAGGCACCAGATAACCCTGCAGTTGCTGGGGTACCAATGATAATGGGGCCCCCAGCCAGGTCCAGTGCACCACTTTATTTTACTTTTTTTTTTTATTATTATTATTGATGTTTAAAAAACAGCACTAAGGAGCATCATTGAGATCTGTGGAGCCTTCTCATGTGGTGTCATAACATCATGAAATTACTCATCAAGGTATGGCCCAGCCAATCAGAGGCCGATGAACAGTCATTAATTGGATGGGCAGTGGGGCCACAAAAACTAACATTGGTACTGCCCCCTAAAAACACAAATGTATAATAAGTTATAGTGAAAGTAAAATATGCATTTTGGACAAAGTAAAAGATAAGGCCACTTTGGGTTGGGTTAGGCCCCATGACTTATCTCACTGGGGGGCCCCAAGACTCTAAAGCCAGCCCTGCCACTCACAGCCAGATTCAGATCTGGGCCATGGGAGGATGGCTCTGCCCTTGATCCCCCCATGACATGGTGGGAAGAGTCACTGGGGACCGTGTCAGAGGCAGGGTTTGTAGAGCATGGGGCTGGGCTGTAGCTGTAGACAGTCCGAAGGTGAGGTGAGGTGAGGTGAGGTGAGGTGAGGCTAGAGGGGGTAAAAACATCTATGGAAAAAAAGGAACAAGCTCCTGCTCCTTACTGACTGACCACACTCCAAAATATGCAAAAATTGTACCACTGACCTAAGGTAGAAAGTAGTATAAGGCAAAGAGTTCCAAGCATTCTCCTGCTACCAGCACTTTAAACAACCTTTAGTTTGCACAAAGTTTTTTTAAGTAAACTGCTTTAATTAATGAATGGTAACGTGGGGCCCAATTTTCAGTTGCAAAGAGTGGCATCACAAAATGGGGGTTAGTTAACAGTCATCACTTTGCTCCACCACTAGTAGTGCTTGGATAGTGCCACTTCGGATCTGAGAGTCCTCTGATGGACAGTCCTACTATCGATCTCTCAATCCGACCTCCATCTACCTAAGCTAGGATTTTGAATCCTTAGACAGATTTGGGGAAATCTGAGGTCAAATGTTGGGGTTCAAGGTTGGATGTTGGGATCTGATGGTCAGATGTGATACCATCTTTTCTTTTCCATAGCGATTATTTCCTCCTGGCCAGTAGTTTGTCAGTGCATGTCTATACCTTGGTCAGGCCAAACCTGGCCATCAGTCAGATGGCTACCAGGTTTTTTCTCCCCCTTTAATTTCCTCCCTCCACTTCTGGTGGGAACAAATGCCTGTAATGGCTTTGCACAGCCGCAGTGTCCCCTGTGTGGCAAAAGCAAGCTCCCTGGCCCAGCCACAGGAGTTGCTGTGGTGGTAGAGTCTGCTGCCAATCCTCCCCGACTGGGATGCACCGCTGAGCAGCAGCTGTCTCGGTCATGGTCTGCCTCCTGACACAACTTCACCAGCCTGCTTTTGAACCCGGCATGGCAGTGGAATGCATGCCCGCTGGGCAATTGGGGTGTCCCCAGTACCGTCTTTACTGTATACCTCCAATGGGTGGCAGATAAAGGTGCTCAGATAGTATCCATAGTATCCATTGATGTCAGATACCACTGGATACCACCTCTTTTGTAGGACTGTGGATGCCAACAGATATTGATGGCATCTGACCATGGATCTGATCACCTTGGATCCCACATATGGAACCAATAAGAACAATAGGCTCTAATCAAATAGGAGGGTATGAATATATATAAATATATCTATTATAGATGCAGTGCAGGGGTTTGGAACAGTACAGGTTAGCATGGCTGTACTCCAGACAAAGGCCACACTGCAAATTTATCACAGGCATTGCTCAGATGTTGTTTGCTGCTTAGGCTTAGGCTTACTTGGATGCAATAAAAAAAACTGCCTCAGCCCAGCAGAAAACAGTTCAGCAGATGATTTATCCCTGTATTGGATTGTGAGGGCTTAATTCTTAACTTCTAACCTGCAGTCCACATATTTTCTGAATCTGTAATTGGAACAGGCCTTTTCAACACCTTACAATGCTGTTTCAGCCAATGTAGGATATTGGAGATACAGACACTTTCATTTTCAAACAAGACTGTAATGGTCTTTATTCTGATTTTGTGAGTGTTATACATAGATACATAGAATATGTTGGTAAATAAGGACCACCCGGCTCACCAAGTCTGCCCATTTTTATGTTTTCTTGTGGTAGAATGACATTTGAGAGGTGTGTCAGGGACGAGTCCAATGCAAAGCACTCTACAGTGGACTCGTCCCTCACAGATCAATAAGAACGCAATTAGACTGTGACACTAGTTTGAATTTCACTGCTGGAAGCCGTTCTCTAGTTGAAAGAAATGAAGTGCTCCAGTGACAGTGCTTCATTTCTTTCATTTGCATAGTGCTGTCGGCCCAACCCTCCTTTTCCCATCTCAGCAGCACAATAACCCCTCCCGCTCCCTCCCTCTGTGTGCTCTCCACCCCCTCCCTCTGTTCCTGTCCCACAGCACAATAACCCCTCCTGCTCCCTCCCTCTGCATGCAGTCTGTCCCATTCCCTCTGTTCCCTTCCCAGCAATACAGTAATCCCTTCCTGCTCCCTTCCTCTGCGTGCAGTCCTCCCTGTGCCCTCTGTTCCCCATCCTGGCAGCACAATAACCCCTCTCGCTCCCTCCCTCTGCATACAGTCTGTACAGTCTGCCCCATTCCCTCTTTTGCCTTCCTGGCAGCAAAATAACCCCTCCCACTCCCTCCCTCTGCGTGCAGTCCGCCTTGCTTCCTCTGTTCCCCATCCTGTGCCAACATGGGGTGCCCAATTCCTGTGTTGGCATTATCTAGTCCCCCCTGGACACTAGGAAGCCCACTCCCAATGTCCCAAAATAAACATGTTTAATGCGCTGTAAAAAAAAAAAAAAAAAGGAAACTGCCCCGATGTCTCTTTTTAAGCCTGTAAAAGAAAGCAGTCCCTCATCTCCCTCCCATCCTGACCTCCTCTGCACACCCACCTCCCCGCACCCTCCCCCCATACCCCTTACTTACATCAGGAGGTCGGCAGCTGTGATCTTCTCTGAACTGGGACACGTCTGCACTCTTCAAAGACAAACTGAAAACTGAGGAATCAAGGTAAGCCTGTATGATGGCTGTTAATAAGGTTTTCAACTTATGTTGATATTGCAGCCATTTTTAGGAATTTTGACCCCACATTTTCAACATGGGGTTCTTGGGACTCCACCTCATGAACACTGGCACTGTCATTTCGTTACTTGGTCCTGAAAGGTGATTTTGTGGTCGCTGTGCGGAATCACCTTTCTGGACTGACTTACAAAATGACAGTGCCACTGTTCACGAGAGTCCCAAAAAATTCATGTTGAAAAGTTAGTGCAAAAATCCCAAAATGACTGCATTATGAGTGTGCTGGCAGCAGTTTCTACTCACTCTTTTAACTTCACCAATTTTTTATACTTTCACTCCAGATTTTCAACATTGCCATTTTGATACACCTCCTCATGAACAGTACAGCTGTCATTTTTCACATCCTGCCAAAACATGTTTTTGCACCTGTGGTGCAGATTGGAATGGTTGCTGTGCGAAATTACCTTTCGGGACCAATGAACGAAATGACAGACCTTTTCCACGAAGAACTGTTTTGTGTCCACTCCCTCTTCTCTCTAGTGCTTACTGCAACATGCTGGTCCATCCCCCCACCCTCTACAATGAAGATCAAGCAGAAGTAATTGTTTACTAGTTCCACTTTCTCTTGATCTTCCTTTGTGCAGCACCCCCATCCTCCTGATTCTCACTATCTCTCCCCTTGTCTTCCTCTTCCCCCACATGCCTGAAGAAGGTATGTCCCCTTTTTTGACCTTCTTAGCTATTCTCTCTTCTGTTAATGCTTTAGCTACTTTCACCTTCCTTCCTGCCTCCCTTTGTTTTGCCAGATATATCTCCCTGCCTTCATCCTTCTGGGTCTCCTTGTATTTTCTAAATGCTGTTTGCTTCTCCTTCACTGCCTTTGCCACCTCCTTAGAGAACCATAGCAGCCTCTTCCTCCTCTTTCCCTTGTTCACTTCCTTAAAAAAGCATGCCATTGCCTGGGCTATACACTCCCCCTCTGCCTTCCTCCCTTCAAGACATTCTCTGAAGCAGTTTCCCATTTCTCTAAAATCTGACCTCCTGGAGTCCAGCACTATCATCGTAGTGTGTTTTTTCCCTGTCTTATCTGTATGCCAAACCACACAGTACAGTGATCATCTGTACAATGGGAACTTCCCACTGTGACGGCAACTATGCTGTCTCTGTTTATAAATACCAGGTCCAGCACTATCCCATCCCTAGTTGGTTCCAAAACCAGTTGCCTGAGAAATGCCCATTGTATGGAGTCAAGGATGGCCCTGCCTCTTGATATAGCTGTGGCCAGAATGCGCCAGTCTACATCCAACATATGAAAGCCCCTCCCCCCCCCATAATCAAAACGTCCTCCATTCTGGCCATGTCAGATGAACCTGATCAATTTTTTTGACTGCGTGACCACGGAAGTAGATCAGGGTTCTGTGGTGGACTTGGCCTACTTAGACTTCGGCAAGGCCTTTGACACTATACCACATAGGAAGCTTATGACGAAACTGGGTAGTTTGGTGGTGGTCACTCTCCCTTCATTACTAGTAGTAGTAGTAGTAAAAATCTTTATTTTTATACAGGATAAAAGATAAAGTTGGTACATTTATTTTCTTGTCACACCTTTGGGACTGAAGTCCTATTTTTAAGGTGGTCCTGTTTCAATTTTTCTGGTACAGGTTAGCGTAATAAAAAAACATACAGTCAACATACAGTACTTAAATATATACTTAACAACAATCCAAAAGGTACATTCAATAGAACTGACTGAATTGTAAATAAATAATCAGTTTTTGCTATGGTGTATAGTCAGAAGTGCACAATTTCAACCGTTGCACATACATCTGTAAGATAGTTCCTTCTTTAACTTAGTGTTGAAGCTCTTTACTGATTTAACAGATTTAGTTTGGTCACTAACATTAGCCCAGACAGTTAGCACATTAAATGAGAATGTCATTTCTCCAGATTTGTTCCTAATTCTTGGTACTCTCAATTCCCTAGAGGATTTATTTTGTAGGTTGTGTTTATGCTACACTCTATTAAGTTTCTCAATTAAATAAGAAGGTCTAGAGTTCCTTGCTATTTTATACATTTGATTTACCCAAATTATTTTTCACTTTTGTTGTAGTGGGAGCCAATGTAATTTCTGATACATTAAACAGTGGTGGGCTTTATAATCACATCTGGGGACAAAGCATGCCATTTTGTTATATAGTACATTTAATTTATTAAGCTGAGTTTTATTTGTTAAACTGTATATGTGGCTACAGTAATCCATCACGGGAATAAGTAGTTGATTTATGATGTTCTTACACATTGCCATGTTGATACAATGGCTTGACCTTCTAAAGGCCCCCAATCTTCTATTCAAGTTTGTTATCAACATTGAGATATGCGAATCAAAATTTAGATGCTGGTTTATCCAAACTCCCAGGTATTTATGTTCTTCTGTCCATTCAAGTGTCTCACCTGTCAGTGTTTTGATTTCAACACTTAGGGGAACATTCGTCTTTTTAGTACTGGTCTTGTAAAACAACATAGTTTTGGATTTTTTGCTAGTCAGAACTAATCTAAAGTCCTCAAACCATTTACACATGTGGTAAAAACAAACTGTAACTTTTGACTCATTCCAGCTATAGAAGAGTCAGTGGGCACAATTACTATATCGTCTGCACTGAGACGTGTCTTTGTGGTTAAAGTAACATCAATTAATTTGTTGACATAGATCAAAAATAATGTTGGGCCCAAAATTGACCCTTGGGGAACGCCACTTACCACTAGTTGCATGTTTGAATGTTTATTTCTGATTGCTACAAATTGTTTTTGATTATTTAGGTATGACTCAAACCATTTAGTGGCTTCATCTGATATACCTATTTCCAAAAGTCTTTCCCTCATAATAACATTGTCAGTGGTATTCAAAGCTTTTGATAAGTCCATGAACACCACACCCACCACCTGGTCACCCTCAAGAGAAGAGGCTAATATATCGACCAGGTCGGTGAGCGCAGTGTCCGTGGAGTAGTGGAGTATCCCCCCCCCGAAAGCCTGATTGATATTTAGACAGTAGTTTATATTTATCCAAATATTCCATTAACTGCCACTGAACTAATCTTTCAAATATCTTGGAGATCACCAAGAGCAAAGCTATTGGTCTATAATTTGATAGATCAGAAGTTGGTCCTCCTTTATGTATTGGTGTTATTTTGGCAATCTTCCACAGAGTGGGGTACATACCTTCCCTTAAACTCCAGTTAAACAGATTTGTTAATGTTGGAGATATGGGGCCAGATATTCAAAACTGTGCTCCGGGGCTAAAGTAGCACTGCCCGGCAGGCAAACTTAGCCCAGAGCAAAAAGCAAGCTAATTCAAAAGGAATAACCCAGAGCAAAACTAGCTGAATATAGCAAACAAAGGAAGCCAGGCAAACAGGGCCAGGAGTGCAGGGCAAAATTAGCCCAGGAATAAGACACAACTGAATATAGCAGCAAGGAAGTGTACACTGCCACTGCAGCCCATTAGACCCTGGAGAAAGCCAGTGTTGCAGGCGGAGAGCATAGTGTGTAATTGCACAGAGATGCCTCACATCTACTGCAAACAACAATGTAAGCCACACACTGCAGAACGGTGCTATGCTGAAGTGAGGTTTGCCCATGCTAACCTGATAACACAGTGCTAACACATTAGCCCAGTGCAAGCTGGTTAGCCCGGGGCAAATGGGAACTATATTGAAAGCTCCCATGCAAATGAGCCTACTTAGGTAATCTGTGGGCAAACAGGTACATTTGCATCTTATTAACTGCTGCTTAGCACACATTACCACGCAATTTGCCCAGTGCTACTGCATGGAGCACACAGCACCACCTATTGGCCGGAATGGTAGTACAGGCTGGATGCAGCAGGCCAAGGCATGCCCACAGCGTCCCCTGTTGGTCAGCAGGGAAGTACAGGCTGGAAGCAGCAGGAACTATGTGCTGGCAGGCACAAACAGGGCAGACATCCTGCCCATGCAGCACTGCAAGCTGTACAACACACGGTACATATATATAGAGAGAGGGACACAGGGAGAGAGTGATAACTATGTGACACATACCTAGATATACAAATGATACACACATATCTATATATATATATATATATATATATATATATATATATATATATATATATATCTAGAGAGAGAGAGAGAGAGATAAAGAGAAAGAGATAGTCACACACATGTCCACTGGCCATTTGTGCCCTTGTAGATGCCCCACCAACAACAGAGGCACCCCATGGCAAGTGTTTGTTGAACACAGTGGGGGGACCCATGAATGCATGGGACAAGCATAAGGCATGCCTGGTGGGGGTGGGAGGACATTTGCTGTAGGTTATGTAGGGTGTGCAGCATATCATAGAAACATAGAAACATAGAGGTTGATGGCAGATAAGGACTGCAAGGCCCATCCAGTCTGCCCATTTCTTCTTCTACCTTATAAATGTGCCATCGGCCTTTGCTCTGTCAACGGCCTATCTATTCATACTCATTTGTATTGCTCCCTTATGCCTATCCCATGCCTGTTTGAAGCCCTGCACTGTATTCATAGCCACTCCTTCCTGAGGTAGGCCTTTCCGTGCATCCACCACCCTGTCCATGACAAAGACCTTCCTCACATTACCCCTTCATATCCATTCATTAGGGACCTGGGCAGGCTGGCTGAGCCAGGCAGACTGCCCTGCCATCATGGTCCTGTTGCCATGTGTGCCTGTTGCACACCCTGGTAGGCTAGTGGTCCCCTCACCCCCCAGCATGTTTCCCAACCCCCGTTTTGTGTAAAATATCATAATTATCCTGGTGGTCTAGTGATTCCCCCTCACCCCCACCCCCCAGCATGTTTCTTGACCCCATTCCCTTAATATTTCATATGTCCCTGGTAGTATAGTGGTCCCCCTAAGTCCAAGATATTTCCAGGGCTTTCGATTTGAGGTTTTCCTAGCAGCTTTAGTTACAACCTGGATCAAATTTAAGGGTGGTAAAGCTTTGCAATAGACTCTTACCTCTTTTGTGTCTCCATGGGGCATTGAAATCTCTCACAACTAACAGTTGATTTTCTGCTGAAAACTTATCTAAGGTCTGGGCAAGTTCCTCAAAGACTGATACTTTAATTTTAGGTGGAGCATATACTATCCCTACTGCAAGGGATAAATGTTGAAAAATTACTATTTGGCATTCTATTAGGTCAATGGAACCTCTGTACATAATCTTGGGAAAACCTAACTCCCATTCAAAGCATAGTAACAGTCCCCCCATCCAATCTAAGAGAATGATAATCATCAGTTTCTATTTCCCTAGAACTTATTGATTTATTCAACCAACGTTTGGTTAGTACAATCAAATCTGGGTTCTCTTGTGTGGGCCAAACTTTCAAGGTGTCAATTTTATTTTTCAGGCTTCTAGCATTATCATACATAAACTGTAGTTTAAGTGTTTCAGTTGGACCGGGGTTTGTTTCAACATCACTACACAAAACCAATGCTATAAGTGCTAGATTTTCCATGCCACCCATTGGCTTGTAGTGCAAGGATGGAAAATTTAGAGATGTACCCAATTGCTTTAGTACAGAAATAAATGGATTTCTTCTCTTAGGAAGGTTTTGCATATTTGACCCAGTTGTGCTGTTATTTAGAACTCTTAATAAATCATACGTTCTGACAGGCACTGCTGACTTGTTCCTGGAGGCAAGTTGCAACAGTATAGAGATGGTCACAGTTATTGTTAGAAATAGCAATGGCAAACTATTTACTATTCTAATGATTTCAACAAATTTCTAGACTAAAGTATAAATGAATAACTTTATAAAATACACTGTGGACTGAGTCAATCCAAGGACTGTAAACGTAACTATTTGTTTTTAATTGCTAACTTAATTCTTTAATAATGCTAAACCGTCAGCACCAAAAACTAATCATAAAACCAGAAGTTTCAGTTATTTTAAAACCCAAGAATATCTTAGGGAACAGTATACACAAATATAAAATCAGTATAAATTTTTAAGCAGACTAATTGTTTCTAGTGTATCTGTCTACCTTATTTTTTAAATCCAATCAAATTGTTATGTTCTCAAGAGCATTTGTACTAATAAATTCAATAAAGAAGCTATGTCAGCTCAATAACAGGTTTAGGACTCCAGCTGTGTAGGTTTAAATTTAACAAGATTTGTGTTTCATAAAGACTGTATCACTGAGGTAATATATTTCAAACTCCAGCTATACAAATTTAGGTTTAGCAAACTTTATGACACTATCACTTTATCTGAGATGTTTCAATAGGTTTTAATGAAGTTAAAATTAAAGTAAATATTTTTATTGAGTGGCACAGCCACTCACGCTCACACCCCACACTTGTGCTGTGGTGCGAGAGCAATGAATTTAAAGGGGTACTGTCACCCTCTATTGCCTATCCATGATCCATCAACTAGTTCCATACCCAATTTACTACCTAACTGTTTGATGTGTAGGTGACAGAGGATGATGGGAAAATGGCATTCACTCTAATGAGTCAAGAGTGAATAGCAGAGTACCTCAGGGCTCGTTATTGGGACCATTCTCTGCCAATGCCTTTATAAGCCACATTGCTGGATAGCTGGAAAGGAAAGTATCCTTCTTAGTAGATAACACCAAAATCTGCAATAGGGTAGATACTCCAGAGGGGGTGGACAGAATGAATAGAGACCTGAGAAAACTCGAGGAGTTGCAGTTGGGTTCCAGTGCAAAAAAGTGCAAAATCATGCACCTAGAACACAGAACACAGAAACACAGAAATGATGAATGGGGGTGGGGTGGGGAAAGAGGTATTGATGGTCACTAAACAGGAAAAGGACCTTGGGTTATCATATCTGACAACCTTATGGCAGCCAGGCAGTGCAACAAGGCAGTAGGCCGAGCCAGCGAGATGCCATAGGTAGTGAATTCATACTGAAAAGTGTATTTGCTATCTCTGAGTGCGTTTTACAATTGTGGAGTTGTAGTAAGAGATTTCAGTCTGCAAAGTACACGTTTACAGGTTTATTTTTATCTTAGTTTAGTAGTTTCATATTTTATTGGGCAAAGTCTGTGATCTTCTTCTGGAGCGTACTCTACCAAACTTAATAAGTAAACCAGTGCCTGATACAGAGTGAGGAAGATGTTACTTGGAGTGACTGAAGGGTTCCCATCTCCAAAAAGTATTGTACTGTGCGAGAAAGTGCCTGGCTTTGTGCTGTGAGCAGGGGCCTGTGGTGGCACTCAAACAAACAGCGCCAGGAGAGTTATAAGCAGGTTGTTGGGAGAAGAAGCCAGAAGGGGAAGGAAGGAAACGTATTCAATTCAGTGCTTTAAAGTAAATGGTAATTGCTATTTTTTCTTTTAAACTTAGATTGTGGGCTTTTAGTGACACTATACTTTCTTTGTTGTCTTTACTTATAATTGTTTTTGTTGCTGTTGAAAATTTAAAACATAGTGGTGGTGTAATTCTGTGCTGTCTTTAATTGCTGAAAATTTTATCTTGGCTTGTCTGACTGCTCTGTAGTTGGGTGAAGGGTGTTAATTGTCTGGCCTCTGACCTCAGCTACGTGATAACTGGAGGTGGGGCTTAGTCAGAGTTAAAGTAGCAAGCAGAATTTTATTTTCTCAGAAGAAGCCAGAAGGGGAAGTAAGGAAACATATTCAATTCAGTGCTTTAGAGTAAATAGTAATTGCTATTTTTCTTTTAAACTTAGATTGTGGGCTTTTAGTGACACTATACTTTCTTTGTTGTCTTTACTTATAATTGTTTTTGGGCTGTTGAAAATTTAAAACATAGTGGTGGTGTAATTCTGTGCTGTCTTTAATTGCTGCAAATTTTCGCCCTCCCTCCCCTTCCCCCAACTCTTAATTATATGCCCTGTTAAATCTGATTGACAGGAGCTAAACACAGGGTATAGTAAGGGGGTGTGAAGTAGGAGGGGCATAAGGGGGAAGAAGCCCACCCTCAGCACAAGTGTTTTGACTCATTTATTTATTTATTGGTTTCTTTTCTTTAAAAAAAATTATCTGAGGATCAGTGGCAGGATTTTAATACAGTAAAATTAGTGAAAAGGAACTAGGAGAGCTTCAGTAGCAGACAAGTAGTGGAACTGCAGTATAATGTGGGGAGTGGTGCAATGAAGTGGCTGTGGGGCAGCCATATTCAGGCAGACCTTCTGGACACTGAGGTGCTGCCCTATCTGCATGCATCTCTCTGGACTGCAGGATGAGGTAGCCAGACTCAGAGCAGAAGTAAACTGGGTCAGGAGTACCATAACCCCATTCAGGGACCACCCAGTCCAATGCAACTGCCTCAAAGGATGCCGAGAACGAGGAGCACTTGGATGACAGTGGGCTCAGGGTGGGTTAGAGCAGTCAGGCAGAGGCACATCCCAGATCCTATTCCACTCAAGAACTCATATGCCACACTGGCAAATGAGGACAACCAAATAGAGGTACCCAGAGAAGTACAAGGAAAGGATGTGAGGTTAGCCAAGGAGGTGACCTCAGTGGGAAAGCATGGACCCCAGAGGAGGAGGAAGCGAATCCTGGTGGGGACTCCATCATAAGAGGGATCCAGCTAGGAACACAGGAGGGGGAGAACAGGGAGGTGAGGTGCCTACCAGGTGCCACGGCAAGGAGGGATGGAAGGAAGATCCTGGGGATCACTGGGAAGGCAAGACGGGAGGGTGAGCTGGATGTCATTATCCACCTAGGTACTAATGACCTGGCAAATGGGGAGCTAAAGGAAGTTCAGGAAGAGTTTTGGAAACTGGGGAGGGGTCTCAAGCAAGTAGCTACTTCTGTCACTTTCTCAGAAGTACTACCTGTGAGAGGCAAGGAGAGCATAGAGTGCATGCACCAGGAACTTTAACTCATGGTTGAAGAACTGGTGCTGTGAGAAGGGTTTGGATTCATTGGTGACTGGGGACCCACCTGGAGGGATGGAGGTTTGTTCAAGCCTGACGGCCTGCATCTATGCTGGAGGGAATCAAGCACTCAATGATAAGTTTAAATGCTACATTGACAAGCATTTAAACTAGCAAAGGGGTGGCAGGCCAGCAAGGAGGGTACCTACTGCTCACCCCCACAGCTAGCAGTGGAACCAGTGAACCAGAGGTGGTTATCTCTGCAAGCAGTGTGCAAAAGATGGAGATTTGTGCCCAAGAGGTGGATAAGCAGAAAAGGGCAAAATTCAGCAGAAGGGCAGACAGCAAGGAGAACCAGGGATAAATGACAATCAAGGAAGGGGCTGAGTAGAACAGTGAAACAGTCTAGGGAGGTCAAATCATGGAAAGCCATGTGCAAATGCCAGGAGCCTTAGCAACAAGATTGAAGATCTGGGCTGTCATGGTACAGTCAGACCTGGACATTGTGGCCATCACTGAAACCTGGTGTAATGATAACCACGACTGGGAGATGGCCATACCTGGCTACAACATATTCAGAAGAGACAGAGCAGGCAGGAAGGGAGGAGGAGTGGCACTGTATGTGAAAGATGACATAAGGCCACAGAGATCCAGGAGGAACAAAATGGGGGAGAGATACTGTGGGTTAAGCTGGAAAGGAAAATGGGGACAGCCATCCGCACAGGTGTGGTCTATAGACCACCAGCCCAGGAGGAAGAAACAGATAGGGAGCTGTTGCTAGCCATCCAAAGGATGGCAGACAAGGGTGAGGTAGTACTGGTTGGAGACTTCAATATTCCAGACATGGACTGGAGCATCCCAGCAGCAGCATCAACTAGGAGCAGATTTATCCTGGACTCCCTTCAGGGTGCCTTCCTCAAGCAACTGGTCATGGAACCAGCTCGGCAGAAGGCAATACTGGACCTTGTGCTCACAAACAGGGACAGTGTGATGGGGGTAACAGTGGGAGCACCTGGGAAACAGTGACCACCAGTCATTGTGGTTTGAAATCACAGAAAGAGCAGAACCAAACCACACAAAACACATATCCTGGATTTTAGGAGGCAGACTTTGGGAAAATGGGAGATACTTGAAAGAGGCATTAAGGGAATGGGACAGGAATTGGGGTTGAGGAACAGTGGGCAGTATTTAAAATGGGGATTACAAGAACAACAGAATTATGCATTAAGCATGTTAGCAAGAGGAAAAGGAGGAGACCATTATGGTTTCAAAGAGGTAGCAAAGAAAGTGAAAGCCAAAAGATTGCATTCAGGCAATACAAAAAGACACAGGCAGAAGGGGATAGGAAGAAGTACCAGGAGACGAAAGGGAGGCAGGGAGGTCAGTAAGGGAGCCAAGCTCAGACAGAAGAACACATTGCAAAATCAGTGGGTAGAGGACAAAACCTTTTGCAGGTACATAAGTGAAAAAAGAAAGACAAAGGGAGGGATAGTGAGACTGAAGGGGGAGATCACCGGGCGGCGTGGAGGATGACAACAGTAAAGCTGACATCGTGAACAGGTATTTCTGCTCAGTCTTTACTGAGGAAGAGGAGGTAATGGGTCTGAAGGGAGTACAAGGGTGAATGGTGCAGAAATGGACACAAGTCCCTTTACATGAGAAAGGGTCCTGAAGGAACTGGAAGTAATAAGAGTTGATAAAGCAATGGGGCCAGATGGGTGCACCCAGGGTCCTTAAAGAACTAAGAGAGGTGGTGGCTGAACCTCTGGCTATCCTGTTTAGCCGATCACTGGAAACAGGAGGTACCCAAAGACTGGAGGACAGCAGATGTAGTCCCTTATACAAAAGTGGGAACAAAGAGGAAGAGGGAACTACAGACCAGTCAGCCTCACCTCGGTGAGTGGGGGCATCATGGAAGCACTACTGAAGGAGAGATTGGTGGAACATCTGGTTGTCAATGGACTACAGGACCCAAGGCAGCATGGTTTCACCAGGGGAGGTCATGTCAGACCAATCTGTTGAATTTTTGACTGGGTGACTAGGGAGGTGGATCAGGGAGGGCAGTGGACATGGCCTATCTGGACTTCAGCAAGGCCTTTGACACTGTGCCACATAGAAGACTATTACACAAACTGGGGAATATGGGTGTGGGCAGGACAGTAGTGTGGTGGGTAGGTAACTGGCTAAGTGGCAGGACACAGAGGGTGGTGGTAAATGGCTGTCACTCCACAGAGGGAAGAGTGACCAGTGGGGTACCACAGGGATCAGTGCTGGGACCGGTCCTATTCAACATCTTCATCAGTGACATTGCGCAGGACCTAGAAGGCAGAATTTCACTGTTCGCTGATGACACAAAGCTCTGTAACAGAGTAGACACACCAGAGGGTGTAGACAGAATGAGAAGCGACCTGCAGAAACTTGAAGAATGGTCAGGGTTTGGCAGTTGAAATTCAATGCAAAGAAGTGCAAGATAATGCATATGGGCACAAAACCCTGGCACAATAGATCAGTTGGGGTGAGGATATAGCATGCACCAAGCAGGAAAGGGATCTTGGGGTTGTCATCTCTGATAACCTCAAGGTAGGGAAACAGTGTGACAAGGCAGCAGGTAAAGCAAATAGGATGCTGGGATGTATAGGCAGTGGCATCACCAGCAGGAAAAGGAGGTCATAATTCCGCTATACAAGACACTAGTGAGGCCCCACCTGGAGTACAGTGTACAGTTCTGGAGACCATACCTACGTAAGGACATAGACAGGGTAGAGAAGGTTCAGAGGAGGGCAACAAAGATGGTGCACGGATTGCATCACAAGTCCTATGAAGACAGGTTGAAGGAACTGAACATGTACTCTCTGGAGGAGAGAAGGGAGAGAGGGGATATGATAGAGACATACAAATATCTTACAGGGAGGAACAGGGTGCAGGAAAACACTATTTTTAAGCGAAAAAGATGTTCCAGGACTAGAGGGCATGGGATGAAGTTGGAGGGAGGATGATTTACAGGAAACATGAGAAAGAATTTCTTCACAGAACGGGTGGTGGACAAGTGGAACACCCTGCCAGAGGAAGTGGTGGGGGCTGAAACAATCACAGGATTTAAGAATGCATGGGATAGATATAAAGGAATTCTGGAGGTCAGGGGTAAGGGGCAAAAGACTTCTAGAAAAACAAACTGAACTTACAAGCTCAAATGGGCAGACTGGGTGGGCCATAGGCCCTTATCTGCCGACACTGTCTATGTATCTATGTATCTATGTATCTATGTAATGTTTAAGTAAGAAATTAGACCAACTTGTCACATCACCCAGAGCTCTTTTTTTATGCCCCCTTCTTACTCCAACCTCCTCCCCTTTGTCCCCCTCAGCTGTATCAGCCCGGTCATCCTCCTTCTCCCTGACTTATCTCCTATGTCTCCATTCCCTGTGGCTTACTCCCCATAGTGGGCTGGGGTGTTCTCCAAGTCCCACCCAAGATACTGGACCTTCATGGAGATGGCAGGGTGTACAAGTTGGTGGTGTAGGGCCTGTATGCACACCAGATAGTGTCATTCTGCTGCATCTGAGTATGGATTACTTTTTTTGTCCCATCTCCAGGACATCAGCTCTAGGGTGTGTGCATGAGTGCAAGCAAGCATGCCGAGTGGCACTGGATGATGTTCTCCCTTCCACTCAGTGCTGCTCACAGTTCCCCCTGTGTCAACCCAGGTGACGCTGTTAGAGTGGCAGCTGAAACTGTACCTCCCCAGAGAAGGAGAACATCCTCTGAGACACACGATCCTTCTCACCCTGGACTGAGCCCCACAACTTGGGCTTGCTATCGAATGCAGGTTGCCAACATCATGAGTGGCAGTATAACAGCTGTGCCGATGGACTGACTTCACCAGGTATCTTGAAAGTGTGTTACGTGTGTGTGACAATAAGAAAAATAACTAACTGCTAATTATATAAACAGAAAGAACAACCTGAATTAAAAAAGACTTTTTTTGCCGGCTTCGTGGCGCTGAGTGAAGGGGTTTGCTCAGCACACTGGCGACCCAGGTTTGCACCCCGAGCCCAGGTACCAGGAGTAGAAACCAGCAGGGAGGGACTTAAGCCCATTGATGCTTCTCCCAGGGGGTGGCTGGCCTGGCCCTGGAGGTGGATTGGGCATAAGCTTTGGGGGCGTGTAGCCTCAACACACCCTCCTGCACATCCCCACCTCAGGACACTGTCACTGCACAGGCTGCTGTGTGGGAGGGCTACAGAAAGTGTGAAAATGGGCCCCCTGCTGACCAGATGATGAGCACCTGGCTCATACCACCACGAAGCCCCGGACAGCCCGGACTGACTCGCCGGTGGCCTCCAGGCATATGAAGTATGCCTACTGGCCCTTACCCCATTGGAAGAGAGGGACCCTCCTGATACAGGGATTTGTCAGGTTACCCTGGGTAAGGTTGCAAATCAGGGTTGGGAGATGATGGTTTGGGGTTGAGGTGGTGGTGTGGTAGGGCATTGGCGCTCTGAAGGAGTGGCTAGCATGGGTGCCAGGGGAGGAGCATAAAAACAGATAAGACAAAAAAATACTTTTTTTAAAGTTACTTTAAAATTATTTAAAGAGTGGCATAAGTGGATTTGACAGGGACAGAGTTCCATAGGACAGAAGCTGCCACCGTAAAAGCATGGTCACTTAAGCCAACCCAGTGGCACTGAGGGTTGAGGCACTGGACACCTTACCTTGTGCCATGCCAGCGACCCGGGTTCAGGAATGGATTTGGGTTGCTCGGGTGTCAGCTGGAAGCGAGGAAGGATTGAGTGTCCTCCAACAGCTCTCCTTTCTTGGGGGTGAGGAGACTAAGCATCACGCTGTAGACTGACTTCCAGCAGAGGTTCTAGGGTCAGCACAGGCATGATGCTAGAAAATGGATGGACCCACTCACAGGGCATAAGACTGCCTCTGCGGAGATGGAGACAGCCACCCCACCCACTGCACATGCATGGGTCCGGGGAGAAAATGGAAAAAGGATCAGAGCTGGCAGGCTCTATGAAGGCAGGCTGTAGCTGTGCCTCCCCCGGCAATCTAGATGTAGGTTTCCGGGGGTTGGGGAGGCTGGTGCCCCTCATCACTAGCCCTGTCATGGGGTGGGGTAACCCGTGGGGGATGGCCAGTTGGGGTGGGTGTAGGGAAAGCCTCGCCAGAGAGATGAGTCCCCTCTGAGGGAGGGTCCAGAGCTCCTGACAGTGCTGAAAGGAGGAGTAAAATGCATATGGAAAAAAAATGCATTGTCACCTGCTGACTTCAGCCAACAGCGTGGCTCTTCTAAAAGTCCCTAGCCCATTGTTTCTGTTGTTACTACTTAATTTGATCCCATATTTCAGACAGAAAAGACATGGAAGTCAACAAGACTTTGGAGGTCTTAATTTCTGATCACTCCCTTTGCAACCTCTGCAACCAGTACTTCGCATCACTAAAGCACTGCACCTGAAAACCCATTTCAGCTTTTGACCTCCGAGGAAATGATAGATGATAAACTAGGTGATGTTTTGGAAGGATTTTCAAATGACATAAAATGGATATAACATCTAGTTCGGTCAATATCAGCAGCTGCCCTGGTACAGTATATCCTTTAGACCATGTTCTATCATATTGGAGCTATTTTGAATGGCTGGACATACTGGGTGGAATTTTTAAGTCATAAAATAGACCCAACTCATAGTTACATTAAAGTCAGAAACTGTCCTGGTATGTCTAGACCATATTCTATCTTGTCCGAGCTATTTTCTATGGCTGGTCTTACAGTATCGGTAGCATTTCAAGTTGTTTACCAACTCTACACACAACTTTGGACAAAAAATGTTTAGAGATAGATGTAAATAATAAACCAGTTTGTGTTTGGTCTGACAATTGTGTCCAGTCTTAACTATATCTGAACTTTGTAAACTGAACATAACTAAGTGAGTGTTTTGAAAATTGGACTAAACTATGTCCTAGTTCTTAAAACTGGGTATGGGGCAATTTGCTTTTATGTCCAAATGTGTGCACAAAAGAGAACTGCATCTAGACATAGACTTCAAAAATCCTACCCCAATACTGTGCACAGATTATTAGAGTCAACGTTTTCCTGACATATACAGCATAGCAACAAAAACTAGGGCATATATATGGCAAAACACTCATACTCAACTAAATGGTATTATAGAATTAAGCAATATACCATGAAGGGGTGTGGGTATATGGCGGGATTTATCACACCAGGTGTGGTTTGGTCATGAGGTGCAGCTGAGTGATTAAATCCACAGCAGAAGTGGATAAATCCCACCATATACCCACACCCTGTTGTGGTATATTGCTGTTATACAATGTTTGCCTTTTTTTTTTTTTTTATAATGAGATAAAACTTTTTTTAATTTTTGTCATTTGTCTTGAATTTGCTACTGCCCGACAAACAATAGCCCAGGGTTGCTAGGGTTAGTATCCTGGGTTGCTAGGGCTTTTATTTAGTGCACATGCCCAGGACTGTTTTGGTGTTCTGAGACAATTGTTTATTTAGGAGCCCGGGAAATGTAAAAGTCTGTGCTCCATGTCCCCAGTTGACTTTGTTTGCGGCTCTGTTTCTGTTGTAGGAGCTGGGACAGCCTTATCAGTTTGCTCCGTGGCCAGTTTGAATTAAAGAGAACTGACTCCGTTTATGGGGCATGCATGATAACGTATATTGGTGCCACCATGTGTGACAGCGGTTCCCTGGTCCTCTTGCAGTTCTGGGCCAGGAAACCAACGGTAGCATTTTTTTGGGTTGCCTTTTTCTGGCATCTGCCTTGTTGGTCACGGGAGAGGGAGCAATGTGAATCCAGCAGTGGATTTCAACTGTGGAACCGCGGCACTGAGTGCATCACCTAAAGTTGCTGAGTGAAGTGCAGGAAGCTGAGAAAGGGAGATAGGCTCATTGTCCATCACCGACTTTGCCACTCCATGGTCAGAGAGATTTCAGTGGGGGTTCCTGCTGCGGTTGACTGATGGTTGGCACCTTTTCCAGTTGGTATATTGGAGGATTTACAATGCTGGAAAGGTGCCAGCCAGTCAATCAGAATGCAGGATTTGGTGTTTATTTTGCTGCCCATTGTATAATTACTGAAAATGCACTACTTTTATTTAATTTTCACTTTGCCCCATTGGTGACAGATTGCATTTTTAAAATGTTTTATTGAAATTGATCAGTGTTTCTCAGATAACTTATTTTTGACATTTGATGAGCTGAGAAATCATTTCAGTCTTCTACATTCTCATTTTTCCATCACCTTCAGCTAAGACATTTTATAAGCACAACAAATGGTTCCCTCTCATTTACTTCACCATCACAAACTGATGAGATTATTTCAACCCATGAAACAAAACAAAACTATTATCAAGCATATACACGAAACTCTATAATCCCATCTGAAATGACTTACTGCTTTTGAGATGGAAATGGGCATGGGACCCGAGGTTCAGTTTTTCAATCAATCAATCAAAATCTTTATTTATCCAGGCAAATGAATGAATGAATGGGAACAATAATGCATAGTTCCAACTGTATATTCAGAGACACTGGAAAATTGCACCATTTTTCACAAAACATGGCAATTTCCTTTAATTTACTGACTGTTTGACTGAAACTGTGTAAAAATATTCAAATTACCTCAGAAAGATACACACGCATGCTGACAGTTTGGCATGTAGACTTGAGTTTGGCCAAACTAATACAGTATGAGGTGAGAAAGGGGTTGTATTCTAGTCTGCTTTCATCTGATTCTTCAATTCACTGGTGTTGTTTCAGAATCCTCTGGTCATGCATATGTACGCTTAAGAACTAGAAGGAAATTTCTGACTGTATGAATTGGGCTTTATAGCCAGATACCTTATGTCGGCAATAGTTCATCCAATGGGCTTGCAGTGCATACTGTAATAATTCACAACTGTGTAAATGAAGTCATTCATTCACAAAGTCGTGAATTATTACAGTATGTGCTGCAAGCCCATTGGTCCACAGTGTGGACCAATGAGCTTACAGCCACTGCTGTAAGCTGTCATTCGGCGGGCAGCCACAGTGATATGCAGGCACATATGCTGCCCACCAGTGACTGGAGGTGGAGCTGGGTGGGCTGGGGGTCCTGTGTGGATGGGGGGGGGTACCACTGGACCACCAGGGAAATGTAGCTTAACATTTTGATGGCAATCAGGGATTTGGGTGGGGGGGGAAACACTGGACCACCAGGGATATTTATTTTATTACTTTGATAGTGATCAGAGGGTCAGGATGGGAAGGGGGGAACCATTGGACCACTAGGGATATTGGATTCACATCACTATGTGATGGGAGCTACGGGATGGGGGGGATCATCTGGACCTCCACTGCCAGCACCACATGGTGTGCAGGGTGCCAGGAGCATTTCGCTGGCCAGCCCTGCACAACTGATGCAAATGGAGCCATAATGACATGCAAATGGACACATTTGCACTTTGCATGTATTATGTCCCCATTTGCATATTGGTGTCTGAATATCAGGAATTTGCGCATGGCATATCTCAGATGCACTGGCGCATTTCCCATTCCTGGTATTCAGACCTGTCTGGGGGATGCACCAGCACATTGTATTTGCGCAGCGCGTGTTATTTAATATATTCAGAAGAGATGTGCCATGGCTCATCTCTTTTGAATATATCCCTTTGTTGCTCCACCGCATCTCAGTTGTGCTGAGCACCCACTTGCACCATTGCCAGGCGCAGTTTTGAATATCGGGCCCAGTATGTACATTTGCTTATCTAATTTGCATATTTCAGCACATTTTAAAAAAGCACAGTTTATAGACTAATACAGCAGTAATTTCTATTGTTAAAGTATTTTTGCTTTGATATTATTAGTTTGCAGTAGTGTTGCTCGGATAGGATCCTACCAGGTCAGATACCATTGGATACCATAAATTTGGTCGGATATTGGATAGCCTCTGATGACATAGAAATTCAATCAGTGATCTGACCTACTAGGATCCACTGTAAGTATCTGGGGTATCTGGGGATCCAACCTGGATCCGATGGATCTGACCATTGGATTCAAGGTTGGATCCAGTGGATCCACCCATCAAATCCAACTATTCCAGGCTGGATCTGATGGATCCACCAGCTGGATCCAACTATCTGAGATTGGATCTGATGGATCAGACCTCAGATCAATTGGCTGGATCCTAGGTCAGATACCAGCACTATTCGATGGAGGATAATTGGATCCACAAAAACACTATCCGAGCAACACTAGTTTGCAGACTGTTAGGAAAGGTTCTGAGCACAAACCAGGTACCTGTAGGAACTCACCACAACTCTAAAGGGAACCACTGAGTGCAGCTATAAAGACCAATCTCAGCCTTTGCAACACTAGTAAGAAGTGAGGAGTCAGAGTAAGTATCATTGAAAACAGCATGTTTATGTAGAAGATATGTCATAACTCTTATTTCCAATGAACATGTTTAATTAACAGGCAAGATGCATTATGTGAGAAGAAGAAAGATACATTATTTTTCTTTTAATTGAATGTAGTAATCTTGACCGTGGCCAATCATGAAAAATCATGATAATATGAGTTCATCATTAAGTACAATCATTATTTCCATAACATTGTGGTTTTTGACTGGCGGCCATTTAAAGTTCATGTTTAATCATTGTTAGCCATGATCACAATGGTGGTTTTTGAAGTTTAAACATGATCTTAATAATGGGAAAAATGATGGAAGCACTACTAAAGGAGAGAGCAGTGGAATACCTGAGGGAAAATAGAAAACTAGATCCCAGGCAACATGGTTTCACAGCAGGAAGCTCATGTCAGACAAACATGACACATTTCTTTGACTGGGTTACCAAAACAATGGACCAGGGTGGCTCGGTGGACATAGTGTACCTAGACTTCAGTAAAGCATGTGATACCATCCCCCACAGGAGGCTGGGAAATAAGCAGGAGCACACAGGGATAGGGCACAAGATAGTCAGCTGGGCTAGGAATTGGCTATGGAATAGAAAACAGAGAGTCTTGGTAAATGGGGCTATGTCACAGGAAGGGGAGGTGACCAGCGGCGTGCCACAGGGGTCAGTGCTGGATCCAATACTCTTCAACATATTCATCAGTGATATTGCAGAGGAATTGGAAGGAAAGGTATGCCTGTTTGTAGATGATACAAAGCTCTGCAACAGGGTGGGCATACAGGAGGGGGCCACAAGCATGGTGGCCGACCTCAGGAAACTAGAGGAATGGTCAAAACTATGACAGTTAAAGTTTAACACCAATAAATGCAAGGTCATGAACCTAGGAAAGCAATACCCAGAAATAAAGTACACACAGGATGAACACCAATTGGAGGTAACAAAGATGGAGAGGGATCTGGGTGTACTCCTCACCAATGACTTAGAAGTCACAAAGCAGTGCGAAAAAGCGGCGCAGAGAGCAAGTGGCATCCTAGGATGTATAGGTAGGGGCATTACAAGCAGAAAGCAAGAGGTAATCATGCCACTGTACAGATCCTTGATGAGGCCGCACCTTGAGTACTGTGTCCAGCTCTGGAAGCCACACCTGAAAAAGGATAAAGACAGATTAGAGACGGTGCAGAGAAGGGCCACTAAAATGGTGCAGGGGCTGTACCATGAGACATATGAAACTTATCTCAAGGAACTGAAGTTGTACTCACTAAAACAGAGAAGAAACAGAGGTGACATGACAGAAACATTCAAATACATCAAGGAAATAAACAAGATGGAGAACCTCTTCCAAGAAACAAGGGAACTTGGACAAGGGGGCACAACTTGCATCTGATGGGAGGCAAGTTCAGGAGCAACTATAGAAAGTACTTCTTCACGGAGAGGGTGTTCCAGCCATGGAACAGCCTGCCATCACAGGTGGTGGCAGCTAAAACAGTAAGAGAATCTAAGCTAGTGTGGGACAGACAGTGTGGACAGCTTGGCTGGAACAACTAAAGGGGAAGGGGTAGCCACCTTGGGCAGACTAGATGGATCAAGTGGTCTTCATCTGCCAACACCATTCTTATGTTCTTTTGTTGTTTTGAACATAATTGATGGCACTTATTAAGGAAAGGCTGATAAAATATCTGGATGAGGAGGGCCTCCTAGATGACAAGCAACATGAATTCACAGGTGGGAGGTAATGCCAGACCAACCTGACTGAATTCTTTGACAGCGTGACAGAGATATGGAACTAGGGTGGGGCAGTGGACGTGGCCTACCTGAACTTCAGGAAGGCATTTGACACTGTCCCCCACAGGAGGCCAATAGGCAAGGTAGACAGCTTAGGAGTGGGAGCAAGCTCACAAACTGGGTAGAACATTGGTTGGTGGGGAGGACACAGAGGGTTGTGGTCAATAGGGTGCACTCAAAGGAAGAAAAGGTGACAAGTGGGATTCCTCAGGGTCTGTGTTGGGACACATACTTTTCAACATATACACTGGGGACATCATGGAGGGTCTATGGGGGAAGGTGTGTTTGTTTGCAGACGACATGAAGATATGTAGTAATAGCATTGATATGGCAGAAGAGGGCTAGAGGATATGAGGGAGGATTTGGCTAGGCTGGAGGAGTAGTCAGAAAGGTGGTAGCTGTAGCTCAATACAAAAAAGTGCAAAATTATTCATATAGGGCACAATAACCCAAGTGTGACATACTGGCTTTGGGGGGGGGGGGTGGAGCTAGAGGTAACAGAACAGGAAAGAGACCTGGGGATCACTCTTTCAGACAATCTGAAAGTCGGGAGTCAGTGTGACAGAGCAGCAGGAAAGGCACTCAGAATACTGGCATGCATAGGGAGAGATTCACAAGCAGGAGGAGGGAGGTGATCCTGCCACAAGCAGGAGGAGGGAGGTGATCCTGCCACTATACAAAACCATGGTCAGACCACACATGGAATATGGGGTCCAGTTCTGGAGGCCATACCTGCAAGGGCACAAGGACAGGCTGGAAAGGATCCAGAGAAGAGCAACCAAAATGGTGAGGGGGCTGCAGGGGAAGTCATATGAGGAGAGACTGGGGGAGCTGGGCCTGTACACACTGGTGGTGAGGAGGGAGGGGCGATATGGTGGAAACATTCAAGTACTTCAAGGGCATAAACAGGGTGATGGTCGACAACATCTTGAGAATGAGTATGAACAATTCTACTAGAGGGCATACCTACAAACCAGAGTGGGGAAGATTCACAGGGGACATCAGGGGGAGGTTCTTTACCAAGAGGGTTGTACGACTGTACGGCCATGGAACAGTCTGCTGGAAAGGGTGGTGGGGGCGGATATGGTAGACAACTTCAAAAGAGCCTGGGGTAAGTACATGGGCCTAATGGGCAGGGGCAGGCTGGTAATGGAGGGAGGGAGGGGTCTCCTGAGGGGTTATGGGCAGACTGGATGGGCTGTGGGGTCCTCTTCTGCCAACAGATTTCTATGATTCTATGACTCATCTTTTCGGCTGGGTTGTGCTAATACATGCTGCAGAAAACAATAAAAAATTACTGGTGAAAATTAGGTATGTATAGTGTCCCCACAATTTTTGCAAAAAATCTCAGGATTCTGGGGTAACTTTCTTCACTATTTTCTAGTCACTTTCCCCATATCCCAGTCAAATTATGCATATTACAATGAATCCCATTCAAGACTTTTTATCACACTAATTATACCCCACAATATTAAACACAATGAATCCCTCTGTCTCAAATCTGTGCCCTAGATGCCTTAACTTATAAGGTACTCTAATTCATTTCCTCCATTACAGGTGGTGTCCAGTAGGAAAGAAATGAATGTCAGATCCTGCCCCAGCTATAAAATAATTCCAGGCCTTGGACAAAAAGATTTATTTCAGAAAAGTTGTAAAGTTTCATAGGTTTCATAGGTGTTTCACAGCATTTATTAGATCAAGATCCATATACTCGCCATGATATTAGTCATATCCAAAAATGTTATTACTAATCAAATGCTTATCAGGCTTAGCCTTAAATTAATTTATTGTTTTATTGGCCACAATTTCAATAGGGAGCTTGTTCCAAATTTTGGTTACCCTTACTGTCAACCAGTACTTTCTCCTAACTATTAATCCTCTCCCTAATTATTTGTAGTGGATGTGCTCTTGTGTTGTGTGCCTGTTCTCTCAAAACCAGGTTTAACTGCTCCCACAATGATGCGTCATTTAATACCCTATAAATGAAACACATATACACATATCTCCACGCAATCTTTTAAATTCTAGGGAATATAAACCCAGGTTCAGAAGCCGTTTTTCATAGTCCTGACCCTGGACCGTCTTTATCCTGTGAGTTGCCCTCTTTTGTACTCTATCAGAAGATTTAATGTCACCCTTTCCCCCAGGTACCCAAAACTACGCACAATACTCTACATGTGGTCGCACCAGTGATGTGTACAAAGAGAGCAGTACCTCTTTATTCCTGCTTTTAATATGTTTATGGATACAGTATTGGATACTGCTGGCTTTTTTGGCAAGCTGGTTATAATGAGGCCTAAAACTGAGATCAATGCTAATTTTCATACCCAGGTCACTGTCTTCATTTACTACCTTTAGTAGTTTACTCCCCAAACTGTATTGATAATGCATATTTTTTTTTTCCCATATGCATCACTGTGCATTTATCGATGTTGAATACTGATCCATGTTCCTGGGCCCAGGCTTCCAAGTTTTCCAGGGTAACTTGCAGAGTATCGGCATCTTCCCTATTTTCCACTACATATCCAATGCGGGTATCATCAGCAAATTTTGAAAGCCATATATCAGATGAAGGGCTCATGGACCCAATATACAAACTAAAAAGGCATGGACCCAAAACTGAGCCCTGCGGGACCCCAGTTTGCCATGGGGGACTTTATCGAAGGCTTTGGTGAAGTCCAAAAAGATGATATTCACTGATCTACCCTCGTCCAAAGCTTTGTTAACCTTCCCATAAAATTCTAAAAGGTTTGTTTGGCATGACCTCCCCTTTACAAACCCATGTTGTGTTGTGTCAATATTACCTGACGTGTTGGAAATTAATAATATAATCTTTTAAGATGCTTTCCAAAATTTTCCCCAGCATCGATGTCAGACTAATCGGTCAATAATTTCCAACCTCCTGCCTAGAACCCTTTTTAAATAAGGGGATGACCTCAGCCTGTTTCCATACGTCTGGGACTACTCCTTCAATTATTGATTTTTGGAAAAGGCATGTTACTGAACCTGCCAATTGTTTCACCAGTTCCTTAATCACCCTTGGGTGCAGTTTATCGGGACCCTGTGCCTTGTTTTGGTCTAACTGATTTAGTTTTTTTTCTACCTCATCTTTATCTAGAATGATACTGGGATCATATGTATAGTCTTTATGCTGGGAAGTAGTATTAGCTGTGCCCTGGCCAAAAACAGTGGTGAAGTAGTTGTTACATTGTTCCGCCATTTCCAGGTTATCAGATATTAGTTTCCCATCCTGGCCCAGTAAGGGACCTATTGTTCTATTTGTTCCCTTCTTGTTATTAATATATGAGTAGAAGGGCTTGTAGTTATCCTTAACCTTAGTTGCTAATTTGAGCTCGTAGTTTCTTTTGACTTGCTCAATCTTCTTTTTAGTGGCCCTTAGACTGTTTTTATAAATATCCCAGCTTTGTTCATCGCCACTTAGCTTGGCCATTCTAAACATCCTGTTCTTATTTTTGATAGCCTTTTTGACAGACAAAGTCATCCATGGGGGGGGGAGATTTTTTTGCCACATTATATTTACTAATCGTGGGCACAAACAACTGAACCAAGCTATTTAATTTGGTGGTTAACTTTTCCCACATACTTAGTAAAGATGCACAATTAAATTCTATATCCCACTTCCAATTGGATAGGTCTCTTTTCATACCCTCAAAATCCATCATGTCTAACTTGTATATTAAAGTTTTACCAGTGGTTTTATTAAATAATCCCATATAATTAAAACTAACCATTTGGTGGTCACTTGCTCCCAGAGGAGGCAAAACTGCACAGTTCTGGATCAAGTGTCCCATGTTGCTCAGGACCAAGTCCAGGACATGATTGTTCCTGCTGTTTCCTAACACAAACTGATCCAACCCAGCCAGGTTAAACACTTCTAGGTATTCCAACTCAGTAGCAGTATTAGCTTGTAATTTTTCCCAGTTTATTCCAGGGAGGTTTAAGTCACCTAGGAGTACAGCATTTTTCCTTTGAGCCAACAGATTAATAAAATCTATCAGCATAGAATCCTTCATGGGGCAATTGTTGGTGGTCTGTATACTAAACCTATATTGATCTTGGTAGTGTGTGTTGGGGAGATTGCTACCCATAGTACTTCACAATTCTCCCATTTAGAGGTGTCTATATTTTCTGATATAATGTCATCAGCAATATACAATGCCATCTCCCCCCTAGACTGTGTCCTATCCTTATTGTAAAGGGTATACCCTGGAATATTTTTGTCCCACATGTCTTTTTGTTTCCACCAGGTTTCGGTTATGGCACAGATGTGTATGTCCAAATCATGCAGGACTAGCCGGAGTTCATCCATTTTATTGGTCAGACTTCTAGTATTTAGGGACAGGAAATTTATTTTGGGTTGCTTGGGCTTTTTAATATGTGGTTCCCTGGTCTTTATAATGCCCCCTGCACCCCCATTTATCAGTTTAAATGGGAGTCAATAATGCACTTTAATTTAAGTGCAAAAATACGTTTACCCTGTCTGTTTAAATGCAGTACGTCTTGAGAATACAAGTGATGCCCTTGAAAGTCCTGCCAATGATCCACATATTTATACCCTTCTCTTAGACACCATTGTGTTAACCACCCATTGAGTCTTTGAATCTCTCTGGATAGTCTTAAATTAGCCCTGGGTACTGGTAAAATTCCTGAAATAACAAGATCTCATCCCTGAGATTTAAGAGCCTGTCCCACTTGTTCAAAATCCTTCTGAATGTCAGTAAGATTTCTCTTCCTGACATCATTCACTCCAATATGTAGGAGTGTGACTGGTTTCGTAGTATTTTCTGTCAGGCCTGGAATCTCCTGATGTCCCCAAAACCTGCTCCCAGTTGAACACTAACTGTAGTGTATTCATTCCTGTTTTTGCACAAAACATGGTCTAAATGCCTTAGCATTTAATCACCTATGAGTAAAATATCCTGTGGGATGTCACAAATTAAACTTGTGTGTATGCTTGTGCACTTATGATCGGCAACAGTAACCTGGCAACTTGCTTCAGGTTCAGGGCCTATTTGGGTATTTAGTACTTCCTCATTATTTGGGTAAACATCAGGTGAGTAAGCACTGTATCTGTTTGGTGTTAATATGTTTGTTGAGCCCCTTATGTTTCTTCTACCTTTTTTGTTAGTTGTTCTTTGAACCAGACACCAGTCTTCAGTACTATCATCCCCCTCCAAGTCCTTCGTGTCTGGTTGTGTAGGTACCCATATCTCAGGTTGTATCACCTCGGTGATGCTACCTGCCATGCTGTCAATAAACTGTTCCAGTGTGGTTACATCAGCTTGCACCTGCATCCTTAACCTGAGTTGTTGTATCTCAGAATACTGCAGGGCTCTACTCTACCCAGAGTCCAGAGCTGCAGGATCACATCCAAAGAGTGTATCATAGATGAAGCCCCACAGATGAGGACCCATACCCCAGTGCTCAGCAATAAGCACACAATCAAATACACCTCAAAGGAAAGAACACTCTCACTGCAGTACTTACCTTCTCGTATCTCCGGAAACCAGAGTTTTCCAAGGGCGATACTCACAGTACCTCAGCTGCATTGACTGTATCTTTGATGATTCCAAAGTCATTAACCACACTGCATACTTCCTGGCTCTTCCACCATCCAAAAGGGACTTGTGTTTTGCTCCCAGTCCACCAAAAGCAGCCTCTCACCTCGCTTAATTTTTTATTTTATTTTAGTCTTTGGTAACCGGGTAAGGCCCACCAGGCACAAGTGTCTGTATTCAGGGGAGACCCGGGAGCACTGGGTGGTTAAGTGACTTGCTCAGAGTAGCATGTGGTCATACAGTAACACCTGGCAAGAGGAGCCGCTCCTGATCTGTGCTCAAGGAATCTGAGGAACAGCACTGTATAGAGAGGCCACAAACAGTCTGTGGACAGTCCCAGGTCATGCCTGAATAAAGACAGTTCCTGTCTAGTGCACTTACCTGGTTAACAAAATTAAGTAAGTAAATAAATAAATAAAGAACAAAAGCCCCAGAAATACACTGCACACTGTGTCAGTGCACCAGATGACCTGCTGCATCCTAAAGACTCAGCGACAGTCCAGTAACCACAAGGAGAGCACTCTACAGAATTTTGATACCATCTTAAACAACTCAGATGGTAACTGTGGGAGGTAAAATGGCCATGGCTATTTACCCTAGCGTCCTATATATCGCGAACTGCATCATAGTGGCCTAATTATGTCTATAGCAGTTCTTAGGAGCTCTTCTTTTAGTATACACTTTAGCAGTCCTGCATAGTGTGTGAACTGCTCTACTCTAGTGTTAACATTAACATTATCCTGTTAACTCTGTTCGTTAACTAGTTCTAGTTATGTTGAAAGAGTTATTCCTCAACTTCTCCTATGTATTTCCAAGCTTCTACTTGCCTTGGAGCATGTTCAGGTTGCGCAGTATATTGAAATTATAAGGTTGAGTCATGTTTTTGTGACTTCCTAAACTCAGAGTTACATATTTACCAGATGGATTTGTACACAGCATGTAAAAGGGCTTGGTATATTTCATGAGGATTTATTCCATATTTTTTAGGTTTACATGGACGTTCATCAGTCATTGATATGACCTTTAGATTCTATGACTCAGGGATCTTTTTGGATAATATATTTCCATACAGTGTCCATGGTCCTAAGCTACTTTTTAATGATTACTGCATGCCCTTTCTTTCCCCCCATATGTTGTAACACTGTATGGCAGGAACTGTATCCGAAAAATGTCCCACTTTAAACTCTCCTCTCACCAAACAATGTTGCCCCAAATGAAAATACTACTACTACTACTTAAAAACACTAAAACAACAACTATAAACACATACGGCTCAATTTTCAATGAGCCTTTAAAGCAACTCAAGTTGCATTGTTCTAGGGCTGTGACAAATTCCATGTGTGTCAGGGACCCTGTGCCCAATTTTATAAAAGGGGGGTCCATGTTCCAAAAAAACCAGGAGCTGCTGCAGTCACAGGCTATCACCAAACATGTGTGGCACCTGCGGGTATTGCAACAGGGATCTGGCTCCGCCCACCTGGCACAGCACGAGAGGGACCGTGATGGTTGAGGGGTGGTAAATCTGCCTACCAGGAGGAGACCAGGGGGCAGAAAGGGCATGGGTGCCATGGGGGCATTAGAGAGACAGTGGGCATGAGAGGGAGTGATATGGTACCCGGCATGGGTGCCGTTTGCATAGCCATACAGCGAATGGGATGGGACCACGTGGGGGGGTTCCTGGAGCAGACAGTGATATGGCCCCATGTGGGCACATCCCTGGCAGTTGTCAAATAGGTGGCCACCTCACATAACCCTGTAGGCAGGAGGCAGATCACCACAGTGTGGGAGGGCAGGTATGAGGGGAATGGGGCTGTGCCAGAGAACATTGCCCCCATCAGTGGCATACCTCATCCTGCAGCTCCACTTTACCACCTATAGGGTTATGCAAGATGACCACCTATGGGGCAGCTGCCAGGGCTGTTCTCACCTGGGGCCATGTCACTGCCTCTCCCTGGAACCACCCCCATGTGGTCCCATCCCATTGGCTGTATGGTTATATAAACGGCACCCCCACCAGGTGCCGCATCACCACCTCTCATGCCTGCTGTCTCTCCAACACCACTGTGACACCTCCCATGCCCCTTCTGTCCTCAGCAACCCACTTTTAGACCATGGTCCCCTTTGTCACAATGTGCGGCACTGGTGCAAGTCTCTTAGACCATCTCATGGCTAGCCTAAGTGGAGTTGCTTTCTGCATCCACGGCGGGGTTTGCAAAATTACAAAAAAGGGAATGGTGCAGCCCTACGATGGCACAAGCCCCCTTACAACCTGGTGCACCCCGATTTCGGCTGCAAGGCTGGCATAGTGCCAGTTTGGTACAATTGCTCCCCTTTTCGACGCAGATGGTGTTCGAAAATCGGAATTGCCACATCTTTTGATGCAAGGTGCCACTTGAGTCAATTATGTTTGATACAGGCACCTTACATCATACTTGGGACTTTGAAAATTGAGCCCGTAGTAAAAAAAATTAGAAGATCCTATGTTAGGCAGCTTATCTAGCAGGACTCTTTCACAGTCATCTTACTGGAAGAGGTTATAGGACAGCGCACTTCAAAACACTCTAAAGTTGAGATGAAGATTGTTGAATTGCTGGGGTTACCATGCTGTGTGAAGGGCAAATTACATTTGTATAGTGACCCATGCCCCTTCCTGCACAGGCACAGTGCATTCAGCTACCATGGTGCAATAGTGAAAGAGAGGTATAATATTACATTTTTACTCTGAGCTGTGACCCTGCAATGTAGGTGAGTGTTCAAGGGTTGATTTTATATTAGTTCAGCAGTTTTACTGTATTAAACTATTATCACCTGGTTATAGACTATTATTTTGCCTTTCTGTTGTGTTATTCGTATATGTACTGCTTCGTTCATGCTTTATGTAAAGGCATGTAAAATTTGTAAATCTTATTAAATATTTAAAAGCTATCTATGACCCTGTTTCCTTAGGAGAAGAGGTAACCATTTACTGACAAAACAAAGTCCATTTCCTGAAGACATGATATCACCAGAGAGCACACTATGCAGGTAATGCAACATTCAAGGAACTCTGCTTATGATACATTTCACTCATATAGCACTAACGTAGACACATTCTAAGACACATATACGCACATATATACATAATGTACTGCAATTTATGCACACAGTGTGTAGATTAGTCAGGGCAAAGCAAATTCATCATGTTTCTTATTAAGGTGCTAGACCATTGCAGCACCTGGCCAACATGGCTTCCCAACTGGAGCTAAATACACACACACAGAAACATAGAAAGATATAATTCGATGGCAGATAAAGACCAGCTGACCTACCCAGTCTGCCCATTTTTCCCTACCTACAGTATCACTGCAGATCCTACTTAATGTCTGTCTCTTTCTCCTTCCTCCCTTTCTTTCCATTAAGATTCTTGTATAGCTATCCCCTGCATTCTTGAAACCCACCACCCCTACTGGAAGGCTTTTCCAGGAATCCACCACTCTTTCTGTGAAGAAGTACTTCCTCACATCTCTCCTGAATCTGCACTCCCTCCAGCTTCATAGCATGTTCCCTTGTTCTTGAGCACTTTTTTTTCGAAAAATACTTCCTTCCTGTACCTTACTTACCCCCATGACATATTTTAAAGTCTCTATCATATCCCGCTCTAATTCCTCTCTTCTTGGGTGATCATATTGAGGTCCTTTAATGTCTCCCCATAGAGTTTTTGGTGCAGACACTGTACCATTTTACTTGCTCTCCATTGGACCACCTCCACTCTGTCTGTGTCCTTCTGGAGATGTGATAGCCAGAACTGGACACAGTAGTCTAGGTGTGGTCTTACCAACAATCTATATCGAAACGACACCACCCAGGGACTCTGGAACCCACTGCACACCCTCGGAGCACCATCCATTGTGCACCCTTCATGCGTAGCATTTGATCAGTTGGTCTAATTGCAGTAACAGAGACTTGGTGGACAGACAACCATGGCTGGGAGGTGGAAATACCAGGATATGGTCTTTACAGGTGGGACAGAATCAGAAAATGGGGGGGAAGGTTACCCTGTATGTGAAGGAGGGGATTTAGGTGTCAGTGAGCGAGGAAGGGCAAGGATCAGCAGAGACCCTATGGGTCACTTTAAGCAAAAAGGGAAGGGTGGCAGTAAGGGTAGGGGTGTTCTGCAGACCACCAAATCAGGGGGAGGAACAGGATTAGGAGATATTTAAGGAGATACAGGGGATGGCCAGCAAAGGGGAAATCATGGTGTTGGGTGATCTGAATCTACCAGATGTGGAGTGGGAAGTCCCGGCAGCATCCACTGAAAGGAGGAGGGAGTTGTTTGAAGCAATGCAGGAAGCATTCATATACCAACTGGTCACAGAACAAATTAGGAGGAGAGCCATACTAGATCTGGTCATGATGAATGGGGATAGTTTCGAAGAGGTGGAGGTTGGGGAAAACTTGGATGACAGTGACCATAGGATGGTAAGATTCAAACGTAGAAAGGGGCTGGTTAAGAGCAGATCCACTACTAAGGTTCTAGACTTTAGGAAGGCAGATTTTAGGAGGATGAAAGAAATTGTGAGAAAAGAGTTAGAAGGGAAAGAAAACTTGGATGATGTAGAGGAGCTGTGGGGGGAAATTGAAAGAGGAATATTGAAGGTGACAGAGCTATGCGTTAGGATGGCAAGCAAGGAAAAGAGGTAAGAAACCACTCTGGTTCTCCAACAGCAGTGAGAAAAGCAGTTACAGAGAAAAGGAGGGCATTCAAGACATATAAAGCCTCTCCGAGGGAGACAGACAGGGAGGTTTATAAGGTGAAGCTGAGGGAGGCAGGAAAAATAATCAGAAGGGTGAAGGCAGAAATGGAAGAGAATGTAGCAAGAGAGGGGATAGGAAATTTTTCAGATATATGAGTGATGGAAGGGGAAGCTGGAGATTATGAAGCTTAATGGGGAAGGGAGAGCGCTTCTAGAGTGGGATGTAGAAAACGCTAATATTCTAAATGACTACTTTATGTCAGTTTTCACGGCAGAGGAGGGGAAAGGGCCAGAGCTGGAAAGCAGAGGGTGGGATGACCGGGAAATGGACTCAAGTCCCTTCATGGAGGATAGGGTATTAGAAGAACTAGGAAAGCTACAGGCAGCTAAGGCAATGGGACCAGATAAGATCCACCTGAGAGTGGTCAAGGAGTTAAAACAGGAGCTGGCAGGGCATCTCATGAGGTTATTTAATCTGTCACTGGACAAGGGGAGGGTCCCTGGGGATTGGAAAAGGGCCGATGTGGTGCCATTACATAAAGGGGGAAGCAGGGAGGAGCCGGGAAACTACTGCCTAGTTAGCCTTACCTGTATTGTTTGGAAGCTAATGAAGATACTTATTAAGGAAAGGCTGGCAAAATATCTGGAGAATGAGGGTCTCCTGGATGACAACCAGCATGGATTCACAGGTGGGAGGTCATGTGAGACCAACCTGATTTAATTTTTTAACAGAATTACAGATATATGGGACCAGGGCGGGGTGGTGGACATGGTCTACCTGGACTTCAGGACGGCCTTTGACACTCTCCCACACAGGAGGCTGGTAGGCAAACTGGGCAGCTTGGGAGTGGGGAGAAGGCTCACAAAATGGGTATTATATTGGTCAGAGGGGAGGACACAGAGAGTTGTGGTAAATGGGGAGAACTTAAAGGAAAATAGGGTGCTGAGTGGGGTTACACAGGGGTCCGTGCTGGGACCCACACTTTTCAGCACATATATCAGGAACATTTCAGAGGGTCTACATGGAAAGGTGTGCCTATTTGCAGACAACATGAAGATCTGTAATAGGGTAGCTACACCGGGGATTGTGGAATGTATGAATGAGGATCTGATCAGGCTGGAGGTGTGGTCAAATAGGTGGCAGCTACAATTCAATGCTAAAAAATGCAGAATTATGCACATAGGTTGCAAAAACCCAAGGGCAAAATACTGGCTTGGGGAGAGGGGAACTGGGGATAATGGATCAGGAAAGGGACCTGAGGATCACAATTACAGACAACCTGAAATTTCGGAATTAGTGCGACAGGGCAGCAGGGATGGCTGTCAGAAATTTAGAATGCATAGAGAGGGTCTGTACGAGCAGGAAAAGGGAGATGATCATGCCACTATACAAAACAATGGTCAGACCACACCTGGAATATGAGGTCCAGTTCTGGAGGCCGTACTTACAAGGGGACAAGGACAGGTTGGAGAGGGTACAGAGAAGAACAACCAAAATGGTAGCAGGGCTGCATGAGAAGTCATATGAGGAGAGGCTGGGGGAGCTTGGCCTGTACACACTGGAAAAGTGGAGGGAAAGTGGGGATATGGTTGGTGGAGAGGACATAAGGACAAGCTGGATGTTATAGGTATAGTGGAAACCTGGTGGGATTCAGAAATTAAATGGAATACGCAAATAGCTGGTTATAACCTAATCCAGAAAAATAGAGAAGAAAGGACAGGAGGAGGTGTTGCAATATATGTGGCTGAAGATACTGAGTGTATGAACAGCAGATCAGACAACTATGGTAGCTCTGAGATAGTAAGTACAGACTTGATTGGGACTCAAGGGAAGAAGATCAAGTTGATAAATTTTTATAGACCACCACATGCAACTATAAATGACACTGAATCTCTTCTAGCATACATCAGAACAGGGGTCGAAGCATCTGATAGTATAGTAATAGGGGATTTAAATCCCCCAACAATAAATTGGGAATTACCAGCAGAAAACAAGTCAGTAGCAGCCAGGGTGCAGAGAGAATTGATGGCATCTGGCCTAGTACAGTGTATGGATAAACCATCAAGGGTTGACAACTTGTTAGATGTCATCTTAAGTAATATACCAGAGGTCATACAAAATATTGGGGTCTCAGCATCATTAGGTACATGTGATCACGATACTGTTTCTTTTAGAATCAATAGACCAAGAAAAGTTATAAAAGGCAGAACGAAGCACAGAATATACAGTAGAGCCATTTACTCAGCAATGAGGGACGAGTTAGCAGTAATAAAATGGTAACAGTTGTTAGAGGGATTGTCTGTAGATAAGAGCTGGATCCTGTTAGTGGGAATTATGAATAAATTACAAGAGAAGTATATTCCAGTTAGATCAGTGTACAATAAGCGAGGGGAAAAAAATATCTGGATGAATAAGAGGATTACCCAGTTGATTAAGAAAAAACAGATACAATTTGAAGATTTAATAAAATGAAAACAGGTGAGAGTAGAAACAAGTTTAGGAGTAACTTGAGACTATTGAAAACGGAAACAAGGAAGGCAAAGAAACAATTGGAATTTAAATTGGCAATCACAAAAACAGATATGAAGAGTTTCTATTCCTAGGTTAATGAGAAAAGGGGGGTGAATAGCAATATAGGCCCATTAAATACTGACGGAGTCATAGTGTCAGAACCACAACATGTGGCAAAAGAATTCAATAATGCATTTAGCAAGGTTTTCCATGCTGATGATCCTAATATAACAAAAGATGTACCAAATATAGGATATTCCTTGGAAAAGGATTACATTACAGAAAAGAAGGTATATTGTAAAATGCAGAATCTTAAAATTGGAAAGGCAGCTGGCCCGGATGGACTTCATCCATTATTAATTAAGGAATTAGGGAAAGAACTTGCCCTGGTTATAGCATTAATTGGTAATAAATCAGTCAGAGAGAGTTTGGTGCCAAGAGATTGGAGAACAGCTATGGTTGTGCCTACCTATAAAAAGGGGAGAAGGGATGATGTGGTTAATTACAGACTGGTTAGTTTGACATCGGTGTTGGAAAAGATGATTGAGGGAATCATTTCTGATTAAATTAAAACCATCTTAAGTGAAAATAATTTAGTGGATAGGCAGCAACGTGGCTTCACAAAGAACAGATCTTGTCAGACAAACCTGACTGGCTTCTATGAGTATGTGCGTAGGCATGTGGATCAGGGATCAGCAGTGGATGTGGTCATGTTTGACTTTAGTAGGGCATTCGACACTGTGTCCCATGGGTTACTGATAAACAAATTAATAAAAATGGGTGTTGATCACCTTCTAATAAAATGGATAAATCAGTGGCTGACAAAAAGAACACAGGCAGTAAGGGTGCAGGGATACGAGTCAGATGGGGTAAGGGTCACCAGTGGAGTTACGCAGGGGTCGATGCTGGGGCCCGTGCTGTTTAATGTATTTATTAGTGATTCAATTATTACTAGTGGAAATAAATTGGAGAAGTTCACAGACGATCTAAAGGTAGGAGGGGTGGTCAACACCTTTGAAGATAGATTAATTCTGGGACAGGATATATTTACAATTAATGAATGGGCCAAAAGGAATAGAATGAATTTTAATTTGAACAAATGTTCTATCATGCATATGGGCCAGAACAACATATGCCAGGACTATTACTGGCAGCAATTAAAGATTAAGGAATCAAAAGCAGAAAAATATCTGGGTGTTCTTATTGGGAACAACTTGAAAAGCGGGGCACACAGCATAAATGTGGCTGGCAAGGCAATGCATCTGATTAGCTGCATTCACAGAACCTTCTTTAATAGAAAAGAATGTATATTAAAACCAGTATTCAAAACCTATGTATGGCCACACCTGGACTACTGTGTGGGATCCATTCTTGAAGTCAGATATTATAATAGTAGAAAGACCACAAAGAGTGTTAACCAAATTAATAACAGGGCCTAGAGGCCTCCAAACCCCCAGCCTTTATATAAAAATCGTTCACAGTACATTACACTAATGTCTATGGGGTGGGTTGTCAATGGCACTGGTCAGGCAGTTGCCCACCCCAGTTGCAGCTGTAGACTTTAAGGTCAGCCATAGTCTCCCACATCCATGACTCCAGGGAAAAAAATAATCTTTTGCCTGGAGTCAGGGGTGGTGAAGATGTGACAAAAATGTGTTTTATCTTCAATAAAAGCCCCAAGACACACCACAGAGCACCTAAAACCCCAGGACTACTAGGGGACTAGTGGTCCCAGAACCCTGGCTTTTAATAAAGAACATGTTTTTAATAAAACATTTTCACAACTACTGTCTCATCCCCGCAACTTGGCCCCCTCCCCCCCACACTTTTAGAAAGGCTCCAGTGCCCCTGATACCACCTCCCTCTTTCTGCTGGTGATACCCCTCCCTATGCACCCCAGCATCCCACCAGCCTTCCCAACTGCCTTGTCACACCGGCTGGCCACTTTGAGTCATCAGATATGATTGCCCCAGGTCTATTTCCTGCCTGGTGGTCGTCAATAACA
Organism: Neoceratodus forsteri; assembly: GCA_016271365.2. NCBI lineage: Eukaryota > Metazoa > Chordata > Ceratodontiformes > Ceratodontidae > Neoceratodus > Neoceratodus forsteri. The sequence continues at coordinate 237,493,996 of CM028137.1, forward strand.
CTCCATCCATTTTGTATTTTCTGTACCCAAGGCTACCCAGCTTGCTTAATAGTCCCCTATGTGGAGCAGTGTTGAAAGTCTTACTGAAAAACTCATCATATTCATTTGACATGACCCCCTCTCCCATGAATCTATGCTGCTCTGGGTCTTGTAACCAACAGGATTCAAGAGCTCCCCAATCCAATCTTTCATTGGTGATTCCATTAACTTTTCAACCATTGATGTCCGGCTGACTGGCCTATAATTATCAGCCTCCTCTTTGCTATCACTTCGTGAAGTGGGACTACATCTGCCCACCTCCAGTCCTCCAGAACCACTTCTGTTTCCAGTAAGCTGTTAAATAGGACTGTCAAAGGTGCAGTCAGGGACTCCCTGAGTTCCCTCAGTACCCCTGTATGCACCCCATCTGGCCCCACTGCTTTGTCCATTTTCAGATCAGTAAGTCCCGTCAGAACTATCTCCTCCAAAAAAGAACTAGTGTCCACCTCCCTCCCTTCCTCTCTCCAAAGCTTCTGTTGCTTATTTGTGGCTTTCCCCTTCTCCTTCCTCTGTGAATACTGAACAAAATTATTTGTTCAGGATGTCTGCCTTTTCCTGGTCTCCATCTGCACAGTCCCCCTTCCCCTTTTTTAACTAACATTTACTGCCTAGGCTGCTCTCTCTTTACTTTGTGCCTTTGTGCTTTTTTTCTGCTTTCCCAGCTTCCCTCTGTTTCCCTTGGTACACCTCCCTATCCTCCTTCCTCTGAGTCTCCTCATGCCTTTTGAATGCTTCCTTTTTTGCTTTTACCTTTTCAGCCACCTCTCTCGAGAGCCGTAGTGAACTCTTTTCCTCTTGCTTTTGCTCACTTGCTTGACGCAGAAGTTTGTTGCATCCACTATGCACCCATTAGCTTCATCCACTTTTTCTCCAAGACACCAAGATCATCCTTCCACCCTGCCAGGTCATCCCTGAGGCATTCACTCATCTTTATAAAGTCTACCCTCCTGAAGTCCAGGATCCTCACCCTTGTTAAAACATAGAAACATAGAATTTGACAGCAGATAAGGACCGCTTGGCCCACCCAGTCTGCCCATTTCCCTACCTAATGGATAAGCTGCAGATCCTAGTTAACCAGCAGCCTACTTCTTTCTACCCCCACCCCCTAGAATTGCCTTATGACTGTCCCATGCATGCTTGAATTCAACCACTGTTTTTGACTCCACAGCCTCCTCTAGAAGGCCGTTCCATGCATCCGCAACCCTCTCTGTGAAAAAATACTTCCTTACATTACCTCTGAGCCGCCCCCATCTTCAAATTGTGCCCCCTTGTTCTTGCACACCTCCTTTTTGAAAGATGCTACCCTCTTGGACTTTGTTGATTCCCTTGAGGTACTTGAAAGTTTCTATCATGTACCCCCTCTCCTTCCTTTCCTCGAGGCTATACATATTAAGCTCCTTTAGTCTTTCTTCATATGTCTTCTGGTGCAGACCCTGCACCATTTTAGTTGCCCTCCTCTGGACAGCTTCCGTCTAGTCTATGTTCTTGCTTGCAGAGATTGGGTCTCCAGAACTGCACACAGTACTCCAGATGGGGTCTCACCAGCTGTCTGTACAGAGGGATAACAACTTCCTGTTTTCTACTGGTGATGCCTCTCCCTATTCATCCCAGTATCCCCCCAGCCCTCCTTACTGCCCTCTCACATTGCTTGCCCACCTTTAAGTCATCTGATATGACTACTCCCAGATCCCTTTCCATTTTTGTTGTTGTTAGTATCTCACCCCCTTGTGTACTCTTCCCCTGGGTTTTTGTTTCCCAGGTGCATTACCTTGCACTTCTTAGCATTGAATCTAAGCTGCCATACATTTGACCATTCCTCTAACCTTGCCAAGTCCCTTCTCATCCTTTCCACCCCACCTTGTGCATCAACTCTGTTGCAGATCTTTGTGTTGTCTGCAAAGAGACATACTTTTCCTTCCAGTCCCTCTGAAATGTCACTTATAAAGACATTGAAGAGGACCAGTCCTAATACTGAACCCTGCGGTACCCCACTAGTAACTCCCCTTTCTTCAGAGTGGACTCCATTTACTATTACCCTCCGTATCCTGTTCTCCAGCCAATTCTTTACCCAGGCTATCTTCTTGGGACCCACTCCCAGGCTGGCTAACTTGTATATTAATCTTTTGTGTGGGACTGAATCAAATGCCTTGCTAAAGTCTAGGTAGGCTATGTCCACAGCCCTTCCCTGATCTACTGCTTTGGTCACCCAGTCAAAGAAATCTATTAGATTTGTCTGGCATGACCTTCCTGCTGTGAATCCATGTTGCCTTGGGTCCTGTGCCCCTCTGGCCTCTAGGTACTTGACAGTTCTTTCCTTCAGAAGTGATTCCATCATTTTCGCTATCACTGAGGTTAAACTAACAGGTCTGTAGTTTCCTGCTTCTGCCCTGCTCCCACTTTTGTGAAGGGGAATCACATCTGCCCTCCTCCAGTCCTCAGGTACCACCCGATCCTCACATGATTTGCTAAAGAGGGTAGTCAGTGGTGTCACTAGTTCTACCCTTAGTTCTTTTAGAATTCTGGGATGAATCCCATCAGGTCCCATTCCTTTGTCCCCCTTCAGATTTAAGAGTTCTTTCAGAACCCTTTCTTCTGTAAATGGGCTGGTATCAACTTCTGTATCCAGAGTGTTTCTATTGTTTGTTTTAGGTACCTCCCCCTCTTCATATATAAATACTGAGCAGAAATATTTGTTTAGTATCTCTGCCTTTTCACAGTCACCCTCTGCCCACCCCTTCTCCTTTATTAAGCCTCACTATCCCTCCCTTAGTCTTCCTTCGCTCCCTGATGTACCTAAAAAAGGTTTTATCCCCCTTCTTAACTGAGTTGGCTATCTTTTCCTTGGTTCGGGCCTTTGCTGTTCTGACTACCTTCCCAGCTTCCTTTGCTTTAACTGATACAATTCTCTGTCCTGCTCCTTCTGTGATTCCTTGTACTTTCTGAATGCTTTCTTTCTCTTGAACCTTCACTGCCAGCTCCTTTGAGAACCATAGTGGTTTCTTACATCATTTGTTTTGTTTATTTGCTTCACACAAGGCTTGTTACCTCTGTGATGGCAGTTTTATTATTCCCCATTGTTCTTCCACCCCTCCTTCCTGCCCATTTGCTAGTGCATTCCTTAGGCACTCACCCATTCTGGCAAAGTCAGCCCTCCTGAAGTCCAGTAATTTTGCCTTTGCATGGCTTGACTCTATTGCTGTGTTTATTGTGAACCATACTGTTCGATGGTCGCTAGTTCCCAGATGGCTACCCACTTCTACAGCTGTGATCCTCTCTCCATCTCCATTTGAGAGGACCAGGTCTAAAATTGCTCCCTCTCAAGTGGGTTCCAATACTAGTTGTCTAAGGCATGCCCCCTGTAGGGCATCTAGAATAACCCCATTCTTAGAAGTGGCTGCTGCAACTGCACTCCAGTTAACATCTGGCATGTTCAGATCACCCATCAGCAATATCTCCCCTTTATCTGCCATTCTAAGTATACTTTCTATCATTTCCTTGTCCATTTCCTCCCCCTGAGGTGGGGTTTGTATACAACCCCTGTGCAGATTGTGGTGCCATTGTCTGCCTCCAAATTGACCAACAGTGCTTCTTCCCCTCCCTGTTTACCCATTTGTTCTGTTGCTTTGATTCCTTCCCTTATGTAGAGAGCTACTCCTCCTCCTCTTTTACCCTCCCTGTCCCTCCTGTAGCTAGTGTATCCTGGTATGTTTATGTCCCAGTCATGGTTCTGTGTGTACCATGTTTCTGTGACTGCCACGATATCCAGATGTTCCTCCTCCATCAAGGCCATTAATTCAGGAAGCTTGTTACCCAGACTACGGGCATTGGTACTCATTGCTCTCCATTTTTTGATGACTTTACCTTCTGTAGCAGCATCCCCCATTGACCTTTCTACCTTGGTCTTTTTCCCATTTAGCACCCTATTTTGTAGGGGGAGGCTGGGATTTTCCTGCTGCTTTTCAGTGCCTCCCCCCTTGACTAGTTTAAAAGCTTGCCAATGAAGCATTTAAACCGATTGCCCAAAAGACTTGTTCCCTTCCTGGACAGATGCAGACCATCCATTGTTTGGTTTGATTCCGCAGTCATACTTACATTGAACTACATTGCACAGTGATCACTGATCCCAAGGTGGTCTCCTACATTGACGTCTGCAACGCTGTCCCTATTTATTTATTTTTTTTATTTTTAACAATTTATTGTATGGTTTACAAACCTTCACAATTAATTACAAAAATGCATAAAATCACATAAAAATAAAAATAAGAAATAAAACATTACTACTTCATGCTACATAACTTAACATAAAATCAGTCGTAGGCGCTCCTTTGTACAGCCATGGCCCAAAAGATTAGGTCTCTGGATTTATATAATAGGGCTATCCTATATTGTAGGATTCTGGAGTTCATATATATGTGCTTACAATCAATTATATCATTTTAATTTTTTTTGAACTTTTTTAATTTCAGTGAAATAGTAAGCTAGCCTTTTTATTGTCCATTCATCTTCTGTATGTATCAGAATATCCATAAGTACTGACTTTTCAACACGGTAGAGGTCATCTGTGTAAGTACCCAGCCATAACAATTGTTGCCTGTCATACCATCTACAGACCCATAGGACATGATAGAGACCTTCCCGATCTCCACTACCACAATCACATTCCCCCGAACTAATACCTGTTTTTTTATATCTGTAATCTAGGACTTTACTTGGGAACTTGTATATCATAAAATTAGCATGAGCACAGGAATTTGTAAGGATATCCAAGTATTTTTTTATATCCATATTTATAATTGTGATTCACAAACCATTTGGAGTAGCGAGATTCCCTGATTTCCATAAGGTCACCTTTATTCCAAACGTTGCTAATTCTTTTATTTATGTACTTTTTATGTTGCTTGCACACATGTGCAAGAAATATAGTGCCATCATCCGAGTTTTCGGAGATGTGTCAGCCCATCTTCCAATGCAGTCAGTGTGTTTGCAGGTGCGGCCCCAGTTCCCCAATCACTGCTGCAGCTGTCTATGACAAGCTGAAAATGCAGTGGCATACAGTTGAAAAGGAGAGCTCCACTTGAGTGAGCAGAGCTCTCCCCACCACCGCTTTGCAGCGCATGCATGCACACTGCATGCTCATGCGCCTCCTCCCCACACTGTCTGGCCGATGTGGGTGCCCAATCCCCTGTCAGCTCCATGCCCCCAAAAGCTCCAGGTGCCACGCTGGGACCCCCACCCAGCGTGGCAAAATGATGTTATGGCCGATGCCCCGTCGGCTCCACTGTCTCCCCCTCATGCTGTCACCAACAGGGGTGCCCAATCCCTCGTTGGCTCCACTGTCCCTCCCCCCCAAGCATCCAGGGGCCACGCTGGGAGCCCACCCCAGCGTGGCAAAATGTGTTATAGCCAACGGGGGTGCCCAATCCCCCGTTGGCTCCAGCCCACCCGGACAGCCTTTCAGCTGGCACGCTGGGAGCCCACCCCAGCGTGGCAAATGTCCATCGTCGTCTCTAAATAAAAAAAATACACACCTGTAAATAGAAAACTGTCCTCGGCGCTTCTCCCTGCCCCTCCCACAACCGCACCCACCTGTACACCCTGCCTCCCACACCCCCTCACCCCATGCCTCCGGAGCTTGGCGCGATGATCTTGGCGGACCGGGAACACGTACCACTCTTCAAAGCCGACCGCGAACTGAGGAAATGTCAGTAAGCTGTATAATGCATAGATAGGGTTTTTCAACTTTATTGCATATCTCAGGCATTTTTTGGAATTTTTGCACCAAATTTTCAACATGGGGTTTTTGGGACCCCTTCTCATGAATGCTGTCACTGTCATGGCGTTACTCAGGCCCGAAGGGTGATTTCGCAGCCACTGCGTGAAATCACCTTTCCGGAATGATTAATGAAACAACACTGCCAGTGTTCAAAGGGTGGGCTCTCAAAAAGCCTATTTTGAAAATTTGGTGGAAAACTTCCAAAAAAATGACTGTTTTATGAGCGTGCCTTGCGCAGTTCCTATGTACACTTGTAAGTTCGCGAGTTTTCAATATTTTCACTCCAGATTTTTAACATCACCATTTTACCACACCTCCTTATGAGCAGTACAGCTGTCATTTTTCACATCCTGCCCAAAACATGTTTCCACCCATGTAGCGACCAATGGGGCAGTCGGTGTGCGAAATCAATGTATGGGACACATTAAGAAAATCACAGTGACACTGTTCATTAGCAGAGGTCTTAAAATTGCTATGTTGAAAGTATGGTGAAAAAATTCCTAAAAATGACTGTTTTACTAGCGTGCATTGCGCAGTTCCTACGCATGCTCGTAAGTTCGTGAATTTTCAATATTTGCACTCCAATGACTTCCAAATTCCTAAACAGCACATAGAAGCAAGCAACATTTGGCACTGACAAATGCTAGTAATATTTGGAACGTATTTGTGTACCTTGTTCCACAGATTTTTTTAAATGCCCAAAGTTATACTTTCTTAAAATAAGGCAGAGATAATTCAGCCAGAAGCCTGATTTATATCCTATGGCTTGCCAGTTTTCTTTTTCTTGCAAACATTTGTTTGCAAGTGTTTTTTCATTGAGGTTTATCACCCTAATCCAATAATTTACTTTCCTGGATTCAATAACAGTGTTTATATTAACCATACCCAATTCTGACCGAATATAGGATGCGGGACAGGAATGTCCAAGCCTCAGTGTATATCTTAGTGATTTATACAGTGAGGACATTAGTCTATTAATCGTATTTGATTCCCAAATCTCACATCCATAAAGAAATTGTGTTTCTATTTTGGATTGTATCACTTTGATTAAGGGTTTTATGGACATACCCTCATATTTACAGTTGAATTTATATAATCCTGCCATATTCTTCCTTATCCCTTCTTTCATTTGTTCCATATGGGCAGTCCACTTGCAATTCTGCTGAATAGTTATACCCAAATACACATACTTAGTCATCACTTCAACCTTATCTAGTCCTATCAACCAGGTTCCACTATTATTGTTTTTACCCATACACATGACCTTAGTTTTATTCATATTGATTTGTAATTTCAGTTTCTTTGATTCCTTGTATATAAAATTTAGTTTTTTTGCAGACCTGATTTGGTTAAGGACAAAACCAGAATATTATCAGTGTAGGCCAGGAGTGGGCAGTCCCTAATTTTTAGGGAATCCCCCTTATTTTCCACGCTCTGTTTCAACATGTTATCTATGTATAAAGTGAATAATAGCGGAGCAAGGATACAGCCTTGTCTTACCCCATGGTTGCATTCAAATTTGTTGGATTGCTGGCCCCTGGACCCAATTCTTATTTTAGCCCAGGTGTTTGAATACAGCTAAGCAATTATACTTACTATATTAGGGTCTATCCCTCTATCCAATAGAGTCTGCCATAGCAAACCTCTTGAAATGCTATCAAAAGCAGTACTATAGTCTATAAAACACACATATAAGTTCTGACCCCTTATTTTAATATATTTTTCTGTTAAATGGTTTAAAACAAAAATATTGTCCAATGTGGATAAACCATGTCTAAAACCAATTTGATATGGAGAAATACCCCCGTCCTGTTATAATCAATTCAGGATTATTTTAGTAGAGATCTTAAGATTGATGTCTAAAAGGCTTATCGGCCTATACATCCTTGGATCTTTTACAGATCCCTTTTTAAAAAGTGGAACAATATTAGCTCCATGCCATGTATCAGGGTAACACTTTAAAATAATACATTTATTATAAAAAACAGTTAGGTATCTACACCATAATGAACTTTCAGTTAAAAAAACTTCTGCTGGTACCCCATCTGGTCCTGCTGTCTTTTGCTTTTTCAGTGTGTAAATAGCAAGGTAAGTCTCGTCTACTGTTATTGGGTGGAATTTATTGAGAGCCTGTCCAGATAGTTGAAAATGCTCCACCTCAGGGTCATAATAAATTCCTTTAAAGTGAGCTACCCATGCCTCCTCAGAAATAAAACTGTCAATATTAACTTTATATTGGTTAAAACATTTGGCCACTAGGCTCCAAAATGCTCTATTATCTTTTTTTTCTACTGCCTCAAGCATTTTTTCCCACTTAGCTGTTTAAAAATTCCACTTGGAAGTCATAATAAGTTCCTTGTATGCTCTCTTTTTCTCATTCAGATTCTTGAGACTAACCTGATTGCTACCTTTATTATATAATCTACAAAATTTCCTCAGCTCTGTCTTGGCCTTTTTTGCAGATTTTATCAAACCATGAGTCACTGTATGCAATCCAGCTCATACCTCTTGGTACCTCCAGGGCATTTTTAATTTCAGAAAAGAGTACATTTAATTCAATCAACACTTGTCCCATATCCAGCCCCTTAATGTTTTCATAGGACTGTGTCAGGACAGATCCATGAATAATTGACAGAATATTGCTCTATGGCCCTGATATTCAGAAGGATTGTGCATGGCGCAACACTGTTGCACCATGCGCAACCCACTGATGTGCCCCAGCGTGATATTCAAATGGGGATTGAGCCTGTCACAAATCCCGATGCGCCAGAGCACATCAGTAATGTATGTGGCACAGTTAGGGGGGCGTGCCCATGCATACTCCGCACATCCCGATATTCAGCCCGGGATGTGCTGAGCCCATGCATGCACGACCCCTACTTGCGCTGCATACAGGTGAGCCAAAAAAAAAGGAACAACAGCTTGCCACCCACAGGTGAGCTGCCATATTGCAGGGTGCAATACGGCAGCTCGAGCTCCGGCTGCACCTTCGTGGCGCGGCGCCCCCCCATGCCCGATTGCAGGCATATGTAGGATAAATAAATGTCCAATATCCCTGGTGATCCAGTGGACTGCTTGCAGCCCTGTCGCAGGCATATGTGTTACAAATACCGTCCATTATCCCTGGTGGTCCAGTGGACTGCTTGCAGCCCAATCACGGGCATATGTGTTAAATGACAAGCCCTAGATCCCTGGTGGTCCAGTGGACTGCTCACAGCCTGATCGCGGGCATATGTTTTAAAATGGAGAGGTCCAATACCCCTGGTGGTCCAGTGGTACCCCTCCCACCCACCCACTGAGCCCCACTGCCCGCCTCCCCAGTGAGTGGCGGGTGGCAGCACCCCACCCGCTTGCCGCCCTGCCGTCCACCAACTGACACCATACAGTAGGGCTGTATGCCTATTGGTCCACAGCATGAGCCAATGGGCGTGCAGCCCATACCATACTACACAGTCCAGATATGTGAATGGAGTGGGGCGGTGGGGCTCAGTGGGCAGGTGAGGAGGGGAGTACCACTGGACCACTAGGGATATTGGACCTCTCCATTTTATTACATATGCCTGCAATCAGGCTGTGAGTGGTCCACTGGACCACCAGGGATATAGGACTTTTCATTTATCACATATGCCCATGATCGGGCTGCGAGCAGTCCACTGGACCACCCGGGATAATGGACGGTATTTTTAATACTTAAGCCCACAATCTGGCTGTGAGTGGTCCACTGGACCACCAGGAATAATGGATGGTATGTTTAATACTTAAGCCCTTGATCGGGCTGCAAGTGGTCCACTGGACCACCAGGGATACTGGACAGTATTTTTAATACTTAAGCCCGCGATCGGGCATGAAGCGGTCCACTGGATAACCAGGGAGATTGGATGGTTGATATATTCTACATATGCTCGCAATCAGGCAGTGGGGCACTGTTCCACGATGTGCAGGGGGCGTCAGTCCCCGACAGCTGCAGCCTAGCTGGGCGCCAGGTGCAAGCTGCCAGAGATCAGTGCACCTGCATGCAAATGGGGCCATAATGACATGCAAATGTCCCCAATTGCACCTTGCATGCATTATGGCCCCATTTTCATGTGCACCTTTGAATATCGCAGTTGTTGCACCTAGTGCAACAGAACTTGTGCTAGCGCATCCCCCTGCCCCACTCTGGCCACTTGCACTGGTGCAGTGCCACTGCGCCATGTGCATTGCGGGTGGCCAGGGTGCGATATTCAGCGATGTTGTGCCATGGCGCAGCTCCGTTGAATATCACCCTGTCAACACCCCTGTGCATCCAAGTTGCACTGCGCCCAGGCTTGCACCACAGCCTGGTGCAGTCTGAATATCCAGGCCAGAGAGTTTTGTCTCCAAATGATTTTATGCACAGCTCTGATTTCAGTAAAAAGAAATTGCTGTATATTTGGCTTAATTACTCTTCCTATTTGAGCTTCCATGGTTAGAGGATAATGGTCACTCTCTGCTCTTATCAATATTTCACATTTTTTCCAGTAGCAGAGTTGTCCAGTCCAAAGCGCCAGGTCACTTAGAGAAGCACCCCTTGCTAAGACATAGGTATAATTCCCTTCTCTACCTCCCTCCAGTCTTCCATTTAAGGGGTACATGTTATTTTCTTTAACTGTTTCTAGTAATAATTTCCCACTTTTATTGATTACTTTATCTCTAGACTGTCTGTCAAGTAAATCCTCCATTTGATTATGTATAAAAAGAGAGTTATCTACAAGGCCATCAAATGATCCAATTCAGGCATTTAGATCACCCACCAGCAATGTTTCCATATTGGGAAACATTTGTTGAACCTCTTTGAGGTGGTCAGCAATTTCCTGCTAACAACTCTCAGAGAAATAATTTGATTTTTCTGGAGGAACATAACAGTTTATCAGAATAATTTTCAGTGAACCACATTTGAGAGTAATAGTCAAGTAGTTCAATGAGTTTTTCAAAAATTCAACCTTACAAAAGACGCCTAGTTTGACCAGCATTACAGTCCCACCAGAGGATCTCCCTAATTTCTTATATTTACATCCAGGGACCTGGAAAGCCTCAAAACTGTTCAGGTTAATAGCATCATCTTTAGCTTGCCATGTCTCCTGGAGACAAATTATGTAATATTCCTTTATAAAATTAATACATTCCTCATCAGCCATCCTTCTATATTCCATGATATAAATGTTGTTCTCTATTGGGGATTATCCTTCTCCATATGCACATCAGCAAATGAAGAGGGTAGTCATTCATTAAACCCTGCTATCATCATTAATCTGTTTGCTAAAGGCAATGCCGCTTTATTCACTGACATAATATTATAGGGCCAGTCATCGATATCTGTTAGGTCAACCATGTGGAGACCTAGATGGTCTAACTTACCGACCTGAAGCAGCATAAGTTCTGCAAGCCTCTCATTAGAGACATAGACATCCACCTGACTCCCCTCATGTCTGTGTTTGGCTTGTATACTACCATATCTATCTATGGGTAATGCCAGAAAGTTCATCAGGAGTTCACCAATTGCTGTAGTCAGCCTACAGCCGGTTTCTTCTAACATATGGTCCATTCCAAAGAGTGATATGATTTTATTTCCAATACTACCTCCATTGCTTATGTTCAGCCCACTCTGTTTAAGTTTATTAAAAATCTCTATATTGGGATAAGACATAAACACCTCATTATCTAGCATTAATTCTCTGTTAACCCAAACAAAATTTGCGGTTCAATGGGAGTCAAAATAAACATCAATAACAGTCAATTCTCTATTCAGAATTTTCTTGGTCTCCACAATGTCAGTCATTGTGAGATCCAGGTCCAAATTATTCAAAAATTCCATATTGTCCCTGTTAGTACCAGGTCCAGTATTGTCCCATCATGAGTGAGTTCACTGACTAGTTACCTGAGGAACATCCCCTGTAGGGAGTCCAGGATATCCCAGCTTCTAGCTGAAGCCACAACTGGGAGGCTGCAGTCTACATCCAGCAGAATGAAGACCCTCATCAGCAACACCTCCCCCTTTTCTGCCATCTTGCCAAATGCTTCCACCAGCACCTTATCTAACTCCTCCCCCTGTACTGGAGATCTGTAGATCACACCAGTGAAAATAGTGATTCAATTCCCTGTCTCCAGTACCTCTGCCCCCCCCCCCCGTATTCCCTGTATCTCCATTGCTTTTTTGCTTTATTCACATAAAGCACCACAACTCCACCTTTCCTTCCCACCCTGTGCTTCCTGAACACAGTATGGTCTGATATGGCCATGTTCCAGTCAAGGTTTTCAGTGCACCATGACTCGGTAATGGTCACAATATCCAGGTGAGCCTTTGCCATGATGCCTGTAGGTCTGGAATCTTTAGACTTTTAGGATTCACACGCATGTGCTTCCAGATTTTTTTACCACTCTGCTTGTTACCCACTGTAACCTCTCAGTGCTCTAGTCCACCCACCTGGGGAAATGGGTAGAAGCTAGACCCCCCCCCCCACTGAAAATAAGATGTTCCTCAGCTGGGCTATCATGAAAACTAAGTTGTAAGCAAACTGACTCAGCACAACAAAGAAGGCCTATATGGATTAAAGAAAACACGAGAGTGCATTGTACCCAGCTATAAAATGATTTGGAAAAATCTTGCACTCTGGTTGACCAATCACTTCTCAAGCCATGTAATTATGTCAGAAAAAAAATCTAACTTTGACACTTCTTTCAGCAGCCAGCAACATTATATCATTACATCCTTATACCTGACACTCGTGCCAACTAAAACAATTTAATTTGTGATTTTATAATACTTTGCCCCTGACTTTTTTTAACACCCATGTTATAAGTGCAATAATACACCCCAGGGTTTTTGGGTTGTCCAGTATTATACAAAGGACATAAAAAATCCTGTAACCTGATTGTTCCGCTAAGATCTTCACTCATAGGTAAAGCCCGTAGTAATCCACAGCTCAGAAAAGGTATCCACTAAAAGTGAAATAAAACATAAATAAAAGCATTTTTTTATTTATTTTATACATGGGTCCACTGTATAATCACAGTTAGGCACTTGGGTAATTGGGGTATTACCCATTTCTCATGTGGTTAAATTATTTATTTAAAATTTGATAGCTAAGAAAGGCACACTGAGTCAAGGCTCATTTCCAGTTGTGACCTGAGGGTAAAGGTAAAGATATAGTGAAACCAATAACATTAGGACACTAGGGACCACTTGCCCTCTCCTCGAGCCACCACCGGAGCACAGTAGAAGGCCTGCAGGGTTGAGGGCCATGAGGACCACTTGCCCTCCCCTCAAGCTGCTGCCGGAGCACAGCAGAAGGCCTGCAGGGTTGAGGGCCATTGGGACCACTTGCCCTACCTTCAAGTCGCTGCCGAAGCACAGCAGAAAGCCTGCAGGTACGGAACAAAAACTGCAGTTCAGCTCTCCGAGGAACTCAGTGCCCTGCTGTAATTTTGAAATTGGTGCCTAAACTCGAGAGACTCTGACTGGAGTACTCCACTAGGGGGTTGCCTCGATTGGATGCTTTTTATCCTGCAGACACGTAAATAATTTAAAGAGACTGAAAAAGACTGAACTTTCTGGGGTTTCCTCCTGCTGTAACATACTTGATTTTTGATCGAGTTTTACTATTTGAACTGAAATTAAGAATTACCCGCTGCCAAATTTCTGGGCTCAGCACAATTAATTGCTTGATGCTGGGAGGGTGTTTGAACTCTCTCCCTATTTGTTAAAATAGACGTTGTTTCTGTCACTGCTAAAAATGAGTTATTTTTAATTTTCACTTAAGTAAAACTTTAGTTGCTATCTCAGCTGATTGATTCCTCCCAAGGCTCAGCACAGCAGCTCTGTACATTGCTAGCAGCTCAGCCCCTGCCCCCATCTCTCCCTACCTGACTGGCAGCAAATCTAATGTAAATTCTCTTCATTTTTGTTTCAGGATCAATGACCATCAGGACCACTTGTCCTCCCCTTGAGCCGCTGCCAGAGCACAGCAGAAAGCCTGCAGGGTTAAGGGACAGCAGGACCACTTGCCCTCCCTTTGAGCTATTGCCAGAGCACAGCAGAAAACCTGCAGGGTCAAAGGTCATTGGAACTACTTGCCCTCCCCTCAAGCCACCACCGGAGCACAGCAAAAAACCTGCAGGTTCGAGAGCCATTGGGACCACTTGCCCTCCCCTTGAGCCACCACTGGAGCACAAAAGAAAACCTGCAGGGTCGAGGGCCATCGGGACCACTTGCCCTCCCCTCAAGCCACTGCCAGAGCACAGCAGAAAGCCTGCAGGGTTAAGGGACATCAGGACCACTTGCCCTCCCTTTGAGCTATTGCCAGAGCACAGCAGAAAACCTGCAGGGTCAAAGGTCATTGGAACTACTTGCCCTCCCCTCAAGCCACCACCGGAGCACAGCAAAAAACCTGCAGGTTCGAGAGCCATTGGGACCACTTGCCCTTCCCTTGAGCCACCACTGGAGCACAAAAGAAAACCTGCAGGGTCGAGGGCCAGTGGGACCACTTGCCCTCCCCTCAAGCCACTGCCAGAGCACAGCAGAAAGCCTGCAGGTAAGGAACAAAAAAAATGCAATTCAGCTCTCCAAGGAGCTCAGTGCTGTGCTGTAGGTTTGAAACTGGTGTCTAAACTCAAGAGACTCTGACTGGAGTACTTCACTGTGGGTTGCCTCAATTATACTGCTTTTTAACCTGCAGGCACGGGACAAGAAACTGCAGTTCAGCTCTCCGAGGAACACAGTGCCCTGCTGTACCCGCTGCTGCTATATGGCAGCTACCTCAGCCCTCCCCCCCACTCCCACCCTTGGCTGACTGTTTAAATAGGCAGGACTATTGTGAGAATTTGATAATAAGCCGAGTTTATCATTAGCAGATTTTCTGAGACAGCCACTGGAGGTCGTTCCCTCAGCTCTTCATCTTCAACAGCCATCTGTCCCTATAGTTGGGTATTACTGGTGGCTTTCAGATTGGTCACAGCTTCATTTCCCAGAGGGGAACTGCTTTACTTTAAAAATAGGATCCTGCAGCTCCACTCCCCTTTGTGGCTAATCTGCTTAATATTAGGATCCTGTAGCTCCACTTCCCTTTATTGCAAATCTACTTAAAAATAAGATCTTGTAGCTCTGCTTACTCCTCTTGCAAATCAGGTCTCTGATACTCTTCACAGCAAATTCCTTGGAGGATTTCTAGGGGCTGCAGACTGTCTCTGGTCTCAAGTAGGAGTGGTGTGATTATTACATCTCTCTAACATGCTTAAATACTTTGACATCCAAAGCACCCTTCAGCCCCTGGAATGAAATGCATAGGCAGACTTCTAGAAGTGTACTGGCGAGGCTTAACATTAACTCAATGAGCAGTGACTGAAACGAGTTAGGATTTGCACAGACTTGGCTTCTTGACTCAGTCTATGCATCTACCAGTGTAAGACAGAAAATTTCAAGGCTGGTGTCTATTGGTGGTTTCTAGTGCCATCTTCACAAAATATGCTCTTAAAAAAATGAACTGGGTAGCTATGCCCACCGGCATGGCACTCTGGTACTGCAGTTACTGGCATGTGATCTCTGTGGCACTGTCCTCAGCTCTGGCCAGAACACATTAGACAAGTGTTCCTCCTCTGCAATATGTGTATTCCTACAGTCAGATTACCCAGCTTTATTGACTCACTCTCCCTTAGCCCTATTTAGTAAACGGGAGCATCAGTGGATGGGTTTCTATCTTATTAGCAGAACATCCCCGAGAATGTGGTCTACCATACATAGAGCACAGATCCTCATGCACCTTAGGGCATTGCTCCTGATACTCCAAGGATATTGAACAGAACCCGGGCCCAAACCACCCAGATAGTTCGCAGGTCAGGTCCACATGGACTTGCAAAAAGGTATAAGGATAGCATACCTACAGTAAATGCAGGGAGCTTACTACTTAAGATGCAGGAGGTTGAGGCTTGGGTGGATGTTCACAAACCTGACATCCTGGCCATAACTGAGACATGGCTGAAACCACACTGTCCAGACTCCTTGTGCAGACTAAATTGATACTCCTGATTCCAAAGTGACAGAACAGGGAAAAAGAAAGGTGGAGGGATTCTTATTGATGTAAATGACAAGCTCTCTGGTTCAATAATCTCGTCCAGTCAGGCAAGTGAGTCTACCATTGAATGGCTCATAATTTCACAATTGAACTGGTTATTGGATTGGCCAAGCAAATCTATGTGGGCTGCACTTACAGTCCTCCTACAGGGGGATTGGTAGGCTAAAACCACTCACTAGCAAGGTTGGGGGCCTATCGCCTTCCAGGGACTCAGTGATGGTGGGGGATCTTAATTTAAACTGTCTGGGCAGTATAAGCCAAGAGTATGCAGAACTCCTCAATCGAGTAAATCTGACCCAGTTGATAGGCACCCCCATTTGGAAAAACTCCAAAACACTAAACCACTCTCTTCTGGATTGGATCATGACAAGCAGGGAGGACAAAATCGTGTTAGTGGGGGTACTACCCAGCTCAATAAGTGATCATTCTCCTACCTATTGTAATTGGCCCTGTCACTGGGACCGCCCACCCCACAAAATTATAATTTTCAGGAATTGGCTGGTGTCGACCTAAACGCACTAAGGAATGACTTGAAGGGTATATGGTGGTCAACCCTCTACTCGCTCACATCTGTTGATGCAGCCCTAGATTTCCTGGTAGCAGCACTATTGTCGGTGCAAGAGAAGCATTGCCCCTGACTACGTGATGGATGGGGGGGGGGAATACAAAGTGGATCAATAAAGATTTACTGGCCCAAATGAAAACCAGAGATAAGGCCTGGTATGCTTGTAAAGCAGATGCTTCAGCAGGGAATTTTAACAGCTAGAAGAGGCTGAGAAACCAATGCAAAACCAAAATGAAACAGCTCAAGGTGACCTTCTTTAAGGGACAACAGGCACAGCACCTGGGTGACTCCCATAATTTCTGGACCTCAATGAACTCCTTAATAAAACAGTCCTCCTTGAAAAGTGATATTAAACTAAGCTCAGACTCTTTACTGATTACAGACCAGTTGACTGTCACTGGTATCCTTAATAACAAATTCTGTAACCTTGAACAGTACCTGGTCCTCCTTCCTCCAGTGGACAGGAACTCCTCATCTCCAAGTCAGGAAGGAAAAAGTCAAAATAGACCAACATTTCATTTCAAAATCACATCAAAAACAGAGGTCTGTAAGCTTTTAAGGGCACTACCGAATACCCAAAGTGTGGGAAGTGATGGCCTAAACCCCCAGTTCCTGAAACTGGTTCCAGACCTTATAAGCAAACTGCTATAATACATCATCAACCTACCCCTGACCACTGCAACTGTGCCAACACTCTGGAAAGAGGCTAGAGTAGTACCAGTATATAAATCAGGTGAGAAAAACCTACCTAAGAACTATAGGCTTGTCTCCATTCTCTCACACATGAGCAAAATACTGGAGAAGGTAGTTTTCAGGCAACTAACAGACCATCTTACAGCAAATAACAAATTATCCCAACTCCAACATGGCTTCAGAAAGGATTTTAGCACCACAACAGCCTTAGCGAAGTTTACTGATCATGTACTCAGAGAGGCAGACAAAGGGAACTTCACTGGTGCCATATTTGTTGACCTCTCTAAGGCATTTGATATGGCAGATCACAGCATGCTACTCAAGCAACTCTCGTTACTGGGTTTCTCATCAGGCACAGAATCTTGGGTCAGGAACTACTTATCTGATAGAACCCAGTCAGTAAGGATGGGAGGAGTGCTGTCCAGCCCTCTTCGGGTTCTGAGGGGTGTCCCGTAGGGGTTCATTCTAGGACCATTACTATATTCAATCTTTGTGAATCCACTGCTATTCAAAACCACTTCAACCAATAGAGAAATGTATACTGATGACCTAGTGCTTTTCTGTAGTGACAGATCCACTGACAAGCTGTCTCAGCAGTTATCTAGGGAGTTTACATCCACTGAAAAATGGTTCACGCAGCACAGAATGGTAGTGAATGCAAAAAAAAAAAGCCATGCTAATTGGCTCATGCCAAAGGCTGGGGAGGAGCTTGGATGCCCACATGCCATCTTTGAACATTCAAACTCAGGACAGATCCACTCTGGAACAGGTGGAAAATATACAATACCTAGGAGTCACCCTAGACCCCTCACTCTCCTTTGGCTCTCATGTGGGGCAGGTCATAAAAAGGGTGAATCAGAGGCTGGGTGCTTGACACCATGTGAAGCACCTGCTATCACCTAAAGCAAGACTGGCAATAGGTCAGCACACCCTGATCCTGATCCTAGAATACTGCTCACCCATCCTACACCTCATCTCAGCCAGGTTTCTGATTAGACTGAACACTGCCTATAATAACATATGCAGGTTTGTCTCCATGGCCCCCTATAACACACACCACTGCACACTATACAAATCCTTAGGATGGCTGCCCCCTCAGGCTCGCAGGGACCTCCTGTATGGACCTTCATTTGTAAGGCACTCTGCAATGGGGTAGGGTCTCCACTCTTGGGCATGCTTACCAGGAAACAGGTCTTCAGATAGCTGAGGTTTTCCTTATGCCTTGCTTTCGAATGCCCTAAAATAACTACAGCAATGGGGCAGAGAGCATTTTCCATTGATGCACCTAGGTTCTGGAACTCTACCAGCTGAGCTCCAGTTCCTAAAATCTCCTCCCACTTTTAAACTGCACTTCCGGAAGATCCAAATGGCTAATGTGAACTGCAAATGCTAGCCCACCCAAATACACTTAATACCAATTAGGCACTAGAATGTCTTTTGACAGCTCCCTATGTAAATGGTTTTAAGATACACCTCTCTGGAAAAAGTCACTACTGTTGCAGTATGACTGAAGGCCATCTGTCAATTGAAATATGGATAGCATTGCCTGGAACTGTGTGATGGGGTTGGAATGTTCTAATTTCTCTTTTATCTCTAAAGGGGTTAAATGTTGAAGGTCAATGATTGTAACTTATCCATGCTCTTTATGTCAGTACTGTGTAAAATCAAAATGTCTACTGTATTCTTCTGTATTGTGTTGTACCAATGCTTATATCTTCTGTTTTTGTACTGTTTAGTCTGCCAACTTGATGGCCCGGGTCATGCCTGAAAAAGGTCTTCCAGACCAGTGTACTTACCTGGTTAACAAATACATACATACATACATACATACATACAAACATACATACATACATAAATAAATAGGATTGAGCAATACAAGTAAAGTACAAACAAAGATAGTGCACATATGGCAAGAAGTCACATCATATGCAACAGCTGTCTAGATGCAATCAACAAATGGAATGAAACACTCAGTACAAAGAACATTATGAGAAACAAGATGAACCCCAGGAAGGGATCATGAGTTAGGAGGTAAAGGGAGAAAGCAGGTCGGGGGAAGTTAACAGATGCGGGGAAGGGCATGAGTTTAAGATGATGCTTAAAGGAGGTTGGGTAGGGTGAGAGAGGGATAGAAGTTGCAAGGAGGTTCCAGAGTGAGGGAAGGTGATAGAGGAAGGCAGATTGTCCAGCAGAGGAGCAAGGGTGAGGGCAATAGTAGGAGTGGGGATCCCTGGAACAAAGCGAGTATTTCATTTAATTTAATTTCATTTTATTTATATATTTCTTCAGAATAAGGTATTAGGCAAGCCTGTTTTCAATGCTGTCCTGAGTGCAAAATTACAAAAGTGACAAAAGTTTCAACACTCATCAGGAACATACATGTACAAAATTACAAAAGTAACAAAAGTTTCAATGGTTCTATGTGATAACGGCGAGCCGCATTATCACGACGTCAGGGTGGAGAAAACATTTTCGCCACCCTGACATCCTCAATGCATGAAAGAACAGGTACCGGGGACTTGGTTATTTTGCTTTCTGTAGAGGGGCTGCACTCCCCCACACCCCCATGAGGGGGGCTTTACCCTCCGCACCCCCTACTAAAGGATTCTCAACTCCAGTGGGGGGGGCATGTCGGAGGGGCAAAAGCAAAAAAAGCAAGTTTCGGGCCGGGCGCAACAAAAATGCAGTAGCGTCCGGACCCAAACCCGAACCAAGTACCTCCCACACTGCAAGCGGAGGCCAAACCCCAATGCCATGGCGCAGCTCAGCAGCCAACCAAAGCACCACCCCCTACATCCCCTCCGCCCCTCCCAGCCCACGATAGCTGTGCTCGCTCCCCCCCCCCGTGTGCGTGTACATATAGCGACATCTTGTAGCTGCAGTTGCCCACCCCACCACATCCGGTCGCCCTCCCCCCCATCATCATTTGGGCTTTCACCCACAATGCGTTTCCATTTCGGATGCCGCCTTACTTCAAGCGCCGACATCACAGGCTACCATTTCAACACATACAAGGTGGATGGAATGGGGGAGATGAGAGTGAAAAGACAGAAGGGTATAGCCTAAAACTAGGATTTAGAGAAGGGAGAAGCACAGTGGTGCAGGGAACAGGAGGAAAGATGGAGTATGGAGAGGGAGGTATACAGATTGCTATGAGTACATGGGGGTGTGCTTGTGGCAAAATGACAGAAATAATTAAACTTGGTGCCCACTCTGGCAAAACAGCAGGAGGGAGTGGTAATGTACACCACATCTGCATAGTCAAAAACTGGGAGCACCATCTTTGTAACTAATTCCTGGCAGGCAGGCGGGGTCAAGCAGCCTTTGTTCTGGTACAGGGCATCAAGCTTGGAGCGGATGGCATCGATGTGGACAGAAACGTTGAGCGTGCTGTCAAGCCACACACCAAGATACTAGAAAAAATGCACCATTTCAAGGGGGGGACCATCCAGGGTGGTAAAGGAGGGAAGGGAAGCAAGACTAGCCAGCTTTTGACTGGAACCAAAGGTCATAGACACTGTTTTTTGGTGTTGACCCAGAGCTGGTTGGCCTGAAACCAATGCAAGACATTGTGGAAGTCATGCTGGAGTGAGACTTCCACAGCTTCCATTGATGGCCTGAGGAATAGAGAACTGTGTTGTCTGCATACATATGAATATGTGAGTTGACACAAACAGAGGGGAGGTCATTGAAGAAGATGGAAAACAGGATGGAGCCCTGAGGGATTCCAGTTTGGATTGGAACTGGAGAAGACAGGATACCACTGACCCGAACCGAGTGTTGCCTGGAGGCTGGAGAGGTAGGCGCTAAATCATTAATAGTTTTACTGGATAGCTAATATTCACTGATGGCTTGCTTCTCAGTCATTGAACTGGGATATTTAATGAGCTACTGATGCCTCAAAGAAAATTTTAAAAAGCATAATAATTAGGTACAAATCTGCCTGCATTCCATTATATTTCTCCTCCCCATTATTTATTACTGAGGGAATCTGCATGAATATATGATTTTTATCCCTTAGAGTTTCTTTAGAGTCCATTTGCCTCTATAGCTTACTCCCTACTTTAAGTCATAATCCTCTGTTGTGACATCACAATCTGTTGCCATGGGAGTAACTGATATCACTTGCAGTGCTCTGTGACTTCAAGTAGGGAGAAAACTGCAGGAATAGACAAATTCTTCAGGAGCAAAGATCCTGTTTTCATACAGATGACCTTAGTATAGTAAATAATGGGGGGGGGGGGTACAGTACTAATGGGAAATTCAAGCTAGACTGTCCAAATATTAGGTTTTGTTTAAAGTTCTCCTGAACATGTCACCAGCTCTTTAAGCAATAACACACAACTGGGGAAGCCAGGAGGGAAGATACCAGCTCAAGTGAAACAAGGGTGCAGTAACTCCCTGTGGGCAATCAATACAACATAAGGTGTGGGATTTGTTGTGGCCAGTCAGTCAAGCAGAGGATCTGGGGATACAGCACTTTGTCAGAACTGCAATCTCCCCTTTACTCGAGGCGAGCATATTTAAAAACATAAATAGTAGTAGTAATTTTATTTGATAAGGTGTACTTCCGTGGAGGCCCTGGGTGCCATACATTAAAATTCAATGCATCAGAAGTGACAAAAAAAAAAACATAAACCAAAATAATAAACATCAGAAAACACAAGCAGCAGATCACAGTGATACAATATATAAAATATGCTGGGATAATCCAGTATTAGCAAATGTATCCTGAAAAAAATAATATTTAAGTTTTACCCTCACAGGTCTCCACTTCCATTGCTGCTCTCCAGTCCCTTGGGAGCGAGTTCTATAAAACCGGGGCCACAACCACAAATGCCCAGTCATCCAAGGTCTTTAATGTTGCCCTCAGTATCCTGAGCCAGTTCTCATAAGCATATCAGAGTGGGTGACATGCTGAGAGTGAGGAGACAGAAGTTCAACTAGGTAGGCAGGGACTATACAGTGTAGGGCTTTATAGGTCAACAATCATACTTTGAAGGTTATACGTCTGCTCACGCATAACCAGAGTTACATGGCAGGACATTGGCAGGCCCAACAATAATCAGGCAGCCACATCTTGCACCAGCTGCAGGTGATGGAGCAAACCCCCATTCACCCTGAGATATAGAACTTTGCACTATTTTTTTTTTTTTACTAGGAGAGACCAACTAAGCTGAAAGCTTGTTTACAGGTATGACCTGGGAGCACAAGGAAGATAAGTGACTTGCTCAGGATCACACAGTATGCAAGTGGGGGCTGTGGGGTTCAAACCCAGGTCTCCAGGTTTGCAGCTCAGAGCCTTTAACCACTGTTCCATACAGAAGCATGTACTGGAGTCTTCAGGTTTTCGGGGCAGAGGCTGATGTTTCTAAGCTGGTAAACGTCACTCCAGACAAGCACCAACATCTGAGATTCAAATGACAGCTAACTGTCTAGAATGGCTCTCAGATTTTTCACGTTAGCTGAGGACCCACAAAGACCTGAACCTAGGACCCCTCACCCCTTTGGCCACTTCTGCTTCCCTCTCAGACCCAAATCAGTCACCAGTACCTTCCTCTTGTCAGTGTCCAGCCTCAGCCAGCTCACTGCCATCCAATTCTGGGTCTTCGCTAGGTAGCTCTTAAGCACTGGTGATTCAGGTAACTCTGTGGTCCTGACAGCAGCATCGGTGGCTTGCATAATTAGGTATTTTGCTTTAAAAATGATTATCATGCAAATGCTTGAGTGTTTGGGGAGCTTTCATGCCCACAGAGTCTCTCTGAAGATTCAGTTAAATAAGTATCACTGTGAGCACCACTGGTGCCTTTATAAAATACTTTTTTTGTATAATGAAATCAAATATTATCATGTATTATTAGGTTTTGTGTAGAAAAGGGAATTACATAAAATATTGTGAACTAATAGTGTGTTCACATTCACTAGGGACTTGAAAATGTTTAATTAATTCATTGTATTTAGTTAAATCAAGGTGATATTGATTAAAAGATTACACCTGTATTGATCACTATAAAAATATAGGATGCATTGGTATGCCACATCTCTGATGAAGAGGTTCATGGGACCTCGAAGTGCTGGGCTGCACTTATTTGGTATGTGAACCTACACTTTGTATTACAATGATTGTGTGACAATGTGCACTGGTTTTTGAAGAAAGTAAAATAATAATTTTTGCACGTAAACCTGAAGGGCTGTTTCTTATTTCTTTTTAGCTCTTAAGCACTGTCACGGCATACTGTGTCCTGGGCACAAATGACAAACAATTGTCTGTCATCTGCATAACAGTGAAGACTCAGATTGTACCATCTAATGATCACAGATCACACCCAGGGGCAGTGTGTATTCTGCAAACAATATGGGCGCCAGAACTGACCTATGGTGTACCCCACAGGACAGGGTCATGGGATGCAAAGTGTGATTACTCAACATGACCCTCTGCTTTCTGTCCCAGAGGAGGGAATCAAACCTATAGATGACCATGCCAGTGAGTCTTTCATACTCCCTCAGTCAATCCAGTAACAGCCCATGGTCCATATTATCAAATGCTGAGAAGATATGGGGTAGAATGAGACTGACTGCTCACCTCTATCTCTAGCCCTTACTAGGTCATTATGCACCCTGACTAATGGGTTTTAGTGCTATGCCTTGACCTAAAACAAAGGCTGCTAAGCTTTAAAGATGTTGAAGGCCATGAGGTGTGCCTCAGTATGCAACCCAACAATTTTTAAATAACCTTATCCAAAAATGCAGGTTACAGACAGGTACATTTTTGCCAGGATCTCTGGGCCCAACATTCCTTTCTTTAAGACAGGTGTCACCAACATATTTTGCAATGCACTCACCTCCCCCCCACACACACACATGGAGCACTGAATTATTCTAGCAAATACCAGACCCAAATGCTCCATGTAACTCACAAGTATCCTTGTTGGACCCTGGTCCAGTTCACAAAATCTGGATCACAGCTCCAAAATCACCACACATGCCTCCTCCACAGAAACTGGCCTAAACTATCCTCAGACAAGGCAGATGCTCTTGGAATGATCTGACTGAACACTACTTGGTCCCCACATCCCACTTGGAGTAATCCAGGTACAATTAGATAATACCCAGTCTGAAAAGAAGCAAGAAAACCCCTCACATCTCGCTGTTGACAAAGCCCCTCCTGACTCCTGACAAGCCAGATGTAATGGTCTGTCTATAGTCTCGACTGAATCAAACGACATTGTCAGTGACTCCATTCCTGAGGGCTATGGGAGAAGGACTGGGATTCTGTTCAGGACACTGGCGGCCGAGGCAGGGGGAATGGAATGTTTACAGCAAGGGTATGAATCACATACCACCCATGCCCTTCAAGCCCAAAACCAGGCATACCTGGCTTTGGGGATATCTGCACAGCATGATTCCACCCTCCACTTGCCTTCTGACATGCCCGTCTGCCTAGTTCCATAGGTGGCATGGAGCGTGTCACAGTGACCATTACTGTGCATGTGTGGGGGACTTTGGGTGCTCTGTATGTGAGGAGAAGGCACTCTATGGTATTTAGGGTCCCTCCGCATCTGCAGACAGCACTATGGATCATCCCCTTAGGTTACACGTTTGTTATTTTGAAAATGGTTTTCTCAGATATGGGTGGCTTTATGTGAATTATTTAGCCTTTATTTTTATGTTTCTGTCTCTCTTTTTGAGCTCACCAACAGTCACATTTGCTGTACCCCACATGTTCCAAAACTTCAGTCCATCTAAACCATCAGGCATAACAAGAATTCTTAGTCGGAATTCATCTGAGCCAGCAGGGCCTTTGTCTAATATTGTATAAAATCTGGCTTCCTTAGCATTTTAAAGCTGTCACTTGCTGCCATTCTGCATACCTGAATACTGCTTGGGTGGTCATGAATATGTTGCACTGTTTGACTGCCATTCAAAAATGATGTAACTATATCTTCATATGTGCAAATCTTTTTTGTCTTGTAACATGGTGACCAAAACAAAAATCCAATATCTCCGTCAGACCTGACAGATGCAAACATACAAGCAGGATGCCAGATTTAAATCCCTACCAGGAAAGGCAAGTCAAACAATTGAGGCTGATCAGGACAAACAGGATTTTAAACAATCAGCTGGGGAATGTGTGCAACGTTAATCAGAATGTGCCATTTATATAAGATTGGCTCAATTACAAGGTCACTCAAAGAGGAATTTGAAAAATAAAGGACCATGGTCCATGACTAAGTGCTATACCATCAACCACTGGAATTTCGTGTTGACTGTGTGTGGCTTTTGCTGGATCAGGGCTTCCACGACTGAGTAAACTCAATAGATCATAAGGCCTTCTTCTACTGGCTATTTCCTATGTTCATAGGTGGTCATGTTACAAGATAAAGA
Organism: Neoceratodus forsteri; assembly: GCA_016271365.2. Taxonomy (NCBI): domain Eukaryota; kingdom Metazoa; phylum Chordata; order Ceratodontiformes; family Ceratodontidae; genus Neoceratodus; species Neoceratodus forsteri. Next base: position 237,519,536 of record CM028137.1, read on the forward strand.
TTTATGTATACAGAGATGGAGAAATGTCCTTTTTCAGCGGTAGTGGACTTGTCGTGGGCCAGTGACGCTTGCATCCAGTCAACTTCTTATAGTTCCTAGAAGGAACCTGAGTCATCCTGGACATCTGCACATGGATTACTTTACTGCAAAACATATTTCCTTAGCATACGCATACAGGCTGAAAAGTGTATGTCATGGTTTTGTGTGCTTTATTTTGTTCTGCAAATTATAATGTCTTGTAACTGGAAAAATCAGTCATCAGTTAAGAGATCCACCTGACTTGTGGTTCTCACCAAGTTTTGTTCTAATACGGAATGGGGGCTTGTGAGAACCTATTATTTTATCACAGTATGCCCATCTCAGTCAAGCCAAGCTTTTCCGACCAAGCTTGGGTTTAACTTGCTACATTCCAACTCCCCAAAATTTGGAAGGACTCAGACTGTAATGGGAACTAAATGCTCCTCCCTTGGTTAAACATGTATGACGATTCTGGTGCAGGCAAGACAGAACATTTCAGGCTACTGGGAAAGCAAGTGTATTATCTCCTACAGGTATGCAGACATTTCCCAGTTTTTCCCATAACCTTGCTGTCATTGAATTACTATAGTTTTAGTGTCACAAAAAGGTTATTGGCTCTCTTTTGAATAGCTTTTATACACATTGTAGACATATAAAGAATTATATTTGTATTTTGTTGTATTGCTTTTACCTACACTACCAAAAAATCAAGCACTATCTGTTACTAAAAGATGTATTATTTTCAGAATTTCAGTAAAGCAGTTTGTTTGTTGTAGGCAGCACATCTCTTTTTTAAATACGATTGCAGTGGATGAAGGCTGTGGATCCCATTTGATTTTAAACTGAACTGTAATTTGCAAGGCATGGTGTACCGCTGACTCCTGCACCTCGAGGGTTAACGGCACTTGACAAGCACTATCAGGGTCCTCTGCTATAGCACATTTGGCTACCAAGGGTCAGATATTCAAAACTTTGCCCTGGGGCTAAATTAGCACTGCCCGGTGGACAAACGTAGCTCGGAGCACAAAGCAAGCTATATACAAAAGGAATAGCCCGGGGCAAAGAGCTTCTGAATATAGCATGAGAATGAGGCCATGCAAACTAGGCTGGGAGTGTAGGGCAAACGTAGCCCTGGAATAAGACAGCACTGAATATTGCAACCAGGAAGTGCAAACCACAACAAAAACACAGCACACAGCGACGTGAGGGCAGGTAGAGGTGAACTATGTGGCCAATGTGTGTGCCAGCAAATGCATGGACTCAGTACAGCTGCAGGCAGCAGCGGATATGAAAGAACAGCATTCAAAACTATATAATATTCCCCAAACTGTTAGCGCCATGCTAACACGTTAGCGCAGCTTTAACACAGAGCTAAGCCATTTGCCCGGTGCAAACACATTTGACCGGAGCTAAGATTTGCCATATACAAAAGTGACATGCAAATGAGCCTATTTAGGTAGTCTCTGGGCAAACGTCCAGATTAGCATCTCATAATGCCCCTATTTGCATGCAGTTTGCCCAGCGTTACTGCAAGGTCCCACAGCTCCACCTGTAGGTCAGTCTGAAAGTACAGGGTCTGGCCACAGCTCCACCTGTAGATCAGTCTGACAGTGCATGATGATTGCTGCAGGCTACATGTATGCAGTACGGCATAGCATTGTGTACCCCACGGGACAACACAGCAGAGGCACAGGCGGTGGTGGTGATGCATGCAACTGTCACACTGCAGGGCATGCTACAGTGCACAGCAGACACCACAGTAGCAAGGGGTCCAGTAGTGTGAGGGACACAGCAATGCCTATGGTGTGCATGATAGTGAAGACCACTGCACTGTACACAGTGACAAGCCCACCTTGCAGGTGTGTGCTGCCAGTGGACTTTACTGTCACACTGTTGTGTGACCCACAGATGCTGCACCGCTGGCATGGGATGCTCATAGTGACATAAACATGGCCAGCTGTGTGTGCTGTGGTGTATGTACAGCTGTGTGGTATGGGACTGGGGGGGCATTTATGATCGAACAGGCACACTGGTATTGGGGTATTCCCAATACCGGCCCATGTGCACTGCATGCTGTGTCCCAGCCTTGTGGCCAACCCAGTCTGTGGTGAGGCCTGGCTGCCCATACACCCTTCCCTCAGCACCCACCATGCCCACAGTGAGGCATGTGTGTGCTGGCATCTGTTGGTCACCACAGACGTATGGTCTGCAGGAGTGTGCTGTATGGCCACACTACCTTGGTGGCCCCCGGGGGCTGGGTCACCACAAACTGCCTGGCATGGTTGGGACTGGTGGCAGAAGTTGGCATCATTGTGGTGCCATCAGTGAGCAGCATGTTTCCTCTATGTCTAGCATTTTCTCTGGGTCATAGTCATATGTTAGGGTTGTGCAAGGCCGCACTGAAGCCGCATTAATGCCATGCAAGGCCACAATGTCATGCAAAGCTGTTTGCCCAGAGATAAGACCAGTCTTTCCTGGGCGGTAATTTGTACCGAGCAAAGGGTCATGCTAAGTCACGCTAAACACCTTAGCGTGGTGCTAGTCGCTGAATATCCCATAGCGCCTGTATTCATGTTCAGTTTGCCCCTTGCATATAATTATGCTTTGCCCGGTGCTAATGTGGTTTGCACGTGCTATTTTGCCTTTTGAACATAGGAGACCCACGCTAATCCCATTCTAAACCCACACAAACGGTTTGCGCACCACGTAAAGCTTTAAATATCTGGACCCAAATGTCTTCTAAACTGATCTTTTAATGGCAGTTTACTGGTATTGTCTGCTGTCTGAGCGATTAAACTAGAGGAGGGTTGCTATAACATCACCTGAAGTCACTTGGAGTGCCTATTTAATGCTTGGCTCCAGCGAGCAGTGAAATTTACAAAGCGGCATATGTGAGTAGCTGCAGGTGTAGGCAGCACATCTCTGTTTTAAATGGGACTGCAGCCAGTGAAGGCTGTGGATCCCATTTGATTTTAAATGGAACTATAATTTGCAAGGCACGGCATACCACTGACTCCCGCACCTCGAGGGTCAATGGCACTTGACGAGCACTATCAAGGTGCTCCAGTATAGCACATTTGGCTACCAAACATCTTCTAATCCAATCTTTTAAGGGCGGTTTACTGGCATTGTCTGCTGGCTCAGCAATTAAACTAGAGGAGGCTTGCCATAACAACACCTGACATCACTTGGGGCATGTATATAATGCTCGGCTCCAGCGAGCGGAGTCAAGTGCAGAGTGGTGGTGATGCAGGCAGAGGCCCCGGGTGTCTGCAGGTGTCAGCAGAGGAAGCAGAGAAGCTGGGCCTCCACACTAACTTGAAAGTTAAAAAAGTCCTGATTGAAGCAGGTTGAGGTAGGTTTTGGTTGAGTTTTCACAGAATAGCTAGCAACAAAGACAAAGCCACAGCTAAGGTGAACTAGAGAGACATTTTGACAATTTTATATGAGGAGGGCACAAAAGTAAAATGTATGTATCTATGTATATGTATCTATGAATTGCGATATGTATAGCCCAATAAAAGGCACTGGAAAAGAAAGGACTACGTGTGTCAGAAATGTGAGACAATTAAAGATTTATGTAATATTAGGGAAAAGCTACTTCAAAAAATTCAGGACCTTAAAGAAACTGCTAAAACTAAAAAATTTAGTAATACATTAGAGAATGAAAACCCCATTGCACCAAAGACTAAAGGGAAAAGATTAAGAGAGAGTACTTTAAGCCCAACAAAAGTTATTGAAGAAAAACATGTCAAAAAAGTAGTGAATTTTTATCTAAACAAATGCTAAATAGAAAATGAGTGACTGTAAGGAAAAAAGCAAAAGCCAAAATGGATACACCAGGTGACCTTGATCCAATTCAACTAACTAATGTATTTGTACCCCTTCAGGAAGAAATGCAAACTGGCATCACCAGTAAAAACCCCAAATTAAGAAATGCAGAAAAGTTTGTCTTGGGTGATTCGATAATTAAATATTGTGACTCTTATGTCTGTAGGGAAGACAATGAGAACACCACCCTTCTGTGTTACCCAGGAGCAAGGATACATGATATTAAGGACAATACCAACAGAATCAACATGCCTAAACACTCATCAACCATCTTGCATGTAGGTACAAATGACATGGGGCATGAGCATGAAAAAGATATTTGTTATAACCTAATTTCACTAGGAGAACGACTGGTAAACAATGACATTCAGGTTGCAATATTTGGACTTTTGCCAATCACGAGGGCTCACAAGGAAAAGAACCACACAATATATAGAATAAGTATTAGGTTAAAAATGGTGTGCTGATAGAAATATCGCATTTATAGACAATTGGAACACCTTTTATAAAAAATCTGAATTATATAATCATGGTGGACTTCATTTATATAATAGAGAGACTAAAGTATTAGCAGAAAACTTCATGCAATATTGGGAACAAGTGAATTTAAACTAACTAGGAAGGGGCAAGCTGCCAGTCAAGCCCTAAGAAAAAGCAAGGTGCTAAACTTACACACAATAAGCAAAACAGTAATAAAATAAATAAAATAAATGCACTTATTTTTAATGCGAGGAGCATGAATAATAAGTTAAGTGAGCTCCACTCCATTGTTGACAATTATACAATGGCAAGAAAATTTCCTTAGCTCTGATTTGTTCATCTGGGACTGGACCCGTGATGTTATCCCAGCACAACATCACAGATCAAGTTCCAGCACACTTATGACCACATAAAATGTAAAAATAAATAAGTCCACAGCTGCCCCTGTCACCACTCAACACTCCCCACAAAAGTAGCATTTGCAATTCACAGCACTGTAATCCAGTACGTTCACATATTCCCCCAATGTTTTGTTTCTTCACTTAAAAAAAAGAAAAGCTGAGTAAAAGCCATTTTTATAATCGGCTTCACAAAAATTCCTGCTCCACAGCTCTCCCGGCCCAATGTAGCGAGTGCACCTCTTCCAAAGCACATTGTAGACCACCCACTTACCACACAATGTTTTAGTATCCTGTTTTCTTGTGGCAGAAACAGAGGACAATGCTGCCAGGATAACCACAATGTTGAACCAGTTAAACATAACAGGAAAGGCAGGAGCGAGGGAGCAGCTGAACGACTTCACTTTACCTAGCATGCGCTTGCTCTTTGCCGCTCTTGTTCCCAATTTAAAACTGCTTTCTTTCCCCCGTTCCTATCATCCTATGGTACAGACACATCTATCTGATCTGCACTGAAAGAACTTGAAGCAGAGTCCTCCCCCTTCACAAAAAAAAACAAAACAATATAAAATAGTGAGCGGCAGTGGCAGGGGGCAACAGGAGCAACATTCTCATCATTCAAAATTAAGCATCTTCACCGGGCACCAGGACCAGCTCAATTAAACTTGTACAGCATGAAACAGTTCTGTGTTTCTGTGTGTTTGGTGGGGGGGGGGGTAAATGTACAAAAAGCCCACTGTGGGTGAAAAAAGAAAACAACAAAACCATCTAAAGGGCAAACAATACAGTCAGCAGGACTATTTCTCCTCCAGGTATACCTACTCAGTAAAGAGATGACTCGAAAATACTTTTAAACATGTTTTAATATTTTTTTTTGTATTTTATTGTAGGAGAGCCATTATATAATAGCAATAACGCACTCCAAGGTGTGTGTTATGCTGGGATAACGTCACTTCTGGGGTTAGTCGCACTCAGCCTGCGGCCTCGTACCTAATCACCCCAGGCGTGACATTATCCCAGCACAACACACACCCTGTTGTGCATTATTGCTTAACTCACATACGTAGATAATTAGTATAACTGAGACATGGTGGAATACTGACAAAGATATATGGGGAATTGACATTGAAGGATACCAACTGTACAGAAATGACAGATGTAACCAAAAAGGGGGTGGAGTTGCTATTTATATTGCCACTCAACTAATATCAAGAGACATTACTTATAAAATCAAGGAGGCACATAGCTCTGAATCTATTTGGTTAAAAAGTAATGGTGGATGCTGAAAATCAATAATAGTCAGTGTTATATACCATCCCCGCTATAGTACTGTTTAGATGACGCAATCCATCATTAGGGAGATTGAAAATGTGAGTGAATTGGGTAATGTTGTAGTTATGGGGACATTAATCTTGGAGATATTGATTGGGTAGAGGGAATCACACCTAGTGGTGTTGCTAAACAGTTCCTCAAAAACTGTAATAAAAACCATCTAAAACAGCATGTCCAAGAGCCAACAAGAAATAAATATATATTGGATCCAGCAATAAGTTCTGAAGGGCTTCAAACTGAATCTTGCAAGCTGGGCCCTCCACTTGGAAACGGCGACCTCAATTCAATCAGTTTCACTGTACAATTTGAAAATATACCCCAAAACTGTATCACAGAGATTTAGTTGCATAAGAAAGCAGATCTTGTGAAAATAAAGGCTAAGTTACAGGATATAAAGTGAGATTGTCTGTTACAAAACAAGACAACAGAGGAAATGTGGAAAAATATTAAAATATATATTCTAAAAATTTCAGATGAATATATTCCCAAAATTAGGAAGCAAAAAATAACCGAAGACCTAAGTGGCTAAATAAAAAGATTAAAAGACTTCTTAAAAAGAAAACTATACTGTATATAAGACAGGGACATACACCTACAGAAACATCAATTAAAATTTATAAAAAACACCCAAGGTGCTGTAAAATAAATTAGGAAAGCAAAAACAAACATGGAAGTCCCATTAGCCTAGAAAGCAAGAAAGGTTAACTTAAAAGAGTTTTTATGCGTACATTTCCTTGTTGAAAAAACACAGTCCCAGGTTGGTCCCATTGTACATGATAACAAAACAGTGAAAGATAATGCAGAGCTAGCAGAATTATTTAGTAATTATTTCTGCGAAGTCTATAATAAGGACTTAAGACCACTTAACTTAAACACAACTAATAATAAAATTAAAATAAATGAAGCAGATATTAGATGCAAAATCCAAAACTTAAAGAAAAATTCACCGTCTGGACCAGAAAAAATATCTGCAAGATTATTACAAATTGTGGATGAGTATATTACATATAGAATAAAGTATGGGTCGGGGTGTGTAACAAGAAGTTTACACACACTCTTGGGGTTAGATGCTACATAAACCCTGAGAGCAAAGCTCAAGGGGTTTGTGCATAGCATCTAACCCTGAGGGTGTGCGTAAACTTTGAGTTTACACACCCTGACCCATATTTTATTTTATGTAATTGCTGGGTTTCCCTTTTTTGCCTCAGCAATTATATAAAATAACAGAGGTTCCGGGGCAGCCGCTCTCTGTTTTCTCCCGGTGTTCGTTTTGGCTAGGAAGTGGTCCAATATTTTAAAATGTTTATTTTGTCCCCTTAAATATGGAAAATTAGTAGCATTCTTTTAAAAAATGACTTACCGCTGAGTTGCATAGGTGGTTCACTATCCAGTGAGAAGGCAAGCGGCGAGGTCAGGAAGGGAAAAACTGCGGCTGGAGCAAGTGCAGAGTGAGGGAAACCGGGTCCGTGTTTGCTGTAATAAACACTCCTTCATTATGGCAAATTACACCATGGTTTCCCTATGGAGAAAGGAAGACCCAGTTATTATATAGAGAATAATATATGGGGTGGTGTGTGTAATGAGATATTACACACACCCGAGTTGTGGGATGCTATAAACCCAGTGAAGCCCGATGGGTTTAAAAAGCATCCACAATGAATATGTAAAAATTGATTTTACCACACCACCTATATTTTATTTTTATAATTGCTGGTGTGTGAATTTTCGCCTCAGCAATTATAGAAAATAAGATAAAGTAAGAGATTGGTGTTCACAAAGTCGTGGACCTGTCTGGATTTTGTGCGGTCCATGGTACAAATAACAGTGCTGTGCTTGTCGGGGGTTAAAAATGAATATTTTAATTTCTGTTTCTGTGCTTCTCTTAAAAACATAGACTTACTGGTGAGCAGCGGTTGCGGCATCTTTCCCAGCTTGGAGAGTCAGTGGCACACATTCGGTTGCACAGACAACATACCGATGGGAAAACGTGGCAGTGGTTTTCGTTTCATTTTGCTGATAGGTGATTTGTTTTGTTTTTTGTTTATTTTTTTAAAGAAATTACTGTTGAATGCAAGGGATGGTGAAGCACGGGGCAATTTGGGATTATTTGTTGGAATGTCACAGACCGGCGACTGATGCATGGATGGTCCGAGGGGAATGTGGCACGTGTTTGCTGTTATAACCAGCTCGGCTGGTTATAACAACAAATTATAACTGGGTTTCCCTATGGGAAAAAGCGGTACCCAGTAATTATAAATCCATTAAAGATGTTGTTCAAACAGTCATTAAATATAAGTACAATACCCTCTGACTGAAAATTGACACGTTTATTTTTTTATTTAGTTGACCAAGTAAGTGCACTAGACAAATTCTGCCTATTTTCAGGCACTACCCGGGGAGGGGGATACAGATGAATGTCAACTGACCTTGAACGGGATTAAGCTGTTGGTGATATTTTTAGTGAATGGGGGAAATTTGGCCAGGACACCAGGGAAACTTCCCATACTCTTTTCAAGAAGTGCCATGGGATCTTTAACATCCACCTGAACTACTACCAGAACAGACAGATAGGACCTCAGTTTAACATCTCATCTGAAAGACAGCACCTCAGGAATGCAGCTCCCCCTCATGCTGCACTACAATGTCAGTACTGGGATTTAACCCAAGTACCTGATGTGGGGATAGAACCCATAGCCTTCTGATCTCTCAGCCTCAGAGGTGAGTGTGCTACCTGCTGAGCCACTGACACACTGACATGTGGTGCATATTTTCAGCAGCAAGACTTGAGAACTATAGACCAATTAGCCTTACCTCTGTATGCTGTAAGATCTTAGAATCTGTAATTAAGGATAGGTTGTAAGCTACTTTGGAAATATGTAACATGGCACAGCATGGCTTTAAACAGGGTAGGAGTTGTACTGCCAATCTAATTTGTTTTCATGAGAAGGTTAGCTCAACCCTGGATTTGAAAATTCCATGTAATATAATATACCTGGACTTCACCAAAGTTTTCAACCTTGCCCCTCACTGGGCTATTAAAAACCCAGACAGTGATACAATTTACATAAATTGGGTAAGCGAATGGCTTAAAAATAGAATACAGAGAGTTTTGGTGAATGGACACTTGTCTGGGGTGGGGTGTATCACCAGTGGGGTGCCACAGGGGTCCGTCCTGGGCCCCACACTATTCCAGATGTTTATTGCTGATCTATCATGTAATCTGGATGGCTGGGTGTCCAAATATGCTGACGACACTAAGATAGATGGCCCTTCTAGTACGGAAATGGAAACAACTGTCATTCAGAGAGATCTAGACAAAATTGTCAAATGGCCAGATGATTGGGGTATGAGATTCAATTTGAACAAATGCAAGATGATACATATGGGAAAACATAATAATCCAATTATCATATGCAGAATATCCCCCTAGTGAAAGGGATTTGGGTATTGAGATTTCTAGTGATCTTAACACTAACAAACAAACCTCAGAAGCAGTAAAAAAATGCAACAAAAACATCTTGGGTCATAAAAAGGAATATAACATCAAGGGATAGAGAAGTCATGATGCCTTTGTATAGGGCGCATGTGCACCCACACTTGAAGTTTGCAAGTCAGCTCTGGAATCCTTTCAAAATATATGAAATAAACAAAATAGAAAAAGTTCAAAGAAAATTTACAAAGTCAATGAAAGGCTTGGAGGGACTAAGTTATGAGAAAGATTGCAGTCTCTAAATCTAACAACTTTTACCACAAGATGTACACATGATGATGTTTTCCTTATATTTGATATTATGCAGGATCCATCACTCATTAATGATTTAAATATTGTATTTAAAGAAGGGCATATGGAAACTAGAGGTCATCCATTACAAATTAAAGGGAGTAAATTCTCACACAAAGGAAGTATTTTTACACTCTAAGAGTTGTGAATGTATGGAATAGTTTACCACTCGAGGTAGTGATAAGTAAGACAAAAATAGAGTTAAAAAAGAGATTGGATGCTTTCATATTAAATGAGGGCTGTTTGAAGTATTATTGAAACCTGATACAAAGGAGCAATAATGCCTGCCACCCACCCTCAAGTCACTGCTTCAGGAGTCCTACTTGGCCCTCGGGCTAGCACCGCAACTGCGGTCCCCTCCTGAAGCTGAAGTGCCCGCCTCCATGGCGTGAAGGTTCCAGCCTGCCACCCACCCTCAAGTCACTGCTTCAGGAGTCCTACTTGGCCCCAGTCAAGCACCGCAACTGTGGTCCCCTCCCAAAACTGAAGCGCCTGCCTCCATGGCATGAAGATTCCAGCCTGCCACCCACCCTGAAGTCATTGCTTCAGGTATAGTCAGGACTCTGGCTCCGGTAACTAAACCACATCTTGCAATTTAAATCGTCCAAATTGTTTTAAAAGTCCTGTGACTTGCAGAGTGAAGCCCTCATTGGTCTTTTTCCAACCCAGGAGCTTTCGATTGGCCATTCCTGCCCGGTACCTTCAGCTACTACAGAACGGACTCTACTCCTTTATTTCTAACTAATTTGGAAACCCTTTCAGCCTGCGTTATATTTTTATTTAACTTGGGAACCCTTTCAACCTACTTCTATCAAATTAGTCACTGTCTATAATTAATTCTCTGCTGAATTGTGATAGCCCTCTGTGTATGTGCAGTTGTACCTGTTTCAGAAACCCAAAACTGTATTTCATTGTTTTAACTGCTGGAGTTTTAGCTTAGAGTGCTAAGTTAGTAATTCTACTGCTGATTTGCACAGTGTTTATTTGTTAGTTAATTTTCTGTCTCAGACAGCTGCCCACCCCTGAGCCCTGCCTCTTTTGTTTCTCACAGACCCCTTACTCTGCTGGCACCTTGCCTGTGGTTTGTGATCCATCCCCCAATTTAACCTTATTTTTAAATCCTTCTCCTTTGTTTTAATTTAAATTGTCCTCTTCTCCATATCCTCCCCCTGTTCCCTGTGCCTTTAGCTAATCCCCCTGTCTGTCCCTTCACCTTCAGGAGTCCTACTTGGCTCTCGGGCTAGCACCACAACCACGGTCCCCTCCTGAAGCTGAAGCTCCCACCTCCATGGCGTGAAGATTCCAGTCCGCCACCTGCCCTCAAGTCACTGCTTCAGGTATGGTCAGGACTCTGGCTCCAGTAACAAAACTGCATCTCACAACTTGAATCATCCAAATTGTTATGAAAGTCCGGCGCCTTGCAGAGCGAAGCCCTCATTGGACTTTTTTCAACCCAGGAGCTCTCTGATTGGCCATTCCTGCCCCGTACCTTCAACTACTATGGAACGGACTCTACTCCTTTATTTCTAATTAATTTGGAAATCTTTTCAGCCTACGCTATATCCCGCCGGCACCTTGCGCTGGCTCCCCTCTCACCCTATCTGGGCTATTTCTTATATAGTCTTGTTCTGTCACATGACCAGCACCTGTAATAATAAAGGCCCTAGACTTGCATTAGCAGGTTATACTATCCTGCCACTAGAGGGCTGCTCTTTAATTGCAGATCCCCGGCTGTCACTGCCATTCACTGTTCAGCTTTGGTCACCTACCCTTTTTGTGCTTTTTTTTTCTCCACTAATCTTGTTCTTTCTATTTCCTAGGCCTTCCCTGCCTAATCTCACAATTACTACTAGTTCTCACCCTGTTCTAAATTGTTTTAATACTGAATGAGGCTGCTATCTCCCTCCTCGAAAATGCTAACCTCTTTCTTATTTCTTCCCCCTTCCTGGTTTTGACCTTCATCTCCCCTTTCCCCATTACACCCACTGTTACACCCTTCCGCCCAACTCTCCCTTCTGCCGCCTTCATCCTTGCAATCACTCCCACCTCCCCTTTCGAAATATGGTCCTATTTTACCCACTTCCCTCCTACTTCTCTTTTTCCTCTTCCTAATCACTTTGCCTATCTTTGCCTTTTTATCTCTTCTCCTCCCCCTCCCTCTTCCTCATGGCATGGGGTCAAAATATTGCACGGCAGAGTGCCGTGCGCAATGCGTGTGGGATTCCATTTTTCTTTTGTTCTGTGGGGGCTCACCCACTTCCCCGATATGGGGGCTGTGCCCCGGACCCTCCTACTAAGGTTTCTAACTCCAGGGGGTCCCAACTCGGAAAGTGCACAGGTCAGGGATACGCCATAATACCGTACGCTATTAAGCATACGACATTATGACCTGGTAGGTTGCCTCATCCTCCCTAATTTTCAAGCTTCAATACAAATGTCCTAAACTTCATTACTTCATCCTAGCCCATCTCCTTCCCTCATCAGGCAACATTCATCTCAACCCTGGCCCTCCCTCTTCACCTTTCGCAGCTGTCTCCCCTAACTTAAATACACCTAACTCCGCAGCCCCTACGATTATCCCCAGTGGGCTGAAACTTCTTCACTTGAACATCTGCAGCCTGCTACCCAAAATTGACCTCATCCAAACTCTTGTGGTATCACACATTCCTGACATTTTAATTATAACTGAGACTTGGCTCAAAAAAGCATTCCAGACAATGCCATCGCTATCCCTGGGTATTCCCTCTCCAGACAAGACCAGACAGGATGGGGCGGGGGAGTGGCCATGTATATCCGGTCCTCATTGCAATTTTCAACTATCCTATCTTCTTCCATCCCAGCTACTTATGAGGTCCTTGTCACCAATATTTCGCTTACTTTCACAGTTCCAATGTTTGTAGCTGGTATCTACTGTAGTCCAAGCACCCAACCATCAGTCACGGTGGAACTCTTATCATCCATTAACTTCATTTCACAATCTGGAGCACTGTTCATAATGGGTGACTTGAACCTAAATTGGCTGTCTCCTAAATCGAATAAGATACGGAATGATGTTGCTGCACTAAACCTCACTCAACTTATCCTTGAGCCCACGTGTCCAAATTATAAAATGCGAAATCACACCGATTGACTGGGCACTCAGTACACATCCACATCGCGTCATCAAGTCAGGTACCCTCCCAGATGCCCTTAGCGACCACAACCCCATCTTCCTGGTTTGCAAGGTCCGTCATCCCAAAACCCCTCACAAAATCATTCAGCTTCACCCATTTAAATCCTTAGATCTTGCACTACTCCAGTCCAAACTTGCCTCTACAGACTGGGCCCCTCTCTCATCTGTCCCTTCCGTCGACCAAGCCCTCGCCTTCTTCAAGGACAAATTCATCTACACCTGGAATGCATTTGATCCCTTCAGGCAGACCAGAGTTCATGGGATATACCTCCCCTGGATTACCCCAGAGTTACTGGCCTGCCTCAGGTAGCATGACAGGGCCTGGAAAAAACATAAATCATCAAAGCTCCCCAGCGACTATGCCACATACAGAATGCTATGCAACTCCTATACTAAAATCTGAGTATTTCAAATCCTCATCCCTCACAAACATAAACACCCCATCCAAATTCTGGAGGGTGGTCCATGCCCTGTTCTCCCCTCCCTCTCACCCCCCCCCAGTTCCTAAAATAAATAATTCCTTGGTATCTGACCCTTGCTTGGTGGCCAATGAATTTAATGCCTACTACACCTCTTGTGCCACGTCTCTTCTAAGCTCCATCCCTCCCTCCCTCCCCAACCAACCCCTTCCTCATGCTCACCTCCACATCCTGCGTCTGCCTCTTCCCCCCTTCTCCTTCTCCTTCTCCACCATCTCCCCTGATGAAGCTTTAAGCACCCTTCTCTCCCTGATCCCCTCACAAGATTCCTCACCGGATGACCTTGATTATAAACATCTCTACCTTTCTGCTCCTGCTATTGCTTACCCTATTTCTTTAATCTTAAATCTCTCCTTTACGTCTGCTCAAGTCCCCACTTCCTGGAAACACGCCGTTGTCCTTCCCCTCCCCAAGGGTGGTGACCCGTCTGCTCCTGGTAACTATCGCCCCATCTCTCTTTTTCCTACCCTTGCTAAGCTCTAAGAACACCTGGTTCTCTCCCAACTTTCCTCCTTCCTCTCTGACTCCTCCTTCTTCACCCTGTTCCAATCTGGTTTTCTGAAGAACCATTCTACAACTACCTCCTTCCGAAGGCTCACCAATTCCATCCTTACTGGGATGGACAATGGCCTGATCACTTCAGCTATCTTTGTTGACCTAGCCAAAGCATTCAACACTGTCTCTCATACACTGCTTCTTGATTCCCTTTCCACAGCAGGCCTTGCCTTGTCTGCTATAAACTGGTTTAAATCCTACCTCATCGGTAGGACTCAATTGGTAAGAATCTCAGACTCCACCTCCACTCCACTCCCTATCAACACTGGAGTCCCTTGGGGCTCAGTGCTTGGTCTCCTGCTTTTCTCCATTTTCCTTAATGACTTTCCCACAGCCTGCTCCATCTCCTCCATCCGTATGCACGCTGATGATACTGTCTTGTACAGCTGTGGCAAAAACCCTGCTCCTGTGGAAACCAGCTTACAGCATGACTTCAACCAAGTTCAGTTTGGTTTGCCTCCCACCAGCTCTTTCTAAACACCAAGAAGACAGTCTCCGTGACCTTTGTCACCAGGCAGAGACTCTCTTGGCACACTGGCCTGCCCTTCTTCCACACCCTCGATAGGACAACCCTTGAGGACACATCCTCACTGTTGGTGAAAGAGGGGGGGATCTAGACAATTTTCTATTAGAAAGGGAAGCTTTTTGGATTTTTACGTTAAAAGGTGTTGAAACACCAGGATTAAATGAAGGTATCTCTGTCTTACCATTTTTAAAGAAAAGATAAAAACGTGGTGGTTTTCTGATTTTCCAGTTTTTTAAACACACATTTTTTCCCTTATTTATAGTTTAGCATCATTATATGGATATGTTTAAATGGTAGAATATAGAAGAACTGGTTAAAAATTTTTTAGTGTGCATATTAGTAATTGACCTTTGTGACCTTCTGATCGTTTTGCTGCTTATATGAAGTTAGAGTATTGGGATTGATTTTTTTGATTCCTTTTAGAGATGACTAAGGAAATAGTATACATGATGTGTTTAGAAGATGAGCATGTTATGTTGACCTTGTTGACCTTCTGTATTTTGATTTCTGGATGTTTTTTGATTTTGAATCAATTATGGGTCAGCTAGAATATAATTTCCTCAGTCTTTATAAATATTTTAATAACTTTGTATGAGATATCAGTGAAATACAGAAGAAATGGTATATAAAATTTTTTTAATGTGCATACTAGTAATTGACCTCTATGACCTTCGGGTTGTTAATTGTTTATATGTAATTAAAAATCTGGGATTTGTTTTTTGTTTTTTGATTCTTTAAAGATGATTAAGGAAAGATTATATATGATGTCTATTATAGATGAGCACATTATGTTGATTTTGTTGACCTCCTATATATAAGAAATCGGAAATTACGGAGTAATGATATTTTGGGCTCCGACAAATAATGATAAGGGGGTTTCCTATTTTGAATAAGTTGTATGCTGACTAAAATTATAACATTATATAAAAAGTTTTAGGTCTGAGCATATTAGTAGGTGACCCTTTTGACCTTCGGGTTGTGATCCATCCTTATAGATTTTAGAGTGGGCTGAGTATTATATTTAATTTTTATGAGAAAAAACAAATGTTTTTTATAAAATTATGAGATTTGGATTCCGATTTATATTAATTATTGGATGTCTTATGTTTTTGAATTCACTGTGAGTTAATTAGAATACATATTTCCTTATTCTACATAAATGTTTTAAAGAATTCAGCAATATTTTGTATGAGATACATATCCAGATAGAAAATTTAGTGCTGCATAATGTTTTTTACTTATATGTGTTGAAAGTTGGTGTTCACTTGGAATGTGAAGATTGTATAATTGTTAACATATGTGATGTGGGGGTATTTAAGTTAGGGATTGTGTCTATGTCAGCCTCCCTGAGGAAGTGCGCATGCACGAAACCGGTTGGGGCTTGTGAGTCTGCCTTTATTGCCACTGCTTCTTTACAGGCATGTAATACAATAAATGTTGTTTTTATAAATTGAGACGGATGCTGGTGCTGCCCTTTTTTTGGATTTGTCTTTGCTGATTAAACAGTCTTTAAACAGTTATAATTTCTGTTTTACATTCAAATATGATTTAAGGTCAGTTTGATACTTTAAATATGTAGAACCCTTAAATAGCCATTTTGTTAGATCTACTATAGAGATGGGTTGCTTCTCTTTTACATTATCATGTACGTACTAAAGTAGTTATACAGCATGTGAGCAGAGACATTTTATCATGCCTTGCATCAGTCTCTAGAAAAGCCATGATTTATCTTCTCTAACTAATTAGAGATTTGCAGAATTTCCTCTTTAATATAAATGATGTTGGTATTTGTTTAGTTATGTACTTAATTAGTTCATTATTTAATTAATGTAAGTTTTGTGCACCCCAGGATAGCCTCATTTAGATAATTCTCCAAGTTTTCAAGAAGGTCTAGGGGGAGTTATAATAATAGAGTTGAACAGCTATTGTATCTGAGACCAGCACATTCTAATTACACTTAATAATCTAGGTTACAGTCATATTCATTATTTAAACAATTACAGTTACATAACAATAGTATGGTTATAGATCCAAAATGAACATGGGGTCATTTTGTGCACAATTGTAAAGAAGAGAGGATCGAATGAGGGGAAGGATGTTTGGGGATGGAAGGGGAGAAAGTGGTTAGCAACAAGCGCAAGGAATTTTGACGTGACAGAAGACTGCCTTTTAAAAGTGCAACAGCAGCATTCTAGAGTCTTCAGCATTGTCTGGCATCTCATTCCATCTGGCCAGGGCAGCTACACAAAAGGCCTCATCTCTGTAATGTTTCAGGCTCGTAGGACTTGTAGCAGATTTTTTTACTTGAGCTCTAAGCTGGTAGACCACTGGGGTCCTGGTCAGCACGTTTCCATATACTCCATATTTAGTCAATGCACACATTTGTAGACCTGGCTGGCCTGTTTATGCTCTCTCTTGTTCTTTGATGTGAGTATGCCTAATTGCCTTTATGGGTCCACCACAAGACTGCTAAGACTAACACAGCGATGTCAATAAGAGTGCACAGAAAACACCGACACCAAAAGCCACGCTTCACAGATATAGGGAAAAATAATGATAGCGCGGCAGTTTACAATTACAACTCTGAGCGCACCCAACTCCAGGAGGGAGACAGTCGGGGGATGAATATTTCGAGTCATGTGCTATAATATCCCTATGCTGTTCTATACATGTAGCTGTTTTCACTCACGTTATTTCCATGGTGCACATTTCACTGCACTATTATTCAAACGCTATTTTGATGGTATACCTGCCTTAATATTGTGCAGCTGTGTATGAGCCAGTCACACCATAGTGCAAATCTGCACAGGTTGTTAAAGGCAACTGCAATTTTCTGCAAATCTGTGTGGCAGGCTGTTTTATATACTGTGTGGCAGACTGTGTGTTATGCTGACTTGCTGTCGTGTAGGTGCTGCCAAAGATTCTGTATTAAATTATTGTGATACTGACTTACAGATGGACAAATGTAATCCTTTCTGTTCAGACTTTAACACTTATAAGCAGGCAATATTTTCACAATCCTGTCTGTCCAGCTCTGTCTCCTACCACAACAATCTGTGATTCTGTTAAAGCACTGATTCTATTAGCATTGGTTTTCATAGTTAAGTTTCTTCAAAGCCACTAAATTAAATATCAAATTCAACAACACATTGTGTTAAGAGAAACCACACGTCAATAGTAGCAGTTGATTTGGCAAGTTATTTTCCCGAATCTCTAGAGATTGCTAAAAACATTTCTGCAACATTTCCTGCAGCACAATTAGTCCAAGAGATTTTTTTCTCTGAGTATCTTCAGAGAATCTTGGAAGAATCTTGAGAGATTTCTTACAGAAATACAAGTGCAAAGCATGCGTGTTACATGCTTATTAAACATGTGGCATGCATGCTGCACACTTGTATTTCTGTGAGGGATAAGTTGCTGAATCAACTGCTACCACTGTATGAACAGCCCTCTTCTTCAGGACCAGGACCAGACTGGCTGCACACAAGCTGACTGCCCATCTGCCACTACCACTTTTCTACTATTTTGGGGTGAATGATTAACTGATCAGTTCATATGGCTGTTGTTATACTAATTGGAACTAGGATCTAGAAACAAGGCACAAGACACACACAGTTCCATTCCCATCCTTAAAAGTGGCTGATACAATCTAATAAATAACTACAGACCTATTTTTCCTACTCCCAGCGATACAAAAGAGCCTCAAAAAGTTGATTTTCAAACAGCTTATGACATATTTGAAAACTCTTGATATACTAAACTTAAATCAGTCAGGTGCCAAGCCACTGCATAGCATAACTACAGCTGTTGTAAAGGTCAGTAAAGGCTTCAGCATGCAGTGGCAAGGGCTCAGTCTCTGGAATCATATTCGGAGATCTGGCTAAAGTGTTCAACACCCTGGAACATAGACCATCTGTGCACACATTATTGTAGCTAGTTATGGCTTGGATAGTAATTCTATGAAAGTTTTCAAACATTATAGCTCGGGCCAGTTTCAGTCTGTGGTTATAAAAGGTGTTCATGATGCCCTGTCATAAGAGGGGTACCCATGAGATCAATTTTGGGCTGCCTCTTACATTCACTATAAATAACAGCATTGGAACACCCACAGAAACTTGAAAGTGATTTACCAAGATTCAGGTGCACTTTACATATCCTGGTGCCTTATGCCAGTGAAATGCCATCTCTTTATAATATTTTCTGCTGTTATTTTAGAAGTGGAAGGGATCATATCTTGGTACCCCCACCAAGATAGCCAGCTGATCTCTGCACACTTCCCTGTCTCTTGATCCACCCCTGCACTCCGGCATGTAATGACGTGTACCCAGGGAGAACATGGGAGTGTGCTCCATTCAAGTCTATGGAGAGTGGTTTTAACAACATTTTTATATACAATAATGGCCATTTGGAGACTAATCAAGAGAACCGGTGACCTTGATTAATCTCCAAATGACCATTAATGTACATAAAAATGTTGTTAAAACTGCCCCTAAAGACTTTAATGGAGTGTGCCTCTGCACTCTCCCTGGCTGCATGTCATGGTTCTACCCTCGCATGGTGCCAGCGTTAGGGTGCCGAATCACTACAGCAGCAAGTGTCCTTGTCGCCAACTTCTCTCTTTTTGTGGGTGGCTGTGCCCTTTCCCCTGCCCCCCACACCCTCCCTAACTAAATACTCTAACTCTGGGGAGTGGCAGACCTCAGGGAGGAGGCAACAAACTTGGATTTTGGTGCTGTAGTGATTCGGCACTCTAATGCCATGAAGTGACATATCATTATGTAGCTGAGCACTGGGGTGGATCATGGGTGGATCGAGAGACTGGGAAGTGACACAGATTGACTGGCTACCTCAAAGGGGCCAAAATACAATTCCTTCCACTACTAAAATAACAGCAGAAAATATTATAAAATATAAAGAGATGATATTTCGCCAATATAAGGCACCAGGATATGTAGTGCAAATCCAATTGCAAAAAGGTTGGAAATTCACTTTAAGGTCCCTCTCTATGCAAGTTATATTATTCTGTATTGCAGAGTAGTGGAACTGAGCAGTGTCCAATTAATGTTGCAAATAGACGTTAATATAGTGCAAAGTTAGTTAGCTCATAGGCCCCATGACCTGTGAGATAAATTGTACCTCGAGTGAGGATTCCTATACCAAGCCACCTGCTAAGGAAGCCACGTCAGTCCCCTTGACTGCAGCTCCCTGCCCGCAAGGCACTGCTCCTTCACCCTCCTGAATTTGAAGAGGGCTTTCCTGCCTCACTTTCTAGTGGCACAGAAGCCACCTGCTAAGGAAGCCACTTCAATTCCCCTGGCTGCAGCTCCCTGCCCACAAGGCGTTGCTTCCTCGCCCTCCTGGATCTGAACAGGGCTCTCCTGCCTCACTACCTAGTGGCACAGAAACTGCTTGCTAAGGAAGCCACGGCAGTACCCTCAGCCGCAACTCCCTGCCCACAAGGTAAGCTAACAGGGGCTATCCCTCTTCTCAGCAGCCAGTCAGATGAAGGTGCCATTTTTCAAATCTGGATTAGGGTAGTGAAACTGCTTCCACTGCACCAGGACTTTTGAACTTCCCTGCTAGATACCACGCAAAGTACAAAACAACCTCCAATGAGCTAGTCTAAATTTTATTTCTTACTTTTGGAGCGTTACACTTTTTACACGGTCTGCTCCTGGGACTAGGCTGTTTAAATTAGTAAGCAGGGAACTTAATGGCATGACCGTTTCAGCAGCTGCTGCACCATTGAACAGTCCTCAGACTTCCGATCTTTGCACTCTAGTCTGTTGATAAGGACCAGTCACATTTTTAATTGTTAATTGAGCTGATTTATGATATAATCGCTAATCCATGGACTGTAAACCTGTTCTCATATGATTGATCTCTGCACTGATTTTCAAAGTGCTCTATTTATTTCTTTTTCTTTTCTGAAGTTCATTTCTAAAGTTTCTGTTTATTACTCCTTAAGTTTACTTCACTATGATCTGAATGAATTCTCTGCCATTATAAGTACATCACATATTTTTATCATTGTGATTACTGAGGTGACTGCTGTTTATATAGAGAATAACAGATAGGTTTGTGTCTATTACCAGGGAGTAATAGCATCGAGAGGTTCTGGACACATGAACCTCGAGAGCGAAGCTTGAGAGGTTCCAATGTGTCCAGAACCTCGAGATGCCAGTACTCCCTGGTAATGGACACAAAAACCTATCTGTTATTTTTTAATATATGGATGCAACGTTTTTTCTAATAGGCGGTCGACCATTTCAGTGAACTGACTAACTGACTTTGTACTGGTCGACCGCCTCACTGTCCTGCTGTGCATTGAGCTGTGTGCTCGCTCGTGACGGTTCCCGCCCCTTGCCCGTGTTTTTCCATTATTGGAATCCTACCTGCTTTTCAGGACCGGAATGGCAGGATCAACCAGATATTTCTCTTTGCTGAGGGGAAAACATGACATACAAATCGAGAAGCGCGACAACCGAGTTCGCTCTCGCTAAGCGAGAGAAGTGCAGCCTTGTTGTTGAAACTTTTCTGCCCGCCCACACAGGAAAAACAGCCAATGAGGAGGCACGCTTAGGACGTGGGGGCAGGAGGTATCTTTTCAGAAGCTTGCAACGATACTGTTATCAGCACAAAAGTATTGTATTACCAGTGATTGACAATACTATTACCAGTGATTGACAATAGTATTATCACTGAACCTTTGAGGGTATTACCCGATTTTTTTTGTATGCTTTACACATCTATTAAATTGAAGATCCATATATTAATAACATTTAAAAGGTGAAATTGCTGCTCTCTCTCTCTCTCTCTCTCACACAGTGAGACACCCTCATTTCCCTTCCCCTTCACAGATGCCCTCCATTCTTCCTCACTCCCCTACACTTGCCCCTCACTGATGGCTTCTCTCCACCCTATTATGATGCCAATTCAGCCTTTCAGTAGTTAAGTGAAATCTGACTGCCTCCTACCCACCCCCAAAGACCAGCTCTTCCTCCATCTTATAGGTACCTATTGGAACTAGCTCACTCTCTCTCTTCTCTTCACACCCTCCCAGGTGCTGCTCCTTCACCCTCTCAATTTGAACAGGGCTCTCCTGCCTCACTTTCTAGCAGCACAGAAGCCTCGTGCTAAGGAAGCCACATCAGTCCCCTCTGCTGCAGCTCCCTGCCGGCAAGGTAAGCTGACAGAGGCTGTCCCTCTTCACAGCAGTCAGTCAGATGAAGGCACCATTTTTCAAATCTGGATTAGGGCAGTGAAATTGCTTCCACTGCACCAAGACATTTGAACTTCCCTGCCATATACATCACTAAGTACAAAACGGCCTCCAAAGAGCTTGTCTAAATTTTATTTCTTACTTCTGGACAGCTTCACTTTTTACTCAGTCTGCTCCTGGGACTAGGCTGTTTAAATTAGTAATGTAAATAAAGAACTTATAGCATGACTGTTTCAATGGCTGCTGCATCCTCACTCAGTCCCCAGACTTCCCGCCACCACTATGCGGCAGCTCCCCTCCCACCCTTATCCGGCTCTCCTTATTTAACTGTGGGTCCAAGCCCGGCACATGAATGGGTTTCCATGGGGGCATGAGTTTATCTTCTCACTTTTCTATTAGCAGGTTATACAGGAGCACCACTAGATGGCGGCTAACTCTAATTACATACAATTAATATAGCTGTCAACTGAAAGCACTGTATAAGTATTCTTCAACCTTCAGCCAATTTTCCGGTTTCTACAAGGTGCACAGTTTATTATGCCAAAGCCTGACCATACACAGAAGCTCTTCTAAGTATCCCTTGACATTCTCAGCCAAAATCTTTCTCTTCTCTGTGCATTATATACCCTCAAGGTAGTTCCTTACTGAACTCCACTCTCTTCCTCCCTCCCCATTAGATATAATGCTCAAACAATGATGCCAGTGGACATCTCTTTTTACTGTGCTAAGGGTCTACTCATATGCTGCTTTTTCCTGGCATGCCTTCAACATGGTGAGCCCAATACAGGCAGAACTAAAAATGCACCTCTCTCCCTTGGACCATTATTGCCAATACACTCTCCTAACTCATTACGCACCACACCTGTACTCTCCTCAACCTTGGGACTATTGGTTTCGGTACAGCATTTTAAAATAATATTACATGTACCCTGAGCCAAGAACTTTTTTAAGACTGCTTTTCTCCCTCCACCCTCCATTCATGTCCACACATGCCTGCTGCTGTTATCCAGCAACATTGAATTAAACCCTGGGCCAAAACAGGTAGCTAAGCCTCACGCTCTCTCCTCAACCCCTTCCTGGTCCAATACAAAGGGACTCAAAATAGCCCACATGAACATACAAAGTATTAGAGGTAAAATGGCTGAACTAGATCCATGGGTGCGGCACTATAACCCTGACATCCTATGTATAACACAATCCTGGCTAAAGCTCACTATTCAATCCCATTAAATAGCCCTACCGAGACTTTAACTTTGACTGGTTAAGTCCTAATACATTCCAATACCAAGCCACACTAGTGGACACCAAATTAGAGTAGATACTTGATCAACCCACAAGGCATAACATGAAAACCAAAAACCACAGCCTCCTGGACTGGATGTTGACCAATAATAAGCTTCACATTAAAGCCGCAGGAATCTTCCCAGATGTACTAAGCGATCACTCTCCTACTTTCTGTGTTTGGAAAAACAACTTTCTTCGTCCACATCCCAGATTAGTCAAATCTAGGGAACTATTTAATTTCAGCACTACCGAATTTCTGCAAAGTCTTAACTCTACTGACTGGACCCCTATTACCTCCTTCCCTGATATAAATCAGGCATTAGAATACTTTGTCAATACCGTCTCCTCCATACTCGACTCCCATGCCCCTTTCAAACTAAGGAGAGCAAACGGTATTCACTCCCCCTTGCTGTCATGGAATGTAAGGCAACTTATGCACTCCCATGACAGAGCCTGGAAAACATTTAAGGAATCGGACCTTGACTCAGACTGGGTAACCTATCATCAACTGCGGAATGCATGTAGAACTAAAGTCAACAAATCAAAGAGGGACTATCTCCAATCTCTACAGGTAGAACATCTTACTAATACTAAGAGCTTTTGATCTCATATCAGTGCCTTACTCAAGGGAAAGGAACGTAACATCCCCGAAAATATGATATCAAAAGGCACCACTTTATCCACCCCCTCAGAGATAGCCACTGCCATAAATCTCCTCTTCACGGACCTCGATAAGTACAAAACTGGCCTACCTGCATCCCCTTGTGACCTGGCCCCAGCTGTCCCAGATGCCCATCATCCCACCTTTCACCAGAAAATTACCAGTCACTCTAAGGTTATAAAACCTTCTATCAGGTTTCAATCCTGATAGCTCTGCAGGCTATGATACCCTTCCCCCAGAATTCCTCAGGACAGGAACTCCTGCAATTGCTCATCCAATTGCGCAATTAATCAATAGATCCTTCTTCTCTGAAACCATTCCAGATAAATGGAAAACAGCCATAGCTGTCTCTGTGCATAAATCTGGCTCAACTAACCTTGTCGAGAACTACAGACCAATTTCTATACTCTGTCCCCTAGCAAAGATGCAAGAAAGAATTCTGTATAATCAACTTTACTCATTTCTAGAACAGACTAATGCCCTTACCATACATCAACATGACTTTCACAAGCTACATGGGACAGAATCTGCACTTACGGGTCACTGCTGATATTTTTCAGGCCATGGATCAGGGTTGCGCAACTGGGGCAGCCTTTGTAGATCTTATGAAAGCTCAGCTATTCCGAACTGTGGACAGACTGTGCAACCCAGCCTACCTATAAGCTCAGAAAGCTTTTTTGCAAGAAGTGTGCGATGAACTTGCTCGATGTTTTGCAAATAGGGTGGCCGACATCAGGTCGGCGCTCCATCCAGCACACTCTATGGGTGTTGCCATGGATCAACGTGGGGTCACTTATCCTCGGACTTTTTGGAGTACCTTTGTCCAACTAGATTTCATGGATGTCATGTGGATCATCCAGAGTGTGTGCAATACATGCTGTAGTTTGGACCCAGGACCTACTTCTCTGGTTTTGGGTTGTATTGATTCTATCGGTCTGGTCCTAGCTCAGATAGTCTGGTGCTCCTTGGAGACAGGTGAGTTTCCAAGCTCACTGAAAGAGGCGGTAGCGACACCACTCTTAAAGAAATCTTCTTTGGCCCTAGACTGCCTTGCAAATTACAGACCTATCTCTAACCTTCCCTTTTTAGGGAAGGCGATTGAGAAAGTAGTGGCCACTCAGCTGGAGGACCATTTGACCATCCATGACATCTATGAACCTCTCCAGTCCGGTTTTCAAAACAGGCATAGTACTGAGACAGCACTGGTTTGGGTGCTCAGTGATCTCCTGATGGGCTAGAGATCGGAGGAGCCATTCCATTCTGATCCTCCTAGATCTCTCATCAGCGTTTGACATTGTGGACCATGGGGTTCTGCTTGTTCATCTGAGGTTCATCTGTGGTCTGTCAGGTACAGTCCTCGGGTGGTTTACATTGTTCCTTATGGGAAGATGTCAGAGGGTGGTGTCCGGGTTTATTCCTCTGACCCAGTTTCCTCTATCTTGTGGAGTTCTTCAGGGCTCAGTGCTGTCCCTCATGTTGTTCACAGTGTATTTGCTGCCCCTTGGAGACATTGTAAGAAGGTATGGGCTAAGGTTTCACAGCTATGCTGATGATACCCAGCTCTACCTTTCTTTTGCACCTGACCAGGATGGAGCGGTCTCGGTCTTTAATAGCTGCCTCACTGAAATCCAGGAGTGGATGGATGCCAGTTGGCTGAAGTTGAACTCTGATAAGACTGAGATATTAGTTGTGGATCCGGGTCACCGGATAGGGGGGCTGGTTGGGGGCTTGCCCTCTGGACTTTTTCTCTTGGGCATGCCACTCCTGTCCTCTGAACATGTGTGGAACCTGGGGGTAATTTTTGATGAAGGGCTGACCCTGCATTCGCAGGCATCGGCTGTCATCAAATCCTTGTTTTACCATCTTAGAAAAATCTCCAGGATTAAGCACCTTGTTCCATCCGGCGACCTTCCTACTTTGATCCATGCCTTTGTGACCTTGCCTTTGGAGTATTGCAACTCCCTGTACCTAGGGCTACCAGGGGTGGAAATCCATCACCTGCAGCTGGTGCAGAACTCGACGGCCCGGCTTCTGACAGGATCATCACAGTCCTGTCTTATTATGCCGGTGCTGTGTGGTCTGCACTGGCTGCCAGTTCAGTGGCGGATCACCTTTAATGTCAGTCTTCTGACTTTTAAAACCCTACACGGACTGGGCCCAGACTATCTGAAAGAGCTCTTGGTTCCTCACTGCCCTGGGTGATTGCTCTGCTCAGCCAACAAGGGTTTGCTAGAGATTCCAAGGGTGTGCTTGAAATCTTCTGGGGTGAGGGCATTCATGTATGCCGCCCCTGCCCTTTGGAATTCTCTACCCCGTTGGTTATGTGAGTGCATGACCGTGGAGGGGTTTAAGCAAGCATTAAAAATGTATCTGTGGAACCAAGCTTTTGATGGTTAACTAAAAATGCTATTAGTTTGATTATATTGTCTGTTACTGAGATGTTTGTCTGTTGACATTGTGATTTTAATTATGTTAAGGCGCCTTGGTTTTTGAAAGACGCTTTACAAATAAAGTTTATTATTATTATTATTATTTGATCTTGTCAATCATCCACTACTTCTGGCAAAGCTCCACAAACTTGGTCTCGACTACAACTCTTTATCCTGGTTTTAAGACTACCTGTCCAACAGACTCCAGTGTGTCAAATGGGCTGGTGCTACCTCGTCCCTATCACCCATCACTGACGGGGTTCCTCAGGGTTCAATTTTGGGACCTTTATTATTCTCCATTTTTATTAATGAACTGTCTTGCAATTGTGGAGGGGCGTGAGTTCAGCTTTATGCAAATTATGCCGTACTCTACTGATCCGCAAATGACATCTCCTTTATTAACTCAAACCTGGAAAAGGACTTCCAGTTGTTAGAATCTTGGTTCAAAGATAATCTACTGGTTCTTAATATGAAAAAAAATTAAAACTATGCTGTTCTGCCTCATGTCTTTTGACCTGACCACCCAGCCTCCTCTGGCTATTACGACCACAACTGATGAGGCTCTAGAAGGGGTGAGGTCCTTCAAATATTTGGTGTAACACTAGATGAACACCTATCATTTGAAGCACACACAAATGATGTTATAAAAGCATCTCATCAAAAGCTTGGCCTATTATATAAAACTGCCCCCTACCTCACACCTCATTCCAGGAGAACTATTGCCTCAGGTACTCTCCTCCCGGGCCTCTTTTATGGAACTCCACTGCTTCACTCTGCAAGGACCCCAATTCCGACCAGACTTAGACAAGCTTACTACAGGATTGCATGAATTGCTGCAATAGCTTCAGCTCGATACCACCACTGTGAGGTACTCAGCACCCTGGGCTGGCCATCCTTTGAGGCTAAATTAGACTTCCCCTTACTCTCCATCACTTTAAAACTCATATACCTTCCCTCCCCACCCATCCTCTCCAACCTACTCACATCAAAACCCATCCCTAGGCCACTTCGCTCTTCCCAATTCCCCCCTGCTTAGTCTACCCAAGACACACACAGCCATTGTCAAGAAATCCTTTTCCTTTATTGCTCCTCATAGATGGAACAGCCTTCCACATAGTTTACTCTCTTGTACGTCTCTTCCCCAGTTTAAGAAATACCTCAAAGAATTATTCTTTCCACTCCCCAGCTGTAGGTGTTACTGATCCTCTCCTAACACTTTCTGACTTTGTTTCCTCACCCCCTTTCTCCCACTCGCATATCTGATTCTGAATGGCCCCTAGGCCATAGTCTTCTTCCTGCTCCCCACTCTGCCATCCCTATTTTCTACTCCAAATTGAATCTGTGTAAATATGTAATATGCTCCTCTGCCATTGAATCTTGTGTAAATACGGAATATCTTTCTGGCTACCCTGGACTACTACACTGTCAAAGAAATGTTATGATAAATAGCATTGTATAGCTGAATCTGTCTTGTTTTACCTCTGTAATAATGCCTCTGTAAAACAATGTATTTTCTATGTCTTAAATTTAATTTTATTGTTTTGTCAAAGTATGGAATGCCTCTATTCCTCAGGTTGCCCCTGAAAAAGGGACAAGTACTGTATGTCTAAATGGGCCCACAACGGTCACCAACACTCAAATAAATAAATAAAGAATATCCCTAACTAAGCCAATCCCAGATGTTGGAATAATGGACCTATTCAGCCAAAAAATAATAATTAATCCTTTTTATTATAAAAGAAAAGAGAACAGGATAACCAGACCTGCTACTATCACCAGTATTTCACCACTAATGTTGCGTCCTCAGGGTGTCAGGTTGTAGGACAGTACAAAAGCATTTGAAAATTAACAGATTATAAATCATGCTCAACAGACTATTATCATGTTATGGTGATCAGTCTCTTTTTTTTTTTTTGTTGACTGGGGAAAAAGGGGTTGTCAAGTCATATCTGCCTAATTTCAGCCTTGTCCCAGGTGAGGATGAGAGAGATGAAGATGCAAACTGACATATTGAATGAGGTTAAGCTGTCGGTGGTATCTTAGTGAATGGCGAAAATGTTACCAGGACTCCAAGGAACTTCCCCTACTCTGGGGAAGGGGGCGCTGTTGGCCCATTCCATGCAATGGAGGAGCCAGAAGCTCCTGTGCTGGAGAAGGAGAAGCAGCAAGCTGGTGAGCTGCACTCCCCCATGGTTACTGCTTTATCTATGACTTCTGAAAGTGCTTTGTGTGCTCCATAATGTAGCACAGATAGTATGGATGTGTCCATGGATATGGACTCTGGGATTGAGAAAGTTCCTCCTGAAATGGAGTGTTCAGAGATGGAAGTTGCCATTGAGGAGCAACTGCTTGAGGATAATTTTTGCAAGAAGCATCAGCAATTGGCCCAGGATATGGTTCTGGAGGAAGATGTTTGCCTGAGGAAAAAGAAAGATCTTGAAAAAAAGGACTTTAAGAAACGTAAAGTTGAAAGAAAAACAGACCTGAAATCAAAATGGAAGCCTGCTCAATCCAGGTCTGCTGGTACATCCAAGGGCCTATCTGCAAGAGAAGGCATTAAGGAAGTCTTTAATGTTTGCACACCCGAGGCATGTCAACGGACTGGACTCCTGAAGCAGTGCTTTTCAATGCCAGTTGGAAGTTGGACACAGCAGGAATATAGGTACCTGATCTGGCAATAGACTTGGGCAGTGATGCTGTCAGACCAAGCACTACACCTGTGGTAGTGGTGGTGGGAGAAGAGACACCTTCATTGGACTTACATACTAATGTGAGGAATCTAGATTTAGTAGTTGCCGTATTGGTCCTTGCAAGAATAGATCCAGAAGCAATTGATATGATATTTGATGGATCAACATAGATGTAATATCAGTTTGCTGAGTCATCTGAAATTTCTTCTAGCTCATGTGTTGTTTAGCTAAATAACTGCCATTAGCTTCTGAAGAAGGACTGGTTGGTCCAAAAGCTAGAGCACTTTGTTCTTGTTGTTACATCTATGTTGGTCCATTAAAAGGTATCAAATCATTTGCTTCTGGATCTAATGTGAGGAATGGCATACGAGAAATGCACAGAGTGAGTTCTTTACATACGAATCCTGTTAATGTGTCAGCTCCTAAGATAGCTGTTTCTCAGGATGATTCTGCCCTACAAGCTCCTTGTTTCATTATAGGCGTTAATTCTTCTCAAACTGTTTGTCTAAAATCTGATCTGGTGACTACCACGGGGCCCGCTCCTCATGTGGAGATCCCAGGACAAATGCCTACTTCTGATTCACCATCTACAACCGATGGTACTCAGGTACAGGTGTCTGCAACACCTGCAGCCCACTACCCTGCTCCATCAGCAGACCCAACATTATGGCTTAATCCTGTTATACTGATACCTGTGGATAAGACTGTCCCTCTTCATGTACCTGCAGCGGAGTCGGAAGGTGACCAACAGGGAGACTCTGAACACTTCCATAGCGTAGCAAGTTCTAGTGAGGGAGAGGAGCAAGGGGCAGGATGGGTTCTTCCTCCTTCAAGACCGACTAGATTTTCGGAACTCTTTGACAGATCCACCCCTAAACCTAGGAGGAATGCAGTCCGATTGCAGTACCAGGTGGGGCCTGTAGACCCCCACCCCAGCAGAGAATATGTGGGATAAAAATTAATTAAAAACTCCCTGCACTTTTTCCCCAGTGATGTTCATGTCTTAATCCACATCTCAGGGAAGGACAACTTCGATATAAGTTTCCACTCCCCCAGGGCCTTGAAAGGTTCTGGTTCAAGTATAACCAAGTCAAGTTTTCACCTCACTGGACCCCTTTTATGGTGATTCCGCTAATTCAACTGTTGATCAAACATATTACTGTGATGTTCCAAAATGAAGTGGTCAGTGTGGGGGAGATTCACCACTGGCTTCAAAAGAAATGTGATGTCTTGAGTGCTCCAGAACCCATTATTGATTTGGAACAATTTTGGACTGGTGGTTGGCATTTTCATGTAAAGTTACATCAGACTGAACAAGGTATTCTGCATATTCCTGACAGTTTTTTATCGGTAAAGATTGTGGAGTGTGCTTCTATGCAAGACAGCCTAAAGCCTGCCACAAATGTGGAGCCCGCATGCATTTGGCTAGTTTGTGTGATAAATTGCATTGCATCCTGTGTGGTGAATACAACCACATTAGCACTACTTGTTGGAATGTGGCCAACTGCAACCTGTGTGAAACAAGGGGGCATATGTTCCTAAAATGCCCCTGGGAGGCACATAACCAGACTGATGGTGTTAATCAGGACTCTCGCATCAAAACTGCTCAATCAAAAGCATCTGGTTCTAGTTCCTCTTCTAGATTTCATCAGGCCTCCACCTCTCCCACTGAGGCCACTGGAACTCCATGGGGTGACACCTTTCCTTCTGCCCATCAGGGGAACCAGTCCTCCAGCCCCGTTTCTAATCCTGAGACTACTCCTTCTACTATGCAGGTGTCTCATGAAATTCCTACAGAGCACTCTATGGTACTAGACAGTCCAGTTGAGGGGCCTGGCCTTTAGTCTACTATGCACCCCCACCTGCTGAATGGTCAAAGCCAGCTGTTCAGAAAAGTGCCAGATTTCACAGGCTGCAAAAGCCCCACCTTTGTCCATGGAAAATAAATTTGAAGCTTTAACACAATCCAAAAACTGGGGGGACTCTGACATTGAGGAACAGGAACTGGATGCTTCCACCCGTTCCCTGCCCCTTCCTGCAGTACAAGATGGCAGGAAGAAAAAAATGAAAAAAAAGCATACGTAGTATGCTGAGAAGCCAGCCTGATATGCTTAATTTTTTTGTTTGTTTTGCCTTTTTTGACTTTTCCATGGATTCTTTGCATATCGCATCTCTAAATGTGTGTAGCATAAAAAATATTTTGAAAAGATCTACTGTATTTGCTGCTTTAGAACAACTGCATTTAGATGTGATTTTTTTTGCAGGAAACTTGGATGGCTGACACCTACAAGTTGAACCACACTAAAAATGCTTGGGTATGGGGACCGTCATATCGGTCCTTTGGCCTAGACAAGGCTGATGGTGTAGGGATTCTTTTTCAGGGCTCTAACTTCAAATTGCACAAATTGGTTGATTTTCCAGGCAGGATGTTAATGTTAGATGGGTGCTGGAAAAACATGCCCTGCAGATTTATTAACGTATACGTTCCACAGGGTAAAATGGACCAGGCTGAATTATTCCAACAATTACGACCTTATTTAGCTACTGCCAGATTAGTTGTGCTGGGGGGGGGGGCGGATTTTAATTGTACTGTTGACACCAGGGATAGCGTCTCAGTGGGGAAAAAGATATACTGTGACTCTAATGCTCTACTCCACTGCATTTCACCAAGCAGGATTACTAGATGTTTATGAAATTAAGGCTTCTACCCCCAAAACTTATTTTAGAGGACCACTGTCCACTAGGATATATATTTTTTTTTTTTTGCATTCTCAGAGTATTATAACATGCCTGGGCATGGTAACATGGGAATTCTTGGATCATCTCTTAGTACAGGTGGAAATCAGCCTCTCCTCATCTCTGTCCCCCAGACTAGTAGATGGAGGGCTAATATTAAACTCCTACAAAAACAGCATATTCAAAAAGGGAAAGTTGATGAACTGCAAGCTAGAGGGTCAGTCTTGACTCTATATGACTCTGTAGGGGAGTGGTGGGAAGACTTGAAAAAGTTGATAAGATGGTGGCTTCAAAAACGGAGTGCCCATAGACAAAATGCTAACTTTTTTAAGTATTTGGCTCTTCAGGACCAACTCCAACATCTGTTCTCTTTGACTTCTCAAACAGGGATAGATTGCTCCACTCAAATTAGTGCTCTTAAACAACAAATGCAATACTATCAGTATGATAGGGCTGCAACATTGACTACTGAACTAAGTTTGGTGCCAATAAAACCCCTAATGGTGACCCCTGTGCGGCATGTAAGACACAACTGGATGCCACTGTGTTGACAGAACTCAAAGATGATACTGGAACTATCCGTTCTGCAATATCAGATTTGGAAAATTTTATTGAAAACCATTTCCTGGCTTATGATAATGCACAGGTGGGAGACATCTTAGAGAGGTCTGCATACTTCTCTGCAATCAGGACTGATTTATCTAAATCTGACTGACAGTTTAATAGTACTTTTCACAACTTGAGGAAATTGAAACAACTATTAAGGGCATGATGGCTTGCCTATTGAATTTCACTCTGTAAGGAATGGACCTTGAGTGTTCTCACTCCTTTTCTAGTGAAATGGATTGAGGATCCCCCTAAGCTTCTCCCATCTATGAAAATTCCACCTTTTATGAAACCTTCAGTTAAAAAACTGTTTACGTGGAAGGTTACGAAATCTCAACTTTTGTCTTCCCACAGTAAACAGTTATATGACCTTATCTTGGACAATATAGGACCCTCTGTTGTAGAACTGAAGGAATGTTCTCCAGAAAAAATATCTGTTGCCCTACGCCAGTTAAATAATCCCAGAATCCCGCTGTGAATGTGGCACAATCTATGGCTTTGCACACATGGGAGGGTCAATGTGTGACGTAATTGGAAACATAAACCTATTGAAGATAGGACATGCTCATATTTGTAATGTTTAGTACCTTAGTAATCTATGTCCTATTTCCTTTTGGATTGCACTTATGCTACTGATTTGTGGGTTTGTCTAGCCCATAGGTGGAGACTTCCCTGGCTCCACAACTTGACATACCAGCAGATTGTTCTGGGAGAATACAATGGACACTTAGCTAACTATGATCAGAACACTTTAGAAGCCTTTTTTACTGTTTCAGAGTTCTACCTCTGGCAGGCTAGAAGTAAATATGTCTTGCAACAGCTGAAAATGCCTTATTTAACAGTAGGTAAACTTTGTGAAACTGCTTGTACAGAAATCTATAACATAGATTTGGGAAGACATCCCTATGAGAAAGTTCAGCATATGTGGAAAGGTTTACAGGTGATGCTGCATATGATATAATAGTTATTGTTTTTTTTTGGGGGGGGGGTTTATGAATGATGTTTGTTCTTCCCGATATTTTAGAAGCAGGTGATTTCTTTGGGAATATGCTATATTTCAGGGGTGTGTTTGTCATATTGATTGTTAGTTTCCTTAGTCTACCTTATTTCTTCTTTTCATATATTTTCTGACTTATCTTTGAGATCACAATTTGAACATCATCTTATGTTCCTCCCGGATATGTGCTAATTACCAGAAGTTGGTAAGAAAGGAAGAAAGAAAGAAAGAAAGAAAGAAAGAAAGAAAGAAAGAAAGAAAGAAAGAAAGAAAGAAAGAAAGGTGGACAGACAGATAGATAGGCAGACAGACAGATAGGTAGCTAAAACTTTATTTTTCAATAGGAATAAAGTTTAGGACTGCAAAGCCCAATTTGGCAAGCTTGTCCTGTTCAAGGTTGTGGTTACAAATGATACAAAAAGGTTTGCATAAGATAATTTCATTAATCATATTACCAAGCATCAAGACAAAAACTAAAAAGTTAAATACCGATAACATGATTTTACAAAGGCCAGCAGGGACAACACACAGATTGTACACGTCATAGCCAACAATGTCTTCTAGAAAAAAGCTGCACTAATCTAAACAAGCATTTGTCAATGCCATATTGTACCTTTCTTTTTCGTTATTTTATGTTGTCATTTGTATACCTTGTCATTAATTTTTCTTTCAATAAAAAAGGCCTACTCTTTTTGAGAAGTGCCGTGGGATCTTTAACATTCACCTGAACAACCACTAGGACAGACAGATGGGACCTCTAATTAACATATGTGAAAGACGGCACCTCAGTTCCTTGTAGGGGCTAGAATCCACAACCTTCTGATCTTTCAGCCTCGTGCTGAGTGTTCAACCTGCTGAGTCAGTGACACTGATACAACATTACAGCACAGAACTCATGTCCCTCAATGCATACCTAGTTTATCATGTCCTAGGTAGAATCCTAGTTCTTCTTCTGTGAATGTAGGTTTGATACTAATAGCATGAAAAGAAAATCAGTGTACAGTAAACTCTCCTTTGTCTCATAAATTCTTTTTCTTACAATTTTCTTTTCAATATAGCTCAGCCAGACAGAACACAACTACATATAGTTCCTCCTAGACTTGATTGGCAGTATGTCTAAAAATACACTTTGGCCCTCATTTTCAAAATGTTAGTGTGGTGCTAACCATATTAGCTAGTGTGAATGGATGGGTTAGGAGCCATATTCAAAGGCAGCCCATGCGCTACACTAACTTGATAGCATGGATGTGTAGAATATACTACTGCACACATGAAAATGATTCTCCTTTGTATTTAGGGTGCAAATGTATATTCAGAGGACTTAAAAGCACTAAACAGCTCCTGCTGTAGTTCTGTTTAATGGAAGGAAGGAAAGAAAGAAAGAAAGAAAGAAAGAAGGTGGACAGACAGACAGATAGATAGATAGATAGACAGACAGACAGATAATAGACAGATAGACAGATAGACAGATAGGTAGATAGGTAGATAAAACTTTATGTTTCAATAGGAATAAAGTTTAGGACTGCAAAGCCCTATTTGGCAAGGTTGTCCTGTTCAAGGTTATGGTTACAAATGGTACAAAAAGGTTTACATAAGATAATTTCATTAATCATATTACCAAGCATCAAGACAAAAACTAAAAAGTTAACTACCAATAACATGATTTTACAAAGGCCAGCAGGGACAACACACAGATTGTACACATCATAGCCAACAATGTCTTCTAGAAAAAAGCTGCACTAATCTAAACAAGCATTTGTCAATGCCAAATGTTGCTTGCTTGTATGTGCTGTTTAGGTATTTGGAAGTGATAGTTCCGTGCCTTCCTCCCAAGTCATCCACTGTGTCTTTCCACTCAGTATTCACAGAAGAGTGGGAGGGGCAAGGGCCACAGCAGTACAGCAGTTGCCAAGGGGGTGAAGAGGTGGACAATAGTCTATTCAAAGGCAAAAGAGTCCTGTAGGAGCTCACTAAATTGAAGGTGGACAAAGTGATGGAACCAGATGGCATACGCCCAAGGATATTAAGAGAACTGCGAAGGGAGATAGCAGTACCTCTGGCAGCCATGTTCACTGAGTCATTCAACATGAGTGAATTGGAGGAGGGCACATGTGGTCCCTCTACACAAATGCAGCAGCAGGGAGGAGGCAGGGAACAATAGGCCATTCAGCCTCCCCTCAGTAGTGAGGAAGATCATGGAGGCATTGCTTAAAGAAAGGATAGTGGGGCATCTAGAAGCCATCGGATACCAGGACCATAGACAACATGGATTCATAGTGGGGACATCAAGTCAGACAAATCTGGTTGATTTCTTTGACTGGGCGACAAAGGAAGTGAATCAGGGTGGGGCAGTGGACAACGCTTACCTTGATTTCAGCAAAGCCTTTGACACCATCCCACATAGGAGGCTGATAAACTAGCTGGGTAGGCTGGGCATGGGGGAAAGGGTGGTAAACTGGGTTAGAAACTGGGTAACAGACAGGAGGCAGAGAGTGGTGGTAAATGGGGTGCAGTCTAGGGAGAGAGGGTGACCAGTGGGGTGCTGCAGGGTCTTCATTAGTAACATTGCAGAACGGCTGAAGGGAATTTTTTCACCAAATTTTCAACATAGCCATTTTAAGACCTCTGCTCATGAACAGTGTCACTGTGATTTTCTTAATCTGTCCCAAACATTGATTGCGCACACTGACTGCGCCATTGTGCGCTACATGCACAGAAACACATTTTGGGCGACATGTGAAAAATGACAGCTGTACTGCTCATAAGGAGGTGTGGTAAAATGGCAACGTTGAAAATCTGGAGTGCTAATATGAAAAATTTGAGAACTTACGAGCATGGGTAGGAACTGCGCAACGCACACTCGCAAAACAGTCATTTTTAGGAATTTTTTCACCAAATTTTCAACATAGCCATTTTAACACCTCTGCTCATGAACAGTGTCACTGTGATTTTCTTAATGTGTCCCATACATTGATTTCGCACACCGACTGTGCCATTGTGCGCTACATGCACAGAAACACATTTTGGGCGAGATGTGAAAAATGACAGCTGTACTGCTCATAAGGAGGTGTGGTAAAATGGCAATGTTGAAAATCTGGAGTGAAAATATTGAAAATTCATGAACTTACAGTGATGACGTAATTCATAGCAGCTAGTATAACAGTCATTTAGGAATTTTTACTAATTTTCAACATAGACTTTTGAGAGCTCCACCTTATGAACACTGGCAGTGTCATTTTGTTAATTGGTCCTGAAAGGTGATTTCACGCAGTGACCGTGAAATCACCCTTTGGGCCCGATTAACGCCATGACAGTGCAAGAATTCATGATGAGGGGTCCTAAAAACCCTATGTTGAAAATTTGGGTCCAAAATTCCCCAAAATGTCTGAGATATGCAACAAAGTTGAAAAAACCCTATTCATTACATTATACAGCTTACCGACATTTCCTCAGTTCGCAGTCGGCTTTGAAGAGTGCAGACGTGTTCCTGGTCCACCGAAGATCATCGCGCCAAGGTCTGGAGGTAAGTATGGGGTGAGGGGGTGTGGGGAGGCAGGGTGCGCAGTGGGTGGGTGCGGGTTGTGGGGGAGTAGGGAGACTACGAGGGACCATTTTTTTGTTTGCAGGTTTTTTTTTTTTAATTAAGAAGACACAGGACGTTTGCCACTCTGGGGTGGGCTCCCAGCGTGGCACCTGGAGAGCTTTTTGGGGGGGGCATGCAGCCATCGAGCTGGCGGGGGACTGGGCACCCCCGTTGGCTATAACAGTTTTTGCCACGTTGGGGTAGGCTCCCAGCGTGGCACCAGAACAGCTTTTGTGGAGGGAGGGCGTGGAGCCAACGGGGGATTGGGCACCCCGCAGCCATACAGTGTGTGTGTGTGTGGGGAGGGAGTGCATCAGCACGCAGTTGCTGGGGCGTGTGTGTGTGTGTGTGTGGGGGAGAGCTCTGCTCACTGAAGCGGAGCTCTCCCTTTCAACTGTACGACCACTGCATTTTCAACTGCTGTCATAGATAGCTGCAGCAGTGATTGGGGAACTGGGGCCACACCTGCAAACACACTGACTGAATTGGAAGACAGGTGCCACACCTTTGAAAACTCGAATAATGGCACTATGTTTCTTGCACATGCGTGCAAGCAACATAAAAATGAATATGCCTTATCAACCAGTTAATCTCCTCGATCAGTTTAACACAGAGGTTGGTGTCAATGTTTACAAATCTCAAAGAAATATGCAGATTTCAATTATTTCTTTCACTGTGGCTCTTTTAAAGCTCATCAGTTTATCTATAATCCTCACATTGGGAGTCAAGTCATTCCAAATTTTGGATAAATAAAAATTTGTTTGCATTTTGGTGCAGGTGTTTGACACAACTGGGACACCTAATCCTCTATTTTTCATAGCTCTAAGGTTATGTTTTGTTTGTAAATGCC
Organism: Neoceratodus forsteri; assembly: GCA_016271365.2. Taxonomy (NCBI): domain Eukaryota; kingdom Metazoa; phylum Chordata; order Ceratodontiformes; family Ceratodontidae; genus Neoceratodus; species Neoceratodus forsteri. The sequence goes on from CM028137.1 coordinate 237,557,166, forward strand.
CAAGAAATTTTATGCCATTGCCTTTATTAACTTTCAACTCTTTGAATGCCATCATACCTCTCAACTGTCACACATTATGTGGTACGTCACTCATTTTACCTCTCAGAAACACTTTATTCATCATGGGGAAGGTGATATTCCACATTTCCCACTGAGACTTTAAAGCAGAAATTCATAGTAATCTATTATGCTCAGTTATCAAAAAACATTATGAACATAAGTGCACTGATAGCTATAATGTTCAAAGCTTGCAGTGCCATGTTAGACAATATGTCACACATTTTGCTCATCTGTCACACATCATGTCACACATTTTGGTGAAGAAAGATTGAGAGGTATGAATGCCATCACTGCAAATGGCCTCCACTTTCTCAATTCCAGGGAATACCACCACAGAAAATCAAACATTTTGCAGTGGTGGCAATCAAAGCAGTAGCGCAGCACAAAGCAGGCAATTCTGTAATATGTTTGGTCAAGCCTGTGCAATAAAGTCTTATTTACGTGTTGGTAGGCAATACTGCCATACTCCAGAAAAGGGAGGAATAGCTGCTAAACTATTCTATTTCTTACTTCTTTGAGTAAGAGATATTCTTTCCTTCGAAAAACTCCCAAGCTAATGTTGGCTTTCTTGCCATCAGTTCTGACTGACTAGTTTAGATCTTATCTTTTTGAAAACACTCTTATCCCTGTGCACAGTGGTACATGAGCACCCACCAACCCCACTACAAACCAAGTGCCCTCTACCACCAATCTCTATCAATAGTCCTCTGTATGCTGAAATTATATAATCTCTGGCTCTAGTGACCCCCACCCCAATTGCGGTATCCAGGCCTGTGTATACTGATAATGTATAATTCCTGGATCTATTGGTCCCCCCCACTCCAATCCCTGTATCCAGTTCTCTGTATACTGATATTTGATTATCTCTGGCTCTAATGGTCCCTCAGTCACTACTCTGATCCCCTACACACACCCAGATGGACAGTCTAACCCAACTCCCTATCTTGCCCATACCAGGCCCCCCCCCACTCCCCATGTGGCCCCCACTCATCTTATGTCCATGGGAATCCAGTGATGGCAACTAGCAGAGCCTCTCCATTCACCACCTTGGTCAGCCACCATCTGATTAACAGGGAGCAAGCGCATGCATACTGTAGAACCCCCTGTTTCTACAGTATGTGAATGCTCACTTCATGTCAGCTAGACAGTGTCTGTCCAAGGGAGTAAGCAGAGGGACTGCTCTGGTCACTGTCACCAGATTCCCATGGACTGTTAGGGTGAGTGGGAGCCACCAAGGGGGTTGGGATGAAGGGTCCAAAGCAGGGGCATGGAGAGGGGGACCAGACTGGCCATCAGAGGGGTAGGGAATTGCATTGGTGATGGCAGGGAGGGTGGACCCCTAGGGCTGGGGGTGATAAAATATCAGTATACTGAGAGTGAACTGGATACAGTGATTTGGGGGGGGGAGACCACTAGAGCCAGGGATAATACAATATCAGTATACAGTATAGAGGACTGCATACAGTTATCAGATGGAGGAGATCCACTAGAGGCAGGAATGATCCATTGCCAGTGTACAGAGGGCAGGATACAGAGATCAGGGGAAGAGGAACCACTAGAACCAGGGATAAGAGTGACATTTGTGGGAAGCAGCAGTACAGTGACTGGTGAGTGGGGGGGCCGGCACAGCTCTGCACAATGCCTAAACTCAGTTGTGATTAGTAACAATGTGCAGCATACTAGTAAGCCCACAATGACTTGCAAATGGCCTCTTAGTGCCTTGCACACCCTATGGGCTTATTAGTACAGTATAACATGACTGAATATGGCTCACAAGGGCAATTGCGTTATCCAGTTTGGGTAGTGGTATCCCTAGTCCCTCCTGTGGGCCATATGCCTGTAGGAGGCTGTCTGAGCACTGGCCATAGTCACTATGTGCTACGCTAGCACAACCCCATATTCAGACTTAGTACACTCTGCCAGAGCATGCTGTCTGACTATTGCCCCTATGCTGGCAGTGCGCCATCTCCTACACACCACTAATGGGTGCATGGTCAAAAGGCTGGCACTGAATATGGGGGCCTTTGTTTCTAGTTTAATTATTTACAATATATATTGTAGCATTCATTGTTGTATTTCACAGTTTTTAATATACAATAAGAAAACACATCAATTCATCCTTTATTCAGTGCTATCTAAGAGCCTTGCTATTACCTCTGTATATTATTTTCAGAAGTTGCTATTGAACTGATTGCAGTTTAATTATTCTACCGTAGAAGAAAAATAAAATGAGTACCTACTTCAGAAAATCTTACTGATGCTATATGATTTCAGACTTATGAGCTCTTTTTTCAAAGATATTAATTCTACAAATCATCTAATGACATACATGCACTGTTCAAACAAATCCAAGGTGCCTTTGAAACCTAAACTTTATAACCCACTTCACTAAAATGATTAATAAAATCTATTCCCGTGTTTTATAATCCTGGCTAAAGTTCACTTTTTAATTTATCTAAAAAGGCTATCATATAGCTTAGTTTCTTTTTGTCGGTCTCCTCTTGACACCATATTTCTGTTATATACATAAAGTAAAAAACTGAAAGTTGTACTGAGAAATAAAAACAGAAGAAATCAGAGACAGAGATGTTATTACCAACTTAACAGCTCATTTGCTGAATTTCGCATAACCATTACAAACATGCACCTGAAGCCATTTAAATGCATTTTATTGTGGTATGTGGTCTCAGAATTTCATAACATTGGCATTTTGCGTATTATTTCTTACATTTGTACCTTTTGATGATGACCCACTCTACCCTCGGCCACTCGATACTCTTGCAAATTCACATCTAAATATGGTGCTGTGGCACTGGCAAACTCATTCATGGATGAGTTTAAACATTTTCATGCACTATGTGTTTAAGTCCATTTTGACAATATTCAGTGAGCTGAATTAAGTGGTAACTCTTATTTAAAAATGAGCACTGTAACCATATAATGTATGGTAGAATGCAGTAATGTGCCAAAAATCATCATTTTACAGCGTCGTTACATTAATGATGTGACGTCACGCTCTTGTTACAGTATCGTCGCTACGTCACATTGGTAGTGTAACAACATGGAACACAAAGCTTTGCTGTTGCTAGGACACTCATGACGCCGACCGAAAACATGTGTAAACACAAAAAATAAACTGAAGGAAGAACTCACCAAAGTAGTGCAAGCAGTAAACATGTCCTGGCTTTGAAAACATGAACGAATGTGTGATCCTTCACTACAAGGTAATAAAATTATCTCAAATATTGTTATCTTTTATGTTTTCTCCGCTGACCATACGTTTGACCACACACTATAAAAGACAACGTTTGGTCAGCGGTGTGTAATAACGCTCAGTTTGCCTTCTCGTGGTTCCCTTGGCGATGCTGTTAAACCTCTTGAGCTTCGGTCTCGAGGTTTAACAGAGTCGCCAAGGGAACCACTCAAAGGCAAACCTAGCGTTGTTACACACCGCTGACCATGCGTTATCCTATATGTTAAATCAAAGCATGAAAAAGAAAGCCCTGACTGTGGGCAAGTACATTAACAGCAAAGCTAATATAAACAAGCATTTGTCAATGCTGAATGTTTGCTTGCTGGCATTAGCATTGGTAGTGTAGGAGTTACAGAGCTGCATACTAGGAATGGCAGTGAAGTATTGAACTGAAGCCAAGCCCGTCACCACCCTGCTGAAAGTGACAGGCATCAGGGTGTGCCTTTGGGTCATCAGACATAACGGCCACACCATTTCACCACACCCTACCCTGCAGACACCGACAAGTATCACGGTGTGCCTTGGGGTCTTTGGCCCTTATGCACATCCCATTCCAACAGGAAATATGGTGAGATGGGTGCGGTATAGGAGAATGGGGTGAACTTTGGGGTCGAAGAGTCCAAGGCACACCTCGATGCCTCTCACTGGCTGCAGGGTGTGGGTGGGGTGGAATGGTGTGAGCACTGCAGGCAACAATCCCAAGTCACAGCCCTGATACCTATCATTCTGTACAGGGTGGGGTGTTATGGTCGGAAACCCTAATGCCTCAGGCATTCGTTGGTATTTTCATTCCAAATTTTCAACATGTTTTTTTTGTGAACCCCACCTCATGAATAGTAGCAATATCAGTTTGTTAGCTGAAAGCTGCTTTTGCACAGCGACTACAGCATTTGGCACCACAGGTGCAAAAACACATTCCGAACAGGATGTGAAAAATGTCAGCTGTACTGTTCATGGGGAGGTGTAAAAAATGGCAATGTTGAAAATCTGCTGTGAAAGTACTAAAAAAAATGGTGAAGTCATGAGCGTGCGTAGAAACTGTGCAACGCACACCCGTAATGTAACTAGTTTGGGGATTTTTTACAGCAGATTGTTAACACAGGCATTTTGGGACCTCCGATCATGAACAGTGTCACTGTGATTTTCTTTATCTGTCCCGAACAATGATTTCCCACAGTGACCACGCATTTCTATGCTTAAAGTGTGAAAACACATTTTGGCCATGTTGTGAAAAATGACAGCTGTACTGTTCATATGGAAGTGTAGAAAAATGCCACTGGTGAAAATCTGGACTGAAAATATTACAAATTCATGAACTTACGAGGGTGCGTGGAAACTGCACAATGCTCATTTGTAACACAGTCATTTTTGGGAATTTTTTCACCAAATTTTCAACATAGCCATTTTAACACCTCTGCTCATGACCAGTGTCACTGTGATTTTCTTAATCTGTCCCAAACATTGATTGCGCACACCGACTGCGCCATTGTGCGCTACATGCACGGAAACACATTTTGGGTGATATGTGAAAAATGACAGCTGTACTGCTCATAAGGAGGTGTGGTAAAATGGCAATGTAGAAAATCTGAAGTGCAAATACTAAAGTTGTGAACTTACGAGCTTGCGTAGGAAGTGCGCAACGCACGCTCGTAAAACAGTCATTTTTAGGAATTTTTTCACCAAATTTTCAACATAGCCATTTTAAGACCTCTGCTCATGAACACTGTCACTGTGATTTTCTTACTGTATCCCATACATTGATTTTGCACACCAACTGCGCCATTGTGCGCTACATGCACGGAAACACATTTTGGGCAATATATGAAAAATGACAGCTATACTGCTCATAAGGAGATGTGTTAAAATGGTAATGTTGAAAATCTGGAGTGCGAATATTAAAAATTCACGAACTTACGAGTGTGCGTAGGAACTGTGCAACACACGCTAATAAAACAGTCATTTTTAGGAATTTTTTCACCAAATTTTCAACATAGGCTTTTTGAGAGTCCACCTCATGAACACTGGCACTCTCATTCTGTTACTCAGTACTGAAAGGTGATTCTGTGCAGTGAGCGCGAAATCACCTTTCCGGCCCGATTAACGCCATGACGGTGATAGAATTCATGAGGAGGGGTCCCAAAATCCCCATGTTGAAAATATGGTGCAAAAATTCCAAAAAATGCCTGAGATATGCATCAAAGTTGAAAAAGCCCTATCTATTAGATTGTACAGCTTACCGGCATTTCCTCAGTTCGTGGTCGGCTTTGAAGAGTGCAGACGTGTTCCTGGTCCACCGAAGATTATCACGCCAGAGTCCAGAGGTAAGTATGGGGTGAGGGGTGTGGTGAGGCAGGGTGCACACTGCGCAGTGGGTGGGCACGGTGGGGAGGGGCCGAGACCACGAGGGACCATTTTTCTTTCAGGGACTTTTTTTTTAAAGGAGGATGGCGGGATGTTTGCCACACTGGGGTGGGCTCCCAGCATGGCATTAGGGAAGGCTAGTTGGGGGGCTGGAGCCGACGGGGATTGGGCACCCTCATTGGCCATAACAGCTTCCTGTGCCATCACAGTGGGCCCCCAGCGTGGCACCTGGAAACATTTTTGGGGGCCTGGAGACATGGAGCCATGGGGGATTTGGCACCCCCATTGGCCATTACATTGTTTGCCACACTGGGGTGGGCTCCCAGCATGGCACTGGGAAGCTTGTTTTCTTTTGTGGGGGCCTGGAGCTGATGGGGATTGGGCACCCCGTCGGCCATACAGTTTGTACATCGGGGGGAGCATGCACGAGCATGCAAAATGCAGTGCTTGTGTGCCTGCGTGCATGGGGGGGAGCTCTGCTCACTGAAGCGGAGCTCTCCCTTTCAACTGTATGCCACTGCATCCGGAATCTCGGATGATGGCACTATGTTTCTTGCACATGCGTGCAAGCAAACATAAAAAAATACATAAAATGTAAATATTATGACATGCTGGGTCCACTTGTGTGAGAGCAATGAACACGCTGACAGTGCTGTCCTAAATTCAGGATGCTGAGCCAGGGCATGTGTGCATGTCCAAAGAGTGTGTGCATGTGGCAATGTCAAAAGCATAATGTCACTGCACTCCAGCCATACATGGTGGACACAGAATCAGCTCACAAAAGAGGGCAGAACAGAAGTACACTGGCATTAAAGACAGAAAACTGCTGCCTCGGAATCAGTACCTAGGCACAAGAAAATACTAATGAAAAAACACAAAACTATATTAATGTGGAGACTGCATTGTGTGCATATGTAACCCCTTTGTTACCCGGGGTTACTAGAATCCCAGTAAGACCTAGTGGTAGGCAGGGAAGGCAGCTTGTGAAACTCCAGTTAAATGGGTTTCACACTGTCTCACTCTGTCCTCAGTCACAGCTGAGACTTGAGAGATGACATCATAATAGAACTGTCACAGCTGCATGAGCCACATTTGGAATCTTCAGCTCAGAGTAAGTTTAGAACCTTGGGAATTCAAAGTCAGTCTTCAGGTTTGTCCTTAGCAAATAAGAAGGACACCAGTAGTTGTTCGTTTACCCCCTCTGGGAGGGGTGGAGGAAAGTTCTTGTGGGTTCCAGGGCAATCCCTTTCCCACCCTGGGAAGAAAGCTGCCTGTTTTAATTTAAGTTCAGTCTGTTCATGTATAACAGCAAAGGTTACAGTTTTTCGCCTGTGGGGCACCTGCAACGAATGGGTGAGTGTTTGGCCCCATTGGAAGGGGAAAACAATTTATTTTCTTCAGTTGGATTTCAAGTATTGGGGACTGCTATTTTGGGAGGACTATGTCAACTAGGACAAACAAATAGAGCAGTCATCTGTTTAAAGTGTTAATGGATTTAAAGTTCGCTGTAGAGGGGGTGCTTCAGGTCATCCACCGTCAATCTACATTTTAAAGTCTAAAGTTCTGTGTGTCCAGAGAAATGGCCGGGTATGGGCTATGGGTGCTGGAGGTGGGAAAACCCCCCCATCTTTAGTAACCAGGTCCACCTCTACGGATTTCTTCTGTGTTTTTGCTACTTGCCTCATGCGCTTGGCCAGTGATGGGGTAGGTACCCAGACGTGGGTCGCAACTTGAAAATCTCTCTAGGAGTCACAGACTATAAGTGGTGTGGGGAGCCACAGGATGGGAAAATTACTCCTTGTTGGATGGGAGTCTCCTTGTTGGATGGGAGTTTCGAATTGGAAGTACGAAAACAAAATCTCTCTAGGAGTCGCAGATTTCAAGTGGTGTGGGGAGCCACAGTTTGGGAGCCTCCTTGTTTGATGGGATGTCTTTCCAAGTAGAGTTTGGATCCATTCGCCAAGTGGACCGTCAGTCGAGTGGCCGGCAGGGGAGCCGGGCCAGTCGGGCTGTGTATCCAATGCGCATGCAAAGTCCGGGCTGAGTGCCTGGTGGGTCCAAAGCCAGACAACTGTTGTATTGTGTTCATTCCTCAAATGGACCACTGTGTTTAACCTCTAATCTGTATTACAGTTACGTAGCCCTGTGGGGGACCATGCAGTGCTTTGTTTATGTTCAGTGAGTTAATAAATAAAGCCACACTGAAAAATCCCAATTCTGGTTCTGGACATTACAGTTATTGCTTCCTGTAGTTGGATTTACTTGGGTGCCCCTGTGCAGAGTAGCCAAACCTAGGTCTCTTGTGCCAGGTAACCTCATCCTTCCCCGAACCTGTAGATATCATATGTATATCCATGTTACAAAAATGGACATATGCCTTACAAAAATGGAGGCACCACTTTGGATTTGTTTGGGAAGGAAGGTGCTTGGGCAAGTAGACCAGCGTTTTGGCTATCTGGCAGTCGGTAGCCCAAAAAGTTGAAGCAATTTCCCTAGTGTGTGCTGTGTGCTGTGAATCTTGTGCAGCTGTTTAAAAAATGCCGACTGTTTACCAAGGAGCTGTAAAGCCAAAGTGTGTGTCCTTGTCCTGCATCAACATAGTTTACAGTGTTTGTCAGTTTTAAAATAAAGTTCTGTGAAGGATAGTGTGGAAAACTAGGGGTAGCAACAGAGAAATTATGCCCTGGACGTTGGAAGTGCTTTCTGTGCAATGCTAGAGACTGCAGAGTTAATGGCAATGTTACATGGTTGAAATGGGCTCCCGCCGTGGAGTCAGTTGAAAACAAAAAGTGCATCTTTTCAGTTTAAATTTGCCTGCTTGACGATCGCCATGAGGAGAGGAGCCCTCGTGAGGAAGAAGAGGCTGATTTGCATGGCGTTGTGTGGTTGGTCAGTTTGCCATTAGTCCTGCCCCCTCAGCCAGCTCTTACGTGTCAGCTTCAGCATTCGAGAGGGAGACAGAGAGTAGTGCGTGTACTGGCAGTGGAGGAGCGTTCGCGAAGTGTTCAAAGCACTGTAAACAGTAGAGAAGTGACTTTCCAGTTAAAAATCGGGCTCAATCCGCTTATCGATCGTGGGATCAGTGAATTGTGTGGTTAATCCTACGATCGCGGAGACTGCCCGCCCGTTTGCAATCTGAGGCCTTCAAAACCTGGCTGCAGGCCGTTTTTACCCCATCGCAGCAATCTGCTTCAATAACAGTGAGTAAACGATTTAAAACTGCTCAAATCAGTGATTTTCAGTAATGCCATATAAAATGTGTGTGCAGCTGTATAGTCGCTTTGCAAGTAGCGATTGTGTGATGTCCTGCTGGCAAGTGCAAGTCTGTAAAGCCATTAAATGTGTGCATAGCAATGAAAGTAGCCTCAGTTTAAAGTTTGCAGCCAGAGAGAGACTGTGGGTTGTAAAATATGTGCAACACTAGTAAAAGCAGGCAATCCTGTGCTGAAACCTGAAGTTTTAAAGGGACTGTAATTAAAGGAATGTTGCCAGCAAGTGAAAAGTCCAAGGAAAATCCTGTAAATGTGTGAACAGCCAGAACAGAGCAAGTTGTGCAGTTTGAAATAAAAGTTATTAGTAGCTGATGTAAATCGGGTGCGCAGTGGCTTGACCCAGAGTCTGAATGTTGATGCACAGGAGTGCTGCCCCGCCATTACAGGGTGGGGTAGTAAAGTAAACACAGCAGCAGAGGAGCCATTTTAAAGCTACAGAGTGTGTTCATTAAAGTGGACTTTCAGTTACAGTGAACTTTTGTTTATTTTTCTGCAGTTATGGCCTCAGGACCAGTTCGCTACTCCGGATCATGCCCGATTGCAGTAACAGCAGCAGTAAATAGACTGAGAGATATTGAAAATTGGTGCTATAGAGGCAACTCCCTCCTGATGTGGCAATTCCTAATTATCCAGTGCATGTATGCCAGATGTGCTTGAGTGCTGGAAGGATGTCTTCATGATTCCTCACTGTGCTGGATGTCTACAAAATATGGCTTGTATAAAGTACCTCAAATCTGTCTTGTTCCCACATGGACACAACTTCAAGAATCTGCAGTTGGCAGCACACAGCATCAGGCGGAGCCTGTGGAGGAAGGTCCCCGGGAGTGTGGCACAGTTAGAGAGTGCAGAATTGAGACTGAATCTGAAATTGAAGCATTGGATGCTGGATGTCAGAAAGCAAGTTCAGATAAAGCATCAATAGTCGCCTGGGTGGGGGGGCCTAGCCCAAGTCTCGAAGGTGAAGATGAGATGCGGGAGGCCTTTGAATGGGAGGTGTCGACCTCCGCTCTCAGTGATGCAAGAAGGTGGTGATGCCACTGCCCTGGCTTCACCAGAAGAAGAAGAAGAAGTCAGGGATCCGTTTTTAATTTCATTAAGGATGTGAAGCTGGCAGAACCAGGACTGGCCACCCCCAAGCCAGGCCAGCGGTCTCAGATTGACCAAAGCAAGTAAAGAGGAGAGACTGGTTCGTAGAAAGGCCAATGAAATCTTTGGTATGACCTTTCCTACCTTTCCTCGGAGAGTCTGGGAGGAAATTGAGAACTGCAGGAAATCCTGGATCTGGGATGAAGCAATGAAACATGTGCATCCTGGGGCTAACCAGCATGTAAAGAATAGACTGTTCCACGAAAAGTATACACAGTGGAAGAGAGGCAGGACACTGATTATGGACAGAGTGAGAATAGTGGACGGAGAGGGACGCAGCCTCCCACTGTGTGAATTATGTGCGTCCAGATGGAGTAATAATTCAAGCCCCTGACCCCCTCTACTATTGGCCCCAATGCAAGGACCTCCCAGTAATTAAGCCTGTGCCTACAAAATGGAGAGCCAGCAGTGGTAGTCAATACTGCCACATCTACACTGTGAAGTAACCTATTGAACTGCCAATATGAATAAACAAGAAATCAGGTGCCCCATATTCTTCAGTCCACAGTGTACTGCCTTATTCAGCAACCATCTACTGGTACCACCAGATGACTTCAGATCCAGAGAGGACACCAGCCCAGCTGTTTGCCTGTTCATCGCCTGGTAATCGGATGACGCTGGACCAGCTGTTTCTCTTTTTGTTCCTGTTCTAAGGTTCTTTCTCCAGTTATGACATCAGCCCAGCTGTTTCCAGATGTGCACTCCTGTGGGTTCCCGGAAGATGTCCGCCCAGCTGTATCAGAAGAAATGCTGCCAGGGAGAGTCTTCGGCAGGTACCAGGTTTGTGACGTTCGAATACTTCAAGAGGTTGGTGAGTCAGAAAAATTCTTTTTATTCTATCTTTATGACATTGCAATACACACCTTACACTACAGACTTCAAATAGTGTATGAACTGTCCGAAAAGACTCTCCCCTTCGGGATTATTGCCTTAAAGAACTGTGCTTCACGGGGCTCCGGCCCAGGAGAGACTCCTTAATGGACTGGCCTTCAGGCCTTGTAGTCACTAGTGGGACATTTAGGGCATTCCATCCCCCTAAAGGTGTATTGTTGCCAATGTCATTGTACTTTAATGTAAATACTGTTTTCTACCTTTTTCTAGAAAAAAAATATATATTTTTCTCTTTTTGGGATTGTTCAGTGCTTTTTCTGTGTGGTAAGGGTTTTTGTGGTCATTGTTGTTGTTTAGACAGACTGCACATGCAGATTAGGATGTGTTTTTTTTTGTTTTTGTCTTTTCTTACAGGTGTTCCTGGAAGACAGAAGAGAAGACAAGAAGAGGAGGAGGGGCTCATCGGAGTCCCTCGTCAGTGCTTATGGTGTAGAATTTAAATGTACTGTGTTATTATTGCTAATGGCTGTAGTTGCAGGCTGCCCAAGGTCGGGGAGATCCCCGGGTTTTTGTTTTTGTTTGGAATATTATGTTAGAGGCAGATAGGTTTTCCCTAGAGGGTTGGGGGGGATAGACAGGCTGTGATCCTGAGTGGCCATAGGGATTGCAGCGCTGATCTATCAGGGCTATGCTCTGGACTGTTCTACCAGAGCCACTAGGTTTCATAGTACGTGGATAGAGTAGAGGCTGATATGTCAGCTATAGGCCTCTAGGCCCTTAGTGTTGCCTACCTGTGCTTGCACATGGTAGGAGGGGGCCTGATCATCCCCCTCCGCAGGTAGCACATAGGGTGGGATGGCCTAAGGGTGGGTGCATAATGACTGGGGACAGTCATTTTCCTGGTCAAGGGCGAGTGTAACCCCTTTGTTACCCGGGGTTACTAGAATCCCAGTAAGACCTAGTGGTAGGCAGGGAAGGCAGCTTGTGAAACTCCAGTTAAATGGGTTTCACACTGTCTCACTCTGTCCTCAGTCACAGCTGAGACTTGAGAGATGACATCATAATAGAACTGTCGCAGCTGCATGAGCCACATTTGGAATCTTCAGCTCAGAGTAAGTTTAGAACCTTGGGAATTCAAAGTCAGTCTTCAGTTTGTCCTTAAGCAAATAAGAAGGACACCAGTAGTTGTCTGTTTACCCCCCTCCCTCTGGGTGGGGTGAGGAAAAGTTCTTTGTGGGTTCCAGGGGCAATCCCCTTTTCCCACCCTGGGAAGAAAGCTGCCTGTTTTAATTTAAGTTCAGTCTGTTCATGTATAGCAGCAAAGGTTACAGTTTTTCGCCTGTGGGGCACCTGCAATGAATGGGTGAGTGTTTGGCCCCACTGGAAGGGGCAAACAATTTATTTTCTTCAGTTGGATTTCAAGTATTGGGGACTGCTATTTTGGGAGGACTATGTCAACTAGGACAAACAAATAGAGCAGTCATCTGTTTAAAGTGTTAATGGATTTAAAGTTCACTGTAGAGGGGGTGCTTCAGGTCATCCACCGTCAATCTACATTTTAAAGTCTACAGTTCTGTGTGTCCAGAGAAATGGTCGGGTATGGGCTGTGGGAGCTGGAGGTGGGAAAACCCCCCATCTTTAGTAACCAGGTCCACCTCTATGGATTTCTTCTGTGTTTTTGCTACTTGCCTCATGCGCTTGGCCAGTGATGGGGTGGGTACCCAGACGTGGGTCGCAACTTGAAAATCTCTCTAGGAGTCACAGACTCTATGTGGTCTGGGGAGCCACAGGATGGGAAAATTACTCCTTGTTGGATGGGAGTCTCCTTGTTGGATGGGAGTTTGAATTGGAAGTACGAAACAAAATCTCTAGAGTCGCAGATTTCAAGTGGTGGGGAGCCAGTTTGGGGAGCCTCCTTGTTTGATGGGATGTCTTTCCAAGTAGAGTTTGGGTCCATTCACCAAGTGGACTGGTTGAAGTCAAGTGGCCGCAGGGAGCCGCCAGTCGGGCTGTGTATCCAATGCACACGCAGTCCGGGCTGAGTGCCTGGTGGGTCCAAAGCCAGACAACTGTTGTATTGTGTTCATTCCTCAAATGGACCGCTGTGTTTAACCTCTAATCTGTATTACAGTTACTTAGGCCCTGTGGGGACCATGCAGTGTTTTGTTTATGTTCAGTGAGTTAATAATAAAGCCACACTGAAAAATCCCAATTCTGGTTCTGGACATTACAGTTATTGCTTCCTGTAGTTGGATTTACTTGGGTGCCCCTGTGCAGAGTAGCCAAACCTAGGTCTCTTGTGCCAGGTAACCTCATCCTTCCCCGAACCTGTAGATACCATATGTATATCCATGTTACAAAAATGGACATATGCCTTACACATATATCTGTTCATTCGTGGTAAAAATGGTTAATAATAAAATTATAGCAATAAAGACTTTTTATCAATTCTTAAGTGACTCCACAGATTTAACAATAAACTTATAGAAGCAAAGTTTATCCTTTTCTTTCAATTATTCTAATGCAGAATGTTCTGAGATACTTCCCTTACAAATACATTTTTCTCTCTTGTCCCAGTATAATTTGTTTCCACTGGTAGTGTTCCTAGCAAAATACCACAAATCACCTAAAAGTATATATAATGCTACTTTTAATTCTGAAAAAATTCGGTCACAGTAAACAAAAGCAAGCCTGCCAGAGTGGGTGAGTTATTTCTTCATTTGGATTGACTTTATTAATTACCAAAAAACACGACAAATTATTTTCATGCTGAGTAAAAACTCAACAACTGTTTATCAGATTTAAAAATGTCCACCTTTGAAGGAGCAGAGCTATGGCAGGTCCCTAGCTATACGTGCCTTGTCATGTGGCTGGATGCATCTCTTTAATGGGTAGATCACAACCAGAAATTACTTGGTCAGCTACAGTAGTGTCAAGATTGGGATACGTAGAAACATAGATGATGATGGCAGAAAAAGACTGATGGTCCATCCAATCTGTCCATATTACTCTATCATACCCCACTATCTATTGTCTCTGAGGGGCCTTTGCTTACACTGTTCCCCCCCTTTTGTTATCCGTGTTTCTGCTCCCCACTTCCCACTGAGAAGCTAATACCCCTTGACTCTATCCCAGACATGTCTGAAGCTGTTTATGGTTTTGGCACCAATGCCAGCAGACCATTCCATGGCTCAACCACTTTTTCTGTAAAATAATACTTCCACACATTCCTTTTAAACCTTCCCACATTAACCTCCTCTCATGATCCCTGGTCCTATCTTCTCTGTTTCTAGTACATAGCTTCTCACAGCCCGCCTTTTTTATTCCTTTCTGGAACTTGGAGGTCTCTATCATATCCACCCTCTCCCTTCTGGTTTAAGTGAATACGTGTTCAGTGCCTTTAGTTGATCCTCATAGGATCTGCTGTCTTGGCCCTGTATCATCTTTGACATAATATACTGTACCTTCTCTAGCCTGTCCCTATCTTTTTTTAGATGGGAATTGCAGAACAGGATACTGTACTCCATCTGTGGCCTCACCAGTGACTTATACTAGATACTGGAGCTGGGTGACAAAGGAATTAGATCAGGGTGGAGCAGTGAACATGGCCTACCTATATTTCAGCTAGGCTTTTGATACCATTCCACATGGGAGATTAGCAAGTAAGCTGGGTAGCTTATAAGTGGCTCCAAAGGTAGTCAGCTAGGTAGGAAATTGGGACTTTGACCCAGGCCATCTGGAATACTGTTCCAATTGCGCTAACCAGCTGCACCACTGGGGCAACTGGAACATGGGCTGTCCCCGAGCACATTACTCTTTCTCAAATGCACAACTCAATGGCAACACAAATATTTACTTGTAACAATCACACAGGAGTGTGGTGTGCATATTTATGGAACACATACAAACAGAAGTAAAAAAGAAGTAAGTGCCTCAGTTGGGACTTGAACTCAGGTCACCCGGAATACTGTTCCAATTGTGCTAACCAGCTGTACCACTGAGGCAACTGGAATCTGGGCTGTCCCCGAGCACATTACTCTTTCTCAAATGCACAACCGAATGGCAACACACATATTTGCTTGTAACAGTCACACAGGAGTGGGGTGTGCATATTTATGGAACACATACAAACAGAGGTGAGAAAGAAGTAAGTGCCTCAGCTAGAACTTGAACACAGGCCACCCAGAATACCATTCTGATTGCGTTAACCAGCTGCGCCACTAAGCCAACTGGAACCTGGGCTGTCCCCGAGCACATTACTCTTTCTCAAATGTACAACCCAGTGACAACACAAATATTTACTTGTAGCAATCACACAGGAGTGTAGTAACATAGAAACATAGGCATTGATGGCAGATAAGGACTGATTGGCCCACATAGTCTGTCCATTTCCCTACCTATTTGATAAGCTGCATATCCTAGTTAACCAACAGCCTACTTCTTCCTACCCCTCTCTAGAATTGCCTTATGTCTGTCCTGTGCATTTTTGAATTCCTCCACTGTTTTTGACCCCATGATACCCTCTGGAAGGCTGTGCCGTGTGTTCACCACCCTCTCTGTGAAAAAATACTTCCTCACATCCCCCCTTAGCCGTCCCCCTTCTATCTTCACACTGTGCTCCCTTGTTCTTGCACATCTCTTTTTCTGAATGATGCTACCCTCTTGGACTTTGTTGATTCCCTTGAGGTACTTGAAAGTTTCTATCTTGTCCCCCCTCTCCCTCCTTTCCTCGAGGGTATACATATTAAGCTCCTTCAGTCTCTCTTCATGTGGCTTCTGGTGCAGACCCTGCACCATTTTAGTTGCCCTCCTCTGGACTGCCTCCATCCTGTCTATGTCTTTGTGGAGATGGGGTATTCAGAACTGCACACAATACTCCAAATGGGGTTTCACCAACTGTCTGTACAGAGGGATAACAACTTCTTGTTTTCTACTTGTGATGCCTCTCCCTGTGCATCCTAGTATCACCCAGCCCTCCTTACTGCCTTCAAACATTGCTTGCTTACCTTTAGGTCATCTGATATAACTTCCCCAGGTCCCTTTCCATTTTTGTAGTTGTCAGTATCTCATCCCCCATTGTGTAGTCTTCCCCTGGGTTTTTGTTTCCCAGGTGCATTACTTTGTACTCCTTTGCATTAAATCTAAGCTGCCATAATCTTGTCCATTCCTCCAACCTTGCCAAGTCCCTTCTCGTCCTTTCCATCCCCCCTTGCATATCAACCCTGTTGCAGATCTTTGTGTCATCTGCAAAGAGGCATACTTTTCCTTCCAGTCCCTCTGCATTGTCCCCTATAAAGACATTAAAGAGGACCAGTTCCAGTACTGAACCCTGCGGTACTCCACTAGTAACCCCCCTTTCTTTGGAGTGGAGTCCATTTACTATTACCCTCTGTGTCCTGTTGTCCAGCCAATATTTGACTCAGGTTACCACCCTGGGACCCACTCCCAGGCTGTCTAACTTGTTTACTAATCTTTTGTGTGGGACTGTGTCAAATGCCTTGCTAAAGTCTAGGTAGGCCACATCCACAACCCCTCCCTGATCTACAACTTTGGTCACCCAGTCAAAAAAATCTATTAGATTTGTCTGACATGACCTTCCCACTGTGAATCCATGCTGCCTTGGGTCCTGTGCCCCGCTGGCCTCTAGGTACTCAATAATTCTTTCTTGCAGAAGTGATTCCATCATCTTCCCTATCACTGAGGTCAAACTAACAGGTCTGTAGTTTCCTGCCTCTGCCTTGCTCCCACTTTTGTGAAGGAGAATCACATCCACCCTCCTCCAGTCCTCAGGTACTACACCATCCTCCCACGATTTGTTAAAAAGGGTAGTCAGTGGTGTCACTAGTTTTCCCCTTAGTTCTTTTAGAATTCTAGGGTGAATCCCATCAGGCTCCATTGCTTTGTCCACCTTCAGTTTTAGGAGTTCTTTCAGGACCCTTTTTTCTGTGAATGGACTGGTATGACCCCCCCCATGGCGTGCATATTTATGGACCACATACAAGCAGAGGTGAGAAAGAAGTAAGTGCCTCAACTGGGACTAGAACCCAGGCCACCAGGAATACCATTCCGATTGTGCTAACCAGCTGTGCCACTGAGAAAACTGGAACCTGGGCTGCCTCGGGCACATTACTCTTTCACAAATGTACAACACAATGGCAACACAAATATTTACTTACAACAATCCCGCATGAGTGTGGTGTGCATATTTATGGAACACATACAAACAGAGTTGAGGAAAAAGTAAGTGCCTCAGCTGGGACTTGAACCCAGGCTGCCCAGAATACCGTTCCAATTGCGCTAACCAGCTGCACCACTGAGGCAACTGGAACCTGGGCTGTCCCTGAGCACATTATTCTTTCTCAAATGCACAACCCAATGGCAACACAAATATTTACTTGTAACAATCACACAGGAGTGTGGCGTGCATATATTATGGAACACATACAAACAGAGGTGAGAAAGAAGTAAGTGCCTCAGCTGTTTGTATGTGTTTCATAAATATGCACACCACACTCCTGTGTGATTGTTACAAGTAAGCATTTGTGTTGCCGTTGGGTTGTGCATTTGAGAAAGAGTAATGTGCTCGGGGACAGCCCAGGTTCCAGTTGTCTCAGTGGCACGGCTGGTTAGCGCAATCGGAATGGTATTCTGGGTGGCCTGGGTTCAAGTCCCAGCTGAAGCACTTACTTCTTTCATACCTCTGTTTGTATGTGTAAGAAATGGGTTGGAGGATAGTCCTCAGGGGGTGGTGGTAAATGGAGTTCACTCTGAGGTAGGGAAAGTGATTAGCGGGGTGTCTCAGGCATCTGTGCTGGGACTAGTCCTCTTTAATGTCTTTATAAGTGACTTTGCAGAGGAGCTTGAATGGAGGGCCTACCTCTTTGCGGATGACACCAAAGTCTACAACTGGGCAGGCACTCCAGGGATGGTGGAAAGAATGAGCAGAGACCTGTGAAAACTCGAGAAGTGGTCAAAGGTATGGCAGCTGGGTTTCAATGTGAAAAAGTGCCAAATAATGCACTTAGGGCACAGAAACCTGGGGGTAGAGTACAAAAGGGATCCAGTGGTATTGTTGACTACCAAGCAGGAAAGAGACCTAGGAGTAATCAAATCAGATGACCTAAAGGTGGCCAAGCAGTGCGACAAGGCAGGTGGGAGGGCCAGTGGGATACTGGAGTGCATAGGGGAGGGGCATCACTAGCAGAAGGAGGGAGGTGGTGCTGCCCCTGTATAGATCTCTGGTAAGACCCCACCTTGAGTACTGTGTCCAGTTCTGGAGGTCACATCTCCAGGAGGACATAGAGTGGAGGCTGTCCAGAGGAGGCAACTAAAATGGTGTAAGGTCTGTACCAAAAACCCTACCACAACAGACTAAAGGACCTCAATATGTACACCCTTTAAGAAAGGAGGAAGAGGAGTGATATGATAGAGACCTTTAAATACCTGTTGAGCGTAAATAAGGTACAGGAGGGGAGTATTTTTTCAGAGAAAAGAAGCTCAAGAACAAGGGGACATGCTATGAAGTTGGAGAGGGGCAGATTGAGGAGAGATGTGAGGAAGTACTTCTTCAAGAAAGAGTGGTGGATTCCTGGAACAGCCTTCCAGTGGAGGTGGTAGGGGTGAATATAGTGGTGACTTTCAAGAATGCATGGAATAAGCATACAGGCATCTTAATGGAGGTAGGGGGAGGGAGAAAGTGCTGAAGATTGACTAGGATCAGCGGTGATACTGTACATAGGGAAAAATGAGCAGACTGGGTGGGTCAAGTGGTCCTTATCTATCATCAAGTTCTATGTTTTTATGCAGCGGTAACAGTACCTCTTGCCTTCTACTCTCAAACCCTCTCCTGATGCACCCTTGCATCCTGTTAGCCTTTCTGAAGGCCTTGTTACATTGGCTGGATTGTTTAAAGGAAACCCACACCATCATATCTTGTAAATTTTATTTGTTTCCACGTTAACGGACAACTCTTTTTGTGTAGCTGTTAGGGATATATGTGATTGCTTTAGTTTATTTTCACTGTTCATACCAGTTCCTGTAACTATCCTGGGGGTTTCCATTTGCTGGTTGTTGAAATCTCATTGTTCCTGAGAGCTACATTAGTATATCAGAACATGATGTGTCAGCACCCTTTAGACTCCACAGCATGTCTGTCTGCTTAATCAGAATTAAACAAAGCAAGTTGCAGCAAGGAGTGAACTACCACATTTACCTTCAGTTACTTTTGCAAACTGTCTGAATTGAAATGCGGGGGGGGGGGCCCTTTAAATTGTATTCATTTTGTGTGTTTCCAGAGAGTTTTTTTCAAATATTTGTACTAACAGGACAGAGATACTGTACATGGTATAAATGGGTGCTGTGACATCATGTTTTCATATGCTAATGAAGCTCTCACGGACAATGAGATTTCAACAACCACAAAATGGAGACCCCCAAGATATCTATTTATTTTAAAGTTTGATCACCGGGAAAGGCACACTGAGCTGAGACCCGTTTTCAGGTGCGAGCCAAGGGGACGGGGAGAGGGATAAGGCATACAGTCAAGTACAAACCAGAGAAGCATGTAACGTCAAATAAAAGTGCTGTATACAGACTGGCAGCAATTCAAAAGAACAGAGCATGAGGAATATAAACTGAGAGGCATACAGCAAAATGTGAGGGGACAAAACCGGATTGTATAGGCTGTGGCAAGAAAGAGGAAAGGAAATTGGGAGGGAGGAAGAGGAGAGAGCCTGAGTAGCAGTTTTTGATGGGTGGTGGGGAACAAGGATGGGGGGACGGGCTAGGGTTGGATGAGGTAATATTCACACATAAGGGGGACAAAGCAGGGGTTAGCAGGCTCCAGTTGTAGGAGCTTACGTACAGAGGGGTGGGGAAGCTGCAACAAGAAGGGAAGATGAGGAGTCGGGGGGTGACAGGAACAGGAAGGAGGAGCAGAGAGCCTGGGTAGATGTTTTAGAGAGGGGAGAGAGGGGGAAAAGTGATAGTTACAGGGGACTAATATGAACAATGAAAACAAACTAAAGCAAACAAATATATCCCCAACAGTACAGAAAAAGCATTGTATGTTGCCATGGAAACAAAATTTGCAAGGTATGTGGGTGTAGTTTTCCTTTAAGGTAATCTCTAATGATGACTCCTAGGTCCCTTTCCTCTGATGCTGTGTCTAGTTTAATCCCCCTTTCAATACTCTGTTCTGGGATTTTTGTTCCGTAAGTGCACAACTTTGCATTTTTTGGCATTACATTTCAGCTGCCAGACTCTGGACCAATTTTCCAGCCTTTGCAGACCTCTCTGCAACTCTCTTATCCCCTTTACGTTGTCAACCCTATCACAGAGTTTAGTGTCATCTGTGAATCAACACAACCTGCTCTGGGTTCCCTCTCTTATGTTGCTAATGAACATATTGAAGAGAATTGGGCCCAACACAAATTTCCGTGATACTGTCCTAGTGAGCCCTCTTTCATCTGATCTGAATTTATTCACCACAGCTCTCTGCTGCTTCCTCTCCAACCAGCTTCCTACCCACTTTGTTATTTCTTTATCTTCTTCGGCAGCCTTCAAGTGGTACCAAGTTGAATGCCTAGCTGAAATCAAAGTAGAATAAATCTAATACATTGCCCTGATAAGCAACAGGAAAATCCCAGCCTCCCCCTACAAAACAGGGTACTAAATAAGAAACAAGCATTTGTCAATGCCGAACGTTCGCTTGCAGGTATTTGCAGTGGTGTTTGGCATGTATGGTGCTTTACCCTAATGCCCTGTGCGATTGCTGGTATTTGCACAATAAATTGTCAGCATGATCTTTTTGTTACCCCCATTGTGCGCTACATAGGCGGAAACACGTTTTGGGCAGGATGTGAAAAATGACAGCTGTACTGCTCATATGAAGTGTGGTAAAATGCCAATGTTGAAAATCTGGAGTGGAAATATTGAAAATTGAACCTACGAGCCGCATGTGGTAACTACAGCAATACACGCCATAAACAGTCATTTTAGGAATTTTACCAAATTTTCAACATTGCCATTTTAAACCTCTGCTAATGAACAGTGTCACTGTGATTTTCTTACTGTGTCCCATATTGATTTTGCACACCGACTCGCGCCATTGGCACTACATGGGGGAAAGACGCTTTGGCAGGATGTGAAAATGACAGCTGTACTGCTCATAAGGAGGTGTGGTAAATGGCAATGTTGAAAATCTGGAATGAAAATATTGAAATCAAGAACTTACGAGTGTGCGAGAACTGCACAATGCACGTCAGAAACAGTTATTTGTAGGACTTTTTTCACAAATTTTCAACATAGCCATTTTAAGATCTGTGCTCATGAACAGTGACACTGTGATTTTCTTAATGTGTCCTACACTGAGTTCAAGACACCTACTGTGCCATTGTGCGCTACAAGGGCGAAACATGTTTTGGGGCATGTGAAAAATGACAGCTGCAGTGCTCATAAGGAGGTGTGGTAAAATGGCAATGTTGAAAATCTGGAGTGAAAATATTGAAAATTCGCAAACTTACGAGCGTGCATAGGAACTGTGCAACACAGACTCATAAAACAGTCATTTTTAGGAATTTGTTCACCAAATTTTCAGCACAGACATTTTAAGACCTCTGCTCACGATTGGTGTCACTGTGATTTTCTTAATGTGTCCCATATATTGAGTTCGCACACCGACTGTGCCATTGGGTGCTACATGGGCAAAAACACATTTTGGGCAGGATGTGAAAAATGACAGCTGTACTGCTCATGAGGAGGTGTGGTAAAATGGCAGTGTTGAAAATCTGGAGTGCAAATATTGAAAATTCGCAAATGTACGAGTGTTCGTAGGAACTGCGCAATGCACGCTTGTAAAACAGTCATTTCTTGGAATTTTTGCACCAGATTTTCAACATGGGGTTTTTGGGACACCTTCTCATGAATGATGTCACTGTCATGGTGTTATTCAAGGCCAAAGGGTGATTTCACGCAGTGACTGCGCAGTGCCTGTGAAATCACCCTTCAGGCCTGAATAACGCCATGACAGTGACATCATTCATGAGAAGGGGTCCCAAAAACCCCATGTTGAAAATTTGGTGCAAAAATTCCAAAAAATGACTGAGATATGCAATAAAGTTGAAACCCCACTATGTAGCCCATTATACAGCATACCGGCATTTCCTCAGTTCGCAGTCGGCTTTGAAGAGTGCAGACGTGTTTCTGGTCCACCAAGATCGCCGCCCGGAGTCCAGAGGTAAGTATGGGGTTGGAGGGGGTGGGGAGGCTGAAAGCCAGGGTGGGTGCGGTTGTGGGGGTTGGGAGACGCGCCGAGGGACCGTTTTTGTTTTACAGCGAAAAAAAAAAAAAGATGACGTGGGACATTTGCCATGCTGGGGTGGGCTCCCAGCATGGCAGAAGATGTGTGGGGGGGGCCGAGGAGCCGACGGGGGATTGGGCACCCCCGTCAGCAAAACATACCAATGGTTTGCCACGCTGGGGTGGGCTCCCAGTGTGGCAGCAGGATGGCTTGGGGGGGCCGTGGAACCGACGGGGGATTGGGCACCCCCGTCGGCAAAACAAACAAGGTTTGCCACACTGGGGTGGGCTCCCAGCGTGGCAGGAAAGCTTTGGGGGCGGCGTGACGCACGCTGGGGAGAGCACATGACGGAGGGGACGGCGGTTGCCGCTAGTATGGCAGCGTGTGTTTTCTTGAAGCAGAGGAACACCACTGTCATACTGAGCTCCTGCACCCATTGGTTCAGGACCGCCATGCCTGCTCAAGGGAGCAGTGCATTGATGGGAGAGGCACACCTCCGGCAAACATTCCCTCAACGCCTTTCAGAGCGCGCAAGCGAAAAAGACCAAGGTAGAAAGGTCAGTGGGGGATGCTGCTACAGAAGGTAAAGCCATCAAAAAATGGAGAGCAATGAGTACCAATGCCCGTAGTCTGGGTAACAAGCTTCCTGATTTAGTGGCCTTGATGGAGGAGGAACATCTGGATAGCGTGGCAGTCACAGAAACATGGTACATACAGAACTATGACTGGGACGTAAACATACCAGGACACACTATCTACAAGAGGGACAGGGAGGGTAAAAGAGGAGGAGGAGGAGGAGGAGTAGCTCTCTACATAAGAGAAGGAATCAAAGCAACAGAACAAAAGGGCAAACACAGAGAAGAAGCACTGTGGGTCAATTTGGAGGCAGGCAGTGGCACCACAATCCGCACAGGGGTTGTATACAGACCCCCCTCTCAGGGGGAGGAAATGGACAAGGAAATGATAGAAAGTATACTTAGAATGGCAGATAAAGGGGAGATATTGCTGATGGGTGATCAGAATATGCCAGATGTTAACTGGAGTGCAGTTGTAGTAGCCACTTCTAAGAGTGGGGTTATTCTAGATACCCTACAGGGGGGCATGCCTTAGACAACTAGTATTGGAACCCACTCGAGAGGGAGCAATCTTAGACCTGGTCCTCTCAAATGGAGATGGAGAGAGGATCACAGATGTAGAAGTGGGTAGCCATCTGGGAACTAGCTGACCACTCCAACAGTATGGTCTACAATAAACACAGCAACAGAGTCAAGCCTTCACAAAGGCAAAAGTACTGGACTCAAGAGGGCTGACTTTGCTAAAATGGTTGAGTGCCCAAGGAATGCACTAGCAAATGGGCAGGAAGAAGGTGGAAGAACAATGGGGAATAATAAAAACTGCCATCACAGAGGTAACAAGCCTTTGTGTGAAGCAAATAAACAAAACAAAACGACGTAAGAAACCACTGTGGTTCTCAAAGGAGGTGGCAGGGAAGGTTCAAGAGAAAAAGAAAGCATTCAGAAAGTACAAGGAATCACAGAAGGAGTAGGACAGAGAATTGTAACAGTTAAAGCAAAAGGAAGCTGGGAAGGCAGTCAGAACAGCAAAGGCCCGAACTGAGGAAAAGATTGCCAACTCAGTTAAGAAGGGGGATCAAACCTTTTTTAGGTACATCAGGGAGTAAAGGAAGACTAAGGGAGGGATAGTGAGGCTTAATAAAGGGGATGGGGTGGGCAGAGGGTGACAGTGAAGAAGCAGAAATACTAAACAAATATTTTTGCTCAGTATTTACAAACGAAGAGGGGGAGGTACCTAAAACAAACAATAGAAACACTCTGGATACAGAAGTTGATACCAGCCCATTTACAGAAGAAAGGGTTCTGAAAGAACTCTTAAAACTGAAGGTGGACAAAGCAATGGGGCCTGATGGGATTCATCCCAGAATTCTAAAAGAACTAAGGGTAGAACTAGTGACACCACTGACTACCCTCTTTAACAAATCATGGGAGGATGGGGTGGTACCTGAGGACTGGAGGAGGGCAGATGTGATTCCCCTTCACAAAAGTGGGAGCAGGGCTGAAGCAGGAAACTACAGACCTGCTAGTTTAACCTCAGTGATATGGAAAATGATGGAATCACTTCTGAAGGAAAGAATTGTCGAGTACCTAGAGGCCAGAGGGGCACAGGACCCAAGGCAGCATGGATTCACAGCAGGAAGGTCATGCCAGACGAATCTAATAGATTTCTTTGACTGGGTGACCAAAGTAGTAGATCAGGGAGGGGCTGTGGACATGGCCTACCTAGACTTTAGCAAGGCATTTGACCCAGTCCCACACAAAAGATTAATATACAAGTTAGCCAACCCGGGAGTGGGTCCCTAGATGATAGCCTGGGTAAAGAATTGGCTGGAGAATAGGACACATAGGGTAATAGTAAATGGAGTCCACTCTGAAGAAAGGGGGTTACTAGTGGGGTGCCGCAAGGTTCAGTATTAGGACGGTCCTCTTCAATGTCTTTGTAAGCACATTGCAGAGGGACTAGAAGGAAATGTGTCTCTTTGCAGATGACACAAAGATCTGGCAAATACAGTTGATGCACAAGGTGGGTGGAAAGGATGAGAAGGGACTTGGCAAGGTTAGAGGAATGGTCAAATGTATGGCAGCTTAGATTTAATGCTAAGAAGTGCAAGGTAATGCACCTGGGAAACAAAAACCCAGGGGAGAGTACACAATGGGGAGTGAGATACTTACAACAACAAAATGGAAAGGGACCTGGGGTAGTCATATCAGATGACTTAAAGCGAGCAAGCAATGTGAGAGGGCAGTAAGGAGGGTTGGGGGATACTGGGATGCATAGGGAGAGGCATCAGCAGTAGAAAACAGGAAGTTGTTATCCTCTGTACAGACAGCTGGTGAGACCCCATCTGGAGTACTGGTACAGTTCTGGAGACCCAGTCTCCACAAGGACATAGACAAGATGGAAGCTGTCCAGGAGGGCACAAAATGGTGCAGGGTCTGCAACGGAAGATATGAAGAGAGAGACTAAAGGAGCTTAATATGTATAGCCTCGGGAAAGGAGGGAGAGGGGGGACATGATAGAAACTTTCAAGTACCTCAAGGAATCAACAAAGTCCAAGAGGGTAGCATCTTTCAAAAAAGAGGTGCAAGAACAAGGGGACAATTGGAAGATAGAGAGGGACGGCTAGAGATAATGTAAGGAAGTATTTTTCACAGAGAGGGTTGTGGATGCATGGAACAGCCTTCCGGAGGAGGTTGTGGAGTCAAAAACAGTGGTTGAATTCAAGCATGCATGGGACAGCCATAAGGCAATTCTAGGGGGTGGGGGTAGAAAGAAGTAGGCTGCTGGTTAACTAGGATCTGCAGCTTATCCATTAGGTAAGGAAATGGACAGACTGGGTGGGCCAAGCGGTCCTTATCTGCTGTCAAATTCTGTTTCTATGTTATTAACTACCTTGGTTACCCAGTCAAAGAACACTTATCAGGTTGGTCTGACCAGACCTTCCTGACCTGAATCCATGCTGCTTACCATCCTGAAGTCAGTTTTTCTCCAGATATTCCACTAGATCTTCTTTGATTAGTGTCTTTATGACAGTTTCCTACCATGGAGGTAAGGCTAACAGCCTTTAGTTTCCTGGCTGTTCTTTGTCTCCTTCCTTTTGCAGCAGAACTACAGTACAAGTCACATTAAACTGTTCCTCCAGTTAGTTGTTTTAGCTTTTCTGACTGAGTTACATAAGTGTTGCTTGATCCAGCACAAAGCCCTGAACAAATTGTTTTTTAAGAGTTAAAATGCAGTTTTTCATTGCTTTTTGACTGGACTACAGATGCATTCCAAGAGTTGCAAAAACATTTTACAAACATTGTTGTTGAGCTGGTTATGCATTGAAAAACAATGCAATCTGAACTTACATGCTCAAATGGGCAGACTGTGTGGGCCATAGGCCCTTATCTGCTGACACTGTCTATGTATCTATGTATCTATGTATCAATCTGAGTTACCAGTGCATTGCCAACTGTAAAAAACAATGCTAAACCAATTCATTGTTGGAACAGCGTAATGTGGCTTGTACTGCACATCTGCCATCCTCCAGTCCCTGGGAACCAGCCCTTGCTGCATAGAGTTATTGAATACTTCACTAGGGGTTTGGCTAACATCGATGCCAGTTGCCTTAGCAGCCTCGAAGGCATCCCATTCAGCCCCAGCCCTTGTTCATCTTCAGAGCTGCTAGCCCATTTTCAGCTCATTCACCAGTAAATATCCGTAGTTTCATTTGCGTGACCCCTCTATTGGCAGCAAATAACTGGACCCCTACTTACAGTATTTATCTGATAGGTTAACTGTTCCTGTTTATAAATATAGCCTCAGAGATGTGCCTCAGCATGGTTCTTCCTTACCTATGTTTCACACAAATTAGGGCAATTAATGTTTTTCATATGGGGCCACGTTTTCTTGGAATAACTTGTCCCCACGGCTTAGAAATTTGCCCACTATTGGTATTTTTATGTTCTCCATGGGCACACACACAGAAAACATTTTGCAAGAAGAGTGGCTTTTGAGGGATGTTACACTGTGAGTCCAATACAGAGTGCTCTGCAAGGGGCTTGTCAGTGTCATGCCAATCATCAGCCAGACTGGGTTCTATGTCATAATGGCAATCGCAGAATAGCGATCGCCATCTGGGCGAGTGTACATCACCGAAAATAAATTACAGTGATGTACACTCATAGTTTAAGGATTCTCAACTCCAGAGGGTGTATGTTGGGGGTTGGTGGGTATAAAACTTAAAAAAATAAATAAAACCCCCGACCTGGCACCAAAAACAATCATGCCCAGAACCGAACTCGGCACCCTCCCAACCCCAGCCCCGCCACCTACCCACCACACCACACAGCCTGCTTGGCAGCCAACTGTCTCACTACACCCCACATACCCTCCCTCCTTCTGCCCATATCACATGATATGGTCCCTCCCCCCATGTGCATGTTATATAGTGTCATCCTGTCACTGTACTCACCGACCCCTGTATCTGGTTGCTACCCTTCCAGGTAGCCCAGAACACAGTCGCCATGATTGAGCCACCCTTTTTGAAAGCACTCAGTCGCGGTCGCCTTTCTCACTGGATACCGTCAGGCTGATCATGACACTGTTCTGGCTTTCTGAGCAGAAACTTCATGTAGTTCAAAGGAGAGAGTCAACCCAATCATAAGTCAACTCTTTCCTTTGATCTGTAACACCACCCAGCAAGCACAGCTGATCTGTCATGATCAGCCTGCTGAGGTTGAATTACACCCTGTAAAAAAGAAACTGTCCATCAATATCTGTTGCCCTCACTGTCCCCCCACCCATCCCTCCCAGACCAGCACACACCACTCCCCCACAAACATAACACTGACAGTGGGGGGTGTTTAATCCCCAGCATCGCCACATGAAATGAAGAAAACCATCCCTTGGACTTCCAGTGACGTCCCCGAGCAGTATGGCAGCATAGACACAGAGCTCTGTCCCGTCTCCCATTTCATGCTTCCCATTCTTCAACCTAGTGTTGCTCACTGTGGCAGATTTTTGTGTGAGAAGCTCTTTTTGTGTATGGGAAAGCATGGGAGGTCCAAGAAGGAAACACCTGCAGCAGTTTCTGTGCCCTCCACCTTGTCTGCGCCACCTCTCATTTCAGGAGCAATGGAAATGGTGACCGGAGAAGCATCAGCAACCTCGGAACCAACAAACTCAGCCATTTTAGAGGAGATTAGGGAATACCGTTCTGAAATCAGGGCTCTGTGCAGCAAGTTGAAAGCGTCTGTTACTGCCCTAGAGGGCAAAGTTGCTTCGTTGGAGACCCATGCTTCCACTATAGATTCCAGGGTAGATCTTATAGAGTGAGTCCTCATTAAGCTGCCTCAGGATCATCAGTCCCTTGTGGACCATTGCGACAACCTAGAAAATTGGTCTAGACAAAATAATATCTGCATCTATGGTCTCCCAGAGGGCACTGAGAGTGCGAACATCATTACTTATCAATAAGGGTTCCTGCCTTCCATCTTAGACATTACTAAAGTCCCGTGAAATTCTTTTTATTTTTTTATGTTTCTTTTTAATTTTTTATAATTTGGTGTTATTTCTTTTATTTCTTGTTATCACATTTACATTAATAAAATACCTCAAAATGACCTTATACACACACTAAAAATCACATTCCTTGTATTAATCAGCATTATGGGAAGGTCTTAAAAGGTTTTGTGAATCATACAATTCCGCTGCTGCTTCCTTGCGGACCATTTCTGAGGTAACAACTGAGCCTGAACAACAACTGCTGCAAGCATTTATTTACTTTTTGACAAAAGAAACAAGCAATGGTTTAACTTTTTTCATATGTCTGTTTTTGTATTATTACATTTTATAACTTGAATTTCTTGCTATTTCTTATTTAAGAAAAACACAGGTCTCTAGTCATTGCCATCCTCTTCCCCCTCCCCATAGAATAAGTGCATTGGGCCCTCTCTCCCAAATCTACTAGCCCTACCTCCAGACCACGCTTCATTGTTATTCACTTTTATAACTATGTGGTCAAACATGAGTTGTTTTCACGAGCCTGGCAGCAGGGGACTATTCATTGTAAGGGAGATTGTATCTACTTTGATAATGATTACTCTAGTGCCTTATTAGCTATGTGGTGAGCACATGCCTCCATCTTGCATTTTTTTAAAAGCCCAGCAACTTAAGTTTTCTACACCCTATCCTGCTCGTCTTTGGATCCACTTCTCTTATGGCACCAAATCTTTTGATGATCCAGATGCGATTTTGCAGGAGCACCGAGCTCAGAACTATGATTTTTCCGATAAACCCATGGACGCTGACATTAGCAGAGAGAAACGAGCTCTTCAGAGGGAGTCCTGGGTGAAGGCTTCCCCTAACAGTAAACAATGCCACACTGAGCAAGCTCTGAGTGAGATTAAAGGTTTGCTGCAATCTTTTCCAAGGGAGGAACCAGTCTAACCATCGTGGACTTGTCTGCTTACAGAGGCTGCCACTTCTGAAAGTTCCTCGCCTACAGTATTCTGTCATTTAGTGCATTGGATGTTTGCCATGCTTTGGCGCTCATTTACCTGGACTATGCTTGAGGTCCATTTCATCAGCTACTCTTAGTATTTATTGGTTTGTTCTTTATGTTCTTGCTCTAATATTTATTGGTGTTAGGGGCAAGCCCCCGAGTGAGCTATGGATTGTATTCTGTTGGAGCTGGAGCTGGATTCGTGTGCATTGTCTCTTTTATTTGAGAGCTTAATAGCGTTGGTTTAATGGTGTTGGTTTTTGCCCTGGTTTTTACTCCACTTTATTCCCTTTCCCATGTTTTAGAGTGTCAGCCTGTTAATACCGTTTTAGTTTTTACTTTACACTCTTATGGAGTCTACTTTCTTTCCATCTGTTTTCTTCGCTTGGTTAATATCTCCCTCTCCCCCTCTTTTTTTTTCTCTTTATTATATCCCTCCCCCTCCCTCTTCTCCTGTTTCTTTTATTTCCTTTTTTGCTTTGGTTTCCTGTCTATTTTTCTCTTAATTTTGTTTTTCTTATTAAATAGGGTTACAAATAGTCCCCCTTTGGCTGGTTCATGGCCTATGGCAAGGCGATCTTTAGAAACATCTTTTTTTTTCACTTTGGATACAAAATGGCCTGGAGATTCTCCTTGCAGATATAGGGACCTAGGGAATATGTTGTCTTGTTACCTGGTATGGATTTATTTATTTATTTGTTTGAGTCTAGGATTACAATTACCTTTGAGCCAGGGCTCTTTTACAAAGGTTCCATGTTGGATTGAGAGACAGTAGAAAACAAGACAATTTGAAAGAACAATACAATTTGAGAATGAGGGAGAAAAAGCAAGTTATAATCAATTCTAAGCAGATTGCTTACAATACATTTACTGCATTAAAGTACTATAGGGAGTGTCAGGTATCCTGAGTTACAAGGATAGGTGGGGACAACAAAATCAGGTGCAGCCAGAGGCATTTGTCAGGTACAAGAGAGGTGCATGAGAGGGTGGGGGGAGAGGGTGAGGTGGGAAGGGGGAGGGAGGGGTATTAGAGGAGGTGAGTAGAGGGGTGATAAGTGTTAGATGGAGAGGGGAAGACAAAGGTATTAAGGAGTAGATTAAGGTAGTCAATCACAGGAGCTAAGGTAGGCAATCACAGAGCTAGAGGCAGAGAGGAGGAGATGGAGGTTGGATTTGAAAGGGCCTAACTTAGGCAGTGAGGAGATGTTGTAGCTCAGCCTATTTAACCAACTGGGAGCTCTGTGGACAAAGGATCTTTGCCCCTGGGTGGTGCAGCAATGAGGAATTTGCAGAAGCTGAGATTCTGAGCCCCTAGTGGGGCACTGATTCTGAGACGTGCAGAGGAGAGCTTGGACACATTGGGTGCAAGGCCCAATGTTATTTTTTTCACCATTAGGCAGGTCTGGTGCTTGATGTGGTTTGACAAGTGGACCCATCCTGTTTGGGCGTAAGGTTGCAGGTATGGGTGAGGCGGTGGGATCCAGTGATGAGCTTGCAGGCTTTGTTTAGGGTCAAGGATATGTGCCTAAGGGTGGTGGCTGAAGCCGAGCTGTAGATGATCAAGCCATTGTCAATCAGTGAAACCACCGTGCTCTGTACTACGATCCTTAAGGCATCTGCGGTAAGGCATTGCCTATGCCTATAAAGAAGTCCAATGCATGTATTTGCAGCTTTAATGACATTGTCTATGTGGGAGCCATAAGAAAGGTTACTGTCAATGGTGACTCCAAGGTATTTAAATGATTGGACCTGCTCGAGGGCTGAACCATGGCAATTAGCAATTGAGAGGGTTTCATTCACTAGGTCTTTATTCTTTTCTTTATTAATTCTTTACATGAACTCCATTATTTCTATTCCTGGGTCTCTTCACAGCTTACCTTTCTCCTCTAGCTAGTTTTCTTCCTTCTTGTTTCTTCTTTTTTGGTTTGGGAATGGGATGCTTATATCCTCTGCCTATTTTTCAACAGATAGTCTAGTGGCTGAACCTCTTCCCGTTCTTTTTTTTTTCTTTCTGTGTTACTGTTATAAACTTTGATATTAGCTGCAGTGTCACATTTTGTGTGTGTGTGTGGGGTATTAAATTCCACTGGTGTATGGGGACCCTGCAGCACACTACATTTTTGTTTTTACTTACCATAAGAAGGGTGCCTGTTGAGCCTATTTACTGTAAGCTCACTCGCCCACCTTTTTGGAGTGTGGGTTTATATCTGCTCATTGATATCTCTCCTTTTTCCCTGTCCCCACCTACCTTGCAGGGTCCCATATATGGAGCACTATTCTTTCTTTATTAGTGCTGTATGTAGACTCCCTCAACATATGTTGAAGCATCATAATGGGTCTTTGATGCTTTTGTCTTCACTTAGTATTAATACAATTTAAGTTGTTCAGCATAGTCCAGGAGCTTCCAAATTTAGTTTTTGGGGCTTGAAGCATTGGCTGCTTTGTCAGCATAGACCATTCCTCCTTTGCTTTTCCCACATCTTCCTTTTGGTAGGCTTCACTTATTGGGGCATTAGGGATGACTACTCAGGGTAGCTTGATTTTTACAACTGCTTATTTTTTTCTGATCCTTGTTTGGATTGGTCTTGGGGGCCTAGGGCCCACCCTGTTTAACCCCCTGTAACATTATTCCATCTCTAGACGTTATCAAGGAGCCCTGTAATTTCTTTGGCTCCCTCCCTTGGAAGCTCACAGTGTAAAACAAAGTTGGTTTCATGGTTCTTGTTATTTCAGATGTTGATTTCTACCCTGTTGGCAGATCAGTTTCTGGTTTACTGTTTTTTAGACACCATTGTCTTTATAGGCTCTCCTTTTGTAAGGTATTGATGGTTTTGGTGACAAGACATGGGTATCTTTTTTCACTGGGGGATAATGTCAAGTTGGGGTGTTACACTTTCCATGCTTTCTTTGAGAACATGCATACCATGATATGTATCTTAATTGGTTAGAATGGGTTCTTATACAATGGTGATTTCTCATAACACTAATGGGGTTCACAATCCAGTGAAACATTACCACCTTATACAGTACTGCCGTTAGAAGAATAGAAACATAGAAACATAGAATTTGACGGCAGATAAGGACCGCTTGGCCCACCCAGTCTGACCATTTCCCTACCTAACAGATAAGCTGCAGATTCTAGTTGACCAACAGCCTACTTTTTCCTACCCCCACCCACTAGAATTGCCTTATGTCTGTCCCATGCATTCTTGAAATCCACCATTGTTTTTGACTCCACAACCTCTTCAGGACAGCTGTTCCATGTATCCACAACCCTCTCTGTGAAAAAATACTTCCTCACTTTACCTCTGAGGCGTCCCCCCTCAATCTTAAAATTGTGCTCCCTTGTTCTTGCACACCTCTTTTTCTGAAAGATGTTACCCTCTTGGACTTTGTTGATTCCCTTGAGGTACGTGAATGTTTCAATCATGTCTCCCCTCTCCCTCCTTTCCTCAAGGCTATACATATTAAGCTCCTTAGGTCTCTCTTCATACGTCTTCTGGTGCAGACCATGCACCATCTTAGTTGCCCTCCTCTGGACTGCCTCCATCCTGTCTACATCTTTGTGGAGACTGGGTCTCCAGAACTGTACACAGTACTCCAGATGGGGTCTCACCAGCTGTCTGTACAGAGGGATAACAACTTCCTGTTTTCTACTGGTGATGCCTCTCCCTATGCATCCCACTATCCCCCCAGCCCTCCTTACTGCCCTCTCACATTGCTTGCCCACCTTTAGGTCATCAGATATGACTACCCCCAGGTCCCTTTCCATTTTTGTTGTTTTAGTATCTCACCCCCCAATGTGTACTCTTCCCCTGGGTTTTTGTTTCCCAAGTACATTACTTTGCACTTCTTAGCATTGAATCTAAGCTGCCATACATTTGACCATTCCTCCAGCCTTGCCAAGTCCCTTCTCATCCTTTCCACTCCACCTTGTGTATCAACTCTGTTGCCGATCTTTGTGTCATTTGCAAAGAGACATGCTTTTCCTTCCAGTCCCTCTGCAATGTTGCTTATAAAGACATTAAAGAGGACCAGTCCTAGTACTGAACCCTGTGGTACCCCACTAGTAACCCCCCTTTCTTCAGAGTGAACTCCATTTACTATTACCCTCTGTGTCCTGTTCTCCAGCCAATTCTTTACCCAGGCTACCAGCTTGGGACCCACTCCCAGGCTGGCCAACTTGTACATTAATCTTTTGTGTGGGACTGTGTCAAATGCCTTACTAAAGTCTAGGTCAGCCATGTCCACATCCCCTCCCTGATCTACTGCTTTGGTCACACTGTCAAAGAAATCTATTAGATTTGTCTGACATGACCTTCCCACTGTGACTCCATGCTGCCTTGGGTCCTATGCCCCTCTGGCCTCTAGGTACTCAACAGTTCTTTCCTTCAGAAGCAATTCCATCATTTTCCCAATCACTGAGGCTAAACTAACAGGTCTGTAGTTTCCTGCTTCTGCCCTGCTCCCACTTTTGGGAAGTGGAATAACATCTGCCCTCCTCAGGTCCTTGGGAACCACCCCATCCTCCCATGATTTGTTAAATAGGGTAGTCAGTGGTGTCACTAGTTCTACCCTTAGGCCCAGATATTCAAAAGGGTTGCACCATGCGTAACAGGGATGCGCCATCGCAATCCAAAAATGTGCCACTGTGCGATATTCAGTGGGAGGCAGCTGCGCCCCCCAAATCACAATGCGCAAGAGTGCAATGGTAATGAATGCATGCACAACTGAAGGGGGAGGAACCATGAATAAATGGCGCAGAGCGATATTTAACAGCATGCGCCATGCGCAATAGGAGAGCAAACGGAAGTTGCACGATAGCGGAAATGTTCCAAAATAAAAAGGAACAAGAGAGAGGTGCAAGAATGCTACAGGGAAGCCAGAGGTGGGAGCAAGGTGACAGCAACCAGATAGACAGTAGCAGTGAGCAGGACTGGGCAGGAGCAGGACAGAGCACACCTGGAAACTACCAGGAACAGGAAAGGAGTGGGGAGCCTGTGTCACTGTGCAGGAGTAAAAGGGAAGTGCCACAGTGGACTGAGGGCAGTGACAGTGGGCAGGACAGCCAAATCTGGGAGGTGTTCCTGGTGCAGGGGAGTAGCATAAAGGACAGTGGGGGAACGGGAATACAGCTGCCGGGGAAACACAAGCCAGGGACATGGCCAGTGCCATCATTCAGATGGAGGCAGTAATGAGGGGTATGAGAAGGCAGGCAGGCAGCAGGGGGGGTGCGGCTATGGAAAGGCCTGTTGGCAGTATGCCCCCAACAGGCAGTACCGAGCCCGCACCAGCTTCGAGCAGTACAGTGACACTGAGATAGTGGGCCGGTACCGCCTGAACCGGGCGATCCTGAGGCAGCTCTGTGAGCTGTGCAGTGATGAGATGCAGGCACCCACACGACGGAGCCATGCTCTGTCAGTGGAGATAAAGGTGACAGCTGTCATGTGCCTGCTAGCCATGGGTACCTTCCAGACACCAACAGGGGACACAACAGGCATAACACAGTCGGCCGTGTCATGCCTACTCACACAATTCCTCAGTGCACTGCTGCCACATGCTGCGGAGTACATCCATTTCCCCAGCACACAGGTGGAGCACACAGCACACATACAAGAGTTCCACAGGGTAGCACGTATGCCTGGCATGCTTGGGGCCATTGACTGCACCCATGTGGCCATCTGAACGCCACCTGGCCCAGAAGGTGCTGCATACATCAATCGGAAGGGCTATGCAAGCATCAACTGCCAGGTGGTGTGCGATGCTAGGGGCCGTGTAACCAATGTCTGTGCCACGCACCCTGGGGGAGCACATGATGCCTTCATCTGGTACCAGTCTGCACTGTGCCACAGGTTCGAGAGTGGGGACACCCCCACTGGCCACCTAGTGGGTGAGTATGCAAATCACGCAGAAAGACATGGATCTTGGGAGGGGCATAGTCAGAGGTGACATGGGTACTGGCCTAGATGGCCCATGGCAGGGCGACGCTGATCACCAAACTAATGTCCACCCTCTACACACAGGTGACAGAGGATACCCACTCTGTCTCTGGCTGCTCACACCATAACGGTGGCCCGCGACCCCATCGCAGCAACGGTACAATGATGCACATGCCACCACATGCAATGTCATAGAAGGGGTGTTCGGGATGCTGAAGGCACGTTTCCATTGCCTGGACACGTCTGGCGGTGCCCTACAGTACAGCCCCTCAAAGGCCTGTGGGCTATTCCTGGCCTGTTGCATCCTGCACAACATGGCCAATGACTGTGGGATAGCTGTACAGCTAGAAGAGGGGGACAGCAATGGGGACAATGAGGAAGCTGGTCCAGATGGTGATGTGCAGCCCCCCTTGGTCGAAGGGACCCCCGACTGATCCAGATGGCACAGCTGCACCAGGACAACAACACAGAGGAGCACTTCAACCAACCCAGGTAAGTCATGGGGCCATGTGCAACCACCAATGGCAAGTGCACAACCCACAAACACGCATGGACAAACCCCAGGGGTGCATGTCGTAAAGGGAATTGGCTGAGCATGGAATTGCACACGCCGTCAGGGATGGGCAAGGCCTAACACAGCATGCAGTCACACACACACACACACACACACACACGCCCACAAGACATGCACAAAGGGTAGGAGGCACGCCGACCCCAACCACCACCCCTAGCCACACACACATCCACAGACCACCACGTCCAGTGCCTGTCATTGTGCATGTCTCAGATGCTGGGCACCATTGCACAGTGGTGGACAGCGCAATGCAGGCATCATCATGCACATGCCACAGTGGCCAGCAGCTGGGAGGATGTGCACATGGAATGTGTGTGTGTGTGTGTGTGTGTGCAGGGCCGGGTACCCCGCCCGTGCATTGCACGGTGAACAACACACTGCACACAGGGCAGCGTCAGACAGTAACCATGGTGGGAGACAGGTCAGTCATGCGGCACAGTGCCATGGCCACCACGGATGCGTGGGCGGCCCCACCGAGACCCGCCAGCAGTGACAGGCTGACCAATGGCCTCATGGGGTGGCACCGATGGTCCCCCAGGGGTTCCACTGCATGGAACGCGACCGTTCTCAGGCAGGGGTCTGCAGCTTACTGAATATGCCTGCACCAGGCGTGCTCGGGATGCCCACAGCTGAACCCAGTGTCAACAAGGAGGGTGTCGCATGACGCCGGGAATGGGGGGGTGGACTTGGCATTGCACGGTGTCTGCGACACATGGGCAAACAACTGTGTGCCCATTGTGGCCATGACAGCTGTGAATGCCTGTGTCTGCCTGTCAATGGCAGCGGTCACATCCTCCCACAGCCACTCCATCCCTGCCAGGAGCTGACCGGTGTCCCTGCAGCGCCGCTCCTCTGCCTGGCACAGGACCGCACTGAGTGCATCCACTGCTGTCACAAGCCGCAACTGCTGATCCACTGAATCATGGAGTATGCAGGTGTGCTCATCTAAGAGGTCATCCGCCTGATCGGCATGCTGTCCCTCATGGTGTTTGCGGCCATGCTGGGCAGCACCCCTTGAGGTTGGGCACTACACACCAGGGCCATGCCTGGGCATGTCCACTGTTGGTGCACTGATGCCGCCCCCCGACACTGTCCCCCCATCATAATTGTCCAACTGCTGACACTGTCCCTCTGGCTGCCGCTCCCCAGGGCTCAACGGTGCAGCCGCAACAGCCCCACTGTCCTGGATGCACACCAGTGCTGCCCCACTGGTGCAGACAGGCACAGGCTGGGACTGTGATGTCACGCAGGCCTCCACGGCGGCACCACACATGGCTATGCCCGTGCTGTAACGTGCTGTGCGGCCGTCCTGTGGCCCACACGGATCACTGTCCATGATGTGAGCTCCATCATCATCAGTGATGGATCCGGCACCAGTCCGAGTCTGAGCATGCTGGCATCCATGGACGCTGTCACGCTGGGACACGGGCAGGGCCTCTTCCACACCTGCTCCACAACATCAGTCCGGACA
The DNA here is from genome assembly GCA_016271365.2 of Neoceratodus forsteri. Taxonomy (NCBI): domain Eukaryota; kingdom Metazoa; phylum Chordata; order Ceratodontiformes; family Ceratodontidae; genus Neoceratodus; species Neoceratodus forsteri. The sequence continues at coordinate 237,594,435 of CM028137.1, forward strand.
GTCAGGCGGGCCCACTGCCGTCCTGACCCTTGGACACCTGTGGAGGTGGATGGGCCCTCCTCTGTGTCCAGGGTATCACCCTCAGTGGACGAGCCCACCACCGCTGACCCATGTAGATGCTCAGGAGCTGTAAGGGAACACAGTAGCATTAATGTATCTGCCCTACCCTGTGACATTCCCCCCCCTCACAGTGACAGATCAGGACCTACCATGCAGTGACAGGCTACCACCCATCTGGAAGCCAACACCTGGAACACCCTCGATGGCACAACGCTGCATGCTGCAAGCAACCCACTCTTCCTATGGTGTCAGGCGTTGCACGGCCGGCTGTTCCCCACCAGTCGCAGCCCATGCTGCCCTGATGGCAGCCACCTAATCTTTAATCCTCCTCATGTCCGTGCCCACCTTCTTCTTGCACTCCTGCACAGACCGCTGGTGGCTGCCATGCTGGTTGATGGCACGCGCCACCTCATCCCATGTTGCAGCACGGGCCTGTGGTGTTCCCCGCTGTCCGCTGAGCAGCAGTTCCTGGTCAAGGTAGGCCTCAAACAGGGCATCTGTTTCTGCCTTGGTAAAGTCTGGCCTCCTCCATCTCCCACATCTCTATTCCTCCTCCTCCACCTCACGTTCGCTCATCATTGATCCTGTGGGAATGACAGGTGTTACCTCTGACTGTGCAGTCCCATGCATCTCCCACACACCACAGTCCACACTCCCAAACAGCATGCAACTCACCAAAATAGACTGCAATACCAGACTATGGCCTCTGCAGCCCAATGTCGCATTTATATAGCACAACGCATGCAAATGAGGCGAGGCTCAATTTTAAGTGGATGCTAATGCAGTATCTGTGCCATTGAATCGCTGATGAGCTGATTTGCATATGCCGGCTGAATATCGCGTTGTTGCACCTTGCACAATAGTGTTGAACATGCTCATGCAAGGGCGCAGCTCTGTGACGTGCGCAGTGGACACCGAACAGCGCATGCCCGGGGTGCTGACGCCAATGCCTGCCACACTGCTGACGTGCTGAGCATGGGAGGCAGTGCAGGGCACGGCCACCATTGTGCCAGTGGTGCTAGTGCACTGTTCACATGTATGGCGCTCTTGCACTGGGGTGCCGTAGGTGCAGTGGAGCCACAGCGCGGTAGGCCACTACAGGGCATCTCACACAGGCACCCAACCATGCTACACGCAGGGAGTACCAATCGCATTGTGACGGTCCATGCGCGAGAGACCCTTAACCCTGTGCCTGACCTTTGCCCCCTAGGTGCCATGTGTCTGTATGGGTGCACCACTATCGTGCTGTTTGGTGACAGCACGATGGGGAATGGCAGCGCTGTACTGCGCAGCATCTGCACGTGGCAGATGTGCGCTACCGAGTGCCATTTTGACTCCGACCAGCTTCAGCGATGGCAAGATGGAGGGCTGCTGTTTGCAGCCAGGTGGAGCAGGCCAATTTGGTAGCCATAGTGGAGCACCATGCTGGGGCTCTGCTTGGAAATGCACCCCTGGACAGGGCCAAGAGTGCTGTATGGGAGGAGGTGGTGGTGGTGCTTGAGAAGGCCACAGAAATGGACCATACTGCAGAGCAGTGTCGCCACAGATACGGGGACCTCCTGTGCAGGGACCCGGACAGGGTTGTCCACCTGTGGGCATGCGCCAGGATAGGCGCAGTGCCATGACCAGGTAGGTGCCCCATCCATACACTGGTTGCATCCGTACGGGTATCACGGTGGGCATGTGTCCACCACACGGGGGGGCCATCCAGTGTGGGCAGTGGTGTTGGTGGTATTGGTGGTGGAGGTGGTGTTGGGGGGGGTTGTGGCATGGCTGGGCTGTGCAGGATCGCACACACCCAGAGGTAGGGATCCTTTGATACTGGATTGTACTCATATTCCCATCTCCATGTTTGCACCCTAGGCCCTGAAGAGTGGCGCTGAGCCTGAGAGGACCGACACCGAGGTGTGGTAGGGGAGCTGGGCAACAGCCACAGGCAGCCGGTTGCATCCAAGTACAGCACCCGGATCAGGCCGATGATGGTGAGTGCCTTTCTTCCAGGATATTCTGTGCATGCTGTGTCGCAGGGCAGGCGGCGGGGCATGGCCACCATCCATTGACACCACTGCCATGCACGCCACATGGTACAGTCAGCACTGTCCAGTGGCACTGCATGTGTGGGTGTGCATCGCTAGTGGTTCATGCTTGCACCAGGTACATGGCTGTGCCACTGCCTTCGCACTGCATAGCCATGTCACGGTACAGCCACGGTGGTGCTGTGTGGGACTTGGGCGGTGGGTGTGTGCAGTGGTTCACATGGCTGTGTCCACCTGGGTGGGCAGGTCATGTGGACATCATCACTGTGGGTGGTCTCACATCATCACAGGGGCGTGTCCCATGGCTGTATGCCATGCACAATGGGTGGGCTGCAGGGGGATGGGCATTCACACCTATTGACTCTGCTCCCTTGTCCTAGGTGGTCAGAGGATGATGCACCTGGAGAGGGCCATGTGGGAGCTGCTACGGGTGGCATGTGCTTCACTAGAAATCCTTCAGCGCATGGACCAGCATGGCATCAGGAGGAGACGTGGAGGGAGATGCCACAGGAGCAGGGCGCCCACTGAAGATCCCATGCCCCGGGTTCATCCCTACCCCCCCGGACTCACCCTCACACCCCTACTTCCCTCTACCATTTGTTCACCCCTGCCCCTTACCCACCCTCACCTGGTTTGTGGCCCTCACCCCCAACAGTTGTGTACATATTTGTAAACAGTTGTTTTCTACCTTTTAATATACATTTATTTTGTTATGCCTACTGTGGTGGTGTCTGATTTGCAGCGGGCTACAGGTGCTCAGCTGCAGTTGTGTGCATGGCGTCAGGGGTGGTGCAGTCACGGGCGTCTGTGTGTGTCCATAGGGGAAGCGACTATGGTGTGGGCATAGCTATCAGTCACTGTCTGTGGTTGTGTGTTGTTCCCTGTGCACTGGATGACTGTGTGCAGTGGTCCACGGTGCATGCACTGTGTCCATGGCGCACCTGTCAGACCGTCCATGGCCTGTGCAGCTGACACCCTTGCATGTCTGTGACCTGCACAGTCCACTGGCATGTCAGTGGTGGCTGTCCATGCTGGACAGTCACTGTAGCCAGCACAATGCCGGGTTGCCTCCTGTCACTGGTGTGGTGCATGTCTGCCTCAGGTGGCACTGTGGCCTCCGCTGTTGTTGTCCCACCTCCATGCTGTCACTTGTGTCTGTTGCAGGGGATGTGCGCCACTGTCTGTCACTTGTGCTCCAGGTGCATGCTGGTGGCATACAGCTTCATGGTGTCTGCGCAGGGTGGCTGGCACTCCTGTGCCATGGATTGGTGCTGGCCGTGTGTACATGGTTTCTGTGTCCACATGCCTGGGGCTTGGTTGACCTGCTACTGTGTCCCTGTGTTGGTGTGCCCTTGGGTATGGGTGGGTGTTTGTCCATGCACTGTGTTGCATCCTGTGTGGCTCATGCTTCCATGCACCACTGTGGGTGTCTGTGCTGGCTGTTGTGGCCAGTGCTGGGTTGGGGTGTGTTCTTGGGAGGGTGTGCAAGGTGCTGTACCACTGGTGGTGGGGTCCAGGGCATGCCCTGTCACGTGTGGGGTACCTCGGGTGCCAACACATGGTCAGTCTCTCAGCTGTACCTCGTGGGGACGTGCATGGCGGCACTGTGTATGCAGTCATTGCATTGCTGTCTGCTGCCACCCACTGAAGGGTGCTCATGGTGGGCTGCCTTGCACGTTCTGTGGTACAGGGTTGCATTGTCACAGTGGGGTGGTGGCATGATGGGGTGTCCTGCACTGGTGGGCTGTGCTCCTGGCAGGGTGTCTAGGATCACGGTGCAGGGTGTGCTCTGCATTGGTGGGTGGGATGGTGTGGCACCTGTGGCCAGACTGCCTTGTGTGCCGGGTCACAGCTTGCCAGGGGGTGTGCTGGGGCACCATGCCCCGGCTGTGGGTTTGTTGCTGGTGTCCATGGGCCAGTGGTTATTCCAACTCTCCTCTGGTTGCGCAGTGCATGGGGTGTGGGGGGCGATGTCTGTTCTGCTGTGTGCTCCTCTGCCCATCTCTACCACGGGTGGTGGGCCCCTGCATCCTGTCCCTAAGCATTCCTGGTTGTGCTATTGCACATCTGACCTGCACCACTGCACATCCCTGGTTGTGCTATGGCACAGTTGTGTGATATTCTGTCGAAAGCCGCGATATCATCTGACCCGCGAGTGTTTGAATATTGCACGACAAGCGCATGGGCGCAGTGGACTTGCGCATGCTTCTGCAGTTGCTCACTTTTATGGTGCAGTTTGAATGTCTGGGCCTCAGTTCTTTTAGAATTCTGGGATGAATCCCATCAGGCCCCATTACTTTGTCCACCTTCAGTTTTAAGAGTTCTTTCAGAACTCTTTCTTCTGTGAATGGGCAGGTATCAACCCCCGTATCTAGAGTGTTTCTATTGTTTGGTTTAGGTATCTCCCCCTCTTCATTTGTGAATACTGAGCAGAAATATTTGTTTAGTATCTCTGCCTTTTCACAGTCACCCTCTGTCCAACCCCCCTCCATTATTAAGCCTCACTATCCCTCCCTTAATCTTCTTTCACTCCCTGATGTACCTATAAAAAGTTTTATCTCCCTTCTTAACTGAGTTGGCTATCTTTTCCTCGGTTTGAGCCTTTGCTGTTCTGACTGCCTTCCCTACTTCCTTTTGCTTTAATTGTTACAATTTTCTGTCCTGCTCCTTCTGTGATTTCTTATACTTCCTGAATGCTTTCTTTTTCTCCCTAACCTTCCCTGCTACCTCCTTTGAGAACCATAGTGGTGTCTTATATCATTTTGTTTTGTTTATTTGCTTCACACAGAGGCTTGTTGCCTCTGTGATGGCAGTTTTGATTATTCCCCATTGTTCTTCCATCCCTTCTTCCTGCCCATTTGCTAGTGCTTTCCTTGGGCACTCACCCATTTTGGCAAAGTCAGCCCTCCTGAAGTCCAGTACCTTTGCCTTTGTATGGCTTGACTCTACTGCTGTGTTTATTGTGAACCATATTGTTCGATGGTCACTAGTTCCCAAATGGCTACCCACTTCTAAATCTGTGATCCTCTCGCCATCTCTATTTGAGAGTACCAGGTCTAAGATTGCTCTCTCTCGAGTGTGTTTCAATACTAGTTGTCTAAGGTATGCCCCCTGTAGAGCATCTAGAATGACCCCATTCTTAGAAATGGCTGCTGCAAATGTACTCCAATTAACATCTGGCATATTCAGATCCCCCATCAGCAATATCTCCCCTTTTTCTGCCATTCTAAGGATATTTCCTATAATGTCCTTCTCCATGTCCTCCCCCTGAGATGGGGGTCTGTATACAACCCCTCTGCGGACTGTGGTGCCATTGCCTGTCTCCAAATCGACCCACAGTGCTTCCTTTCCTCCCCGTTATTACTCTGGGTTTTTCATTCAATTTAAGGGGAGTTCGAGCTTCCCCATCATGGAATTATCCAATAATAGTGCTTCCTAAGATCAATAAGGATCTCACCAAACCTGATTCTTACTGTTCCATCTCTGTTTTAAACTCAGATTATACATTTTTTATGGCAATCTTAGCTACTCAGCTTGAAGGCCATCTCCTTACCTTGCTGGACCGGGACTGGGCGGGCTTTGTCCACAAAAGACAGGCACATGATAATGTACGGTGAACATTCTTGTTATTAGAATATGCCCATCAGCGTTCAATCCTCCTGGTCCTAGCCAGCCTGGATGCAGAGAAGGCCTTCGCCTGTGTTCCTAGCCATTTCTGTGGTCAGCCTTGCATGTGTATGGTTTTCATTTGTCTTTTGTTACAATGTTACAATCAATATATAAGTCTCTGGCAGCATATGTAAAAGTTAATGGCATGCTATCCGCAGTCTTTACTTTGGGTAGGGGCACCCAGCAAAGCTTCCCCCTTTCTCCTCTTTTATTTGCACTCTATGTCAAGCCCTTGCCCTCACATATTCATTTTTCAATCCAGATTGTGGGGATTCCCTTAGTGGGTCATGGTTATCATATTGCTTTGTTCACTGATGACGTCCTCTTGACTTTAATTAATCCTACGGCTTCACTTTCAGAGGTTTTCTGAATTTTGAATGTTTTTGAAAGGCTAGTGGGTTTTTATTTAAATAGCTATAAAACAGATCTATTAGACTTTAATTAGTCTCCTTCCCCAGAAATGCTGAAACTGTTCCTGGTCCGTTGGAACAGACACTCTTTAAAATACTTGAGGTTTGTAATTCCATGGAGTTCAGTACTGGTGCCCACACCTCAAAAAGGACATTAACCTGCTGGAGAAGGTCCAGAGGAGGGCTACAAAGATGATAGATGGTCAGCAAGGTAAGGCAAAAGAGGAGAGGTTGAGGGCACTGAACATGTACTCCTTGAAAGTCAGGAGAGAGAGAGAGGACATGATTGGGACTTTCAAGTACTTGAAAGGAATAAATAAGGTTGATAAGGAGAGTCTATTTAAGCTGAGTGGCAACCATAACACGAGAGGGCACAGTCTTAAGCTGGAGGGTAGGAGGTTTAGGAGGGAAGTCAGGAAGCACTGCTTCACAGACAGGGTGGTGGACACTTTGAATGCACTGCCGAAAGAGGTCATCTCATTGAAGACAGTGGGCAGCTTTAAAAGAAGCTGGGATAGGCATGTGGGGACGATAAGGATCATGGGTATGGAGGATGGGGGAGGAGTGTGGAGGGAGGGCAGGGACAGTAGCTCAAGCTGTGGACCCTGCAATATGAGAAGACTTCATAGACCAAATGGCCTTCTTCTGCTGGCTTCTTCACATGTTCGTATCTACCATTTATGGAAACCCCATCACTTTGGTAAATACTTACTTTCCTCCGGGGACCGTAAGGCTTTATCTTTCTCTGTCTTACTTAATAACCTACGCTGACAACTTATTTTGGGGGGTGACCTACATTTCACTTCAAACCCTAGTCTAGATGCTTCCAATTTAAAATCATATCATTCTTCCTCAGCACAAAAATACCTGCAGAGAACCTTACATGAATTGGGTATCTTAGATATTTGGCCTCACCTGCAACCCACTCGTCGAAAATATTCCCATTATTCTAACCATCATGGAAGCTATGCCAGGCTAGATTACCTCTTCACTACCATTGAACATATAGATACCATACATGCGGTTAGCTATGGACTGCTGCATCTTTGATTCTCTTTTCATTGGGAAAATCTCCCCAGCAGACTTTCTGTTGTCTTCACCTGGGCCTTCTGTGTGATTGTGGACTGCTGGAGAAGCTGGAAACTCAAATTTCTCAGTATTTTATTGACAATGACAATGGCTCGGTCTCACCTACTATTTTATGGGATGCATTTAAATCAGTTCTCTGAGTACCCTTATAGCCCACGCCTCAGCTCTACATAACACATGCAAACAATGGACTCGGGGACCTCCTGCAAATCCTTCATACATTGCAGGTACTTCACATGCAGGGGTATTCTTCTGTTTATCCACAGGTTGCTTGAAGTCAAGCCCAGCTTCAAAAATTATCAGATCAAGAGATAGAGCATGCTTTATTTTATTTAAGACGAAGCTATTATGAGGGGAGAGCTCATCCCTTAGCACAGTGTCTTAGAGTACCTTGGGTGGCAGCCACTGTCTCTAAACTTTAACACCCAGTTACTGGCCTGCTCACTTATAGTGGTATCAAGATTTTGAATCTTTTTCACAAATACTACTCTACTTTGCATTCCTTGGAGGGCACTCATCCCCCAGATTCTCAAATTTAATTGTTTCTTCACCAGGCTTCCTTTCCTTCCCTTACTCCAGAACAGGCTAAGGTGTTTTTTTTCTCCTGTTACTACAGATGAAATTCTTAAAGGTATTCAACTTGCTAAGATGGATAAATGCACCGGCATAGGCGGCTTTCCTTCTGTGTTTTACAAAGTTCCCAATCACTTCTGATTCTGTTACTCTTGCGTCTTTTCCATTCTATTCAGGAGGGAGTTCCTCCTCCACCATCTTGGCAATACATAGTAATTACTGCTCTCCCAAAACCAGGCAAAGATCTTATCATGCCAGTTTCTTATCGCCCTATCTCAGTTCTAAATTTTGATTATAGACTATTAATGTCTATCTGGGCCCTTTGTCTTGAGGGCCTTCTCCCCTCCTTGCTGGACAGGGACCAGGCTGGTTTCATGCATCGGTGGCAAGTCCATGACAATGTGCACAGGGCTTTACTTTTCTTAGACTATGTTCAGCATTGCTTGATCCCCCTGGTCCTGGCCAGCTTGGACCCAGAGCAAGCCTTTGATCAGGTGTCTTGGCCCTTTTTATGGGACACTTTACAAACCTTTGGTTTTCCCCTAGACTTTATAAACGTGTTGAAATCTATCAATTTTCTTTTGCCTTCCTTAAAGTTATTAGTCTTGGTATCACAATCTTTCCATCTTGGGAGGTGCCCGTGAGGATGCCCCTTTCCCAAGATTTTACGTATTATGTATTGAGCCCTTGGCTTCTTATATTCATCAATCTTCTCAAATATATCTACCAGATGTTCAATGGTAGTCTTTCTTGTGCTATGGTTGATAATTCTTTTTGATTTGGGTATGCCAGAGTCCAATTTCATGGTGTGCATCATTGTTCTTAGTTTATTCACACCAATAGTCATGTTCCTAAACCAGAGGGATGACTCATTTTTGTTGCTGTTGGACGCTATGTAAAAAGGAGCATCTGGTTTCAGCATTTCTGGTGGCTTCTGCGATTTACAGATATGGTATGCTTTAATGGTGTCTCTCTCGGGGTTTTGTGTGTTCTGATAAATTTGTGGCTTTATGGGTCATACATCATGGGGGTTTTCTCATGTGCAGGTTTTGGTCTACTGCTCACAATATTCGAGGAAGGAGTTTCCATTTGTGTCTATTCTTTCTTGAATATCTCCCAAATGCAGATCATAATGCTCTTTTGTATGCAATGCCAAGTGAATTCTAAGATTGAAAAACATAAAGTTGAGGAGCCCTGTTGGTGTGGTCATGTTTATGGTGTCTGAATTGTATAGCAGCTCTACATCTTTGTCAGTTAATGCCTGGGCTTTGTTTGGGCAATTGACTTTTCCAGCCTTTTTGAGTTGTTTTTGTTTGGCTGCCAATGTTTTTTTGTGTCCATGAAAATGTTGTCAGGGCTTTTAAATATTGAGCTTGGGTATTTGTGTGCAGATAGATGTCTCTCAATACTAGCCACAATGCCTCGTACAGTGCCGGGTTTGTAGTCTTAGCCGTCTTGTTTTTCAAGGACATACAGAAAATTTGCTAGTAGTTTATCTAGCTCTGAAAGTTCAAAAGTTTCAAAATTATGTGGCTATCCTACCTCAGACAACTAGGTCTTAAACAGGTTGCTTTGTGTTATCTGTATGGTGTAGTGGTTCTCTTACTCTTTAACAAAGTTTTGCCTTTCTGTTTCGTCCGCGGTTTGAAATCTGCTGAACATTCTGTTTCTTTATTTTATTTAGGTTATTGGAGTGTACCGGAGACTGTTTAGTACTGAGTGAATGCCAGTGAGGAGGTGAGTTGTTGTGGTCACTGATTTGTGTGAAAAAATGGACAGTGTGAGGCTCGCGCTGAGTTTCTGTTTCTGTCTTGAGCGCATTTGCATTGAAAGAAGTCGCGTGAATGCTGTAATACCTACTCAGGTATTACGGTATTTAACACATGGTTTTTGCCATTGAAAAAAATGGAAACCAGAAATTATATAGAGTTTATGTTCAATAATATGCATGACGTCAGTTGCATCTTGTATTCTTCTCCTCTGAGCTACCTTCCTTTTTCTCTTTTCTCTCGGTTTACAGAGACGACTCTTTGAGTCTGGCATAAACTCCATTGGCAGCTTCTTGGACTGGCAGAGCCCTTCATAACTTCTTTGGGTGGATGCACCATAATCCTCTTAATGTTAGGGATCCTCTTCTCTGATGGTGGGCCTGTCAGAGTCTAATTTACCTTCATCAGTTCTTGGAACCACAGGGCATTCATACTTTTACAGAGTTTAGAGCTACCTGTTCCTTACCTCATTCTGACTATTATCACTATTTACAACTTCAAACATGTATACAAACTTCTAACATCCCAATGTAGAAGCCTCCCTGACTCTTTACCTTCATTTATAGCCCTACTTTCTATTCATCTACAGGGGAGACTTCAAGACCATCTTATTGGTGGGCTCTATCAGATTCTCCGGGATCATCTGGTGGATTCTACTCTCGATGTCTTACAATAATGGACTAAAGATTTGCATACACCCTGTGATTTCGATCTTTGGCAGAAATAGTCCCTCGTAGCTTATAAATTGTCAATGTCACCTGATTAGATAGAGTTCGACTGGAAATCCTGTGTGAGATTTTTTAAATCTCCAGTAATCTCTATGAAATATTTGAGGCCACAAGCGGGAGCTAGCTGGCGGCAGTGTGGTAAATCTCAGGCTGATCATGCTCATGTCTTTTGTTTTTGCCCTCTTCTGCAAACATATTGGATGTCCATTTCTTCTGTTTTAGCCTCTCTGTTTGATTCTTCCTTATTGCTTTCACCTTTATTAGTCCTCCTGCATATAACCCCAGTCATGCTGGACATTCAAGGTAGACAGTATAAGTTTTTACTACTGCTTTTGGTCTGTGCCAAAAAAGCTATCACTAAATTCTGGCTCCAACAGCTGCCCCTCAGGTCACCCAGTGGGTAGCCTTGGTAGATTCTATTGACCAAGTCCTTACTACACCATCCCTCCCTTCTCTCTCTGGTTCCCATTTTCCTCCATACTCTTTCCTTAATTTAGCCCTACCTTCTCTCATGTGTCTACTCCTGCCCCTTAATCTATTCCCCTTCTCTCCCTCCTATTACCTGGCCTATTCCCCTTGTGTGGTTTGCATCCTGGAAGGGTGAAGGTTCACTCTAACTCTTGTACTTCTCCACCTCCTCCCTCCACCTTTTTTTCCTGCTATTTTCTTCTCACTCTTCCAAGGGTAAAGAAATGCAAAATATATCTGTGTTGTTATGTACTGTGTGTGGGATTAGGTGTATGTATATGAATATTGAGTAAGTGTGTGCGTTTATGATAACATGAATGTGTGTGTATGTATAGTTAATATATTCATGTAGACTTTATCTGTTGGCAAGTGCTGTCTGCCTTTCCCACAAAAATGTCTGTTTTAGCCTAATTGTACTTTGGTACAGTATGTGTATGGACTTAGTTTTTGTATTATTTTTACTATGCATCTGTATTCTGTTTGCATCCATTTCCCCTTTCCCCCAGGACACATCTGGAAATGAGCTATGTAGCTCAGTATACCTTTCCTGGTGACAATTTTCAAATAAATACTAAGGGTACCTATCATTATTTGAATCTTATGCCAATATTTGAGGAGAATTGGGGCATTAGCCCTGTATAAGTTAAAATGGATCCCACCTTTGTTCCATAAATTCCTATTTCTTTTACATAGTAGTATTAGAAGGGGGTTTCAGCCCTTATATAGAAGTTATAATTTATTCATACCCATGCCGTATCTTCACAGTTTGGGTGTCTTGTTTTTTATCATCTATGTTTGTTTGTTTATTTGCTTAATGGGTAAACCACACCGAAATAGAATCCATTTTCAGATGGGACCCACAAATAACATAAATAAACATATATCAAAATTTACATTTTACATTTAAGACAAAATGTCTATGTCAGTTGTTAAAAAAAGGATTAAACACACAGTCCGATAAAGTGCTAAAGTACTCAAAAGCAACTTTTGGAAAAACCCTGCCTGAAGCTGCTGACCTAATAGCAAAAGGAAGATTCCAGTTATTAGAAGCACAATGCACAAAAGCCTGCTGTCCAGTTACTGTTCTCTTTAGAGGAATATTTAAAAGATTTCCAGCTCAACACCTGGTAAGTAAGGAAATATCATACAATTCTAAGTTACTGGCTAATTCTAAGAGAATATTTGACTTAACTCTAAATGTAAAATTGGCCGTCACATATTTCAAATTCTGCTGAACTGTCAGCCAACCCATCCTCCTTTAAATTTTGCAATAATATGTGGATTTAGGAACAGAAAGTGTGAATTTACCAATTACTTGTAATAGAGAAGATGTTCTTGCAATAATACTAGCAGAAGCGTTATCTGTAATCACAGTGGCATGATTAACAACTGCAGCCAAACATTGCCAGGCTATGATCATCTTAGAATCATTGGTTAAGAAGGAATGGATCCTATATAACAATGCCACCTTGGCGTGAATTTTAGCAGTTGCTTTATTAAAATGTAACTCATAGTTTAATGTGGGGTCCAACAATACTCTCAGATACTGGAAGCTATCCACATTTTCAAAATACTTTCCATCAATAGATTTAACCATCAAATCCTGAGTCATCCTTATTAGCCTTACATGTCTCCCAAACACCATCATTTTTGTTTTCACTTTATTTAAACTAACCTGTTGGCTACTTACCACCTCTGCACATTACCGATCTCTTTAGATAGTATCTGACTCAAATCAGACACTGAAGCAGTTTGATAATATATCACTACATCATCAGCATATAATGTAATATGGGCATCTCCCAACACTTCAGAGATATTGAGAAAAAAAGTAAAAACAGAACAAGGCCTAGTATGGAGCCCTGAGGGACTCCATATCTAACAAGAGCAGCATCTGAAACCACATCACCACATCTGACCTATTGATACCGTCCCCTCAAATAATCCTCATACCAATTTAATGTTGATTTACCTATACCAAGTGGTTCAAGCTTATTAATTTAGAGTCCATGGTCCACAAGGTCGAATGCCTTGGTCAAGTCCACAAATATGGCCCCAGTAAAACATCCCCTCTCCATACCCTGTAGGACTGCACTCATGAATTCAACCAAGGCAGTCTCTGTCCAATGACCCCTTCTTTTTTTTTCTCTTCAGGGACTCTGCTGGTGTATATCTGACATCATCCACACTGGTCCCCAGGTATGAGACCACCTTCCCCCTTATGCCCCCATGACGTATCCTACATGGCAGGAAGTGGGGAATGCCACAACCCACAAGACTGGATCCAGTTTTGGGGAGGTGTCTTCACAGGGCGGCACTGTGGGGGACAATTGTCATCTTTTCAAGTGGCAAAGGTCCCTTGTTTTTCCATTTTCTCCCCTCAGGGATGGAGCATGCAATGACGCTAGTGGTGGTGCCCCTCCAGGCATCTGCTCCATCCCCGCCCACACCTGCAGCATCAGCGTGCTGCCTCCCAGTCTTTGCTAAGGGCCATGCATTCGCTGACAGCTGGTACCCCCCTTCTCAGAGAAGGAGAGCAGTCCTTGGAGCACTCGATCCTTCTCTGCCCCAGATGATCCCTGGTGGCCCATGCTCATTTTCCTGAAAATGGGTCATTGATGTGAAGCCAGCAGTCTTAGCGTCCAGCACCTCAACTCAGTGCCACCGGGCTGCCCATGGCCCTTTCTAAACCCATAGAAACATAGACTTTGATAGCAGATAAGGACCGCTTGGCCCACCTAGTCTGCCCATTTCCCTACCTACTGGATAAGCTGCAGATCCTAGTTAACCAACAGCCTATTTCTTCCTACCCCCCCACAAGAATTGCCTTATGTCTGTCCCATGCATTCTTGAATTCCTCCACTGTTTTTGACCCCATGATCTCCTCAGGAAGGCATTCCATGAGTCCACCACACTCTCTGTGAAAAAATATTTCCTCACATTGCCCCTGAGCCATCCCCTCTCAATCTTCAAATTGCGTCCCCTTGTTCTTGCACATCTCTTTTTCTGAAAGATGCTACCCTCTTGGACTTTGTTGATTCCCTTGAGGTACTTAAAAGTTTCTACCATGTCCCTCCCCCCCTTTCCTCAATGGTATATATATTAAGCTCCTTTAGTCTCTCCTCGTATATCTTCTGTTGCAGATCCTGCACCATTTAGTTGCCCTCCTCTGGACTTCCTACATTCTGTCTGTCTATGTCCTTGAGGAGATGGGATCTCTAGAACTGGATGCAGTACTCCAGATGGAGTCTCACCAACTGTCTGTACAGAGGGGTAACAATTTCTTGTTTTCTACTGGTGATGCCTCTATCTATACATCCCAGTATCCCCCAGCAATCCCTACTGCCTTCTCACATTGCTTGCTAACCTTTATGTCATCTGATATGATTACCCCCAGGTCCCTTTCCATTTTTGTTATTGTTACTACCCCCCCCCCACCATTGTGTACTCATTCCCTGGGTTTTTGTTTCTCAGGTGCATTACTTTTCACTTCTTTGCACTGAATCTAAGCTGCCATACTTCTGACCATTCCACCAACCTTGCCAAGTCTCTTTTCATCCTTTCCAACCCCCTTGTGTATCAACTCTGTTTGTTTCATTTGTAAAGAGGCATACTTTTCCTGCCAGTCCCTCTGCAATGTCACTTATAAAGACATTAAAAAAGACCAGACCCAGTATTGAACCCTGCGGTACCCCACTAGTAACCCCCCTTTCTTCAGACTGGACTCCGTCTACTATTACCTTCTGTGTCCTGTTGTCTGGCCAATGTTTTACCTAGGCTACCACAATGGGACTCAATCTCAGGCTGGACAATTTGTTTACTAATCTTTTGTCTGGGACTGTGTCAAATGCCTTGCTAAAGTCTAGGTAGGCCATGTCCACAGCCCCTCTCTGGTCTACTACTTTGGTCACTCAGCCAAAGAAATCGATTAGATTCATCTGACAGGACCTTCCTGCTGTGAATCCATGCTGCCTTGGGTCCTGTGCCCCACTGGACTCTAGGTACTCAACAATTCTTTCCTTCCGAAGTGATTCCATCATTTTCCCTACCACTGAGGTCAAACTGATAGGTCTGTAGTTTCCTGCCTCTGTCTTGCTCCCACTTTTGTGAAGGGGAATCACATGTACCCTCCTCCAGTTCTCAGGTACCACACCATCATTCCATGATTTGTTAAAAAGGGTAGTCAGTGGTGTCACTAGTTCTCCCCCTAGTTCTTTTAGAATTCTGAAGTGAATCCTGTCAGGCCCCATTGCTTTGACCACCTTCAGTTTTAGGAGTTCTTTCAGAACCCTTTCTTCTGTGAAAGAACTGGGATCGACCCCCCTATCCAGAGTGCTTCTATTGATTGGATTAGGTGCCTCCCCCTCCTCTTCTTTTGTGAATACTGAGCAGAAGTATTCATTCAGAATCCCTGCTTTTTCACTGTCTCTCTCTGCCCACCAACCATCCCCTTTATTCAGTCTCACTATCTCTCCCTTTGTCTTTCTTCACTTCCTAATGTACCTATAAAAGGTTTTGTCCCCCTTCTTAACTGAGTTGGCTATCTTTTCCTCAGTTCGGACTTTTGCTATTCTGACTGCCTTCTCCACTTCCTTCTGCTTTAACTGGTACAGTTGTCTGTCCTGTGCCTTCTGTGTGCCCTTATACTTCCTAAATGCTATCTTTTTCTCCCTAACCTTCCCCGACACCTCTTTTGAGAACTATAGTGTTTTTTTTCTTTCATTTTGATTGATTTATTTGCTTCACATAAAGACTTGATGCCTCTGTGATGGCAGTTTTGATGTTTCTCCATTGTTGCTCCACCCCTCCTTCTTGCCCGTTTGCTAGAGCTTTTCTGAGGCACTCTCCCATTTTGACAAAGTCAGCCCTTCTGAAGTCCAGTACCCTCACTTTTGTATGGCTTGATTCTGCAGCTAAGTTTATCATGAACCACACTGTTTGGTGGTCACTTGTACCCAGATGGCTACCCACTACTAGATCTGAGATCCTCTCTCCATCCACATTTGGGAGTACCAGGTCTAAGATTGCTCCCTCAGGAGTGGGTTCCAACACTAGCTGTCTGAGGCATGCCCCCTGTAGGGCATCGAGAATGGCCCTGCTCTTGGATGTGGCTGCAGCAAAGGTGCTTCAGTTAACATCTGGCATATTCAGGTTCCCCATCAACAATATCTACCTTTTCTCTGCCATCCTAAGGATGCCCTCTATCATTTCCTTATCCATTTCCTCCCCCTGAGATGGGGTCTGTATACAACCCACGTGCGGATTGTGGTACCATTTCCAGTCTCCAGGGTGACCCACAGTGCCTCCTCTCCTCCCTGTTTACCATTTTGTGCCATTGCTTTGATCCCCTTCCCTTACACAGAGAGCTACTCCTCCTCCTCTTCTACCCTCCCTATCCCTCCTGTAGATTGTGTACCCTGGTATGTTGACATCCCAGTCATGGTTCTCTGTGTACCATGTCTCTGTGACTGTCACAATATCCAGGCATCCCTCTTCCATCAAGGCCACCAGTTCAGGGAGCTTGTTACCTAGACTACAGGCATTGGTACTCATTACCCTCTATTTTTTGATGGCCCTACCCCTTTTTGCCCCACCCTTGTCCTTACTGTCTTTGCCTTTTTCACTATTTACCCCTGCCCTTCTCCCTATTGATGTTTCTTTCTCGGTATTTACCTCACTAACTACCCTGATTTGGGGGGCTAGGATTTCCCTGCTTCTTTTCAGTGCCTCTCCCCTTGGCTAGTTTAAATGCTTGCCAATGAAGAATTTAAACCTATCACCTAGGATCCTAGTTCCTCTCCTGGACAGATGCAGACCATCGCACCAGTACCTCACCACCAAACTCTATGTAATGTACTATACTGTATTATTCATCTGTTACTTGATATTTGCTGTATTTCTCTGTCTCCCACCTTGTACTACTTGTACCCGGGTCACACCTGGAAATGAGCCTCGGCTCAGTGTGCCTTTCCCAGTCACCAATTTTAAATAAATAAATAAATAGGCCTGCATCCCTCCAGGTGGACCCCCAGTCCCCAAAGAAGCCAAAATCCTGAGCTCTGCACCAGATTTTCAACCACTGATTGAATCCCATGGTGTGTAGCACCCTAGTCTCACCCATGCCATAGACAGGCAGCACCTCCAAGAAGGTTACCGTGTGTGCTACTTGTCTCAGGCCCCTCCCCAACTCCACAAACTCCTCCTCCACTGTTCTGATCCCTTTCCCAGCCAGGAGATTTGTCTCTAGGTGGACAATGACATCCAGCTCCCTCCCCTGTACAGCTGCTCCCACAATCCTGAGGATTTGCTCCCTGTCCCTCCAAACCATGGCACCAGGCAGGCACCTTACCTCCTTCTCCCCTCCCTCCCCCAGTTCTACCCTCCTAACAATGGAGTCCCCCACCAGGAGTTATTTGCTTCCCCTGTGGGGTCCCATGCCACCCTCCTGTGGGTATCCTTTGTGGAAGTTCCCAGCATCCTCCTTGGTCTCCACTGTGGGTGCCTCCATAGAGGAACCACACTCTGCCAGAACGGCATATGAATTGTGGAGAGGCACAACTGGAGGGATGTGCCTCTGTTCCACCACCCTCATCTTCCCTGAGCCTACTGTGATCCAACTGCTCCTCTTTCTTGGCAACCTCTGAGGCAGAGGCGGTGACCCTGGTGGTCCCTGGGTGGGAGAGGAGGTCCCCTGAATCCTGGCTAATGCAGCCTGGAGATGAGCAACCTCCTCCCTCAGCCCAGACAGGTGCCTGCAGATGGGAAAATGCCACATCTTCCAGAAAGTCTCCCAAAGACTGCTGCTCCACAGCCACTGCACTGCACCACTCCCATCATGTCTTTTTTGTGGCCCCTTAACTGTTGTTTTGTATACTTACTCTTTCCTCTCTCTGTTTATTTATTTTTACTTTTATATAATGTTTTTTCTCCCTACTTTCCTACTGCCTCCGTGCACTTAAAGCTCCTGATCTTCCTGGTCTTGAACAGGAAGTTCCTATATACCTCAGTAGTCTCCTTCTTACTTTCTCAGAGTCAGCCCTCCAGGAGCTGGGGGGGATGGAGAGCTACTCTTTTCCTTCTAGGATGGTGAGACTGTTGTGCCTTTGTTATCACTCCCTTCCTGCTCCCAAACAGGAAGTTCCTGTTGTCAGTCAAATCCTGTGCCTATAAAAGTAGAACTGACTATGTGGGGTGGACAATGTGATAACAGCCCACAACCTTTAATATAGTCTATAAGCTGATTATAGACAATTTTTCCTCAACTTTAGCTGAAGCAGATAAAATAGAAATGGGCCTATAGTTCCCAAAATCACTGAGCTGGATTTATGAACCAGAACCACTAAAGATTGTTTCCAAATATCAGGTAGCTGTCCCAGGAAAAATGATAAATTAAAAATAATGCTGATTGTATAGGCCAATTCCTGAGCAGCATCACTTTGAAGATTAGGAACCATTCCATCAGAACCCCCAGAACTGTTACGTTTGATAGCCTTTAACAATTTACGAACTTCAAGTGATGTAGTGATTTTTAAACAAAATTTTCTAGACGTACCAAGTCAATGATATAATTATCAGAGGGGAGACCATCAATCTCAGTTCTATACTTTTCTAAATCTATGAACCTTTTATTAAATTCATTGGCAATGTCCAAAGGACAGGTTATTAAATCACCACCAAATCTCATAGCTAATTCTACACCCTCAGTGGGTTTAATGAGGTTAGTAACTGTTTTCCAAAATTTTCTGTTATCAGCAAGACCATCAGTTTGTTTCTGTTTTCAGATAATTATTTTTTACAGTTTTAATATGAGTTTTGCCTTGATTCTCTAAACATCTATATCTCTGATAATTTCATTTTGTCACATTTATATTTTTCCCATGCCTGGTCCCGATCCTCATTAATTTCAATAGCAGTGGGGGTGTTGCAGATAAAGTAGTTGATCATCCACATACATAACGATTTTGTGTTCCCTGCCCCCCCCAGAAACCTCTGATCCCCTTGTGCACCCTCAAGGCAGCCCCCAAGGGTTCCAATGACAGCACATACAATAACGGGGACAGAGGACAAGGAAGAGGTAGAAAGCGCCTTCCTGTTACCTGTGTGGATACAAACAAGTTACAAGCCACTGCTTGTTCCTTCTGTTCAAATAATACAGCCCTTAAATTTTCTTTTCCTAAAAACGGCCATAGTCGACGAGGGTAAGAACTGAGCTGGCAGTCTCACTTACCTAACGACAAGCTGGCAGGGGGAAGACGCTGTGCTGAGCTGAAAGCTGCAATGCTGTGAAGGAGCATTGAGAGCAGGCCTCTTTCAAAGTTGGACTTCTACCTATGTAAGGTATGCCACCTATGCTGTGAAAGAGGGCTTACCAGTTTATCTTGTGTGAAGGCACAGTAGCCGCCTCGGTTAAGGCATTATCTGTTTCTTACAGGAGGAAGGCGGAAGGTGGTCGCAGGATGAAGAAACCAGAAGAGCCCTTCGGAAAGGCTTAAGCCCTGACTGGGTTGACAGCTAGAGGAGACAGCGAAATACAGACACAGAGGAGACTACAGCAATAGCTGCCGAAACTACAGGAAAAGCTGCACTTATTGAGTCATTTTGAGTTATTGAGAGCTACCTGTTAAGATAGCACCATAACGATCTCTCGAGTCAAAAGTTTATGATTTTAAGCCTTAACATTTTGCTATTTTGCTATTTGCCATTAAGGCAGCCAGCTATGGTGTATTTTACCGGTGTCTGTGTGATATTGTGTCTGTAGACAGTAGATTGCAGGGAAATATGGACTGTCGAGTTTGTCTGCCTGATTGGCCTATTTTGGACAGCTAGGATATCCTACATAATTTAACAATATGTTAATTTAAGAACAGATTTAATATTTCTGGACTGTTTATTTAATTTTAATTTTAGCTGGCTTGCAGTATAGCCAAGCATCTCATAGTGGCACGAGTAGGGTAGGTGGACCTTTGTAACTATTTATTTGTTGTAATAACATGTTTTAAAAATATTGCCAAAATATTATTTAAGTTGCTACAATAGTGAATATTAAAAAACTAATATAGTAAATAGTTCTAATAAAATCTGATGGTATTAAATTAATAAGCTACAAAATAACTGTGCTTCTCATAAAACCAACACAATCACATGTTTAAAAGTGGTAAAATCCTTAGCTAATTGGGGAGAAAATAGCCTACTCCATGTACTTTAGGCTGCTAGTAAATTGATTAGACCAGATCAATTTGTAAAGCTGATTACATTCAGCCCACACTCATTTAAGCTGTTAGCTATTAGATACTTGCTAATTGATTCTGAAGCCTCAGAACACTTGATAACAAAACTAGAGTCCAGTCAAACAAACAAGGCCATTAATTGTGCTTCCAGTTATTGAGGGTAATGGATCAAATTGTAATTTCATTAAGGGGATGAATATTTCGCCCTAATGGACCCAGTATATCAGAAGCACGAGCAGCCTCATTAAGTCACAGAACTGAAGTACGATCACAATGTACGCCACCGTTTGCAGCTGGGTAAAAGCTAAAAATAACAAAGCTTGTATTTTGAATTATCATCACTCACATTTACCAAGCTTATATTTGTTGAAATTTCACCACGAAACCATTCGGAAGTTTTTGGCTTTGCGATTGGGCCGGCGTCGGTTCGACTGTCAGTCAATTGTTTGTTGCAACCTTCGGTGTACTCGGATACCGCTTTTGGCGAGCGAAGCAGCAGTCAGTCACTGCTACTCGGGTTCAGTCTCCAGCTTCTCGTATCTGGGTCCTTATTAAGACAACTCAAGTGAGTTACTGTTCTGCTTTAAAAATACTATTTATTATTTACAGAATCAGCCATAGAACAAAGGTCAGGCTAAAAGTGTTATTGGTTTTAAATTTATAAAAGCTATTGGTTTTAAATTTATAAAGAAGCCCTGATTATTCTGAAAGCATAGGATATAATAATTTATGTTTTACTTTATTTCCAGTGAGGATCTACCCTAAGATTCTAAGCAAAGTGTTTGTGCACCGTCAGGGAGACCCACTGGAAAGCTGTGGATTGAGCAGGACTTGGTTTTATTACAAATATTTTCTAAAGAAAGGACTCAAAGAGGACTGCTTTTTGGTAAAGTTTTGCATCATAAAAGCAAGACACATGACTCTATGACTGTAAACCAAGGAGATCTGCTTGATTGAAGGCTTTGATTTACCCTGCTAGTTTGGTCGCTTATATTTATCAAGACAAGAACTTCAAAGGACATTTTTCTGAACATTGCCATTTATGTTTAGTAGTACGCAGGACTTGTTTAGCAGTATTCAGGCCTTGCTTCGAATGGTCATTATTAAGGAGGGACACATTATCGATTGGTAAATAAGTGCCCCCAATCCTAATTTATTGTGACTGTATTTGTTCTAAAGGTGAATTATAAAATGGTATATACACATAGTGGCAAGGCTATAGTGTCAACGTCTGATTTAAAAATGAAGGCCAAGAAGGCCAAAAGGAGTAAGAATAACAAAATTCAACATTTCCGAGGGACCAATTGGTTAACATAATGCAGAGAACACCATCTTTGCTTTGTCTAGGGGAAATCAACTTAAATATGACTGGTAGTACTAAGAGAGGAAAGTTAAACCAAATGAAAATAACAGATTTTATGAAACTACTTCAAGCGAATCTAACTACTACTCCAATTTCCCTTTCCTCCCCCCATGCAGAAATTCAATCAATAATTACCAGAGAGGATCTGTCTCATTTAAGGTCGTCCTCTAATCTAGCACTCCAAACAACAAAATTAAGTTTTTCTGGTACACAAGATTTCGAGGAGAGGGAGGCTGGGAGTGTTTTGTTTACCCAAAAAATATCTGTGGAGTCTTTGGACAACACAAAATATTCTGATATAGCTACCATCTCCATGCTGTCATCAGTAGAAATAGAGGATGACCTCTTGATTAAGGAGTTTCAATCTCAGTCAACCCCTAGCAGAGATAATCTAAGCCTGGTTATTAAAGACTTAAATCAGACAATAAAAGGCCTCAAAGATTTGGTTGCCAAGAAGAATATTGACAATGAGGTATGCTTAGAAAATTATTCTTTCCAATCTTCCCCCACCTCCGGAGCACAATCTTTGTTTTTTTCCTCTGGAAATCTCGAGTACTACCACACCTTTTGAAAAAGTGCAAGATGACCAGAGAAAGATCCAAACAAAATTAACCCAGTCCATAGAACCACAAGAGGCAGTAAAATATTTTGCTTCTTCCTCTTCTCTCTCTAGTCAACTTCTAGAGACCATTAAAGACCCATGTCAAGCTAATATTATACTTTTGGAAAACCTATGGGTTTTAAAAGAGGAAGTAGCAAGTCTCAGAACTGAAGTTTTTTATAATAAAACATTGTTGAGGCAAATACAAAACAAATTTTTTAAAAGCAAATTTGAAGCAAATCAAGCTCAAAATGTTTATCAGGAAGAGGAGGTTCGAAGAGAAAACAAAGCTCTGCAGGTAAACCTCCCTCCCCCGTTTATGAGAACCATAGGCTCTCTATGCCAGCAGGAAGAACTAGATAGTCAGATATTGAACAAACCAGCTCTTAAGCATGCGCCTAAACAGAGGCACCAGAAAAAGAAAAAATCTCTTGGTAGTGATTCCCAAGGACAAAGTAAAAAAAAATAAAAAAAAAAGACTTCAGATTAGGGGGAATAATAGTGACCCTGCTATAAATGAATTTGTTGGAAAAAGGAAAGGAACAAATTCAAGCAATAAACAAGATCTAGCGGAAGAAGTGAGTGTGCTACCAGGAAGAGAAGAAATAACAGAGCAAGAAATGTTGTACAGTTATACTGATACATTTATAACTCCTAATGAAAATCTGACCAATGGCGGGGAGTCCAGGGTCCTTATGGGACCAGTGGAATCTGATTATGGGAGTAAGAGGGAGTACATTATAATAAGACAACGGAATATCTAATTGAAGCATATAGTATCAGGGAAATACCTCAAGAAACACCCGTTAAGTTATTAGAATGTATAATCAGACTGTTCCATTTGCCTTGCCCAGTAGATGGTCTTACAGTTTCTAGAGTTTCAAACTTGGACTTCCACCATTGTATTTTGATCTATTGTAATAGTCTGAAACTGGCTGAAACACTCTGGTTAAGAGAGAAAGACCTGAAAATGAAGGATATACATATCCTTCCTCCTTATGAGGTACCACTGCTGGATAAACAACTATCCCAGGTTCCTACTGAAATTGATCTCTCCCCATCTAAAGCCAAACAAGTTCCAGAGGTAACAACAGAGTATGAAAACTCAAGACAACAATCCTGGGAATCTCGAATGCTTACAATATTTGGCTGGAAGCTGTTAGCCAAAGGGCTGGTGGGTAAGACCAAACACGAAATGGCTACCTTTTTCAGCCAAATTTTGGACTTTCCACTGTCTAGAAATAATATAGAATGGCTTAAAATATATAATTCAGATTCTAGCACCCCAAAAATGGATATTATTTTTGCCAATCCTAGATTTGTGAAAGCAATCCAAGAAAAATCATCTATACTGGATATGATGGGCCTTTACGTGATCCACCCCAGTATTTTGAATGAAATTCATGGAGGAAAACCCCAACAATTTGCGATAGAAACCAGGAATAGTTTTGCCCAGCTACAGGATCTTCCACAAAATTGACAAGTGCCCTCTTCAATGTATGGAGAGAACCCAAGAGAGATTTCCCCTATTCAGGTTCTCTCCTGGAATATAGAGGGATTGACACTTAAACTTGCTGATCCAGAGTGCGAGGCATTCCTGGAAACCTATGACATACTATGCCTACAGGAGACATGGTGTGGCCAGCATACAACTCCACTTATTCCAGGATTTGCAGGCTATTTCAATTCAGCCTCCCATCCGGCTAACTACGGATGTCACAAGGCAGGCCTAGCAATATATGTTAAAACAGCTCTTAAAATCAAAATATCCCAGATTCCGTGCAAATTAAAAACAATTCTTCCCCTCCTAATGGAGGGGAAGAAAGGTAATATTCTTCTATTTAATGTCTATATCCCTCCATATTCTAAAAAGGATTCCTAGACCAATAATTGGGGTGACTTTGTGGACTCCCTGGAACAACTCACCAATAGGTATATTACCTATTCTTCTTTGGCTATTGGTGACTTCAATGCAAGAATATCCCCCAAGATAACATATATACATGAACATCCACTACTGCCTGCCATTCAGGCAGCCATACACAGCAACCTGAGATTGGAAAGACATTCAAAGGACAGGAAAACGAATAAACAGGGAAGGGAATTAATACAGGTCATGACTGACATGAACTATTGTCTTATGAATGGGAGAGTGGTGGGAGACCAAGAAGGCACTTATACCTATTCGGGTCCCTTGGGGTTATCCACTATAGATCTTCTTTGGGTAAACTTATTAGCACTAGAGAAAATAACAAATCTCAAAATTATTGGTCACCCAGAGTCCACCCATTTTCCATTATCCATCGAATATGATATAGTGGCAAGGCCAAACAATTCTAGAATAGATGCTGTTCTGGCTGAAGGATATGAAATCAAGAATGTCTGTAGAATTAAATGGTCTCCGAGGTTAAGTAGTACAGTGACAGCAATATTAGAATCCGATAGCCTTATTGACCTGAAACCTAATATAATAACTTCAGATAACCACTCCAACCAAAATGTTCTACTGTCTACAATATTTAGTTACATTAAACTTCCATTATATCAAGTAAAAAAGGCCATTTAGCCAAAAATCTTGGTTTAATGGAGTCTGTAAAAATGCAAAAAGACAGTTAAATAAATTTATTTTCAAAGTTAGACAGAACCCAAATAAGAGCAACACTAGGCAATTAAACCAAGCGAGGAAGAAGTACAAAGAAATTCTACAAAAAGAAAAGTGTAATTTTCAGATGAACAACTGGGAAAAATTGAGACAATCAATCTACAGAAAAGATAGCAGAAAATGTTGGTCTTCAGTGGGTCTAGGGTACCAACAAACAACATTTGGTTTAGAGGCACATGTAACACCTGATTCTTGGACAGCTTATTTTGAATCTTTGTTTTTCTCATCAAATGAGACGTCAAGTGCAAAGATTGAGCAGCCCCAGTTTTATCCAAGGCCCATTTATATATTCAACAGGGAAATATACAACACAGTATTACACTTAAAAAACAATAAGGCTCCTGGACCTGACCATATAGTGGCAGAGATCTATAAAAACTATGTTGATTGGTGGATACTATTATTACATGTTTTTTTCAATAAAATTTTGCAGGGTTCTGATGTACCATCTAGTTGAAAGGGCGGTATAATATGCCCAATATACAAAAAGATGTCCAACTGATCCCACAATGTACAGACCCATTAGCCTGATCGACACATTGCAAAAGACCTTTTGCCATATCATACTAGATAGATTACAGACTTGGGCCAAGGAATCAGGTTTTATGAGTGAATTCCAATATGGATTTCGAACCAACAGAACTACGATCCAACACTGTTACGTTTTGTCGCACCTCATCTGGAAATATGTAAAAATAAAGAAGTCACGGTTGTATTGCTGTTTTGTAGACCTGAAGTCAGCATTTGACCTGATTAGTCATACCTGTTATGGGAGAAACTATCTAAATACAATATAGATCCTATTCTTCTAGATATATTGATTAGGCTTCATAATGATACCTGGCAAAAGGTCAAAGTTTATCAATATGGGGACCTTACCCCAGAAATTAAAACTAATCTGGGAGTCAGACAGGGTTGTCTTTTGCCTCCCTTATTGTTTAACATATACATCAATACCATAATAGAGCAGATGGAGCACTTTGATTTTCACTTTCCAGTAATTAGGAATCAAAAAGTTACACTGCAGGCTTTTGCAGATGATTTGATACTCCTCTCAACGTCCTTATTGGGTCTACAGAGGAAGATGACACTTTTTAGTGCTTTGTGTAAAGAAAATAGACTAATAATTAATACCACCAAAAGACAGATGATGATTCTTGGAACTACATTAAGGCGAATACCTACACTTTTTATCAATAAAACAAAAATTGAAACAGTTAAAACATATTCATATCTAGGCGTGAACTTCTCCCAATCTACTAGATGGAATATTCACCAAGATATTGTAAAACATAAGGCAATCACAGCCTTTAATGCTTTCAAACGATTTTCAGCTAAACTAGGAAGTGGATCTGTGCAAGGAATACTGAGGATTGTAGAAGCTAAAGTATGCTCAAGCTTGTTATATGCTTCAGAAATATGGGCCCGAGAATCCCCTAAGCAACTTGAAATTCAATTAAACAAGTTAAGATATATTCTCAAAATACCCCAATTGGTACCAGCACCAATTGCAAGAGCCGAACTGGGCCAGCTCCCTATTGAAGCATATACAGTGGAAAGGAGGATTATATTACTACTCAAACTGTTTCTGTACCCCGAACACAGATTGCTGAGAATATGCCTAGAAGAGGAGATTGACTACTTATCTAGGGGTTGTAAACCACAAAATACTGACTGTATATTAACTTGGTTATACCCTTTGGGGCTGGGCCATTTGTTGCACCAAATTTATGTTTTACCATTTAGTGAAATAAAATTCCAGGTAAAGGAAAGAGTTAGGAATACTTTTATAAACAAGGATCTGGAGCAGATTCAGTGTTATAAGAATTTCAGTTGGTACAAACAAATGAACCCAAATTGTAACATAGAGCCTTACCTGTTAATATTGTCCTGTCCCAACTTGAGAAGAATCATAACTAGATTTAGAATGGAGCTATACCATTCACATTACATTCACTACGTGCAGAGAAGGTTGGGAACAGTAACTGACAAGTGGAATTTAAATATGGAAGACAACCTAAAGAACATCACTTAATTATGCCCTTTATACCAGAAACATAGATTGTTCTGGTTGGGCTCTATTTTAAAGGACCTTGGACTCCCCACCGACCAAATACTTTTGAAACTGTATTCATCTAATGATATACAAGTGTTGACAATGCTTGCTCATTTTTTAAAATCAACAAAACTTTAAGATGGAGTTAAATTATACCTCGTATGTGGTCTTTGACTGTATATCTATTTATTTATTGTAACAACAATTTGTCTGTTTTTTGAATCTATTTGAATGTTTATTGTGATTCTTTTGTAATGACTTTAAGTTCAACAAATAAATTCTTGATTGATTGATTGATTGATTGAATAGTAGTGGGGTTAGCCAATTAGAATTTTCCCATTCAACCTTCTTGCAACAAATGGGGCACACTGATCAAGTACTTTAGTAAATTCAGAGATGAAAAAGTCTAGTGCACAGTTAATGTCTGGAATCGAGTATAAATATGATCAATCAATGTTAGCCAATTTAGAGCGAAATACGCCCAAATCAAAATTTGAAAAATTCCTGGAGGCACATATAACTGGTTTAGGTTTTTTGAACTTCCATGATTCCACAAACAAAAAACGGGACGATGGTCACTTACTGAATCTGATACTACACCACATCTCAAGATATGGTTTGAGTTATTTGTAAGTATCCAATCCAACACTGTATGTTTTTTAGGTTTATTATTCAATCTAGTAGGGAGCACAGTTAATTGCTGTAGGTTAATGGGTAACAAACCCCTTGATATTTAGTTATATCAGGGCCCTACCAATTTGAGTTAAAATCCCCAAGGACAAAGTTCGCCAGACACTTTAGTATTCAGTTTATCAACAAATTCATGTAGACCATCTTTGTTTTCTTTGGGGGAAATATATATGCAATTTACTGTCAACTTCTTTACAGAGCCAAATAAAAGCTGAGCTGTAAGAAGTTCACAGTGATTCAATTCATCTAAGGTGATGTTTATTTCTTCAGCAACAAATTCACTTCTTATAAAAAACATCACTCCCCTTCCCCTTCCTATTTCATGGTCCCTTCTAAAGGTCTTATATCCAGATATGTTAATTTCTGTATTAAGAATAGTAGAGTTCAACCATGCCTCACTTAATGCCAAAATATCAGGATGGTATAAGGCAATCCAGGCCTCAACCTCCTGAAACTTCAACACCAGGCTTTGCACATTAAAGTGCATGATCTTAAGTCCAGACTTATGTAGTCTGAAATATTCACTGCCAACTTAGTCATTATCAAAGAGACGGGGATTGCACTCCACATCCCCAGATAAAGCAATTTAAAAAAGACAATACAACCAAAGACAAACATTTTATCTGTTTTAGGAACCTCCTACTACCATATTTCCTAGCCTTACTGTATATCCCAGGCTTTTGCTTTAAACCTCCACAGTAGTACAATATCTCAAGGAATAATTATAAACTATATCCAAAGAATTTATGTGCAAATGGTGATCTCTTTCACAATTATCAGATGCACTAATCTTTGCAAACATCCCATCAATCCCTAAGCAGCAGATAATAAGTAAAACTCCCACCAACACACCCTTTTGAGCCATGTTGGATACGATTGCCAGTTAACCACCGTCCTCAGTTCATATATTATTATAAGTCCTTCTTTGAAAATAACTGTTATCACCAACAGCATTTTATGCCCTGGTCCGATCCGGTCTGACTCTGCATTTCACTTTGCCTCCCCTACTTACCTGCCACTGCATAGATGCTGCTGCATTCAGAGAGGGCAGGTTTTAAATAGGCAGATGTCTCCTCCTCCTTCCATAGCTGTCACCAATGGGGAGAATGCTAGAAGCACAGGTAATTCAAGGCAGGTGCTAATAACTTCACGCGGGCAGTAGATGCGTGTGTATAGTTGCCTAGTAACAGAACTTTAATCAGCACACTGACATGCTCTCTTCCCAGTGTGGTCAATGAAGTGCAGCATGCTGTTAGCATGGCAAAAAGAATAGTTTATGCACAAACACCAGTTCACAGCCTAGAAGGACAGTCGCTTTAGTTCTTTGTTAGTTCACACAGCAGAGTTCAGAAAGGGGGGGCAAAGTATGGAAGCAGTCTGAAGAAGATATCAATGACTAGATGTAATAGGCAGAAGCTGATGAATAATGCCCAGTCACTTACAATGTCTGCTGGTGAAGTCTCTCACGCTCTGGTCAGACTGTGCGCTTCACTTTGCCTCCGCCACTTAGCTGCCACCGCGTAGAGGCTATGGTATTCTGTTCCTTATTTTCTTATTTCTTTTTTCGGACATGTTTCAAAGCTAGTTTGGCTGGCTACAATTCTTATTTGTTTGTTTTTGTTAAGGGGAGCTGTTGATATATCAATAGGATCTCTAATTCTGCTTTGTATTATAGAGTTTGTCATTCTACTGGATCTTTGAAGTATAGGTTATTATCTATAGACATATTATTAGAGGTATTAGTGTCTTGTTTACTTGGTTGTTATTCTCTTTTTCTCTAATAAAGAGGTTATTATAAAAAAAAGTCCCTTGTACTTTATATTTCAATATACCCTGTAACAAACTGTCCATCAATGTCTATTGCTGCCTCCACCTTTGCTGTTCCCCACCCGACCTCCCACTCAGCACTCCCCACCCCCCCATAAACATAACACTGACACTGGGAGTGCCCAATCCCCTGGTGTCACCACCTGAAATAAAGAAAACCACCCCGGTAGATTTTTTTTGTTTTCATATACCCTGTAAAAAAGAAAAACATCCATCAATGTCTGTTATTTTATTTATTTGATATATTGGGTTTACAACCTTTGAGCCAGAGGCTCATTTACAAAGGTACTTTGTCACATGTAAAACAGAAGCTAATACAGAATAGGGTATAACAACAAGTACATTAAGCATGTGTTACAGACATTTGTCACAGACATTATTTACAGTATTTGGATGTAGATATTTTCAGACCTTATTTACAATATTTGGATGATGATATTTACATCATCACAGCAGAAAGACATTATTAGCTTGAGAAAGCATCTAAACAGAGTAGTCAGTCCTATTCATGGGTTTGGTATTATTGATGGAGGTTGCAATCCATAATGGACTTTGTCAGAGAATTTGGATCAGAGTTACTGTCCCTCCCACCCAACCCTCCCACTCAGCATCAGCACCCTCCTGATATAACACCGACACTGGGGGTGCCCTATTCCCCAGTGTTGTTACCTGAAATAAACACCAACACTGGAGGTTCCTAGTCCCCAGTGTCACCACCAGAAATAAAGAAAACCGTCCCTCATACTTTTTGTTTGTTTTTACAGTGTACCCTGTAAAAAGAAAACCATCCATCGATGTCTGTTACTACCACCACTGTTAGTCTGCCCACCCAACCCTCCCACTCAGCACTCGCCCCCACCCCCAAGCCCTTACTTACCCATCGGGGATCCAACGACATAATCCTCTGGACCACAGACACGTCTTCACTCTTCAACACCAGACTGTGAACTCAGGAAATCAGGTATGCAGTTCAATGTATTTCAATCAAGTTTTGAACTTAGTGGCATAACTGGTTATTTTTGAATATTTTTTCCCCCAATTTTCAACATGCCTTTTGTAGGACCCCCACCTCATGAACAATTGTAGTGAAATTATCTGTCCCAAAAGGTGATTTCGCAGTCACTGTACAAAATCACTTTTTGGGCAGGAATTAAAAATGTTCTCCACTCTTGTTCATCAGATGAGGTCATAAGAAGGCTATGTTGGAAATTTGGCTTCAAAATATTTAAAAACAGCAAAGTTACAAGCCTACAGTACATTGAAATTTATGAACCCAGGCTTGTAACTTTGGTAATTTTCAATATTTTGACCCTAAATTTTCAAGATAGCCATTTCTTCTCTTTACAGCACCTCATGAATGTAACAGCTATTATTTGGGCAGAATCTCAAAATGCTCTCTACCCTTGCTCATGAGGTGGGCTCATAAGAGGCTTATGTGGGGTCATAAAAAGGCTATGTTGAACATTTGGGGTAAAAATGCGAAAAAACAACAAAGTTATGAATCTGCATTGCAATTTTTCAATGCACACTCGTAGCTGTGGTATTTTTCAATATTTTGACCCCAACTTTTCAATATAGCCATTTGTTCACACTACCTCATGAATGTGACAGCTGTCATTTCTGAAATCCTATCCAAAATGTATTTTAACACTTGTGGCGCAAAATGAAGTTTCAGCCATTGTTTTATAAATGACACCTGTCATGCTCAAAAGGAGTTGTCATAAAAAGATTATGTTTTGGGACTGTTGACGCAGCATGTGCGATTGGTTCTGGAGAGATGGTGGCCACTTATAATAGGGTGGTCTCCAAAGCTCTGGATGCTCTCGCACCAGTTCGTATATGTCCCAGATCTTCTTATTTGAGGTCCCCCTGGTTTGATGGGGACCTCAAGATGATGAAGATCAAGGGTCAGCGGTTGGAGCATTGCTGGTGGAGGACCCGGCTGGAGGCCGATAGCCTGGCCCTACGTGTTTACTGTGTTGAGTACCGGGGGTAATTTCCTGTAAGAAGGCAAAATTCCTGTCCTGGGAAATTGCTATGGGGAAAAACAGACCATCCCAGCTATTTCAGACTGTTAACAGGCTTCTTTACCCTGCCTGCCTGCAACTGAGAAAAGCGTTATCATCCACCTTGTGTAAGAAGTTTGCTCTGTTTTTTCTCTGACAGAGGAATGGCCATCCAGTCAGGGATCCTGCCAGGGAGGTATTTGCCTCATAGTGGTTGGGCTGGGGGTCTCAGAGGCACTCCACCTGTCTGGGAGGAGTTTAGGCCAATGGAGGTGTCTGAAGTGACTAAGGTGGTCTTAGAGTTGAAGCACACTTCTTGTGAACTGGACTAGGCCCCAACATGTTTCTTAGTGGGATGTGTTGAGGCTGTTGGCCCGGTGTTCACCAGGATTGTCAGGTGCTCGATGGCAGAGGGGGTCCTCCCTGCAGTTTTGAAAGAAGTGTTGATGAGGCCTCTCCTTAAGAAACCTTTCCTCGACCTTGATGTCCTGGCGAATTACCATCCTATCTCCAACCTGCCCTTTTTGGGCAATGTTGTTGAGAAGTTAGTGGCACAACAGCTCGAGGATATCCTGATGTCCTTGGACATCTATGACCCATTTCAGTTGGGTCTTTGGGCTAGACATAGCACAGAAACAGCTCTAGTGAGGGTGCATAATGATCTGCTCAGGTCTAGAGATAGAGGAGACAGGTCAGTTCTTGTTCTCCTCAATCTCTCCTCAGCATTTGACACTGTGGACCATGCTGTGCTTCTTGACTGAATCTGTGAGTTTTGTGGACTCGCCGGTAATGTCATCAGATGATTTGAATCCTATCTCTCAAACAGGATGCAGTGGGTAGTGATGGGGAATTTCTCCTCCTCCCCAATACCCCTGTCTTGTGGAGTGCCACAGGGCTCAATCTTGTCACCAATGTTGTTCGCAGTGTACATGCTGCCCCTGGGTGAGCTCATTCAACAGTACAGCATGGAGTTTCACTGTTATGCAGATGATAGCTAGCTGTACTTGTCTGTTGCCTCAGAACATCAGGAGCTCAAAAGTGGGGGTGGTGGTGGATGGGGAGGAGGGGAGGGTGGCCCTACAGGGGGACCTGGAGGGTCTGGAAAGATGGTCTAGAAAGTGGAAGCTGAGATTCAGTGCAGGGAAATGCAAGGTACTGCACCTGGGAGCCAGAAACCCCGGCCAAGTGTACACCCTGGGGGAGGAATGCTACAAGTCTCGATGGCTGAGAGAGACCTGGGGGTGGTGGTGGATGTCAAGATGAACAACTCGGAGACTTGTAGGAGGGCTGCAGCCAAGGCCAACAGGATGCTGGAATGCATCGCTAGGGGGATCACCTCCAGAAGGAGGGAAGTGATACTCCCTCTGTATAACTGCTTGGTGAGGCCACAACTCGAGTACTGTGTGCAGTTTTGGAGGTCACACTTAAAGAGGGACATTAAACTCCTGGAGAGGGTCCAGAAGAGGGCAACCAAAATGATTTGGGGCTTGGAGGACAGGACCTATGGGGAGAGGCTCAAAGAGCTAAATATGTACACATTGGAAGAGAGAAGGACCGGGGACATGATAGAGATCTTCAGGTACATGAAGGGGTAAATAGGGAGGAGCAGTCAGGGTGCTTCGAAGGAAGGAGGAGGCAACTAGAGGCATGGGTGGAAGCTGGAGGGGAAGATTCAGGGAGAAAGGAGGAGGTGCTACTTCACTGAAAGGGTGGTGGAGCCATGGAATGCGCTACCCAGGGGCTGGTGGAGGCAGAGATGGTGGAGGGGTTCAAGAGGGGGTTGGACAGGTACAGGGGAAGGGTTCTGGAAGCAAAATCCAGTGCAGCAAGAATATCCAGAACTGGGAAGGGAGAAGCCAGAGAAGGTGAGGGGGGCAGCAAGGTCAGCTCCCAGGGTGGGGGCTGACCAAATGAGCAGACATGAAAGACCATTAGGCCTAGTCTGCTGGCATTTTAGTATGTTAGTATGAGCTGTCGATGTGCTTAACAACTGTCTGGCTAAAATCAATTACTGGATGGCTTCCAGCTGGCTGAGACTTAACCTGGCCAAGACGGAGGTACTGATGATCGAGCCTGGTCGTGGATATGATGGGTTGCCACATGGTGCTGATTCAGGGCTTTTCCTGGGATCTGCCCCATTGGTGGCTTCCCTGAGGGTGAGAAATCTGGGCATGATCCTTGATAACAGATTGACTTTTGAAGACCTGGTGTCATCTGTTGTAAGTAGCGGTTTCTACCATCTGTGGAACATTGCCCAGATTGAGCCCCTCATTCGAGGGCCTCCTGATGCTAGTGCATGCCTTTGTGACCTCCAGGCTTGAATACTGCAATTTTCTGTACTTCGGGGAAATGGAAGAGACCATCCGCAGATTTCAGCTAGTGCAGAACGCGGCAGCCTGGTTACTGACAGGCCTCTCAAGGTCCAGTCATGTGACCCCAGTCCTGTGGGTTCTGCACTGTCTGCCAGTCAGGTGGAGGGTCCTTTTCAAGGTGGGTCTTCTCACCTTTAATGCCCTATATGGACTGGGTCCTTTTTACCTGTCAGAGCTCTTGACACCGGTGACCTCTGCTCGCTCCCTCTGCTCCTCTTCAAGGTGCCTCCTGAACATTCCCAGGGTTTGGCTCAAGACTTCAGGAGATCATGCATTTAGTGTCTCTGGGCCGACCCTGTGGATCTTGTTACCATCTTCTGTCTGGGAGGCTCCCCCAGTTGAGGTGTTCAAGCTGAGGCTGAAGGCCCATGTATTTGTCCTGGCTTTCCCAGATTTATCAGTCCATCCTGCTCTACTCCCCTTCTGTGACAGTCTGAAAGCCTTTTTACTATTTTAAATTGTTATATTTAGTATTTATGTACTGTTATTGTTTTATTTATTTATGCTGTTTCTCACTATGCTTTGTTATAATTCCTGTTAGGCTCCCAGAACCTCCAGGATTGGGCACCCTACAAATAAAATTGCCTTGCCTTGCCTAAAAATGGTGAAAAACCAATTAAGTAATGAGGAAAAAAATTGTTCCAACATTTACTCATAACTTAATTTTTTTGCATAGTTTGGCCCCTAATGTTCAACATATCCCTTGTGTTACCCGACCTCCTGAACATGGCGGGTTTAATTTTTCAAATCCCGTTTGAAACTTGTTACCACAGTCGCACAGTAAAATCACTTTTTGGATGGGATGTTATAAATTCCAACTGTCTTGATTATAATATCAGGTCATAAAAAGACTGTTGGACATTTGGAGTCAAAATGTGGGACCCCACTTAAAAGTAGATATTGCCTCTTGGCTGCCCTATCCTGGGTAATTACAGCCTAACAATGGGTCAAAGTACGACACCACTGAAAATGAGATATTGCATATCAACTGCTCTATCCTGGGTAAATATATAGTAAAAATGTTTACTAGTAAGGCCTGGTACAACAGTAATACCAGCAGTGAACATTCTGCATTGTCAAATTCCTGCTAAACATGGTTTGAAAGATTGCTACTGCAGGAACAATCTACTTGTAATTGTTATTAGCCAATTTGTGTACATTCGTCTTTGCTGTCTTGTTATTTTTATGACTTGGAATATTCTGTAAATGAGATTTGTTTCTCATAGAACTTATCCTGTATTTGTGCAACTTTTAAATAAATAAAAAAACAAAATAAAGCTGCCTTTATGCCACTCTCCGGCAAGGGCCCTTTATTCTCCCTAATGAATACTGAGCAGAATACAGTAGTCATTCAGCACAGCTGCTTTCTGCCTGTCCTCCTCAATTATCCTGCCCCCTTCCACTAGCCTGATAACTCCCTCATCTTTCGTTTTTCTCTTGTATATCTAAAGAACAGTTTCCCCCCTCCCTTGACCCCCTCTGCAATATGCAGCTCTGTATATGCCTTTATGATTCTGATTGCCCTCTTGGTCTCTAGTTTTCTCCTGGTACTCATCTTATTCTTCATCTTCCTGCTTTTCTTTGTACCTTATAAATGCCATCTGTTTAGCCCTCACTGCCTAACTGACCCTTTCAGAGAACAACATTGGTCTCTTATGCTTGTTTCTCTTAATAACTGTTCTCATGCATTTTTTGTTGCGCAAAAACAGCCCCTTTTATAACACGCCATCTTTTCTCCACTCTCCTAATGCTGTCTACCTTACCAAATCTGTTCAGTGCAATTTTCCTCATATGGTTGAAATCTGCCCTCCTGAAGACTACCACATCAGCCTTAGAAGAGTGGTTACCAGTCCCCAGGGCCACAGCTAACCATACAGTATTGCAGTTGCTGGATCCCAGGGTTTCCCTCACATGTGTTTCACCTAATCTTTCTGAGTTGGTGAGTACCACATCTAGACTGGCTGACTGTCTAGTGGGATCCCTGACCTGCTGCACCAATATGCAGTCCTGCAAGACATCAAGCAGAGCCTGGATTCTGACACTACTGGTCACTGGGATGTTTCAATCAATGTCTGGCAGGTTGAAATCTCCCACTATTACAACCTCCCCTTTGCCACCCCCTTCCTATTTCAGCACCCATTTCCTTAGCTCCCTCTCTTATCCCTGCCCCTTTATAGGCACAGAGCTAGTCTTACACAGAAGACCAGATTGCAATTAATTACTATTACATTACTTTCCATTTTGACTATAGAGACTTTGTCTATGGCCATGCAGCCAAGTTGCAACTTGCTAAGCTTAATGCAGCATGTGTTACTGTCCCAAGAAAAAAGATCTAGGGCACACTCCGGGTGAGATACTTTTCTTCAATTTTAAGCTAGCAAACTCTCCATGAAGTGTATCACGTCGATATTGTTACAATCTCATAACCAGTAACAACTGGCTACAAGGTTGGTGCAGTCGGATGGGGTTCAGCTGGATAGGTGACTGGGGCTCTACATGGGAGGAGGAGGGGCTGTATGCCCAAGACAGGCTGCACCTGAACTCTTCAGGGGCAGCTGCACTAAACAGTAAATTGGGGGACTTCATGGCAAGTAAGTTCAATATAAACTAAATAAGGGGGGTGGCTAAGGACAGGGCCATCCTTACATGAGGCAGAGTAGAGAGGCTATCAGCCTCCCCCCCAAGTCACAACACTCATCAAGGGAACACT
Organism: Neoceratodus forsteri; assembly: GCA_016271365.2. NCBI lineage: Eukaryota > Metazoa > Chordata > Ceratodontiformes > Ceratodontidae > Neoceratodus > Neoceratodus forsteri. The sequence continues at coordinate 237,630,751 of CM028137.1, forward strand.
TAACAGCAGGGAAGGACGGTATGGGGCTACATGTTGGAGGGCTTTGGTTGCAAATGCCAGGAGCCTGCGGAACAAGAGGGAGAACTGGAGGTCACCATGATGGAGGAGAACCTAGACATTGTAGCAGTGAGTGAGACTTGTTGGGATGAGCACTATGCCTGGGAGATGGTGACCCCAGGATATCGGTTGTTTAAGAAAGATCGGGAAGGGAAGGGGGGGTGGCATTATATATCAGGGAAGGGATTGGGGCCATGGAAGGGCAGGATGAGGAGGGGGAAACAGAGATAATGTGGGTCACCCTAGACAGGGGACGGGGGAAAACCTGCATGTTGGGGGTAGTCTATAGGCCTCCTATGCAGGGGGAGGAAGGAGATAGACACTTTTTAGAATCAGTAGTAAGGATGGCACAGAAAGGGGAAATTGTGCTAGCTGGGGACTTAAACCTTCCGGACATCAACTGGGAGGCTCAGGCAGCAATCTACGCAAGGAGCAGGGGCATTTTATGTATCTTCAGGACATATTCCTGCAACAAAGGGTCAGTGAGCCCACTAGAGGTGTAAACCTGTTGGATGTGGTCCTCACAAATGGGGACAGTGTGGAGGAGGTGGAGGTGGGGGAAAAGCTTGGCACCAGTGACCACAGGGCTATCAGCTTCAGGGTGAGAGTGGGCAGGGAGAGGGTTAGGACAAGAACCAAGGTAATGGACTTCAGAAAGGCTGACTTTCATGGAATGAGGAAGGTAGTTGGGGAAGAAATGTTGAGGATAGGGGATGTGCAGGGGGTGGAGAAATTATGGGCAGCCATCAAGAGAGGGGTATTTAAAGCCATGGACTCATGTATAAGAAGGGTAAGAAAGAATAGAAGACAGAAAAGACCTCTATGGCTCACTAGAGAGGTGGCATTAGGGGTCAAGGAGAAGACTAGAGCATTCAAGAGGTACAGGAGGACGTAAAAGGATGAGGACAGGGAAACCTACAGGGGAAAAAGAAAGGAGGCTGGGCAAAAGATAAGGAGGGCTAAGGAGGCCACTGAAATGAGGATAGCGAAGCAGGCAAGGATGGGGACAAAACCTTCTTTAGGTACATTGGAGAAAGGAGGAGGGCACAGCATGGGATTGGAAGGATAAGGGAGAACAGTGGAACAATACTGGAAGGGGACTTCGAAAAAGCAGAGGTATTAAACAGCTATTTTGCCTCAATCTTCATGGAGGAAAGGGAGGGTAGGGGACCAGGAAGGGGTGGGGAGGGTGACAGCCACAAGCAGGTGGCTGTGGCAGAATTCACTGCTGAAGGAGTAAGGGAAGAGCTGGGTAGACTTGGGGTAGACAAGGCAATGGGGCCTGATGGAATATACCCAAGGGTTCTCAAGGAGGTGAAGGATGAACTGGTGCCGTATCTAGCGAGGCTGTTTAACTTGTCCTTGGTCACAAGGGTGGTGCCAATGGACTGGAAGAGGGCAGAGGTGGTCACATTACATACGGGGGGGTGGAAGGATGAGGTCAAAAACTACCGTCCTGTTAGTCTTACCTCAGTGGTGGGGAAGGTAATGGAAACACTACTTAAGATTAGGTTGATAGAATACCTGGAGATGAATGGCATGCAGGGTGATAGGCAGCATGGCTTCACCAAGGGAAGGTCCTGTCAGACTAACCTGATAGAGTTTTTCGATGGGGTGACACAGATAGTGGACCAGGTAGGAGCAGTGGACATGGCCTATCTGGATTTCAATAAGGCCTTCAACACCGTTCCGCATGGTGGAATGGTACATAAGCTGGACAGACTAGGGGTGGACAACAGGATTACCAGGTGGGTGGAAAACTGGTTGAAGGGAAGGAGTCAAATGGTGGTGGTAAATGGGACACATTCCAGGGAACGGGCAGTGATCAGTGGGGTGCCACATGGGTCAGTGCTAGGACCAATACTCTTTAACATCTATGTTAGTGACCTAGCAGAGGGTCTGGAGGGATGGGTGTGCCTGTTCGCAGATGATACAAAAGTCTGCAATAGGGTGGATTCACCTAGTGGGGTGCAAGCCATGAGGCGGGACCTGGAGAGGCTGGAGAGGTGGTCTGACACCTGGAAATTGAAGTTTAATACACAAAAGTGCTCGCTGATGCACCTGGGAGGAAGAATAGGAGGGAAACTTACTCCTTTGGAGGGTTGGTGATTAAGGAGAAGGAAACAGTATGGGACCTGGGGATTATTGTATCACATGACCTCAAGGTGGGCAGCCAGTGTAGCAGGGCGGTGGGAAAGGCAAATGGAATGTTCGCCTGTGTTGTGAGGAGTTTTAATAGCAGAAAGAGGGAGGTGCTAATGCCATGATACAGAACCATGATTAGGCTGCATCTGGAGTATGGGGTGCAGTTCTGAAGGCCTCACCTACGAAGAGATGTTGAGCTGATGGAGAGGGTGCAGAGAAGGGCAACCAAAATGGTACGAGGGATGCAGAATGTACCCTATGAGAGATGATTGAAAGGGCTGAATTTGTACCCTCTGGAGACTAGGAGGGAGAAGGGGACAATTGAGACCTTTAAGTATCTGAAGGGAATAAATAAGGTAGAGAATAACAGCTTGTTCAAATTGAAGAAGGGAGTGAACATGAGGGGACATAGCCTCAAACTGGAAGGTGGGCAATACAGAGGTAATGTCAGGGGGCAGTTTTTCATGGAGAGGGTGGTGGAGGCCTGGAACAAACTGCCAGAGGAGGTAGTGGCAGCTGAAACAGTGGAGGGGTTCAAGAGGGCTTGGGATAGATTTAAGGGGTTGGGAAAAGAGGGTAGAAGCATAACAGAAGGGGGGGAGGTAGGGTGTCAGGCAGACTAGATGGGCCATGGTGCCTTTCTCTGCCATCACATTTCGTGTATTGGATAGCCCATTGCAAAGCAATACTGGAAAGACCTTCTTATTTTATGATTCTTATTTTTTTGTGGCAGTTCACACATTAATGAATGCTGGCAGGCTATAAAGTGTTCCAGGTATAAGGGCTTTCATAAAGTACTTTGTAGCCGAAACTGGCATTAGATTCCATGTGCAAAATCAATCATAGTCCATGCAATAATTTTGTGTAAAGGTGCTGAAACCAGAAGAAAGGGAGCAATCTCACTCATAAAGATCAGCTAACATCCGATACCCCAGTGCTTCGCTTATGGAGCTTCATCATGGGGCCACTGACACCTGCATTTGAATTAAGCCACTAAAACTGGATTATGCTGGCTAAAATACCTGCTCACTATTGATATTTTTATGTAAACTAGTTTATAGACTATATATTTTATATCTCTTGCTTATGCAATGTTTTTAGTGTATATTAATACAGTCATTGAGGCCAATATTATGGTTAAAAAAGTGGTCTCACACATATTCTTAGTGTATGAGAACCATGAACTGAAGGTGAGCAGATCCAATACCCTAAGGATGAAAGTGAGACCATTTTTACAACTGCAAGAGTGATCTTGGTTGCTTTATTAACATACTATTGACCAAGATCAGTCCATAATATATTAAAAGTAAAAAAAAAAACAGTATGAACTTGCCCATTTCCAGGGCAGCTGTGCATAAGACACTTGTCACAGAATAAGAGTGTCTCATGCTTAGAGGAAAGGTGTACTACGATTGGTTGGGAGCATTCCCTTGATCTATAATATACATCGAAAATATGTTTGACACTGTAAGGTTATCATTTAAAATGAGTTGTTGCACAATAATTCTGTACTTTTAATTTTGTAAATGAACAAACATATTGATTGATTTACTGATTGACTGATTGATTGATCATGGCTGCTGTGTCTGAGCATAGACAGAAAACAAGATTAACTCAAAAATGAAATTCTTTGGTCAAGTAATGGTAACTAGTACTGTAGTTATTTAGCTAGTCCAATAGTTCTTGACATTAAACTACCCTTAAGCCTGTGATAGCCAGTGGAATCAAATCCATTGAACACAACATATTTTCTGCAGTCAAAGTGGAGCCTAAGAATACTGTAAAGAGATGTGCTTTAATATCTGTTTAGCATACTGTAAATTATAATTTTAGCAATCAAGGTTAGCTTCTAAATTACACAAATATTAACTTTTTTGGACTTGACCCAGAGAAAGATTAATATTTTTGCAGTGTTGCTTTACAAAGCTGACTCTGTAGTTATGGAACCAAGGGTATTACATAGCTGCAAGATGCTATTACATTACAGTAGAGAATCTGTAATTAGAAAGATAGAGACACAATAATTTATGCAGCTTATGATAATCAAATAGTATGTAGGAGTATATGTGGACATAGAAAATCTATAGAATCCAATACAATTGTAAATATAATATGTAAAATATATGTGCAGTTATGTGTGGAGGACATTCAGTGGGGGAGGTTTTGGATGTGGCATGGCATAAACGCTTGGAATTTCTGTTTCTTGGCTCTTCTTGGGGAGTATGTTGCTTGTTGCTGTGTGTTCCATTTCTGGGGATCTTCAGTCATGATTATGTGGTGCGGTTTCTGGCTGGAGACTTCCATCTTGTGCTACAGTTTGGAGTGCATCTTGGTTCTGCATATGCCTTTCGATCGGGACTCTGGAGAGCACATTTCTGGACCCCTGCCATCTGTTTTGATTGGTAGTTGGCAAGACTGCTGTGCCATTCCTACTTTGCATATACAAATAATGACTTGATTATTCCGTTATAGATATTACCCAAGGTTCTCTCACTGGTGATGTTTTGCTTTGTTTACTGTTTCAGTGCTTAGTGTCATGACTCTGTATGAGAGGATGGGCTAAGTCAGCAAACAATGAGCTCTTTTATCTTGTGTAATGCATCCAATGTGGGATAAGATCCTTTCTAACTCCATGTGTAATGAAGAAAAAAGTTACTAAAATGGTAAAGAATTTGAATGTAAATTCAACAGTAGGGCTTGAAAGCACCTCTACACAACTGTTTAACTTCAAACTGTAATGAGAAAGAAATAATGTTACACAAGTTGGACTTGAACCCGGGTCCCCTGGAATGCCATACTGGTACTCTACCAGCTCAGCTATCAGGGCTATTTGCTTGCCTGAGCTTCCTGCCTTCACTTTATTTATCTAACTGCAAATCCTGCACCTTCTGTAGGAGCAATTTAGGTATTACAAGGAATGTGTACCATTCACTATATGATTTTGGAGTAACACTTTGTTTCCTTAACTATAATGTAGTTACAGTATAAGTACACTGTATGCATTGCAACTGCAATATAGTTCCATGCAGCAAGCATGTAACCATGGTGTAATTACCCCTGTTGCATGTAATTAATGATTATCTACCCTGCATTTGCACTGAAAGTGACACATAAAGTGTGACCAATTTTTATAAAGGCTACTATATAGATCCAGTATGTAAACTGCTGGGTTATATTTATCAAATGTCTTTGGTAAACTACAGAAACACTTTTAAAATTGTGATGTGGGTGACATCTATTTTGTGACAGGAAGAGTGTTGCAATTATCTCATTGCCTCACCAGCCCTAAGAGTGTGCAGTGAAGCAGGTTAAAACAAACTGCTCCAACAGACTGGGATCATGTCAAATTGTGAGGGAAAGCTGTGGCTTCTCCGGTTACACCAAACATAAAATCCAGGTTTTTAGGGCTTCAGGGGGCGCAGCTCTGTAGTCCTATTGCTTTCAGAAAATAAAACCCAAGCTAGACTCAAACTCTGAAGTCTAATCCCCTTAAATAGCTTCAAAAAACCAAGCGCTGATAAGTTGCATGACTCCTGTGTTTGCCACTGAAATTGTGACATCACTTCATTCATTATTCCCTGAATACACAACGAACATGTCCTGCTCTACAGCTCCATCCCATACCCTCTTCCCTACCCAAATTACACTGTCCTTCTCCCTCAACTAGCCCTCTCACCATCTACCATCTTGACTCTCCACCCTACCTACCCCCAGCCTCACCTGCCTACTTCATCTTCCATTGCTTCATCCTCCACCCAGTCCATTTTCAATACCCGGTCAACCTCCTCCCTCTGCCTACCTTATCAGTGCCACTATATGAGGATCCCCTATAAGACAATTGGTTTTGTATGCTAGACAGTACTAAATATGTATTAACATCTTTGTCTGTCATATTCAGAATTATCTACTGTAAATAGTTTTGATTGCTGCACAATGTTGCCATGTACCATCAGCCTTGTTATGCCATATTTAGACTGTCTGTAAATAGTCTGAAATAATTCCATACCTTGTATATAGCCCAATCATTCCCTTCTAGTTATTGTTTATCACCTTTATTGCATATGTACTTCCTTGTTCTAATTGTATGCTCAGGACCTCCTTGTAAATGAGTCTGCTCAATGGAGTTATTCCTGCCAATAAACTTGACTTGACTTGACAAAAAGGGGACTCTGCATTCTTTCCTTCCTAACAACAACTGCATCACAGTTCCCTACGCAGTCTGTAAAACCCTCCGCTGTGTCAATGCAGTCTGCTCATAGGCACTATTTTTTATGATGTGGGATGGGGGTGGGGGGCAGTGTAGTTTGATATCACACTGACTCACATTACTAAGATACCTGGCTTTCTTTCATGTTAGATGTCTGCATCAGTAGAGAGCCAGGGCTGCTTTAGTGTGACATTACTCACCTTACAGACATTCCCAGCTTTCTTACATCTCTGATGTCAAGAGTGCGTGTGCATGTGTGTGTGTGTGGGGGGGTAATAACTATCTGATTTCAGTTTGGAAGGGTGGAGAAGTTTGGTGTTATTGTAATTTGTGCTTGTAATATGCTCTATGGTTGCACTGTCTCAATATTATGCATTTATATACAAGTAAAAAGGTATACATATAAGGTTTAAAAAGAGAGAGCAATTTCAAACATTAATTTGGTGCTAGATTCTATCACTGTTAAAAACTCTCATACTGTAGAGAAGCAGAAGTATGCATTTTCTGTATCCTTTTTATCTTGAAGCTTAAAGTGTTTTTTAAATAGTTCTACATCTGGAAGAATGAGAATGGTCCTGGTTAGCGTTACCATACAGACATTCAACACCAGATCCTATGGACCTGAATCATTTTGAAATTCCTGCATCATTTATAAAGACAAAAGTAAAACCTGTTTAGCAAAATCAGATTCTTATTTTTGAAGTTTTATTGCCATTGTTGTTACTTATTTTCATATACTCAGTAGGAGTGAAGATTATTTTTAATGTTAATTACATTTGGGAGAACTTTAAAAACACTGTAGAACACAACAGGTGATATTTTTAAAAAGTTTAAAAAAATGATACAGTTGTGTCAAGACGCCTAAATTTGCATCATGCAGGTGCAGCATATAAGTGCACCACATTTTCATAGCTGCTTCAAAACAACACATATTTGCATCATAATTGTAGGATATTTGCAATATATTTGTGGGATGAATCACTACTGCATCACATGTGTATCACTGTTTGCATCACTAATCTACAGTAGATGCAAGTGCAGGGGCAACAGATTGTGGTGCATCCATCTTCTGATGGTAGTGCACCCTTCTGATGCAGACACAGCTGTGATTTATGATACAAAGTGATGCAACTTGCTGCTGCATTTGCAGCAAATCTTTGAAAATACAGGCCTGTATATTTACCCCCATCTCTCATAAACTCCAAACAGTCAACTACAGGTAATGGTTCCAGAATGAAGCATATACCTTTCAATACAGATTTGCCACAGGTGGAGGAAAATAAGATGAGGGCCCATGTCTTGCAGCATCTTCTTTTTCATCCTCAAGTTCAAGATCAGGAGAGTTACAGCACAGAAGATGCTCCGCTCCTAGCCAGTTCCACCTGTTAACTGGAAACCACTGACTGCTGCCCATATATACGTGTGTGTCATTAACCTTGCCTTTTCTGAAAAACTATACCTTTACCAGCTGCCTTACAATGAGAGGGAAAGGAAGAAAGCAAGGAAAGTCATGCTGCTGACTCCACTATTTTTTAAATGTTACACCTGTGCTATCTGCTTTAAGATATTTAAACTAATTTCCTAATATTGTTAAAGATGTGAAGCACCTTAGTATCTAAACTGGAAAATGAGGTGTTTCTTCACAGATGCCCCTGCTATGAAAAAAGTTCCCATCATTATGACAAGAATAACAGTTTACAATGTCCCCTCCTGATAAAAGATGCATCTAGCCAGGGCTATGAAGATGATTGTAGGGCAGCAGGGTAAATCATACGAGGAGAGACTGAGGGTCCTAAATATCTACTCCCTGGAGGACAGAAGTGAGAGGTGAGACATGATTGAGACCTTAAAGTACTTGCAAGAGATTAATAAGGTGAACAGGGAGGGTATATTCAGGCTAAGCTGCAGCAAACCCCCAAAGGGGCACAGCCTAAAGTTGAGGGGTGGGTGTTTAAGAAGGAGGTTCAAAGACACGTCTTCACGGAAAGGGTGGTGAGCAAATGGAATGCACTGCCAGAAGAGGTGATATCATTGAGGACAGTGGGCAGCTTCAAGAGAGACTGGGACAGATATAGGGGAAAGATAAAGGTAATGGAAAGAGGGGAGGAAGATAGTGAAAAGATAGGGGAGGGGGAGCTGGGACACCAGCCTGAGCTAAGAACCCTGGGCAATAAGATGACTAGACAGACCAAAAAGCTTAGTTCTGTTGGCTTCTTCACATGTTCATATGTTCGTATGAGATTACAGCCTTAAGTAAAAATGTTAATTCTTTCAGAAAACAGCCTACTACTCTGTGATAATTTGTTCTTTGAACTATATAATATGAATAAATAAGAGATTATACCTTATAGCTGCTGTTTCATATAGTTTCTTGGTTGCTAATCAGTACAAACCTCAATCCTGTATGATCCTACAAGAGGCACAATAAATGCTTCTGTTTATTGCACTGTCATAGTTATTCTGATTCTTTTTGAACTAGTTAAATTCTTAAAGTGAACAATATACAGTATACTATCAGAACTCACTTCCATTCTCATGTCCTTAAGTTTGTTCAATAGACATTTTCTTTGACGGCCCACCAGCTGACACAGCTGCAAGATGTCTGCCTATGGTGCTGACATCCAGGGCCTGGTGATGGACTCGGGAGTCATAGGGATGGCTGGGGGGGGGATAAGGATCGAATGTCCCGGGAACTGCTCTCCTTCTCCGGGGGTAAGGGGGGAGAGTGTCCCATGCTTTACAGACTCTTGGCAGAGGCTGGGGATACTGCTGCAGCTGGTGCAATCACCTTAGGGGATGGGTTGGATGCTGGACATCATTGCATGTCCCCACCCAGGGATCCAACATTTAGAAAGACAGCCGGCCTCCGGGCATGATGCCCTGCTCTGCCACTGCCTCCACTGCTACCAATGTTTGCCAGGGAGGTCCCACTCCTGAGGCCCCAACCCATGAGGTAAGCTGGAGCTTGCCAGCAGTGCCTCTCGGGGGCATCTACCCTGTGGCCCCACTCAGGGGGTACCTGGGCATGGGGGGACAGTAGGCAGGGCAGGACTAAGCTCCGGTAATTCACTAAAAATACCACCAGCAGCTTAATCTGGTTCAAGGTCAGTTGGCATTCATCTGTATCCTCACCCCCGAGTCGTGCCTGAAAATAGGCAGAATTTGTCTACTGCACTTACCTGGTCAACAAAAGCTAAATAAATAGATAATAAGGCTCAGGGACCCCCCCCCCCAAAAAAAAAGTTGAGAGTTTATTCCCTTTCACTTCTTAATACATGTCTGTAGATGTTCTGTTCCTTCACTCTCCATAAGCTGTGCCTGTTATGTTTGTTAAAACAGTAAAATAATGGTCCCCAAATTAGTCATGTTCTAATATAACTATTCATAATACTACAAATGATTCAGTTAATAACTAGCACACCATTATTATTTTGTCACTATATGACATCTTTAATATTGGTGGTTCAGAGGTGCTAGTACACTTCCCCTAAAGTAAAAATCAAATAACCTCATTAGCCTATATCAGCATCACATCTGTAAGACTTCTGCACTCAAAGCACTAAAGATCTAAAAGACACCTTTATACTGTAGCATGGCTATTCAGTTACACAAGGTCACCATCAGCCATGGGTGATACTACTGTACATGTGTTCCATGCCATCCTCACTGCCTTCTTTTTAATGGAGGTACCCACCCCACCATGCTAAGTGAACAAATGATGCACCAGGCATCACCGCATCGGTTAGTGTGTCATGCCGTTACACAGAACATAATGACATGATGCACTACTGATGACATAGCTGGCCACTCAGTTGCTTGCAAAAGTTTGCAAAACCCCTCCCAGGCCAACACAGTCAGCCCCACACCAAAATAAAACAAAAAAACAGGGTGGAGGGCCCTGGTATAATGAGTGGCTGATTTCATTAAGGTCATCAGCTTGGACCTAAAAAACAAATAGCAGCATCAGCTAGGAAATAATACAGTAATACTGTGGCATATCATAAAATGCTGCAGTATGCTGCAGGAAACAATGCAGTTCAATGGCAAAAGTAAAGCCCTTTCTACTGCAGTATTTATAAATGTTCTTATAGGCCCATCATGCTGATTAACTATGGAAATAAAAAAAAAAACAAGTTACAAACTTGAGAACTAAACAAGATACTGATAAACTGAGTATTTTAAAAGGTACAGAAGTGGGAGGTTGGCCCGGTGGTGCTGAGGGTTGAGGCACTGGAAGCCTTACCTCATGCTATGCCAGTGACCTGGGTTCAGGAACGACCTCAGGCCATCGGGGTGCCAGTGCATGGGGGGAGGGAGGAGCAGGATTGAGCTAGCCAGTAGGCAGCTCTCCTCTTCTGGGGGTGGAAGGGGTTGGTTGTCATCACCCCCTGTAGTTCCACTACCACTGGCTGGAGGTCTGGTGGGTAGTGAAGGTGGGAGGGGGTGACATTGTTACAGGTGGGTGGAAGGGGCTAAACTGGCACCACTGTGTGCGTGCGTGCTCCACACTCATGCATGGACGTGTGCTGGGGCCTCGGGCTGGGGAATGGGAGAAAAACCTATAAAAATCATGAAAAAATCTACATAGTAAAAACATAAAAGGTGCAGAAGTAGGAAGGGGGAAATAGGGTGGGGTCCATAATAATATCCAGTCATGGCCTTTACCCAGTATATTGAACAGACCATGACTAGCCATGGCTTGCTATAACTCTGAATATCATTATGAATTTTAGTGACTACTACGGCAGCACTGATTTGTGTCATAATTCAAGGCACAAGTATTTCCAAGGCAGCTGCTTGTAATCCACCTATTTTCAGAAGTGATATTTCTACTGACAGGAGACATGAGAGAAACATGGCAAAGAAGAAATATTTGAAACTCAGTGCTTCAGAAAAACACTGCTACAGATGCGGTCCTGAGAGCAGATAGTACGCATTCGATGCCTTTGAAAAATTATATCCCTTATAGTCAATTTTTAAGATTAAAAAGAAAATAGTGACCTACCCACTGGCATGGAGGGATGAGGCATCATGCCTTACCTCCTGCCGCACTGGTGACCCATGTTTGCAGTGCAAGCGAGTCACCGGGGGTTGGCCAGAGAAGAGGAGGATTGAGCACCCCAAGGACAGCTCTCCCCCTCCGGGGAGGGGGGACTATGAATTAGTACTTGTATGGCCCCTAACAGAGGCTGGGGGATGGCACACCAACACTCTACAAGGTGGGTGGAGGTGTGGCAGGTGCCTGTGATGCCACACACAGGAGCATGTGACACCGCAACTAGCATCACTGCACAACCTTTCCTCCAAGAGAAAAAAAAGGGGAAATATGTCTCCAGCAGTTGGATGATGGAAACATGTCTCCAGCAGTTGGATGATGGAGGGGCTCACAGTTCCCACTCCCCAACCAGCCAGGCGCTGACCAGAACTGGATCCGATCTTTGGTGGGGGCCTGGGGATCCCCCGCCAACCCCACCAGGGGGGCAAGCCCTGGGCGAAGATGGTCAGCACTGATGGTGGATGTCAGGGGGACGGGGCTGGGGCTCCCACCTGAATGTGGCCTGCCGGAGATGGGGAGAAAAAGTAATAAAAAAAAAGATTAAAATGAAATTGTAATTCATCTGAACCATATGGCTGACAGGCTAATGAACTGGAGATGAGATTTCTTAAAAGGGGATATAACAAAACATTGCTGAGAAAGGCTAGAGATAAAGCTGATTTACTGAACAAAAGAACAATAAAAAGCTACTAGAAAAATAAAATTCATGAACATGGTCCTGTTACGTTTGTCAGTAAAGTCAATCATTTGGCATGTAAAATTAACAATATAATTTATTGTAACTGCCCTATCCTGCTTGATGACAATGATGTGACTTCAGCAGTGGGTGATACCCCATGCATTAATTTAAGTAGAGCAAACAGTCTGAGAGACAAGTTAGTCCATAGCCAATGTGAGACAAAACAGTCAGCTATCATTAATAACTGGTGGCTACCATACAAACCAAAAGGTTTCTTCAAATGCTACAGTTGTAATGTGTGCACATATGCTCAGCATGGTAAAGAGTTTGTACACCCCCTGCATGAAGATTTAAAGCTGGAACATGTGAATTTATTAATCGCAGTACTGACTTTGTCACATATGTTCTATGGTGTAACTGCAATAAGATATATGTGCAGAGAACAGTGCCCAGCTTGAAAACTAGCACACAAGACCATTGAGCAGTATTATTAATGGGAGACTTGACACCCCACTTGGTAGTCATTTGTTTGATTGCCATAATTCAAATCCTAGAGAATTAAAGTTCATAGGCATTGAGAGAGTGGGTCCCTTCACCATATGAACATATGAAATGCCAGCAGAAACAAGCCTCACGGTCTATCAAGTCTGCTCGATTGTGCAGCTAGCCCCTCAACTTGTGGCTGCCCTACCCTTCTCTTTCCTTCCCTCCTCATAACCCTCCCCCCTCACTCTGTCCCACCCTCTCTTAAAGCCTCCCACCATTCTACATGATACCACCTCCTCGGGCAGAGTGTTCCACTTATCTACTACCCTTTCCATGAAAAAGTGTCTCCTGATTTCCCTCCTGACTCTCCCCCCCTCCAATCTCAGCCGATGCCCTCTCGTGTCCCTCCCCTTTCAGATCTGAAGAATCCCTTCTGTATTAATCCTTTCAATACCCTTTAAGTACTTAAAGGCTTTGATCATATCCCCCCATCCCTCCTCTCTTCCAGGAAGTACATTTTCAGCTCTCCCAGCCTCTCCTTGCAGGAAAACATTATCTCATGTAAAGACCTCACTGTCTGAAATAAAAATTTTATATACTGTACACATATCTTCCTACATCGGGTTGGGGGAAACCCAATACATGTGAAAAAGAAATATCAATTTGTTCCTGGATTAACTTTGTGTAAAAGCAATGTTAAACCATACTTCTTTATTTTATATATATTAATATCACTTCATTTCTATAAAGCATTGTACAGTTGCTAAATCCACCTAATAACCACTTCAATGTATTTCATAATAAATCAACTTTCTCATATTATATACAAAGTCAGTATTCTAACTGTTCCCATGTTATTTTATGCCGGTACCACTCCTTGTGTTTAATCTTTAAATCAATCTGATAAATAATGTAGTGAATTTCAATATGATTCAAAGAGCTCTGTATTCAGGGTCATAAATTCTGCCTTATGAATTAATTTTAGTTTCATAGTGATGGTACAAAGCAATTCTTGTATTGTTATTTCTTGCTGTTGCAATACCAAATTTATTTATTGAATTTTGTTGACCTGGTAAGGCCACTAGGCCTAGAAGTCCCTTTTTCAGGGGTGACCAGGGGGAGGGGGATACAGGTAGTAAGCAACTGAAATTGAATCAGATTAAGCTGTTGGTGGTATTTTTAGTGAATGGGAGAAATCTGGCCAGGACACTGGGGAAATTCCCCTACTCTTCGGCAGGGGTGCTGTAGAGTGTCAGTGTGATTTGGATCACAGATGGCTGCTGAGAGCAGCGGAGGATGGACAGCTGATTGTCTGCTCTTCACTCCGTCTTGCGGGGAAAGTGGTACGGCTAGGATGCACCCGAATGGTGGCCAGAATATCATACCTTAATCCCCGTGGCAGGCAATCCCGTCGCACGATGCAGAAGTCATTGGGAGATTTGCAACAGGGGATAGTCCAGTGTTTCGGGCAGAGCCCGCAGAGCTAGTCAGGATAGTGTGCAATGGCCGTGTGGATTTACAAGAAGACCAGGCCTCGTTGCAGAGGTCTGATGATATGCAAGCTTTACTGGACAGTAAACATCGGCTTTTGGAGAAAACGACGGAGGAATTTCAGAGGGTGCAATTACAGGCAGAGGAGGATCGGAAAAGGAAACGGCTCGCTACTGATTCTCCTTCGAGCCTACCAGGTACTGTTTGTAAGGTGTTACGGGGTCCGCCTTCTTCTGAATTAGGGGGTAAAGAACCCCCGCCCCAGAATCCTAACCCCACAGTCGCTGAGGAGCGTGAGTCCTGGTCCCCACAAAAGGCTCTTCAGGGTGTGGGATGGATACAAACCGAGTCGGGAGATTGGATAGCTAACCCTGTGATTCCTCTTCCAGGAATGCCCGTGGAGGGTTGGGGTATTTCTATGACACATACTGTTGGTTCCTCATCTACCCCTTTACCTGATAGTCTTGACCTTTCCCCAGATGCTGCTTTAAATGATCCACAAGACCTAGACCCTCATCTTGTTATTTCCCCTGAACAGAACCCTGAGGCTTGTATCCCTTTATCTCCTAACCACACAGTACCACAAACTGAAGTTCCTGATATTAATCATACTATGAGTGACATTAGTTCTGATCTGAATGTTGTACAGGCTCAGCCTGTCCTTACAGACCCTTCTGTGACGTTTGCTAGCCTTTTTAAAAAAACCGTTATGCTGGCAAAATGCAGGAATGCAGTCCGTTTAAGATTTTTGGGTCCCATGGATAATATGCTAGATCTCTTTTATGTTGGAAAGGTCTTGATTAAACAACTGCTTGATTTTTCACCCAGCGAGGTGTATGCCCTTATACATACCCCCGGTGACAATACCTATGACATCAGCTTTCGCACTCCAGATTTGCTTAATAAATTCTGGATGAAATATGCGGTTTTGAAAATGAATCCGGCCTGGTCCCATTTTCAAGTCATCTCCCTCACAACACAGTCATTTAAAGTGATAACTGTATTATTCCGTAATGAGGGAGTGAATGTTGAAGAGATCACGTACTGGCTGGAAAGAAAATGTACTATTCAGGGTAATCCTGAACACATATTGGATGCTGAGGGCAGGGGTGTAGCCAGAATTCTATTTTTGGGGGTGTTTAAATCTGATACTTGTGAAAAAGGACAGATAAAAGGCGGGGGTCTGGGGGCCACCAGGCCCCCAGAAGCTCTGAGGTATGTACATGTTCTGTGGTGAATTTTGGGGGTTTTCTGGAAGAAAACACACACATTTGTTACATGTTCTCCACCCTAATTTCATGAGGAACTTTTTTTTTCACATGGAATCAGGGTTGTGGGAGACAGTGACTGTCCTAAGTCTACAGAACCTCCAATGGTTGTGGACAACTGGTTATCTAACAGTGCGATCAACCACCGTGGTTCTACCTGCTGTGTTAGTAATGCTGCCTGGTAACAAGGCATTGTACCAATATGTACACAGATTATGGTGGAATATTATGCCATGAGCACCAGGTCACCATCTAAACTCCCTCATGTTTTCTGTCATGGTGCCCTATTTGCCCCCCCAATGTTGCCAGTGTGCAAGTATGTGCCCTTTTTATATATCTGTATGTCAAAAATGAGCAGTTATACGTACTCTGAGTTCTGAGAGTGAGCTGTTAGGCTTATGCAGTTTTTGTAATATACTGTGATGTTTGAAATATTTCTACATAAAGGCTGCTGCTGGATGTCTGGGGGCTGGTAATCCCCAGAAGCTCTATAGTGTTTACATGCTCTGTGGTGAGTTTTAGTGTTGTTTTTTTTTGGAAGTAAAAGCGCAGTTTAGTTACATGTTCCACACTGCTAATTTCATTGGAATGTTTTATTACAAAAGAATCAGGGGTGTGGAAAACTCTTGTTGGCATTACAGTCAGTAGGACCTCCAATGGTTGTGGACAACTGGCTGTCCAACAGTGCCATCAACCTCTCACTCCACATGCAGTACAATATACAGTTTTGCCAGCAAGGCTGCAAGTAACTATGGTAGTGCACTGACTGACCAACAGTGCCATGATAAACGACACCACCAATACCAACCCTTACAGCCTGTGAGAGACATTTGAAGTAAAGTTACTGTCTAAAAAAAAAATGTTAAACACATTGATGTGAGTGTTAAATAAACATTGTACTTACAATTTAGTGTCTTCTTGTTTTCATTTTTCTTCATGTTCTGTTAGGGGCCAGACTGAGGGTTATTCATGCAATTGCTGATGTCTTGTGTGGACTCATCTAGTATAAAGCTAGCTTTTCACTGGCTCTTCATTCACAGCAGCATCTAGCTTCTCCATGGTATTTGACTATCTGCAATGGTGTCATGCATCTGGGAGGATCGTGCGCATCCCTAGATTCCAGGATGATCTCTACCATGGTTCACTGATGGGTCCTGAGGTGGGTCAGTAATCCAATCCTAGAGCCACAGATTCTGCCTGCAGAAATTGCAGATGTTTCCATGTGGGAGAGCTGCCCTGGCTGGGGTTTCTTTCCTTTCATTCCTATGTTCTCTGTTTTTGGCTTCAAGGGCAAGGCGTTTTCTGCAAAGCAGGCCCCTGCTTGATGAAGGTTCTGGTGCCATTGAGATTGGTTGGTGGCCATCTCCTCCCAGCTTGTTATGTCCATATCTGTTTTCATGACATATGCATTCAGTGTGTCTTTGTAGTGTTTCCTTTGACCACCACGGGATCTCTGGCCGTGATGGAGCTGGGAGTATAAAATTTGTTTGGGGAGTCAAGAGTTGGGCATCCATACACAGTGTCCAGTCCAGCGGAATCAATGTTGGATGATCATTGCCTCAATGCTGGTGACATTGGTCTCAGTGAGAACACTGACATTAGTGTGGTGGTGTTGCCACTTGATGGGGAGGATTTTCCAGATACATCGTTGATGGTACCTATCCTCTGGGAGGATAGTGTAGTAGCATTCATGAAGGTGTCATAAGGCAGCCCAGTCTGTTTCAATATGCAGTCTTTTGAAGAATGGTCGGGACATTCAATGTCTTTGAGAGACTTAACTCATGTTACAAAAATTGTGTTAGGCAGTGTTTATTCAACAAGAGAATACATTGCTTTCAAAAAGCACTGTAAGCTGAAGTGCTATCACCAGTTGCCTCAGTAGTCTTCAATAGTGCCTTTGTCTTCCAACCAACCATTGCAATTCACAGTCCCAAGATTTTTTAATGCTCAAATCACTCTTTTTGTTGTATTTAGTTTCATGAGTAGGAGTTCTGCAATGACATAGTGCAGAGAGATGCATTCAATGATGACAGTAGATGTTCCTTACTATGTATTCAATTTCACTCAGTTCTGAGCTGCAGTAAGTTTGTTCCTGAGATGACTGTTCTGGGTCCTGCTTTTCTTAATGGCTGGCCCAAGACAAGTTTCCCATGACAACTGGTCAGAGACTGATGAATTTACTGGTCTTGGAACAGCTTTTGTGACATATTTATTTTATTGCCATTTACACCAGTTAGTGTAGAATCACTATTCCAACATCATTTCACCATGATCACTGCTCAAGCGAAATTTGAGGCTGAAATACATTTAGAGGAAATTGTGATTGAAACTGAGACCACCTGGATTGTAGTCAACAGTTGAAATGAACACCTGGATCACAGTCTGTGATGCCCACTTTCCCCTCACTGACTGCTGATTTAATTTCTCTGTCTGTCATTGGGTCGGCCTGTAACAAGCAAAAAAGCATTAGCACCACATTACTGGAGATGCTGCTACCTGTGTAAGGTTGTGCTATGGATACATCAACGTCTTGGTATCAATTGTTGAAAGATGTTTATTGAAACAAATGTTTTAGAATGGTATCTTATGTGCAATCAGCAGTTTCACCAAGCAGCACAAATTAAAAGAAATGCTCTGTAGGAATCCACAGGCTGCACATGTAGAAACATAGAATTTGATGTTAGATAAGGACTGCTTGGCCCATCTAGTCTTCCTTTCCGTGCAAAGCAGCCTTCCTTCTCAGAAGTGCTGCTAGTGTAGTGAAAAAAGAAAAAGCACTAAGCGAGTCATAGAGATTGCAATATGTGAATTCAACCCATGGCTGTGTGATTGGTGCTAAGACACAGGATACCATTACATATGGAACTAGCACAACTTTTCTGAAAAAAAAAGCTTTTCTTTCAATATGATGGAAGCCAGTAAAAGGGCAACCTGAGGGCTTTGAGTCACTGTGGCTAACAGTAGACATGGACAAGGGAAAATGTTTCAGAATAGGCGTTGTGTACAGGCTCCAAATCAAGGAAATAAAGGAGACAAGTGGGCCCTGGAGATAAGGAGTCATGGTCTAGCACTTTGCTTAAGATCATTCCCCAAGCTAAGAACAAGAACCTTTGCACCAGGTAGATCTGCAGACAGAGTCTTTCTGGAAAGAGAGGTAAAACATCTTCTGGCAATCAAAGCAATGGAGCCAGTGCCCCCAAGTAAAAGGGGTAAAGGCTTTTACTTCAGATACTTCCTCACAAGGACGAAAAAATGGTGATTGGTGACATACTCTTCATCTAAGAATTGTAGACACATTTTGAAGCCAAAGTTCAAAATGGTTACTCTTTCAATAATCAGCAAGGCCACTGTTTTTCGGTTTTTACCGGAAAATCTGGTAAAATTCCAGAATTAGGGCTGCCTGCAAACCGGTTAAAATGAAGATTTCATGGACTCTGGCATTTTCTATCAGATCAGTAAATCTATAAAAAAGTCTGTTTTTCTTTTAATTCCTTTCTGTACTATTTTCAGTTTGCTTTATTTAATGCTCTGTATATTAAGCCTTCTTTCATTCTGATTATTTATGCACATACTAAAAGAATGATAACAGAATCCCAGTAAAATCTGGAAATTAGAGTAACAATCACCGGTGAAATTCCAGAATCTTAAGTCTTGAAAACGGAATTTAATTGTTTTAATCACCGTAAATCAGTGGCCTTGATAATCAGTCCCACATTGCAAATGGGAGACTGGGTAGCCTCCCTAGACCTGAAGGATGCTTACTTTCACATCCCTATCAGACCATGTCACAAAAAGCATTTGAGATTCAGGCTTGCCTCATGCCACTGTCAGTTAATAGCACTTCCATTTGGCCTAACTTCTGCTTCAAGGGCCTTCACAAAGTACCTGGCCCCAGCCTGGCTGTAATGGTAGAGTGTTTGAGAATACTGGGGGTAACAGTCTTTTCCATACCTGAATGACTGGCTAGTAGTGGGTCAATTCTGACAGCATGCACAGCAATCTCTAGCACTAGTGAAATGAATACTGGCTGGCTAGGACAGTGAACTATGTACATCATCAACAAAACAGGGAGGGACCAGGTCATCCCAACTTTGTGCAGAAGCAATGAGGCTGTGGTTACTGACATACCCATGAAAGTATCCTTATCAGCCATACACCTTCAGGAAGGAAAATGTATTGATATATTCCCTCAGCAGAATAAATCAGGACCACCATGAGTGGTGTCTGAATCCCCAGATACTCAGTACAGTTTTGAGAAGGTGGGGCACCTCAGAGGTGTATCTTTTTTCCTCTGTAGAGAATATGTACTCCCTAGAGAAGAGAGGATGGGAACATGAATTAAACATTTGATTACATAACAGGCATTAACAGGCACAGGAATGTTTTCAGTTCATGAAGAACTCCTGGACCAGGGACCATGATCTTAGGCTGCAAGGAGAGAGGTTCTCTACCAACACCAGGAAGTTTTTCTTCACAGAAACACTGGTGGATGCTTGGAACAGCCTGCCTCCGGAGGTTATGGGGGTCAACAGTGGCTGGGAACCAAGACTGTGTTGGAGAGACACAAGGGAGCCCTGACTACAAAGAACAAATCGAGAGTCCAAATAGGGTTATAACAAATGGCCAGACGAGATGAGCTAGTGAACTACTTCTGATGTCAACTTTTACGTTTCTATGTCATGGTGTACCAGAAAGGAGTTTTGCACACTTGCTTGTGGACAGACTTGTGACATAATTCCTTGGGCCATTTACCAACCAGCAGGTAATATTTAGAAGCCTGTTTTAGGCTTTTTCATCAATTATCAAGCCCTTTTTTTCATGGCACTGTCTGTGCACCAGACACGGAGTGCACTATTTATTAGTGCTAATCTAGAAGTGGAAATATAACATTCTGAAACAAAAATGAATGAGACATCTACAGAGTTGGTGGGACAGTCAACATGAGTAATGTATACTTGCGCTTCAACCTTGTTGGACAATCAGTATTTCTTGCCCTGATTGCAAGATTTTGCAGTTCACTGCAGCACTAACCAGTGCAAATACCACTGTGCTATGGTGACACATTGGCAGCTGGATAGCAAGCTTGTAGTTATACACATATCTGTCAGCTAGTGATCCCAGATAAGTTTGGGAATTGGTGCCAGAGTCCCAGATGGAGCAGTGCTCAGACATTCATTGAAACTGTTGACAGAGCAGTATTCCTGGGAAACTGTTTCCAGACCAGTTGTGGGAAAGTAGTCCCACACCAGTCATCATGAGATAGTGGTCCTATATCAGTTGTTACTGGAAACATTTTATTAGAATATTTCTTGAAATGTGGGATTGCAACCACTCTTGTTGCTTGACAAACACTCTAAAGTAGTAAGTTCAAACGCCGGCTATGTGTGGTCGCTAGTCTGTCAATCACTTCCTCACTTTGCAATGGAATATCCCGGTGAATGCTTAGAAGTGCAAGACCAACAAGTCTGTTTTCACAGCTGGTATTGCGAAGATAACTCTTTAACTGCCTGAGAGAGGAGAAAGATCGCTCTGAGCATGCTGTAGGAACAGGTAGTGTAACCAAAATTTGCAGAAGCTTGTGCACATTTGGGTAAAACTGTGCATCACACTGAGTAAGTGCAACTATTGCAGATTTAAGTTTTTCTGCAGTATTTTTCCATTTATGGCCCCACAGCTTCATTTCAGATAATACAACTTGTTCAGAATCAAGATCAGACTCATAAAATTTTACAAGATCTGACGCTTCAGACTGTAAATGACTTGCTAAGCCATCAGCTAGGTATACTGGCAAAATGCTGTTGAAACCAGAAAGCACTTTTGAATGAGAGGTAAAGCGATTGTCTAGTTCAGACAAAAAAAAGTCAAAAAAAGGAATGTACACAGCTCTTCGAAAATATTGCTCTGCGTTGTCTTCTGGGTAGTTTGCCCTGTGTTGCTGCCTGCTACTTAGTCTTGGAATCCGTAACTCTTCACACAAGCCATGGGTTGTTCTTTGAGTGCCCTCAAAGACTTTATGAAAAGAACTGTCACAGTCTGATCGCAGTTCACATATGGCATCTTTGACACTGGATACATGGGATAGGGCAGAACTTATATCACAGTTCTCCTGCTGCAAGTACCTGGATAGAGGGAGTGAGACACTGAAGACTTGTACACAGCAGTGCAGTGCAACAAGGAATTTGCTGTGGCGGATTGTAGCACAAAACTGAGTAGCTTTGGAAGAACAGTCATTGTTTCCATGTTCTACGAAGTGTTCCAATGCTGCTGCGACTGGAGAAATCAGCTCACTAAAGGTTATTAAACTGTCATGTCGTTCAACCCACCAAGTGTCACACAGAGGTAAAAGTCTGTCTTTTTGATTGGAAGGAGCATGCCTACTTGTTCCTTTAAGATAGCGATACGCTGTGCAGAAGCTCGAAAGAAGGTGCAAACAACACTGACAGTCCCTAAATATTTATGGATAGCTGGCACTGTGCAACTTTTGCTTAGAGCTAAATTTAGTGAGTGACTAGTGCAGTGCAAGTAAAGAGCTGTTGGGTATTGCTGCTGAATTAATGCTTGTACACCTTGTACTCTGCCTGATAACTTGGCACCATCATAACCTTGACCTCGCATATCACTAAGGTTGAGACCACGATCTCCAACACTGGCAAGAAACCTCAGAATATTATCAGACAGATTTCTTCCTGTCATATCATATATAGGCATAAAACCCAAGAAATCTTCTCTCACGCTATAAGTTGTGAAAGGTTCAGTTTCACTAACTTGGCAATCAACATATCGGACACACACTGAAAGCTGCTCTATTCCAGAGATATCTGTTGTTTCATCCGCAAGGACTGTAAAGTATTTTGCATTCCAGATTTTGTCTACCAGCTTTCTCTGGATTATAGCTCCACATGTAGTGACAATCTCATTCTGAATGTGTGGACTAATGTAAGTCGCATTAAGACAGGAAGTTTGGAGATGATCTCGCAGCACTTGGTCTCCACTATGAACCCTAAACCTTATTAGCGTATGGAAATTTCCATCATTTTCTATAGGTAGTACTGGATCATAGGACTGTATTGGTCCACTGTGTCTATGGCCTCGAAAAGCAAGTCCCTGTCTCCCACACACAAGCACTGTATCAATAATTGATGTCAATTTGTTACGATTTTGTTTCACAGTCTTTTTTTGGGGAGGGGGAATCTATTTGTGTGGTGATGTCTACTAGTGATCCTGCCTTCACTTTCAAAAAATTTTCTGCCAGTTCATGGCAACGTTGATGATAAGCCATTTTTGAATGATGACTAAATACCTCCAGTGTTTCTTCCACTTTGTGAAAGGTTTATCAACCAGTGCCCCTAAAGTCTGATGTGATCCCTTTCCAACAGCACTTTTAGCAAACAGAACACAAACTTTGCAGAATGCTCCATTGTCTTTTGCAGAGTAACACAACCAGACAAATCTGCTTAACCATGAAGCCTGAAATGCTAATTTATGATCATTTTTCGGGGAAAGAATAATCATTTGAAGGTCTCCACACATTTCTGAGTAAATCAATTTTCAGCTGTTCAGATACAGCAGTTACATCAGTTATCCCTGCATACTGTCCTATGTCAAGTGCATTACAAGTGCCGGTGCTACCAGCAGCAGCAGCAGTGCCAGCACGATCACTCCCTATATTATCAGGTACACTAGTGGAACACAATGGTTGTGGTTCTGAAGAACTGTCACTGTGATTTTTCACTTGTGAAACATGAGGATCCCGGTCACTGAATATACTGTCAGTGTTTTCTGGTACATCTTCAACACGGGGTTTCTTGGCAAAACAGTTTAGCAGTGTGTTGCTTGATTTTTTCTTTTTCCCTTCTCGTATATCCATCTTGTGCTGCTATTTATTTGGATCACAATGTGATCACTGCAGGCAAAGTGATAAGACTGTCACGTCAGGTAGTAACTAACCAGGACTACAACTCCAGCAAGCTGTAACAGAAAGCGTGAATTAATGCTCATCAGTGCTATGATTCACCAAGAAGAAGTAAACATTATAAGTAGAGTAAACTTTGAACAAAGCACAAGATGAATGCGAACAAAACCATAAAAGGCTACATAAACACAAATTTTCTATCGGGCACCAGTGATAAAATCCTCCCGTTTTTCTTCAGCCTGAGGAACTGTTTGACACTGTGCCTGATAGCTGATGAGTGTGCCTAAGGCTTCATTCACTGAAATTGCAAGTGAAACATCAATAAAGATGACTCAGCAACACGGTCACACTAATCTGAAAAGCAGAAGGAAGTGGGACCCCAATGCTTTCCACTTCCCATCAGGAGCCACCAGCTGTTATAAGGCATGAAACCATGGGGACACAAGTGTGGGGAAAGGGGTAGTTTGGGTTTTTGTTGCACTGTGCTTCCTATTCACATAGGAAGCTTTTAACACCCACAAAAAACTATGTAACGGCCCAGTCCCCTGGGGTTACTAGAATGATAATCCCATCTGTGTTAGCCATGATCTACCAGCTGCCCCCTATTTTCCGAATAGGACGATAGGGGTACCCAGTAGGGAGCTCATTAGAAGCTCTTTACATGACATCATTGTTCACTCATCCTCAGCAGAGGATTATTATGTCATTTAGAACTGTTGCAGCAGCTTGAGCCACAATGGAATCAGTTGACAGTTTTTAGAATGATGATATTGAAGTGCAGTCAGTGTGTAGTGGGATGTGGGGTTGGCACTGCAGTCGGCTGATGATCGGCGCCTTGGTGTTGGGGGTTGGCCTCTGCTTGCACTGCTGGGGTTCCCGGGTTCTGGTCTGGGCACTACTGTGGTTTTGTTGCACCCGGCCCAAAACTTATTTTTGTTTTGCTTTTGCCCCCAACATGTACCCCCCAGAGTTGAAAATCCTTAAGTAGGGGGGCAAGGAATTTAAATCGCCAATGCCATTCTTCTGTGCACTGAAAGTCGAGTTGTGCAAAATTGTTGCCCTCGACGTTGCTGATAATGTGAATCGCTGTTCGGCACCCGCCATTATCACATATAACCCAGACAGGGAGACTAGCAATTTTTGTGTTGCTGTCTCTTGGTGTATGTGCAGAAAGATAAAGCTAAAATACACCAGTCCGAGCCTCAGCCTCACCACAAATATCTGCTGAGCTTGAACCCCACCCTAGGGGGCAATCAAGGGAGGTAATGTTGGTTGCTACTGACACCTCCTCCCATAGTAGACATGCTGGATCAGAGGAGTGGACCCACCCAGAGGGACATGTCAAGGGGTATCAGTTACCTCATGATTATATTTCATTACTTCACCCTGTGACTGTGAGTTGAGGGTCAGTTGGCATGGTGGAAAGGGACAGGTCCAGAACTGAGTTTCTTTCATCTTCCTTCTCCTGCTCTCTTCCAGGAGCATGTACCATTGACAACATGAGCTGCCGTTCCCAACTGCTGCAAGCTCATCAGTCCCCATTATCATGTGTTAGGAAGAGATGGCAAACACCAGGCAGTCTCTGGCACAAAACATAACGATGGCATGGAACTTAGAAGAGTGACGGGAGTTTCCTTCAACATACATGATTGATGATCCATTGCCATTAGACACTAGAGGCTCCGCCATACTAACTACCCTGAACACCAGCCCAGCATAAGTGAGTCAAGCGACCATTCCTACTACTGCAGTTATCTCACCAGTTTAGTTGTTCAGTGAGCCAATGACAGTAACAGAAGAGGGACACTGGAGATAGCATTATATTTCAATTTTTAAGTTGTTGACTTGAAGTCACTGCAACCATTAGGAACACAAGCCACACTATAGAAAACATCCCACAATAAAATTACCTTGCTCCATTTTTGCTCCCTTTAAACATGCACTACAGCTTACATGACTGGTCTCACACCTGCACTGTCCTTGAGTCTCGGTTTTACCCAAACTGTAACCATGGGTTATCTCCTCACCCATACCTACCATCAAAGCATTATTTTACCAAGTGCAACAACAAGTATAATAAAAACTAATAAAACATTTAAACCAGCTTTTTTTTTGTTAATTTTGCACACACAAAATATATAGATGTCCACTGTATAATCGCAATATGCCACTCGAAAATGTTGGTGATGCCAGGATTTACCCATGCACTCTGGTGTTTTAGCCACTTGGTTGCGGCTCGTGGCCAAACAACACCCCAGGGCATGGATAAATCCTGGCATCACCAATTCCCTCTCATGGTATATTGCTTAAATCACACCACATGGTAGAGTGACTTGTTCCAGATGTGTGCACACGTGCCACTGCAAGTGAAATGTGATACCAAAGCTCAAAAAAATGTTCCTGCCAGTGCCTGTTGGTCACGTGGCAACAGTACATGACATGACCATACAAATATCAATGCAATGACTGTATCAGAAAGCACCACCAAACCACTTTGTCATGATTGCCCTATCTTGCTCCTACAGAAAACAGCTCACACTGAAAAACTGAAATTATACAATGGGGTATGAAAATCCTGTAACTTCATTGGTCAAAACACATCACATGACTGTGATAAATCCTCCAGCATACCCACTGTAAACATTTTATATCACTATAAAAACAAAAAAACAAGTTGAACATTGTATAATAGCAGATTTATATCCACACCCCTCCTCCATGGCTCCCCTGGGCATAACCCCCAGAGTTGTCTCTCCCTGACCAGCCTTTGTGTACACACTCCATCAACATTCAGGGACAGCTCGAATTTGGCTAGCTTGGCAAAACAAGGTAGGTGAAATGGGTGAATCAATGTGGAGGAGCTGCATATAAGTAAATGTTAAAAATAATTCCAGTATACCCTTACATTAGTCTTACAGGGATGTGCACTTGGTATGAGTAATTAACCAATCATTGTAAATACACTTTGTCTGAGGTTCCAGAGAACAGAACATACACCAGGGCACAGACTCCCCCCCCAAAGGGCCCAGAGAACATCTAAACTGTCTGCTGGTTACAGACTTTGCCCCCCATGTGATCCAAAACCTTGCCTCTGAAGCCCCCCCCACTTGTTCACAAATGGTCAAAAGGTCAGCCTTTCAGATGTTTTTGCAATTCCTGCAGCCACCCTGACTGAATTTCTAATTGCTGTTACCTGCTTCATGGATCTCATAATTGCTGCTACCTTCCTTAGGGATTCCTTAACTCATTCTATGCTCTTTTGGGCTCTCACAAGAAAAGTAATATACTTGGGGATTTGGCATCTGATGACAGCCCAGTGTTTGTTTGCTTGTTTCTTTCTACATTATGTTCCTTCCTCCCCTCCAACCCCCACCAAGGTACTGCTTCAGCTATCCACAAGAAGTTCCTTCTTGGCTTACCACTTTGCCATCCAGGGACCTGTTTACCCTCTTGAGGCCTCCGCAGTCACCCCCTCCCCCCATGATGGGGCTAGGCTGGTTCCAGGATTCTTAAACTGAGATAAGGATCTGGTGAAGAAATGCAGGATGGACACCAGTTTTTGGAGAGGGTGGAGCTGACATTTGGGGGGGTCACAGTGATGCCATCCAATCTGGCCACTTCTGTTTCTTTCAGGGCAGAATTCAGTCCCCTACTTACCTGCCCATGGGTTCCAGATACAGCGCTCTGCTGGCTGACTAGCACCATGTGCCTTGCAGGGCTAGAGGCAGGGCTGCAGTGGAGGCCCCTTCCCCCTTATCACCCAGAGGAAGAGCGCAACCTGTGGAATACTGTGGAAACCCAGAACGCTATAGCTTGCCAAGCAGCTCCCCTGTGCACTGGATTCTTTTGTTTTTTTGGTGCATTCTTTTTATCTCCTGGCTTCCAGGGCCCCATCGGGCGAGACCCTGAGCTGCCTTGATGCACTGTATTTAAACATTTAAATTCAAACTGGAGGTGGGTGTACCTTTAAGCATTCAGGTGTGAATATGTCCCATTCGGACCAGCACAAAATGTTACAAATATGACACTTCCAAACTGATTGTGAAATCCCATAATTAGCACACCATTTATATTAAATACACAAATATTTGGTAACTAACCTTTCTGCATTTAGTGTCACCCAAACCTCCAATTAAAAGTTTTTTTTTTTTTTGCAGTTTGAAATGTTTGCAGCAGTCCAATTTGGGGAGAAAGTGATGGATTTTGTCCACATTGGTTAGCTCATATGATGCAAGAAACTGGAGTAAAACCTAGGGCTGTGTTAGCCTCAGAATGTGGCCTACCAGGCCAGCCCAAACCTGAACTGGCCCAATTTGGCACCCCAAGCCAATGCTCCTGCAAGGCTACAAAACACCAATTCTGATGCAATCCTACACTGCCACAATACCTTAGTCCACCCTCTGGGCACTTCTCTTAAAGATAGGAGCTCTTTTTAAGTCCTTCAAGATAAAAATGACTTTCTGACCCTTTTTTTGTTTTTCTAATAAAACCTGATTTGGCCTGTTTCATCGACCCCCCCCACCCCCAGTTCTGTGGCCAGAACCCATGGCTCCGGTAAAAAGTTTGGATCTAAAGTTGGCAGAAACTATCTTGAGCGGCTGTCTTGGAAGATGTTTCACTCACCGTCTAAGGAAATCAGTACTGAATGTTCCTCTGAAGCTCTAACACCCCCATCCCCAGCCCCATGAACTTTCACAGTTTGTTTGACTGGGATACGAATGTAGTTGAAATTTGCATTATTCTTATACCAGGGTTTGTTAATATTGTCTGTAAGGCCTGCAAATTGTGGGCTTACTACATTACCCAAGGGGCCTTAGTGCCAGTTTAGGTGCCAGGACCCGTAGTATGGGAGGGGCCCTGTCAGATCTTGATATAAAAACCACCATGCGGTGGGAAAGCGGGGTCTTCATGCCTCCTGTGGCGCAGAGTCCAGGGAGCATCGAAGAGTTGGGGCCATGGGCCTGGGGATCAGGGTGGGATGATAAGCCACCCTGGCCTTGTCAAAGGTCGGACCCCTATTAAGAGTGCATCAGAAGATGGCTGGGCTATTTGGGTGCTGTCCACATCTGCAGTTTGGAGATTTTGGGGCCATTGAATCTGCCATGTGGGAGAGGAGCCAAGGCCTGGAGGAGGAGGGCCTGTGTTGTGATCCTTTGCACTGTGACAGGTCAGGTAGATTGTGCCCCAGTTGAAAACAAAATAAAGACTGGTGGCTGCCATGGAGTAGGCCTTGGGTCAGAATGTGAGAGGTCAAGCCAGGGGGACCTTAAGATGGCAGATCGAGGAGCCCATTGCCGAACTACCATGTCCACCAGTGTAGGAAGAGTCATCAGAAATGCAAGGGTCAGAGCTCTAATGTTAGCCCCTTGGAGCTGCAGAATGTGGTGCCAGCCATGCCTGTAGAGAGTTTCCTGTGTGGGTCTGTGGTATGGGCTATGGCATCAGGCTTACAGGCTCCGCTCATTGGGTGGCTGTGTTTGCTGCACCTCTGTGTATTGGAAACCAGGAGTAAAGAAAGTGCCTGCATTGATTATAGCATTATTCAAGCCCTGTCACTGAGACTAGGAGGGAAGTGAACACGGACATCAGTTACAGTGAAGTACTGCTTGGTAAAACTGCTGCACCACAAGTGTCACTGGGAGCTTGCCTAGGCTCGTTTGGGGGACCCAGATTGGACTGAGGGCCCCAAGAAATGTGCCACAGCTGCGGCCATTGATTCCTGTGGCAAAATCAGTTGTGCCCCCAGCTCCATGGAGCTGGTGAGAATGTGGCTTAAGCCTTATGAACTGTTGTGGGAGTTAAACCCAAATAAAACCCAGACTGTTTTAAAGTCTATGCTGTTTGGACATTTGCCTCACTAGTACAGAGTAACAAGTTCTACTGTTTTCCTGCCTACTTATGTCTAGCAAGTTTTGCCCATCAAGAATTTTCAGGCTGCACCCTGGCTACCATCTCTGCACCCTGACGGAGCCATTCCATCCACAAGTGAACCTGGATCTCAGGTACAAGTTAATTTGTCATCAAAATGGTTTCTGTGCTGTGTTTCTGGCTGTAAGGCGCCCCCTGCCCCATGAACTTTACCATCTAAAATACCCCTAGACAGGAGAACGGGGGGCTTACATATCTGACTGTTTACTAAAGATTTCAGATTGTTGTGTTCATGGCCAACCTTGGTTTGGGGGGCCGGGGGAGATGGAGTTATCGAAGACCAGTCCTGTGATGGCAGGGAAGTGTCTGCTGTATGTTCAGTATTGTTCAGGAAGAAGAAACATAAACAATATGGGCAGATAAAGACCATTAGTCCATCCAGTCTGTCTAATAAGAAATGTATAATCCCTTCAGGCAAAGTGTGACGCAGTTGACACATGGCTTGGTGGGAGATACCGGATTTATCACGAGTGAGCAAGATCACGTTACACAAGATCTTTGTTCATGAATACAGGTTGTTTAGCTCTTGACTGAAACTAGCTCCTCTGCTTACAGTAGAGGGTATTCCTAATATCCCAGTGAACACGTTTGTTGCATTGTGGGGATGTTGCAGGCTTACTGGCTCCTGCAAGCATTAGCATTCATACAGTTCCTGCACTACCAGTATCTGTCTACCTCATTGCTTTAGCATACATACCTTTTTTATTTATATATGGCCTTGTGTACATTAAACCCAAAGTGTTTTACAAGCAACATACAACTCAACTTGGAACAATCACTGCAGTGCTTTATTTATTTATTGATATTTCGGATTAACACTTATGAGCTAAAACATATTTACATAGGTTCCACGTCAGAATACAGAGGTAGGCACAAACAGGGAACATAAAAACGTAAAAGTACAGGTAGCATACAAGGATAAATTACAGTGGACAAATAGCAAAATAAAATACAGGGAGTTAAACATATAGTTCCTGTCAGATCCACTACAGCTAAAATATGCTGTACATGGGGGGAAAATAAAGGCGGTCCGGGGACATTGTCAATAAAAAGAAGAAGGGGATTGGGAGACCTGGAGAGGAGGAGGAGGAGGAGGTGTGGAGGAGAAGGCTAACCAAGTTTGGGTAGGAGGTAGGAGACAAGAGGGAGAGTGCATGTGACGAGGGAGCAGGAGTGAGGGGCGTGATTAGGAAACATGTAAAGGGCAGAAGGGGCGAAGGAAAGAGGGGGCAGATAAATTGGAGGAGGGCACAGACTGTGAATAATTGCCCCATAGCAATTTAAGTGTGACAATCACAGGCAGTGCTTGCCACCAGGTGTTGCCTGAGTTTACGTTTGAAGGGGCCGAGGGCAGAAGTGTTGATGTGCCATGAAGCAGTCAAAGTACAGTCCCTTTTGGGGTGCAATGCAGCAGCCACTCTGTGCTAGCACACTACACAATACTTCTCAGACTCTTCATGCCCAGGTATGAACTTGTCAACACTACAGTAGGTTAATTTGTTAGTAGGTTAGTGAACTTGGGGAGGTTTGGTCAGGACACCAGGGAAATTCCTGGGGGCAGGCCCATCAGTGCAGTGATAGGGCATCCGCTGCCAGGGAATGTGCACACATGTACATTGGCTTCCCTCGCATGCCATTGTCTTCCAGAGTTCAGCGGGACACAACAGCTAGAACAAGGAAAATGGCTCTGCGCTGACTTCCTGGGACTGCAGGATATCTGTGCCACTCCCCACTGCATTATTTGCCACCCAGTGCTGTGAAGCTTTGGGTACATCCCACCATCCCATACCCCACCCAGTGAAAACAAAAGCTCTGTGCGTGCTGGCAGGAAGTTAAGTGGGTGGAGTCCAGGGGGTGCTGATTAGAGCGAGCAATGGTGTAAGGGGGAGAAAATATGAATTTCACACACACATACACACGGATATTCCCCTCTTTTTGACAAGTGCCAGTTGGGATAAGTCTAATTGGGGATTTTGCCTTTGGGGAGTGTTATGCCTGTAACATTATTTGTCTTCCTGTAAGTTACTGCTTACAGGGTACATCTAGGCTGCTTTACTGAATTGTGCTAATGCTGGTGAACCAAATACTCTGTTACTTTTTTCTACAGCTGTTTGGCTTCTGAGCCACAAACTGCGCCTCCTATTGGGACTCCTACCAGCCACTCCTGGCCTTGTCAGCTGCTCCTACCACTGTCAAAGCCAGTGGGGATTAGGGATTCACATGGTGCAGGGCCTGAGACTGTTGGCGACAGTCATTTGGATGGCTAGGAACACATAAGCACTTTCTGTTATCCCCCCATTTCCCTTCTTAATTCTTCCCCACCTCTTCTGATATAGTTCCTGGCAACTTTGAACCTGACAGCATGCTCTGAGCATGTGCCACCCCTCAATGCATTCTCTGAGTGTGTGCCACCCCTCACAGCCTGCTATGAACATGTGTCATCCCTCACAGCATGCTCTGAGCATATACCACCCCCTCACTGTGTGCTGTGAGCATGTGCCACCCCTCACAGCATGCTCTGAGCATGTGCCACCCCCTCACAGCCTGCTCTAAACATGCCATCCCTCACAGCATGCTCTGAGCATGTGCTACCCCTCACAGCATGCTCTGAGCATGTGCCATCCCTCACAGCATGCTCTGAGCATGTGCCACCCCCTCACAGCATGCTCTGAGCATGTGCCACTCCCTCACAGCCTGCTCTGAACATGCCATCCCTCACAGCATGCTCTGAGCATATACCACCCCCTCACTGTGTGCTGTGAGCATGTGCCACCCCTCACAGCATGCCCTGAGCATGTGCCACCCCTCACAGCATGCTCTGAGCATGTGCCACCCCCTCACAGCATTCTCTGAGCATGTGCCACCCCTCACAACATGCTCTGAGCATGTGCCACCCCCTCACAGCCTGCTCTGAACATGCCACCCCTCACAGCATGCTCTGAGCATGTGCCACCCCCTCACAGCATGCTCTGAACATGCCATCCCTCACAGCATGCTCTGAACATGCCATCCCTCACAGCATGCTCTGAACATGCCATCCCTCACAGCATGCTCTGAGCATGTGCCACCCCTTACAGCATGCTCTGAGCATGTGCCATCCCTCACAGCATGCTCTGAACATGCCATCCCTCACAGCATGCTCTGAGCATGTGCCACCCCTCACAGCACACTCTGAGCATGTGCCACCCCTAACAGCACACTCTGAGCATGTGCCACCCCTTACAGCACGCTCTGAGCATGTGCCACCCCTTACAGCACACTCTGAGCATGTGCCACCCCTCACAGCATGCTCTGAGCATGTGCCATCCCTCGCAGCATGCTCTGAGCATGTGCCACCCCATGTCCCTGCTTCTTAAATCAGTGAAAAGGTTTAAACATCAAGGAAAAATTACCAGAATTAGGCACCGTCTCAAAACAAGTTAGCATCAGTTCACCAAGTTGTTACAATATGTGGCTGTGAGAAGCATTTTCTGAAAAGAACTTGCCTGAAATACTTGCATGGAATGTCGTACTTCTGATCCCTACTTTTTGGTGGCAGAAATGCCAGATTTAGGATGGGCAGAAGAATCTTTTTTTTTTTACATGTCCTGCTGCATGGCACTAGGTCAGGACTGTGTAAACAAGAACAGTGCAGTCTAAAACAGCGAAGGCAAAATGGCGCTGTCAATAACAGTGCCCGCCAAAAATAGCAACTGCAACAACAGTGCCAATGGTAGCAGTCCACGAACATACCGGCCACCACTGTGGCAAAGCAAACCACACAGAAATTTCTGTATTTGCAGGGGGCTCTGCTCCCTGAACCCCCCCCCTACTAAAAGCAACCACCTCCGGGGGAGAGGCAACTTGGGACACACAGAAACCTGGGGGGGGTGGAATTCTTGACCAGGGGAAGGAAAACACAACACGGGGGGGAGGGTAGACAAAAAACAAAGAAAGCAGACATCCCAGGAATCAAACCCTGGGCCACTGACATGCCACTGTCCTCCCTGCCTGTAGCTCTGTCCTCTGTGCCATGGCAGTTACTCAGTGGAACCCCTCCCAGCACAGGCTTCATCCCTTTCTCCTCCTCTCCCTGACAGCAATACAGCTACAGGGATAGGGCTAACCTGACTTGTGCTGTTGTATCCCTGTAGCTGTATTAGCTTTCACTATTTTGACAGTGTGGGTTTCACCGTGCTATTATTGAATCACAGTTTTCATCCAGCACGCTACTGCAATGTCCTTAATTACCTTCTACCTCAGTGCAGTGAACATCCTGTCTTTCCACCCTATGATACAGCCTCCCAAAGTTCTAGCACAGATTTCTGATGCACGAGGTATCCTTCAGAAAAAGCCCTCCCAAGGCAGGCCCTGAGGACCTATAGTGGTCTCCTGGGGTTCATCAGTGGTTTACCTTTATGTGGGGAGGAGTCGAGGAAGTGACTAGGGCTGGTAACCTGGGCTGAGTGAAGGATATCTGTGCAAAGAAGGGAGTTTTTTTCCTCCAGCCACTGTATGCTCTGCCTTCCACACATGACAGAGGCTGCCTTGCAAGCGTTGACATGTGGGGTGAGGCACAGTGTCACGTGGTCACCTAAGATGCCCAATATCATCCCATACCCCCCACAGGAGGCACTGAATAAGCAGGGAGCTACCACCTCTCCTGCCCCAGTCTGATAGTGTTGTCTCTCCAGAGCTTCAAAACAGCACCGACACAAAGGTGGGAGAATGAGTCGAGCCAAATGCCAGATTGCCCACATGGGGTAATAACATGCCCTAGTTTGACACCACTGGGCAGCATTCAAGTTTTTTTTTAATATATTTTAAGGCACAATCAGGGATATCTCAGAAAGTCAGGAAATGTAGAAAAGTACTGTACACTGTGTTTCTAGTCCTTCCTCTAGTCCTCATTTTCTTTTCTCTCTCTCTCTCTCTCTTCCTTCCTCCTTTCCTTCCCTTCTTTTCTGTTTCCCTCCACTTTCTTTCATTTTGGCTCACGGATCTTTAAAATCCACCTGAATAACCACAGTCTAGAACAGGCAGACAAGACTACTTAATATTCTGTTCAATAATGGCATTCCTCCCTGGAACCTGATTAAACAGAGTATTATGTTTACTTACTCCAGTCAGCGGCACTGCTTCAGAATCGCGAGTCAGTCGGCGCACCGCTGGTCCACAATCCGCACTGTCTCCACTCACCTCACCTGCCGCCCGGTGCCAATTTCCCTAATCTTTTGGTCTTGCGCGCTGCTCTAATCTCTCGCTCCGTCGCACTCTCTCGCCTTCTTGAACGTTCCCGCCGGTTTTACTGCAGTCTGCTCCCGCCATCCAGTCAGGTGACCCAGTCTCGGTGCTAAGGCACAAATTTAAAGGAACAGCGCGCTCCGAGCTGTTGTGTACAGCAATTGAAAATTAATTTTTGCGGTCATTTTTTTTGGGGGGTGTTTGAACACCCTAAACACCCCCCCTGCCTATGCCCCAGGCTGAGGGATTTTGGAATGGAGGTTGGAGATATAAGGTTAACTTACCGCAGTCGGATGAGGGATTGCAACACTTGCCCAGCTGTTTTTATTTGGGTCGTGACAAGGGGTTTATTTTTTAACCGGGACAGCCCAGGTATTGTTATAAGTGTGGTTCTCTTAGGCATCTCAGTAGAATGTGTGAGGTTGTTAAATGTGCTCAGGGTGGTGAACTGGGTCACATTTTCTCTGATTGTCATCATCCTATGAAATGTTCTCTTTGTGAGGAAGCACATTCATTTATTGATTGCCATTGGGCTGCTCAAAATAAAACTGGTGATTACAATATCCAAGATTTTTATATTAACACTGCTGTTAAGGTGGCACTGAGACGGAGGCCTCCCCCCCCCCCAGCAGTGCTCAGACATCCACCATGGTTGCTCAGGAAGCTGCCTTAGTCCAAAATGGCCCTGTGGTTGATTTAGTTCCTGATACCCCTGCTCCTGCTCTAGCAACAGCAGAACCTGTGTCCCTGGTGGTTGCTCCTTGTGCCACTCTGGTTTCGATGCCTCCACCCTTACCACCAGAAGAGGCCTATACTCTGGTTACTACCAGAAGACATAGCCTTCGATCTGGCAACACAAGGACAGCTGTTCTTGATCCTCCTACAACTCCTATTCATAATACCTTTCAAGTACTACAAGATGATGTAGGTACAGAGTCTGATTCAACCTCTGTACATTCATCACAACATGACGGAACGTCTGATGCTGACCAACTGTTGCCACATTCAGACTCGGTTAAAAAGAAAAAAAATAAATTAGGGGTGAGGAAATGGAGCAGGAAGAAATAATGCTATTTAATATCCTTTTATTCTCTAATATGTTGAGATGCTACTTAGATTTTGACACATTTTATATGTTTCTTTTATGTTAGACGTATAAGATTTCTGTTTCTGTCAGGAGGCAGTATAGTGCAGAGGTTTAGGGCTCTGAGCTGCAAACCTGGAGACCTGGATTTGAATCCCACAGCCCCCATTTGAATACTGTGTGACCCTGAGCAAGTCACTTAACTTTCTTGTGCTCCCAGGTCACACCTGGAAACAAGCTTCGGCTTAGTGTGCCTTTCCTGGTTAAACAATTTCCCCTTTCCCTTTACCCTGTCTCCTCTTTGAATGTCAACAGTATCCAATCTGATAGGAAATGACTGTTGATCTTTTCACTTTTTGAAACACTGGATTCTGATGTGGTGTTTTTGCAAGATACCAGATTGCATACTAAAACTGATGTTGAATTAGCGACTGCTGGATGGAGATGGGGTGTCACTTACTGGTCGGTAGGTGATGATATCTGTAGTGGTGTAGGCATTGCTCTTAATAATCCCACAGCACATTTGTTACAACTGGTTGATGTCTTTCCTGGTCGGGTTCTACTGCTGGATGTAGTGATTAGTGGCTTGCAATGTCGCTTTATAAATGTATACGCACCTCAGACTAAATTTGCGAGAGTTGAGATTTTTCGACTAATTCAACCATATTTATTTACATCCAAATATGTATTCTTGGGAAGGGATTTTGATTGTAGTAGATATAAGACAGATAGAGGACTTCGTACTACTAAGATGTATTGTGATGCTAATTGTCTTAACGATTTATTAGTTCAAACAGGTCTTAGTGATGTTATGGCCCTTAATGGGAATCCTGCAAAGACTTATTTTCAGGGTATTACAGCTACACGCATAGATTTTTGGATTCTTTCTGACTCTTTGCAGGTTATAGAGACTAGGACCCAGCCAGTCGCACCCTCTGACCATGTTATTATAGAAGCCACGGTTGCCAGCCATACACCTATGCACCGAGGACCAGGATATCGGAGATTGAATTTGGCATTGTTACCTCTCCCCACAATAGAAGAAGGTTTTTGAGCCTTATTGCAGGCCAGGAAATCTGTTGTGTGTCTTTATGATACATACCGGGAATGGTGGTTGGATACAAAAATTGATACTAAACGTTATTTTCAAAGTATTGGTCGACTTAATGGTAAATATAAAACTGATATATATATAGATTATAGAAAGCAATTCTTAGACCTACATTTTTGTACAGCTCAAGGAAATGTTTCAGCCCTTCCTATGTTACATAGAATTAGGGATCAAATGAACAAATTGCAATATGATCGTTCAAAATTATTAGACACTGAACGATGGTTTGGGACTCAGGGAACTAAAGCTTTCATAAATTCCTTTCAATTTAGCACATCTCAAAGACAACAGAAATACATGATGGGTATTATTGACCAGACAAGGACTTGGTGTATAGACCCCATAGACATTATGAATGCTGTAGACTTCCATGTCCAAACATACTTTGGTATCTCTGAACCTTCACTTCAAGCACATAGAACTTGGTTAGCACAGTGTGATTTACCCCAGCTATCGGCTTCCAGTATATCTATGTTGGTAGCACACATCACACCACTAGAGGTCTCTACTGCACTTTCCCAAACCAAGACAGGGACAGCCCCTGGAAACGATGGTATCCCTTATGAAGTATATAAGATTGTATTTCAACATTTATTACACGAATTTACAGACGTTTTGAATGAAATATTAATGTCAGGAGTATTGCCTGACAGTATGAATGAGGGTTTAGTAGTTTTTATGTATAAGAAAGGGGACAGAGGGGATTTGACGAACTGGAGACCCATAACTTTACTAAATACTGATTTTAAACTGTTTACCAAAATATTGAACAATAGATTGTTAAATCATGCAAATTCATTTTTACATCCTGCACAGACCTGTTCTATTCCTGATAGGAAAATAACAGATAGTTTAATACTTTTACATGAAATTTTTCACAGGGGAGCTATGGGAGAACTTACTGGTTTGATTATCAGCCTGGATCAGGTGAAAGCCTTTGATAATGTGAGACATGAGTATTTGTGGGATTGCTTGGCATGTTATGGAGTGCCACATACTTTCATTACATGGATTAAGACCTGTTATGCCAAAGCTACTGCACAAGCATACTGTAATGGTTGGTTAGGAAAAAAATGTCCCATACTATGGGGAGTTCATCAGGGATGTCCACTTAGTACACTATTGTATTTATTTACAATAGATCCCTTAACTAGGCATGTGTACAATCAAAAAGCTATATGGGGACTCTCCTTTTCGAGTAGTGACCCTGAGGTTAAATGTGTGGCATATGCAGATGATGTATACTTCTTAATTGAAGATCTGCCCTCTGCACTTTGCCTCAAAACTACTTTGCAGGGTTTTCTGTTGTTTACAGGAGCGAGGATTAATTATGACAAGTGTAACTGTATACCACTTAGGGTTGAGGACATTCAAGATACCCAGGTCATGGGTATACCAGTGATTAAGGATACATGTAAAATCTTGGGCCTTTTGTTTGGGGCAGGAGACTTAGCATACCTGAACTGGAAATATAAAGTACAGGAAGCACAAAATAAAGTAAATTTATGGAACACATGGAGACTGTCTAAATTAAAATGGGTTCAAATGGTTAAGACCTTTTTATTACCTATATTTTTATATTTGAGTGCAGTTTTTAGACTTCCTCCGGCCCTGGAGACACAAATATATGGTTGTTTTTTTTCTTGTATCTGGGGCAGTAGATTGAATCCCATTAAAAGAAGTCATTTTTTTCCGGGAAAAGAAGTATGGTGGTTTAAAGATGATACATCTCATAGTTTTCTTTTTTACCATGTTTCTTTATATGAACCTGAAACCATTATTTACAGATAGACACCCGCGATGGAAACCGTGGCTTCTAGATACTATGGGAGAACTTTTTTTATTATGGCCTGAATATGATGTAATTCCAAGGCAAAGGTCTATTACTCATCTTCCACAATCAATAAAATTATGCTTTGGCAAAATTAAAAGGTGGGGTATTTCACGGCACACTATTCTACATCTTAGTAGAAAAGAATTGTACGTCTATGTACTACAAAAATATTTTCAAGATATTTCTCCATTTGATTTTTACTCTTCACAAAATAAACTTTTGATAGGCAATATGCTAACCTCTTCTCGGATGCCACCTTACATGTGGGATGTGCTGTGGTTGTCCTTGTACGGTAAATTAAATGTTCGGACTAATTTAAAACATAAGCCAATCACTGATCATTGTTGCCCTAGAGATACTTGCCCTGAAACAATTGAAACTATGGAACTCTTGTTTTTGGAATGTCCTTATATTTTAGAATTTTGGAAACTTGTCAGACTTAAGTGGCCTACTTCTCCATTCTTTTCCTTGTCCTTGGAAATATTATGTACAGGCATTTTACTGCCTATATGGATTAAACATGAAAAGGTAAGGCTGTGGTTGATTTTGCTCTGCTTTAAGTTTTACATTTGGCATGTGAGGTGTCGGTTTACTATTCAACAGCAATATTTTACACAGGACAAGTTTTTTTTATGGTTGCTAATTCAGTTATTAAAATGAGATTACAGGATTAGGAAAAACTTTCTTCTTCCATCTATAAATCCAGATGGAACTCACTTGATTGGATCTGACATCAGAAGTCTGCTTAGGTACGATCTCCTAGAATATTATATTTTTCTTCTTCTTTCATATGCTATCTATTTCTGGTTTTGACTAATTTCGTAACATTTTGTTTTTTTTTGTTTGTTTAGGCACTGTTTCCCTTTTTTCTTTATATGCCAAGTGGGGGGGTATGATTATAGTATGTTTAGCTCAGTATGGGTTTAACAGTATGATGTAATACTGTAGTATGTTTTTATTTTTTTCTCTTCCTGCTTAGTATGCTGCAATACTGTTTTGTTCATATATTCTTCTAAGTTATACTTCAAAAACTTCACTACTCTTCAGGTAGGGTGGGGAAGGGAGTATACTGTTTGTTCTATATTGTGTTTTAGATTTGCACATGACCCAATTATTCCTTTGTGTTTATGTGATTTTCTTTCTGTATAACTTGCTTCTTTCAGTTTTGATTTCCTGTATGAAGTAATACTTTTCTGTGTTTTATTATGATTTTTTTTGTATGTTTGAAATTTTGCTTTGTTTCTCAAGTTCTTTTATGATATGAATAAAAATTCCCCTACTTTTTTTTGATAAGTGTCATAGGATCTTTAGCACCCACCTGAACTACCACCAATCCAGGCAGATGGGACCTTGGTTTAACATCTCATCTGAAAGACGGCACCTCAGAAGTGCAGCACCCCCCTCATGCTGCACTACAGTGTCAGTATTGGGATATTAACCCAAGTGCCAGATGTGGGAACTGAACCCACAGCCCTCTGACTTCCCAGCTTCAGAGGCAAGTGTGTTACCTCCTGAGCCACTGACATACAATGGCATTTAATTAGTCATATCCTATGTAGAAAAATAGCCACAATCAAACGCATGCTACTCTCTTGGTGTTGGTTCCATTGTGGAGGCAATTTCCCATAATATAAGCTATGTGGGGTTAGTAAAAGAAACATATCTGTTTTCCACCTATCTTTCAACAGGTCCCAAAATTGCAAAATATAAGGGCATGTAAAGTATAGGTGATTCATTGTTTCCATTGGTGTTATGCATGTCTGTCTCGAGCAATATCTATCTTTCAGTTATTTATGTTTCTGATTACCTTTTGTGTTGATTCTGCCATGCACCCCCAACCATACCATGTCCCACATTTTTTGGCGGTGTTCTGGGTTCTAACAATAACGATGTAATATGTTCTTGGTCTTGTACTGAGAACTGGGAAAAAGGATATTCTATAAAACACCAGTGTAATACATCTACATATAGTAACTTCCTTGGTAGTTGTAAAATCGTACTATAAGGAATTTCCCATTTTTTGATATGATCAGAAACTGTCTCCTATAACAGGAGTAATCTTGGGAACCATTTATTTTTGATAATAAAAATACTTGATTTCCATTCCTGAAGTATTCTTGCTATTGTAAGAGTAGTCCAAGCCACCCTTAATTGCTTACTTTGTCTTATTACTGGAATGATGTTTGCATATATAAATATAGAAAAGCAAAATACTGTACTATCGGATTTGGCATCCTCACACCTCATCTCTAATTTCTCCGTACAATATATTCTTTTTAAAGGGGTTTAACCAGCAGCCCCAAAAGCAGGTAAAAAAACATCCCACAAGTGCTGTTTCCAACTGTTTTGGTACCGGATATATATAACTTAAATACAGAAAAAGTGGTAACAGAAAAGTTTTAATCATGTAAATTCTTTTTAGTTTCCCCATCCTCCAAGAATTCCATCTATGAACTTTAGCCTTCCCTTGTGCTAAACATAAATCCCAGTTATAAGCAACCATTTCCCCTGTCCCAAAATATATACCTAAAATTTTACCTGGGGTTGAGACAACAGGAGTCCCTGCAATTGCCTGTTCACTCTGTCCTGTACATTGTATATTAATGCATTTACTTTTTGTTTGTCATATTTATCTCAGTTCCCAACACCTTCCCTATTGTTTTTAGGAGCTGACAAGCTATATTTCCTGACTGTCTATCCTGTACCAGAATTTATTTATTTATGTCTTTGTTAACTGGGTAAGCAAGCTGATCCTGAGGACTGTTTTCAGTTGTGACCCGGGCCACATTTTGTGGCAGCCATAGCACACAAATACAGTTGATCAATAACAGTAGACAATACAGTTGTATGAAACAAGGCTGCAGAAACAATTTTCAGAAAAAGGTCGAGTACATATCAATAGCACGCCAAAGAATACAAAACAGTACAATACATTGTGCTGGAGACCATAACATTATAACAATGGTCAAGTATGAACAAGCAGTCACATGGAAGCCGAGAACTAGTAAGTAAAACAATGGATCATGAGTCAGAGAAAACAACAGTGAAAAGTTAACAGCAGGCTAAGCCAAAATTTCAGTACACTTTAACAGTTCAGTGTGATAGGTAAGTCCTTTAACGGGGGATGGAGGGGCGTATGGTGCTAGGCATAATGACTGTAGTAGATGGTGGGTACTAGGATGGGTTACAGACCATGGAGCTGTCTAGGGCACTGTTACAGGCACAGGTGGCCCCGGCCATTAGCCACGCTCTTAGGTTTGATTTGAAGGACTGGTGGGAGGAAGATGACCTGATAGACAATGGGAGTCTATTCCAGAGGGAAGGGGTCAAGAAAGCTGTGCCACCCATAGCAGTAGTTATGTGAGGAACTTCCAGAGGGGGTACTGAGGAAGCCCGTAGGGACTGGGTGGTCACCCTGTCAGAAAGAAGAGCAGAGTAAGGGGACAGCTGAAAGTTCCTGAGTGCACTGTTAACTAGACTGCCCATAGCGAAGTCAAAGTGCCCTTGGAGTGTGAGCCAGTATAGGGACTGATGAAGTGAGCAGTGGTGAGAGGAAAAAGAGGCTTGAAGGACAAAGTGACAAATAGAGTTATATGTGGTGTTTAGGTGCGAGCATAGGGAAGGGGATACAGTTGAGTATACAGGGGAGCAGTAATCAAGAAGGGGAAGCAGGTTTCCTTGTGCAATAGCTAGGCGGGCTTTGGGGGAACAGATATTGATTGTGGCCGTAAGCTGCACCGAGCTTTTGATGGACTTTCATTACTGTACTGCTGATGTGTTCACTGAAATTAAAGGAGGGATCTAGAGTCACATCTAAGTATTTGAAAGAGGGGACAGTTTCAAGTGAAGTGCCAGCAGATGTGGCAACTTGGAGAGTAAATTTTGATTTCACAACCTTCACTAAGAATGGCATGGAGCTCAAAAGCATTGTTTTTGTCTTCTTCTCATTCACAGGAAGTTTTCTGGATAGGAGCCAGTCATGTGCAGCTCCATAGTTTAGTGTAAGGGTGGAAAATAAGGATTCAAGTGATTTTTCACTATGGTAAATGACTAAATTGTCAGCATACAGGAGGGCTTGGCATTTTATGTTCTCAGCAGGGAGATCATTAATGAACATTGAAAATAGTAGGCATCCCAGTATAGATCCCTGGAGCACTCCAGTGTGGGTAGGCAGTGCTGCAGAGGAATCTTTACCTATCAAGACAGACTGGGACCTGTCTGAGAGGTAGCTATGGAACCATCTGATGGTGTGAGGGGAGCCGTCAAAGTTGGGCAGTGTGGAGTAGAGGAGATGGTGGTCTACGAGGTTAAAGGCCTTCGATAGATCCACAAACACTGTGCCTGTGGCTTTGCCCTGGTCCATGCTCCCAGCAACATGGTTGGAGAATAGAGCCAAGGCAGCCAAGGTACTGTGGTGGTTGCCATGCTGGAGAGGGCATAGGAGGCAATATTTTTCTAGGTGTTCAGATAATTGGTAGTGAATGATTTTCTCTAGTAGTTTGC
The DNA here is from genome assembly GCA_016271365.2 of Neoceratodus forsteri. Lineage (NCBI taxonomy): Eukaryota > Metazoa > Chordata > Ceratodontiformes > Ceratodontidae > Neoceratodus > Neoceratodus forsteri. The sequence continues at coordinate 237,673,735 of CM028137.1, forward strand.
TCAGGTGAGGGAGGAGGGATATGGGTCTATAATTCTCAGGGGCATGGGGGTCACCAGCCTTAAAAATGGGTATCACATTGGCATGCTTCCAAGACTTGGGTTCCATTGTAGTCATGAGGGCAAGGTTGAAAATGAAGGTTAGGGGCTTGGTAATAGCTAGGGAGAGCAGCTTTAGGAAGGCAGGATATAGCTTGTCACTACTACTGTTCAGAAGAGACCGAGGTGCAAAAAGGGGGGGGGTGGAGTGGCCCTGTATGTCAATGAAAATATCAAAGCAAAAGAAATTCAGAATACACATAAGGAACCAGAAGAACTGTGGGTCACGCTGGAAACAGGAAATGGGACAGCCATAAGAACTGGGGTTGTTTACAGGCCCCCAGACCGGGGGGGAGGACATAGACACATTACTGTTAGAAGATATACAAAACATGACAGCTAAAGGGAGGTTCTGATAATGGGAGACTTCAACATGCCGGATACAGATTGGTCAATACCAGCAGGAACATCTGCCAGAACTAGACACATAGTGGATTCCCTTCAGGGGGAGGGCCTCAAACAACTGGTACAACAACCCACAAGAGACAGGGCTATCCTAGATCTAGTACTGACTAACAGGGAAGGGATCACAGATCTCCAGGTAGAAGGTCACCTGTGGGCCAGTGACCATCACATGGTATGGTTCAATTTGGCCACTACATCTAAATCATCCCATTCCAAGGCAAAAATATGGGACTTCAGAGGAGCTGACTTTGATAAGATGGCCAACAGAGTTAAGCTAGCCCTGGCAAAAAGAAACACAGGTGAGGGGGTACAGGCAAAGTGGGCAAGCATTAAGAATGCAATACTTGAAGCAACATCCCATTGTGTTAGACAGAAAAGGAAGTGCAAAAGAAGAAGAAAACCCCATTGGTTTTCAAATACAGTAGCAGAAAAGGTCAAAGCTAAAAGGCTGGCCTTCTGGAAATCTAAGGGAACAAAGCAGGATGAAGATAGGGAGGCATACCAAACTGCCCTAAGGGAAACAGGGAAGGCAGTAAGGCAGGCAAAGTCCCAAACTGAGGAAACACTAGCACGAACAGTAAAAGAAGGTGACAAGACTTTCTATAGATACATTAGTGAAAGGAGAAAGTTCAGAGGGGGTATTGCTAAGCTCAAAGGAGAAAGGGGGCATATGAGGAAGAGGACCCTGTAAAAGCATCTATCCTAAATAGACACTTTTGCTCAGTATTTACTGAAGAGAAGGTAGGGCAGGGCCCACAGCTCAGCACCATGGACACGGGGGAGGAGGGATGTGAGCACTACTCCCATCACAAAAGAAAGGGTCCTACAAGAGCTCGCTAAGCTCAGGGTGGACAAGTCAATGGGACCTGATGGCATACATCCCAGGGTACTTAAGGAGCTAAGGGTGGAACTAGTAGAGCCAATAGCAGAACTGTTTAATGAGTCTCTGAGCACAGAAGAGGTCCCAGAAGACTGGAGAAGGGCTCATGTGATCCCGTTCCACAAGAGTGGTAGCAGGGAGGAGGCAGGGAACTACAAACCAGTCAGTCCTACCTCAGTAGTGGGCAAGATTATGGAGGCACTCCTTAAGGAAAGGATAGTGCAACACCTGGAATCCACAGGGGCACAGGATCCAAGACAGCATGGGTTTACAAAAGGAAGGTCATGTCAAACTAATCTCATAGATTTCTTTGACTGGGTAACCAGAGTGGTGGACCAAGGGGGAGCATTAGATGTCGCCTGCCTTGACTTCAGCAAAGCTTTCGACACTGTTCCACATAGAAGATTGATAAATAAGCTGGGTAGGCTCAGGGTGGGTCACAAGTTGGTCAAATGGGTGGCAAACTGGTTGACAGGCAGAAAACAGAGAGAGGTGGTAAATGGTATACAGTCAGAAGAGATGCAAGTCACAAGTGGGGTACCTCAAGGATCAGTCCTGGGGCCAGTCCTCTTCAATATCTTCATTAGTGACATTGCAGATGGACTAGAGAGTAAGGCTTGTCTATTTGCAGATGACACCAAGATCTGCAACAGATTAGATGATCCAGATGGGGTGGGCAGAATGAGAAGAGATCTGGATAAACTAGCAAAATGGTCAGAAGAGTGGCAACTGGGATTTAATACAAAGAAGTGCAAGATCATGCACATATGGAAGAGAAACCCTGAAGCCACGTATAGGCTGGGATGGGAGTTGCTGGCAGTCACAAAGGAAGAAAGAGACTTGGGCATCATCATCACCAATGACCTGAAATCATCCAAGCAGACCTCTAAAGCAGTAGGTAAGGCTAGGGGGATGTTAGGTGTATTAGTAGGGGTATCACAAGTCGAAGAGGGAGGTAATAATCCTCTTTACAAGACACTGGTTGGCTCCATCTGAGTACTCGCAAGTAGTACTGGAGGCCACACCTTCACAAGGACATTAACCGAAATTGAGGCAGTCCAGAGAAGGCAACCAAAATGGTGCAGGGACTGCATCAGAAGACATATGAGGACAGATTAATGGAGCTCAATATGTATACCCTAGAGCAAAGGAGGGAGAGAGGTGATATGATTGAAACATTCAAACACCTTAAGGGCATTAACAAGGTGAAAGAGTCAAACATGCTTAAATATAAGAAAAACAGCAGGACAAGAGGACACAGCATGAGATTAGAGGGAAGCCGATTAAGGGGGAATGTGAGGAAATTATTTTTCACAGAAAGAGGGTGGATGCATGGAACGGCCTACCTCAGGAAGTGGTAGCTATGAATACAGTGCAGGGCTTCAAACAAGCATGGGATAGGCATAAGGGAGCAATACAGATGAGTATGAATAGATAGGCCACTGACAGAGCAAAGGCCGATGGCACATTTATAAGGTAGAAAAAGAAATGGGCAGACTGGATGGGCCTTGCAGTCCTTATCTGCTGTCAACCTCTGTGTTTCTATGTTTCTATGTACCTGGGCTACCTCTGGCTGGTAGTGACTTCAGGAGTTTGGTAGTAATGTTTAGGCCGATGGTCTTGAAGTTAAATGAAGGAGGACTGGCAGCATTAGGGAAAGGTTGGGAACATTGCGGATGGCTGTTCTGGTCAGAGGTGGGCTGAGAAGTGAGTTTACTAATATATGGCATGAGATCAGTAAACATGCTGTTGAAAGTGTTCACAATTGCATCAGATTCAGTGATGGGGCCTGAGGGGGAACTTAGCTGAGTGATCTGCTTGTTATGTTTTGGGTCTAGGAGGGAACCTATAGAGGCCCAGAAATGATGTGGGTTACCAAGTGCTTATTTTTTGTAGGTTGGTGTAGTATTTGCGCTTAAGCAACTTTACTGCCTGTTTGCAGGAGTTACGCAGTTGTTTATATGAGATCCATAGTTGGGGGAAGGGGGATGTCTTATAGGCTTTCCATGTTTTATCTCTGCATTTCAGACTTTAATTCTGGTGTGTCATTGTAAACAATTCACTTTATGGCAGGTAAAGCATGCAAAATTCAAAGTACAGGGTCCAAAGTAATTACATATGGAAGGGGGCTTAGGGGACAGCCCTGCCTTACACCTACTTCAATAGAGCGTCTTACACAGAAACATAGAATTTGAAGGCAGATAAGGACCACTTGGCCCACCTAGTCTGCTCATTTCCCTACCTAATGGATAAGCTGCATATCCTATTTAACCAACAGCCTACTTCCTCCTACCTCCACCAGAATTGCCCTATGTCTGTCCCATGCATTCTTGAATTTCCCCACTGTTTTTGACTCCACTACCTCCTCAGGAAGGCTGTTCCATGTATCCACAACCCTCTCTGTGAAAAAATACTTCCTCACATTACCTCTGAGCCATCCCCCTCTATCTTCAAATTGTGCCCCCTTGTTCTTGTACATCTCTTTTTCTGAAAGATGCTACCCTTTTGGACTCTGTTAATTCCCTTGATGTACTTGAAAGTTTCTATCATATTCCACCTCTTCTCGAAGCTATACATATTAAGCTCCTGTAATCTCTCTTTGTATGTCTTCTGGTGCAGACTCTGCACCATTTTAGTTACCCTCCTCTGGACAGCCTCCATCCTGTCTATGTCCTTGCAGAGTTGGGGTCTTCAGAATTGCACACAGTACTCTAGATGGGGTCTCACCAACTGTCTGTACAGAGGGATAACAACTTCCTGTTTTCTACTGTTGATACCTCTCCTTATGCATCCCAGTATCCCACCAGCTCTTCTTACTGCCCTCTCACATAGCTTGCCCACCTTAAGGTCATCTGCTATGACTACCCCCAGATCCCTTTCCATTTTTGTTGTTGTCAGTATCTCATCCCCCATGGTGTACTCTTCCCCTTGGTTTTTGTTTCCCAGGTCAATTACTTTGCACTTCTTTGCATTGAATCTAAGCTGCCATACATTTGACCATTCCTCCAACCTTGCCAAGTCCCTTTGCATCCTTTCCACCTCACCTTCTGCATCAACCCTGTTGCAGATCTTTGTGCCATCTGTAAAGAGACATACTTTTCCTTCCAGTCCCTCTGCAATGTCTCTTATAAAGACATTAAAGAGGACTGGTCCCAGTACTGAACCCTGCGGTACCCCGCTAGTAACCCCCTTTTTTCAGAGTGAATTCTTTTTACTATTACCCTCTACATCCTGTTATCAAGCCAATTTTTTACCCAGGCTACCACTTTGGGGCCCACTCCAAGGTTGACTAACTTGTATATTAATCTTTTGTGTGGGACTGTGTCAAATGCCATGTTAAAGTCTAGGTAGGCCATGTCCACAGCACCCTGGTCTACCACTTTGGTCACCCAGTCAAAGAAATCCATTAGATTTGTCTGACACGACCTTCCTGCTGTGAATCCATGTTGCCTTGGGTCCTGTGCCCCACTGGTCTGTAGGAACTCAACAATTCTTTCCTTTAGAAGTGATTCCATCATTTTCCATACCACTGAGGTCAAACTAACAGGTCTGTAGTTTCCTGCTTCTGTCATGCTCCCACTTTTGTGAAGGGGGATCATGTCTGCCCTCCTCCAGTCCTCCGGTACCACACCATCTTCTCATGATTTGTTAAAAAGAGTAGTCAGTGGTGCCACTAGTTCTACCCTTAGTTCTTTTAGAATTCTTGGGTGAATCCCATCAGGCGCATTGCTTTGTTCACCTTCAGTTTTAAGAGTTCTTTCAGAACCCTTTCTTCTGTGAATGGACTGGTATTGATCTCCCTATCCAGAGTGCTTCTATTCTTTGATTTAGGTATTTCCCCCTCCTCTTCTTTTGTGAATACTGAGCAGAAGTATTCAATCAGTATCCCTGCTTCTTCACTGCCACCCTCTGCCCACCCTCGCTTCCCTTTATTAAGCCTCACTATCCACCCCTTGGTCTTTCTTCGCTCCCTAATGTACCTACAAAAGGTTTTATCCCCCTTCTTAACTAAGTTGGCCATCTTTTTCTCAGTTTGGACTTTTGCTATTCTGTCTCCCTTCCCCGCTTCCTCCTGCTTTAACTGGTACTGTTCTCTGTCCTGCTCCTTCTGTTTTTCCTTATACTTCCTGAATGCTACCTTTTTATCCTTAACCTTCCCCGCCACCTCTTTTGAGAATCATAGTGTTTTTTTTCCCTCATTTTGCTTTGTTTATTTGCTTCACACAAAAGCTTGCTGCCTCTGTGATGGCTGTTTTAAGTTTTCCCCATTGTTCCTCCACCCCTCCTTCTTGCCCATTTGCTAGTGCTTTTCTGAGACACATTCCCATTTTCCAAAAGTCAGCCATCCTAAAGTCCAATGCTCTTGCTTTTTTATGGCTTGACTCTATGGCTGTGTTTATCATGAACCCACACTGTTTGGTGGTCACTTCTTCCCAGATGGCTACCCACTTCTAAATCTGAGATCCTTTCTCCATCTCCATTTGACAGTACCAGGTCTAAGATTGCTCCCTCCTAAGTGGGTTCCACCACTAGCTGTCTGAGGCATGCCTCCTATAGGACATCAAGAATAACCCTGCTCTTGGAAGTGGCTGCAGCAAAGGTGCTCCAACTAAAATCTGCCATATTCAGGATCCTCATCAACAATATCTCCCCTTTTTCTGCCATTCTAAGGATGCCTTCTATCATTTTCTTGTCCATTGCCTCCCCCTGAGATGGGGTCTGTATACAACCCCTGTGCAAATTGTGGTGCCATATCCTGTCTCCAGGGTAACCCTCAGTGCCTCCTCTACTCCCTGTTTATCCTTTAGTTCCAATGCTTTGATCCCTTCCCTTACATAGAGAGCTACTCCTCCTCCTCTGTTACCCTCCCTGTCCCTCCTGTAGATTGTGTACCCTGGTATGTTGACATCCCAGTCATGGTTCTCAGTGTACCATGTTTCTGTGACTGCCACGATATCCAGGTGTCCCTCTTCAATCAAGGCCACTAGTTCAAGGAGCTTGTTACACAGACTACAAGCACTGGTACTCATCACCCTCCATTTTTTGATGGCCTTTCCCCTTTTAGTCCCATCCCTGACCTTATTGCCTTTTTTTGCATTTACCTCTGTCCTGCTCCCTATTGACTTCTCTACTTTGGTGTTTACCTCTCTAACTACTGTGTTTTATGGGGGGATGCTGGGTTTTTCCTGCCCCTTTTCAGTACCTCCCCCCTTGACTAGTTTAAATGCTTGCCAATGATGCATTTAAACCTATCAACTAGGATCCTGGTTCCCCTTCTAGACAGATGCAGACCATCATACCAGTACAGGCCTGTATTCCTCCAGGTGGACCCCCAGTCCCCAATGAAGCCAAAACCCTGAGCTCTGCACCAGTTTTTCAACCATTCTTTGAATCTCATGGTGTGGAGTACCCTAGCATCACTCTTGCCATAGACAGGCAGCACCTCTGAGAAGGTTATCATACATGATACTTGTCTAAGACCCCTCCCCAACTCTTCAAACTTCTCTTGCACTGCTCTGACCTCATTCACAGCCAGGTCATTTGTCCCTAGGCGGACAATGACATCCAGCTCCCTCCATTGTGCAGCTGCTTCCATGATCCTGAAGATTCGCTCCCTGTCCCTGCAAGCCATGGCACCAGGCAGGCACCTTACCTCCCTCCCCCTTCCTCCCCTGGATCTACCCCCTAATGATTGAGTCCCCCACCAGGAGTTGTTTCCTTCCCTTGTAGAGGCCCATGTCACCCTCCTGTGTGTCTCGTTTGTGGAGGTTCCCAGCATCCTCCTTGGTCTCCACTGCAGGTGCCTCCGTAGAGGAGCCACTCTAACCAGAAAAGCATATGAACTGTGGAGAGGTACAAGTGGAGGAATGCACCTCTGTTCCACCACCCTCTCACTCCCTCCCTGAGCCCACCTTGGTCCAACCGCTCCTCTTTCTTGACAACCTCTGAGGTAGCGGCAGTGGCCCTGGTGGTCCCTGGGTGGGGGGGGAGGTTTCACGAATCCTAGCCAAGTCAGCCTGGAGACGAGCAACCTCCTCCCTCAGACCAGAGAGGTGCCTACAAATAGGGCAGCATCGCAGCCTCCAGAAAGTCTCCCGGAAGACTGCTGCTCCACAGCCAGTGCATTACACTACAAATCAAAATTAAATCAAATCAAACTTTATTTAACCAGGCAGATACTTCATTGAGCAAGTTCATTTTCAAGATGGTCCTGGACACAGAGGACACTATTGCTTACAATAGACAACATTTCATAAAATAATAGACATCAACATAGGTAGTTACAATATCAGACAGTCAATATCACCAAACAGTAATTGGAGGAATCAGAACAAAAACAAATAAACAAAAGTGCAAATATAATGCATTTAAAGTGCAGCATATACAGATTGTAGACTATAGAGTGCAAATGAGGGGAGAAAGTAAAGAAGGACATAGAGAAGGACAGGGACAGGAAGAAGAAGGGGGTATCAGCTACTTAGTAGTTAGTTGCAAAGAGGGGGGGAGGTAAGGGGGGGGAGGTGATTACCCTAAAAGGATGCTAGCTGACAAGGAATAGGTGACCCATTACTCCCCACATGTCTGTCTTCTTGCCTGTTTCTCTTGTGTTAAGCCTTTTTTTTAGTTATGTATAGTTAGTGAGTTTGTTCTTACCTTCAATGCAATGTGCTGTGCTGGTAAGGATGCAAGTTGTATGCACCTTGCCGTCTTGAGGAAATTATGTCACAACCCCTGCTACAAAGGAAATGACACTTGGGGGGGTCTTTTCCCCAGCCATCCAGTTTCATATGGTCTAACATATTCCAGAGCATAGCTCATCTGTATCCAATATATAAATTGTGCTGGGAACCCATACAGCACTAAACATACCCAAAGTTAGTCATGTGACACTAATACTAATAACATATCCTTGTGTCTGTATCTGAGTCCCTGCTGTCATTACCTGTCTTAATAAAAGCAAAGCCTCAGTTATGCATCGTCCAGACACTGAACAAAACTGGATTTCAAGAATAATATGCTCCAGCATTGTGGCGAGACAGTTACCCAAAAATTTTGCAAACATTTTTAAAGTCACAATTCAGTAACATTATGGGCCTCAAATTTGTTATGTCTGATTTACTACCTGACTTATGTAGAAAAACCATTAATCCTTCATGCATCTGTTCTGTGAGTCTATCTTCTTCTAAGAAGGAATTATACAGTATACTGCAACTAACTCTGTGGTCATAAGTTCCCAGGGTATATCGTATAGTTCCCCTGGGAGACCATCTGACCCAGGAGAGATATTATGTTGTAGTGAGTGTAATACTGTCTCCATTTCTTTTAAAGTAAAATTTGCTATTAAAGGAGGAATATCTGCAGGACTAAGTTTTGGACGGGCTGCAGCTTTGCCCAAAACACTCATGTGTTTTATACCTGGAATTTGGGAATTAAACGTATGTACAATAAAATCTTCTAGTACTTTCATAATACCTATATTGCTGGTTTGTTGTTCTCCTGTAGCTGAAATAATGGACTCATACTGTCATTTGCTAACTCTGTTATAGCAGACGTCAAAGGGATTCGTCTGTTCCTTTTTCCCTGCGCACCAAATTTTTGTTCTTGTTCTAAGGATTTCTGTCTGTTACATTGATAAGCATAAGTCTTGTTTAACTATAGCAATTTTTTCTGTCAGATCTGCAGTAGCTGAATTTTGTTCAGAGAGAAGTCTCTGGAATTTTTCCGTAAGGCAAAATATTTTTGGTATTTAGTACTAACCTGATATTTGGAAGATTGTTTAAAAAACTCTGTGAGTCACAGTTTCGTATGCTCCCACCACAAAATGGGTGAATCATACAAAAATTCCACCGATTTCCTGTCTTCAATAATTGAAGCTAATTCCTGCTTTAACTGCAAATCTTGCAACATGCTAACACTTAACCTCCAAAACTCTGGGAGGTTTAGAAGAAACAGTGATGCTTATCAAGATATGGTTTGATGTTTCCATTGGCAATCTCCGTGTTGTTATAAGTGGGGTTGATGGGGTGTGTCCAACCTAACTGTGGGCATCTACTAAACCTGCTTGCTTTAAGAGTGTTTGTAAGTATGATTTGTCACAATATACTTTTTGTGCTCTTGCAGTTTGTGATATAGTACTTAAGTTAATATTGAAGTTGTCCCCTAAAAATACCTCTCTGCTGGTGAATAAAAAGGGCTGCATGTTCCTTAAAAGTTCTATATGTAGAGCCTTCATCTGGGGCTCATAGATATTAATAAATCTTCAAGCCAAACCTCTAAATAAAACATCTAGTACCAGAGCTCTCCCTGGTTCTACTCCTATTATTTTTTGTACATTAATTTCCTCAGTTGCAAGGCAAAACCCTACCCCACAACACAAATCTGTTCCTAGTGACCAATAAGAATTTCCCAAATGCCTCTCAGAGGTAGCATTGTGAATATCTTGTAAGGAATGTAAATGCGTATCCTGTAAAAAAAAAAAAATACATCTAATGGCAGTTGCTTCAATACGGCAAAGGTGGCAGTACGTTTTGAATCAGATTTTATCTTATTTACGTTTAGGCTAGCTAGCTGAAACAGCGGTATTGAAGTCAGTTTTACGTTACTTTAGAGCTAGAGCAGATCACCCTCTCCTTTTTATGTTTGCTTGCACGCATGTGCAAGAAACATAGTGCCATCATCCGAGTTTTCAGAGGTGTGGCAGCCCTCTTCCAATTCAGTCAGTGTGTTTGCAGGCACGGCCCCAGTTCTCCAATGCCTGCTCGAGCTGTCTATGACAGCTCCAAAATGCAGTGGAGTACAGTTGAAAGGGGGAGCTACGCTTCAGTGAGCAGCAATAAGATATTGCCTGCTCATGCGCTCTCCCCACACACACACAGGCATGCATGTGCTCGCTCTCCCCAACGCACACACTGTGTAACGACGGGGTGCCCAATCCCCTGTCGGCTGTGTTGCACCCCCCCAAAAAAAACAGAGTTCCATATGCCACGCTGGGTGCCCACCCCAGTGTGGCTGCACATCATATAGCCGATAGGGGTGCCCAATCCCCCATCAGCTCCATGCCCCCGCCATCCTTGTGCCATGCTGGGAGCCCACCCTAGTGTGGCAAATGTCCCGCATCGTCATTTTAAAGAAAGAACATCCTGAAACTGGAAAACGGTCCCTCGCAGTCTCACTGCCCCCACCAGCACCCACCCACTGCGCACCCCACCTCCCCACCCCCACCCCATACTTACCTCCAGACTCCGGCGCGACGATCTTCAGTGGACCGGGAACACGTCTGCACTCTTCAAAGCCGACTGCGAACTGAGGAAATGCCGGTAAGCTGTATAATGGGATAGATGGGGTTTTTTCAACTTTGCTGCATATCTCAGTCATTTTTTGGAATTTTTGCACCAAATTTTCAACATGGAAGTTTTTGGTACCCCTTCTCATGAATGCTCTCACTGTCATGGCCTTAATCAGACCCGAAGGGTGATTTCACAGTCACTGCGCAAAATCATCTTTCGGGACTGAGTAACAAAATGGCACTGCCACTGTTCATAAGGTGGGCTCTCAAAAACCCTTTGTTGAAAATTTGGTCGAAAAATTCCTAAAAATGACTGTTTTACGAGCATGCGTTGCACAGTTCCTACGCATGCTTGTAAGTTCGCGAATTTTCAATATTTTCACTCCAGATTTTCAACATTACCATTTTACCACACCTCCTTATGAGCAGTACAGCTGTCATTTTCACATCTTGTCCAAAACGTGTTTCCACCCATGTGGTGCACAATGGCGCAGTCGATGTGTGAAATCAATGTATGGGACACATTAAGAAAATCACAGTGACACTGTTCATGAGCAGAGGTCTTAAAATGGCTATGTTGAAAATTTGGTGAAAAAATTTCTAATAATGACTGTTTTACGCGCGTGCGTTGAGCAGTTCTTACGCATGCTCGTAAGTTTGTGAATTTTCTATATTTTCACTCCAGATTTTCCACATTGCCATTTTATTACACTTCCTTATGAGCAGTACAGCTGCCGTTTTTCACATGTCGCCCCAAATGTGTTTCCGACAGGTAGCATAAATGGTGCAATAGTGTGAAAGCAATGTTTAGGACAGATTAAGAAAATCACAGTTACACTGTTCATGAGCAGAGGTCTTAAAATGGCTATGTTGAAAATTTGGTGACAAAAGTCCATAAAATCTGTGTTAGGAGTGAGCATTGCGCAGTTTCCACGTACCCTCGTAGGTTCATGACTTTGTAATATTTTCAGTCCTGATTTTCACCAGTGACATTTTTCCACACTTCCTTATGAACAGTACAGCTGTCATTTTTCACAACGTGGCCGAAATGTGTTTTCACTCTTTCAGCGCAGAGATGCTTAGTCGCTGTGGGAAATCATTGTTTGGGACAGATAAAGAAAATCACAGTGACACTGTTCATGATCAGAGGTCCCAAAATGCCTGTGTTGACAACCTGCTGTAAAAAATCCCCAACCTAATTACATTACAGGTGTGCGCTGCACAGCTTCTATGCACACTCGTGACTTCACCAGTTTTAATATTTTTACTGCAGATTTGCAACATTGCCATTTTTTACACCTCCCTAGGAACAGTACAGCTGTCATTTTTCACATCCTGTTCGGAATGTGTTTTTGCACCTGTGGTGCTAAATGCCGTGGTCACTGTGCATAAGCAACTTTCGGCTAACAAACTGATATTGCCACTGTTCATGAGGTGGGGGTCACAAAAAAAACATGAAAATTTGGAGTGAAAATACCAACGAATGCCTGAGGTGTTAGGGTTTCCAACCATAACGCCCCACCCTGTAGAGATTGACAGGCATCAGGGGTGTGACTTGGGATTCTTGCCTGTAATACTCATACCATTCCACACCCTGCAGCCAGAGAGAGGCATCGAGGTATGTCTTGGACTCTTCAGCCCCACAGTTCACCCCATTCTCCTATACAGCACCCATCTCACCATATTTCCTGATGGAATGGGGTGTGCATAAGGGCCAAAGACCCCAAGGCACACCGTGAAACTTTTCAGTGTCTGCAGGGTAGGGTGTGGTGAAATGGCGTGGCCGTTATGCCTGACGACCCAAAGGCACACCTCAATGCCTGTCAGTCTCTGCAGGGTGGTGGTGGGGTTGGCTTCAGTTCAATACTTCACTGCCATTTCTATTATGCAGCTCTGTAACTTCTACACTACCAATGCCAATGCCAGCAAGCAAACATTCGGCATTGACAAATGCTTGTTCCCTGGTGTTTTAGTCTTAGTGTTTTTTGTAAAAAAACTGATCAGAAGATGATTTGTTCGATGTGGACTTTGTTGTCACATCTGAGTCCACTTCCTCCATACTACCTCTCCATGATTGCAACACTTCATATTTATTCCCCAGTGGGAGTGGTTCTGTATCAGGCATCATCTCCTGAATAGTACAGTGCTGCCTTTGTTTTTTTGGGACCTCTTGAAAATGTTGCATCAAATCTTTTAAAGATTCAGATGAAATTGGAGGTGGGGGGGGGTATGCCTCCATATTCCGGAAGCTAAGCTAGCTCTGGCTGTATAGCCGGGAGCAGAGTAGACTCATTCGTAGCCAAAGCTGTCTCTAAAGGTTGTATAATTTCTTTGGGTATTTCTTTATGTTGCACCATGTGTCCTTGATTTTTTAACAGTGGTTACCTTATTTGGGAGTGCGTGGGCTGAAGCAGGGTGGTTTGTAAAATGTTCTATCTGTGTTTCAGGCCTTGCCATAGACCAGCTTCTAGAACCACAGCCTCATCCACTAATAATAGGGGGCGGCCTTCCTCTAACAGTATCGGTACTCCTGAAAGGCTTTTTTGCCAAGTGCAAGTAATAGCCTTTTTCTGCTGATTCCTCAGAATTGTGAGCAGCACATGAACAAGTACTGACAGAGAGTTCATCATCTCCACAGAGATTACAGGTTGGAGTAGCTATGTACAAATTTGCTGTATGGCCTAGTTCCCCACACTGGAAACACTTGGTCTGGGTGCAGTCAGTATTCAGATGTGGCATTGATTCACACCTAGAACAGCTCTTAGGTTGCCCAGAATAAAATAATATCCCTCTATCCCTACCTAAATAAAAACTATTTGGCAGATGTCAAATGCCTTGCTCTGTTTGCATAAGTGTAACTCGAAAAGTCCACCCTCCAGTCCAAAAACCATTATCATCCATTATGGGGTTAGGTGTACCCTGTATACCACAGCGCTTCTCAAGCCAGAATCTTACATCATTCACACTAACCCCCTCATTTCGAAATAGAATTGTAATTGTCTTTATTGTAGGTTTTGTAATGGGTATTGCTATGGAATCTTTCCAAAGTTCAGTGTTTTTTTTTTCCTCATAATACAATCTCCAGGACCTGTCTAATAATGGAACACTGCAGAAACTAATATCATAGTTTGTGTCCCCCAGGGAGTGAATAAAGACATACACCTCAGCCAGTGTAAATTTGAGCGATTCTTTAATTTAATGTGTCCCAACCCACAGTCTATCAGGAGCTGGTGTTGCAATACCCCTATATCTCAATCTTTTGGAATAATCCTGCATAGTTCATTTTTTGTTGTGCAGCCTGCTCTTCTCCTGTAGGTTGTTTCTCAGCCCCATCAATTTCCATTTCTCCTGCAAGCAAAGTAGTACCTGTTGATATTACTTCCTGGCTGTCTTCTCCTGCTCCATCAACCATCGAGTGGTAGGAAATAAAAGAAGCTACCAAAGTTTTCCTAGAATCTCTGTCTGGTGCTTTCAGTTGGGATGTGCTGCTGCTGGCATCTCTCACAGCAGCTTTCTCCTGAGCCTCCCCCTTGTGGTTCACAGCTGCAACAGCTGCCCTCTCTCCCGCCTTCTCTCAGTACGTATGGATCTTGAGCCATCTCTCTGAATTGGATATGCGCAGTCATCCATTCTGGTGTGCCAGGTACAGGCAATTTAGGGTTGGGAATCCATCGATTACCCTCAAACTTCCAGCCTGCATTTTCTAGTGCAAACTCTGGTGTCCATTCTGTCACTGTTCTGCTAAAGCCAAAACTATCCATTCGACTGTCTTCTATGTTCTCAACCTGGTCCATAGCTCCAGCCTTGGTGTTCAGCGGTCCACAAGAAACATCCACAGGTAGGGGCTTGCCAGGTATATATATATATATATATATATATATATATATATATATATATTGGGCTTGCCGTCGACCCCTTTCTCTTTTTTCCTCCTCCAGCCTGGTTTTCTGAGCTGTATATTCATGTTCTGCTGCAGTTAACATCTCCAACAGTGGAGCCTTTTTTCTCTAAGTTCTTCTGCATTTTTTCCTCCTCTTCCCATGTACAATGGGACATTTCTACATTGCTACTCGATTCATTCCAGTGGTCATTCATAGCTGCTGTGGATAAATACGTAGGTATTGTAGTCGTTACTTCCATAGATTCCATTGTAATACCAGGTAGCATTGGGCCATAAAAGGTAGACTCCTGTGCTTTCTCTGAATCATAACCTTCCCACCACAATGGACTGGGATCCTCTATCCCTCTCACAGACAGACAGCCCACCTGCAGAAAGAGTAGGGGAATTTCCCCGGTGTCCTGGCCAGATTTTCCCCATTCACTAAAAATACCATCAACACCTATATATGTTATAACCGAAATGAACATACTACAGTTAGCTTCTTACCTGGAGTTAAAATACATTACATAGTTGGTATGCTACAAGGTTTTTTTGAAAACACAATCACCCCTCTAGTTATTTTACATGTGGGGACCAACGACGTAGGCAAAACAAACTGGATTTCGATGCAAAGGGACTACAAGACCATTGTCGATGTAGTAAGGAACCATGGTGGGGAAATTATTATTTCTGGAATAACCCCAATGCAAGGAAATAAATCATTTAGAAACAAACAGATATCCTTCATTAATGGGAAACTTAGACATTACTGTGTGGAAGAATGGATAGGTTTTATGGATAATGAAAAAACATTTAGTAGAGCTTCATTATATAGAAATGATGGTGTTCATCTAAACTATGCCAGAGTCAGGATTTTGAGTAAAAAGATTCAGGAGGTTGTTAATTTCCATTTAAACTGGATAGGAAGGGAGGTACGGACTACAAAAACTTAAACGTAAACCCATCTTCCTTTGAAGACATTATGGGGTGGAATGCTATTCTGGTTAATGCACAAAGCTTACAGAACAAATATGATGAGCTAACAATAATCCTACATGGTAATCAAGTACATATAGCCTTGGTCACTGAAACATGGTGGGATGAAAATGATGAATGGGACAAGGAAATTGAGGGGTATAAACTCTATTCTTATTGTAGAAAGTATAGAAAAGGGGGAGGACTGGCAATTTATATTCACAATGATATTGTATCAGAAGAACTAAAATGGGATGTAGGTCAAATTGAACTCCTTTGAGTTCAATTAACACCAATTAATAGACCAAAAATTATATTAGGATTACTTTATAGACCACCATCTATGTCACGTGAAGATGACAGGAATTTAATGAATATTTTTGAGAAATTGGACCCAAACACTAGATTATAGATAACTGGTGATTTTAACTTACCAAATATTGACTGGGTAAAAGGCTTGGGCACTTGTCCCCTAGAAATGCAATATATCGATATAATGGCTCACAGGGGTCTTGACCAGATGGTCCAAGAGGGTACAAGGGGCAATAATATTCTCAATTTAATTTTTACTAATATGGGAGGTATAGTAAATTCTGTGGTAGTTGGTGCCCCATTAGGTAGCAGTGACCATAATATCATTTCATTTAATATAAAGGCAACTGAAACTAGGAAACCTACGGGAGCTACTGTAAAACTAAATATGGGGAAAGCTGATTTCCATAATATGAAAACCAAATTGAAATGCTGGGATTGGACTTCTGAATTTGTTAATAAACCCATACAAAGTATGTGGGATTCTCTCAAAGCTAAATTGGAGGAATTAACTACCAAATGTGTCCCTGTAACTACCAAATACCATATGGACAGATCTATAAGACCTGCCTGGCTCACCACAAAAATTAAAAAATTAATAAATACAAAAAGAATAGACTATTTAAGATGCTAAAAGTTCTAAAAACGGCTAAATTATACACAGAGTATAAGGAATGTAAAAAAAAAAGTCAAAATTAATATTAGGAAAGCTAAAACCATATATGAGTACAATCTTGTTAAGAGAGTACAGGATAATAAAAAAAGCCTTCTTCTCTTACATTAACAATCGGAGGAAGACTTCAAATGATATAGGTCCCTTTTCTACTGACGATGGATCCATAGCTTCTAACCAACAAATGGCGAATATTCTAAACAAATACTTCTGTTTGGTGTATAATTCAAATGATAAGGATACATACAACACAAAGCAACCTCTTGAGCTAGAAATAATAAGATTGAACCCAGATAACATATTTAAACAGTTAGTTGGAATTAACCCAAATAAATCTCCAGGCCCAGATGGTTTGCACCCCAGAATCCTAAAGGAACTGGCATGTGAATTGACCCATCCTTTGACGTATATATTTCAAACATCTGTTAATACTGGTTCTGTCCCTTATGACTGGAAATTAGCAAATATTATATCCATCTTAAAAAAAGGACCTAATACTCGACCAGAAAACTTTCGGCCCATAAGTTTGACATCAATACCGGGAAAACTCATGGAGAACATAATTAAAGACATTATAAAAGAACACCTGGAGGCACAGGACATGAGTGATCCTATACAGCACGGATTTGTGAAGAATAGATCATGCCAGACCAATTTATTGTCCTTTTATGAAAAAGTTAATAGAGAATTGAACATTGGGAACCCTGTGGATGTGGTCTTTCTCGATTTTGCTAAGGCTTTTGATAAATTGCCACACAAGGAATTATTGTTAGTGTTAGAAAGTGTAAAACTACCCAACAACATATGTAGGTGGATTTCTGACTGGCTGTGGGATAGAAGACAGAGGGTGGTCATAAACGGGGAATACTCTGACTGGGCTGTGGTGACCAGTGGAGTGCCTCAGGGATCTGTGTTGGGCTCCAGTGTGTTTAATATATATATTTCCTCATTAAAGATCAGCAACAATAATATATGGATGCAAAAGTTTGCCGATGATTGCAGATTGGGTGTGGGTGTGGTCGCAAATAAAGATGAACATATATTAGCATTACAGCACACACTGGACTCAATACATGATTGGACAATCAGTAATAAGTTAGATCTAAACAAAACCAAATGTAAAGTGATGCATATGGAGGAAAAACAACATAGAAGCAACTTACCAAATAGATAACATTACACTAGGGGTTGTAACTGAGGAAAACGATCTGGGAATTACAGTTACAAAAGACCTGAAGTTCAGAGTACACTGTAGAAATCAGCTGAGGAAGGCTAACCAGATTCTAAATTGTATACTTAAGCACATAGCGGAGTAGAGATAGGAATGTGTTGATGCCCCTGTATGTCGCATTGGTCAGGCCCCACCTCGAGTATTGTGCAAGGGTTTGGTCACCCTATAATAAGGAGGACATATTAAATATCGAGGGAGTCCAGAGAAGATTTACTAAAAAAGTAAAAGGATTAGAAAATGCAACATATTTCAATAGACTGGTCAGTCTAAATCTTTATTCATTACACTATCGTAGAACAAGAGGAGATCTATGTTTCCCATACAAGAGTATCGAGGATGACAAGTTACTAAAAGAACTAGGGTTCACATATAAATTAGGGAAAACTAGTTCAAGGAAACATAATAAACAATTGTACCAACAAATTTGGGAACATCATTTTCGGAAATATTGGTATAGTTTAAGAGTTGTGGGATTCTGGAATAACTTACCAAAGGAAACTGTTAATTGTACAACTATGATCGAATTCAAGAATGGGATAGACCTATTTTTTAGAGATAGTAAATTTTTATGTCAATAATAATTGGAAGGCAAGCCTTATAGGATGGTACTTCTATCCTCGGCTTGAATAAATCTATGAAACCTATGAAACAGCTTAAAAAAATCTAGTTAAATTTCAGTTGGCATCCATCTGTATCTCCTAGGCAAAAAAATGTCTAGTCCTCCTTCCCCATCAACAAAAATTAAATAAAGCATTGTATACAGAAAGAAATAATGTTTATTAACTGGAAATTGAACCTAGATCCTCGGAATGTTACCCTGGTGATCTGTCACCTGAGATATTAGGACAACTGGCTAACCTGAGCTTCCTATAGTCTCCTCTCTAAAACAGCAAATCCTACTGCTAGGAACCCTTTAGCTGGCAATGAATTATTGGAGCAGTAGCATTAGCCCCTTCTAAGTATTTAAAGAGCCCCTGAAAACACTCGGAAAACTTTGAAAATGTAAGATTTGAACACAGTTCAGTTTATATTTCTTATGTTTTCTGCAATTCTTTCTTTATTACTGAAGAGAGTTGCATGAAAACAGGATCACTGTCCCATAGACTTTATCTGCTCTTGCTGCTTGTCTACACCTGATATCATTAAAGTATTTATGACATCATAATTTTCTCTACAGCTTCAGACTGTGCTGTCAGGCGTAGACATGCAGCCAAAGCAGAGAGGGCAGAGTTCCTTTTTTATGTTAATGTCCTTAGTAATAAAGAAGTAAGGGTGAGAATTATAAAAAAGAAATATGGAACATAAGTTAAACAGTATCTAATATTACAATTTTCTAAAGTTGTCCAAATGGGATCAGGGACTCTTTAAAAACAAATTACAATGAAGAAGAAATAATGTGACGTTATTCAGAATTGAACCCAGGTGATCGCTTACATAAACAGCTAAATTAGTATCCCTTTGTTATATTTTCAGATTGTCTCTGTTTGATGTCTTTGTTCCAAGGAAGAGTAACACAGAAATTGGAAGTGACATTTGAGCCATCATGCCCCCCCCGACACTTCATAAATAGATACGAGTGTCAGTGTACTGTGTGATACAAAAGCAGTGACGCACACAAAACTATATAAGAAGGGACATAGATTAAACAAATGTATTTAAGAATATCAAAGTTGGTGAGGATCATGTCCTCAAAAGTAAAGAAAAACTTAAAGGAGAACTGTGCTGAACCTGTAAGTCATTTTTCTCAATAGAAGCTGTGTTTTAAGTGCTGGTTACATTTCTGTTATTGCTTCATTTATACAGGCCTTTTAGTAATTTCAGTGGGTGTTTCTGCTTTACATTCTGGTGTTACATGCCACTTAAAAACTGTATGAGATAGTTTATGTCCCTCTCAGCCACAGAGTGCTGTAATAGAAAATGAATGCATTGTGCCATGAATAGAAGAGTAGAACAGAGACATAAACTACATCATACAGTTCTAAAACGGCTCCTACCATAGTAACATAGTAGTTGACAGCAGATAAGGACTGCTAGGCCCACCTAGTCTGCTCATATTCCCTGCCTGCATCAGTGGCCACTAATCCTACTTGGTCATTGGCTTTTACCTCTCTTCCCCACATCAAGGGTTCCCATATGTCTATCCCATGCATGTTTGAATCCCTGACTCCGTTAGCAACGACCACTTCCTGGGGTAGTCTATTCTAAGCATCCACCACCCTTGCTGTGAAGAAAAACGTCCCCACGTTTCTCCTTATCCTGCCCCCCTCCAGTCTCATATTGTGCCCCTTCGTCCTTGTACAACTCTTGTACTGAAAGATGTCACCCCCTGCACTTTGTTGAAGTCTTTAAGATACTTGAAGGTCTCTATCATATCCCCCCCCCGTTCCCTCCTCTCATCAAGTGTATACATGTTGAGGTCTTTTAATCCGTCCTCATATGTTTTCTAATGCAAGCCCTGCACCATATCAGTCACCCTTCTCTTGACCGCCTCTACCCTGTCTATGTCTTTGTGTTGATGCGGCCTCCAGAACCGAACACAGTATTCTAGGTGAGGCCTCACCAGCGTTTTGTACAATGGCATCACCACCTCCCTTCTTCTGCTAGCGATACCCCTTACTATGCACACCAACATCCCGCAGGCCCACCCCACAGCCTTATTACATTGTTTAGCAACCCTTAGGTCATCTGAGATGATTATCCCTAAATCTCTCTTCCCTGGTGACTGTCAGCAGTCCCTCCCCCAAATCTGTAGCTCTCTGTAGAGTGTTTCCACCCCGGTGCACGATTTTGCACTTTTTTGCAATAAATTTTAACTGCCACACCTTTGACAATTTTCCCAGCTTTCCCAGATTCCTCCTCATTCTTTTGATCTCCTCTGGAGTGTCTACTGTGTTGCAGAGCTTGGTATCATCTGCAAATAGGCAAACTTTCCCCTGCAGCCCTTTGCCAAATTGCACTGATGAAGACATTGAAAAGGACTGGTCCCAGGACCGATCCCTGAGGCATCCCACTGGTCACCCTCTTTTCCTCAGATTTGATCCTATTTACTACCACCCTCTGCTTCCTGTCCCTCAACCAGTTTCTAACCCAGTTTTCCACTTTGTGACCCATCCCCAGGCTCTCTAGCTTGTTCACCAGTCTTCTGTGGGGTACAGTGTCGAAGGTCTTACTGAAATCGCAGTAGGCAGTATCCACCACTCCTCCCTGATCCACCTCGTTTGTCACCCAGTCAAAAAAGTCAATCAGATTTGTTTGACATGACCTTTCTGCTGTGAAACCATGCTACCTTGGATCCTGTGCTCCCACAGTTTCCACATGTTCCACAATCCTTTCCTTGGCAGAAGACTCCAGAAGAAAGGACTGCTGTGTGACTGAACTTCTCTGCTGGGACTAAAGTAGAAGAACTTTTGTATTTAGACCTTTAATTTAGGGTAAAAAAACTAACATACAAAAAAAAAAAGTGTGTGTTTGGGTTAACTGAACTGAACGGGTAACTGAAAAGTCATCTAGGTGTAAATCTCAGGTGACTGAAAGGACTTAACTGTTGTGAGGTTTAAATTACTTGTAGAAAGATCTGGTAAGTAGGGGGAGTGGCTTAGCTAGAAGGAAGCTACATTTAAAGACCGCCTTAGAAAGATTCTGCTAATAGCTTGGCAGAAGACTCCAGGAGAAAGGACTGCTGTGCGACTGAACTTCTCTACTGGGACTATATTGCCCTCCTTCTCTCCCTCCACCCCCACCCAAAGCTAGTTCTATTTTTATAGGCACAGGATTTGACTGACAACAGGAACTTCCTGTTTAGGGGCAGGAAGTGAGTGATCACAGAACCACCAAGGACCCACCATCCTAGAAGGGCAAGAGTAGCTCTCCAGCCCCCTCTAGCTGCTGGAGGTCTGCCTCTGAACAAGTAAGCGGTCTACTGAGAAATATAGGATATTCTTGTCTCAGAACAGGACAATCAGGAGCTTAAAGGGCACACAGGCAGAAAGTAAGGAGAGAGAAAAAAAACAGAGGAAAGAGTAAGGATTGCAAACAGTTAAGGGGCCAGAAATAAGACATGATTGGAGTGGTGCAGTGCAGTGGCTGTGGAGCAGCAGTCTTCCGGGAGATGTTCTGGAGGATGCGGTGTTGTCCCATCTGCAGGCACCTCTCTGGGCTGAGGGAAGAGGTTGCTCATCTCCAGGCTGAGTTGGCCAGGATTTGTGGGACCTCCTCTTCCATCCAGGGACCACCAGTGCCACTGCCGTTGCCTCAGAGGTTGCCAAGGAAGAGGAGCGGTTGGACCACAGTGGGCTCAGGGAGGGTGAGGATGGTGGAACAGAGGCACATCCCTCAGTTGTACCTCTCCACAATTCCTATGCCATTCTGGCAAAGTGTGGTTCCTCTGTGGAGGCACCTACAGTGGAGACCAAGGAGGATGCTGGGAACCTCCACAAGGAGACCCACAGGATGGTGGCAGGGGACCCTGCAGGGGAAGGAAACAACTCCTGGTGGGGGACTCCATTGTTAGGAAGGTAGAACTGGGCAAGGAAGGGGAGAGGGAGGTAAGGTACCTGCCTGGCACCATGGCTTGGAGGGACAGGGAGCAAATCCTCAGGATTGCCAGGAGCAGCTGCACAGGGGAGGGAGCTGGATGTCATTGTCCACTTAGGGACAAATGACCTGGCTAAAAAGGGATTAGAAGTGCAGGAAGAGTTTGTGGAATTGGGGAGGGCCTTAGTCAAGTAGCACGCACGGTAACCTTCTCAGAGGTGCTACCATCTATGGCATAGGAGGCTAGGGTGTTCCATACCATGGGATTCAATCAGTGGTTGAAAAACTGGTGTGGAGCTCAGGGATTTGGCTTCATTGGGGACTGGGGGTCCACCTGGAGTGATGCAAGCCTATACTGGCATGATGGGCTGCATCTGTCTGGAAGGGGAACCAGGATCCTAGGTAATAGGTTTAAATGCTTCATTGGGCAGCTTTTAAACTAGCCAAGGGGGGAGGCACTGGAAAGGAGCAGGAAAATCCTAGCCCCCCCCAAACAATCACGGTAGTAAGTGTGGCAAACACCAACATGGAGGTGTCGATAGGGAGAAGGGCAGGAGTAAATGGAGAAAGTGACAAAGGCAAGAAGGACAGGGATGGGGCAAAAGGGGGTAAGGCCATCAGGAAATGGAGGGTAATGAGTACCAATGCCCGTAGTCTGGGCAACAAGCTCCCTGAGCTGGTGGCCTTAATGGAAGAGGGATGCCTGGATATCGTAGCAGTCACAGAAACATGGTACACAGAGAACCATGACTGGGATGTTAACATACCAGGGTACATAACCTACAGGAGAGACAGGCAGGGGAGAAGAGGGGGAGGAGTAGCTCTCTATGTAAAGGAAGGGATAAAAGGCAACTGAACAAAAGAGTAAACAGGGAGGAGAGGAGGCACTGTGGGTCACCTTGGAGACTGGAAAAGCACCACAATCTGCACAGGGGTTGTGTACAGACCCCCATGTCAGGGGGAGGGAATGGACAAGGATATGATAGAAGGCATTCTTAGAATGGCAGAGAAAGGGGAGATACTGTTGATGGGAGACCTGAATATGCCAGATGTTAACTGGGGCACATTTGCTGCAGCCACATCCAAACAGGGCCATTCTTGATGCCCTACAGGTGGCAGGCATTAGACAGCTAGTTTCGGAACCCACTCGTGAGGGCAATCTTAGACCTCGTGCTCTCAAATGGAGGTGAGTGAGAGGATCTCAGATCTAGAAGTGGGTTGCCATCTGGGGACAAGTGACCATCAAACAGTGTGGTTCACGTTAAACTCAGCTACAGAGTCAAGCCATACAAAAGTGGGGTACTGGACTTTAGAGGGCTGACTTTGGCAAGATGGGAGGTGCCTCAGAAAAGCACTAGCAAACAGGCTAGAAGGAGGTGTGGAGCAACAATGGGGAATTATCAAAACTGCCATCACAGAGGCAACAAGCCTTTGTGTGAAGCAAATAAACAAATCAAAATGAAAGAAAAGCCACTATGGTTCTCAAGAGAGGTGGCTGGAAAGTCAGGAAGAAAAGATAGCATTCCGAAGTATAAGGAAACACAGAAGGAGCAGGACAGAGAGCTGTACCAGTTAAGGCAGAAAGAAGCAGGGAGGGAAGTCAGAATAGCAAAGGCCCAAACTGAGGAAAAGATAGCCAACTCAGTTAAGAAGGGGATAAAACCTTTATAGGTACATCAGCGAGTGTAGAAAGACAAAGGGAGGGATAGTGAGGCTGAATAGAATAAGCGGTGGGTGGGCAGAGGGGACAGTGAAAAAGCAGGAATACTGAACGAATATTTCTGCCAGTATTCACAAAGAGGGAAGTGCCTAATCCAATTAAGAAGCACTCTTGATAGGGGGTCGATCCAGTCCTTTCACAGAAGAAAGGGTTCTGCAAGAACTCCTAAAACTGAAGGTGGACAAAGCAATGGGTCTGATGGAATTCACCCAGAATTCTAAAAGAATTAAGGAAGGAACTAGTGAAACCACTGGCTACTCTTTTAATAAATCATGGGAGGATGGTGTGGTACCCGAGGACTGGAGGAAGGCGGATGTGATTCCCTTCACAAAAGTGGGACCAAGACAGAGGCAGGAAACTACAGACCTGTCAGTCTGACCTCTGTGGTAGGGAAAGTGATGGAGTCACTTCTGAAGGAAAGAATAGTTGAGTACCTAGAGGTCAGTGGAGCACAGGATCCAAGGCAGCATGGGTTCTGGCCAGGAAGGTCATGTCAGACGAATCTAATAGATTTCTTTGACTGGGTGACCAAAGTAGTAGACCAGGGAGGGGCTGTGGACATGGCCTACCTAGACTTTAGCAAGGCATTTGACACAGTCCCACACAAAAGATTATTAGACAAATTAACCAGCCTGGGAGTGGGTCCCAGGGTGGTAGCCTGGGTAAAACATTGGCTGGACAACAGGACACAGAAGGTAATTGTAAATGGAGTCCACTCTGAAGAAAGGGCGGTTACTAGTGGGGTACCGCAGGGTTCAGTATTGGGTCCAGTCCTTTTTAATGTCTTCATCAGTGGCATTGCAGAGGGACTGGAAGGAAAAGTATGCCTTTTTGCAGATGACACAAAGATCTGCAACAGGGTTGATACACAAGGAGGCGTGGAAAGGATGAAAAGGGACTTGGCAAGGTTGGAGGAATGGTCAGACGCTTGGCAGCTTGGATTCAATGCAAAAAAGTGCAAAATAATGCACCTGGGAAACAAGAACCCAGGGGAAGAATACACAATGGGTGGGGAGGTAGTAACAACAACAAAACAGGAAAGGGACCTGGGGGTAATCATATCAGATGACCTTAAGGTTAGCAAGCAATGTGAGAAGGCAGTAGAGAGGGCTGGGGGTATACTGGGATGTATAGGGAGAGGCATCAGCAGCAGAAAACAGGAAGTTGTTATCCCTCTGTACAGACAGTTGGTGAGACCCCATCTGGAATACTGTGTCCAGTTCTGGAGACCCCATCTCCGCAAGGACATAGACAGGATGGAGGCAGTCCAGAGGAGGGCAACTAAAATGGTGCAGGGTCTGCAAGAGAAGCCATATGAGGAGAGACTAAAGGAGCTTAATATGTATACCCTTGAGGAAAGAAGGGAGGGGAGGACATGATAGAAACTTTCAAGTACCTCAAGGGAATCAACAAAGTCCAAGAGGGTAGCATCTTTCAGAAAAAGAGACTTGCAAGAACAAGGGGACACAATTTAAAGATAGAAGGAGGGCGGTTCAGGGGCAATGTGAGGAAGTATTATTTCACAGAGAGGGTAGTGGATGCATGGAACAGCCTTCCTGAGGAAGTTGTGGAGTCTAAAACTGTGGGAGAATTCAAGAATGCATGGGACAGACATAAGGCAATTCTTGTGGGGGGCAGGAAGATATAGGCTGTTGGTTAAATAGGATCTGCAGCCTATCCTGTAGGTAGGGAAATGGGCAGACTAGATGGGCCTAGCGGTCCTTATCTGCCATCAAAGTCTATGTTTCTATGTTTCTATGTAAAGCAGCACCTCTATAATATTACCCACTACTGAGGTGAGGCTGGCCAGCCTTTAGTTTCCTGGCTCCTCCCTGCTATCACTCTTGTGGAGAGGGGCTACATTTGCCCCCTTCCAGTCCTCTGGAACCACCCCAGTATCAAGCAACTCACTAAAGAGAGCCACCAGCGATGCTGCTAGCACTGTCTATAATTCCTTTACTATCCTGGGGTGTATATCATCTGGCCCCATTGCTTTGTCCACCCTCAATTTTGTGAGTTCCTCCAGGACCCTCTCTGCTGTGAAAGGCCTGGTGTTTACCTCTCTCCCCCGATTGTTTCTGCTGCCTAGCTATGGTCCCTGTCCCTCCCACTCTACCATGAATACTAAACAGAAGTATTAATTCAGTATCATTGCTTTTTCTGGGTCATCCTCTATGCACACCCCTTCCTCCTCTTTGAGCCTTACAATCCCTCCCCTGGCCCCCCTGCTATCACTACTGCATTTATAAAATGTATTGTCCCCCCCCTTTACTATCTGTGCTAATCTCTCCTCTGTTTGTACCTTCACACTCCTAACTGTTTTCCTTGCCTCCCTCTGCCTCTGTAGGTACGCCACCCTATACTCCTCTTTTTGAGTCTCCTTGTATTTTCTGAAAGCCCCTTTTTGTCCCTCACTTTCTCTGCCACCTCCTTTGTGAACCATAGTGGCTTGTTCCTTCTTTTTCCTATGTTACTCAGCCTAATGAACTGATTAGTCACCTTTGCTATAGCTTCTTTTGGGTGTGCCCACCACTCCTCAACCCCTCCCGCTGGATCCCCTTCCTGCCAGAGCTTCTTTGATCCCCCTCCCCATCCTAGCAAAGTCGGCCCTCCTGAAATCCAGGACCCTTGTCTTTGTGTGGCAGAGTTTGAAAACTTCCCAGCAGAGTTTGGCAACTCAACCAGCAAAGTTTTTTTTTTTAAATTGGTTGTGCGCCCCTCACACCAATCCCCATGCCCCACACCTAGAAGAACTTACCTGTTGTCTAATGGCCCCCACCCATCTGCTGATAGCCCCCACATGTAAAATGACCCCCCCATCATGGGCCATGTAATATTTAATTAAATCTCCACCCCTCCACCAATCGCCTGTCCGACTGTCAAATAAATTGTAACATATCTGGTGTCTAGTGGTCCCCCCCACTCCCACTGATCATCCACCCATTGTGAAATTATGAACGTACCCCCCAATTGCCAGGTGCCACAGAGAAGAGATACATTTCACTGGTGTCTAGTGGCCCCCACTTCCTATCCCCATCATCAAATGCCCACTCCCTGGTGTCTAGTGGACCCTCCACCCCCACATGTACTGCCCCCCCACCCAGACCCCAAGTGGGCCACCAGCAAAGCCCTCCACTCACTTCCATCACCAGCAGCCTAACTGAGCATTCAGTGAATGAGCACATTCATTGCCAGCTCACAGTCAGTCTCTGATGTTATTTGGGTGCAGAAAAGGGCAGAGGGCTGATCCGGTCCTCGGCGGGGGGGGGCAGATGAATTACACCTAGAGATGTGCAAAGTAGAGGGTTCACAATGCCTTTCTCCCCATCTTGCCTCCTCTGCCAGTCACTGGAGCAGCCATCTGCTCTTCCCTGCACTTCAATAACATCAGAGAATGACCGTCAGCTGGCAATGAATGTGTGCGTGCTTGTACAGGCACGTGCTCATTCACTGAGTGCTCAGTAAGGCTGCTGGCCATGAAAAACAGTGGAGGGATGTGCCGGTGGCCCACTCAGGGTCTGGGTGGGGGAGCAGGGAGGGCAGTACATGCAGGGGTGGGGGATCCACTAGACACCAGGGAGTGGGCATTTGATGACTGGGATAGGGAGGGGGTCCACTAGACACCAAGGAAATGTGTCTCTTCTCTGTGGCAGGTGGTGATGGGGGGGTACCTTCATAATTCCACAATGGGTGAGCCATCAGCATGGGTGGGGGGACCACTAGACACCAGGCATGTTACAATTTATTTGACAATCAGATGGGTGATTGGCGGGGGGTCCACTAAACACCAGAGATTTGTAGGATTCGCCATTTATAACTTCTCCTTGATTTGGAGTTTTTTTAAGTGCAATTTGCACTTAACAAAATCCCAAACCAAGGCAAAGTTACAAATGGCGAATTCTCATTAAAGGGGAACAACTCCACAAAGTGATTCGCGGAGGCAAATTTGCCGGCTTCATCTAAAATTTGTCTTCGAAGTAAAACTTTGCTGCAACTCTAATTACACCTGCCTGGTTCATGAGGTGGGTTAAAAAAAGGCTATGTTGAAAATATGGGGTCTAAATCTGGATAATTTAGTAAAGTTATAAGTAAATGTTGAAGAATTTCAATGTTGCTTCATAATTTTGTTGTTTTTTGAGATTTTGACCCCAAATTGTCAACATACTCTTCTTATGGCCACACCTTATGAACCAGGTAGGTGAAAATGTTCTAATCCCAGATGAAGGATCATTTCATCCTACAAGTGAGAAAAGAAATGTTGATCAGTATTTGAGAAATGACAGCTGTCTTGTTCATGAGGTAGTGTGAAAAAATGGCTATGCTTAAAAGTTGGGGTTGAAATATTGAAAATTACCAAAGTTATGAGAGAGCATTGAAAATGTTCAATGCACATTCATAACGTTGTCATTTTTTAATATTTTGACCCAAAGTTTTCTTCATAGCCTTCTTATGATGCCTCCTCATGGACCTGGTAGGTGAAAATTTTCAAATTCTGCCTGAAAGATGATTTAGCTGTATGAAATACTTAGGGGTGACTTTAGACCCAACTCTAAACTTTGGTTTACATACACAATCAATAACTAAAAAAAACCCATACTAAATTGGCTGTATTATATAGACTTCGTACTTTTATGACTGTACTCAGAACTATACTCAGACTGTTGGACAGATAGGAGGCTCGTGCCCATAATATCCACCTCCTCAATGCTGGGGTGTCATTTCCTACTAGTACTAAAGAGATGTTGGTCCAATCTGTTCTTAAAGGTCTGAAAAGTTGGAGCTTCAACTACCCCCTCTGGTAGTGCATTCCATACTGAGATGATTCTGTGTAAAATAGTTTCTTCTAGGTTGTTTGTTTGGAAAAGTTAACCTAAGTTGCCTTTTATGACTTCTTAGATATACCTCCCTATTAACCGGATTAAGGGAACAACTTTCAATGAGATCAGTATCCCTACTGATTCTATACATGAGGAGAAGATCCCCCAGTATGTCTTTTTTCCAGGGTATATAAGTTCAGCTTAGTTACCCTGGACTCACAGGAGTCATTTCCCAAGCCCTGGATCATTTTTGTTACTCTACTCTGCCCCCTCTCTATGTTTTTAATAGCCTTTCTAAGGTAGGGGCTCCATAGAGAAGTACAACAATCCAAGTGTGTATGTACAAAAGCATTGTATAGAGGCATACTACAGTTTTGGTGCCTAGATGTAAATGTCCATCTAATGGAACCAATTAGTCTATTTGCTTTATTCGCCACTTCTGTACAGTGCTTGCTAAAGGACAAATCACAGTCAGTTATCACCCCTAAGTCCTTTTCGC
Source organism: Neoceratodus forsteri (assembly GCA_016271365.2). NCBI lineage: Eukaryota > Metazoa > Chordata > Ceratodontiformes > Ceratodontidae > Neoceratodus > Neoceratodus forsteri. The sequence continues at coordinate 237,703,042 of CM028137.1, forward strand.
TACTTACAGTCTAGATTGGAGTACCCTTTAAAATGTAATCCTTGCACTTGTTATTATTACCAAACACCACACACTTGTCAATATTAAAGTGCACACCATTATCCTCAGCCAAATTCTCTAATTTAAACAAGTCCTGCTGTAGCATAACTGACATATGATCTTCCCCTACTGTACCTCCGAACAAATCTTGGTATCATCTGCAAATTTCATATTTAAATGACTGATATCCTTTCCCATATCTGTTATAAACAGGGCAAACAACACTGTCCCTAACACGGGGCCCTTGGGCACACCACTGGTAACCTCTTCCTCTGCAGAGAGGTGACCCCGAATCTGACCTTTTGTGTTCTATCATTAGGCCAGTTGTTTACCCATTTAATAATGTTTGAATCAATCCCTAGATATGACATTTTCTCAATAAGTTTGGCATGGGAGACCATATCAAATGCCTTTTGGTCTGGACTGATGTCATTAAACTGGCAATTGTAAAGCAGGGTTTATTGTCATTGATTAACTATTCATCGGTTGTGGTAGATAATGTTCCAGTGAGTACACTACAGTGTAAGTCCACTTTATTAAATAAGATTGGTAGGTTTACGTTGTCCCCACATTGGAATTTGCATCACTGAAAGAGAATGAAGTGGCTAACACCACAATTACATTTTAAGCTATCATTAGCCAAACTTATGTTTAAGATCTGAAACTTACTGTAGGTGCTCCAGCTAGCTTATTTAAATATTTAAAAGATAAAAATGTGCCTGCTAAAACAAGATCATCTTATGATCAAACACTTTTGACCGTACCATACATGAGAACTCTTAGTGGACAGTGTTCGTTCTCGTACCTTGCACCAGTGACATGAAATGAACTTCCAGCAAGCATTAGGCAATTAAATATAGAATAATGTATGGATGTGTGTGTGTGTGTGTGTGTGTGTGTGTGTGTGCAACCAGAATTTTACACACATCTGAGGTGTGGGAATGCTGCATAAACCCTGAGTGCAAAGGGGTTTATAAAAGCATCCCACACCGAGGATGTGTGTAAAATTCTGGTTTTACACACATTCACCCATATATTATTTTATTTAATTAATGGTCCTCATTTTATTTTGTCACACACACACACACACACACACACACACACACACACACACACACACACACACCGTGGGCAGCAGCCTGTCTCTCTCTCTCTCTCTCTCACTCAATGACTCAATCGCTCAGTGACGGATGCAGCCAAGGAGCCCCGCTCGACAGGTAAGAAGGGAAGGATCAACCAAATAGATTTTTTATACTTTGAAGGCAGGCTCAACCAGATACATATTGAAAAATATGTAAAAATAGTACCTGTGATGAAGTGAAAGTACAGGTTCGGGAACTGGGTTAGCAGGCAACAGAGCCACCAAGTTTGGAAGAGATTATTGGCCTGCTCACATGGAGTTGTTGCCAATGAGCTGCATAGCTGTTTGAGTGGTAAGCAGAGATTACAACCTCCTGTGTAGAAATGAAAAATATCAACTGGGAGGTTGTAACACTAAATAAAACCATGGTTATCCGTGGATAAAAAATGAGGACCATTAATTAAACTATAATAACTGGGGAGCATTTTCTCCCATAGGGAAACCCGGTTATAATTTACTATTATAACCCACAGGTTATGAAAGCAAACACACGCCAGGGTTCCCTCACTCTACGCATGCTCCTCCCTCCACTCTCCCCTCACTTAGCGCTGCCTCCATCAATCGGCGTCGGTGGTAAGTGCATTAAAAAACCTTGCCTCACAGCAGTTTCCTTTTTCTCCTCCTCATTAAACAGGAAATTCTTAGTTTAAATGGATGGGTGGGGGGAGGGAAGGAGAAACACTGAAAAAGAAATGCTTTCTGCAGCTGCTTAGCCGTCGATCACAGACAGGCTTCATCCCAACTGGAACGCTGGCTGTTTTATTTTATATAGTTGCTGTGGTGAGAAAACTCTCCCCTGCAATTATATAAAATAAAACATGGGGTGGTGTGTTTAACTCCAGATTTTACACACACCCCATAGTGTTGGATGCTTAAATAAACCCCTTGAGCTTCGCTCTCGGGATTTATGTAGCATCCAACTGTGACAGGGAGATCCTGCCATTCTTGAGGACTGACCTTTTCTTAAATCTGTTGCAACAGTTCTTCTATTTCTTAGCCTAATCTATTCTTTACAATTTCTAGTCCATAAGGTTGTCCACCTATGGACACCTCCCTCTCCTTTCTTGACTGTGCCATAGTATCCTCTTTAATTTTCCTTTTCCCCTCTCAGGTCCTCATACAGGGAGATTATTGTTGTGACCTACGAGCTTATGTAAAACAGGCTGTGTTCCTCGTTGTTGGATTTAGTATGCAATGGCACTATGTCATAAAATACATTGATGTATATACTTTATGTGTATGAAACCTGTAAATGTTGAAAATACCATGGCACTAGGTGTTTTTGATAAAGGTAAAAAGTACTAGGTGACTGTATTATAGATATTAAGTTACCAGAGTAGATATCAGATAACCCTCTGTTGTGTTGTTAAATGCATGTAAATTGTTACCATGCATTCCTGCTGTAAACTTAGCCAGTCTGGAAATTCATGATGATCTGCATATACATCCCACGATGCTTTGCATTTTGGGAGTATGTGTGATGTTGTTACTCTTTGAAACTTGGCTTTATTACCAATGCACTTTGGGGTAATCCTTGCTTCAGTGCTTCTGCACTAAGGTTATTTGTTTTTAGCTTGTTTTTTCATTTTCTTTAGTTGAACCCCACCATCCAAGCAAGCAAGGCCCGCATGGGGGAGGCTGATTCTCAACTGCAAATTTAGATCAGTGAGTCAGTAGGTGCTGACAAGTGCAGAGGAAGGACATACATAGTTTGTTGCTGCAAACTGATGTATTGAAGAGGGAATATGCCATTGCTGAAGGTTATCTGTTGTATTTTGAATAAACATCACAAAGAGATTGTGTGTTGAAACTGAAGTTCGGTGTCTGGTCCATCTGTTATCTCACAACCCCTCCACAGACACGGTGTCAGCAGTGGGACAACTTGCTGGAAATGTCAGGACTGGCCAAAGAGGGATGTTTTCCAGTGGATATTGCCCAGATATCCCAATTGGACTGATGCACCAAAAGTTGCCAGTGGACAACTCGAAGAAGAAAGTCTGTGGAGTTCTGACCAAAACCATGGCCGACATACTGGGAGAGAAGCTGCCTGGACTGGACCTGGGAGCTCAGAGGAAGGCCAAGCTTGAAGATGATGAAGAGATGCATGAGGATGAGGAAGAATTAAGGGAACCGCCTCCTCTTGAAGACACTCCACCTGAGGACGTAGGGAAGTTGTTGAAATGGCTCTGCATAAAACGGGTACAGATGGAAAGAGATAGAGACATTGAGCAGAGAAGTCAAGATGCCAAATGGGTAGATACCATGAGGGTCTTGCATGCCATCAACGCAGGACAAACAGAAAGAGCCAGTAGCCCAAAAGGCATTAAACTGTCCAAACATTCAGACAGTGATGACATTAAGGCCTACCTCACAACACGTGAGAGGATCGCTCAAACATGCGCATGGCCAAGGGAACAGTGGGTTGTTCGACTAGCACCGTAACTGGCAGGCAGTGCTCAGCTGGTTTATAGCCACACGGACTCCCGAAAGGCAGAGGACTATGACCGTGTGAAGCAGGAGGTCCTCAGGCGCTATTACATAAACACTGAAACCTATTGCCAGAGGTTTAGGTTTCTTAAAATGCAGTCACTGGATGCACCCTGAAAGATTTATGTCCATCTCAAGGAGCTATGCTACAGATGGTTACAGTCAGAGAACAAGAGCAAGAACCAACTTATGGAGGCAGTGATTATTGAACAGTTTATTAAAGTTTTGCCCCAGGATGTACAACTTTGGGTTCGGAAGCATAAGCCGGATTCTGCTGATAAAACCATCATGTTGGCAGAAGATTTCCTGGTACCCTGACCATCCAGACCCAGAGGGTTCCAAAGGATTTTGGCAGCTGTGACCACCAGTAATCCCATAAGGAATCCTTGTACTTATAAATTGTCAAATCCAGCCCCAGAGAAACAAGATTGGAGAGCAAAGACAGGGGGGCACATTCTAGTAGCAGAGATTGTATGTCATGGGTGCCAAAAAAATGGACATTATATAAGAAACTGTCCTAATATAAAGAAAGCGATAGCTCACATAGCCTTAGTGAACTGGGCTCACTTTATGGCTACTGTGCAGATTGGATCACAGCAGATGATGGAACTGATTGATTCTTGGAGCCACCAGACTCTTGTGTGAGCAGATCTGGTGACTGGGAATGATAGAGGGCTCAATATAGCAGACTTCTGTGCATGGTGATACCTATTGCTACCCTACAGCCATCATACAAATGACTGTTCAAGAAAAGACACATGAGGTAGAAATGGGGTTGGTACCTCGCCTACCTGTGCCAGTTGTTATTAGGCATGACCACCCAGACTTTGCTTCATTTATACATTGTCATGCCTCCCAGGACTCTGCTGTGGTTGATGTAACCACCAGAGCTCAAGTGAAGAAGGGACATTTAGCAACTGTGTTCTCATTTGATGATGATGTTTTTGGGGATCCTGGCAAGGACCATAAAACTAAGGCGGAGAAGGGGAAGCTAAAGAAGGACTGGACTGATACTCATGCTGGTGTACAGCCAGACTTGGGACATCCTTTTAAATGTGATATGCAGCATGAGCAAAAAGCAGACCCTTCAATTAACCTTTTTTTTCACAGGTGGGAAAGGGAGTGGAAAAAGCTGCCCTTCAGTTTGTTGTAAAACAGGGAATACTATACAGAGAATACACTAAGTCCAGAGCTGGAGAGGTAGTAGACCAACTAATGGTTCCAGAAATATTTCACTCCCAAATCATGTATCTGATGCATGACATCCCTTTAGCAGGCCTTGCAGGCAGAGGTAGCACCCTGAATAGTATATTACCCATATTTTATTGGCCCTCCATCCATGAGAACATAGGTGAGTATTGTAAAGCAGGTGCTGAGTGTCAGAAGGTAACTCAGGGAGGAAAAAGGGATAGAGTACCACTACAACCCATCCCCATTATGACTAACCCCTTTGATAGGATAGTCATGGATGTAGTGGGCCCCCTGGAAAAGAGCTCCAAGGGTAACAGATTTGTACTGGTCATATGTGATTATGCTAGCTGTTACCCAGAAGCTATCCCCATAAGAACTGTCACCGGCCCAAGGATAGCAGAGGAGCTAACAAAGGTATTTAGCCACATGGGAATCCCCCAGAAAATACTTACTGATCAGAGGAGTAATTTTAATGCACACCTGCTGAAAAATTGTACCATCTGCTGGGTGTGGTAGCAGTGCGTGCTTCCCCATACCGCCCACAGACTGATGGCCTCGTAGAGAGGTTTAATCAGACATTAAAGAGAATGTTGAGAAAGTATATAAAAGAAGGTAAAGATTGGGCTAGGTGCCTCCCCTATTTACTTTTTGCTTACAGAGAAATCCCTCAGACATTCACTGGTTTCTCTCCTTTTTCATTATTGTATGGGAGGAACCCAAGGGGGCCACTGGATGTGGTCAAAGAACACTGGGAAGAAGGGAAAAAGGTGAGACATCTTAATGTTGTAGAGTATATAACTCAGTTACGCAAATGCCTGTTGAGGTATATCAGCTTGGCACACCAGAGCTTAGAATAGAAGCAAGACTTGCAGAAAGAAAGATATGACCAGGGTTTGAAGACTAAAACATTTCAGTCAGGGGACAAAGTGTTGTTACTCCTTCCCCCTACAGAGAACAAACTACTCATAAAATGGCAGGGCCCCTTCACCATTCTGAGACAAACAGGAGCAGTGAACTATGAGCTTAGCATGCCTGGAAAGAGACCAGCCCAGAACATTTACCATGTGAACCTCCTTAGGAAACAATAATAATAATAGTAACTTTATTTCGCATAAGCGTTTTTCAAATCATCAAGGAGCTTTACAACAAGATAAGATAAAATAAGATAAAAGAACAATAATAACATCAATGACCAACAATATAAAAACATTCTGAGGATCATGTTAATTAGTGTCTGTAAATGCTTGACGCCATAAATAGGTTTTCAGGCCGTGTTTAAACCCTCCCACAGTTGTGCACTCCTGAAGCTGATGGGGTAGAGAATTCCAAAGGGAAGGAGCCATGTGCATGAATGGACGGGCCCCTGAAGATTTCAGTGACACCCTTGGAATCTCCAGCAACCCCCATGTCAGCCGAACAGAGCTGTCGCACAGGGCGATAGGGCACAAGAAGCTCTTTCAAGTAGTCAGGGCCAAGTCCATGTAGGGCTTTATAAGTCAGTAAGTCAACTTTAAAGGTGATCCACCACCTAATTGGTAGCCAGTGCAGATCGTGCAGAAATGGTGTGAGAAGCCTAACCCCTCCCTTTATATCCATCCTGAAGTTAGGGAGTCAGAGCTGGATTTTGCATATAAAAGGCTAGAGCAGTCAGGACCATTGGAGGAGATTCAGATAAACCCTGAATTGGAGCCTCAGCAACAGAAAGATTTACAGAGGGTATTACAAGAATTTGAGCCCATATTCACAAACATCCCAGGGAGGGCTAAAGGAAATTGTGCACACCATAACTGCCACACAAGACAAGCCCATACACCAAAAGCCCTACAGATTGCCCATGAAAGTAAGGGATGAGGTGATTCAGGAAGTCAAAAAAAAGGGAGCAGTTAGGCATAATTGTGCCCTCAAAGAGTGCATGGTCTTTACCCATGGTCATAGAGGACAAGAAAGAGGGTGGGACACATCTATGCCTAGATTTTAGAAAGCTTAACAGCATGTCACTATTCGATGACTACCCAATGCCCCATATAGATGACATCATTGACAGGCTAGGCAATGCATGGTATATCACCACCCTTGGACTTACTAAGGGATATTGGCAAATCCCCTTGTCACCTGATTCACAAGATAAAACTGCATTTAGTACCCCAATCAGTTTATACCAGTTTGTCACAATGCCATTCAAACTACATGAGACCCCAGCCACTTTTCAGCATTTTATGGACCACATACTAAGACCACACACTGAGTACTGTGTGGCTTATTTGGACAATGTAGTCAAATTCAGTCCTGACCTGGAAACCCATGTTAGACACTTGTTCCAGGTATTGCAAGTGATAAAGGAGTCAGGAGTGACCATTAACCCTGCTAAGTGTGCCCTAGTGAAGACAGAAACAAGATACCTAGGGTTCATTTTAGGCAACGGACAAGTGAAGCCTGAGGTAGAGAACATTACAGCAGTAGCAAACAGCCCAATATCTACCTCAAAATATCATGTGAGATCTTTCCTAGGCATGGCTGGTTATTACTGGAGATTTATTCCCAATTTCTCAGCCATTGCTAGTCCTTTGATTGATCTCACTAAAAAGAGGTGCCCAAATAAGTTTTAGTGGACCCCTATTTGTGATGAGGCATTTAGGAATATCAAGGCAATTCAATGTACAGCTCCTGTATTGAAAAGCCCTGACTTCAACCAAATGTTAGAGGTTCAAATGAATGCATCAGAGAATGGTATTGGGGCAGTTGTATTTCAGAAAATAGCTGTGGAAGACCATCTGATCATGTATATCAGCAGGAAGCTACATGAGAGGGAGAGAAGATATGCTACCATAAAGAAAGAATGCTTAGTTCTGAAGTGAGCTATTGAGTCTCTGAAATATTACTTGTGGGGGCTGAATTTAAGGTTGTAACTGATCACTACCCCCTCTGCTGGTTGCACCAAATGAGAGAAAAAAAGCTCTGTATAATGCAGTGGTACTTAGCTCTTCAGCCTTATTGATTTACTGTGTCCCACAGGGCAGGGACAAAACACGTAAATGCTGATTTCATGTCTAGATATGGTGCAGGAATTGATGTCAATGAAATATGATGTACTTTTCCTAAAAGGAGATAGTGCAGGGAAGGTACCGTTAGTCTCTATTGGGAAATGTGTTGCTGCCTCAGGGTAAAGAATGATGATATCCACTATGTTTATGATGGAATGGTTTACCATTAATAGGGACCCTGAGACACAGCTTCTGAAGATGGATGGGTGGAAGCTCCATCCCTTCCTGGGTCGGGAAGGTGGTAAGCAGCATGCAATAACTGCTTCCCTCTTAAGGTGGGAGATATGTGACAGGGAGATCCTGCCACTCTTGAGGACTGACCTTTTCTTAAATCTGTTGCAGCAGTTCTTCTATTTCTTAGCCTAATCTATTCTTTACAATTTCTAGTCCAAAAGGTTGGTTACCTATGGGCACCCCCTTCCCTTTCTCAACTATGCTATAGTATTCTCTTTAATTTTCCTTTTCCCTCTCAGGTCCTCATACAGGAAGGTTATTGTTGTGATCTCCGAGCTGACATAAAACAGGCTGTGTTCCTCGTTGTTGGATTTTGAATGCAATGGCACTAGGTCATAAAATACATTGATGTATATACCTTATGTGTATGAAACCTGTAAGTGTTGAAATACCATGGCACTAGGTGTTTTTGATAAAGGTAAAAAGTACTAGGTGACTGTATTATAGAAATTAAATTACCAGGTAGATTTCAGAAACTCCTCTGTTGTGTTGTTAAATGCATGTAAATTGTTACTATGCATTCCTGCTGTAAACTTAGCCAGTCTGGAATTTCATGGTGATTTGCATATACATCCCATGATACTAGGTCTTATACTAGGTCATGTAGACAGACAGAAGGCTATAAGCCCATTTTAGCCTGCCACCCCCAGTGGGGTACTAGTTTCTCTTATTTAGGAGGGTGTCTGAATCTACCACTTCTTTTGAAAGTCCGTTCCACATAGGGATAATTCTCTGTGTATAGAAACTTCTCCTCTTAATACTCCTGGGGTAAGTTAGACAAAATTGAAAACTATGATTTCTCAGATCTACAGTCCTGGGTGCTATGTGTAGATTTAAGTCCGACATCATCATTGTGTCCCTAATGATTTTGTACATGAGTAACAAATCTCCACATGCTTTCCTCATTTCCACAGAGTAAAGACATCAGTTTGTCAATCTATCCTCATATGATAGTTTGTTTAAGCCCTTGATCATCTTAGTTGATCTTCATTGTACCCTCTCAAAAATATTGACATCTATCCTCAGGTATGGACTCCATATTGCACTGCAATAATCCATCAATGGCCTTATAAGATTTATATATGGAGGCAGAACATAGGCCCGATGCCTTGTTATAAATGTTCTCCTAATTGCCCCTATAATTCTATTTGCCTTACTTACTACTTCTTTACAATGGTTTCCAACACTGAGGTCATTTGTTATCAATACTTCTAGATCCCTTTCTTTGTTAACAATTTTTAGAATACTTCCACTCCTTGTATATGTTGGACACCTATTTTTTTGTTCCCAAATGCATTACAACACACTTTCCTAGATTAAATTCCATCTTATTCTTTTGAGCCCATTTCTCCAACTTAAGAAGATTCTCCTGCATAACTTCAATTTGTGCCCCATCCATTGTGTCCATAGAGATCTTGGTGTCATCAGTGAACTTATTTACATAGCTATCTAACCCTATATGGAGATCTGAAATGAATAAAGCAAAACGAGAAGGTCCCAACATGGAACCCTGAGGGACCCCGCTTGTTACCTGCCCATATATGATAAATTACCTCTTATTCTCACTCTTTGCTTTCTGTCCCACAGTCAACCATTCACCCAATGGACTGTCATATTATGTATGCCTATACTGGCAAAGTTTACCTGTTAGGACATCATGAGGGACCTTATCAAAGGCATGCTTGAAATCAAGGTAGCCTACATCAACTGACTTTCCTGAATCCAATAAACTACTAATTTTGTCATAAAATGCTAGTAGGTTGGTTTTACATGACCTACCTTTCCTGAATCCATGTTGTGTCTCATCAGTGTTTCCCATAATATTTAAATCATTTTCAAGTTTGTCTCTTATTATTGATTCAAATGTCTTACCCAATATAGAGATCAGACTTATTGGCCTGCTTTGCATTTTGGGAGTATGTGTGATGTTGTTACTCTTTGAAACTTGGCTTTATTGCCAAAGTACTTTGGAGTAACCCATGCTTCAGTGCTTCTGCACTGAGGTTCTTTGTCTTTAGCATGTTTTTTGTATTTTTTAGTTGAGCCCCCATCACCCAAGCAAGCAAGCCCTGCATAGCGGAGGCTGAATCTCAACTGCAAAGTTAAATCAGTAGATCAGTGAGTCTATAGGTGCTGACAAGTGCAGAGTAAGGCCATAGATAGTCTGTTGCTGCAAACTGATGTATTGAAGAAGGAATATGCCATTGCTGAAGGGTTTCTACTGTATTTTGAATAAACATCACACAGAGATTGTGTGTTTAAACTGAAGTTTGGTGTCTGGTCCATCTGTTATCCCACAACCCCTCCACACCAACACCTTGGGGTGTGTATAAAATCTTGTTAAACACTTCACCCTATACATTATTCCATATGTTATAAAACATTCTCAAGTACTCTAGAAACCTTTTATACAAATCAAATGCTTATTGCCTGTTATTAACTTTGTACTGTTGTTTTTACTGATGTCGAAATTGTTTTCTTTTTCTATATTGTTATTGTTATGTTTATAGTTTGTTTGTTCACTGGACTTCGGGTCACACCTGTAAATGGAATTGTATTCCAGTGTGTCATCTGCTACAAATAAATTCAAATTCAAATATCTGGTTCATGAGGTGGGGTCCCAAAAGAGAAAATTGCATGCCATAGTAATATTGTTCTTCCAAGGAATCTTCTAGTAGGATTAGACAATTAGCAGTCAGTCCAGAGATGCTGACTGCCCCTGGAACTTTGAGGTAGAATGCATGCAAATTAGATAATCTAGGTGTCATCTACTGCCAGATTCGATTTTGTAGATGAAAACACTAGACTATTAAATAATTGTAAGTAAAACGCCCTTAACCACAATACCATTCCCTTGGTAAAGAGGACAGGTTCCAAACAGGACAAGAGAGGCACAAAAAAGGAGAGCTAAGTATCCTAGCCATACTTGTGTGCATTAACAAATATATAAAAAGATAAGCCAATGATTAATAGCAACCTTATAAACTCCCATAAAAAGTATTGTTGAACCTATTTAGGTTATGTAGGGGGGGTAGGGATGGGAGGTCTAATCCTATTAGGAGATCCCTTTAAAGAAACAATATTACTATGGTAAGTAATTTTTTCTTCAAACCCCAGGAATCTCCTAGTAGTATTAGACAATTAGCAGATTACCAAGCAGTGCCTTAGGAGGTGGGTACAGAACCTGTTTAGGAAAAAGGTTCTGCAATACTGCAGTGCCAAACCTAGCATCAGTCCTGGACTGGACATCCAAGCAGTAGTGCTTTGTGAAGGTGTGGACTGTACTCTGGGTAGCCGCTTTACAGATTTATTTCCAGCAAGGGGTTGCCTCTTTCAGCTGCCACAGAGGCTGCAGTTCCACAAGTGGAATGTGCCCGGAGGTGGCTGTTTGTCAGCCTTACTGAAGCAGAATTGGATGCAGGATACTATCCAACGTGCAATCGACCTTTTTGAGGCAGGCCTGCCTTTTTCCACTTTATCATAGGTAATTAACAGCTGTGAACGGGGATTTCTGAGGTCCTTAATGTAATAGCTGAGAGACCTTTTTACGTCCAAGTTATGCAGTTTCAATTCACCTGAACTGGATTTGGCTGTAAAAAATACAGGCAGAATGATGGACTGATTCAAGTGAAACTCAGTTACCACCTTTGGAAGGAATTTCCTGTTTGTCCTAAATCCAATTGTACAAGTGAAAGGAAAAGTGTAACTCTACTGAGACTCTAACCCAGGACTTTAGCATACTGTGCCTTGCTCTTAATTGCATGCCAAAGTCCTGGGTTTGAGTCCCGGTAGGAGTCACACTTTTCCTTTCACTTGTACAATTGGATTTTCAAATTGCCTCACAGTGGCTAAACTGCATTGAGAGAGAGAGAGAGAGAGAGAGAGAGAGAGAGAGAGAGAGAGAGAGGGACAGAGGAAGTTATTTGAATTTTTGAGACTGTCTGTCCTAAGGACTACTTTGTCCTTATGGAAGATAATGTAATTAGGATCAGTACAAAGAGCTTGGAGCTCACACACCCTTCTTGCTGAAGTAATTGCCACCAGGAAAACAGTTTTCCATGTGATATATTTTAGGTCAGCCATTGGCTTAAAAGGAGGTTCCATGAGTTTGGCTATGCACACATTCAAATCCCAAGAAGGTACCAATTCCCTAACAGGAGGGAACATATGTGCCAATCCTTTTAAAAAGTTTCTAAAAATGGGGTGTGAAGCTATTGTTTTCTGAGCACCTGCAGACACATGAGCAGATACTGCTGCTAAGTGAACCCTGGGGGTTGCAGGCCTGAGGTCTAGGGACTGCAAATGCACCAGATTGTCAAGCATTGTGGGCACATCTGTCTTAAGTGGATTGATTTTCTTAAACCTGCACCAGATGGAAAATCTTTTCCACTCTGACGCTTAAGTCTTTCTTGTGGAAGTTTTTCGAGAAACCTTCAGCACTTTAAGTATTTGTTCTGACGGGTTTAACTCACAAAATTCTAACTCCTCAAGAACTAAGCCTAGAGGTGAAGGCTCTCGAGGTTCAAAAAAACTATTTGCCCCTAAACAGCTGTTAGAAGACTGTATCTCCGGGGCAGACAAATTGGTGGACGGGGTAAGCAACAAAGGGTACCATGGCTGCCTGGCCCAGTCTGGTTCAACCAGTATCCTGGTTGCAGACTGACTCCTCAGCTTGAGGAGGACTCTCAGCACAAGTGGAATTGGAGGGAAGGCATAACGACACTTTTCCTGTCCAGTCCAGGGTCAGTGCCTCCATGGGCACTGTGCTCAAGGAGGGTGGCCTGCAGCAATAAAGTGGAAGCTGATGATTTTCTTTTGAGGCAAACAGATCTATTTCTGAGATGCTCCAATGCCTGAAAATTGTGTCTAACACTTGCCTGTTCAAGGCCCATTTGTGATGATCTTGGCTGATTCTACTGAGTGAATTTGCCAATGTATTGTCTTTCCCTGGAAAATGAATGGCAGACAGATGCACTTCCAGGGAGTATACTAGAGACCAAACTTTCATGGCTTCTGTGCACAGCCTTGAAGATCTGGTGCCCCCTGGCTTGTTGATATACCACATGGTGGTTGTGTTATCAGTCCTGATCTGGACTGGCTGACCCATCAACTGAGGGGCAAAGGCCTTTAGGGCAAGAAGGACTGCTCTTAACTTTAAAAGGTTGGTATACAGTTTGGATTCCTGAAGAGACCAAATTTCACTGACTGTTATGTCTCCTATGTGAGTCCCCCACCCTAGGAGGGAGGCATCTGTTGTTAGGACCTCAGTGTGGTACTGTTGCCGAAAAGGGATGCCCTGACAGAGGTTGTGCCTTTCTTTCCACCATTGCAGGGCCAGTAACAGCGTTCTTGTGACTGGTACAAGCTTTGAAATGGGGTCCCTTCTTTGGGACCAATGGGATGAGGTGATACTGAATATCCCTCACCTGAAACCTGGAGCCCAGCACTACTGCAGTAGTTGAGGGCATGTTTCCTAGTAATGCTAGGAACTGTCTTGCAGTTCTGGACTGGCCTAAAGCAAAGGAATTTGCTAGAGTCAGTAGATTTGATACCCTCTCCTGTGGGAGAAAAGCTTTTCCCTGAACAGTATCCAGTTCTACTCCAATGAACTCCAGTGACTGAACTGGCTCCATATGAGACTTTTGAACATTGAAAAGGAAACCCAGTGACTTCAGGGTACTTTGGGTCACACTGATACAATCATTTACCTGCTGGTATGAATTCCCTATAACTAGTCTGTCATCCAGGTAAGGAAATACACTGATTCCCTTCCTTCTGAGGTAAGCTGTCATGACTGACAGACACTTTGTGAATACCCGTGGGGCAGAAGTGAACTCGAAGGGAAGTGCTAAGAATCGGTAATGACCTGAGGGAAGAGAGACCCTTAAATATTTCTGTGGCAAGGTCTGATTGAGATGTGAAAGTAGGCATCCTTCAGATACAGAGATGCCAGCCAGTTTCCTTTCCTTAAAGAAGGAATAAATAAGGCCATTGCTACCATTTTGAACCTGGGCTTTAACTGGTGTTTGCTTAGGTTTCTGAGATCCAGGATTGGCCACCAATATCCATTTTTCTTTTTGGTCAGAAAGTATCTTGAGTGCATGCCCTTTCCCTTTTGGGTAAGAGGAACTGGCTCTATTGCCCTGGTTTGCAGGAACTTTTTTACCTCCAACTCCAGTAGAATAGTCTCTGCTGGAGACAAAGGCTGGAAAACCCTGTAGCCCTGGAGTTTGGGAAACTGTTTGAACTGAAGACAGATACCCCGACTCACTACTTCCAGTACCCAGTTGTCTGTGGTAATCTTTCCCCAGCGCTGGAACTAGTGAGCTAACCTGCCCCCTACTGGAGAAGGGGGGCCAGCCTGATCTGTGCAGTCAAGGATTCTGTCTGGATTGTGGTCTGGGAGCTGGAGTTGGACTGGCTCATCTAGCAGACCTCCTGCCCCTGTAATACTCTCTGACTTGTGTGTACTCTGCAGGCATAGAGTATGGGGCATATGACCTGGGGTAGTATCCCCTACCCCTACCTCCCCATCCTGTGGATCTAAAAGAAGTGGAGCCCCCCCAAGTTACTCCTTTAGGTGGTTTTGTACTCCTCCACCGTTTTCATGTATGCCTCAGTTTTGTCACCAAAAAGGGAATTGTTTTCACAAGGGACATCCATAACCTTTAACTGAGTGTCTGGTGTAAGATTGGTTGCTCTGAGCCAAACAAACCTTCTTAAAGAGACTGACAGGGCCAACATTCTGGATTCAGTGTCATTTGCATCCACAGCCATGTGAAACTGGTACTTTGTGGTATCTAAAGCCGTTCTGGCAATATCTACCTAACGTGTGCATATCCCCTGGAACTTTATTTAAAGCCAGAATAGAATTCCAAAGGGCTTTCGGGTACTGAGCAGCATAAACCATGTGAGCTGCCTTTCAGAGGAGAGGGGAAGAGTCCAAATAACCTTTCTTCCCCATAGTGTCGATTTTTCTGGAATCTTTGTCTGTTGGATGAGATGCCAGGGGTACTTTTGGCTTATCACAGGCTGCAGCCTGTACCACACCCTCATGATCTGGATGGATACACAAATCAGAAGAAATCCTAGCCAGCTAGGATTTATTCTCCACTTTCTTGTACACCCCAGGACCAAGGAAGGTGTCTGAAGCATTTTAAAAGTAGACTTTTTAAGGGAATTATGGCTTGGAAGGACTACCTTTCTCATAGACGCCAAACCCATCATATCTAAAAAATCTATCTCTTCCTCATCATCCATGTATTCCTGTAAGGTGAGGCCCAGGGTTTCAGCCATTTGCCTGACAAATGAAAAATAGGATGACAAATCATCATGCACACAAGGAGGGGAACCAGACTCCTGGTCTGGGGATACCTCTGGCTAAGTGGGTTCCCCTAGATCCAGTTCCTACTCTTCCTCCTCATTGTACACTTCCAGGCCTTGGTCAATGGGAATCAGTGGTGGGATTTGAACCAGTGAACCCAGTATGGAACCTGCAGTCTGTAAAACCTGAATGACTTGCAGGGCTCTGGCAATTTCCTCCACAGAGGGTATTTTATCTTTGTCTGTTGGGAGCTCCTTTGCTTTTTCAGCAGGATGCGCAACAACATGTTTCTCTTTATATTTCTTTTTGGCAGGAACAGGCTCAGGAGCCTGCCCATTTGTTCTTTTGTGCTTAGTGTGTTCAGACCCCTTTTCAGGAATTTTGGGGTCTGAGGAATCTTTAGAGGGTCTCTCCTTTGTTTTTGAGTAAGAAGAAGGACCCTCTTCAGTTTGCTTTACTGACACTGAGGAGGGAGCGAAAGTCATTTGTTTCAATCTTTTGGCTCTTTTTTAATAGTTTTTGAGCAAAAAGTACTGCACACTTCACAGTTTGAGAAAATATGGCTGGGACCCATGTACTCTATACACAAATCATGGAGATCAGCCTTAGCAAAAATCTGGAAGCACTTCATACAATTTTTAAAAACTTGTGAGTCCCATCCTCTTTTTAGGTCTGTCTGACATGCCAAACCATCTGTAGACTGAAAAACACTTCCCCAAAATGGGTTTTCAGCAATCATGGTTGGCTCCTTATGTTAAAAGGGAACCGCGATTTATAGTAGTTTTCCTACTTTAAACAAAGCACGGTTGGTTCCTAAACAGAAACGGGAACCAATCGCAATCCAGACTTAATGATAAATGTATTTTTTAAACACAAAAATGCAATAATTTCCTAGCAAAGAACTGGAACTGATCGCAAGTATAGGCAAAGTTGTTTAAATCTGTGAATAAATGATACACTTTAAACAAAGCACTAGAGCTAATAACCATTACAAATCCCTAGTTTAATATGAGAATTTGGTTCCTGGAAATTGCTAGGGAACTATTGAAACAACTAAGTAATATCCCACTAGTCTAAACTTTTAGTAAAAAAACTAGTAGAGCAGAATTTGAACAAAACGGTGAATAAATACCACTTTTTAAATCAAATAAAGAGTCTTGAAGTGAAGTTGCTGTTGAACTCTTGGGAGTAAGTCTTGCTGTCTGAATGGAAAATTTGAATCTGGCAGTTAGATGACACCTAGAGGCAGAAGTTTTGAATGATGCATTCCAAATTCTCTAATTTGCATACATTCTACTTCAAAGTTCCAGAGGCTTCTGCAGCTCTGGACTGACTGCTAATTGTCTAATACTACTAGGAGATTCCTGGGGTTTGAAAGACCATGTTGAAAATTTAGAGTGAAAATATTTTTTAAAAAAATGACCAAGTTATGAATAAAAGCTCAAAATGTATTGAAAATGTATTAATGAGACTTACCTTATTTCCTCAGTTCATAGTCACGGTTCAAGGAGGAGAATGTGTTTTGGGTAGGAGACTGTATCTACAGCACTTGATCAACTCTAGGTGAGTGAGGGGTCTTGGGGGAGAGGGTGGGGTTTGAAAAGACAGCAGATGGATGGTTTTCTTTAGTTCAGGGGACTTCAATGACTAGACCAGGACATGGAGGGAAGAACCTGGAGGTGGGGGGGGTGGATACTTGGCAATGGGAGGGACTTTGTGTGAATGGACCAGGACATGGAGAGAAGCACCATGAGTTGGGGGGATACTTGGCAATGGGAGGGACTTTATCTGAATGGACTGGGACATAGATAGAAGAACTAGGATGTGGGGGGATACTTGGCAGTGGGAGGGACTTTATCTGAAGGGACCAGGACATGGAGGGAAGAACCGGGATGTGTAGGTATACTTGGCAGTGGGAGGGAGTTTCTGTTAATGGGCCGCTGCACTTCTTCTGGTATTTTGTGTATAACTTGAGAATATCCAAATGAGGAACAACAACCAAAACTCACTCTGACACCCCCCCCCCGTGTAGTACCTAGAATGGCTCCAGTAACCTTTCTTCCCCCTTCTGCAATGGGTTCTTACATTTCAGTAAAGGCAACACATCATGTGGTTTTAAAACTGTCCTCATGGTCCCGATGTTCCTTAGGTGAAGGTAACCTCCTCCACATCTTTTGGGATTGTCCCAAAATAGCTCCTTTATGGACCACTATTCAAACCAAAGCAGATCCAATGTTGGGGCTTTCAGATTATTTCATGCCATGGTATCTGTGTACTAGGGGATTACTTCCAAATGGACGTACAAAACTATAAATATTATATGTCAATGATTTCCTTGTCTGTCAAAAAACTTGTTTTGAAACACTGGAAAGATGATACATTGATTACATACACGGAATGGCTAAATGAGTTATTGTCAAATCTCAGAACAGAAAAAATGATTGCAAGTTTGTATAATAGAATGTCTAAGTACAGGAAAATCTGGAACCCCTTTCATACCTTGTATTCCCTTTAAGTTGGTTTCTTGATATCAGTACTGAATATTATATTCACGAATATTTGGACCGTGGGGGAGGAGGAGGGGTGGGGGAACAGTGCCTTTGTACCAACATATTGTAACTGATGTAAAGACTTATCCTGTATGGTTCTGTCTCAATTATGTATAAAAAATTTCTAATAAACTTTAAATTATAAAAAAAAAACTGTCCTCATGGGGGGGGGGACATGTCACCCCCTCTTAACTGCTATGCAGAGCAGTGCTGAGGTGCCCAAATTCTTGGGTCTAGGGGTTTGTTAGAGACATGCTGGCTGTGGGGATACTTGTTGGCAGACTGTTTCTGGTTTCTCTCACAGGACTGCATTGGGGATGGAGTACATTTTTTTTTTTAATTTATGCCGGGCATCACAGAACTTGCTACACCATCTCTATTGGATGGAGCTGCTAGGGTAGGGAGGAAAGGCAGAAACAGAAGTGATTTTAATGCGGCTGAGTCAAATCGATCGCACTACCTCCTCTTCAGCACAGTAAGCACCCAGGGCAGGCAGCAGTGTTGGGAGCAAAAAATTAGTATAGTGGGGAGGAGAGAGAAAGGAAGCACACTGTAGTGAATGGAGAGGACACAGTTTGTATATGAAAAGTAGAATATAAAACCAAATTCCTAATGTTCCCATATAACAGTATTATAACTGTCTTGTGAGGAGATAATACCACACATGTCAATATGCTTTCACTAAGGTTCTGCATGACCTACAGTTAATGCTTGATAAAACTGAAAGGAATTGTTTCCCAATGGAAATTGAAGCTATCTTGGTTTATCATGTTGTCCTATCTTGTGTTTTTTCCTGAAAAGTGACATTTGAGACCTGATGAGATTTGTGAAATTCTCATATCCATCTGCCACTGAAAACATGCAGTACTTGTAATCTGACTGGAGCCTGAGAAAGTATCAGAGAAGTGCTTCTATTGTTTTGGATTCATAATACTGCACACCTTTGTCTATAGCATCTTTCAGATTGTGGGAGGGGTCTATACAGATGCTGGGAATTAAGATCTAAGCAGCAAGCAGGGAATTACTCATCTCTGAGCAGCAAAACAGATGTCTCTCTGCTAATCACAGGAACACATCTGAGATTCTATAAAGCAACCTTGTCATGATGCAGCTAGCAACATCACTGGAAATGTTTTATTCTTTTGTTTTTGGTTGAGATTGAAATACCAGTGGATCAAAGAACAGCTTGAGATAGTGCATGTTATTCTGCATCCACAAATCGTGTCAATAATTAGTAACCCCCAAGGAAATATAAATACATAGATAACAATACACTAGTTCTTCATGCTTTCAGTAGCAAATGTGCAGTCAGTAACAACAGCATAAAAATGTGTTTCCAAAACTGCAGACTTGGCATTTTGGTTTCTCACCGGAGCAGTGTTGTGATCAGAAACGTTCGCCTTTGACGAGAGGAATGAGATCACAAACAGATAGGAAAGGTTAAAACCAGACTCCCTTCTATCTTCTGCAGCCAGTCTCAGCCCATACCGTTTGGAACACCCTCATTAAAAGCACCAGCATTGTATTACCAGCTACTGCACAAGCTTATAGTGACTCCCTTTAGATCATTTAGAAGGACAGATCTTGCTAGCAGCCTAGCTTCAGTTATGCGTATTATAATGAGTACGATTGCAAGATCTGTTATAATTATTTTGACCAGAATCACTAGGTTCCCAAGACTGTGGAATGCCTGCACACATTCTGTGAGGAGTGCCTGAGCACCCAGCACCTCTGGGAGGAAAGGCCATGGTGCAAAGCCTGCCACATCTGTCACCACTGGACTGCCCTGCCTGAGTGCAAGACCCAGAACCTGCCCAACAACACCTAGGTTGCTGACGCCTTACCACTCCACATTAAACCTGACCCCTTACCACAGGATAACCTTCCTCAACAGCTGCCCCAGTGTCACACTGCACCAGACCAGCATCAGTCTTACCAGAGCCCAGGGCCAGGGGCAGCAGTGTGCAACTGGGGACTATGGTGATGCCACCCCCACCAGGGCCCAGTCCCCAATGTTTCAGTTATGAGAGCTGCCAGAATTGCAAGATAGCAATGCCGACAGCCAGCTGCATCTGTACCATTTTGTTCTTCCTTTCCATGGGTGTACTGCTCTTCACAGTCTTCATCTTCATCAACCACTACAATAGTTTGCTATTGCCCATCGACCCCATCTGTCTGTCCACCATCAGCATCTTGGCCCTCTTCTCTGTCATCATGTGACTCATTTTCTGGCTAAAATACCACCTGGAGAGCAACAAACAGGGCAAGGGCAGCAGGCAACATGCCATGGTCACCTTCCTGCAGACATGGACATAATGAGTGGGGCCAGTCTGAGCCAGGTAGCCCACTTTTTCATCTCCTCACCATAGCTTGTAGGTATATTGCCATCTTCATAGGGGGACCAGACCAGTGCTGTCACTGCCAGCAGTGCCTCCTCCACACACTCACATGGTCACAAAAGAATACCTCATACCCATTATCTGCTGCACTGTGCTCATGTGTTTTTTTTATAAGAGATTTTAATATAGACTCGCTCATCAGATACAAAGACACAACAAGTGACCCCACTATCTCCCCAGTTTGATCATCACATCATGTTATATTATGCTGATCCTGATAGAACTAAGATGGTACCTGTTGAGATTCTTAGAGAAGGCAATTCTTGACATAATTTGTGAACATCTGCGTTACACTGCCAGCTACCTAAATGGCCCCTTTGAGTGATGCACAACTAACGTGGAGGAGCTGTCACTTTTATTTTTTAAGTAGTATGTAGCGCTGGTCTACAGTGTTTAGCAGAATCTGTTGTTTTGTATGTGAACTATTCCTAGCTGAAGCATAGCCTGCCATTGGGGGCTTGCACCCAGAGAGAGAGAGAGAGAGAGAGACAAGTGTCCTGATAATTGTGTTGCCAGGGCAGCCTCTTTGGAGAACTGCAGGTCATCTTCTTTTGTGGAGGACAGAAGGATGTGGTCTGTCATTTACATAATTACTTTTATTTTCTCAGATGACAGCCTCACTTTTATATCAGGAAGCTCACCGTGGTCGGGCTGGGTATGAGAACAGGTAGGGAACGTTCCATTTTTTTTTTGCATTGTTCTTTTTTCTTTTTGCAAACTTGTTTAACATTTTTGAAAAAAGTGACTTTGAAAGGAATTATGTCATGCTATTCCTAGACAGGCTTCAGACCAGACCTAGATGGGCTTCAGTGGAAACTGAAAGAAACCTAGGCAGGCAGCAGGGTTGGCAGCAAGAAAATAGTGCTGTGGGGGTGGGGGCAAAAAAGCTAATAGAGGGACCCCAATAAGAGAAAATACAGATTTAGTGATATACAACTAGGGCAGGAAACCAGAAGGAATAATACTCTGCAGATGCAAGATACAAAGTCCTAACTATGCATACAAACAATTGTAACAGCACCAAACAAAGTATTATGCATGCATGTATTATACACCAGGAAATTAGAAAATGTAGTCTACCTCATACACTGAAAAATGACCAAAAGAATACTATATGTAATAAACAATCTATTTCAGTCTCCACTGGAGCACAATATCAAATAAGATAACCAGCATACCAGTGGGACAGCACGTTCTCTTCCCCCAACCAAAACTAATTACTGTGCCACTTATGCAGAGGATGAAGAGGAGTCTCCCAACTACTATGTGAGCTTGCACATTGCGCTATGCAGTGGTGCTAGCACAAAACCACTTGTTTTGTGGATGCAGAGGGGAGCCATAATTCCCCTCATGCCTTCCCCTTCATTTCCATGTGCTCATGTCTTTGTTGTATAACTGTGCATAAGGAAAAGCACCTGATTATCTCCTAGCCCACCTCACACAGTCAAGCCATGCCGACTACACCCATTCAACAGCAGCACTTACCTTCTTAGTTTCCAGGATGAAGCGTGAATTTAGTAGAAAGGCCTTTTCATTTACAGCACTGGCCACCTGGAACAAACTCCTTCTAAAACTGATGAATGCTTCTAGCTTGCAAGTCTTAAAGTCCGGTCTTTTCAGCCACTGTAGAACTCCCTGTATTTACTTTGATCCAGAATCCCCCTTTCCTCGACCATGATCAGACTGAGTAACAATGGTCATGTTCTTTGTTTACTGTAACCCAGCTTTGGATGTACTTACCATCACAGTTTTTAATTCCTGTGTATATTTTATCCTGTAAGTAACTATTCCTGCTGGACTATGTTAAACGGTTGACTGTTACTGCCCTCCCAGGGACTCCCATGAAAATGAGATGCTGCATCTCATGGGTTTATCCAGGTTGGAGTAATTACAAATAAATAAATATATAATCAAAGTTCATTTTTAAGTCACTAAAAGACTATAAAGCACCTGCATTAGCACCAGACAATGCACAGACATAGATTAGGGCTAGTACAAGGCCTCTGTGGGCCAGTAGGATCTTGAATATAGACCTTCTAAACATAATCCACCTGTGGAATGAATGGGGCCAGCACCACTGGGTCTTAGAGTTACGCAACCCACGATCCTTTGTCACTCCTACATATGATGTTGCACAGTGTCAGGTTTCATCATGACTAAAAATATCCTGATACTGTTGGTACTATATCTTTAGTCACTACTAGTGGTAATGCATGGTGCCACTGTTTTTAAATGCTAAAAATATACACAGTTGTCACAGAAAACATTGAACAGAAAGAGTGCTGAGCATGTGGTTCTACTAGAATCCCTTTAGCCTGTGGGCTCTTGTGATCAACTGCCAAATTTCAAGAAGACGGCAAATGTAAAGTGCTGGCCTTGATGATTCCTGATGGTTTTTCATTCAAGATACTGGCTGACACAGTTAGACATAAGCAAACCTGACACTGGGCACCACAGCACTGTACCTGCAGAAGAGGTTTCAAAAAATTCCCTGGTTTCCAGTTTGGATTCTCCTTCCCCAGTGGTCATTGTGTGTGTGTGTGTGTGTGTGTGTGTGTGTGTGTGTGTGTGTGTGTGTGAACATCTGCCAAGAATGTGTACATCCCAATCCTAACAGCCACACATCACTTGTGGGTCTATAAAGACATTATTAAAGTTATGGTGATGGGGTTTCTCAAGCGACTTTAAAGGCATTTTTGAATATGGGACAAGATGGAGGTTGTAAGGGAAGTTTAAGTCTTTTACATTAAAGAGCAGTTTAAAAAGTTTACTTGAATCAGGTGGGAGAGTCAATTATGTAGGTTTGGCACTGGTAAAACCTCATTCATAACAGTTAAATTTACTACAACAAAATAGCAACACAGGTTTGCTATTAGCAAAGTGGCTTTGCCCCCATTAGGACCTTTTTCTATTATTATTATCTTTGTGCTCCCCATAGGCATTCTGGATAGGACTTCCTTCTACCCACTATACATCTACCCATTCCAGTAACCATAGAAACAGAAATTGATGGCAGATAAGGACCACTAGGCCCATTTAGTCTGCCCATTTTCCCTGCCTATCGTAAAACCACTGACCTTACTTTATCTCCAGCTTTACCTCCTTGTTCCTATTGTTAGGTTTCCCCTATGCCTGTCCCATGCATGCTTCAATTCCCTTACTGTGTTTGGCCCCACTACCTCTGCTGGGAGTCTATTCCACACATCCACCACCCTTTCTGTAAAGAAATATTTCCCCACACTACCCCTTAGTCTACTCCCTTCCATCTTCATGTCATGTCCCCTCGTTTCTGGACATCCACTTTTCTGAAAGATGCTACCCTCTTGTACCCTCTTTATGCCCTTTAGACATTTGTAGGTTTTTATCATATCTCCCCTGTCTCTCCTCTTTTCCAGGATATACATATCGAGGTCTCCAAGTCTCTCCTCATACGACTTTTTGTGCAGGCCCTGCACCATCTTCGTTGCCCTTCTTTGAACTGCCTCCACTCTGTCTACCTCCTTTCAGAGATGTAGTCTCCAGAACTGGACACTGTATTCCAAATGAGGCCTTACCAGTGATCTGTACAGTGGCATCACCACCTCCATCCTTCTGCTGGTGACACCTCTCCCTATGCTCCGCAGCACCCCACCAGCTCTCCCCACAGTACTAGCACATTGTTTGGCCACCTTTGGGTCATCAGATATGAAATACCCCCAAATCCCTTTCCTGTTTGGTGACCATCAGTTTCACTCCCCCCCAAATCATATAATCCTCCCCTGGTTTCTTGCACCCCAATTGCATGATTTTGCACGTTTTTGCATTAAATCTCAGCTGCCTCACTCTGGGCCATTCCTCTCAATAGCTTGGTCCCTCCACATTTTTTCCACCCCTCCTGGACTGTCCACCCTGTTGCAAAACTTAGTGTCATCCATAAAGAGGCACACCTTCCTCTCCAGACCCTCCAGAATGTCACTTATGAAGACATTAAACAGGACTGGGCCCAGAACTGATCCCTGTGGCACCCCGCTGATCATCCTTCTTTCATCAGATTGAACACCATTTACCATGACCCTCTGTCTTCTATCACTCAACCAGTTCCTAACCCAGTTTACCACTTTGTGACCCACTCCCAGGCTGCCCAGCTTGTTCACCGGTCTTCTATGTGGAACAGTATTGAAGGCCTTACTGAAGTCCAGGTAGGCTACATCCACCCCCCCCGATCTATGACCTTAGTTACCCAGTCAAAGAATCAACTAGATTTTTTATTTATTTATGTATTTATCTTTTGTTAACCGGGTAAGTGCACTAGCCATAAAATAGCTATTTTCAGGCATGACCCGGAAGAGTACAGACATGCAGAAACTTAACAGGATAACAAATTATAAGTGCTTTACATACAATGAGTTAAAGAGGATACAATATATCAGAACACACAAAGTAAAGCGCTTTACATACAATGAGTTAAAGTGGATACAATATATCAGAGACATACAGAGTAGACCATTCATAAGTTCATAGGTGCCTACCTATGCAATGAATAGAGAGGACCTTGGACAATAAGTTATCAGGTGACATATCATATGAACAGAACAAGGTACACAAAAACAAAAACAGGTAATACAAAAGGAAGAAATAACCACTGAGAGCAGGGGGTGTCATTAAGGAAAAGGTTGGTAAGTGAGGAAGAGGGGAGCAAGCCATGAAATTAGATTATATGAGTGTATGTAAGTGTAAGGGAGATGCCTACAGTGCAAGATTGTATATGGGCAGGGAAAGGGAGCCGGGACAGGCTGAGGCAGTAAGAGGGTTATATAGAGGTGAGGAAATACATTGTATGGCCAGAGACATCAGTCATTAGGTAGGGTGAAAGCAGGAACAGGTATCAGCAATCAGCAGATTCGAGCACAGTTTTCTCTTAAAGCATGTGTGGGAGCTAGAAAGTCTAATGTTGAGGGGAAGGGAATTCCACAGCTGTGGAGCCGCATGCTCAAATGCAACAGTTCCTTTCCTAGTGAGGCACCTTGGCAAATTCAGAAAGGATTTATCAGCTGATCGTAGACCATGGAGTGTGTCCTGAGGAACAAGCATAGCTGCATGACACCTAGGGGTTTGATTCAAATTGTCAAATCAATAAGAGAGCCAAGGTAGTATTTCCTACTAGCTAACAGAGACAGACAACCAAGATCATTATATAGCTGACAGTGGTGTTTAAGCCGAGGAGCAGAAGAGGCATAGTGACATATGTTGTTATACGTAATATCCCATCTGAGTAGGTCAGTTTTATGAGCAGCCCCAAATAAGGGAGCCCCATAGGTTAGGGTGGGGAGCAGAATCACCCTCGAAATGGCCATTTTTAGCTGATGGAATGCGCACATAACTAGTCTTATATGCAACACCCAGTTTGGAGTTGACAGCTCTGCAAACAGACTGTACATGAAGATTAAGATCAAGAGATTGATCTAGCAGGATGCCCAGGTACTTGAAAGAGGTCACATATTCCAGTAATTGACCTTCTAAGTCCTGCACCATCAGTGCTGTTGTGCAAGCCCGGAGCTTTGGGGACAATCCAAGCAGAATGCCTTTAGTTTTGCTAGTGTTGACAGCCAGTTTGTGGTCGTATAGCCAGTTTTGGATATTGTTAAAGTCAGAGGAAATGGTTGTGTTAATAGTGTCTATATTAGTAGAACTTGTATAGATGACAAGATCATCAGCATATAGAATAGCAGAGCAGGATTTTAGAGCAGCTCCAATGTTATTTATATAAAGAGAGAATAGGAGGGACCCTAGGATGGAGCTCTGAAGTACACCAATGTTAATGGTGGTACTGTTCGATAGAGAGGAATTAATTTCACTACTTGAGTTCTATTTGTCAGGTAGCTCTCATACCAGTCAACAACAAAGGAGGAGAAATGCAGGTGTCGAAGTGAGGAGAGAAGCAAAGTGTGATCAACAAGGTCAAAAGCCTTTGTGAGGTCAATAAAGACAGCCCCAGTCAGATTGCCAGTATCCATTTTTGAAAGATTGTCCTTGGTGAATTTAAGGAGTGCAGTCATTGTGCTATGTCCTTTCCTGAAGCCATGTTTGGTATCTGAGAGCAAGCTGTGCTTAAGTAGATAGTCAGTTGTCTGAGTTGCGACAATTTTCTCCAGGATTTTGCTCAGTACCGAGAGCATGGCAATTGGTCTGTAGTTCATGACAACCTTAGGATCCCCTTTTTTAAATACAGGTGTGATCTGAGCAGCTTTCCAGAGGTCAGGGACCACTCCACCTGAAAGTGATAACATATAAATTTTGGACAGCTGTAATGCAATAAGGGGAGCTGCAAGTTTCAAGAGGCTGGGTTCAAGGGAGTCTGAGCCAGAGCTGGTATGATCAGAGATGGACCTCAAGAGCTTCAGGACTTCCTTTCTAGACACAGCCTTAAAATAGAATGGAGGAGTATAAGAAGGCACAGGGGACAACACTTCCAACTTATCCAGACAGGTTCTTGATGAGGAGTGGGAGGACACTGCAGTGGGATCAGAGGAAGAGGTATATTGGGAGAGATCAGAGAAATGCAGGTTGAAAGAATTAGCTATGGTTTGTGAGTCATTGCAATGCACATCATTTATCAGCATATCACCAGGGGTAGTTGACTGTGAGGATCCTAGGAAGGATTTGACGTGTGACCAGAATTTTCTGGGATCATTGGCCGAGTTAATCAGTAGATCTTTACAGTACTTGTTCTTAACAGCTCTGACTTGTCTTTTACATGAATTCCGTAGTGTACGGTAAGTGTTGAAATCTGTTTGCTGGCCTGATGTTTTGTAGCGCTTCCAGAGTTTATCTCTAAGGTGCAAACTTTTGAGCAAGTCTTTGTTTAGCCATCTTGTTTGTTTACCCCTCATTCTCCGGGTGATCTTTGGGGCATGTTTACATTGAACCATAAGTAATTTAGTGATGAACAGGTTAAGAGCATCCTGAGAACAGTGTGATAGATAGATCTCCGACCAATCAATTCTAGAGACATCATACAGAAACACCTCTTGGTCTAGGTGAGCAAAGTTTGTGAGGCTGATGAGATGTGGTGGAGGAGATGAAGGTGCCCCCAAGGACAGGATGCAGAAAGTAGGAGAGTGATCAGTTAAGGCATCAGCAAGAGTACCAGTGGCTGAGATGTGTTCGATCCGGTTTACCAGCACCCAGTCCAATAGTGTACCTAGTGGTGATGAAAACAAACTTCTAGTTGGCACTGTTACCAACTGATGCAGGTTGTAGCTATGAGTCAGACATTGAAGAGAACTGAGAGCTGCCCCAAGCCAGTTTAAGTTTAGGTCTCCTAAGATGACAACCTCATTATGATTAAAATTCTGAGAGGTATTTTCCAACAGGCACTCTAGACCCGCAATCCCTCCAGCTGGGGGGTTATACGCACAGATAACATGCAGTTTCTTGGCTCCCAACGCAAGGGTAGCATGCAAGTATTCACATACCGATTGAGCATCCGGGATAGCGAGAAGAGAGACAGTCAGATTATTTTTGTAGTACAGAGCAACTCCACCACATTTGTTCGATATCCTATCCCTTCGAATAATAGAGTAATTTGGCAGGGAGCAGAGTGAGTCAGTAACCGATGGTTTTAGCTAGGTCTCAGTGAGACAGAGAATATCAGGATTGTACAGTTTGACCCATGACTCCAGTTCCACGAAGTGACACATCAAACTTCTTATATTCAAGTGTGCAATTAACAGCCCATGTTTGGACATACTATGTATGTCATCTGCTGAGAAATAAGCATCTAGTGGCCCAGGATTTGTCTCTATATCCCCAGATAGCAGAATGGCAATGATGACAAGGAACCACAGCTCCACATTTAGAAAAGGGTGGGATAATGCAGACTTGTTCCGTAGTTTCCTAAACATATAGAGAGAATGGTAGGGACAGTCCTTTTGGTAGAGAAGAAGATTAGTTTGTAGTATCCTTGTATTATAAACAATAAGGTTGGAGAAAGTAAAATCATAGTGCTCGGTCCTAGATTTATTTGAGCCATCCTCATTCCATAAGGATAGTGTAATTCTGTCAAGGCAAAGTAGTACAAGAAAAGTTACGAGGGCAACCCCCAGACAGCTGTTGGACATGGTGTGACTGTTGGTACAACATTGGTTCAACTCATGACAGAGGTCACCCAGGGTCACAGCTAGGCAGGGATTGGCAAGAGGCTTTGGCTATGCAAGGCCTTGCAGGCATGCACTCCCCAGCCCCATTACATTGATAGCCTGGGGCACACCTACTCAAGTACAAGTGCAGGATGTGAAATAAATTTGTCCTTGTGCTTCCTTTGTTAATTAAAGAGCTGTTTAAAAGCCCACAAATAGATCCCTTGGGAGCAAGCCAGACGAAAATGTGGATTCAAGCAGGACCCAGAGTCACTGGAGTTTGTCAGACCTAGTTGCTTGATATCTGTTTTGCTTGGGATAGCTTCCAAAAAGTTGATTTTAAATTGAAAATGCAAATACCTTGTGGTGATGTTTTTGACATGACCTACCCACTGTGAAGCCATGCTGTCTCGAATCCTGTGCTCCACTGGATTTGAGGTGCCTTACCTTTAAAATCATGACAATGATGATCAGTGGTCTCTACAGCTTTCTACCCATGGTGGGGCACACACACAGACTCTTACTAATAAGAAAACTGGATCCTCATTTGAAGGGACAGGCCAAAGATGGGAAGGGTCACTGAGCTGGCCCATTAAAGAATGGGGGATGGGTCATCTGGTCATAACGGAGCCTTCCTCTGGTGTTTCCTAGTTCCTCCTTCTACTGGTGCCACAGAAGGAGCATGCCCAACATATGACTTATGGCATAATGGCTCCCAAATGGCACCCTCTCCCCAGAGGGTCCCTCACATCATACTTTTGTTCCAAATTCCCTGGGCTACCAAGAGCAAGTAGATTATGAGTACAATGACCTTCCCTATATGGAGGAGGTTAGCATCTGGCCAGATGCAACATCCTCCCCGACTGTCCACTCCTGGTGTTCCAGGTTTGAGGCATGAACCTGGGGGGTCAGCATGCTTGAAGTTTTTTAATGGAGACTACTGCATGCCCTCTAAAGCCCTTTCTGTTAAGGATTGTTTGTTCAGGTGGGTGGAATGTTGGATATGTATAATATAAAGTACTATACTACTGCATGTAAGTAGGTGGTGTTACTGGTACTAAAAACACTTTGATACTGCAAGCATTATTTAAAGAACCTTTGTTAAAAATTACTACTGGGTTATGACTACTGCACTGCTAAATATGTGCATTGTGCATCTCAGCATGGGCTCATGCTGTAAAGGCTTCTAGCCGATTTGCTGGCACTATTTCATTAAGTAAGTAATGAGCCACAACAGGGTGTGTCTGATAGGATTTTAATGCATGCCCCAGGGGTGTAGTAAGGCATAAGGCTGAAGGCTGAGTGTCCTTATGTCCCTAGGAAGTGCATTAAAACCCTATGATGCACATCATGGAGAGGCTTATCACAGTTATCAAATGGCTCTAAGTAAATGTTTGGAGGAGGGAAATAAGATTCAGCTCCTGACTGTGCATTTATAGAGATTTCATGTACAATCAGGCGACGTTTCTCAGCCAATTAAATTTCTAGATTTTTTTCTTGCCATTATATAATATTTTTTGTTACTTGTAAGATATATGATCTAATCCAATATAGAGATTTGAGTGCCATGCAGCTTACTTTTTCTGTTACATTTTCCTAATTACGGTATAGGAGATAAACAGAGAATAGTAACAGTGGGATTATGGAATAACAGAGGCTTTATACTCCCTATCAAATGAAAGAGAGGCCTCTCATTAAAACAAAATACTAGGCAGATCCAGAGGCACTGTAGTAGTACACTGTCCTACCACCAGGGAAACTGGGGTTTGTGTTCAAGCCCCTGAATCCAATGGGCACATCTCAGAGGTCAATAGCTCAGTTCATAGGGAGAGGGGGAGGGTGCGGAATGCCTGGCATTTGCATACCATCTGTCAGTGTAATGTGAAGCAGCATTGAAATCAATTAGGAAGGCAACTGCTCACCAGCCTTTCAACCTGAAGAAAGGAGCCTCTGTGGCAAACCAAACAGCAGGATGGGGACAGAGTGGATGAATGGGGGAAACTGTAAATTGTATTAAACACAAATACTCTGTATGACATACTTCCAGGAAATTCATCAAATTCATTTCTCACACACAAAATTCCAAAGAGATTGGGTAGGACCAGTCCTGGTCCTATCTGCAATATTCTCCTTTGATCTGAAAGGACTGATAATTCTGAGATGCAAGGCATTACTAATATACATGGAATGTTTGGTGGAAGCCTCTTGATAGTTTATAACAGCTGTATAAACTATGAATTCACCACCAATCACACTGATACACATATATACTTAGTAATGATTTATTTATTTAGCTTTTGTTAACCGGGTAAGTGCACTAGCCATAAAATGACTATTTTCAGGCATGACCCGGAAGAGTACAGACATGCAGAAACTTAACAGGATAACAGTTTATAAGTGCTTTACATACAATGAGTTAAAAAGGATACAATATCTCGGAACATACAAAGTAAAGCACTTTACATACAATGAGTTAAAGTGGATACAATATATCAGAGACATACAGAGTAGACCATTCATAAGTTCATAGGTGCCTACCTATGCAATGAATAGAGAGGTCCTTGGACAATAAATTGTCAGGTGACATATATAAACAGAACAAGGTACACAAAAACAAAAACAGGTAACACAAAAGGAAGAAATAACCATTGAGAGCAGGGGAGTGTCATTAAGGAAAATGTCAGTAAGTGAGGAAAAGGGGAGCAAGCCATGAAATTATATCATATGAGTATATGTAGGTGTAAGGGAGATGCCTGCAGTGCAAGATTGTATATGGGCAGGGAAAGGGAGCCGTGACAGGCTAAGGCAGTAAGAGGGTTACATAGAGGTGAGGAAATACTATTGTATGGCAAGAGACATCAGTCATCAGTCATTTCTATGAGTTTAGTTGTATTCTAGACCTGATTTCCACTCCATTCCTCCAGTCAGATAGTACAACTATTTCAAGCATCTAAAGGTTTAAGTGGATCTGATCTGAAGACTATCTTCAACTCCACTGTCTTCCTGTGTCACAGCCAGATGAGATTTGTTTCTAATTCTGGATGGAAAGTTAGGAGAGGTGAGAAAGAAAACAACATACTGTGGAAAGTATTAACCCAAGATAACCCAGGTGACATTCAACATCTTGTGTACTTTGGGATCCTGCTTCTACCCCATTTTGAAGCTGAAGGACTGAAGCACAGGAAGGTCAAGGGATTTTTTCAAGGTCACATAATGTGCATGCGATTGCACTGATGTTTACAAAACACTGTCACAGATGATACCCCATTCTGCTTTGACTAGGAAGTGAAAGAGATTATAAAATTAACCTGCATGCATCTGTTTCTGTAATTTGTTTTTCAAAAATTCTTTACCCAGGATAGCTCAGATAAGATGTAACATCTCCTTTCCTGTGGGATTCTACTTACTTCTACCTGTAACACCCTCCTTTCTACACTAGTAGGAGGGTGGTTGTTCCTGGGCTTTCTTGGGGATTTAAGAGAGTGTTAGCTAGGGTCTGGCTAGTTAAGGGTTCATGGAAATCTACTTATCCAGTATAGCCCAACTAAGATACAGGACTATGTTGAAGGTGTCAGCATGGCTCAGCTAGCGGCACATTCGTATGTGGGTCAAAATGTCACAGTATCTAGTCCCACACCGGGATTGGGCTCACACCAAAAACACTGGCACCCAAGTGCAGTTCTAAGGGGATGCTATGCTGTCGGGGTATGCCATCCTTAGAATGAGACATTAAACAGATGTTCCATCTGACTGTTGTGGTGGTTGCTCAGCGGGACATTGAACATCCCATGGCACTTCTTGAAAAGAGTAGGGGGAATGTTTTATTCATACATATAAACAAATCATACAAAACATGTTAAAACATGGCAATTGTAAGGAAAAGAAAAAACCCAAATAAAAGAAATCAATGACACAGTAAATACTTTGGACATCTGAAACTTATTCAAAATCATAGTTCCTCCCTACTTATATTTTTGAAAAATTGAAAATCCCCTCCACCATAAAATGACTTTTGCTCTAGGATGATATAAACAATCCCTCCTATAGACATCCTGAAGTGCATTTTCTACAATTAAACCCAAGTTAATATATGACATATATTTTTTTTGTAAAACAAGCCGCACCCTGGCTTGCCATAAATAATATTTTAAACAAGCAAAACACATCTGTAAAGTCCCAGTATCATTTCTGTTAGCTAGCTGTATTATGTCCCCTGAAATGAGTTGTTCATATGTTACAGTTAGTAACCATGCCATCTTCCATCTTTGTGCAGCATATACCCAAAAATGTGATGAATGTTCCATCATTTCAATTGTATTCACACAATCTGGATAAGAACGCATTCATTCCTCAACAGCTTTGTGCATCTAATTCCCTTTTACATTCAGCCTACCATATGAACTCAACCATAGAACATCCCACATTTTGATGGGAATCCTAGGGTTAAGCAATTGTTTACACAACCCCATGACCTTAGAAGGCCTACAGTTTTTAAACTCTGGTTCCCTCACACCTTCAATTTCCATAAGTTTAGCATAAAGGAGTTTCCTATGGACGCCAACCAAATCCTTTCTACCCATCTTCCATTTCCTCAGTTTCATTATAGTAGGCTTACAAAAATATGGTAACCCCATAAACCATCCCACTTTTTGTGGTTCATTACCACAGACATCAAAAAAATCCTTATACACTATGTTGAATCACCTACGAGCCAGCATGGTCATTGCATTTACAACAAGTGTAAATGTCCCCAAACAAAATAAGGTATGAAAAAATACCACAGGGTGTAACATTCCCAAACCCCCTCTGGTTTTGGGCAAATATGTATATACTCTCTTTATTGGGTTCAACTGAAACCCCCATACCATCTGAGAAAATGAACTCAATACTCTTGTCTCCATATTTAAAGGTAACGGAAAGACCATCCCAACATACAGCAACATCGGGATTAAAAATTGCTTCACCAGATGTACCCTTTTTAATTTGGACAATTTCCATCCCTTCCACCTCTATACCTTTATATTAACATTATCTAAACTTCCACCCCAGTTTAAAGCCACATTAACTCCATCCCCAAATTGTAATCCTAAAATCTTACAAGGCCCATCCACTATATCAATACCAGCTACCTGAGAAAGATGTTCCCTCCTAGGTCCCAACACTAATCCTTTACATTTCTCCTTATTTAGCCTTGTTCCTGAAGCTGCCGTATAGTTCTCCATAGTATGCATCAGTCCTTGTGCACTAATTTCATCCTGCACAAAAAACAGATGTCATCAGCATAAACTGCAATTTTTATTTCTTCCCTTATAGTTCCCCCTAAAATCCCCCTTATTGCTGTATTTAGAATAATCAGCCTTATAAAGGG
This sequence comes from Neoceratodus forsteri, assembly GCA_016271365.2. NCBI lineage: Eukaryota > Metazoa > Chordata > Ceratodontiformes > Ceratodontidae > Neoceratodus > Neoceratodus forsteri. The sequence goes on from CM028137.1 coordinate 237,736,932, forward strand.
ATCTAGTGCAAAAATGTAAAGTAAGGGACTTAAGGGACATCCCAGCCTAACCCCCTTCCTAACTGGTATCCTGGTCCCTTCCATCCCTCTGATCAGAGGGGATACTTCTGCATTCTGGTAAAGCAAGTAAATCCAGTGTATAAATTTCTGAGGTAAATGATAATGTTCTAATATGTTAAACAAATATCTATGGTTCACATGGTCAGAGGCTTTACTTTGGTCCAGGGTTAACAAGTACCCTGAAGTCTCTGTCTGTTGACAATATACCATGACGTCCCTGATAATCCCTAAATTCTCTTGGATTTTTCTACCAGGTAGTGAACATATCTGTACTGGGTGAATCAAAGTTTGTGCCACTAGCCGCAATCTTTTTCATAATATAACCATTAAGATTTTAAAAAACAGATTGGTCGCCAGTTCATAAGCAGCCTTCTATCACCAGTTTTATACAAATAATTAATTAAACCTACAGAAAGGGAAAAAGGTACACCTGCTTGTCTAAGTAAATAAAAATTAAACACTCTCATAAAACAATAGCTTAGAGCCTCAGCATATGTTTTATAAAATTCATTGGGTAAACCATCTTTTCCTGGAGACAGCCCTGTTTCTAAAGCCTGAATAACCTCAAACACTTCCTGTTTGTGAATTGGACAGACCAGCTCATGTACTTCCCATCTGGATAATGGTGGAGCCTGAATGTCAGCCAAGAATTCCTCTATAGGCCCAAAGGGTATCTCCTGTTCTGCATTTAAGCCCTTCAAATGTGCCTCAACTTCCTCCATAATCCCCCTCCCATTTGAGATCAGAATTCCTGAGGGAGACAATAAATTTGAAATTTGAGTTATGTCTTCCGTCTTTACATGCCTCACATGGGTCAGCATAAGGTGATTTCTGTGTACCAAAAAACATAGCAGCATCCAATGCATTAGCTCTATTATATTGATACAGTTGCATTTCTTTTTTAAGACACGTAATCTCATCTGACAAATCCTGTTTCTCTATATAAGAGGCCGTGTAAAGTCTATAGAGCTGGTCCCTTAATTTTAGGTATTTGTACAAGTTAGACCTGACCTTCTGTTTCCCATAATATATTAACCATCCCTTAATTTCTAGTTTAAAGGATACCTAAACAACATGTTGACAACAAACTATTCAAAAATCTGACTCCCTAGGTGACTAAAGAAAAGGCTTCTGTGTTCATTAATGCTAAAAATACATTTACATAATTTGCCTAAATGTGGTTCCAGAGCATTTGAAAATTGTAAAATAAGCCTTCCTATTTCAAAAAAACTGTCTTACCTGCTTCCTAAAATGGATGCCAAATGTGTTATGTGATGACATCATTGGAGCCAAAGTCAGAGAGATATATGGCTCTCTACAGTGCTAACTCGTTCTTTTTTCCCTTTGTATAGAATTGTTTCACCCAAATGGTCAAAACCACGTACATTATTTTGTATGATGCACATGTTAGGTTATGGTTCTGTTCATTTTGTTTACTTTAACATGCTGAAAATGAGTTTTAATCCAACCGACTTTCTCTGTGGCAAACCACAGTGCAGTACAAATCTTGAATAACCTGGTGGTATAGTGGTTATGGTGGATCTAGGATGCTACAGTGGGGGTACTGGGGTGGTGTGCATGCTTATTATGCACTTTTTAACATTTTTATTAAACCTTTATATTTTCTGCTATTAAACTTTTCTAGTACATTTTTGACAGAACCTACAAATGTAATACATCATTTTGAATGTAAACATTTGTACACTCAGTAAATCAGACTTCTTCAACAAAGTAAAATGCAGCAGCAGCAAACAAGTACATTACTAAGTGTGGGGGGGGGTGCAGCCACACCCTTCACCACCCCCTAGAGCCACCACTTTTCTGTAGCAAAGTTCTTGTACAGTCCAATGTTAAAGTTCATACTTCCTCGAAACTCAAATATATGCTTGTTTTGTCTTCTTTTTCTGTGGAAATAATAATAATAATAATAATAAGAAAAATCAGCATTTATAGAGTGATTTTCATACACATTGTATCTCAAAGTGCTTTACAAGCAGTACTAGACTGGTAGTGAAGTGACTGAACATGTAGAGGCAGCCATTTCATACATTATCCACACACAGGCCCAGTGATGCTGGACACCACACCTCGCGCCACCCCAGCAACCTGAGTTCGGAAGCGAGCTCAGGTGCCAGGGGTCAGCAGGGGAAGGATTAGATTGAGCACCTGTAATGCTACTTTCCTATCCTGGGGGGGAGGGCATTGGGGTGTCTGGTGCTCCAGGGACCCCTGGTGAATATCAGGGGTGCTGCAGAGCGTGGGCGGCACGTAATGGCATGTCGAACGCTGGCAGGGTTGCTGTACATCAAGCATTGGGGGTGTGCACAGGCAGGGGAGGGACTGGGAGAACAAGGACAAATCTGGCTTGGAGGGATAGATGATGGCACCTATCTTCCATGCCCAGTGCCAGGGTCCATCTTGGCCGGCTTCATCAATCCCCCACCTGGGCCCCACCTGCATGCCGGAGTCTGTCTTGTAAGGAGCCCAAGGTAAGGAGTCAGGCTACCCTCCCCAGGTGGGTTAAACTGAGGGTGCCAGCTTCAGGTGGGGGAGAGAAAGCATAGGTCATAGCGACCCTCAGGCAGGACGGCACAGGGATGGGCTGCCTGATAGAGTTCCCTCAAGCCATGAAGTAGTAAAAGATAGTTTGAAAAAAAAAAAAAATATATATATATATATATATATATCCACACACAGCCTTGGACAATTGCATGAACTGGTTTTATGGGGAAGGGAATATTGGCCAGGACAATGGGGTTCGGTACTGATCAAAGTGCTGGCAGCCCCACATCTTATTTCTCACAGTAATCTGCTCATATTTCTCTCCTTCTGTCTTCCCCCTTCCCTGAATATAGCAGCACCTTGCAAGAGTGGCCTTCTCAGTCCCCCTCTGGTATTCATTCTTCAGTATTCCTCTTCACACTGAAAACTGGTGAGCTCATCACACTTCTGCATCATGAATGCAAGCAGTATAGTCCCTGTTTTATTTTGACATATCAAATTTAAACATATCTTTCCAGTAAGTCAGGCTCATAGCAGCAGGGAACAAGGGGAATGATGGGTTTTCTTGTTCTTAAAAGATCTAGGCTACCTTTGATTAGGCACTATTAAATGATGGGTGTGCATATCATTATGTACGTCATTTAATGGTGCCTAATCATAGGTGGCTTAGCTCTTATATGGGTAGGAAAGCCTATTTTTCCACTTGTGCCATGCTGGCTTACCAAAAGATCATGTTTATTATTAATATGTAAATGTAACACGGGAGACTGTTCTAAACATATTCATGCTGTGGAAGGGTAGTGAACTCACCAGTTTTTGGTGTGGGGAGCAGGTGAGAAGAATGAATGCCAGAGAGGGAGTGAAGAGGCCATTCCAGCAGGGTACAGCTATATTCCAGTTAGTTGAAGACATGAAGGAGGATGCTGAACAGATCACTGTGAGATCTGAAATGTGGGGCTGCCAGCATTGTGATCACTACCTGACTATGGATGAGAGTAGCCAGCGATGACAAATACTCAGTGTGGCAGGGCTGCACCTAAACTGTTACTTGAATTCATCAGAGGGAGCTTACCCGGGGTGTTAGGCGTTTGTTAGGACAGTACTGAGGGAGTTGTGTACAGCTGAGGGCCGGGGGTATACTGGGATGTATAGGGAGAGGCATCAGCAGCAGAAAACAGGAAGTTGTTATCCCTCTGTACAGACAGTTGGTGAGACCCCATCTGGAATACTGTGTCAGTTCTGGAGACCCCATCTCCTAAGGACATAGACAGGATAGAGTCAGTCAGAGGAGGCAACTAAAATGGTGCAGGGTCTGCAAGAGAAGCCGTATGAGGAGAGACTAAAGGAGCTTAATATGTATACCCTTGAGGAAAGAAGGGAGAGGGGGACATGATAGAAACTTCAAGTACCTCAAGGAATCAACAAAGTCCAAGAGGGTAGCATCTTTCAGAAAAGAGACTTGCAAGAACAAGGGACACAATTTAAAGATAGAAGGACGGTTCAGGGGCAGTGAGGAAGTATTATTTCACAGAGAGGTTAGTGGATGCATGGAACAGCCTTCCTGAGGAAGTTGTGGGGTCTAAAACTGTGGGAGAATTCAAGAATGCATGGGACAGACATAAGGCAATGCTTGTGGGGGGCAGGAAGATATAGGCTGTTGGTTAACTAGGATCTGCGGCCTATCCTGTAGGTAGGGAAATGGGCAGACAAGATGGGCCTAGCGGTCCTTATCTGCCGTCAAAGTCTATGTTTCTATGTTTCTATTCAAGATTTGGAAGGGTGGTAGCCAGCCAACTTGCATTGTGGAGTAGAACACAGAAAAGTATTGGAGAAGAATTGCTGGGAACTGTCCTGCCTGGTTCTGCAGATCACAGGTAAAGGAGTAGACTGACACTGGAAGTCAGGTGGATTCTCTCAAGGTATTAGTATGCCTCTCCTGCTAATAATATTGTTATCCATTGTAAGTGCAGCCTTTATGAGGGCATGAACAGCTGTTTTTCTGGTGGGTCATGATGCTTATTGCTTGACCCTCCAGGAAGACCTAGTTGTTGGTTAATGAGGTGGGAAAAAAACACAACAGGGAACTGTACATGCTACCTTCACTGTGCAGAATGGTGGTGATCCACTCAAAGTTTATTGTGGGAGTAGAATTCAAACATTGAGAATGTGGACTGAAGAGTGATTTGGGAGGTATTTTTTAACAGTACCAGCTGATGATGCATATCAGTATAGTTGTGCACAACTCTGAGTTACAAGATTACAATCTGAGGTGTGATAATTCTCTTCATGAGACCGAAAGCTCATATGCAGCCCCAGGCATTACTAAGGATAGGGTATGGATGGTGGGGTGTTCGACAGAAGGCAGGCTAGGTGCAGGGGGTCCACATGGAAAAAAAAAGCCTTATTTGTGGATAACAAGAGAGCATGAGCTTTGGAACTGAACAAGACTGGTACTTTGCTGTGAGACCTTGAGCAAGTCATTAAACGTCCTTGTGCTCCCAGGCCACACAGTAAACAAGCTTTTAGCTTAGTGTGTCTCTCCTGGCTAACAAAAAACAAAATTCAGTGCATCATATAACCACTAGATCATTAGGTATTTGAAGTGTTTTACTGTAATGCAGTTTGCCAAAGGAAAAAGTCAACTAGATTGCAAAACATTTTCAGCAAGTTAAAGTAAACAAAATGAATAAAATCATAGCCTAACATGTGTACTGATCAAAATAATCCACGAGTTAATACATGGTGTTGATCATTCTGGCACAGCAATTCAAAGTAAAGAGGGAAAGAAGAACTAGTTAGCACTATAGAAATATATGTGGATCTCTGTCTCTGACTCTGATGATGTCATCATGACTCATCACTTAACAGTCTTGTCAGACATCTTAGGGAGAAACCAAGGCTGTTTTTTGAAAGTGAAAGGCTGATGTTTACATTTTTCAAAAGCTATGACGCTCCATTTATGTTATTTACATAAATGCAGTTTTAGCATAAATGTAAACAGCAGCCTTTATTTTACCTCACTATGAAGACAGATTTTGGAGGTTGCGGTTTTAAAAAACTGCTTGTTTAGGAACCTTTAAGGTCCTCCCACCATTGACCTAGATCATCATAAACCAATGAAACTGAGACTTTTGCTATCAGAATATCCAAAATCTTCATGTCTACCTCTCGTTCTTTGATGGCAGTGGTGTTCATTTTCCATCTATCAAATGAATGTACATTGTGGGGATCAAAACTTAAAACTGACTTCCCCATAAGATAGTCTGAAAACTCCACAGGTAATGTAGCCATGGCATGTATGGTTAACTGTTGAGAGACAAAAAGATAAAACTATTTTACTGGTCAGAGTACCCCGTACATAAGTAAACTTCATTGCTGGTTTAGATGCTGACAAACAATATTTGCCACAAATGTTTTAAAAGCATGGGAATCAGAGTAAATTGTTTCCCTTTGATTGTTGGTCTGAAACATCTAGGATAGCATTAAAGACCCCCCACCCAAGATATACATTTTTTGTTGTCAACAAATAAGGCTATATTCGATTAAAAAGATCTACCATCTCTGCCTTCAATTGGGGGTCATAAATAGTAAAACATCTTCTTAGTTTAGGTAACCGTAAGCCATACAAAATAAGCACCCTCCCTGAAATTAAATCAATTAACTTTTGAAAAAAGAAATCCCTCTCCAAACATAATAATCCCACGCCATCCACATTATCCATCCCAAGCAACCAATAAGATTGCCCCCAAACCCAGTTTTGTCACACAGTACCCATCATCTGACAGGAGTCCATCCAATTTCTTGTAGAAAAATAATGTCCAGTTGCAAGGTGTGCAGTTACTGTAAGAAAATAATGCCATCTGTTTCCTATCATCTTTAATGCTGCAGGTACTTAATGTGGCCATGGTAAAAGTGTCCATCGTACTGCTTCAGAAGAGACAGCAGTTTTCATTGTTTGTTTTTCTTTTTCTTCTTGTTGGCCATTTAGAGTGTTCTGGCAACAGTTCTTCCATATCCTGTTTTTCTGACACAGATGAAGTGTCTGACACCATACCTTCACCACAGTATTTCCATAACCAACTTGAGGTAGTATCCCATATTGGTTCTCCAAGTCCATCTTGCTGTGTTGGGGGGGGTGGCTTATTGAATCTTGCACTTCTTTATCTGGTAGTTGGTACTGACCAATGGGGGGGCATGTTCCCTTTGTTGCTTGGGCCTTCCATCGAGACTTCAGAAGACACATCCTGCATTCTTGAGGAAATCCAGGCATGGATGACTCAAAATTGGCTTAAACTAAACCTAGACAAGACTGAGGTACTGGTGGTGGAGTCGGGTTGTCAGGAAGGAGGGGGGGTTGAAATTACCCCCTGAACTTGTGTTGGGGTGTGTGCCTTTAGCCCTCTCTAAGCAGGTGAATAATTTGGGCATAATCCTGGATGGTGGCCTGACACTGGAAGCACAGGTGTTGGCTGCGGTGAGAACTGGGTTCTATCACCTCAGGAATATTGCCCGAATTCGAGCCCTGATCCCGCCTGATGACCTGCCCACACTGGTACATGTTTTCGTCACTTCCAGGTTAGACTATTGCAATGCCCTGTACCTAGGGATATCTGGAGGCAACCTCCGCAGACTGCAGCTGGTGCAGAACACGGCAGCAAGATTATTGTTGGGGGTAAAAAGAGGGGAACATATTACCCCAGCATTGCGCGAACAGCACTGGCTGCCAGTTCGGTGGAGGATTGTCTTCAAGATAGGGCTGTTAACCTATAAATCCCTGCACTTGAGGGACCCAGTCTATTTGCAAGAGCTCCTCGTGCCATACCACCTGGCCCGGGCTCTCTGTTCTGCCAGGGATGGCCTCCTTGGGGTTCCCAGGGTTAGGTTGCAGAATTCTGGTGATTGGGCATTTGCAGCCGCTCCACCTACCCTGTGGAACTCCTTGCCTGGTTATTTTAGGGAGGCCCCCTCAGTGGAAGCCTTTAAGAAGGGCCTTAAATCATATTTATTTAATCAGGCTTTTAACTGAAGAGGTTTTTTAAAATAGTATATTTATGATGGTTAATTAAACTGTTGTTTTTAGGTATATTGTGTATAATGTTCTAGTTAGTTTTCGAATTGAATTAATGTATGGTAAATGTTATGTGTGTTATATTGTACAGCACCCAGAGTCTTTAAAGATGGGTGCTATATAAATAAAATATCTATCTATCTATTTATCTATCTGCACCTCTTTGTCATCCGTGTTCTCTTCTCTTGTTTGTTCTTGGAGTTGAACCCCATTTGCAGGCTCCTCTGTGGCTTCTGTGTCACTCCCAGTAGCTGACTGGTGTCTGTGGCCTGCTGTGTTTTATCTTGGGAGGGAGTTGCCTGCTGTGCTTTCTTAATAAGATCATCTGGGTCCAGGCAATGGTGTTTGTTATACGCTGCACACGGGCACTATCTATAAATGTGGTCATATTCCTCACATAAATTACAGCAAGCATGGTTTAAGCATTGATAACTAATATGGTCAAACTCATCACAGATACAACATCTTAAACGGTCACAGACATTGACTAAATGTGTTTTTGCCCCATATTTATAACAGGCTTCGGGCTACCCGGAGTAAAAGCACACCCCCTCTGTCTCTGCCCAAGAAAAAGCTTAAAAAGAAAAAGCGGAATATGCATGCTACTGTCTAGATTTTGATATAATTCAACCTTAAATTTCCAGTCACCCATCCATAGATACTGAGTCTATGATTGCCTCCAGTGCACTAAGGAGAACACACCGGTGTTGTAGCCAGTGAACAGTATCTGCAATGTGGTTGCTCTTGTTGCAAAACATAACGGTGACCATTTTAATTAGTGGCTTCGTCAAGGGAATTGCTATGAATGTGGTCCACAAGGGGGAAAACTTCTGGTGCACCCCTTTTCATCGACACCTCGATGGCGAAACAGGAAAAAAGACCATTACGGCAACATTCATGGTAATGGTCATTTTTTCCATGTTTCGCCTTCCCCCAGTGTTCTGCCCCCTCCCCTGACCAACTCCAACCTGGAGTTGAAATCCTAAAGTCTGTGGGGTGGGGGGGCAGAACCCCCAGCATGGGAGGTGTGGGGGGCACAGACCCCCACAGAAAACACCCTTACAACAGGCAGCACAATACCTGTGTCAGTATTGTGCCGTCGCTGTGGGGGAGGTCGACATTGTCACTGTCGACCAAACTTGGTGCTTCCGAAAACTTCACTTGGTTATGTAAGAGCCAGAACCTCTCCAGTGCATGCAGATGCCTAAAACTTACATTAAATACATCTTCCCTGAGATGTGGATTCGGGTATAGATTTCCGAGGCCATAAACCTCATATTGTCTTTCAGCAGAAGCTTCCCCACATAGACCCTGTCCAGTCTCATCTCCAAACCACCCTTATACCGCAGATGGACTGCATTCCATCTGGACAAGGGCTCAATTCTAGTAAAAAAATCTGAGAACTTTGTCTGATGTTGTGAAGCTTGATCCCAAGGTGGGGGAGCACCTCCCATTCTGACATTACCCTCAGGCTCATTAACTGCCGCAGAAGCATATGATTTTTAGTTCAGTAGTAGGTTCAGTACTAGTCCCAATAGCTGATGTTGTAAAATTAGTACTCTCAATCTCTCCTCTACAGAAAGAGCTGCATTGTTCTATTGCCCAGTATCAGCATCCTGGCTGCCCAGAACCTTGTCTGCACTTAAAACCCCCGGTGGAACAGTCATCCGCTGAATTACCAGTTCTTGCTATACAACTGGCTGTGTCCCAGTATCCCCTTCAGTGGGATGCAATCACAGCTGAAGCGCGTATCACATTTACCTGCTGTGCAGAGTCATTGCCCGAATTCTCATCCACAGAATGTTCTGCTCTTTGTTGTGCTGTCTGGTCTTTACTGCTGCCCAAACTTTGTTGCAGATCCCAATTGGGATCTGGAATTTATGCTCCCATAGTACTCTGTATCCAACTGGCACCTTTCAGTGCCAAGTCAGCCTGCCATTCCTCCTCTGTAAGTGCGGAGCTGTGTTGCGGAGCTGAAACTCCAAAAGCAGCTCTGATCTGTGCTGCCACAGTGGGAGGTTCCTTTGATGGCATTTCCACTGTCCCAGACATCTCCCGCTGCACATTGGCAGTTGCTGAAGCTAGTGGAGCTTGTTTATGCTGGTGATAAGGGCACTGCTGCATATCTTGACCAGAAAGTGAGTTTTTTTCGAAAATGAAAGTTTTCCTGGAGTTGGGAACGAAACACTATGGAGTCATTTTCTCAGACCGGCTTTCTTTTTCATGTGATGCACCTCATCCTTAGCCAACATAGCTAACAAATAGGTTCTCCGTCTTTCAAGTTCAGAATCCAGTTTTGCTGCCTCCTGTGCAATCATCTCATCAGACATTTTTTTCCTTTTTTAGTTGTTTAACAAGGAGTAGCACACTAAGCTGAAAGCTTTTTTACAGGTGCAACCTGGGAACACAGGGAAGTTTAGTGATTTGCTTAGGGTCACACAGTATGCAAGTGGAAGCTGTGGGATTCAAACCCCAGGTCTGGTCTGCTGGATGTCACCAGATTTGCATTTCAGAGCCTTAAACCACTGCACTATACTGCCTCCATGATACATCCATCACATCCTCCTCATCTGATAATTTCGCTGTAAAAACAGCATTGCATTTCTCTAGATCCACAGTCTCTTCAAAGGAATCCAACGATTGGAATACCATATCCTCATCCTCTTTCAGGGTAGTGGCTAAGCCAGAGGACATGTCCCCAACCTGCTCCTCTCTCAACGCAACTTCCTCTGACTCCTCCATCTCACAAGTGGCCAACAGCTCCCCCTTCTGAAAGTAGGGGAAATTTCCTTGGTGTCCTTGCCAAATTTCTCCATTCACTAAAATGCCACCAACAGCTTAGTTTGGTTCAATTTTAATTGGTATGCATCTGTATGTCTCCCCCCAAAACAAGGCTGAAAATATGTGGAATTATTCGGCCTTCCTTTGCTGGACAGCAGAAAAATAAAAATAAATAATCTGGTACCCCTATGGTGGTAAAATGGATGCTAATGTGTGCTGGGTCTCCACAGAAATATAAAAGGGTAAATAAAGCAACTGTGTTGTGATGACACCAGTAATTTGCACACAAATTACTAACACAGGTCCAAAGGAGGGGATGTTGGCACCTGACAAAGAGAGGCGGGCATCAGAAATAGATTCCAAATATCTGGCAGGCTTTTATTCACACAAATGGGGAAAGGGAACACGGTCACAGGGAGTTCTTATCCCTACTCTCCTGTACGAGGAGGACTTTAAAGTAAATGACTGTAAGAGTTCCGCTTTAAGAGTGTTCCATCCTCTGTACCCTGTACGAGGGTGTCTCTATGCACACTTTCAATAATCAACTGTAACAGCTCCACTTTAAGAGTGTTCTATCTACTAAGATCTGTGAATCATTATGCAGTCCCTAATACTGCCCTGAGGTGCACCTCTGCTTAGGGTCTATTACCTGGAGTACTCCACTCTAAGAAACTCTATAGCATGTCACTTACAAGACTCTACATACGTCATAAAAGGCAGTTCGTGCATGGTTGAGCTTTCTCTGTTGTCGAGAAGAAACTGGGATAAGGGATATGAAACAAGGGGAACAACTTGGCTGACTGGCTGGAATGAGGTAAAAACTAAGGGAATACAGAGAGGATTTTGAACAGGCCATGAGTTCTTGGCCACACCCCACCTTTCTAGGGTTGCTGGAATTAAGGAACAACACGAAGATTTCCTCTACTCAAAACCCACTGAAGGCCACTGGAATTGAAACACAACAGACTGGGCCAAAGCCTGCTTCTGGACTGCCGGGAGAAGAAGATGCAGAACACCCTGCCACAGCCCACTTCTGGACTGCCGAGTGACAAAGAAGATGCAGAATGCCCAGCCACAACCCGCTTCTAGACTGCCAGGAAATGATGAAGATGCAGAGCACCCTGCTACAGCCCGCTTCTGGACTGCCGGGAAATGAAAAAGATGCAGAACACCCAGCCACAGCCCGCTTCTGGACTGCCAGGAAACAAAGAAGATTCTGGGAAAAAGAAGCCTGTGGAATGTAGGAGAACAACAGGGTTCTGGACACCAAGGCCGGATGAGCCAAGGACTGACATAAAATAAGAAACAGGACAATGATGCAGGGTACTGACACAGGAGATCTGGATGGTACTTTGGTACAGACATCAAAACAAGAAAATGGATGGCACACTTTATACTGGGCCAGGCCATACACTGAGAACTGGAGAGAGGAAAATAATAAACAGAATGTTGCAAACAGAGACGACTGCGACACGGTTCTTTAAGAATTTGCTGTTGGCTGCTTTGGAAATGCACCGGAGATGATTTCTGAAAAACTGAGGAAGACTGATCTGGATACACGTTGGTGAAGTGACTCTGGAGACTTGCTGAAGACTGATTTGAATAGTTTTCTGACACTGAAATGCTGGCAACAGAGCAATACTTTCTGGCACTGAAATGCTGACACAAAGCGATACAAGTACAGTTTTGGCACTTATACTGTACGTAGGAATAATAGCAATGCAATGGATGTTTTAGTTCTTATTATAGTGGTCAATTACGCAGTCTCAATGTCCAGACCGCAGTAAATAAACAGGCACTTTACTATACTGGGTGAACCCTAGCTTCAGTGGACCGAACTACCAGGGGTCCCTCTAGCCAGATCAGGTTTTCCTGTTACTGTGGGTCTGTGTGGCTAGCTAGACTCCCTCAACATCTGGGGTCACTAATGCTACTGGGCCCCTTTTACACTCATGGGACTAAATGGCTAGCAGTGGGCCTAACTCACCCTGTTAGCTAGAAGTGGGCCTAACTCGCCCTTTTAAGTAGCAGTAGGCCTAACTCACCCCTTTAAATAGCAATGGGCCTAACTCATCCTGTTAGGTAGTAGTGGGCCTAACTCAACCCTTTAAATAGCAGTGGGCCTAACTCACCCTGTTAGGTAGCAGTAGGCCTAACTTGCCCCTTTAAATAGCAGTGGGCCTAACATGCCCCTTTAAATAGCAGTGGGCCTAACTCACCCTGTTATGTACTGAGCCCCGGACTAGGCCCTTTTAAATCATTGGGCCTCCCTGCTTTTGGCCCCTTTTTAATTGCAGGCCTGGCTGAGCCTTTCTGTCACTCACTGGGCCGCCCTGCCTCAGTTCCGCCCCTTATTTAAATAATTCAACCCTTCCCCTTAAGGCCTTTGCTCTTGGCCCCTCCCTATGGGCATTGCTATACCCAGCATAAATTAATATTTATGAGATTTCAGGCCCTGGGCTGTCCCACCCCTGCAATAGTGCCAAAGCACTAAATACAATTCTTTGTAATAATGAAATAAAGTCCTGGCTACCAGCATGCTTCCCTATGCTGCCGCTCACTCACCGCCCCAGCCTGGGGTGTAGCTACTATAGAAGGGAGAAGGGAGGAGGGAGGTTTGCTGGAAGTGGGAAGGATTTTGGGCAGGTGCTAATTAGATGACTGGGGACCTTGCGAGGCATCTTGCGCTGCTGAGCGGCTCTTCTCTGCAGCAGAGGATGTGGCATGGCTAATGCCGCCTCTGGGGGACTGAAAACATTACTTTTGGGACCAAAATAAATAAACGGTGCACCAAGCTCTTTCGGGGAACAACAGAATATTTTTTCAGGTGTCCAACGACACCGCGGACCAAACACATGTTCAGGTATGCTGTCTTCAGTGACTGGAGGAAGAGGGGCACACAAGAAAGTCCTCAGGGACAGCTTCAGCTCTCCCTGCAAGCTCTTCTCATCCTTCCTCACTTTCTGTGTCCTCTCTCCTCCACAGTCACCATGATTCTCTCTTTAACAGATAAACATTTTTAAACTTAACACTCTGGATTCTGATTCTAGAGGGCAGGGCATGTGCAGTACCCTGGCATTCAATATGCTGAGACTGACACTCCATCTGTTCAAGCTGGCATAAAGGGCTAACTTTGTCATGATTTTCTTAGTTATGTGCAGTATTTAGACAGGATTTGGAACAGGTTTGATGGCTGCATCTGAAATTGGGCACCTGGACATTTCTGAGGTACCTTTCCTGAGTTGCTGGGGCACCTTATAGGGCTGGGCAGATTTCTATTTTCTTTCTGTTGTGCCCCCAACTCTGGGGCACTACAATAATAAAACAAATGCTTTCAGTGGGATACAGTTTCTATCCAATGCTACAGCTGAGAGGACTGAAGTAAAAGGATAGAAAGGACTTGGGATCCATCTCGTGTACTTCTACTGCTGCATGGCAGTGGTTATACCAAATTTGACCATAGACACACATCCAAATGTTTTAGGTGAAATGCTACCCATACTCTTGTTGTGTAACCCTTAATGCCATTCTCCCTCAAAAATCTGCCTAGCTCTACTTCAACAGCCTGAACTCTAGAAGCTTCCCAAACTACAGCAGGAGGGCTATTCCAAATGTTAACCATCTTCGGAGTGAACTAATGACTTCTAATGTTTCCCTTTATCTTGCCTCACCCCAGTTTGTACTGTATGTGCTCTACTTTTGTTAGCAGGCACCTGCCTGAACATCTGTGAATGCGTTACCCTGTCCATTCCCTTTAGCATTCAGAACCAGGAAAAATGTCCCCTTTTTGAGCCTTCTGTTCTCTAGGCCACAGAATTTGATACCGTCTGACATCCTGCCTGAATACTGACACAAAATAACTATTTGGCGTCCTTACTGTTTCCCTGCCTCACTCAAGCCCACGTGCCCCATGATCAAGGGCCCCACCGTATCCCTGGATCTCCCTTTGTTCCTCGTGAACCAAAAAGCTGGTTTATTATTCCCCTTGATCCTCTGTGCAATCCTTTCCTCCTGAGCTGTCTCGGGCTGAGCAGTCATGGCATGCATTCTGTGTGTACTTCCCTATACACGGACAAACTCAGTATGTCCTTAGAATCCTTTCATTTATCATATGCTCTTTTGTACTCGCTTTACGTCCTCTTGATCTCCCACATGCTAGGACTCCAGGCCTATACAGCATTTATTGTTTCTAAAATATGTTAAGGTTAAGGTAAGGTAAAATGCCTGTTCAACCATAATGGTTTTCCATAATTTCTTAATGCTCGCAAGCTGTATACAGATAACAAGGTAGTTCTTTCATAAGAAAAAGGGCTGTTACCTAGAATGCTTGGTCTCCAGCTGTTTTCAGTTTTGATCTTGGAACAACCAGTAACACTCCTTCAGTTCTTTATTTTTTTTTTTTATACTGTTTTTTTTTTTTTCCTCCTTTATTTCTCTGTTTTATTTCTCCCTATTAACCATGTTATTGTTTTGAGTCACCATGGCAGCACCTATTCTCCGTTTGGGAGGGTGGACAAGCAGCAGCAGTCTTTAACAATGCTGCTCCTGGTTCTGATATCAGAGAAACTGATTGCAGTGTAGCCAGCATTCTCCTTCCCTCCTTGGGAGCTAAATGCCTCACTAATGTAATGCATCTGGCCCCCCGCCAACACATCATAGCATGCCAAAGCTCAAACGCAAACCCCAGTCTCCCAGGTAGCAGTGTAATGTGTTGCTCTACACCACTGCGCCAGTTCGTCCAACTGGTTCTTGATGGCTTCCAGTCATTCAGAAGAAGGGAACCTTGCCAAGGTTTATGTATACCACTCATATCTGCAATTCCCTAGTAGGGTAAAAAGTAAAAACCCTTACAAAGTGTTTGGTTCAGGCCAATGCCACACGTAAATTTTAACCTTTTAATCTCACCCCATCACTGGCAAATGCTGTAAGATGGCAGCCATGCTGAGCTGCCATCTGTGAGAAAGCAAGAGAAGTCCAGTTTTTAAGCTATTTTAAGCTATTTTCAGTTTTTTAAGTTTATTTTTCTGTAGTTAGATGCAGTGTTGGGTAAGTTACTTTTTCTATTACTTTTGAAAACTTGTTCCAGAAAGCTCTGTGCAGACACTAGCAAGGATGAAGAAGTACTGGAACATGTAATTCACCTTACAGTTACAATTACTTATGTCGTTTTATACAAAAGGAATACATAACTGTAACTGATTACATTTATTTGAAAGTAACTAGTAACTAACCTATTGCGTTCAAAAATGTAATCTGTTAGTTATTTATTATTTTTCTATTGTTTTGGAATAAAAAGAAGTAAGTAACTATAACTGTAAGGTGTACTACTTTTTGTAGTACTTCTCCATCCTTGCTAGTGGCTGCACAGAGCTTCCTGGAGCAAGTTTCCAAACATAGTAGAAAGTAATAGAAAAAGTAACTTACCCAACACTGGTTAGATGTAGCTAGGGAACCAGAGTTTAGTGAGGGGATAAGAATGAATAAGTTGTAGGAGTTTAGCTTTTTTTTTTAGTGAGGTCATTACTGTTCAATTGAGGTAGTGAACTAACCTGCAGCCATCAGACCTGTATGAGTGCAGAGTTGCTCATTCGCTGCTGTTTTCATCAGAGTGGCAGCTGCAGAGTTTTGGAATGGCTGCCATGGAGTTTCGGGTGCTTCCCGTGGCCGACTTGCTGACTATTGGGAGAGGAACTGGTGGCTACCAGGGAGCGAGCTGTGGACTTAATTGCTGCTGTCTGAATTGGAGGGCTGTGAGCTGTGTTACACGGTGGTGAAGTTGTCTGGGTTCTAGCTTATTGAGTCCTTTGGGGTCTATGTGTTGAAGCCCTTGGAACCTGACTCCCAGATAGAGTTTCCCAGGGACCCTTGTATCAAGCACATCTCCCAGGTTACTAGGTGAGTGGAGGTCCTGGGAGATGGTGTTTTCCTGGCCTGGACAGCCCTGAACTCCATGCTGTACTTTTGAGTTGCTGGAGGCAAGGGGGGGGGGGTGCTAGAACGAGAGAGTACCTTAGGATTCTGTGCCCTAAAGCAACTTCCCTGTTTCTGCAGCTGGTCTATGGGACTGTGGACTGCTTTGGTGAGTGCAGGTGTGAGACAGCCTGTACCATTTATAATCAGCACCGAGTTAGATTGTTTGCCAGGAAGTTATATTGGTGAGCTCTCAGTCAGATTCACTGAACTGGATTCTGGGAGGGGTGGGGGGTTCAGAGCAGGTATCAACCAATGAAAGGGGCCAAGGATCTGATAGCTCTGTTAAGCTGCAAAGAGCCAATCCTTGGGAGTGGCAGTCCCGAGGTTGCCTGAATTTTGAGAACTGGGGAAATATCTGATGACTTTTTGTTGATTCTGCTCTCTTACTTAAGATATTTCCTCATTTAGACTTAATATTCTTTGATCTGGAAGAACTTGAAAGGTGGATCTGCATGGGAGAAAGCGCCTGGGCATTAATTTAAGAATTTATACTGACTACCTCATTTGAACTGTGGACTCCTCTGTAAAGTTATAGCATTTCCTCACTGTTTGTGTTCTGAGTGGATTGGGTGGGTTTGGGGGCATTTTTAAACTGTTAAAGTGAGTGGGTGAGTGAGTGAGTGAGTGAGTGAGCGAGTGAGAGAGTGTGGTGTATGTGTGATTTATTTATTTTTTTTAATAGGTTGTAGTGGTAGTATTTGTACTTTCTGGAGATGGGTTTTCATTTCAGGTCCAGGGGATATGCTACTCCCCCTCTATGTTTAAAGTCCTGCGTCCCTTCTGCGACCCACCCCTTGAAGCCACTGTTGTTTGAAAATATAAGGGGTTGGGTATTGCAAGGAGGGGCATTTGGGGGAGGCAGGAAGGTAGATAAAGCTGGGGGGATCAGATTCGGGTGGTGGGGACCAGGAGATGCCCTGGGCTGAGGAGACAATTGGAGCAGGGTCCTCTGTGTCCTGTCTCCTTGCCAAGGAAATCCTCTGGACTGCAAGGGCAGGTAGCTGAGGGACCAACCTCTGCCTTTCATCCTCTTCGGGCAGTGTTGTGCAATGACAGGTTGATGGTGAACAAGACTGCTATAATGGCGGGGCTTGTTGCATCCGTTGACCTGGCATGCATCACGGAAACCTGGCAGGGGAACACTTCAGGCCCTGTGCTAAAGGCATCTGTTATGGCCAGGTTTACCATGGTTCATCAGATCTAGCCCTGGTGGTGCAGGCAGTGGGGGACACCAATTCTTTTGAGTGTGTGGTGGTGTGAGGGGGTCCCATAGTGGAGTTCAAGATTCTCCTGGTCTACCGGCCACCTGGGTGGGACTAGAGTTTCCTGCAGCAGATGTCGGCCTTTGTCACCGAGAGGGTGTTGTAGATGCCTAGGTGGCTTATTCTGGGTGACTTCAACACCTGGGGGGATGATGAGGTGTCATCTAGGGCCGGAGAGTTCCTGTTAAATATGATGGCCACAGCCAGGACCCATCGCTCTGGCCACGTGCTCAATCTGGTGTTCTCCCTGGGGCTCAAAACTGACATCGTCGAGATTGATCCAGTTGTTTGGTCAGATCATTGCACCATCAGATTCAGCTTCAGAGCCCCCCTAAATGTCCCTCCCTCTGTGGAAATGGTTCCGTTCCTCCCTTTAAAAGGTTTACAGCCAGAGGGACTGATGGCAGAAATGGGCATTTTGTCTGTGTTTGAGGCTTGCACCAATGGCCCAGAGACTGCTGTGGTGGCCTATAATAGGGCTGTCATCGAGTCTCTGGACCGCCTGGCACCAATGCATGTACATCCCCTGGTTCCCATCTCAGCTTTCCATGGTTTGATGCAGAGCTGAGCACGTTGAAGACTATAGGTCGGAGGTTGGAGAGGTGTTGGAGGAAGACCAGGTCTGCAGAGGACCGGCTGGTTCTGACTACTCATTATGATGAGTATCAGAATGCACTCTTCCAGAAAAAGGCATCTTTTATGTCCAGGATGATTGCAGCTGGGAAGAACCGACTGACTCAGCTCTTTTGGGTTGTAGACAGGCTATTACATCCTGCCTGTTTGGAACCTGTTAGAGCAGTTTCAGCTCACAAGTGTGAGGAGTTTACTTGGTTCTTCTCAGACAGAGTGTCCTCTATGAGGGCTGGGATTTCTCCTAGCGGAATTTGATCTTCCGACAGTGGCGGCCTTCAGGTGAGTGGACGTGCTTGGTCACCTTGGGGAGATTTCTGGCCAGTGACAACAATGGAGGGCTGTGGGGTGATCTTTGGGCTTAGACCAATGTTCTATGACCTTGACCCGGGCCTGACATGGCTACTGGTTGGCTGCATCAAGGTTCTGGGGCCAGTGTTTGCCAAAATTGTTGGGAGCTCCTTGTTAGATGGCATTTTTCTGGAGTCTCTTAAACAGGCTCTGGTTAAGCCCCTGCTGAAAAAATCGTCATTGGACCCCGACTACTTGGCAAATTACCCGCCTGTCTCGAACCTCCCCTTTTTGGGGAAGGTTCTTGAGAAGGTAGTCACAGAACAGCTTTAGGGTCACCTCACAAACTTCCATATCTATGAACCTTTCCAATGTGGATTTAGGGCCTTGCATATCATGGAGACCTCATTGGTTAGGGTGCTTAATGACTTGCTCAGGGTGAGGGATAGAGGAGAGCGAACGATTCTTGTTCTTCTCAATCTCCCTTCAGTGTTTGACACTGCGGACCATGGGGTGTTGTTGGACAGGCTGAGGGGGTATGTAGGACTCACCGGCAAAAGTCATCAGCTGGTTTGAGTCCTTTCTCTTGGGCAGGTCTCAGAGGGTGGTACTGGGGAATTATTCCTCAGCCTCAATGGACCTGCTCTATGGAGTTCCCCAAGGTTATGTCCTCTCCTCCATGTTGCTTGCAGTCTACATGCTGCCCCTGGGTGAGATCATAAGGCAGTATGAGCTGAGTTTTCATTGCTATGCTGATGACACTCAGTTCTACCTGTCCTTTGCACCCGGAAGATCGGACACGGTCGATGTGCTAAACAAATGCTTGGCAGAGATCTGGGCCTGGACATTACTGAACTGACTGGACTTAACCTGGGAAGACTGAGGTACTGGTCATTGAGCCAGATCTAAGGGGAGGAGTGTGGTCCTTTGGTGATAGGTTGGGGCTGTTTATCACCCCCACCAAACTGGAGGCCTCCATCAAGGTGAAAAATGTGGGTGTTGTTCTGAATAATGAACTGACACTTGATGCTCAGGTGTCCGCTGTTGTTCGAACCAGGTTTTACCATCTCTGGAAAATAACCCAAATTAAGTCCCTTATCCCCCTCCCAGCCACATTGGTGCATGCTTTTGTTACCTCGAGGCTAGACTACTGCAATGTACTCTACCTCAGGGTCAGAGGAGGTGCGATGCAGTGCCTGCAGCTTTTGCAGAACATTGCAGCTCAGTTGTTGACTGGACACTCAAGGTTCAGTCATATTACACCGGTGCTGTGCAAACTGCATTGGCTGCTGGTGTACTGGTGCATTACCTTTAAAGTAGGTCCTCTGACCTATACAGCCCTACATGGATTGGGTCTGGGCTATCTATAGGAGCTCCTGAACGGAATTATTATTTTTTAGACCTGTGTAAGTTACTAGTATTGATTCTGTTTTTGCAGTGGACTTTTCTTAGTTTTAACTTTAATTTGCCAGGGAGGAACTGTAGCTGGGAGATATTTGCAGTCAGCTATGACTAGACCTGTTACTTAGCCTTTGTGAAATAGGTGTCTGAAAGGAAGGAAGGCACTCCCTGGTGTGGAGGGTAAGAGTTGTAGGTGATTGTTTCTGGACAGCATAGGTTTAAGTGGCAAGCATTTAAACTAGCCGGGGGGGAGGGCACTGAAGAGGAGAAGGGAAATCCTAGCACCCCTCAAAAAATCAGGGTAATTAGTGAGGTAAACACCAAAATAGAGCAGTCAATAGGGAGAAGGGCAGGGGTAAATGGAGAAAAAGACAAAGGCAGTAGGGACAGGGATGGGGCAAAAAGAAATAAAGCCATAAAAAAATGGAGGGTAATGAGTACCAATGCCCGTAGTCTAGGTAAAATGCTCCCTGGAATGGTGGCTTTGATGGAAGAGGGATGCCTGGATATTGTGGCAGTCACAGAAACATGGTGCACAGAAAACCATGACTGGGATGTCAACATACCAGGGTACACAATCTACAGGAGGGACAAAGAGGGAAGAAGAGGAGGAGGAGGAGGAGGAGTAGCTCTCTATGTAAGGGAAGGGATCAAAGCAACAGAACTAAAGGGTAAACAAGGAGGAGAGGAGGCACTGTGGGTCACCATGGAGACTCGAAATTGCTCCACAATCCGCACAGGGGTTGTATACAGACCCCCGGTCTCGGGGGAAGAAATGGACAAGGAAATGCTAGAAGGCATCCTTGGGATGGCCGAGAAAGGGGAGATATTGCTGATGGGGGACCTGAATATGCCAGATGTTGACTGGAGCACCTTTGCTGCAGCCACATCCAAGAGCAGGGCCATTCTCAATGCCCTACAGGGGGCATGCCTCAGACAGCTAGTTTTGGAACCCACTCGGGAAAGAGCAGTCTTAGACCTGGTACTCTCAAATGGGGATGGAGAGAGGATCTCTGATCTTGAAGTGGGTAGCCATCTGGGAACAAG
The DNA here is from genome assembly GCA_016271365.2 of Neoceratodus forsteri. Classification (NCBI taxonomy): domain Eukaryota; kingdom Metazoa; phylum Chordata; order Ceratodontiformes; family Ceratodontidae; genus Neoceratodus; species Neoceratodus forsteri. Next base: position 237,757,947 of record CM028137.1, read on the forward strand.
CGACCACCAAACAGTGTGGTTCACGATAAACTTAGCTGTAGAGTCAAGCCACACAAAAGTGAAGGTACTGGACTTCAGGAGGGCTGATGTTGTCAAAATGGGAGAGTGCTTCAGAAAAGCACTAGCAAACAGGCAAGAAGGTGGGGTGGAGCAACAATGGGGAAACATCAAAACCGCCATCACAGAGGCAACAAGTATTTGTGTGAAGCAAATAAACAAATCAAAACAAAAGAAAAAAACACTGTGGTTCTCAAAAGAAGTGGTGGGGAAGGTATGGGAAAAAAAGATAGCATTCGGGAAGTATAAGGCAACACTGAAGGAGCAGGACAGAGAACTGTACCAGTTAAAGCAGAAGTAAGCGGGTAAGGCAGTCAGAATAGCAAAGGCCCAAACTGAGGAAAAGATAGCCAAGTCGGTTAAGAAGGGGGATAAAACCTTTTATAGGTACATTAGGGAGCAAAGAAAAACTAAGGCAGGGATACTGAGGCTGAACAAAGAGGAAGGTGGTCGGGCAGAGAGCGACAGTGAAAAAGCAGAGATGCTGAATGAATACTTCTGCTCAGTATTCACAATGGAAAATCAGGGGGAAATACCTAATCCGGTCAAAAGAAGCACTCTGAATAGGGGGGTTGATATTAGTCCTTTCACAGAAGAAAGAGTTCTGAAAGAACCCTTAAAACTGAAGATGGATAAAGCAATGTGGCCAGATGGGATTCACCCCAGAATTTTAAAAGAACTAAGGGAAGAACTAGTAACATCACTGACTACCCTTTTTAATAAATCATGGGAGGATGGAGTGGTACCTGAGGAATGGAGGGCGGATGTGATTCCCCTTCACAAAAGTGGGAGCAAGACAGAGGCAGGAAACTACAGACCTGTCAGTTTGACCTCAGTGGTAGGGAAAATAATAGAATCACTTCTGAAGGAAAGAACTGTTGAGTACTTAGAGGCCAGTGGGGCACAGGACCCAAGGCAGCATGGATTCACAGAGGGAAGGTCATGTCAGACAAATCTAATTGATTTCTTTGACTGAGTGACCAAAGCAGTAGACCAGGGAGGGGCTGTGGACATGGCCTACCTAGACTTTAGCAAGGCATTTGACACAGTCCCGCACAAAAGATTAATAAACAAATTAGCCAGCCTGGGAGTGGGTCCTAGGGCGGTAGCCTGGGTAAAACATTGGTTGGACAACAGAACACAGTGGGTAATAGTAAATGGAGTCCACAGTGAAGAAAGGAGTGTTACTAGTGGGGTACCGCAGGGTTCAATACTGGGACCGGTCCTTTTTAATGTCTTTATAAGTAACATTGCAGAAGGACTGGAAGGGAAAGTATGTCTCTTTGCAGATGACACAAAGATCTGCAACAGGGTTGATACACAAGGTGGGGTGGAAAGGATGAAAAGGGACTTGGCAAGGTTGGAGGAATGGTCAAATGTATGGCAGCTTAGATTCAATGCAAAGAAGTGCAAAGTAATGCACCTGGGAAACAAAATTCCAAGGGAAGAGTACACAATGGGGGGTGAGATACTGACAACAACAAAAATGGAAAGGGACCTGGGGTAGTCATATCAGATGACCTAAAGGTGGGCCAGCAATGTGAGAAGGCAGTAAGGAGGGCTGGGGGGATACTGGGATGCATAGGGAGAGGCATCACCAGTAGAAAACAGGAAGTTGTTGGCCTTCTGTACAGACAGTTGGTATGACCACATCTGGAGTACTGTGTACAGTTCTGGAGACCCCCATCTCCACAAAGACATACACAGGGTGGAGGCTGCCCAGAGGAGGGCAACCAGAATGATGCAGGGTCTGCATCAGAAGACATATGAAGAAAGACTAAAGGAACTAAAGATGTATAGCCTTGAGGAAAGGAGGTAGAGGGGGGACATGATAGAATCTTTCAAATACCTCAAGGGAATCAACAAAATCCAGGAGGGTAGCATCTTTCAGAAAAAGAGATGTGCAAAAACAAGGGGGCACAATTTGAAGATAGAGGGAGGACAGCTCAGAGGTAATGTGAGGAAGTATTTCTTCACAGAGAGGGTTGTGGATACATGGAACAGCCTTCCTGAGGAGGTCATAGAGTCAAAAACAGTGGGGGAATTCAAGAATACATGGGACAGACATAAGGCAATTCTAGTGTGGGGTAGGAGGAAGTAGGCTGTTGGCTAAATAGGATCTGCAGCTTACCCATTAGGTAGAGAAATGGGCAGACTAGCTGTGCCAAGTGGTCCTTATCTGCCGTCAAATTCTATGTTTCTATGTTTCCTGCATCCCTACACCCTGTCTGGCTCTCTCAGATCAGCTGGAGAGACCCTCCTGGAGATCCCTCAAGCAATATTAAAATCTACTGGGTGGGCAGGCCCAGTGGCACTGAGGGTTGAGGTGCAGAACACTACACCTCATGCCATGCTGACGACCCAGGGTCGGGAGCAACCTCAGGTGTCAGAGGGTCAGCTGGGGGGAGGAGGATTGAGCATCCTAGGGACTGCTCTCCTCCTCCAGGGAGGGTGAGTTGGGAGAACTGTGGCTGTACTGGCTCCTGGTGGTAGCTGAGGGCTGCTGCATATGGCAGTCTGCAATAGGGGATGACACAGATGGCGTCGGGTGTGTGATATGCGGTGGTGCACATGGCAGGGTCCTTGATGCCTTGCACATCCATGGCATGGGGTGGGGAAAACGTAACTAATCCTCCAGCATGCTTGAAGGCTGGCCTGATGGCACTGCCATGGACACACCCAAGTTAGCTCCCCACAAGCCCAGCCACCAGGGTCTCCACAATGGTGGGGTAAGTACCCGCTGTGATGCGACCAAGGGGCTAGGGAGCGAGGAGGTTCAAGCTCTGGCTGGGGTGGGGACCCTGAGGACTGGCTGGAAGGAGGGAGGGAAAACCATAGGCAAACTCCACCCCCCAGCCGAGGAGGTAAGAAAATAGAGAAAGAAATAAAAGAAAAAAAAAATATGCCAGGTACCAGGTGTTTGAAGTAGCAGCCTCAGTCCTCTGGAATTCATTGCCGGGGTGCCTCCAGGAGGTGCCCTCAGTAGAGCTCTTTAAAAAACAGTTGAAGACCATTTTGTTTGAGCAAGCCATTGGGACCTGATATAGCCACTGATATAGTTAATAGATTACCAAACAGTTCTAAAATTAGTCTGTCTTTAGATTTTCAGTGGGTATGGAAATCTTATGGATTTTATGTTGATTGTTCTGTACTGTTCTGTATGTCTCCATTTTTATTGTAAAGGCGCCCTGAGCCTTTGAGGAAGGTCACCCTATATAAATAAACTCTACTACTTAGGAGTTCTTACCAAAATGAGTGCATCACCAGAAGACAGCTGCTGAATGTGATGAATGAATCAACTGATATGGAACTGATTAGAATAAATGATGGAAAAGTTCTGTATACAGGAATATAATGGTATTGAGTGAGGCTTATGAGGTCAAAACCCACAAGCTGAAAGGATTGGGAGATTCAAGAGCCCTTTTGCCCCACAAAATATCATTGCACATGAGCATACATCACTCTTCTAGTATTCTTTTTATACTATATTTGATTAGATGAAAAATGGCTTTATTTCATAGAACATAGAAACATAGACTTTGACGGCAGATAAGGACCACTTGGCCCACCCAGTCTGCCCATTTCCCTACCTACTGGATAAGCTGCAGATTCTAGTTAACCAACAGCCTATTTCCTGCAACCCCCCACTATAATTGCCTTATGTCTGTCCCATGCATGTTTGAATTCCTCCACTGTTTTAGACCCCACAACCTCTCCAGGAAGGCAGTTCCATGCGTCCACCACTCTCTCCGTGAAAAAGAATTTCCTCACATTACCCCTGAGCCATCCCCCCTCTAACTTTAATTTGTGCCCCCTTGTTCTTACACATCTCTTTTTCTGAAAGATGCTACCCTCCTGGACTTTGTTGATTCCCTTGAGGTACTTAAAAGTTTCTATCATGTCCCCGTCCCTCCTTTCATCAAGGGTATACATATTAAGCTCTCTCAGTCTCTCTTCATATGGTTTCTGATGTAGACCCTGCACCATTTTAGTTGCCCTCCTCTGGACTGCTTCCATCCTGTCTATGTCCTTACGTAGATGAGGTCTCCAAAACTGCACGCAGTACTCCAGATAGGGTCTCACCAACTGTCTGTATAGAGGGATAACCACTTCCCTTTTTCTACTTGTGATGCCCCTCCCTATGCATCCCAGTATCCCCCTGGCTTTCCCTACTGACTTCTCACATTGCATACCCACCTTTAGGTCATCTGATATGACTACACCCAGATCCCTTTCCATTATTGTTGTTCTTAGTACCTCCTCTGCTATTGTGTACTCTTCTCCTGGATTTTTATTTCCCAGGTGCATTACTTTGCACTTCTTTGCATTGAATCTAAGTTGCCATATGTCTGACCATTCCTCCAACCTTGCCAAGTCCCTTCTCATCCTTTCTACCCCCCCTTGTGTATCAACTCTGTTACAGATCTTTGTGTCATCCGCAAAGAGGCATACTTTTCCTTCCAGACCCTCTGCAATCAATCAATCAATCAATCAATCAATCAAAATCTTTATTTATTCAGGCGAACATCATTGAGCAAAGCTCATTTACAAGATGGACCTGAGTGGTCATACAAATGAGGATACAAGTATTATTACATAGACAAGAAATGGAATAAATAGCAATACAATGGCATGAAATGATTATATACAACAATTTACATATATACAAGTAACAGTAGAACCATTTAGCCTGTAGGAAAAAAGGGGACAAAGGGTATAGCAGGCATAAAATATAAATAATATGGTCTAACTAGTTTTTATGAGAATATAATAGGTGATTCGGAAGAAAGAAATTGAATTAATATAATGGATGGAAAAAGTAAGGTGGGTCAGATAGGTAGGGGATTAGGCTTTATAAAAGCAATTGCAGAGCTCTGGAAAAGGGCGGAGAACAATCTTTGAAGGATGCCAGAGGTAGTAGGCTATCTAGCTTCATGGATTTTTGGGAGAGTTCCATGCAACTGCTAAGGAATAGCTGAAAGCAGCCCTCCCATACTGGGTGCAGGCATTGGGGACCTTTAATATGATGAGTTTACTGATCCTTAAGGTGTATGGCCTAGTTGTAATTTGGGTAAAGCAATCAGTGATATAGGTTGGTAGTTTGCCTGTTAACGCTTTGAATATCCAGATAACAGCATTCCTATTTCTTCTGTGTTGCAATGATGTCCAGTTGACTGCCATATAAAGGGAGCAATGATGGGTGCTGGAGGGAAGGTCAATAATAAATCTTATGGACCTGTGATACAGGGTGTCCAGTTTATGTAAGAGATGACTTGAACAATGGCAGTAGAGAAAATCAGCATAATCAATGAGGGATAGGAATGAGGCCTGAATTAACCTTTTTGGAATCACTGTTTAGGTAATGTTTTATTCTAAAAATAGTCCGAGCCTCTGTCTTAGCTTTTAAGTAGCTCTTCAATATGAACAGAATAGTCAAGCCTGTTATCTATCCAGACTCCAAGGTATTTGAAGTTATCAACAAATTCAAGTTTCTCCAAGTAAGGTGGATAAATGTAGGGTGTTGGATGCTGGGGTAGTGGTAGCAACTCTTTGTGGCAAAGAACATAGCTTTTGTTTTTTGCATTTAGAAGTAGTTTTTGTCAAGTAGATTGTGCTGCAGAATGGAGAATTCGGATTGTAACAGTTCACAGGCTTTGGAAGGTGAGGGATTGCTGACATATAATACAGTATCATCAGCAAACAGATGAATGTTAGATTGAGTGAGGTTGGCATCAATATTGTTTATATAAATAGCAAAGAGGATAGGGCCAAGAATAGAGCCTTGTGGTACGCCCCTTAGCAGTGGTTTTGAGGTGGATAGGTAATTTCCATTTCTAACCAGTTGTGACCTATCTGAAAGGTAATCCTTAAACTAGTTGAGTGATAGGGAATCCAGGCCTATTGAGTTAAGGGAGGTGATTAATAAGCCATGATCCACTGTGTCAAAGGCTTTACTCAAATCCAGAAACACAGCACAGGTAAAATTTTTCTTGTCCAAGTTAGTCTGCCAATCGTTGGTTACCTTGGCTAAGGCAGTAATGGTGCTATGCTTTGATCTAAATCCAGATTGTGCAGAATTTAGAAGGTTATTGTTATCCAAATAGTCCCTTAACTGAGAGTTTACTAGTTTTTCGAGCATCTTAGATAGTACTGGTAGGATGGAGATAGGTCTGTAATTGTTGAGATCCCTAGTATCACCAGATTTGAGTAATGGAACTACTTGAGCTGTTTTCCAAGTAGATGGAATGGATCCAGTAGTTAGGAAAGATTGAAGAGATGAGTGAGGGGCAGATAAGACATGCGAAGCAATTTTCAGGAAATAGGGATCCAGGGAGTCTGCACCTGCACTCTTAGTGGTGTCTAAATTAGAGGAGATTTTCACTTCTTTCACGGATATTGGGATGAAGGAAAAAGTTGAAGTGGCATTTGTCCCACAGTAGTTTGCAGGTTCAAGGAAGATCTCAGGATATTTGCAGGTGATGAGTCAAATGCTAGGCCAGCAGTGGTGAAGTGAACATTGAAGGTATTTAAGATTTCTTGTTTACCTGTAATTTCTGTATCATTTAGTAGCAGTTTGGTGGTTAAGGCAGGAGTAGAATTTTGGCCCAGAAGTCCTTTTATTGTACCCCAGAGTCTGGATGGGTTGTTGTAGGAGGCATCCAATTCGCTGTATAGTAGGCAGTTTTGGCAGTTCTTATTTTTTTTGTACATGAATTCCTTGCTTTTCTGAAATTTAGGGGGAAGGGGAAACCATCAGGGCCAGGATAAATGGTTCAGATAAGAGAGGGTTAAAGGGGACACCTATTCAGAGGGGGTTTGAGTTAAGTGGGCAAAATAGCAAGGGAGGCAGAAAGGGGAGGGTGACAAGGGGGTCTCTAATAAGGCAGGAAGACTCCCATGAAATTGCGATCATGAATAAAGTGGGGGAGGGGGGCTGAGAGGGCATAGTGGAGGTAACCATAAGGATGATGGCGGTGTTAAGGTTCTGTTACTGGGAGACTCGATGATTAAGGGTATCCATTGGGAGGGACAGGAGGATGGATGCCATAGCCAGGTGAAGGTAGTGAGTATCTCTGGGCTGACAGTGCACAGAGCAAAGTTCATGGTGTATGAAATGGTTAGGGATTATGGAGGGAAACCGGATTTCCTGGTGCATTTGGGAACTAATGATCTAGAGGGAAATAGCATTATGGAAATCCAAGCAAGGTTCCAAGAACTTGCCAGAGTCTTTGGGATAATGGATGCAACATTTCCTTTTCGGAGATATTGCCAGTACCAAAGGCCTCAGTGGAGAAAAAAATGAAGCTCACAGAGGTTAATGAATGGCTCAGGAAGTGGGGTGAAGAGAATGGGTTGGGGGTGTTAGGGAACTGGAATGGAGTTTGGGAGGATAAGGGACTATATGCCAAGGACAGGTTTCATCTTGCCCCATTAGGGAAGGAAGTCCTTAAACAGGGGATGGCTGACTACATACAAGAAAGGTGGGGTTTAAACTTGTAAGGGGGGGAAGGGATATGGGAGGGGCTGACCAGAAGCCCTCCCCTCCAGATGAGGGGAGTAGCCTTCAAGCCCAAGGGGGGGAGGGGGGAAACAGACTGGAGGTGGAGGTTTCAGGAGGAGCAGGGGGAGGATGGAAGTATAAGGAATCTGGATGGGGTTCGACAAAAAGGATCAGGGATAAGGGGTGGGGGTTAGTGTTAGTAAATGCCAGGAGTTTGGGAAACAAGTTGCCAGAGTTCCAGGCCATGCTGTTCGCGGGGTGGATGTAGGCAGTCACGAAACGTACAACAAAACCATGACTGGGACCTAAATGTACGGGGTACACTATGCTTAGGAAGGATAGAAAGGAGGGCAGAGGGGTGGAGTGGCTATGTTCATTAGAGATGACATAGAAATTGCTATGGTAGAAGAGGCAGAGGAAACGTGGAGGCCTTATGGGTCACCCACGATCCCCAGCAGGAGATAAGGTCAAGCTGGGAGTAGCATATAGGCCCCCGGGATGAGTGATGTTCTAGAGGATGGTTTGCTGACAACATCATTGCCCAGTGTGGTCCAAAAGGGAAGGAGTGGTGTTGATGGGGGACCTTAATATGCCAGGTACAAACTGGGGAACCATGTCCTCTTAGGCGGCCAAGGAGCAGAGGCTGCTGGATGGCTTCCAGGATGTGTTCTTAACACAGCATGTGATGGAGCCCACGAGGGAGGGGCATGTCCTGGATGTGGTTCTGGCAGATGGGGATCTGGTAAGGGACATGGTTGTACAGGACCCCTGACTGGGAGTGACACAATACTGTCTGGTTTCAAATAAGAATTGGGGAGTGGGGGTGATCTAGGACACTGGCAGTGGACTTCAGGGGGCAGACTTTATGGGCATGGGAAATATTCTCAAGGATCACTTGAAGGATTACCTCAACAACAAGTGTGGAAAGGAGATGGGAGGTCATAAACGGGACTTCATGAGGCAGTCAGGATCTGCGCTTAGTTGAAATGTAAGGGAGCAAGGTCACATAAACCATGCTGGTGGTCCAGTGAGGTCCAGGTAGCAGTCAGAGAAAGAAGGCGTTACAGAAAATATAAAACAACAAGAGGATAGGATAAGGAAATGTACCAGCTTGCATCTAGAAAAGTCACCCGTATGGTGAGGGAGCAAAGTCCAGTAAAAGCAACGGCTGGCACAGGATACATGGAGGGAAAAAGGGTTCTTCCGTACATTGGGGAGCGGAGAAAACTAAGGGCCATCTCAGCAGATTGAGATCAGAAGGAGGGTGGGTGGAAGAGGCGAGGGACCAGGCAGAGGTATTTAACGAGTACTTTGCCTCTGTGTTCACTAGGGAGGGATGGGATATCTACAAAGCAAGGCACAAAGGGATAGAAGCGGCAGGAGTGGGATCAGGGAGCAGCAGAAATGGAGCAAAAGGGAGGAGAAGGTACCCCAGGGGTGTCACATCTGGATAAGGATAAAAAGACCAGTAAGGTGGAGGGGACGGATGATGCCATCCCCACCAAAGGGTGTGGTTTGCCCTCAAGGCCCTAAAGAAGACAAATCTCCTGGGCCGGATGGCATTCATCCGAGATGCTATGGGAATTGGGCGGACATGCGGCTGCACCTGGGGAGACTTTCAACAGGTCACTTGAGACAGGAGGTACCTGGGATTGGCGAGAGGCACATGTGGTACCAATCCATAAAGGGGGGCAAGGAAGTACCAGGAAACTATAGACCCATCAGTTTAACCTCGGTGGTGGGAAAATTAATGGAGAGTATACTAAAGGAACGATTGGGGGTTTACTTGGAGGAGGTGGGAGGTCTGGATAGTTGGCAGCATGGGTTTGTGCCAGGTAGATCATGTCAAACCAACCTTGTGGAGTTCTATGAATGGGTAACATCAGAACTGGACAGGGGTAAGCCTGTGGATGTATTATTCTTGGACTTCAGCAAGGCTTGACTCTGTCCCCACAATGGTCTGGTGGAGAAACTGATGGGGTTAGGAGGCCCTTTGATGGTCAGATGGATTGAAAACTGGATAGCTGGACGACTCAGAGAGTAGTGGTCTGTGGGGAGCTCTCGAACCCCACAGAGGTTGGTATGGGGTACCACAGGGCTCGGTCCTGGGTCCAATCCTGTTTAATGCATACATATCAGACATCAGGGATGGTATAGGGTGTGAAATGAGTCTCTTCATGGATGACTCCAAGATGGGAGCAGTAGTTGAGGGAGAAGAGGGAGGTTGGCCCTGCAAGGACCTGGACACCCTGGAAAGCTGGGCTCACACATGGAAATTAATTTCAACATCAAGTGCAAGGTGTTGCATCTTGGTCGGGAAACCCTAAACACAGGTACACCCTGGGAGGAGGTGCTGGAAGCCTCAACAGGGGAAAAAGACCTAGGGTCATGGTGGATACATGTATGAATAACACTGAGCAGTGCAGGAGAGCAGCTAGCAAGGCAAACAGGATGTTGGGATGCATCGCAAGGGGGATCACCTCTAGGAGCAAGGAAGGATTCTGCCACTGTACAATGGACTGGTTAGACCACACCTGAGTACTGTGTACAGTACTGGAGACCACACTTGAAGAGGGACATACAGCTCCTGGAGAGGGTACAAAGGAGGGCAACAAAGATGATACGAGGGCTGAGGGATTTGACTTACGAGGACAGACTTGAGGAGCTCTGCCTGTTTTCATTGGAGGAGAGGAGAGACGGGGGGACATGATTGAGGTCTTCAAGTACCTCAAGGGAATAAATAGGGTAAACATGGAGGGGATCTTTAGACTAAAGCAGGGAGGCATCACCAGAGGGCATGGTTTGAAGTTGGAAGGTGGAAGGGTGAGGGGAAAAGAGGAGGAGGTTTTTCACTGAGAGGGTGGTGGACCCTTGGAATGCTCTGCCTGGTGAGCTGGTTCAGAGATTCACAGTGGAGAGCTTTAAGAGAGGGTGGGACAGACACAGAAAGTGGATGTATCAGATGATGGCCTGTCCCGGGGGGGTGGGGATGGATGATAGGGGTTTCTGGAGCACAAGGGATGGGAGGGTCTCGGCACCCAACTAAGGATCTAGGTTCGAGCAGACTTGATAGACCATAAGGCCTAATCTGCTGGCAAATAGTATGTTAGTATGTTAGTATGTTAGCCAATCTCTGGTGTCCTTTGTTTTTCTTGTCTTTTTCCACAGCTTGTCTCTGGTTCTCAAGGCTGCTTTAAGCTCAGAGGTGAACCAAGGGCAGGATTTTACCTTAGTTCTGATACTGGTGATAGGTGCATGAATATTGAGAGCATTGGTGATAATATCCTTTAAAGTCTGGAGAGCTGTTTCAACAGAGGTTGTAAGATAGAAATCTTGCCAATATATTGTAGTACTCTAGGTCATGGAGGTAACCTGAGATATTGAAATTTTTTGACCTTTTGAGGATAAATTCTGCAGGATTTGTGGTTTGAGTGTGGATCTTATGCCAGCTATAGGGTAATGGTCACTCACATCACCGGCAGTACTCCTGCATGTGAGTATAAGTGAGGCTTGTTTACTAACATAATATCCAGGAGTGAGCTGTTGCTGGAAATTCTTAGGTTGTTCCTAGTTGGTCTTTAATTAGCTGTGTGAATCCATAGGTGTCACAAAAGGTTATCAAAGGTGCAGATACATTAGACAGCCAGTTTAAATTCAAATCACCAAGGATGACGGTATCTTCAGGGCCTAGGTTGAGAATTGACCCTAGGTGAGAAAGCAGTTTAAGGCCTGCAGAGGGGGGCCTATAGCATCCAATCAGTTTAAATGAAGACTAATTAGGAAGGATATTTTGATTGATAAACATTCAAATTCATTTGGCTCAGATGTGTTGATGAGGCAGGTTGCAGATGGTGTCCTTAATGTATATGGCCACCCACCACCCCTGGAAGGGCGATCTGCTCTGAAGAGCTGGTAATTGGGAAGGTTTACAACACTGTCTTTTGTTGTAGGCCTGAGCCAAGATTCAGAGATGACCAGGAAGTCTGGAAGAGTATGTGCCACCCAAGCCTGTATTAAGATGAACTTTTTTAGGAGGCTGCAAGCATTGAAGTGTATGAAGCTTAGGCCTTTTATGGTAGTCAGATCAGCAGGGGAAGATAAACTTACGATGGGGCCAGGATTAATCTCAATGGTGCCAATGCATAAAAGGAGGTAGAAGATTAATTTGAGTAGGGCACCAAGGGATAGGGATAGAGAGTGATCAGAGCATTTCCTCTTAGTCCTAGATGCCCACTGTGTAGTGGGAGATGGTCCTGTTATATAGGTGTGTCTTTTATCATAACATAGGAGTCTGATGGACAGGCATAGTGGGTTTATAAATCCAGGATACATGTAAGGGCTAGGGAGTGCTGGATTGTTAGAGAGGCTTTATGTGGGATACCCTCAGGGTTGCAGTGTAAGAGTGGTTCAAAGTGAATAGGAATAGATGGTTGTACATTGTGGATGGCAGTGAGAGCAGAACATACTCATTAACTTATTCGTCATGACAGGGGGTATAATATGATTATCATAATGGAATGGGGGAGATGAGAGGCTAAGGAGCAAAAGGAAACAAGTTAGCATTGTGCAAGGTAGGTATGGGTTAATAAAGAAGGGAAATAGATGTGGGCGTGGATTAGAGAAATGGCGGGAAAGAGTGTATAAATACAATCAACCAAGAGGGGGAGGGGCGGGCAAAATTTTGCGGCTTTGCCCGTACCTTTCACACTGCTTCTCCCGGCCTCCTGGATCTCTGTTCGGCTGGAGGTCGCCGCCGGCCCGCTGGCGGCTCGGAGCCCCTTCTGTGGCTGGAGCTGGAGGGCTGTGCCGGCTGCAAGTCAGGGGACAGAGGAGAAGGCAGTGAGAAGGCAATCTTATTGCAGGCAATCTGCAATTAGGTGCAAGAAACAAGAATCTGCACAACAAAAGACTGGGAGGGTTGGGGGTTAGGCGCCTAAGCGTCTAGCCCACACAGATCACCAGAAAAGGCTGAATCACTAGCAAACATCACATCAATACATGTTTAAATTGCCCACAATTTTTAAGTAAAAACAGCTCTTTTAAGGTAATTAATACAAGTTACAGCTAAGCAGAAAAATCCCATCCAGAATAGTGTTGCAGAGTCCAGCTAAAGTCAATGGGAAAGGCGCACCAATCGGAAGCAAGGCAGAGACAGCGGTCGCTTCCCGATTGGTTGCGGCTTTGCCCGTACCTTTCACACTGCTTCTCCCGGCCTCCTGGATCTCTGTTCGGCTGGAGGTCGCCGCCGGCCCGCTGGCGGCTCGGAGCCCCTTCTGTGGCTGGAGCTGGAGGGCTGTGCCGGCTGCAAGTCAGGGGACAGAGGAGAAGGCAGTGAGAAGGCAATTTTATTGCAGGCAATCTGAATTAGTGCAAGAAACAAGAATCTGCACAACAAAAGACTGGGAGGGTTTGGGGTTATGCCTGCCGCCTAGCCCAACAGATCACCAGAAAAGGCTGAATCACTAGCAAACATCACATCAATACATGTTTAAATTGCCCACAATTTTAAGTAAAACAGCTCTTTAAGCTAATTAATACAAGTTACAGCTAAGCAGAAAAATCCCATCCAGAATAGTGTTGCAGAGTCCAGCTAAAGTCAATGGAAAGGCGCACCAATCGGAAGCAAGGCGAGACAGCGGTCGCTTCCGATTGGTTGCGGCTTTGCCTGCACTTTCACACTGCTTCTCCCGCCTCCTGGATCTCTGTTCGGTGGAGGTCGCTGCCGGCCCGCTGGCGCTCGGAGCCCTTCTGTGGCTGGAGCTGAGGGCTGTGCCAGCTTTCACACTGTTTCTCCCGGCCTCCTGGATCTCTGTTCGGCTGGAGGTCGCCGCCGGCCCGCTGGCAATGTCACCTATAAAGACGTTAAAGAGGACTGGACCCAGTACTGAGCCCTGAGGTACCTACTAGTAACCCTTCTTCAGAATGTGTTCCATTCACTATTACCTTCTGTGTCCTGTTGTGCAGCCAGTTTTCACTCGGGCTACCACCCTGGGACCCACTCCCAGGCTGGCTAACTTGATTATTAATCTTTTGTGTAGACTGTGTCAAATGCCTTGCTAAAGTCTAGGTAGGCCATATCCACAGCCCCTCCTGGTCTATTACTTTGTCACCCAGTCAAAGAAATCGATTAGATTTGTCTGACATGACCTTCCTGCTGTGAATCCATGCTGCTTTGGGTCCAGTGCCCCGCTGGCCTCTAGGTACCTCAACAATCTTTCTTTCAGAAGTGATTCCATCATTTTCCCACCACTGAGGTCAAACTAACAGGTCTGTAGTTTCCTGCTTCTGCCTTGCTCCCACTTTTGTGAAGGGAATCACATCTGCCCTCCTCCAGTCCTAGGTATCACCCATCTTCCCATGATTTGTTAAAAGTGGTTAGTGGTGTCACTAGGTCCCTTAGCTCTTTTAGGATTCTAGGTGAATCCGCCAGGCCCCATTGCTTTGTCCACCTTGAGTTTTGAAGTTCTTTCAGTACTCTTTCTTCTTTAAATGGACTGGTATCAACCCCACTATCCAGAGTGCTTCTACTGTTTGGTTTAGGTAACTCCTCCTCTTCTTCTTTGTGAATACTGAGCAAAAGTATTCATTCATTATCTCTGCCTTTTCACTGTCTCCCTCTGCCCCCTCTCCTCTCCTTTATTAATCTTCCATATCCTCTCTTAACCTTTCTATGTTCCCTAATGTACCTATAAAAGGTTTAATCCCTTCTTAACTGAGTTGGCTATCCTTTCCTCGTTTGGGCCTTTGCTTTTCTGACTACCTTCCCACTTCTTTCTGCTTTAATTGATACAGTTCCTCGTCGTGTTCCGCCTGTGATTCCTTAGACTTTTGAATGCAGCCTTTTTCTCCTTAACCTTCTCTGACACTTCTTTTGAGAGCCATAGTGGTTTTTTATTCCGCTTTGTTTTCTTTATTTGTTTCACACAAAGGTTTGTTGCCTCCATGATGGCAGTTTTTATTATTCTCCATTGTTCTTCCACCCCTCCTTTCTGGCCATTTGCTAATGCATTCCTCAGGTATTCACCCATTATGCCAAAGTCAGCCCTTCTAAAGTCGAGTATCCTTGTATTTGTATGGCTTGTCTCCATGGTTGTGTTTATTGTAGAAGCACACTGTGCAGTGGTCACTTGTTCCCAGGTGTCTACTGACTTAAGTTTGTGATCCTCTCCATTTGAGAGTACCAGGTCTAATATTGCTCCCTCCCGAGTGGGTTCCACCACCAGCTGTCTAAGGCATGCTCCCTGTAGGGCATCGAGAATGACCCTGCTCTTGGATGTGGCTGCAGTCCATGTTGCCCAGTTAACATCTGGCATATTCAGGTCTCCTATCAACAGTATCTCCCTTTTTCAGCCATTTTGAGAATGCTCTCATCATTTTCTTGTCCATTTCCTCCTTTGAGACGGGGTCTGTATACAACCCTGTGCAGATTGTGATGTCATTCTCTGTCTCCAATGTGACCCAGAGTTCCTCTTGTCCTCCCCCTTTACTTTTTAGTTCTGTTACTTTGATCCCTTCCCTTATGTAGAGAGCTACTCCACCTCCTCTTTTACCCTCCCTGTCCCTTCTGTAGATTGTGTACCCTGGTATGTTGACATCCCAGTCATGGTTCTCCGTGTACCATGTTTCTGTGACTGCCACAATATCCAAGTGTTCCACTTCTATTAGGGCTACTAGCTCTGGAAGCTTGTTTCCAAGACTACGGGCATTGGTACTCATTGCCCTCCATTTAATGTTGGCTTTATCCTTTTTTACCCCATCCCTGCTCTTATTGCCCTTGCCCATTTTTCCATTTACCCCTGTCCTGCCCTCTGTCAAGCTCTGTACCTCAGTGTTTACCCTACTACCTGCCATGCTTTGCAGGAGGAGGCTTGAACTTTCCTGTTTCCTATCAGCACCTCCCCCCTTGGCTAGTTTAAAAGCTTGCCAAGGAAGCCTTTAAACCTGTCACCTAGGAGCGTGTTTCTCTTCCTGGACAGATGCAGACCATCATGCCAGTATAGACCTTCATCTCTCCAGGTGGACCCCCAGTCCCCAATGAAGCCAAAGCCCTGTGCTCTGCACCAGTTTTGCAACCATTCATTAAACCGCAAGGTGTGCAGTACCCTAGCCTCACCCCTGCCATAGACTGGCAGCACCTCTGAGAAGGTTACCGTGCTTGCTACCTGTCTGAGGCCCCTCCCCAACTCCACAAATTCATCCTGCACAGCACTGATCTCATGCCTAGCTAGGTCATTTGTCATGAGGTGGACAATGATATCTAGTTTTCTCCTGTGATGTTGCTTGCAATCCTGAGGATTCGCCTCTGTCCCACCAAGCCATGGCACCAGGCAGGCACCTTACTTCCTCTCTCTCCCTTCCCCAGGTCTACACCCTAACAGTTGAGTCCCCTATCAGAAGCTGTTTCTTTCCCTTGTGTTGTCCCTGCCACTCTTTTGTGGGTCTCCCTGTGGGTGTCCCCAGCATTCTTCTTGGTCTCCAATGAGGGTGTCATCATAGAGGAACCTTGATTTGCCAGACCGACATATGATTTGTGTACAGGTGCAACTCGGGGGCTACGCCTCTGTTCCACCACCCTCACCCTCCCAGAACCTACTGTGGTCCATCTGCTCTTCACACATGGCAACCTCTGAGGCAGTGGTTGTAGAACTGATGCTCTTTGGGTGGGGGAGTCCTCTATAGTCCTTGCCAGTTCAGCCTGGAAGTGGGAAACCTCCTCCCTCAGAGCTGACAGTTGTCTGCAAATAGGGCAGCAACGCAGGTTCCAGAATGTTTCCCGGAAAATTGCTGCCCCACAGCCAGTGCATTGCACCACTCCCCACATGTCCCTCTTCCTTATAATATACAATGAGTAATATACATTTTTTTTTTGTGTGTGTATACTTACACTTTATGCACTGTGCTGGGTAATTAAGAATATGACAGTTCTGCTCCAAGACCTGATGAGGAAGTGATGTCAGAACCTTGGCTATAAAGAAAATGCCACACCTGGGGTGGGCGGGTGAGGGAAGGTGGGTGGGTAGGCCACAACCACTGGTGACTGTTAGAAACAATCAAATACACCACTGCTCCACCACCCTGGTGAGTACTGCCCTTTATAGTAAGTCAACCAACACCACAATGTACTATGCCACTGCTCCTACACAAACCACTCTACTGAGTCCAGGGATAAAAACGAACTCACTGTTCAGCCAGCAGGACACTTCCAAAATATTGCACAAATATTCTTCCAAATCCTATGTGTCTAGCACAGAAATCAAGCAACTTTAGTTGTATTACAACCCCTCTGGTTATAAAATGACTACACTTTAATGGAATCCTGCAATTCTTAATGCCAATAAGAAAATAATTAAACTTTCTGTAGAAAGTGTAGCTTACCTTCCTAGACCCCTACAATATTATGTTTTACCAAGTTACCAGTTCCTCAAATGCGTTCTAGTTTGTTCTCTGCAGTATAGCCAGTTTCTCAGCTTCCAAAAGGAACAGCAAGTCTTCTGACTGACTTTACTCTGTGTAGTATGCCTAAACAGAACAGTGATAAAAGCCCCACCCTGAATCAATTGATTGACTAGTGACACCTGTGATGTAAGCAGGCCTTTCAGTGAAGACAATTTGCTATGTCTGCTTCTAATACACACACAAACCCTTTATCTGAAACCAGGGATAAACTCACTGCTTAGCCAGCAGGACACTTCCAAAATATTGCACAAATATCTTTCCAAATCCTATGTGTCTAGCACAGAAATCAAGCAACTTCAGTTGTATTACAACCCCTCTGGTTATAAAATGACTACACTTTAATGGAATCCTGCAATTCTTAATGCCAACAAGAAAATAATGAAACTTTCTGTAGAAAGTGTAGCTTACCTTCCTAGTCCCCTACAATATTATGTTTTACCAAGTTACCAGTTCCTCAAATGCGTTCTAGTTTGTTCTCTGCAGTATAGCCAGTTTCTCAGCTTCCAAAAGGAACAGCATTTTGTCTTTTTTTTAACACGATTAAATGAAGAAAAATTCCAGCACTGCTCCTTGTTTAGCTGCTGTCAAGATGAAAGGACTGCTCTTAATGTGTCCAGCAAGATTTTGATAAAGGCTGCACCAGTTAGTTATATGCTGTGTATGCCAGGAGGTGTTAATTCGAAAGCAAAGGGCCAGAGATCGAGGGGGCTTCATGCTCACTTTTTGATTACAAGAGCAAGTTATAGACTAAACCAGCAATTTCTTTTCTTTGATACTGACCACTTACTTTACTTAAATTTATTAATCTTCAATGTTGCGAGAACGTTCATAAAGAAAAGGAACACTCTGAAGATGTATCCTGTTCATCTGATGATTCAGGGCATAACACCATTCATTCATTCATTCATATATTTAATTGATTATTCTGGTTTGCATGGTAAGCAAAAAACTGCCTGTTTTCACAAGCCATTAGAGTGAGAATGAAAAAAAAGCAAAGAAGAATTACACACATATACTTAAACACAATATTTAATCAGTACTCTAATTATTGCACTTACAACTTGATGTTGACTTAAAAAAGATTGAACCGATTAGACTTAAAGGAAGTTGTGGCTCTACACCTGGTTACAGATCATGGATGGTTATTATGGAGAGGAGTAGCCTGAAAAGAAAGGGATCTCTGACCCTGCAAGTTGTGCCTAAAAAGGATCAGGAGTGACTTCGGCTCCATACACAATCATAGCTACAGTAGATGTGGCACAGTTTTGGGGTGCAAGAGGCTCCCTGCACTGCCCCTGCCAAACACTGTCATACATACAAGGTAAACGTATTCGCTAGGGGAGGAGTTTCCTCAGCAAGTGTAATGTCTAATTTCTCCTGTACAGTATGTATCACCATGCCTGCCTATACTGTAATGTGCTTGATCCAAGTTTGTATTACATAATAATAACCTTTGCGATGTGATGTGCTTTTACCCATGTCTGTAACTCTCATGGGTCATGACTGAAAATAGACAATTTCTTTGTCTAGAACACTTACTCGGTAATCAAAAATGAAATAAATAAAGTAAATAATAAATAAGTTGCACTGCAAATGATGGCTGCCAGATATTAATCATCCCAAACTGTGCTTTTCATCACTAATAGCTGAATCATAAACCCCCGGAGGGCTGCAAATGGCAAAGTGACAGTCATGTGGTGCAATGCCATGTGCTGTGCCCTGTGGGAAAGGTAAAACTGCCATACTAGTCAACCTTCCCTCCCCTTAATACTTACTTTTGTGTCATCTTCTGAGCTGACAGCATTTTCAGTATTTATGTGATGCTCCTTTTCTCCCTGGTGGTCTACTGCCCCTCCTCCCACTCTGTGGCCCATTAATAACCACCCCCAGCCCAGTTCCTCCATGGCATCAAATAAATTGTCAAGCTCCTTGCTGATCCAAGTCCCTTACTACAAACCTATGCCGCCCAGTAGAACTGCTTCAACCAGTTCCACTGTCTTGGTGGCACTGGAGTGTGTAAGTGGCGTGCACAGAGTCAACATTTTTATTTGTTTATTTATTGAAAATTACTAACCAGGAAAGGCACACTGAGTCAAGGCTCATTTCCAGGTACAACCCAGGGTGGTGGGGGGGGGGCGGCAAGGGACAATAGCAATAAAAAACATAGAGTGAGATTGATACAGGTCAAATGTACCTCTGAAATGTATGGCAGTATGTACATCAAGTGAGGTACATGGAGTTGTGGGTGCAGGGAAATACAGGCAATGTATAAATGACCACGTACAGGCAGACTAGCCAGCAGAATAGCAGAGTGGCTGGCTACAGGGGTGCATTTCTGCAACAATGGCAAAGGGGGAGACAGAGATAGCAAAAGCACAACGTGGAAAAGCCAGGGACAAAGCAAACGCATAAGGGAGCAAAAGGAGTTTAACGTGATGCTTTAGTGACAGATAAGAGGAGAATAGATGAAGTGGCGGCTGATGTTACAGATGGAAGGAAAGATGAAAGGAGAAAGCAGATTGCCCAGCAGCAGATTTTGAGTAAGGAATAGAGAAGATACGAGAGTCCCTACAGTGACATGGATAGGAGACAGAATGGAGGAATATGACTGCTGAACACCATGTGGCTTTTGCATTCCAGCCCCACCCCTTTCCCTGTGTTGTCATACTGCCAACAGTGCAGGAAAAGACTTGTGACCTGGTTGTGTGTGGCACAGTAAGGCACAGTGCTGGACAGCTTCACTTTCATTGCAGTTACTAACAGGGACATGTGAGCATGAGCCCATTAACAATAAGGCCCGTGTGGCAGTAAAATTACAGGGTTCACTTACAATACAAATAAAACATCAGTTACAAGCAAAGTAAATTCTGGGGCCACTTTGCATCATTTAATTGCAATTGTGCATGGGGTCCCAAATATTTTTCTACCACTTTACAGGAAGGAGAGTAGTAGGACAGCTCCAGAGCAGAACTAACTACTATAGAAACAAGCAAAGGCCTAAGATTTCTTTGAATATTCATCAGTGCTTAAAGACGGCCTTTTGTTTCTGTTGTGGAACCCTAAACATAATGTTTATTTTTGCACTGATCATTATGTCTACAAATGATTTCTTCCATATATTAGACTTGTAGTGTTTCTAGGGAGAACAGTGCAGACTTGACAGGCCCGGTCTTCTTCTGTCAGCAAAATTTTTATGTTTCTACCTGGTCTGTTCTCTTATAGAACCTTTTGTAGTTTGTCTCTATAACAAACAGATTGAAAGTTTATTTCTGAATTAACTTGCTTTTTGGTTTACTTAAAATCAGCATAGAGACACAGTAGAGGGGTAATCTCTAATTTTCAGTACATCTCTTTATGTTGAAAAGGTCTTCAGTGTAGTGCGGTCTTGGCTTTATAAACTTTGAGTCTTGGTTTAGTTTTGGTGCAGTAGCTAAAGTGGACCCCCTTGTGACGCAAGGCTTCGATGAGTCCTATAATAAATATTTCATCTTAATGAAGATTAATTGTATTCAATTTCTTTGAGCTCCCTCACCATGGTTGAGCTTACCCTGTCTCCTTTGAAAATATTGATTTAGAGAAAATGATTTATTTTGTAACTGGTGTGATAAAGAAGACACACTGATGCAATTGCTGATTCATCAAGGTATTGAAAAGTCTATTGATAAAGAGTGCTAGAAGAGTGGACAGATGATAAATAGATGCTATGGATATGAAAGAGAGGGAGGGAGGGAGGGAGAGAGAGAGAAAGAGAGAAAGAGAGAGAGAGAGAGAGAGAGAGAGACAGAAAGGGGGAAGTATTGCCACCGCAGCAACCCCGATTGATGGGCTGGGGAGCTTGCTCCCAGCTGTGTATGTAGGAGTCAGCCCTTTTATTTGTATTTATTTTATTTATTTTTTGTTGACCGGGTAACAAAAACTAAATAAAAAAAAAAAAAATGAGAGTAGGGAAAATCCTGTGTCCTGACTGGCTAGCACCTGTGTGCCGAGGGAACACAACACACAGGTAAAACAAGTCCTGCCAACCAGGACACATTACATAGAACAAATCCTTGTGGAAACCCATGGAATATTGCAAATGCAAATGACACCTGTGATTTTGACCCAGTGATAAAAAATATATAGTGGCGAGCTAGAGCCACTACAGTTAGGGTTGAGCAGGGGTTTCTATGTTAACCTCAAACTTTGCACTTTAATAGCATTGCAGCCATTCAATGGATTTTCATGAGAGTTTGCATACGCAGTCTCAAGGGGGTAGGTCTCTTGATGTGCCAAGCTTAGTTCAGCCAGATGTGCAGCTTCCGGGATGTGTATCGTAAGAAAAAATATTTTTTTGCTGTGTTTTTTTTTTTTGTCATCGCCTACTGCCCAGACAGTTTGGAATTTTGGTCTCACATTTTCTGGGTGAAAATGGCTTGGGTTACAGTGGTGGCTTTTACTGGTTTGATGAAAAAATATTAACATGTTCCAAAGTTATCAAATTTTAACATTTCAGTTCTGAGCATGCTTAGTACAGTCTTTTGAATAGCAGCTTGGAACAAAAAAAATGAATTTGGTGCACATGAAAAATGATCCCTTTTCATATTGGGGCAATCCTTTTCCATGAGGAAAAAAATCCTTTTTCATATGGCCGCCATCTTGTTTCCATTTTTTCCCCCCAAAAAAGTTTTCAAAACCCACAAAAAAGGCATCCTGCACACACACACCAACATGTGCATCTCGCTAATCAGGACCCTGTTAGGTGGTTTCTGCACTTACTTCTTAGAAAATGAACCTGAAATGTGTTTTCTTTTTCATTTTAAAATCTTGTTTTGTGACTCGATTTTCTTTTCTCATATAGCTACACGAAAAAAGAATTCTGCCATACAAAAAATAATCTCTTCACATGAAAAAATAATTTAAACTTCACTCTTTTGTTCCAATTCTTTTCTTGTATGAAGGCATCCTTTTTTGTATGCACAAAAAAAATATGAAAATGGATTGATTCATCTGAAAAAAGAGTTGGAAAACAACTTAAGTCAAAATTATTTTTTGTATTGGGGATCCTTTTTTGTACGCTTTTTTCATTCATACGAAAAAGGATGCCTTCATATAAAAAAAGGTTTTGGAATTTGGGTTTGTTCTTTGAATCTTTTTCATATGGGGAATCCTTTTTTTTTTTTAATTCATTCATATGAAAAGGAGGTTCTCATATGAAAAAACATGTTGGACTTAGTTTTTTCAATTCTTTTTTCATATGAAAGGATCCTTTTGTATGTTTTTTTCATTCATACAAAAAAGGATGCCCAGAAGACACCAGGAGAAAGGACTGCTGTGTGACTGGACTTCTGTACTGGGACTATATTGCCCTCCTTCCCCCCTTCACCCCCCCCCCACTCAAAGCTAGTTCTATTTTTATAGGCACAGGATTTGACTGACAATAGGAACTTCCTGTTTGGGAGCAGGAAGTGAGTGATCACAGAACCACCAAAGACTCACCATCCTAGAAGAGCAAGAGTAGCTCTCCAGCCCCCTCTAGCTGCTGGAGGTCTGCCTCTGAGCAAGTAAGTGGTCTACTGAGAAATATAGTATATTCTTGTCTCAGAACAGGACAATCAGGAGCTTAAAGGGCACACAGGCAGAAAGTAAGGGGAGAGAGAAAAACAGAGGAAAGAGTAGGATTGCAAACAGTTAAGGGCCAGAAATAAGACATGGTTGGAGTGGTGCAGTGACTGTGGAGCAGCAGTCTCCCGGAGACGCTCTGAGGATGCGGTGTTGTCCCATCTGCAGGCACCTCTCTGGGCTGAGGGGGAGGTTGCTCATCTCAGGCTGAGTTGGCGGATTTGTGGGACCTCCTCTTCCATTCAGGGACCACCAGTGCCACTGCTGTTGCCTCAGAGGTTGCCAAGAAAGAGGAGCGGTTGGACCACAGTGGGCTCAGGGAGGGTGAGGGTGGTGGAACAGAGGTGCATCCCTTCAGTTGTACCTCTCCACAATTCCTATGCCATTCTGGCAAAGTGTGGTTCCTCTATGGAGGCACCCGCAGTGGAGACCAAGGAGGATTCTGGGAACCTCCACAAAGGAGACCCACAGGAGGGTGGCAGGGGACCCTGCAGGGGAAGGAAACAATTCCTGGTGGGGGACTCCATTGTTAGAAAGGTAGAACTGGGGGAGGAAGGGGAGAGGGAGGTAAGGTGCCTGCCTGGCACCATGGCTTGGAAGGATAGCGAGCGAATCCTCAGGATTGCCAGATCAGCTGCACAGAGGAGGGAGCTGGATGTCATTGTCCACCTAGGGACAAATGACCTGGCTAAGAAAGGGATTAGAGAAGTGCAGGAAGAGTTTGTGGAATTGGGGAGGGGCCTTAGTCAAGTAGCACGCATGGTAACCTTCTCGGAGGTGCTGCCCATCTATGGCATAGGAAAGGCTAGGGTGTTCCGCACCATGGGATTCAATCAGTGGTTGAAAAACTGGTGTGGAGTTCAAGGATTTGGCTTCATTGGGGACTGGGGGTCCACCTGGAGTGATGCAAGCCTATACTGGCATGATGGGCTTCATCTGTCCGGGAGGGGAGCCAGGATCCTAGGTGATAGGTTTAAATGCTTCATTGGGAAGCTTTTAAACTAGCCAAGGGGGGAGGCACTGGAAAGGAGCAGGGAAATCCTAGCCCCCCCCAAAATAATCATGGTAGTAAGTGCAGCAAACACCAACATAGAGGTGTCGATAAAGAGAAGGGCAGGGGTAAATGGAGAAAGTGACAAAGGCAAGAAGGATAGGGATGGGGCAAAAAGGAGTAAGGCCATCAGGAAATAGAGGGTAATGAGTACCAATGCCAGTAGTCTGGGCAACAAACTCCCTGAGCTGGTGGCTTGATGGAAGAGGGATGCCTGGATATCATAGCAGTCACAAAAACATGGTACACAGAGAACCATGACTGGGATGTTAACATACCAGGGTACATAACCTACAGGAGAGACAGGCAGGGGAGAAGAGGGGAGAAGTAGCTCTTTATGTAAAGGAAGGGATAAAAGCAACTGAACAAAAGAGTAAACAGGGAGGAGAGGAGGCACTGTGGGTCACCTTGGAGACTAGAAAGGGCACCACAATCCACACGGGTTGTGTACAGACCCCCATGTCAGGGGGAGGGAATGGACAAGGATATGATAGAAGGCATTCTTAGAATGGCAGAGAAAGGGGAGATACTGTTGATGGGAGACCTGAATATGCCAGATGTTAACTGGAGCACATTTGCTGCAGCTACATCCAAGAGCAGGGCCATTCTTGATGCCTTACAGGTGGCAGGCCTTAGACAGCTAGTTTCGAACCCACTGTGAGGGAGCAATCTTAGACCTCGTACTCTCAAACGGGGCAGTGAGAGGGTCTCAGATCTAGAAGTGGGTTGCCATCTGGGGACAAGGACCATCAAACAGTGTGGTTCACGCTAAACTCAGCTACAGAGCCAAGCCACACAAAAGTGAGGGTACTGACTTTAGGAGGGCTGACTTTGGCAAGATGGAAGAGTGCCTCAGAAAAGCACTAGCAAACAGGCTATAAGGAGGTGTGGAGCAACAATGGGGAATCATCAAAACTGCCATCACAGAGGAAACAAGCTTTGTGTGAAGCAAATAAACAAATCAAAATGAAAGAAAAAGCCACTATGGTTCTCAAAAGAGGTGGCTGTGAAAGTCAGGAAGAAAAAGATAGCATTCCGGAAGTATAAGGAAACACAGAAGGAGCAGGACAGAGAGCTGTACCAGTTAGGCAGAAGGAAACAGGGAGGAAGTCAGAATATCAAAGGCCCAAACTGAGAAAAGATAGCCAACTCAGTTAAGAAGGGGACAAAACCTTTATAGGTACGCCAGCGAGCGAGAAAGACAAAGGGAGGGATAGTGAGGCTGAATAGAATGAACGGTGGGTGGGCAGAGGGGGACAGTGAAAAGCAGAGATACTGAACGAATTTTTGCTCAGTATTCACAAAAGAGGAGGGGAAGTGCCTAATCCAATTAACAGAAGCACTCTTGATAGGGGTCGATCCCAGTCCTTTCACGGAAGAAAGGGTTCTGCAAGAACTCCTAAAACTGAAGGTGGACAAAGCAATGGGTCCTGATGGAATTCACCCAGAATTCTAAAAGAATTAAGGGAGGAACTAGTGAAACCACTGGTTACTCTTTTAATAAATCATGGGAGGATGGTGGGTACCCGAGGACTGGAGGAAAGCAGATGTGATTCCTCACAAAAGTGGGACCAAGACAGAGGCAGGAAACTACAGACCTGTCAGTCTGACCTCTGTGGTAGGGAAAGTGATGGAGTCACTCTGAAGGAAAGAATAGTTGAGTACCTAAAGGCCAGTGGAGCACAGGACCCAAGGCAGCATGAGTTCACAGCGGAAGGTCATGTCAGACAGATCTAATAGATTTCTTTGACTGGGTGACCAAGTAGTAGATCAGGAGGGGCTGTGGACATGGCCTACTTAGACTTTAGCAAGGCATTTGACACAGTCCCACACAAAGATTAATAGTCAAATTAACCAGCCTGGGAGTGGGTCCCAGGGTAGTAGCCTGGTAAAACATTGGCTGCACAACAGGACACAGAAGGTAATTGTAAATGGAGTCCACTCTGAAGAAAGAGGGGTTACTAGTGGGGTTCCAAGAGATCAGTACTGGTCCAGTCCTTTTAATGTCTTCATCAGTGACATTGCAGAGGGACTGAAGGAAAAGTATGCCTTTTTGCAGATGACACAAAGATCTGCAACAGGGTTGATAGACAAGGAGGCATGGAAAGGATGAAAAGGGACTTGGCAAGGTTGGAGGAATGGTCAGAAGTATGGCAGCAAGGATTCAATGCAAAGAAGTGCAAAATAATGCACCTGGGAAACAAGAACCCAGGGGAAGAACACACAATGGGTGGGGAGGTAGTAACAACAACAGAAAAGGAAAGGGACCTAGGGGTAATCATATCAGATGACCTTAAGGTTAGCAAGCAATGTGAGAAGGCAATAGGGAGGGCTGGGTGTATACTGGGATGTACAGGGAGAGGCATCAGCAGCAGAAAACAGGAAGTTGTTATCCCTCTGTACAGACAGTTGGTGAGACCCCATCTGGAGTATTGTGTCCAGTTCTGGAGACCCCATCTCCGCAAGGACATAGACAGGATAGAGGTAGTCTAGAGGAGGGCAACTAAAATGGTGCAGGGTCTGCAAGAGAAGCTGTATGAGGAGAGACTAAAGGAGCTTAATATGTATACCTTGAGAAAAGGGGGGCATGATAGAAACTTTTAAGTACCTCATTGGAATCAACAAAGTCCAAGAGGGTAGCATCTTTCAGAAAAGAGACTTGCAAGAACAAGGGACACAATTTAAAGATAGAAGGAGGGCGGTTAGGGCAATGTGAGGAAGTATTATTTCACAGAGGGTAGTGGATGCATGGAACAGCCTTCCTGAGGAGGTTGTGGGTCTAAAACTGTTGGAGAATTCAAGAATGCATGGGACAGGCATAAGGCAATTCTTGTGGGGGCTAGGAAGAAATATTCCGTTGGTTAACTAGGATCTGCGGCCTATCCTGTAGGTAGGGAAATGGGCAGACTAGATGGGCCAAGCGGTCCTTATCTGACGTCAAAGTCTATGTTTCTATGTTTCTATATGAAAAAATATTTTGGACCTCTTGTTTTAAGACATTTCAACTTCAGCAAGCCATACCTCCCTCAATATTTGCAGTTAAGGGACAATCTATATATCAAAATAAAGGTCTTAATGAGCACTTCAAGCATCACACATAATACTCCACCCCCCAACAATTTAGGGGGCATATAAAAAATTTGAAACATGAAAATTCCCATAAGACAACATTGGAAGTTGAAGAAGCCTTACAGTCAAGTAAATAAATTGCTTCTTGGCAGAAATGGAAGCACCCTGGGCTTCCACACCAACATGGATGTGTGCATCTATGCAGAGATGGAAGCGCAGCTGCACTTCCAGAGGCAAATGGATAGGTTCACGCAGGTTCCTTTGGGACCTGTGTGAATGTGGATACAATTATACTATACACAAGTAAGGAAATTCATTGCAAAAAAGCTTTGTTAATGCACCAGGTATGGTAAAAGTGACAAAAGTAGGGAATGTAGTATCTGGCTCCCAACCCTATCACCACATTCTGTATAGCAACAGGAAACATTATGAGCTTATCTTTCCTGAGTCTTTGCAAATTAGGCATGGATGTACTTTGGGGTTGTCAAGCCTAACACTCAACCCATTCTCATATACTCGACACATCTCAGCTTATTTACTGATGGAATGGGGTGAGCATTAGGGTTGGCAACCCCAAGGTACATCCCCACACCTGATTTGCAAAGACTCAGGAGAATTGAAACCATAACATATTTTCCTGTTGCTGCCTGCATGGTAGTGGTGGGGTGTTAGGGTTGAGAACCCTAACATGACATTTCCCTAACTTTTGCCACTTTAACCCTATCTGGTGCATTGCAACATTTTTTGTAGTGATAAATTATATATACAGTATGTATATATATATATATATATATATATATATATACCTTGCTAGCTTTAAATAACCAGTATTGAACATGTTTTAAAAAAGAACAACATTGAGACAGTCATCTACCTTGATTTTGTTTTTATTAAGGTGAGTCTTCCTGGAGCAGCCATCTCCTTCACCCGTGATCATCCACCCCCTGTAAACCCGCTGTCTCAGAGATTTAGCTGGGGAGTGAAATCCCCCATGGATTCTCTTCCTTCTGTGGCAGGGTCAGGGAAGGAGGGCTGCCCTTCCCAGCTTGAAGCATAATCCAGATAGTCCTCCACAGCCCTATAGGTGATGATGGGGCTGCAGCATCGCCCCTTGGCATGTGGAGGCGCACACGTGCTACACACCTGCCACCAGCTAATCCCTTCTGATTTGCAGCCACTGCCCAACCACCCCACCTCCCCATGATGGCAGTACTAGAACGACATGGCATATGCTCCTCCCCAGGAGGGGAGAGCTGTTGTTGGATGCTCAGTCCTCTCCCAGCCCCAGTGATCCTCCCTTGTTCCTGAACTCAATTCACTGGCATGGCAGTAGGTGTGGTATCTGGTGCCTCAACCCTCTGTGCCACTGAGCCAAGATTACATTCATTTTTTCTTTTCTCTTAAAACCAGGCTAGGCCTGTGTTTACTCACTAACTCAGCTATCCTCAGCTAACTAAAATTACGAATAGTCGCTCAATCCATACTTCACTTCTACTTCTACCAACAGTGAGGCTAACAGCATACATATGAAAATCATTGATTTTTAAAATCTTAAATGTCACCGATGCAATATTGTACCTGATAAGCCACTGCTCTACACAGAACAGTGGCACTTTCATCACTCACACTAATGCAGATGGAAACATGCTGCAAGTGACACTGTCTGACAGTCTCTGTCTCAGATACTGGCAAGCAACCAGCTGGGATGGCATGGTAGTGAAAAAAGTGAACCAGAAACGTGCTTGTAGTTCAACATGCTCCATTGCAACTCTGCTCCTAGTGCTGAAGCAATTAATATATGTCGCAGCTTTCTCTCACAAACACAAATAAACTTTATTAGCATCCTCTAGTAGCAACAACAGGCAGAGGGACTATTTTACCTTCATTTGAAATTTAGATTTTTTTTTCATTTTAAATGTTTGATTATTTTTAATTTTTGCATTGTAAGTTATATGAAATTATTTAAAAACACTTTCACTAAAATTACAGTTTATAAGTGCAATGAGACACTTTCAGGTGAGCATTTTTGCATTTACAGCGCACTTCCAGGAGCTGAAGGCACTGTGGTGTCCTACCTTACTGCAACCCTGGGAATGTGTTATGACAGCACAATATACACCCCATCGTGTCTTTTTTTTTTATATATATATATATATATATTTATGACTTTGTTAATCGGGTAGGTGCACTGAACCCAGGGACCATTTTCAGGCACAACCCAGGCCACGTAAGGTGACACAGAGCAGAAACATCAGAATAACAAGAACATAACAAGAGCAGGTAATACATAGTGAAAGGTTACAGTTGTTACATTTGGCAATACATGGTGGCAGTAGCTGAGGGACAACAAATAACAAAGCAAAGTAAGGTTTATGGTAGTACAGTTTCAGTAAATAAGAGAACCTATTTGGCCCTAGCCCTGGAACCTATGGGGGTGGAGCTAGTCCTTAAAGCAGTGGCAGGTGGATGCCAACAGGAGCCAGTATTTGAGGCAGGTGCTCACTTCAGTGGGCAGCTTGTTCCATAGTGTGGGGGCTGTTTCAGACAGGGATCTAGTGCCCATGTTCATGGCTACTCTGGGGATTTTCAGGGAAGGGATACTGGAGGAGCATAGGCAGTGGTGTGAGGTTTGGACAGTGAGAAGGGGAGCAAGAAGGGATTTCTGGCCAATACGGATGGCAGAATTAATAAAACTGTACAGTGCAAGGTCAAAGTGGGCTTGTAGTGTAAAGTGTACAGTGGTGTGTGGAAAAAGGGGCCAGCAGAGAGAAGCGGCAGGCACTGTTGTATGCTACTGATAGTTTTGCCATGGTGGATGCGGAGGTCCTGGAGTAGATGGGAGAGCAGTAGTCCAGGATAGGTAGCAGGTTTCCCTAGATGATGGCAAGGCGGGCCTCAGGGGTGAGGTATTGCCGGTATCTGTAGGCAGACCCTAGTTTTTGGTGAAATCTTAGAACCAGGAAGTTTATGTGCTCTGTAAAGGAAAGGGAGGGGTCACGCACAACTCCTATATATTTGAAATGTCTGACGTCCTCTAGGGCATGGCCATCAGGGGACGTGATGATTAGGGGAAGGTTTGATTTGCTTTTCACTAATAAGGGCCTTGGATCCGAATTTTGTTACATAACATGCGGATCATATGCACCACCAGTGGAAAGGAGGGAGAGAGGCATCGAAGCCAAAACTCAAAAGGGAAGAAAGTGGAAACTTCCACTGCCATCAGTATTATAGTCACCAGCAAACCTGGTCTCCTGAACTGAAATGAGAATGTGCAGTGGGCAACAAGCAAGATAAAAAAAAAAAACAATAACATATACCCCAACAGAAACCTTAATATGAAGTTCCAGTTTAGATAATGAAGGCTTCCTTGAATAAATTTTTTTTTTTAAATCTGCAGTGGCCTCGGTTACTGAGGTTGCATATCTGACTAGAAGGGAGACATAGTGTATGGCAAGTTAAACAAGACTTGACTGTAGCCAGCAATGACTATTTTTACATTTTTTATAAAGTATATATTGTGAACTGGAATTTTCATTCCAACTGGGGCAAGGGTTAGGTACTGACAGCAACAGTAATGGAAGGGAAAGGGGCTATGGTGGGGGATCTGCTGGATGCCAGGGACATGGACCACTAATGTACATGATTCTGGGGCCAGTGGACCACCAGATGTGGCACAGAATGGTATATACTGCATATTCATACTGGCGCATCCATCAGTGTATGGGAAGAGGGGAATGACTTTGGAGGTAGCACTATTTGCCCGGGGCATATGCCATAGGCCAACCCCTGCAGATGTCACAGTCCAGTAATGTCAAAGTCCAGTATGTTAGTGATCACATAGCCTATATACAACCACTAACATATGGATAGATGATCTACATTAATGTATGATGTACAGCTGTTGCAGGGAAGAATCCACCCTCTGCAATTAGTGACACCAGTTTGCGAATGGCAGTTTTGGTGGGTGAAATTGCAGTGAGTCCTATGCAACCCTCCAAAAAGCATTATTTCCCCACTTGGCAAGGAATGATATATACATACACATATACATATCTACATACAAATATACATATTGCAAAAAAACTCTTAATTCACTAATTAGGATCAAAGCAACAAAAGTTTGGAAATATGGTGTTAAGGTTTCCAACCCTAACACCCCCACCCCTCCAGGCAGCACAGTAGCTGTGGGGTGTGCCTTGGGGTTTGCAAATGCTCACCCCATTCCATCTGTAAATAAGGTCAGATGTGTACACTGTATGAGAATGGAGGGAGTGTTAGGCTTGCGAACCCCAAGGCACATCTAACATCTGAGTTTCTCATCATCTCCTCCTCTCTAAAACAGCAAATCTTACTGTGAGGAACAGTTTAGCTGGCAAGGAATTACCAGAGCAGTAGCATTACCCCTGCTAAGTATTTAAAGAGCCCCTGACAGTACTGGGAAAATTAGAAAATGTAAGCTTTAGACACAATTCAATTTATATTTCTTATGTTTTCTGCAGTTATGACCCCCTTTTTATGTTGATTGAACGCATGTGCAAGAAACATGTTGAGGCAGGTTTCTGCAGAAGCAGGTTGTGGAGGCGTGGCACTGTTGTACCCACGCCCCGCAGCCTGCAAAAGGCTTGTCCCCATTCCCCAATGCCGCGGCATGCTGCCGTTGACACTAGTTCAGCCAGCGTGCCACAACTTTCAAACAAATTAGCTGCTGCAATCAGGGCCCTCGTCATTGCAGCGTCAGCCATCCGCCGCAATGAGGGAGCGCCGTCATTGCAGGGGCGGGATGTAGGATCTTTGGTATTGATTGTGAACATGGCGGCTTGCCGCTGTATTCTAAACAATATATTGTATGTTTGTTGCGGCGGGGAGCCTCACGTCCGGCAGAAAGAACCCCCTTTGTTGTTTGCGATGGGGTGCCTAATCCCCCGTCAGCTACAGCTGTTCCCCAGACTCGGTGGCACGCTGGGAGCCCACCCCAGAGTGCCCCATGCCCCTGAAATGTGGAAAGCGTCCCGCAACGTTTTCTTGTACCTAAAAGAAAGAAAACTGTCCCTCATAGTCTCCCCACACCCCCTCCCACAACCCGCACCCACCCACTGCGCACCCAGCCTCCCCATACCCCTCACCCCATACTTACCTCTGAGCATGGCGGACCATCTTCGCTGGACCGGAACACGCCTGCACTTTCAAAGCCGACTTGCAACGGAGGAAATGCGTAAGCTGTATAATGTAATGAATAGGGTTTTTCAACTTTAGTGCATATTCGGCATTTTTGAATTATTTCACCAAACTTTCAACATGGGGTTTTTGGGACCCCTCCTCATGAATTCTTGAACTGTCACGGCGTTAATCGGCCCCGAAAGGTGGTTTCACAGTCACTGTGCGTAATCACCCTTCGGGGCTGATTAATGAAACGACAGTACCAGTGTTCATGAGGTGGGCTCTCAAAAAGCATATGTTGCAAATTTGGTGGAAAAAAATCCCAAAAATGACTGTTTTACGAACGTGCATTGCACAGTTGCTACGTACGCTGGTAACTTGTGAATTTATAATATTTTCATGCCAGATTTTCAACATTGGCATTTTGTCACACCTCCATGTGAGCAGTACAGCTGTCATTGTTCACATCCTGGCTGAAATGTGTTTTCGCACTTTCGGCGCAGAATAGTGCGGTTGCTATGGGAAATCCGTGTTCAGGACAGATTAAGAAAATGACAGTGACACTTTTAATGAGTAGAGGTCCTAAAATGCCTATGTTGAAAATTTGGTAATGATACTCGATAAAATGACTGTGTTACGGGCGTGCATTGCGCAGTTGGCACGCATGCTCGTAACTTCACGAATTTCTAATATTTTCACTCCAGATTTGCAACATTGTCATTTTCCCAGACCTTCTTATGAACAGTACAGCTACCATTTTTCCCAACCTGGCCGAAATGTGTTTTCGCAGTTCTGGCGCAGAATAGAGCAGTCGCTGTGGGAAATCACTGTTCGGGACAGATTAAGAAAATGATAATGGTACTGTTCATGAGCAGAGGTCCTAAAATGGGTATGTTGAAAATTTGGTGATGATAGCCCATCAATTGACTGTGTTGCAAGTGTGCGTTGCGCACTTTCCACGCACCCTTGTAACTTCGAAGATTTGTAATATTGTCACACCACATTTCCAACAGTGCCATTTTTTCACACCTTCTTATAAGCACGAGAGCTGTCATTTTTCACATCCTGACTGAAATGTATTTTCACAGTTCCGGCGCAGAATAACATGGTCACTGTGGGAAATCAGTGCTCGGGACAGATTAAGAAAATGACAGTGGCACTGTTCATGAGCAGAGGTCCAAAAATCCCTATGTTGAAAATTTGATGATGAAACTCCATAACATGACTGTGTTACGAGCATGCATTGAACTGTTTCCACGCACCCTTGTAACTTCACAAATTTGTAATACTGTCATGCCGCATTTTCAACAGTGGCATTTTTTCAACTCCTATGAACACTACAGCTGTCATTTTTCACATCCTGGCTACAATATGTTTTTACACTCCTGCGGACAATAGCACGGTCACTGTGGGAAATCAGTGTTTGGGACAGATTAAGATCGACCGAGTGAGAGCGGGGAGTGACCGAGCTCAACTGAGCTCTGTCGGGACTGCTGCTGATTTGTTTGTGGCAGACAAAGGCCCCAACACAAGAGCCCAGTACAAAAGGGCAGCCTGCAGCACTGGGAGAAACAGAACGAGAGAGCAAGTGAGGGAGGGGGAGTGAGCGAAACCACTGAAGCACTGTCAGGACTGCTGCAGATTTCTTTGTGGGCAGAAAATGGTGTCAGTACAGGCAGGGGCCCAGTACAAAAGGCCAGCCTGCAGCGGTGGGAGAAACAGTTCGAGCGAGTGAGACAAGGGGACCTAGTGAGCTCAACAGAGCTCTGTCAGGACTGCTGGGATTTCTTTGTGGGCAGGAAAAGGCACCAATGTAGGCAGGAGCCCCATTCAAAGGGCAGCTTGCAGCGCCAGGACAAACAGAATGAGCGATTAGAGGGAGACTGAGCTACCTCAACGGAGCTCTGTCGGGACAGCTGAATAGCACGGTTGCTGTGGAAATCAGTGTTCAGGACAGATTAAGAAAATGACAGTGACACTGTTCATGAGTAGAGGTCCTAAAATGCCTATGTTGAAAATTTGGTGATGATAGCCCATCAATTGACTGTGTTACAAGTGTGTGTTGCGCACTTTCCACGCACCCTTGTAACTTCGCAGATTTGTAATATTGTCACACCAGATTTTCAACAGTGCCATTTTTTCACACCTCCTTATAAGCAGTACAGCTATCATTTTTCACATCCTGACCTAAATGTGTTTTCACAGTTCTGGCGCAGAATAACATGGTCACTGAGGGAAATCAGGGGTTGGGACAGATTAAGAAAATGACAGTGGCACTGTTCCTGAGCAGAGGTCCTAAAATCCCTATGTTGAAAATTTGGTGACGAAACTCCATATCATGACTGTGTTACAAGTGTGCATTGAACTGTTTCCATGCACCCTTGTAACTTCACAAATTTGTAATACTGTCACGCCACATTTTCAACAGTGGCATTTTTTCACAACTCCTTATGAACACTACAGCTGTCATTTTCCACATCCTGGCTAAAACATGTTTTTGCTGTCCTGCGGACAATAGCATGGTCACTGTGGGAAATCAGTATTTGGGACAGATTAAGATCGACCGAGTGAGATGGGGGAGTGACCGAGCTCAACTGATCTCTGTCGGGACTGCTGCGGATTTGTTTGTGGCAGACAAAGGCCCCAACACAAGAGCCCAGAACAAAAGGGCAGCCTGCAGCACTGGGAGAAACAGAACGAGAGAGCAAGTGAGGGAGGGGGAGTGAGCGAACTCACCGAAAGCGCTGTCAGTTCTGCTGCAGATTTCTTTGTGGGCAGAAAAAGACGTTGATACAGGCATAAGGGCCCAGTACAAAAGGCCAGCCTGCAGCAGTGGGAGAAACAGTACGAGTGAGTGAGACAAGGGGACTTAGTGAGCTCAATGGAGTTCTGTCAGAGCTGCTGGGATTTCTTTGTGGGCAGAAAAAGGCACCAATGCAGGCAGGAGTCCCGTAAAAAAGGGCAGCTTGCAGCGCCAGGACAAACAGAATGAGCGATGAGAGCTCTGTCGGGACAGCTGCGGATTTCTTTGTGGACAGACAAAGTTGCCAACACAGCCAGGAACTCCATGCAAAAGCGCAGTCTGCGTCACCAAGAGAAACAGAACAAGCGAGTGACACAGCGGTAGTGAGTGAGCTCAACGGGGCTCTAGTGTGACTGCTGCAGATTTCTTTGTGGGCAGAAAATGTGGCAACGCAGGCAGAAGCCCAGTACAAAAGGCCAGCTTGCAGCACCGGCAGAAATGGAATGCGAGAGTGACAGAGGGGGAGTGAGCGAGCTCAGTGGAGCTGTGTCAGGACTGCTTCAGATTTCCTTCTGGCCAGAAAAAGCCACCAATGCAGGCAGGAGCCCAGTACAAAAGGGCAGCCTGCAGTGCCAAGAGACACAGAACGACCACGTGAGGGAGGGGGAGTCGGTGAGCTCAACGGGGCTTTGTTGGGCTGCTGCAGATTTGTTTGTGGGCAGTAAAAGGCAGCAATGCATGCAGGGGCAGGAAAACCAGAATGAGCGAGTGAGTGAGCTCAACAGGGCTGTATTGTAACTGCTGCAAAGTTCTTTGTGGGCATAAGAAGGCAGCAACGCAGGCAGGAGCCCAGTAGAAAAGGGCAGCCTGCAGTGCCGGCACAACAGAATGAGCGAGTGAGAGAAGCGGAGTGAGTGAGCTCAACGGAGCTCTGTTGGGACTGCCATAACATGACTGTGTTACAAGTGTGCGTTGGAACTGTTTCCACGCACCCTTCTAATTTCGCAAATTTGTAATACTGTCACGCCACACTTTCAACAGTGGCATTTTTTCACAACTCCTTATGAACACTACAGCTGTCATTTTTCACATCCTGGCTAAAATATGTTTTTGGACTCCTGCCACACAATAGCACGGTCACTCTGGGAAATCAGTGTTTGGGACAGATTAAGATCGACCGAGTGAGAGGGGGGAGTGACCGAGCTCAACTGAGCTCTGTTGGGACTGCTGTGGATTTGTTTGTGGGCAGACAAACGCCCCAACACAAGAGCCCAGTACAAAAGGGCAGCCTGCAGCACTGGAAGAAACAGAACAAGAGAGCGAGTGAAGGAGGGGGGAGTGAGCAAACTCACCAAAGCACTGTCAGGACTGCTGCAGATTTCTTTGTGGGCAGAAAAAGGTGTCAATACAGGCAGTGGCCCAGTACAAAAGGGCAGCCTGCAGAGGTGGGACAAACAGTGTGAGCGAGTGAGACAAGGGGACTTAGTGAGCTCAACGGAGCTCTGTCAGGACTGCTGGGATTGCTTTGTGGGCAGAAAAAGGGGCCAATGCAGGCAGGAACCCCGTACAAAAGTGCAGCTTGCAGCACCAGGACAAACAGAATGAGCGACGAGAGAGGGAGACTGAGCAACCTCAACGCAGCTCTGTCAGGACCTCTGCGGATTTCTTTGTGGACAGACAAAGGTGCCAGCGCAGCTAGGAGCCCCATACAAAAGCGCAGTCTGCGGTGCCAAGACAAACAGAATGAGCGAGTGACAGAGCGGTACTGAGCAAGCTCAACGGAGCTGTAGTGTGACTGCTGCAGATTTCTTTGTGGGCAGAAAATGCGGCAACACAGACAGGAGCCCAGTACAAAAGGCCAGCTTGCAGTGCTGGCAGAAACGGAATGCAAGAGTGACAGACGGGCAGTGAGCAAGCTCAGTGGAGCTGTGTTAGGACTGCTTCAGATTTCTTTCTGGCCAGAAAAAGCTGCCACTGCAGGCAGGAGCCCAGTACAAAAGGGCAGCCTGCAGCACCAGGAGACACAGAATGAGCAAGTGAGGGAGGGGGAGTCAGTGAGCTCAACGGGGCTTTGTTGGGACTGCTGCAGATTTGTTTGTGGGCAGAAAAAGGCAGCAATGCATGCAGGGGCCCAGTACAAAAGGGCAGCCTGCAGTGGTACGAAAACCAGAATGAGCGAGTGAGTGAGCTCAACAGAGCTGTATTGTAACTGCTACAAATTTTTTTATGGGCATAAGAAGGCAGCAATGCAGGCAGGAGCCCAGTAGAAAAGGGCGGCCTGCAGCGCCGGCAGAACAGAATGAGCGAGTGAGAGAAGGGGAGTGAGCGAGCTCAACGGAGCTTTGTCGGGACTGCTGCAGATTTCTTTGTGGGCAGAAGAAGGTGCCAACAGAGGCAGGAGCCCAGTACAAAAGGGCAGCCTGCAGTGCCAGGAGAACCGGAATGTGTGAGTGAGACAGGTGGACAGAGCGACCTCAACGGACTTCTGCCGGGACAGCTGTGGATTTCTTCATGGGTAGAAAAAGCCACCAACACAGGCAGGAGCCCAGTACAAAAAGGAAGCCTGCAGTGCCAGGAGACACAGAATGAGTGAGTGACACAGGGGGAGTGAGCCACTTCAATGGAGCTCTCTCGGGACAGCTGAGTATTCCTTCCTCGGCGGAACAAGATGCCAACGCACGCACCAGTCCAGTACAAAAGAGCAGTCTGCAGCACTGGGACAAACAGACTGAGCCATTGACAGAGGCCCACTGCGCGAGCTCAACAGATCAAAGGAATCAACATTCATCATTGACAAATGCTTGTTTTTAATACTGATAAAAGTTGCATGAAAACAAGATCACTGCCCCATAGACTTTTTTTAATGGATTTATACTCCTCTTTCCTGCAGGGCTGGCAGGTAGCTGTGGCTCCTCCCTAAGAGGGACTCAATTTCTGGACCCAGCATCCCCACACCAATCCTTCCCCGGCCTAATATCTCAGGTGGCAAATCACGAGGCTGCGCTCACGGACTTCTTTGACTAACTTGTTACCCCACTTGAAGATGGTTGGTCCATGAGTGCGGTCTTTGTGGAGTTGTCCAAAGCTTTTGATCTGGTAGATCACAATATGTTGATAGACTGCCTTGAAGATATAGGGGTAATGAAAGAACCCTTGAAATGGTTTTGGTCATATTTAGAAGATCGAGCTCAACTGGTCTCAGTAGGGGGACTTCTCTTGTTACACCAAACAAAAAATCCAGTGTTTTCATGATGCAATAGGACTCCAATCAATATGGTGCAACAGTACTCCAATCAGCAGAGACCAACTGTTCTCATCTGCTGCAATGCACATTGCTAAGACTGTGAGGCTGTGACATCATCACTGCATCCTTCCTGTTGACAAAATGGATGCCTCCACATCCATATTTAAAAATACTTTTTTTCTCAGTGTTTTACTAAAGTCATTTGCTAAATGTATCCTAGGAAACCAGTTAATGAATAACTATAGTGATTGCTGAAATAATCTTATAAGGAATTGTACACATTCCCTTTAAGGCATCATTGGTGCAGTATAAACCACTACTAAGCTTTTGAAACACACACTATAAACAGAAATAAATAATGATTCCTAACTTGAAATTTAACTCAGATCCCTCACATCCAACAAATTATAGGCCTATTGATTTGCTGACCATTATTTCTAAGCTAATGGAGCACCTTGTGCACTCTCAACTAATGGAATATTTAGAGAAGTATAAAAAGCTAACTCTAGTACAATTTGGATTTAGAAAGGGGCAGTTCTTGGGTCCCCCCTCCCCCCACTGTGGCAGGGCTGAGAACGAGAAGTGTGAACTCCCCCCCGCCCAGAAACCAACATCTAGACTCTGTGGGGCTGGTGCGGGTGCAGTCGGGCCACCATGGAGCCTTCCAGCTCCCTTTTTCCTACTTAGACTTTCGTAAGGTGTTTGACACAGTCCCACACAAAAGATTAATAAACAAGCTAGCCAGCCTGGAAGTGGGTCCCAGGGTGGTAGCCTGGGTAAAAAATTAGCTGGACAACAGGACGCAGAGGGTAATAGTAAATGGAGTCCACTCCAAAGAAAGGGGGGTTACTTGCTAGGTACCACAGGGCTTGGTACCGCAGGGCTTGGTACTGGACTGGTCCTCTTCAATGTCTTTATAAGTGACATTGCAGAGGGACTGGAAGGAAAACCATATCTCTTTGCAGATGACACAAAGATCTGCAACAGGGTTCATACACAAGGTGGGGTGGAAAGGATGAGAAGGGACTTGGAAAGTTTGGAGGAATGGTCAAAAGTATAGCAGCTTAGATTCAGTGCAAAGATGTGCAAAGTAATGTACCTGGGAAACATAAACCCAGGGGAAGACTACACAGTGGGGGGGGGGGAGAGGTGAGGAGACAGTAAGAAGGGCTAGAGTATGCTGGGTTGCATAGAGAGAGGCATCACCAGTAGAAAACAAGAAGTTGTCATCCCTCTGTATAGACAGTTGGTGAGACCCCATCTGGAGTACTGCGTGAAGTTCTGGAGACCCCATCTCTGCAAGGACATAGTCAGGATGGAGGCAGTCCAGAGGAGGGCAATTAAAATGGTGTAGGATCTGCAATAGAACCCATACTAAGAGAGACTGAAAGAGTTTAATATATATATATATATATATATATATATACACCCATGAGGAAGGGGGAAGGGACATGATAGAAAGTTTCAAGTACCTCAAGGGAATCAACAAAGTCCAAGAGGGTAGCATCTTTCAGAAAGAGATGTGCAAGAATAAGGGGGCACAATTTAAAGGTAGAGGGGGGACATCTCTGGAGCAACGTGAGGAAGTATTTTTTCATGGAGAGGGTGGTGGATGCATAGAGTGGTCTTCCTGAGGAGGTTGTGGGGTCAAGAACAGTGGTGGGATTCAAGAATGCATGGGACTGACATAATTAAGGCAATCCTAGTGGGGTGTTGAAGGAAGTTGTTGGTTATTTAACATCAGCAGCTTATCCAATAGGTAGGGAAATGGGCAGTCAGGGTGGTCTAAGCGGTCTTTATCTACCGTCAAAGTCTGTTTCTATTTTGAACATGGGTTGTACCTTACCACCACCACTGCCCCCAACTTGCAGTAAGTCCAAACCTATGTACACATATACCATGACCATAGAAAAACCTGCCTGGAAAGAAAAAAACGATGCGATCTGTTACTGTAGAAAACACTAGTAAGTACTTACCTGGGCACTTGCGAGTTGCGATGGACACAGAAATAGGCCACAGAGATGGTGAACCCTCGATGGTTCCTGTCAGCAGTAGGAGGAGTTGCAGCATTCACAAAGCCTTATACAGGCATACCTAAAAGGGAAGCACACCGAGAGTTGCAGAAACACAAGAGAAGCATGGATTGTCATGCTTTAGCTGAAGAACACCACCTAGGCCAGAAGCACAGTGATGCGTAACATACTCTCTCCTGTTACCTAATCTGCATGCATCACAACAGGTTTGAGCCTACATCAGCTACTACACACCAATACTAGTACCACTGTAGTGTCCACCCCCTACTGGGTGCCCCCCCCCAAATAAATACCTGTCTCAAATACCATCTGAGTCCAAACTAAAAGAGAAACTAAAACATTACTTTCAAGCTTTCACTGCCAATAAAAAAAAAAATGTTAACTACTTACGTTGGCAGTTTGGATAGACACACACCATGAAGCCACCACAGGGCTGCATTGGACTAAGGGAAGATCACAGCAGCAGCAGCATAGGAGGAACATGTTATAGGCAGACTTGAAAAATAAAACATGAGGATGGTTTCAAACAGAAAGGATACCTAATAACAATGGTTATTACCAGCTGCTGATCGCCTGATCATGTAAGCCAAAAATCCTTTTCAATCTCTAACAGTGCATAACAGATGAAGCACAGCAGTGCACTGCGGCTACCTCAGCAATTACATTTCAACCCCCCTCCACTTCCCCCAGCCATCATGCACCTGCATAGAGGTCAGGCGTACAATGTACATCCGGGCTGACTAGATTATGATGCTGTAGATCTCAGGAACAAATAATGACAAAGCATAACAAACAGTACTACTTACCTTGTCACTAAAAACACCCTAGGAAGCCGGAGGCCAGTAATGAGCCATCCCATTAATTTCCATGGAATGTCCTGTCTGGAAATGAAAACAAGAGTAAACACTTGAAAGCTTACACTGAAAAAAAATTACTTACCTGGGAAGTTGAGATGAACACAGCATGAAGCCACAGGGATGGCAAACTAAGGGATGATCTAGGCAGCAACAGGAGGAACCATACCTCTCAACCTCTTACCTCATAAATCAGGGACAAGGCTTAAAAAAATCAGGGACAAAGACCCACAATCAGGGACACATCTTAAAAATTGGTAATATTTCCTCAGAAAGTTGATAGAATAAGCGGATTAGTGTAAGATGCATTTTCTGGTGAAGAATAAGTCTGTAACTTTGATGTTTGAAGTTGTATGCTTACAATTCCCTCTGTTTAGTCACAAAAACACAAATTTTACAAGAAACAGAAAAAAATTCTGAGCCAAAATCAGGGACGTCCCTGAAAATCAGGGACAGTTAAGAGGTATGAGAGGAACAGCAGCACTTTGGGAGCAGCAGCTGCAAGCATCCATTTGGCTACAACTAGTAGTACAGAAGTACAACAACTGAAAAACATAGCAATCATGGAATTGCTGAATCATGTGCGAAACAAAACTGTGTGAAAGCACGTTATGCTGGTGTGACAATTCCAAATATTCTTTGATTACCTAGTCTGACATCAGTCAGTAATTAATGTGCAACAAAATTGCCTGGAAAATTATTAGTACCAAATCTATGTTTACCAACCAACCCTAGGCCACCACCCCCAAACACCACCAATGCAGTCACTTAAATGTATTACAGCATCTGTGCAATTCAAAATGCATCAGTGGTATAGTGAAAAACATTGATACCACCCCTCGCTATCCCTAACCCATTCCTGTTTGACAACAATAATGTCTTTCCCATACCTACATGATTATCTGCTTTTCATTGAGAAAACAAATATTTTTGGCAAAAGCACACTGATACTTACCTAGCAACTTCTATGGAACAATTCAAGGTGCCACAGTTCTTGTGAAAATGAATGGTGGTCTAATCAGCAATGGGCTTAGCAGTGTAGCAGAAGCAGCGTCATATCATAACCTGTGATATAAGTAAGGCAAAGGCTATTTATAGAAGCAGTAAGATTTACTATAGCGCTGATTAACTGCAGTTGGCACACTACTGAAGTGTTATTTACATGTCTCTACAAATAGTGCTGTTACAGCCTACTCTGCCTGCCTAAACAAACTAACCTAATACCACCCCCTTATCTGTGCACACACTGCACACCCTGCACAACACAAACAATGCTGTTTTTTTAGTATAACCTCTTACATGAGTATCATTAAGTCAATAGTATTGTCCAGCTAAGTGGCGCTGAGGGTTGAGGTGCAGGACACCACACCTCGCTCCACTTCAGCGACCTGGGTTTGAGTACGGGCTTGGTGCTCCGGGGGTCAGCCAGAGGGGGAAGGGGAGAAACTGATCAAGCTGCTGGACGGCAGCTGTCATCCTCAGGAGGGTTTTGAGGGGCTTCTTGGAGTTTGGCTGCCCCCTGGTGGAGGTTGGGTGACTGCATCATGCATGAGGAGCCCTGGTGTTAGGAAGGGGGGAGGGTGGAAGAGGCTGTGGACCAGGGCTGCAGTGCACATGTGCGCCTCCACGTGCATGCACCACTGCTTCTGGAGCCTTGGGTTGGGGGGGGGGCAAAAATGGGGAAAAGCAGGGATTGATGCAGGATGGTGCCTCTGGGTCAGCTCTGGGGATTCGCTGGGATGTTCATAGTGCTATAAGTTCCCGAATGACCCCGGAGTCCAGCAAAGTTGGCCAATGCTAGCAACAGTCCGCCAAAGGGGGATAAATAGTGTTCAAAAAAAAAAAGTCAGTAGTATTGGACATACTTATTCAATCAGTTAGTTAAGTACTATATGTAACATGAATGAATTGTCAAAGTAATACAAATCTGTGGTATTGCAGTGGGTTCATGCAATGGTTAAACAGCAGTAGCATCAGTAGCCTTAGTGGGGCATAGTAGTTCCTCTAGCTCTTGTTATTTACGAACATAAGAAACTGCCAGCAGAAACAGACCTCATGGTCTATCAAAGTCTGCTCGAGTGTGCAGCTATCACCCCTAGATTGCAGCTGCCCCAACCCCCTCCCCATCTTCAGGACATTCTCAGCACTATTTCCCCAGTTCTCAGCACTATTCACCCAGCAGGATCCAACAGGGTGGTGTAGTCGGGAAACAGGTTATCATCAGCAGAATTAATGGGGCATAGTAGTTCTGCTGCTATTGTTATTTTGTGCACCAAGATCCACTGGGGTGGGGTACTCTGGAAATGGGTCATCATCATCAGAATTAATAGGGCACGGTAGTTCCTTTGGCTCTTGTTATTTGATGCGGCATGATCTACCGGGGTGGTGTAGTCAGGAAATGGGTCATCATCAGCTGAATTAATGGGGCATAGTAGTTACAGGAATCATCAATCACAGTAAAGGATAAGCAAACATGTGTCCTGTCAATTGTTTTGGTATTTGTGTTTTTATGTTGCTTGCACGCATGTACAAGAAACATAGTGCCATCATCGGAGATTTCGGAGGTGTGTCAGCTCCTCCTCCAATTCAGTCAGTGTGCTGGCAGGCGTGGCCCCTGTAAGCCAATGCATTTTGGAGCTGTCTATGACACGCTCCAAAATGTAGTGGCATACAGTTGGAAGGGGGAGTGACACTTCAGTGAGCACCGATAAGAGGCTGCTCACACGCAGCTCCCCCCCCACCTGCAGGCGTGCGTGCTCCTGCACGCCTGTATGCTTCGACCAGGTGGCCAATCCCCATCGGCTGAGCTGTGTCCCCCTCCACTCCAGTAGTCGGCGCCACGCTGGGAGCCCACCCCAGTGTGGCAAACGTCCCACAACGTCTTTTTTTAAATCTGAAAATGAAAACGGTCCCGCGGCGCGCTCTCCCAGCCCCCCCACAACCCGCACCCACCCACTGCGCACCCTGCCTCCCCACACACACCCTCACCCCATACTTACCGACTCGATGCGGACGATCTTCGGTGGACCGGGAACACGTCTGCACTCTTCAAAGCCGACCACGAACTGAGGAAATGCCGGTAAGCTGCATAATGGGCTAGATGGGGTTTCAACTTTGTTGCATATCTCAGGCATTTTTGAATTTGCACCATTTAACATGAGTTTGACTTTCATGAATGATGTCACTGTCATGCGTAGAGTCCGTTCAGGGTGATTTCGCGCAGTGACTGTGCAGTGACTGCAAATCACCCTTCGGGCCTGAATACCGCATGACAGTGACATCATTCATGAGAAGGTCCTAAAACCCCATGTTGAAAATTTGTTGCCAAAATTCCAAAAATGACTGTTTTACTTAGCTGCATTGTGCAGTTCCTATGCAGGCTCTGTAAGTTCGCAAATTTCAATATTTTCACTCCAGATTTTCAACATTGCCATTTTACCACACCTTCTTATGAGCAGTACAGCTGTCATTTTTCATATCTCACCCAAAATGTGTTTCCGCCCATGTAGCGCAGAATGGCGCAGTCGGTGTGCGAATTCAATGTACAGGACAAATTAAGAAAATCACAGTGACACTGTTCATGAGCAGAGGTCTTAAAATGGCTATGTTGAAAATTTGGTGAACAAATTCCTAAAAATGACTGTTTTACAAGTGTGCGTTGCGCAGTTCCTACACACGCTCGTAAGTTTGCAAATTTTCAATATTTTCACTCCAGATTTTCAACATTGGCATTTTATCACACCTCCTCATGAGCAGTATAGCTGTCATTTTTCACATCCTGCCCAAAACATGTTTCCGCCCATGTAGCGCACACTGGCGCAGTCGGTGTGCAAACTCAATGTATGGGACACATTAACAAAATCACAGTGACACTGTTCATGAGCAGAGGTTTTAAAATGGCTATGTTGAAAATTTGGTGATAAAATTCCTAAAAA
The DNA here is from genome assembly GCA_016271365.2 of Neoceratodus forsteri. Classification (NCBI taxonomy): domain Eukaryota; kingdom Metazoa; phylum Chordata; order Ceratodontiformes; family Ceratodontidae; genus Neoceratodus; species Neoceratodus forsteri. Next base: position 237,802,645 of record CM028137.1, read on the forward strand.
TGACTGTTTTACGAGCGTGCATTGCACAGTTCCTACACACGCTCGTAAGTTCGCAAATTTTCAATATTTGCACTCCAATGACTTCCAAACACCTAAACAGTACATAGAAGCAAGCAACATTCGGCATTGACAAATGCTTGTTTAACTGGTGATGGGGAAGGGCCGTGGACATCGGCAAACTTGGACAGTAACTGGTAGCTGAGTGTTTCCTCTAGCAAGTGGTGAACCACACAACAGGAATCATCATAAACAGTAAGAGACAAGCAAACATATGTTCTGTCAATTTTTTGGTATTTATTTCTGTTTTTTATGGGTGATGGGGAAGGGCCATGAACATCAGCCAACTTGGACAGTAACTGGTCACAACAGACGGAAACTGGGCTGAATGACCTTCAGCAACATTAGCATCTGCTTCTAATACAGCTGCACAAAGCACACCCCTGCAGGTGGCGGACACATGATCTGTGACTCTCTCTCCTACTCGAGAGAAATCAAACCCCTCAGCTGTGTCTTCATTGGAGGGCACTGTAAAACTATTTTCATCCTCCGATGAGTCCTGATGCTCACCACCTTCTTCGGCAGGATCATGAAATCTTGCTGCTGTTGACACCATGCACTGCCTGGGGAAGAAATGGGAGTTAATTTTAACAAACGTTACGTACTCCACATTACATTCTGACAGGGTGCTTCAGCGGTGAGTCACAATTGAACCAGCGGCACTGAAAACTCTTTCCAAGCTTACACTGGCCCTTTGCAAACTGTGTGAGAGGCCTTTCTGCACCACGCAATTCTGCTTAAAGTTGAACCAGCATAATATTCTGTGGTGATTTGCATATGCAGCCCATGATGCTTTGCATTGTGCGGGCATGTGTGATTTTGTATTTCCTTGAAACTTGGCTTCCCAGCCAAATGCCCTTTGGGGTAACCATTGCCTCAGCATTTGCGCACAGAGGTTCTTTGTCTATCAAGATATGATTGAGCCATATGGCATGCAGACAGCTGAAGTTCTGTGTTTCCCTCAGGTGGCTGCTGTATAGAAATATCAATGTCCTTCAGCATGGACCAGAGAGGGTTAGTGGCACCAGTACTACTGCATGATAATGAGGGTGAAGGTGCAGACACTGTATTGGTGGAGGAAAGGATACTGGGCGAGAGGATGTTGATGCTTCAGGTTTATCTACTGCTACCAATGTTTCTACTCTTAGCTCTGACTTACTCATTCAGTTTTTATCCTTGCCATACAGGATGACTACATAATGATCAAGATCATCCTGCCCACTGGGCAGAAGTGAAGTCATGGCCTGCTTGTACCTTGGATTGAGCAGGGTTGCCAGGATGTATGCCTCTGAGTTGTAAATGTGAATGACCCTGGGATCATCATCACACAGTTGCATGATGAGGTCAGCAAGCTCAACTCCAACAGAGTCAGCAGCCACTTCAAATTGCACCATTATATTGCACAGTGCATGATGGAGAACGCGCAGCAATGGTATCACCTGGCTCAAACAAGCATTGTCTGCGCTCACAACCTGTGTCACCTGTTCCAGTGGTTGTAGTACCTGAATGACACTGTCCATCAAAAACCACTGGGATGGACTCAGCGACATGGCTGACTTTGCTTCCCGGTCCCACATGTGCATTTTATACTCATTGAGTAGCTTGTACTGTTCATACAGCCTCTCAAGCATATAGAGTGTGGAATTCCATTGGGTTGGCACACAGAGCTTCAAGCGGTGCTGTGGTACATTATCGGCCTTCTATAGAGCCTGGAGCTCTGCTCTAGCCAGCACAAAATGACTGAATTGGCTGCACATTTTATGGCTGACAGCCAACATGGTACTCACTACTTCATGCTCCAGAAAGAACCTCACGATGAGATTCAGCACATGAGCAAAGCAGGGGACATGATAAAAGCAGCTATCAGTGATTGCTTTGATGGCATTTTGGGCATTGTCACTGGCAGCATACACTGCATTGAATCCATGGGGCTTTAGCCAGTGTGTAATGGCCTCATTGATGCAGTTGAGAATTCTCTCTGATGTATGGGACCCATGCATACTCTGCATGCTCAATGTGGCATGCTGCCGACAACCATTATTACTGTTCCCAGTACTCAGAGGACAACTAGATGTAGGACAGGGGTGCATAGCATATACCACGAGAAATAGGCCCAGTGTGCAGTAATGCACATATAACTAACGCCTGATGATGGGCCACTGGTCCAGATGTCTGTGGTCAGGTGGATACTGGCTACTGCTGAGTCTGACAGAGCATGTGACACCATGCATGCAAGGTTATTGTATATTGCCAGAAGAGCCTTAGTGCTGAAATACATTTGACTTGGAACTTTATATTTAAGCACAGCCTTCTCCATCAGTTCTCTAAAACCCTCATTCTCGACAAATGAAAATGGTAAAAGTTTTTTTGCCAGCATCTTGGCAAAAGCCATGCTCAGCTCTTTTGTCACCAGGTGTTTATGATGATATTTTGTGTTCTTGGTTAATGCCGATTTGATATCTGGCTGCTTAAGCCTTTTGAGTATGCAGCACTGTGGGGTGTATTTTGGCTTTGCCCAGTATGCTCCTGCGGCTTTGGCTACCTTCTGTGGTAGCAGGAACATGCTGCAAAAACCTCTCCATGCATACGGTGGACAGATCAGCTTGACTACTACCTCTACTTGTATCTCCACTGTAGGGGTGGAACACAATAAGGAGTCAAATGCTACATCATCAACTGGCTGGGGACCCTCACTTTCATAGTGTGCTGAAGTAGCCGAACTGGGCATGGATGCCAACCACTTATGCTGTGTCCACTTAATGGGGTGCTTACTTTGCATATGACTATGCATGCCAGTCATCCCATAGTGTGAACCTGGCTTACCCCTGATAATTTTGGAACGACAAATGTTGCACACCGCAACACTGTCATCAGACTTGTCAATTACAAAGAAATCCCAAACCAATGAATGTCCCCAACACATTGGATTTTAGTGGGTGGGGCAGATGGGAACAGAGAAGTAGGGGTGGGCAAAATGGTTTTCTTTGCATGCTACTGCTGTTTACCTCCATATCCCATTTTTGCCAGTTGTTGTCCCTTAACCATGGTAGGTTGCTGTTCATGAATTGATGGAAAAGGGATTGCTTGCTCTTTACCACTAACAGTTTTGGTTGCTGCTTGTGGATGGAGTGGCTGCCAATTGGGGTCTACTACTGCATCATCACCCTCACAACCATCATCGTTACTACCCTCCATGCTTTCTGGCATTTCCAGCTGAGAAAGAAAGGGCTGACTGTACCCCGACTCTTCCTCAGTAACATTCTCTGCCACATGAACATTGCCACTAACAGTGTGTTCGCTACAAGAATGTTCTTGCTCCACGGACACATTTGGAAGTGCTATATGCTGCTGCACCTTATCTACTCCCCCCACAGTAACTGCTCCTGCACAACCCTTACTGTCATCACCTCTGATACTGCCTGCCACTGTACCCAAACCTTCCTTTCTCTTAGTCACTACCAGCTCCTCAGTTAAATCCTGGATCTCCTGGGACTGAGACTGTTCTCTATTTTCATGCTCATCCTGAGACCCTACAGACTCACATGATAGTGTGGCAGCATCCACTGCAGTATTGTTAGACTGCTGTTTACAGCAATGAATTACAGCTGCCCTGGGAGTAGCATTACTGCGCTGCACTGTGTATCAAAGAAGCTGGATGCTTTGATTCCCAGTGCAGTTGACACTGGCACAGCATGTGGTACGGATGGCATTGCACTGCCACTAGAAGTTGCAGTGCCAGAAACAGTGCTGCTTATATTACCACCTTCCACAGCTAGAGTTGTATGAAATTGAAAAATTTTGCCTAGCGAAATATTTGGCATGATTTCTGCATTATGCAAAATGTTTTGCCTAGATGAAATGTAATTTCTCCTTTGTTGCCAATTTTGCGTAATGCAAAATTTTGCCAATTTCAACTGCAAATTTGCAATGTATTATGAGTAAATAGCTGAAATATCATGTGCAGGCTGTTTCAGGCACAGTATATTGTCTGTTGAGTTGGAGAGCAGTTCAGGGTGTGGTGTATCACAGCTAATAAACCCTTCAAAAACCTCTTTGTTATTTTTGAGAGCTAATTGCTCTCAAAATCAAAATTTTGTTCCTAGTGCTGCTAGTGAACATTTTTTTGTTTTGGTATCTGTGGATAATACTTAGATAAACTTGGGTAGTGTTTTCAGTTTTCTCTGTGTCTGTGAGGGAGTTGAGTGGGGGAGGGTTGACCGTGTGTATGTGTGTGTGTGTGTGTGTGTGAGAAAGCAGAGCAGGCTAGTTCCTAATATTTGACAGATGTCTCACAATTTGTGAGTGAGTTTCTGTTATTTCTTTTAAGTCTTAATATGTTTGCTGGTGTGCTACTTATTTGTAATATTTTTCTTACATATTGACCCTTTTTTGGGTAACTTTATCTGAACAGTTATTCATTCTGAGTAGTTCTGTTCCTGTTTCCCTTTGTTTAATCACTTTTCTGCTTTATTTTTGTATTGGAAGTATTCGTGGACATTGAACACTTGTCCATATCCAGGTACACTGCATTGTTGAATAGCTCACAGAAATTAATAGTGTGATCTAGCCTCTGCATTGCAGCTTTCCTGTTTTTTTGTTTCATTTTCTTGCCATAATAACCCTTTCCTCCCTGTTACACCACTGGTGTTTACTACCTGACCCATACTATATAAACAAGCATTTGTCAATGCCGAATGTTGCTTGCTTGTATGTGCTGTTTAGGTATTTGGAAGTGATAGTTCCATGCCTTCCTCCCAAGTCATACACTGTGTCTTTCCATTCGGTATTCACAGAACGGTGGGAAGGGCAAGGGCCACAGCAGTACAGCAGTTGCCAAGGGGGTGAAGAGGTGGACAATAGTCCATTCAAAGGCAAAAGAGTCCTGCAGGAGCTCACTAAATTGAAGGTGGACAAAGCGATGGAACCAGATGGCATATGCCCAAGGATATTAAGAGAATTGCGAAGAGAAATAGCAGTACCTCTGGCAGCCATGTTCACTGAGTCATTCAACATGAGCGAATTGGAAGAGGGCACATGTAGTCCCTCTACACAAATGTAGCAGCAGGGAGGAGGCAGAGAACAATAGGTAGTTAAGCCTCACCTCAGTAGTGAGGAAGATCATGGAGGCATTGCTTAAAGAAAGGATAGTGGGGCATCTAGAAGCCATCGGAGCCCAGGACCATAGACAACATGGATTCACAGTGGGGACATCATGTCAGACAAATCTGTTTGATTTCTTTGACTGGGTGACAAAGGTAGTGAATCAGGGTGGGGCAGTGGACAACGCTTACCTTGATTTCAACAAAGCCTATGACACCATCCCACATAGGAGGCTGATAAACTAGCTGGGTAGGCTGGGCATGGGGGAAAGGGTGGTAAACTGGCTTAGAAACTGGCTAACAGACAGGAGGCAGAGAGTGGTGGTAAATGAGGTGCAGTCTAGGGAGAGGGGGTGACCAGTGGGGTGCTGCAGGGTCTCCATTAGTAACACTGCAGAACAGCTGAAAGGAATTTTTTTACCTAATTTTCAACATAGCCATTTTAAGACCTCTACTCATGAACAGTGTCATTGTGATTTTCTTAATCTGTCCCAAACATTGATTGCGCACACTGACTGCGCCATTGTGCGTTACATGCACAGAAACACATTTTGGGCGACTTGTGAAAAATGACAGCTGTACTGCTCATAAGGAGGTGTGGTAAAATGGCAATGTTGAAAATCTGGAGTGCAGATATTAAAAATTTGTGAACTTACGAGCATGGGTAGGAACTGCGCAATGCACGCTCGTAAAACAGTCATTTTTAGGAATTTTTTCACAAAATTTTCAACATAGCCATTTTAAGACCTTTGTCACTGTGATTTTCTTAATGTGTCCCATACATTGATTTCGCACACCGACTGCGCCATTGTATGCTACATGGGCGGAAACACGTTTTGGGTGAGATGTGAAAAATTACAGCTGTACTGCTCAAAAGGAGGTGTGATAAAATGGTATGTTGAAAATCTGGAGTGAAAATATTGAAAATTCGTGAACTTACGAGCGTGCGTAGGAACTGCGCAACGCACGCTTGTAAAACAGTAATTTTTAGGAATTTTTCGCAAAATTTTCAACATAGACTTTTGAGAGCCCACCTTATGAACACTGGCAGTGTCGTTTCGTTAATTGGTCCCGAAAGGTGATTTCATGCAGACCATGAAATCACCCTTCAGGCCCGATTAATGCCATGACAGTGCAAGAATTCATAAGGAGGTGTCCTAAAAACTCCAGGTTGAAAATTTGGGCCCAAAATTCCCAAAATTGCCTGAGATATGCAACAAAGTTGAAAAAACCCTATTCATTCCATTATACAGCTTACCGGCATTTCCTCAGTTCGCGGTTGGCTTTGAAGAGTGCAGATGTGTTCCCTGTCCACCAAAGATCATCGCGCTGGACTCTGGAGGTAAGTATGGGGTGAGGGGGGTGTGGGGAGGCAGGGTGTGCAGTGGGTGGGTGCGGGTGGTGGGTAGGGAGATGGAGACTACGAGGGACCATTTTTTGTTTACAGGGTGTGTTTTTTTAAAAGACAATGCGGGACATTTGCCACGCTGGGGTGGGTTCCCAACGTGGCAGCTGGAAAGGCTGTTTGGGGGGGCTGGAGCCAACAGGGGATTGGACACCCCCGTCGGCTATAACAAGCTTTGCCATGCTGGGATGGGCTCCCAGCATGGCACCTGAAAAGCCTTTAGGGGGGGCATGCAGCCGTGGAGCCGGCGGGGGATTGGGCACCCTCATCGGCTATAACAATTTTTGCCATGCTGGGGTAGGCTCCCAGCATGGCACCTGGACTTGCTTTTGTGGGGGACGTGAGCCGACGGGGACTGGGCACCCCGCTACATACAGTGTGCATGGGGAGTGCATCAGCACACAGTATGCTCGCATGTGTGTGTGGGGGAGGAGCTCTGCCCACTGAAGCGGAGCTCTCCTTTTCAACTGTACGACTACTGCATTTTCAACTGCTGTCATAGACAGCTGCAGCAATGATTGGGGAACTGGGGCCACGCCTGCAACCACACTGACTGAATTGGAAGACGGGTGCCACACCGCCGAAAAATCGGATGATGGCACTATGTTTCTTGCACATGCATGCAAGCAACATAAAAATGACATAGTTTTCAAGAGAGTGGTGGTCCCTGCAAGATTGTTTGAAGGCGACTTTGTTTGTTCATTTCAAATCTTGTTGTCTCTTCCATCTGATACTGTATGTCTATAACCCAGAACTGTATTTAGTAAGTACTAACACATTGCAGTACTTGCCTTCTCCAGACATCACTTATACGGACCATAGACCGTATTGTGACTGTGAGGTGTTCTGTGCGGTTGGTTTACAATTTACCTGTAGTTTGCGTGAACCTACCTGTACCTACCCAGTTATTATCAAGTTGTGTAATAACCATTCCATTTAAAAACTGACATTTTGTTAAGAACTACTTAAGTATTTTTTCAGAGTTACTGCACATCCTTGTTGTGGTGGTGTCTATCGGTTTAGTATTTAAAGTCTCTTACTTCTGTCCTCCTGTTACCCTACGTTACTTAATTTGTGTTTTTGAAATTGAAAAAATAAAATAGAGTTTTACATAGAAACATAGAAACATAGAATTTGATGGCAGATAAGGACCGCTTGGCCCCCCTAGTCTGCCCATTTTCCTACCTAACAGATAAGCTGCAGATCCTAGTTAACCAACAGCTTACTTCCTCTTACCCGCCACTAGGACTGCCTTATGCCTGTCCCATGCATTCTTGAAGTCCCCCACTGTTCTTGACTCCACGACCTCCTCAGAGAGGCTGTTCCATGCATCCACAACCTTCTCAGTGAAAAAATACTTCCTCACATTACCCCCAGCTGTCCCCTCTATCTTCAAATTGTGCCCCTTGTTCTTGCACATCTCTTTTTCTGGAAGATGCTTCCCTCTTGGACTTTGTTAATTCCCTTGAGGTACTTGAAAGTTTCTATCATGTCCCCCCTCTCCCTTCTTTCCTCAAGAGTATACATATTAAGCTCCTTTAGTCTTTCTTCATATGTCTTCTGGTGCAGACCCTGCACCATTTTGGTTGCCCTCCTCTGGACAGCCTCCACTCTGTCTATGTCTTTGCGGAGATGGGGTCTCCAGAACTGCACACAGTACTCCAGATGGGGTCTCACCAACTGTCTGTACAGAGGGATAACAACTTCCTATTTTCTACTATTGATGTCTCTTCCTGTGCATCCCAGTATCCACCCAGCCTTCCTTACTGCTTTCTCACATTGCTTGCCCACCTTTAGGTCATCTGATATAATTACCCCCAGGTCCCTTTCTATTTTTACTGTTGTCAGTATCTCACCCCCCATTGTGTACGCTTCCCCTGGGTTTTTGTTTCCCATGTGCGTTACCTTGCACTTCTTTGCATTGAATCTGAGCTGCCATACATTTGACCATTCCTCCAACCTTGCCAAGTCCCTTCTCATCCTTTCCACTCCATCTTGTTTATCAATCCTGTTGCAGATCTTTGTGTCATCTACAAAGACAAATACTTTTCCTTCCAGTTCCTCTGCAATGTCACTTGTAAAGACATTAAAAAGGATCGGTCCCAGTACTGGACCCTGTGGTACCCCGCTAGTAACCCTCCTTTCTTCACTGTGGACTCCATTTACTACTACCCTTTGCGTCCTGTTGTCTAGCCAATTTTTTATCCAGGCTACCACCTTGGGACCCACTCCAAGGCTGGCTATCTTGTGTATTAATCTTTTGTGTGGGACTGTATCAAATGCCTTGCTAAAGTCTAGGTAGGCCATGTCCACAGCCCCTCCCTGGTCTACTGCTTTGGTCACCCAGTCAAAGAAATCTATTAGATTCATCTGACACGACCTTCCCATCGTGAATCCATGCTGCCTTGGGTCCTGTGCCCCACTGGCCTCTAGGTACTCAACAATTATTTACTTCAGAAGTGATTCCATCATTTTCCCTACCACTGAGGTCAAACTAACTGGTCTGTAGTTTCCTGCCTCTGTCCTGCTCCCACTTTTGTGAAGAGGAATCACATCTGCCCTCCTCCAGTCCTCGGGTACCACCCCATCTTCCCATGATTTGTTAAAGAGAGTAGTCAGCGGTGTCACTAGTTCTACCCTTAGTTCTTTTAGAATTCTTGGGTGAATCCCATCAGGCCCCATTGCTTTGTCCACCTTCAATTTTATTAGTTCTTTCAGAACCCTTTCTTCTCTAAACGGACTGGTATCGACCCCCATCTTCAGAGTGTTTCTCTTGCTTGGTTTAGGTAACTCCCTCTCCTCTTGCTTTGTGAATACTGAGCAGAAATTTTCGTTCAGTATCCCTGCTTTTTCACTGTCACCCTCTACCCACATTCCCTCCCCTTTCTTAAGCTTCAGTATCCCTCCTTTGGTCTTTCTTCACTCCCTAATGTACCTATAAAAGGTCTTATCCCTCTTCTTAACAGAATTGGCTATCCTTTCCTCAGTTTCGGCCTTTGCTATTCTGACTGCCTTCCCAGCCTCTTTCTGCTTTAACTGATAAAGTTCTCTGTCCTGCTCCTTCTGTGTTTCCTTATATTTCCTGAATGCTGTCCCTTTCTCCTTAACCTTCCCTGCCACCTCTTTTGTGAACCATAGTGTTTTTTTTCCTTCGTTGTGTTTTATTGATTTGCTTTACACAAAGGCTTGCTGCCTCTGTGATGGCAGTTTTGATCACTCCCCATTGTTCCTCAACCCCTCCTTCTTGCCTGTTTGCTAGTGCTTTTCTGAAGCACTCTCTCATTTTCCCAAAGTCAGCCCTCCTAAAGTCTAGTACTCTTGCTTTTGTATGGCTTGATTGTATGGCTGTGTTTATCGTGAACCAAACTGTTTGGTGGTCGCTTGTTCCCAGACGGCTACCCACTTCTAAATCTGAGATTCTTTCTCCATCCCCATTTGAAAGTACCAGGTCTAAGATTGCTCCCTCCCGAGTGGGTTCCAATACTAGCTGTCTGAGGCATGCCCCCTGTAGGGCATCAAGAATGACCCTGCTCTTGGATGTGCCTGCAGCAAAGGTGCTCCAGTTAACACTCGAATAGGCTACAGTAGCTGTTGTAGGTAGGTATATAGACTGCAGTGCTGCTACCTGTTCTGATTTCTGTTTGCCCTTTGCAGATAGTACTGCAGGTGTTAAATCATACTTCTTCAACAGTGGCAGAAGCTTCAGTTTGAGGTCCAGGAGATGGGGGGACACTATATAACAGCATGACAGACACCAGATTTCTGTTTCAATTTAATGTAAAATTTTGGGGGAAACATTTCTGGACTTCTGGGGCATGTTCAACAGTGGCAGCACCAGATGTGTTACATCTTCAGAATGTTGCACACAGCAATAAGTGACGCAACATCACACAGCATTGTGAAACAATTCGTTTAATAGGCACAATATTTGACATTTGTGGAAAGGAGGAGGAAACATGTTAGAGAGCAGGTGACGCCTTCAACAAAACTTTCACAAAACTTAACACTGACCAACAATTCAGTTGCATCCCACATGCATGGAGTTTGCAAAGGAAAGGCCAGTACCTGTCGAAGGCTGTCGGCTGTCAGGGCCCTGTGCACAGAGTCTGTATTTTTTGAATTCAAATACCTCATGTGAGTTGCTTCAACTCAAAGTAAGAAGTACCCACCACAGCACCTATCCATAAAGTGCTCTTTCTTTATTCCAGTGTTGCAAGTAAACAATGCAAAAAGTGCTCCCATATAAGGCATCATACTTCATGATACATCAAAGGTCATTTCACACCTGATGCATGTCACACATGCGTGCTTTCTCACACACAAAGCACACATGTGAAAAACGAGTGCATCAGCTGCAACATAACCGATAACATATAAGGAATGATGGTGCCTTGGGGGAGTAGGCATTTTTATCTTAGTTATATGGAAGCACTTTTTACATTGTTTACTTGCCACACTCGAGACTCAAATAAAGAACGAGCACTTTACAGACATGCGCTGTGGTGAGTACTTCTAACTTTAAAGCAAGTTACATGATGTATTTGAATTTAAACAAGTACACACTCTGTGCACAAGGCCCAGACATCCAACAGCCTTTGTCAGGAGCCAGCATTTCATTTGCAAACTCCATATATGGAATGCAACTGCATTACACATCATTATGTTGTTAAAAGTAATCGTGTAGGTGTAACCAGCTCTAAGAAGTAACACACACCACAAATAATAAGGGAATAAGGTGTTTTTTAGGGCAGGGGTACACGGACACAGTACAGAATAAGCATAACAAATGACAGGCAGGATCAGGAGGACAAGGGTAATACAACAATGAGTGGGAGAAGTAATAGAGCGAGACCAAGAAAAGGGACTAAATTATTATAGGGAGCATAAGACATTAACAAACACAACAGCAATGGTCAAACAAATTATTTTACATACAAAATAAAAAACAAGAGGACTTAAGAATGTAAATTAAAGAGGACAGAACGATTTTTTGTTGTTTTTATTTTTTTTAAGGGGAAAATACTGTACAAACAACAGAATAGAGGATAGAAAATGAAAACAAAAAAGACAAATTAATTTGTGCGGCCAAGTTAACTGCCAGTAGGGCCGGCATGCAGTTCAGACAGGATGCCCATGATTTTGTCAACATCACCCTGGAGTTTAGAAATCTCCCTCTAGGCATCATTAAATTTCTGTCTGAAATCATTTAACTCCTGTCAAATATGACGTACTTCTGACAGGAAAGCTGATAAGTCTGCATGTGTCACTGCTGGTGGGGCAGGAGCTACCTGTGCTGCTGGCTCTGGATGGGAGGGCCCTGGTGGGGTCTTGATGCTACTGCAGACTGCTGCTGTTGTCTGGTCTGGCGAACCTGCGAGGATGCTTAACAGGTCCAGCCACATCTCCCTCCTGCTCATCCCCTTCAGTGCTCACACCCGGACTGCTCCCCACAGCTGCAGTTGATGCTGCCGCCACCTTCTGTAGTTTGAGATCCCATTGAAGCGGGTGGTGGTGCACCATGTGGATCCGCTGGTTGCTTGTCCAGAAGTGGGAACCAGACTTTCTGCAATGCACTTCCTGCCCACATAGATTGCAGGTGACTACTGGGTCACTTGCCGAACTTGCATAAAAAAATCCCGGACAGGAGAACTTCAGAGATGACTGGGCCATTGTGGGGGGCAGCAGATGATGCCCCAAGCACTAACTCCTCCTGCTGCTCCAGAGTGGGCATGATCCCCTGCTGCTGGGGTGGAGGAACAGTATCCTGGTGCTGGGGAGGGGGCATTGTCTCCTGCTGCTGCAATGGAGGGGCCACATTCACCTCCTGCTGCTGGGGAAGGGGCACAGTTGTTTGCTGCTGGGTGCTCGGGCCAACAGCCTCCTGCCAATGTGGCATTTCATTTTTAATTTACATCTGAAACCCATGTTTAGATGCCCCACTGCCTCTACCCTTTTCCATTATGCCCACCAATACCACCAATTCAAACCAAACCAAAAATAAAAAAAAGAAATAGAGATAGAGACTCTGAGAGAGAGAGCCGGGTGTGTGTGTGTGCGTGTGGCTCACACACACACACCCACACACACAATCCACAGGTACCAAAGTATGAAATAGGACAAAGACAAATGAGAAAAAGTTAGAAAACACTAGCACACATTAAATAGTTCATGTATAAAAGTGCACTCTGCAGTCACAGGAAGTCTAGATGCTGCCTACTTCTTCGAGATATGTAGTACAGAAAATGAATCACTCACTTCCTGCCTGTTTAGACTCAACCATGTGACCACCATCAGAGAGAAAGCCCAATTTCATCTAATTTTGTGTTATAGAAGCACAAGGCAATACTCAAAGGTGAAATTGGGTGGTGCAATTTCACCGAAAGGCCATTATTACATAAAATGTTTTGCTGGGCGAAATTGGCAATTTCACTGGCGAAATAAAATTTTGCTGCATCTCTAGCCACAGCACCCTCTCCACCTACTTGAGACACCCTTATGACTGAGCCAGTACCAATGGCACTTTTTCCACATCCTCGAGGCTTCCCTTTGTCTTTGCCTGGCATGTTATACTGTCTGCGCGTTACTATACCCTAAAATAACAGCAAATATTGAAAAAAAAGTGCAGCACTGCTACAGACTACAGAACATAGACTAATACAAGATTTTATTATATTAATAATGATCAACATTACTGCTGAAATATCTGTGACACATCAGTCAAAGTGCAAATAACAGCACTTTACGTCTTCTCCTGACGAAAACTGGTGGATTAGCACTCTCAAAGCCTGTTCTGTGGTGCAGCACAAACACAGCTCTCCCCTCTTCAGAAAACAACTACAGAGTGACTTGCTACACAGTACGAAATGTGTGTTACCTCCTAATCCCTCCCTCTGCACCCCGCGTGACTACAGAGCTGAAAAACATGTGATCGGAGCTACCTATGGTGAAATTTGACCTTCCTGCAGGATTTCAGTACTGAACTGGGAAATTTTTCATATACCGTGGAATTAAAATGAACACAATAGAAGATTTCTGTGGAATTCAAAAGAAAGAAATGCGACATAATACCAGGAAATGCGGAAAAAGCGAACAAATTAGAAAACACACAAAAGATTACTTGGAGGAGACAACGGTAAGGTGCACGACAGGCAGGGTGATTAAATTTAGTATGTGACCATACAAATTAAAACACCACCTGTAGAAAATGAAATATGAACACACATTGTTAGTGGGGGGGAAAAACACTGCATAATCACATTAAAAAACATGGATAATTACATGATATGGTGAAATCATTGGCAAGATACTTTATTTCTACATTTTATAGTTAAAAGTCCACAGTTCATAAAATTTTCCGTGGTACTAGGTATAAATCCACAGTAAATAGGTAAATGTTCAGAATTCCGGCTGGCCCAGTGGCATTGAGGAGCTGGACGCCACACCTCAGACCACGCTGGCGACCCGGGTTCAGGAGTGAGCCGGGCCGTCAGGGGTCGGCAGGGGAAGGAGAGGATAGGTCATCCGGAGGACAGCTCTCCTCTCCTGGGTGGAAGGGGGGATCTATACTTGGTGCCTGACTGGCCCCTGGCAGAAGCCGAGGACACAGCAAGCACAGAGTTGACATTGGGGATGGGGAGTAGCGATGCCAGCAGCAATGTCTTGGTGCAGGGGTGTGCCACTCCTCATTAGGAAATCGTAAAAATGCCTGTGGACGCTGGGAAGATGGAGTGCCCAGAGCGTGCCCCCTATATGCCCTCACCAGCCTGACTAACCCCGATCCGATACCACTTGCAGTATCAAGGGGGCCTGCCACCCCACCTCGGCCCCACTCAGGGGGGAAGCCACAGCTCCATGGGAACTGGGAGGTAAGTATCAGGCAAGGCAAGTGAGGCAGGGGGATGATTCCTTGGCACTCCCGAAGGGTCGGGGTCTGCAAGATGTAGGAGAAGTTAAAATAGAAATTTCAAAAAAAAAAAAGTTCAGAATTCCGTCACAGGTGGAAGAGCGGAAGATTCCACAAAAGATTCCAGAAGTAGTGTACCAGCACTGAAATCACTATGGTTAAGACACATTTACCAAAAATGACTGCTTAGAAAAGAATGAGAAAGTGACTGTGATAACAAGAAAGTCCCAGACCAGCTCTCTACTTTGTAAATAAATGGTCTCTTCCCGAGTTCAATTTTTTTTTAGAAGGGGATAATAGTGTGTTTAAATAATTGTACTTTGTAGTAGTAGTACTACCAGCACTACCAGGGGGAGAAAACAGAGCTAGCAGCATTTATCAATGTGGTTATTTAATTGTGCTCATTTAGGTAAATGATCCCCTTAGAAAAAGAAAGTGACTTTGTGTGGGAACAGGGACTTTTCTGCTACAGTTACATCAGTACAATGATGACATGATGTACTGGCTGTACCTCCCACCCACCCCCAGGATGATGATGATGCAGTCCAAAAAAAAAAGGCAGGCAAGTCCCAGATCTTTATCTTTGTTTTTTTCCTGTCTCCTGAGTCTGACTTTTTGTAAAAGGGGTCAGTGTGTTTTTTTGTATGTCACCAATTATTTTACCATAGCAACAGGTCTCTGTATGGAACACAATGCAAAGCAATGTGAAAGAACAAGAGCACCAGGCTGTTGAAAATGACCACTTCATCACTGCTACTACTACCACCACTACTATCAAGGGGGGCCAAAACATAGTTGTGATTATATAATTTATTTATTTATTTTATTTATGTTGTTTATTGATAACTAGGATTGCAAATACCTTTCAACCAAGGATTCTTTACAAAGATTCCACATCATACGGCCTGGTGGCACTGAGGGTTGAGGCGCTGGATGCCACACCTCGTTCCATGCCGGCAACCTATGTTCGGGAACGAGCCCAGGCCGTCGGGGGGCGGCAGGGGAGGGAGAAGATTGAGCATCCGGAGGACAGCTCTGTTCTCCTGGGAGGGAGGGGGGTTCCTGCTTGGTGCTTGACCAGCTTGTAGTGGAAGCTTGAGGCTCAGCAAGCATAGAACTGATGCTCGGGGGGAGAGTGGCGACATCAGGCAGTGATGCCTTGACATTGGGCATGCGCCACTATCCACAAGAAAAGGGAAAACAACTCTCTGAGCTCCAGGTAGACGGAGCCCTGAGGCAGACTCCTGATTGCTCCCACCTGCCTGGTCCTGGGGTCCCAACGAAAGTTGATTGTCGGGGTGTTCCACCCCACCTCGTCCCCACCCGGTGGGATTATCCATGGCTCCATGGGGGATGGACTGCAGGATCAGGTAGGTGGAGGAGTGGGGGCAAGTCCTTCATCTGGGCTCTCAAAGAAGTGGTGCTTGGAGAACGATGGAGGGATAAAATGCAATTTAAAAAAAAAAAGGTTCCACATCATACAAAAGTAGAGGCTAACAGGATAAGGAAGATACAAGCAAGAAAAATATAAAAGTACAAAAATTATAAAGGTTAACAACAATGGTATACAGTGAATGGAGAGGCAAAAACAACCTAGACCAATTAGGATTGAGAACACAGTAGGGAACATGGTCAGCCAGTTAGCAAGCAGGCTGGGTAATAGTGGTATCACTAAAACAGTGTCGGAGCAAGGCACTACAGAAAGGAGAAGCAGTCTAGGAAGACTTTTTCAGGACAGAGGAGGGAGAAAAAGGTTGGGGACAAAGAAGGTGAGCAAGGGAAGGAAAACCAGGGGTAAGAAAGCAGGGAGGACATAAGGAGTGCAGGAAACCATTAGGGTTGAGAACAGGGTAGGGGACGTGGTCAGCCAGCTAGCACATAGGCTGGGTAATAGTGGCAACACTAAGACAATGTAGGGAGCAAAGCACTAGAGGAAGGAGAAGCAGGCTAGGGAGACTTTGACAGGGGAGAGGAGAGAGGGAGAAGAAGGTTGGGACAAAGAGAGTGAGCGGGGAGGAAAACATGGAGTAGGGAAGTAGGGAGGACATAAGGAGAGTAAGAGAGCAGGGGAGATGGAGGTGTGGAAAGCAAGCCATGGGACAGTATCAGGGAGGGTAGGAAGGCAAGGGAAACCAAGGGGGGTGGAGGGAGGGGTGGGGAGGTTAAAGAATTAGTGTAAGAGGGAATTTAGGGATACGGTGAGACAGAAAATACTTAATGGATGCAGTCACAGCTACTGAGGGCAGTAAAGTGCTTATCAAGTTTGAGCTTGAAGGGGCCTAGCTTAGGCTCATTCAACATGTCAGGAGGATGTGCATTAATCCAGGTGGGTGCTCTGTAGTCGAAGGTTCTCTGAGCTTGTGAGGTTCTGCAAAAGGGGATAATGAATGTTTGAGTGTGCTGCGGGTTGAGCAGTGGTTACAGGAAGGTTTAATAAGAGGCCGGGCAGTAGCTGGGGTTAAGCTCAGGTCAATTTGGGGGGCAAACAGGTAGGTTTGGTAGGTAATCCTGCCATTAAGGTGGAGCCAGTTTGTTCGTTCATAAAGATCACAAGTATGCGTTTGACTATTGGCACCTGTGACCAGACTGCAGGCTTTATTTAGCATGATAGAGATTATTTTAAGGGTAGTATCTGTTACAGCCACGTATTTAATTAGTCCATAGTCTAAAATGGAAATGATTGAGCCGACAACTGCTAGCCGATATAAGAAATAATTATTCTTAGGTGCATTAGGTAATAAAATAAATTATCTCATCAGAGTGAGAACGCGACTGTGTGTGAGATCAGGGACTTGTCTGCCACAGGTGCTGCCAGTACATGAGGGCGTGATGTACTGGCGGCACCTCCCAACCCCAGGATGACAATGATGTGGTCAAAAGGCAGGCAAGTCCCAGATCTCTACTTTTAAGCAATTTAGTCTCAAAACTGAAAGCTGATGTGCCATTCCATTGCTGAAGCACAGGTACGGATGTCAGTGTCATCTTCAAGATCAGCATCACATATGTAGCAAAGGCTTGGCATGTTAACCTTCAAGAACGTTAGTTTCTCCACATTGTCTGGTGTTAATCTTATTTTATTTTATTTTATTTATTTATTGATGTCATTTACAACCTATGAGCTAGAGCTCATCTACATGGTTCCACATCATAAAGGACAAAATTATACATTACAGAGCAAGTAAAACTTCTGGCATGAAGCCAGAGAGACAAAACTTTGGGAGTTACATTAGCAAATTACAGAGTGCAACAAGAACTTCAATACATTATTTAGGAATGCAGTTAGGTCAAATCACAGTATAAGATGTCTAGAGAGTGAATCAAGTAGGACAGTGCTGGAAACTGAATAAGTGGCTTCCATTGTCAGGACATTGGTGGAGGAGAAAGAAGGAAGGATGGGGGAAAGTAAGGGAGGGTATAAGGGGAGTAGATGGTGGTGGGAGGGGAAAAGGAGTGGGTAACAGGCAGAATTGGAGTTTGTAATAGGTTGTGGGTAAGTAGAAGTGCTATATTAAGGGGCAGAGGAGAGGACCGGCAATGAGGAGTAGATTAAAGGAAGCAGGAGCAAGACATTCGACTAGAAAGGTGAGAGCAAAATTTGGATTTAAAGGAGCCAAGTTTAGGTTTGATTAGGTCATTTGGGAGGGAGTTTTACCAGAGCAGAGCCTGGTAACCAAAGGATCTTTGGCCTTGGTTAATGCAATGGAAGGGGACCTTGAAGAGACTGGTATTGGAGGCTCTGGTCAGTCTAACGGCAGTTGCTAGGCTGAGCATAGTACAAGCTCCCAGTGACAACAAGCCAAGGGCAGCTTTTTTAGCCAAGAGGCAGACCTGATAGTGAGTTTTATTTTCAAGATCTAGCCAGACAGTTTGAGACTAGATTTGGCAGGTGTGAGTTAGATGTGGCACTCCTAGGGCCAACCTGCAGGCCTTGTTCAGGGTGGTGGCTATGTGTTTGAGGATTGTGTCATGGGCGCACTATATATTGCAAGGCTATAGTCAATGCAAGAGAAGACTGAGTTTGTAATTGCAAGTTGGAGAGCTGCATCAGTGAGACAGTGCCAATGTCTATATAGTTGCCAGAGTTTACAGTTTGCAGACCTGGAGACCAGGTCAATATGGGTAGAGTAGGAGAGGGAACTATCTAGGGTGATGCCAAGGTATTTAAAGTTTGGGATAATCTCAAGAGGTTTGTTGCGTTTGTTCCTAATGGTTAAGGTAGAGGACTTGTGATGACTGTGGGTAGAGGCAAAGCACATGGGCTTCATTTTTTTGTGATTTAACAGTAGCCGTGCATTGTAGAACCAGTCTTCAACATTTTTAAAGTTGTTCTGTAGCTGTTGTTCAAGGGTAGTGGGGTTGGGATGGCTCGTGTAAATGACGGTGTTGTCCGAGTAAAGGAGGATTTGGTGTTGACATGCTCGGGGGAAGTTGATTAATGAAGAGGCTGAACAACAATGGCCTCAGAATGGAACCCTGGGGGACTCCGGAGATGACAAGTTGGGTATCGGAGAGCATGTTGAATATTTTGACCTATTGCATACCCCCAGTGAGGTAGCTCCTGAACCAGTACAGTGGGTCGGGGATAAACCTATGGCACCTAGCTGGGACAGCAGGAGTACATGGTTGACAGTGTAGAAGGTGTGATGCTAAAGGGCTGTTGGTCGAGGCTCTTTATGCTGCTTTAGAAGCCTCTGAATTGAGGTTTCACTCACTTGAACTGCAAACTCAGTTCTTAAGAAAGAGATGGGCTTGCAGGCATCTGGATGTCTTAGAAAAGAGCAGAGACTGGAAGACGAACTTCAGTCGCTGCATCGTAAGAACAAGACTCTTTTGCAATGTACTGTACAGAATAATGATCGAGAGTTATGCATGTTGAGAGAGGATTGTGATAGGCTGAATCAGGATAAGAAAAAGGTGCTGCAATTGAACGATTTGTTTAGTGACATGAATGAGACTTTGCATGAGGAGATAAGTTGATGAGAGAGGACCTGAAATGGGTAAGTGATGAGTTGGATTGGGAACTTAGGGCCAACTGCTAATTGAGCACAGCATACAGAGTGTTACAGAAAGAGGTTGCGATAGGTGTTGGGACAAACAATGCAAAAGTTAGTCACAAACAGTGCCGAGCTAAAATGGCAAAGCTGAGTCATCAGCGAGAGGTGTTGGCTGGTTACGTCCAGCCGATGGGTGGGTTTCACAACACACCCACTGACCTTACATCATCCAAAGATGGTGATTTGGTGATGACAGCAGCCAAGATGGTGCCCAGCCACATCCTCAAAATGGTGCATTCCCCAACCGCCACCCACAAGATGGTAGCTCCCTAAGCTGTACCAGCACAATCCTACTTCATGAGAGTAATGATAACTACCATGTGCGACACCAAGATGGAGACCCCCATTATGGGGGGGTCAAGGCCTAGCCCCTCTGATTGCCCTCCTGAAAAAGGAAGACAGGTAAGCGATTGATCAGATGATCAAGACAGCTTTCACTAGGACACAGATGACTGAGGAATAAAGACAGGTCTTCCAGGAACACATGGAAAACATGTTGAAGGAAGCCACTACTTAGCAGTCAATTGTCCAGTCTATGGCTGACACCGCAGTGGAGGCCGCACTTCACGGAACATAACTCCATAACCCTTTTCCAAAGGTATGTCCCATGGTTCAGATTAATCCCCTTTAGGCAGCTCACTCTGTACAGCAGATCACTGATTGTATAGGCCGCATGACCCCCAATGATGATCTCAGCTGTCCTTTGTAAAAAGTTTGTTCCAAATGTGCAAATGTGAGATGCTCAGTCTACCGGCCATCTACCAAGTACAAATCCTGCAGCAGAATGTAGACCCCAGCCTCTGGTCAAAACTTTCAGAGGAAATCCACCAAGCCACGGATGTGACTTTTGATGATGTGGCAGCACACTCCCCGGGCATGGTTGGCATTAAGTTGGCCCATCCTGTCAAACAGTACGCCAAGGAAAGTCCAATGTCATATGATCAGATTATATGGTTGGCCTACCACCGCACTGGCAAGATACCCTCGCAAGAGGAAGCAGATGTTGACCAAACTGAATACAAGACTTTGTTAATTCAGAACATGATTCCAGCCGTGTGTGACAAGGTTGAGCCCACTGTTTTCCCCAGAACTGGCAAATTCTCAGAGATTCTTGTAAGGATGGAGTGTGTCTATCAGCTCTACCTATGAGATCTGAATTCTGGCTCAAAAGCCAAGGTGTCCGAGGTACAATCTACCAGCAAGTCCACAACCCACTATACAGTGGAGGGCAAGGCCAAGAACAAAAATGCCACACCCTCAGATGATAAATAGGCCTACAAGTCAGGGGGAAACTGCAACCAACATAAGAACCAACAGAGAAATTGGAATTACCCTACTTCTGATCAGAACGGCAATTGGGGCAATCAAAATTATTGACAAGGCCCTCCCCATCGTGATGTAGTACCGGAAAATAACAAACTCTGTACTATTCTTGAGAAAGTCTAATCAGTGACCAAGGTTATCCCAAGGCAGACTGTTGCAGCATTAGCTCTGGTAACCCAGTCCCTACTAGGTCAGGGAGCTACTGGAACCCCCTTGGATCAGGCCTCAGCAGGCCTGAATCCTAAGGCCTTGTCCATTTCAGCAACTACCAGTACCCAGACCTCCTTGTATCCTACACAGGACCTGGAAGAAGCCAGGCGAGATCCAGCCAGCCTACATTTTCAGGAGCCACCTGAAGACAGCAGTAACAGTTTGGATTGACAGCTACAGGCCCTAGTCTGTATTGTACACAATGTCACCATTGACACAAACGGAGGGCCTTGTACCAAATCCACAGTCGGGTTTGTAACAGGGTGACCACCTGTTCTAGAATTTCACCCTGGTAAGGAGACTGAGGACTTCCCCTTACCCCCCATTGGAACCGAAGGCCTAGACACCTTGAAATATGCTGAGAAACCACATATGCCAGGCATACAGAGGTCATAAACCTTTTTGAGAAATAGGGTTATTGTAATAATAATTAATAGTAGATATGTACTCAAGCATATCCTTAAGGTATTAATTGCTGTAATGATAACCCTGTTATGTAATGACAGGGACTTACTGTACATAGAATAAGGTTGTTTAAAAATGCACATGTTCTATTGATATAGGCAATGGGGTTGTTTAAATAGAATTGCTGCTTGCTTAGGAATGTAGTATACCACATTGTACTATTTTAATAGTAAAAAGCCCAGTTTAAAAAGGGAACTGATCGGCTTTCTTTCCTGCTGCATTGCTGAAAGCTGCCCAATGTAATTGTGTTTATTGTGGTCCTTCTTTTTGGTGGCTAAATAAAGAAGGTTGAGGTATGTAAGCAATGATGCCTGACAGAGTGGGCGGTAATGTGCTATACCGGACTGCCCAGGGGCATAATGAGGCCCGATGCTGGAGGCGGAGGACCTTGTAGCCCCTGGATGGTCCGGTATAGCACAATGCTGCCCGCTCTGTAGGGTATTATTACACTTAGAAAATGGGCAAGTGTGTACATTTTTATTAAGTTAATAAATAACAGTGTAAATAACTTTGAAAAGAAATATAAATATTACAAAAACAAGTTTTGGGGGGAACGTAGTCCCTTTCTTTCTATGCTGTTCCATCTTCTTTGCCCCCCAAGCCATTCTCTTTAACATATCTTCACCCACCTCCACCCCCACTTCAAGAAGAAGAGATGGAGTTTTGTGTTTTTAAGTCCCCATCCCCCCCATCTCTTGGCATCCTTTTTGTGTTTAAAACATACTTCTTTGCCTTTCCTGGAAGTCTTTTGTTTTCAGTGGGATGATGCAGCTGTTAGGCGCGTGACCCTGGGCTGTAAAATCAGGAGTGGAGATCTGCAAGTCCGATAAGCGACAGCAGTGATCTTACTTTTTTTCATGTCTAACACACCAGCTGTTTCCTGATGTTACATGGTGTAACCACCCCCCCCCCGACTCTGACTGGTAGAAAACGGGAGCCGAGCCAGCATTGTGCATCAGTGAAAAAAACAGGAGCGGACCAGGAGAGGTCAAGTGATGCCACCGATCTCCAGTCTGCACAGAGTGGAGTGGTATCAAGCACTTCTTTTCTTTTCTTTTTTTTTATGTGCTTCAGAATCTGTATTTTGTTTGTGTTTTATTTTTTTTTTTAGCAGGGGGCATGGGGCAGCGAATGGGATGGTGAGAGGGTATCCTGGAAGCTGTAAAAATTTCAACTCAAGCAGTTCATGGTTTGCTTAGTAAGTGAAAAAAAAAAATGGCAGCAGGTCATATCTGAAAATTCTAACTAGCCCTCGATTTCAGTGATGGGGTCAGTTGGGACAGGTGCTTTTCGTAACCTGGGATCTGTTGTCTGATACCTGCTCACCTCGCCAGGGGTATCAGCCAATCAGAGCCCAGGAGTATCCAAGCCTATTTTCTAAAAAGAAAAGATGTGCCCTAGAAAATATATATATATATAGAGAGAGAGAGAGAGAGAGAGAGAGAGAGAGAGAGAGTGCAGAGGTAGTTGCTAGAAAATGAACCTAGAGCAAGTATGCTCCTTGCTCTCTCTCTCTCTCTCTCTCTCTCCCCCCCATTTATACCCCTTTTGCTTATATTGAAAATCTCCCAGAGCTTTGCAGCTGTAATTGTTGTACTCCGCTGCTGCTCTGAAAACTCCCCAAACTTGTTTGTTCACTCGAGGGATAAACACATAAAAGGAAAAGGAGCCAAAATGCTCCTGTGCTGCTCATTGACTTTTGTGGTGCAGAATCTTGCCACAAAGAAGAAAATGCCCGGGGCAGGATGCACTCAAAAGTGGATTCCCATAGTTGCTTATTTCAGTGTAACCATAAGTGGCTGTGGTAAAATGGAGCAGCTGATGTAACAGAGTAGCCTGCCAAAACGCTCCTGATGGAACATGGATGTCAGCCATTCCTCTCACCGCACTTGTGTTTAATTATGGAGCAGAGAAATGCTCCATTGAAAATATGCATCCCTCGTGCTTTGGAACCCTGGATTATGAGCCAATCCAGGCACAAGGGGGGGGGGATTCTGCCAATGTCCCCATTGTTCTGCTTCCTCCTTCTTCAGGATACAAATTCAGGTGGCATATAGATAAGGAGAGAGAGAGCTGTGGCAAGGAAACAAGAGCATGTCAACTCTTACTCTCTCTTTTTCTCTAAACCTATGTCGCAGCAACATTTGGAGCAGGCTGTCCATACTGTACTCTAAAGCACTTCAACTACCGCTACATTCATTGTATGCCCCCTTAAGATAGAAAACAATGTGCTCAAAGGAGGGGATTAAAGACATTAAAGACTGTGCTCCTGGTGTCCCTTGAAAGAATAAAATAATACAAACTGAAATGCTCGGCCATTGGCTGATTGAAAATAAAAGCGGGCCAAATTGAAAAGTTTGCCAATGGAAGGAAATTTCAGCTATCAGATATGTATAAATTATGATTGTTGTGTACTGATTATCATGTAGGAACAGAATTAAAAGGGGCACAGTAACAGAGTTTAAGAGAAGCTCAAAAACAAACATGGCACAAATGAATAATAACAGGTATTAAAATAAAAAGTGATGCTTTTCAAATAAACAAAATGTCCCTCGTTCGAACTGGTTTACTGAGATGGTAGGAGAAGGGAATAGAGGAGCACAGTAGCGCACCCTCAGTTTCCCATTCCCCTTGCCAACTCAGAGAAACCTATAGAAGGAATTACATCTTGAGTACTAAATGAACACTATAGTATGAATTTGGAAAATACCTGTGAGGAGCCCATCTTGGTGTGATGTAGAGATGATCCTATAGAGCTGGTAGCCCACAGACTGAATGTTTAAAAGGGAATTTAGAAATGTGATGTCACTCCATGAAAGGAGGGGCTTAGCCCCATTATGAGCCGAGGTACTATAATTAAAGAGTTTTAAGGTTTTAAAACAATACACTCTTGTTCTATGTGCAATATACAGATATAGTAGATTAGTCTGCAGAATTGTGCAAAATGTGAGAATAACTTCAATGGAGTTTATGGTAGTTATGTAGGGTTTTAGAATAATGATTGATCACCTGAAAGGTGATACCACCCTTTGAATGTTATAAAAAGCCCATTACTAGGACTGGTGGTTAAATAGGGTGGTCAGTGGATTACTGACTGAGGAAGGTGAAAGGCATCCTAGCAGTGTGTGCTTTCACACTGTTAGGCTGAAGAAAAAGCCTTGGACACTGCTGAAGTAAAGCAGTTGTCATTTGATTTATTTTGACTAACCAATTATTTTCTTATTTTCTGTATAATTTACTTGTTTTATCTACACTATAAATAAAATGATAAATGCCTTTGGGCATTTTTTATGCACCTGACTTAAAGCCTGCATTGTGGGTATCCGAATCACAACCCTGCTACAGGGGGCCACCAAATGGGTGTACTACAAGATACAGTCACAGCTGCATCTCTACTACATGATGAGGATCCAGCAAATTCTTCTTGGTCCACCAGATGGAGGACCAGTGCTCAAGGTATGGATGGCAATAGACTGCCTACCTATTGCTCCATTGTACATTCCATAGTGTTGGGTAGCCTCAGCACGAATCACACCTTTTAACCTCATGGTATTGCGTCATCACCCCAGTATCCTAGGAATTGATTTCCTAGCACTACACAGCTGTGTAGTGGATTTGGTTAATATGCTCTTGATCCAACTCAAAGGACAATACCATACAGTCATGATTCCTGATTCCCACGTGGTTACTGCCATTGTAGTCAATGACAAGGAATATGACATCATAGTTCTATTTCAGACACATGAGTTTTTCAAAGAACTTTATTCTGCAGAAGCACCTTGATGCCATTTCAACACACAAACACGATTGTGGGAGAATGCACATCATCATTGAAATTCCAGGCCCAGAACATGACAGGCAAAGGCAATACCCTTTTCCTACACTTACCATCACTCAGAGAAACCTTTAAGTCACTTCTTAAACAAGGTGTGATCAGGCCTGTGTCTCGACTGCCAACTCACCAATCAGGCCAATGAAAAAGCCCAATGCATCTTGAAGATTCACTATTGACTACAGGAGACAATCAAGTCACTCTTAGCTGCTTCACTACAGTAACCTCAACACCAGATGCGCTTAAACTGCTAATGCCAGATTGTAGGTGGTTCAGTGCCCTTGACATCTCCAATGGGTTTTGGTCTCTGCCTCTTGCTCAGAAAAACCAGTAGAAGTTTGTTTTCACCTTTGAGGGTCGTCAGTACACCTAAACCTTCCTCCTGCAGGGCTTCCACAAGAGTCCTTCCCTTTTCCAGCTACACATGATAGACACCTTACAGGGTTTCTCTGCCCCACAGTTCCTTCTGCAATATGTGAATGACATACCATTGGCAAATGCCACTAAGGAGCAACATCTTGAGCTCCTTGATGAGTTACTGACTCTCTTACAGAGACCAGGCCTCAAGTGTATTCCTGCAAAAGCACAACTGTACAGAAAGAGGCTATCTTCCTTGACCTGCATATCACAGAACAAGGCAGAAGACCAACCTGGAAGAAGATCCAAGGCCTATGAGATTTGCCACTTCCAACCAGTGTGGCAACACTCAGATGATTCCTGGGAATGGTTAACTATTCCAAGGATTTCATTTGTGATTTTGCACAAAAGTCACCCATCTGTATGAGCTCCTGAAAAAAGGATATTCCATGAACTTGGGGTTCCATTCACACTAATGCCGTAACAATTCTGAAACAGGCCCTGACCTTAACTCCAGCATTAGTTAACCCCAATCCAGCTTTACCCTTCCATCTGGAATCTGCTACTTCAGACATAGCCATGTCTACAGTACTTGCTCAAAAGGTTAATGGCACTTTATGACCTATTGCCTATGCTTACCAGATGCTGTCGCCAGTAGAACAGAAGTGCAGTCTTTGTGAAAGAAACCTTCTGGCTACATATTGGGCTGTCAAGCACTTCTTGTATATTATTGGGTATTCACTCATCATTTTGCATACCAATCACACTCCCACAAACTTTCTGCTGTCAGACAGAGTAAAGGATGGCTCTGCGTCCAATACCAGACTGATTCACTAGTCTCTTCTTCTCCAGGATCATGACATACAGATCCACACTGCCAAAATGCCCTCAATTTTAGCCAGTGGTCTTCTGTACCAAGGAGCCCTGCATGATTGCTCTTTCCAACCTCCTGATTTTCCTGATCCAGGACCTTTCCTTCCTGCTACTTCAAAACTCCTTGCTGACATTTCCCTGTGTCATGTCTTTACTGATGGCTCTGCCTCATATTACCAAGGAGAACAGATAGCTGGATTTGGAGTGCTCATCATGCACCCTAATAGTAACACTGTTCATGCATCCAAAAGCTGCAGTGTTGTATCTTCTCAGTATACAGAACTGGCAGCTGTGACCTGTGCTCTTGAACTGATACAACATGGTACTACAGATATCATCATCTTTATAGACTTTAACTGGCTCTGTTGCTCTCTGACTGTTTTTTTTATAATTCTGGGAGAAGAACTCTTTCATATCTTCTGATGGCACCCCTGTGAAATGCAAAGCACTCTTTGCATACATTCACAACTTGACTCAACAGTTTAAGCACAAACTGTTCATTCACAAGGTGAATGCCCATTCAAAATCTGATCCATATCATGTTTTCAACAATCAAGCAGACACTTTTGCAAAATAGAGTGCTTGGGGGGGACACATGGGATATGGCTCACTCTGTGGCTCAGACAGCTGTACAAATAGCTGCCACAAAGAAGAAAACTGAGTCTTTTATGCCACTGGACTTGTCCACCACACAAAAATCTGACCCTCAGCTGAAAGAAGTGTTCAGGTTTCTAGACAAAGGAACTGAACAAGAACTTCCAACCCACAACCTTTACAAAAAGCATGCAGACAAACTGCATCTATCACATGACAACAAGTTGATATAGTGTCAGCTTAACGACCTGAATTACAGGTTGTGGATAGTTCTGGAAGCACTGAGATCAGAGTTCATTCATCAGGGCCATGACACCCTGAATGGTGGACACCAGGGGGTGAACGCAGTCCAAAAACTGAAATCTGTGGGTTGTGGCCTGGCGTCACTAGGGATGTCAAACACTACATTCAAAATTGCTTTATTTGTAAGCAGAACAATCCTGCCCCAACCACAAAAAATGATAAATTACTTCCCCAGAGACAATCTGGTCCCTGGCATGTGATTCAAATTGATGTCATTGGTCCTTTGGCCAACACTAGCAGGAACAACAAGTATGCATTTGTGATCACTGATCTATTCTTTAAATGGGTTGAGGCTTTTCCCACTTGACAATGCACAGCAAAGGCAACTGCAAAAGTCTTGATAGAACAATTGTTTTCCAGGTGAGGCCTACCTCTAAAGGTAGATGCTGATCAAGGAACCAGCTTTACAGGTGAGTTGATGCAAGAAACACTCACACTTCTTGGTGTACACCAGAAGTTCCACATTCCTTACCACCCACAATCTTAAGGTCAGGTAGAAAGAGCCAATAGATGGATAAAGCAATTGGTATCCGAATTTATCAAGGACAATCCCAAGGATTGGGATTCCCTTTTGCCTTTACTCCTTATGGCAATTGGGGTGCTCCTTCAGCCACCACCCAGTGCACCCACTTTGAGGTGATGACTGGTAGAACCATGAGATTACCTGAGCACCTATTGATTGATCTGAATACACCCACTGCAGACAGAGTGTTCACAGACACATATGTTGCAAAACTAAGAGATGACATCATCAAGATCCACTTGTACACCACACACCATGTGGGCAAGGCCCAGCAGCAATCCAAGATTCACTTTGACAAACACCTACAAGAAGTGGATTGGCAAGTCAGAGATCAGGTAATGGTGCTCAGATTTGCACACCCTACACATTCCTTCTCCAATAAATGGGAAGGACCCTACTCCATCATTAACAAACGCAGTCCTGCAGTCTACCAAGTTAGACTCATCAGTCAGAAGAAATCTACTGAGAAATGGCTGCACGCTAATCAACTCATATTGTTCAAAGCAGAATAAGTATTTTTCCTAACCCCATTGGGTGGAATTGTACCTACTGACCTTTTCTTTTTCCTTACATGTATCTGCACAAAATGGCTATCTTCCTATTGTTCCTCATTGCAGGAATCTTCCCAGTTGTCCATTCACAGGATGCAACACAAGCCACATGCATCAAGTGGCTCCGTCAACACCTTGACCCACCTTCACATCCACACCTTGACTTACATTCACCCCAGCACCTTTTCCCACATAATGTACCATCCCTGAAGGAGTCAGCATTGATGTTCCCAACAAATTGATCACTGTTCAGGAAGGTGTGGACGTCTACCTGACTGCCATGGTTGTGGCACCTGACAAATCATCCCTCCAAATTGAATGGCAAACTGACAGTCATAGACAGACACTTCCTGTTGCCCACCTTTACAAAGGCACTTTCCAAGGCTGGCCCAATACTAGAATCACCCCAAATGGTACTCTGTCTACTTGCCAAGCCAATTACAGACATTCTGGTTCATATAATCGTACTGCTTTGATTGATTCTACTTTTTGTGATAAATATTCAGAAGACTCAGCAAGAGACCTTTGTGTCCACAATTATATGGCGACAGCAGCATGTTTTGTCTGTAGTACCCCCTACTGAAGCAGAACTTACGGACTGTCCCTCACAGGAACCTGGTCCACCTAGTGGTCTTACTGATACATTCCTTCCAGGCACACTTGAGAATAATGTGCAAATTATGCACTTTCCATTTATTTGTAATCTCACCCATTGGAATATAGTTGAATTTGGTATGTGTTCTAAAACTAACACTTCTAGATTTTCCAGCACTATGTTATTAGATAGTCTTCCTACATATCAGACACATACACAAGATCCTGTGGCTGGTCCACATACCACTGAACACTTAGGTTTATTCAGGTCTAGACCCAGCACTGCTAACAAGAAAACTTCCTCATCACACAGGATGCATGCCACTGCTGATGTCACTGGTGCAACTGGCACCATATCCAGACTCTATGGATCTGACATGTCCATCTGAAACAGGGCAGACATTGCTGCCATCAAAAGCCAAACAGTTAAATTCCAGACTGGCATGAAAAATGATGTTTTACCACTCTTATTGCATTGTGTAGATGGGCTTTGTCAGGAAGAGAGGTACACAGTGTACAACATGCACGACATTGCCAAGAGTTTTAATGACACTAAGAATAAAGTTAATGAACTTGTTTTCAGAGATAACAAGGAGGCAGACAAGCAATATATTGCCAGGGAACTCTTATGCACTGCTTATGGCTCCTAAGTCATAATTACTGTCAATAATCTCTTCTGGGATTTGGAATCTGAATGTATCACAGATATTATCCATGATAGGCACCTTGCTAAATGGTGTTTTCCACATTGTAGGTCTACTGCCATTATTACAATTTGTATGTCCTGATGTATTACTATACCTACGTCTACTGCTAGAAATCTAGGTCATGTCAACGCCATCCCAACAGGGGACCACGTTATACTGCTAATCACTGCACCATATGGGATACCGTGTTTGTTACCTTTACTATAACCTTATCACAATTTGATCCAAAGACTGCAATTTTTGACTGTCTGGCCTCCATTCATTCCACTGGGCATCTTGATGATAACATCTACCTTCGACCTCTTCTGGTCTTTCATCCCACCCTGGAAGCTTGGGTGGCACCTCATACAGACTGTTGTGCCAAAAAGTGATACCACTGCTTATGTCACTGTGATGTATTCTACATCATCAAGCCAGTTTGAGGATACTCACTGGACAGCACAGATTGGTCTTTTACTTTTGACTTAGACATTTCCTCAAATTCAACTGGTGCCCCTAGGTCAACAGCATCTTCATCTTCAACTACATCATCACCAGTGGGCAACACTGCACGTCTTTACCAGAACTGCACTGAAGAGTTTCATCATTTCACTACAAGACTCACAAAGCAGTCTTTCACCTGCCTAATTCATCCGCATAAATGGAGAGTCCCTACAGTGAAAATGTCATATAATTCTGATGAGCAGTATTATATAGTCACTAACCATAAATTCTTTGCTTGTGGATCTAAAACTTGTGATGTATAGTTTCCTAATTTATGTTTTATTTCTCATCAAACTACTGTTATTGGTCATACAGTTATCACTCTTGCTCCCATCCTGGAACCAGACGTTATTGATACTGATCCTGAATATTTGCTTGCTCTATCTCAGTATTTACCTATTTTTAATGTACACATAGATCCATTGACACTGTCTCTTAAAACACTTTTAGATAGAAAGGACACTCATCTCATCTACATCAGCAATAGCATCTCCAAAGCTGAAGATGCCGTTAACATCCTTATCCATGATGGTAATTTAAGCACTGCATTCTCAAATACATGGTTAGAGTTAACCTTTAAATGTTTTGTTATCATTCAACTGTTTTTGATTATATTTTTGATACTAACTCTTTGCTGTTTATGGCACACTCTAAAACAGCACCATGAACAACTTAAATTCCTTAACAAGGCTCGTGCGTTGGGTCTGTAAATGATGTATGCCCACTTCTTACTCATAGTGTTGTTGCCTTTTCAGTAAGGCAGCAAGAGGGGGGAATGTTACACTTGGTCCCCACATCCTTATTGGTAACCCACTATGCACCACTAACAATATCTATTATGCTATATTCTATGTTGTGCACAATCAGTACTAACATATAGGGCGTTGGTACTTACAGTACAAGTGTAAGTCACCAGGGACATAATTATGATTATTGTCAATATCATCAGTGCTAAGTAATGCCTAAGTATTGTACACGAATACACTTATGTGCTCTCTGTATATTCTTCTGAGAAGTCATTGTATAGCCAACACTGCCATCATGCAGATTTATGTAACACCGCACTTATTTTCTGTTTTATGTATAAGTCTCTGTTCTCATTTTAGCTGATTTTACATATTTTGTATATCTTTAGATAACACTGTGGCGCCACCTAACTTTTGGCCAATAGAGTCTGTTTTCTGTATTTAACATACGCAAGTAAGAGTTGTTATCATGGTTATTATCCAAGTATATAAGTCCATGTTCACCATTTTCCCACTGAGACCGTCTTCATCCCCTTGGGTATTGGGAAACTCTGACTCCCAGTGTCTATTTGTTAAGACTTGCTTTTAGGGCTTCTGTTTTTGTGTAATAAACACGTTTATTACCACATATGCCGCTTGTCTGATGTTTCTTTTACTAGTTTATTACCACCAAGAACCTGAGAAGGGCTTGATACCTTGACAGTAGGGAACTTGGGCAGGCTGAATGGACCTCTGGTCTTTTTCTGCCATCATTGTCTATGTTTTTAAGATTCTGCTTGTAAAACTATATTTTTGAATTTTACTTTGTTATTTTTTTATAGTTAGCTATTTCCTACTCCACTCTGCCCTATGACACATCTGGAAATGAGCTGTTTTCAGCTCAATATGTACTTCCTGGTTACACTTTTAAATAAATAAATGGTTTAGTTTTAACCCAGATTGTAATTGCCTTCTAGATATTGCTGTTTCAAGTTTCTCAGTCTCAAGCTCTGCCCTTAGTAATGGGATTGGAGTAAAATTTTGTAAATGTAAAAGAGTACTGCATAACTTGTTCCAAGAGACAATTTTTTCTTTACTATTAGTAGCAGTTCCCTGTATTTTTATACTGTGCACTGTTTTTGCTAAAAACTGTGAGAGAGCAGTACAAAAATGGAGGCAATAGCAGACACACAGGCATGCTAGGTGTTTGACCCTGTTCTGCTCCAGTCTCCCTCTCTCTGATATTTTTTTGTAACAATATCATTTCTTCAGGTATTTTTTCAGTGCAGTTCAGCTGTAGTCCCCCTCCGCCAATGACATGCCCAGTGCCCTGTTCACTGCTTGCCAGGTCCAGCTGCTCTACTGCTCCACCACTGCTGCCTCAGTAGTCTCGTTGTTTTTAAATAGCTGTATTTTAAGTGCAGTTCTTGTTTAGCAAAAGATTTTCTCAAGTTTCTATTTTCAAACATTCTATGCACTGCAGCCCCAAACAGACCAAATGAACACTCAGTTTCTCAGTCTCAGTTTCTGTACTCTCAGTTACTCTCTCACTCTCTCTCTCTCTCTCTCTGCTATAGCATGTGACTTAGAAACTTAGAAACATAGAAACTGACAGCAGATAAAAACTGCTAGGACCATCCAGTCTGCCCATTTTCCCTAAGTACTGCAAAAGCCACAGATTCTACTTGATCACCAGCTTTACCTTCACGTTTTATCACTAGGATTCCCCTTATGCCTTTCCTATGCATTTTTTAATTCCCTCACCGTGTTTGCCCCCACCATCTCCACTGCGAGTCTGTTCCATGCATCCACCACCCTTTCCATGAAGAAATACTCCCTCATGTTATCCCTTAGTCTACCTCCTTCCAACCTCGTGTCATGTCCCCTTGTTCCTGGACATCTCCTTTTCTGAAAGATGCTTCCCTCGGGTACCTTATTTGTGCCCTTTAGGTATTTGTAGGTTGCTATCATATCTCCCCTGTCTTTCACCCAGACACCAACTCCACCCCAGAAGCCAGCCAGCCAATCAAAACCAATGTGTTATTGCCCATTCCCTCCAGAGGCAGGCACCACAGACTGCCATTTGCATCCTCTGTTCATCAGTGCTGCTGAGTGATTTATGCTGTACTCTTACATTCTCTCTCCAATACTCTCTCTAGCCACCATAACTGGGTTCCTTCTTCTTCAGCCTCTCATGCCTCCTCCATGTGCTTGTCCTTCACAGTCACCAGCCAGGCACCACTGTGCCTCCTTCACCACCTCCCAACGGTAACACTTTAAAGTGCCCCCCATCACCACTCAAGCCAGCACAGGCTGGCATGATGAGCCCCCTGCCTTCTCCCTCCCTACCTACCTCACCTCTTGAGAGTTCTGTGCAACTGCACCAGCCAGGCTGCTACCCTAACTCCCCACACTTTCTCTTATCGTTTCTCTGCAGCACCAACTGATGAAGGAAAGAGAGTGCAGGATTCTTTGGAGTCCTAGTGCCCTTCCAGCTGATGTGCTGCTGCAGACTGCAGCACAGCAGACAAGTGCACAATGAGGGAAGGGATCTTCAGAATTGGGAAGGAGGGAGAGGGACCAACTAGGGATGAACTGTCTTGCTTCAGGGAGGAAGGGATTGGGAATGGATTTAGGATTGGGAGGATCAGGATGGAAGAAGGGAGTGGGACAGACCCAGGAGGATACCCCCCAATCTCTCTTGAAATCTCTTTCTCACTCTCACTGGCAGTACCACGGACTCCAATGCCATATAATGGCTAATTAGATCATAAAAATAATATAAAAAGGGGTGGTGGGCTGGAAATGGGTTAAACTTGCTGTGTTCTGGCTCTGTCCTGTCAGATCAAGCCAGTCAATACCTGGCTGGCCCAAATTTCTAACCCAGCCTGCTGCAGGCCCCTAGTCCTCATATAACTACAACTATTACAGTGAGACTGTCAGAAAAATGACTGTTGCCATATTGGTCCTTGTACAACAAGATGCACAAATTAGGTGATTTGATGCCTTTTTAGAACAACAGAGATTACCGAAAAACCATAAGCTTTTGAACTGAGTTCTTCTTCAGTAGAAATGGCAGATCTTTTAGAAAACTCAGTTTTAAAACTCCAGCGGGGAAACAAATTTTACACATGAGTGTGACAGATTAGGAATTAGTTAAGAAATACAACCAGAGGTAAGCAGGCATCC
The DNA here is from genome assembly GCA_016271365.2 of Neoceratodus forsteri. Classification (NCBI taxonomy): domain Eukaryota; kingdom Metazoa; phylum Chordata; order Ceratodontiformes; family Ceratodontidae; genus Neoceratodus; species Neoceratodus forsteri. Next base: position 237,836,892 of record CM028137.1, read on the forward strand.
CTGAGACTATAACAATGAGTAAGTCTAATGTCACAGAATGGAATGTTATGTAGTAAATCATCTGATGTTACAAGTCTCACTGAAGATAAGTTAAAAAATGTGTGTGTGTGTGTTTTAGGTTACCACCTTTTAAGAAGTCCGAAGTGGGACATTTCTTACTAAAACACGATTTTTCACATGACAATATGTAACCTCAGACTTGTTTTCTCTATATCATCAGATTTAACACTAAGTGTTGTATTTGTTTCTATTGTTTCTTATCATTTTAATGTATTTTAGTTAAGGTATTATAGTTTTCTCCAACATTTAAAAGAAAGTTAGAAAATATTTTTTCTACTATAATGTCAGGATATGTAGTATGTTTCATGTTTTCTTGTAGGACAGTTTCCCAAATAGGGACTGTCCTGCGAAATTGGGACAGGTGATAACATTTGCATATGTGTGTGTGTGTGTGTGTGTGTGTGTGTGTGTGTGTGTGTGTATATGTGTGTGTGTGTGTGTGTGTGTGTGCACGCACACACACACACACACTTTCTTTAACTTATCTTCAGTGGGACTTGTACCATCAGATGATTTACTACATAACAGTACATTCTGTGACATTTGACTTACTCACTGTTATAGTTGCAGGGATGCCTGCTTATCTCTGGTTGTATTTCTTAACTAATTGCTAATCTGTCACAGTCATGTACAAAAAACCAAAATGGAGAGAATGTGTGTGTGTGTGTGTGTGTGTGTGTGTGCGTGTGTGTGCATGCACACACACACTTTCTTTAACTTATCTTCAGTGGGACTTGTACCATCAGATGATTTACTACATAACAGTACATTCTGTGACATTTGACTTACTCACTGTTATAGTCGCAGGGATGCCTGCTTATCTCTGGTTGTATTTCTTAACTAATTGCTAATCTGTCACAGTCATGTACAAAAAACCAAAATGGAGAGAATGTGTGTGTGTGTGTGTGTGTGTGCGTGTGTGTGTGTGTGTGCATGTGTGTGTGTCTCTGACAGAAGTGCTGCACTAACTGAACTGTGCTGAAAGGGGAAAAAATGATCCTGATAATTAAATAAAATAATACATAGGTGGGTGGGTATAAAACCAGAATGTTACACACACTCTCAGTGTGGGATGTTAATATAAACCCTGCAGGCTTTACCCTCACAGTTTATGTAGCATCCCTCACCCCAGGTGTGTAAAATTCTGGTTACACTCACCCACCCATCCATGTATTATTCTATATTTCTTACTGGATTTTTAAAGGTGCATTTTCTAAAAGACCTGCCATTTCCTCTGAAGAACTCTGTTTGAATTCAAAAGCTTAAAGTTTTTCTGTAATCTCTGTTGGTCCAATAAAAGGTATCAAATCACCTAATTCGTGCATTTTACAGTGAGACTGGTAAGACAGTAACGCCAGCTTCAGAAAAGAACAATGATAACAACATAAGACGTTACCACTCCAGTGAGAATAAATTTACCTTTGATATATTGTGTTATTTTGATGTCATATCTTCTATCAAGTTAATTTTTTTTTTTTTATCTTGGTAGTAGATATGTTACCAAAAAATAAATGTTAGATGTGTTATACATAACAGCCTATACAGGGAGTAAGAGGAATCAAGCTCTGTTTCATGAAATAAAAACATTGTACTTTTTGGGCTAGATTTTCAAAGGCTCAGGACTGGCACAAGGGGCTTGCATCATGGAGAAACAGTACACTTTGCACCTCATGTTGCACCAGACCTGATTTTTAGATGACCCCTGAGGCACCTGGGGATCTGCCTGCACAGGTCATCCTTGCGCCGTCTTCACAATGGGCACAATGGTGCAGCATGGCAGAGTGGAGCTTGCACCAGGGCAGTGCTGCATGGGGAGCATGGGCCATCAGAGTTAGACCAGCCAGGAGCTGGTCTAACAACTTGTACATCACTCCCAGTTCCCCTATGTGGTGGATGGTGGCTGCGCCCCCATTACTGCCCCTACCAGCTGACATCTACTACCCTCCTGCACCCAGCCATGTGTTACCTGAGTGGGGGTAGCCCCATTTGTGAGGTCTAGAGCCCACCCACAAGACATGGTACTGCCTTCTCCTACTATCTGCCATTAAACCGTGGTCAGTCACCAACCCCCCAACCTGCCTCAGCCCACCCTCTTCAGACCCTGCCAGCAGCCAGCGGGACACCTCTACAGTCATCAGTGCAGCCCAACATGGCCTCAGTCTTCGGCATTCCAGGCCTGTGTGCCAGGTGTTCAGTGCACAGGACGACTTGTGGCAAACTCGAGGGAGCTTTGGCACCAGGACCCCGATTTTTACAGAATTAGGTGCAGAGCCTCAGGCACACCCAAGTTTGCTGCAGTCAGGGCATCAGTGCAAAATGCCCCAGTCTAATGGGTCATTGAAAATCAAGCCCTTTGTAAGCTTGAGCATTGATGAATCTTAAAAATCATGAAAACACATTTCTACACTAGTACAAATAAAGTTCACCAGATAAATGGTGTCATTTTGCTGATGTTTCTACTATCAAGATATAAAAATCTTATAAGTAGATATGTTGTCAAAAAAATAACCTATGTTAGATATGTCATAATGCTACAGTATTTAACCAGTGGGAAAGCAGCTGAAACAGTGCTTGATGGCATCACAGTAGAGCTATGCAGCATTCTAACTAGAGCTTAAACAGCTGCTGATGCCTTAAAAAAAAACTTTGAAAAACATAATAATTAGGTCCAATTCAGCTTCCATTCCATGCATATTCTAACGATACCTCCTCCACAGTATTTATTGCTAAGAACATTTGCAACAATATATAATTGTTATCCCTCAGGGTTCATCTGCCACTATAGCTGACTCCCTACTTCAAGTCATAATCCTTTGGTGTGACACAGTCTGTTGCCATTGGAGTAAAAGTGATGTCATAAGCAGTGCATTATGACCTCAGGTATGAAGACAGCAAGAGAAATAGATGACCTCTTCAGGAGCAAAGATCTTGTTTTTATGCAGATGATCTCAGTAATAAATAATGGGGAGGTGAAATACAAGTTGGACTGTGTCTAAATATCATGTTTTGGTAAAGTTCTCCTGAAGGCATCAGCTGCTCTTTAAGTGAAAATAAACAATTACAGCTCCAAAAATAGAGTTACTTTCAAAGCTTCAACACTAGCATTGTGTTCTCACTAACTGTGACATCACTGCTGCTTAGGAACAGTCACTCAGTGACTGACAGGTCATTCACCTGTGATGTCACTGTCAGTGAGATCACAATGCTGATGATGTAGCTTGGGGCAATAGAGCTAGATATGTCAGCTACCAGGCTAAGAGCTGCTCCACACATCCAGCACAATATTCTCACATCGAAAAATTTCTAATGAGAAAAAATGAGAAAGAAAAATACTCTTAAAATTTGTATTATTTTCATGTCCACCTGTTTTGGCTCCTCTAGCTCTTTAAGCAATAAGGCATGATATGGTATGGGTTATTGAGGGATCTACCCATAGCTTGAGGCAGAGCTAAGTGACTTAACCACATGAGAACTGGGTAATCCCCAAATTACCTACTGTAGGTCCTGGAGTACCTTATTGTGATTATACAATGGACCCATATGTAAAATAAATTAAAAAAATGTGTTTAATAATGTTTTGGTTTGCATTTTATAAATGCTTTTCCTCATGATGACCCATCGGCACAGCAGTAGCATTACCACCCATGATGCTGGTGACCTGGATTCAAGAATGAGTCTGGGCTGTCAGAGGGCTGGCTGGGGAAGGATGGTGGAGCATCCCAGTGGACGATCACCTCCTCAGGGGAGGGATGTCTATCAGTCTCTGCTGCAGTACCATAACCTGGGTGACCACAGGTGGTGGTGCAAACTGCAGCCAAAGGATGAAGGAGTGTGATGTCAACATGCTCTGATGCATACCGCATGCCATGAATGTATGCATCAGTCACTGGCTTCTATCAATGTCCATGGTCAGGGAAAAAACTCTGAATCAATTCCCGACCACTGCAGCATGCTTGCCTGCCTGTCCACATAGGTCCTACACCATCAAGTGGGTTCCGTTAGTAAAACCAAGCCTCAGCTCTGCCAGAGGAATTGAAGTTCCCCTCCAGTGGCCCACCCTGGGGGGGGGGTAAGCCAGGGAGGAACATGGCACACATAGTTAAGTCCTGGGGAAGGCAGGAGATGCTGCTGGGGGAGGAGGCAGAAATGATGAATAGCTGGTCAGACAAGGGAGATAAAGCATACTAAATTATACAAAGAGCCCCTTCCTCAGTCATGGGTTATTGCAAGATTTACACTTGGATGAAGACCTTTGATGACCAATCAGGTTAAAGGATTTTTTATGTCCATGCTATAGTAAGTGTAAGTGAATATAGCCAATATAGGTAGCATGGACACAACTGGTGCTAAGCAGCTGGCATGAACAAGGTTACTGGGAGGTGGCATTGAGTGTCATTTTGTGATTTGTATATACAATGTAATTAGTATTGTTTTCTGTTTAATAATACTGGGATAATTCATGACTCAGTATGAATTGACTGGGATAAATTATTTTAAGAGGATTTAGAGATATTGCAATTTCATACTGGCAGTGAGATAAAACTAAAACAATCCCAAAATATTCATGAAATCAGTAAATCTATTCCCTATTTTCCGATGAGATGATATAATGCCTTACAGTACTTACTCCAGTCCTGGTAACTGCTTTGACGAATTCCAAAGTAATCAGATCTCTGTGTGATGATTCCTAGAAAGTCTGCAATGAAATCTATTTTCTGCGCATCACTAGAAAATGCAGACACGGACAGTAAATAATTCCATGAAAATGCTCAATCTGAAAAGGCAACCATTTCATAAACAAAGTCCATGGCGTGACTTTCTGCCATTTAAAATACACAATCTGTTTTAATGTGTTTGTTGCCATGGCTATTCTAGGTTTCAGAAGGGAAGCAAAAGACGGAAGTAGACCACACTTGGTGTTATAAAATATTAAACCTAGTGGGGTTGTTTGTGTGTGGTGGCATGACTAGCAAGTGATGTATGGACTTCATATATTATTGATCTGCCCAAGAGTCAATTATTGAAATAGCAACATGTGGTCACAGCTCTCACTGCAAAATCTGGGAAACTGCTTGCTTCAGTGACTCTTACTGTAGACATGGTACATTTCCCAGTTTGTTCTTCTCAACAGGATGTAACAAATAAATCACTCTAAAAACAAATCCCATCAAGAATGACAACTATGTGTCAGCATATTTCAAAGCTATCATGATCCCAGGCAGAAGGCAAACACATTCTGTAAGTGCTATAGTTTAATTAAAAATAGTTGTCTGGTTAGCAATCTATTTTGAAAGAGCCATGCACATTATCATAATTCCACAATTGTTTTCAAATGTTCTCTTCATTCAAACAATAATGCAATGTGTAACACGTTTATGAAAATGAGCTGAAAGTGAAGTGCTAGATATTCTGTTTGTGGCAAAGCACAAGCTAGGTGCAAAATGCATCAGGAAATTTGGTGGGGACACCATTACTTATCATGCTGGCTTTAAACCACCTATAATGCCATTTTTTTGTATAAATGAAGAAGTTTTAGCTCAAAATTGTCTTGTACCTACTTGCTTTGAGTGCTGATGGCTGGGTGCCACCTTTTCAAACTGTGTTAATGCTCTAGTTTATACTGCATAAAAAAGAAGCATTACTCATAAAATCACTGCATTAATGTTACAAGTGGGGTTGCTCAGATCATACATTAATTGCATCATTCATGTTCCAGTGCATTCCTCGGTTACCTAGCCTTATCTGGGGCTGATCCATTCAATGGCAAATTTTCATGAGAATTACTGGCCTCGTTGGATTTTACCAAGCCAGTAAGTTGAAATGCAATGACAGGATTTACCCCAGGATCATAGCTGGGTTAACGGAGCAATTGGCAACGTCCTTGCAGTAATCTTTCATGAATCTGTCCTGACAGATGTGGTGCTGGAGGACTAGAAAGTAGCTGATGTCATCTTCATCTTCCAATAAGGGAGCAAGATAAGAACCAGGTGACTACAGGTCAGTTAGCTTCACATCAATATTGGGCCTGGTGTTGGAGTCCATTATCAAGTAGATAATAATGGAGAACATGTTTGAGGCCAGTGTTCTCGCCCTCTGTCAGCATGCATTTATGAGGGCCGAGCATGCAAAGTCAGCCTCATGATTTTCTTTAAGGGAATACCCAGGGAAGTGTACAGGGACAGAGCTGCATACATAGACATTAACACTGCGGCTCATAACAAGCTTCTGGGCAAATGAATCACTGAAATGCACACAAGGTGGATTGCTAAATGGCTTGAGGCAGGAAGCAGAGAGCTAAGGTGTGCAAACACTGCTCCAAGAGAATAGAGCTATTCGGCATCTCTCAAGGATTGGTGCTTGGGCCTCTGCTGTTCAACATTTTCATCAACAATCTGGAAGGTGGGGTCTCAAGCAAACTGTTTAAGCACACAGATGACACTAATCTGGCAAGGGTGGTGGAATCCCTTGAGGATGGGTTTAAATGTCCAGAGGACATGAATAAACTAGGCAATTGGTCCAGCTCCTGGAGTCTCAGAATCAGTGTAGGCAAGTGCAAAGGTTTACTCTTGGGGAGGAAAAAGATATAATGGATCAAAGCACTGTATCGGACTCCTCTTGATACAGTGAAGGAACAAAAGGGTCTGGAGGTCATATCAGACAAGAAGCCTAAACATTGTGTGTCTGCTGTCAAGTGTGCTGGCGTAAAACTGAAGTACATGAAAACAGGTTACTCAGGAGAGCAGAAAATGTAATCCTTCCCTTCTGCAAGGCTCTGGAATCCCTTTACATTAATTAGTACATGCTGCACGGCATAGTAATTCATCCCTACATATAATGCGTGGGGGGAAAGGGCTGATAGACATAGAGTCCCTTTTAACCTTCAGTTACTTTAAGTATGTCGCTATATGTTACTATTATCCAGGTTTTTTCTGTGTCAGCCAAATGGGCCACAAACCAGCCAAATTGATTAATACTAAGCTCAGTTTGGTGGTAAAGTGGAAAAAAGAGATATGTGCTGCTACACTGTGGTGATGACACAGACCAGGGCAGGCAAATAACCAAGGTAGGAGCACTCTCCCTGTCCTTCTGACAGTAAAATCACCTATTACTATTAAGTGCTTCTTGCTATGCCTTTCACTGCCTGATTTTTCCTACCACTGGTTTATCACCGCTGGATGCTAGCTCTTCCCTGGGGCTTGAATCTTTTTAATTTTTATTTTATTTAAAAGTTGCATAGATTACAGGATAAGTTCTATGAGTAGCAAGTCTCGTTTACAGAATGTCCCAAGTAAATAAGTACATAAACTAAACATACACAAGATCAATTACAAGTACAAACATACTGTTATTGTAAAATTTTCTTTAGACCATGTTTGAAAATACCAAGGGTGGGTGAAATTCTGAGCTGGGGACAGAGGTTGTTCCATGAGAGGTTGTTCCATGCATCAGCTACCTCTGTTCGTGCAGTCCTCCTGAGTGGATTTTGTAAGAGGCACAAACCTATTCTGGGTGCTTGGCCCTAGTGTTTCCTCCATGAGGTGGAGCCCCTCCTCCACCTGCATCCACCCACTCTTCAAAGTGCAAGGTGCATGATGTGATGTTGGACCTGCAGTATCTGCTATCATGATGCTCAAGTCCTGCCCTTCAGCCCTGTTGACAGCCAACCCTTCCCTGAGATCCATGTTCCTCCTGTACCCTGGACACTTACCAGACTCTTTGGATTGCTTCCAGAAGTTGACAGAGCCACAGCCCTAGAGCACCTGACTAACTGCCCCCACCCTATCTTCCCCATGATCAACCTGAGCATATGTGTGCATACCAGTGTATGTGAAAGTAGTCAGTGAGACTTGGCTAGTATGGAACTTCATGTCCTTCTTCCTTTATACATAAGTCCCAGCTTCCCAGCACTCACATTCGTGACACTTGAACAAGTGGCATGACTTGCCCTGCACAACTTGCCTCCATTCATGGAGACTTACCCATATATACTCTCTTTCTACCACCTGAACCAAAAATGCTTCTCCACACTTCCTTTTACCCTATTCATATTTAAACTCCACCTTTCCAAGCCTTCAGTTTGGCCCCTGGTTGCTGTGATTAAAGGTTGTTAGACTCCTCCCCAATTAGCCACCAGCTTCACAGGTAGTTCTAAACCATCAGGGCATTTTTTAAGCTGGTACACTAATACCTTTCCTCGGGGGTTCTCCAGCCTCCCAGAAGGGTTACCAAACTGCCTTCTGTGAAGATGTTCAATTAAGAGAGTACCTACTCCTCACAATCAAATAAAGGAGGTCAAGACTTCCATGGCGACAGCCTTATATTGCATCTTCAGCTCCACCGCATGCTTTTCCTGTGCTTCAGTTCAACAACCTGATGCTTTTTGGCAAAAGAGAAGCTGGATCTGTGGCTTCACTATATTGATGATATTTTTGTCATCTGGAGGACTGATGAGAGGTCATTCATGGCGTTTGTGCAGTATTTGGAGTCTGCCAACCAAAACCTATGTTTCAAACCATAGGATGGTAAGGACAGGATTACCTTCCTTGATTTGACAATATTTAAAATGGGTAATAAATATGTAGACAGAGACCTGTTCAAGAAACCAATACACCGCAATAGTCTTCTTTTGGGCAGTAGTTGGCACCTATCCCACATTGTGCAAAAAAAATTCCCAAAGGCCAGCTAATACACACCCTTACAAATTGTACACGTGAGAAGGACTTTGCTGCTAGAAAGTTAGAATAGACTGATAGATTTGTGTAAAGGGGTTACTGTGCGACAAACACTGGGTCTGCTGTCACACAGGTCTTGGAAATCCTGTGAAGAAACATCCTTTTGACACAAGATTGAAATCAGGGGAAAAGATCATTAGCGAATGTACTTTCATTACTACTTATAGTACAAGGGCAAGAGAAGTTGCAGCAATTATACAAAAGAACTGGGAGATCTTAACTACTGATGAAAAAGTGAGAGAACATGTAGGTGATGGCCCAAGGACAGTGTATAGATGCCCTAGGACTATCAAAGATAAGGTATTCTCTATTCACTTCTCACTTCCTGAACCTCAGCACATCACTTGGTTACTGCCAACCCCTACTGGCACATTTCCCTGTAGGAGGTGTACAGTAAGTACTGCCCCTTTGTTAAACAGAGGTTTTTATTAACCATAAAAATGGCACATAAATCCCTATCAAACAGTTCATCAGTTGTCATATGTGTGGTGTGGTTTATCTTCTTAACTGCTGCTGTGGAGCATATTACGTTGGGAGAATGATAAGGCAGTTTAAGATTCACATTGGTGAACATGTGTGTTGCATACAGCACGAAGACGGGCGTTATGCCATCGCCCAGCACATTCACCAACATAAAAAACAGTTGCACCATATTTCATTCTGTGGTATTGAGGGGGTAAGGACAGGTGTGGGGGGGGGAGATTGGGAGAGACTAATAAGTCACAGAGAGAGTTATTGGATTTTCAAGTTGGGCGCAAGAAATGGCCATGCTTTAAACGAAAATATTGACCTGGTAGCTTTTCTTCATTAACTTTCATGTTCCTCTAGTAATTCAATTAAGTGATTAAATTTTATATAAAGATGATGTATGGATCATCCTGTTTGAAGGTGGGCAGACTAGATGGGCAAAGCGGTCCTTATCTGCCGTCAAAGTCTATGTTTCTATGTTTCTATAGTCCTGCCCTCCCATTTTTTCTTGCTATTCAGAGTGACTAAATATTGCAGGAGTAGGTATGGATTTATCAGCCTCTTATTTACCCATCTCTTAGTGCTGCAAACTTCAGTTTTTATACATGATATTCACATGATCTGAAAATGAATTATCTGTGCTTACCTTTACAGCCAGATAAAAGCAGCAAAATCAAGAAAAGAAACTTTTTTGAGACTTGAACATGATTCATTCTTTTTTTTTTCAATTGTTTAACCAGGAGTAGCACACTAAGCTGAAAGCTTGTTTACAGGTGCAACCTGGGAGCATAGGGAAGTTAAGTCACTTGCTCAGGGTCACACAGTATGCAAGTGGGGGCTGTGGGATTCAAACCCAAGTCTCCAGGTTTGCAGCTCAGAGCCATAAACCACTGCATTATATTGCCTCTCATGAGATCTCTAATGAGATTATGTACTCTGAATATACAGTATGTTTGCTACCTCCTAAGTACTGTTCCTGGTAAAGAGCTGTAAATGAAACATGGTCCGAAGTAATAATATAGGTGGTGAAAAATGGGCAGACTGGATGGGCCAAGCAGTCCTTATCTGCCATCAAATTCTATGTTTCTCTGTGTCTGTGTTTCTGTGGTGCTAATTGTATCATGGTGTCCATGACTGTCATCTTACATATTTATACATTTTGCACATAGCATATTTTATCACATTATAAGTCCCTGTCAGCTTCTGTCTCTTTAAATATGGGACTACAAATGGGTGATTGGTAGCGGACTGATGTAGCCTTTGATAAAGCATGGCATGCCTATATTAAACATAAGGCATGGCACTGGTGAATGTCTGCAGTCTGCAGGTGTTGCATATATCATTTTTTGAACCTGCCTGTGATACAGTTTTTCAAAGCACGAATAAAACTCAGGTGAGAACACATTTTTGTCTCTTGTTCCTGTCTCTGCAGTGTGTTTTAGCTATGGGTGCACTACTTACTTTTTGTTATTAATAACACAAAGCACCAGTCATCCCCTTCCCCACAGACCCCATAGATGTGCAGTATATAGCAACACAAACCATAAATTATTTATACATTGCATCAAACATAAAAGACATACCTCTACCTCCAGGATGATACAAAGGGATTGCTGTTTCTTCCAGTGCCAAGGGTCTGAGTGGGCACCAGGTCCTGATGGCACAGTAGATGTCAGGTCCCAAACAGTTCCAAAGCTCCATGGACGCACACTACTGCTGTGTTGCAGGAAAGACACAACAGAGTCTCTCTCCAAGTGTCTGCAGTAAAACCACTGCCAATGACTCTCAGGGCGAAAAGAGTACAAGCTGAGACAGGCAGACACAAGGTACCCTAGAGACAAAGGGTTAATGCCCAAATGCAGCTGTGGATAGCAACTTTAACTACCAGAAGGCCATAGAATGGGCTCTGATGCTGGGAAAGGTAGCAAACTAGGGCCTGATGGGTGGATCTAGCCCAGAAAAGGCAGTACACATTAAACAAGCCTCCTTCTGAGATTCTACATCACAAGCACCACTTTCTTTATATCAAGACAGAAAACCATAGTGGGCAAGGTGCCACAAGTCCCATCTCCTTGGTGATTTTTCTTAGCTGGCCAAAAGATCTTAAGGGCTTCTATCTCTTCCTCAGTGGTTTTGCGATGTCTACAATACAAATATCCACATATTATTACTTATCTTGCTTTAATGAAATTTAACTTTATAATTCCAGGATGTTGCATAAAGATGGGGAAACAATATATAGTATGCGTGAAAGCCACTTACAGTAAGCTTTCACTTTTGGAGACAATTACTTTTTCAAATCCAGGAAAAAAGCAACCAGACTTCAGGTGTTTTCATTCAGACAGCCACACCATTGTGGTTTGGTCACAGTTTTGCAGCAAAATTATTATGTTATGACCTCAGCCCAGAGCATTTCCTGGTGATTAGTGTCCAGCTGGAAAAGGCTCAAGGCCAAGCTGAGGGCCATTCACCCAGTCTATCATTAATGTTTACAGAAAATGCCCGGAGTCAAAGTTGTTATTGCTATTATATGCAAGTTGCAAAAATATTTTGAAAAACAAAATATAGAAAATATCATCCTTTTCCCTATGCTAGAATGTTAAGAGTTTGAATTTTTGTTTGCTACTCTGAGTTCTTTTCCTGGAAATTAAGCACTTCTAGAGCAGGTAATCAGATTGCTGGAATAGGGATCAAACATTACAGTAGGCTGATAATTCATTTTTAAAAACTATTGGAGGTCACCTGGAATTCCCATGTTTCAATTTTTATTTCAAATTCAGTCCCATGTTCTGTGACCTTTACATCCTGGACGAGTTTACTGATGTTAAAAACTTAGGTGAATCGATAAATCATTAATTATGTTTTTGAAGGTCAGTCATGACTGATCCTTGCTAATCATCAAATGTTACCATATGATCATCAAGGCAGATTATGATCTAAGATCATTATCTAGGTCATGATTTAATCATCAAACATTTAACTTTTAAATCACCAACTGACCATGATTATTTTTGTAAGCTTAAATCAGCATGATGGTTTTTGATGATCTGTGGATGATCAAGAGATTGTCATTGATGATTATATTAGTTCTGTATTATACAATTGTAAGTCACATTAGAAATACTTACAATTTTGTTACTAATATGAAAATATGAATGTCAATGATCAGTTGAAGCACATTATAATGTAAATCAGCTGAAGTAAAGTTTTAATCCCTTTAGGAACAGTACATGAGATGTTACATATAGTATGTATATTTGCATGACTAATTTGCATATTTTTTGCAAATTTCAATAGCACAGTTTATGGACTAATACAGTGGTAATTTCTATTTTGTCTTGACAGTATTAGTTTGCAAACTGTAAGGAAAGGTTCCGAGCACAAACCAGATACTTGTAGGAACTCACCGCAGCTCTAAAGGGAATCACTGAATGGAGCTATATAAACCAATCTGAGCCATTACAACACTAGTAAGAAGTGAAGAGTCAGAGTAAGTATAATTGAAAGCAGTGTGTTTGTGTAGAAGATGTGTCGTAACTGATGATTCCAATAAACATGTCTAGTTAGAAGGCAAGATAAGTTCCATGAGAAGAAACAAGATAAATTATGTTTCTTGTAATTTATTGTAGTAATCTTGACCATGGCCAATCTTGAAAGATCATTATACTATAAGATCATCATTAAACACAATCATTATTTCCACAACATTGTGGTTTTTGATTAGCGGCTATCTAACGTTCATGTTTAATTATTGTTAGTCATGATCACAATGATGGTTTTTGAAGTTTGAACGTGACCTCTGAACATAACTGATAATAATCATTCATGACACATTATTATTAAATCGTCATCTTTTTGGCTGGGAATTCTGCCTCTTGTTCTGATAGGATCACAGTTCAAATGGTAAGACATATAGTACAGACAAATCTATTGCTCCCTCAGTTTCCTACATTGTTGATGTATTCTTAGCCCAAGGCTGTATTCCAGGTAAGTAAATCTAAACCTGGATTAAGCCCATCTTGATTGATGGATGGATGGATTGCAAGCTGCATTCATTTTGATTCCTATATGCGCTCGGGAGGGAATGGTATAATAGTTCAGAAACAATTCAACAGAACAAGGTTTTATGAATCTAATGCCATTTATTTGGCCACTAAATACTGACTGGTTGCTCTTCAAATAATTTCTGAAGTGTTTGACCATGTAGTTTTCAATCCAGCTCTTGTATATTTCTAATATAATTAAAATCTTTCCTCTACCCATACAGGTTTTTCCTGAACTTCTGCACAGGAGACAGTTTGCACTCAGTTCTTTACTCTTGGTTAATTATGTAAGGGACCCTCCATGAAAATTAGATATGGCTGTTCACGATGCCTTCCCACCATCTGTGTGATGTGAATTTGAAATAATTAAAATTTCTCTACTATTGTCAATTTTGTTTCATCAATCAAGTATGTGATTACACTGGTAGCCAGTGGCAAGATGCAATGTATCTTGATATGGTGTATCAGGAAGTATCACAAGAAATATTATTTACATGAATGGTGATTTCCTGTGATATATTATATCTGGATATTCTACATCATGTCATTGGCTACCACTGTATTGTAAGTACAGAAATGAAGAAGCCATTGAAAGGAGATTTTTTTTTTAAATAATTTCTTTATTGGTATTTTAACAACACACATTACAGGTAAAAACACTTACATATATGTTTTACTTATACTGCATGTAGGGTCCTTGCCATTGTCATAGGTCAAGATCTACAGTGAATAAATTCTCATAGTGCCCTTTACCCAGGAAAGGATATCCCTCAGTGCTTGCAAGACTGCAGGACATTGTGGCAACAGACCTCTTCCAATGCATTTCCTTCAGAAAGTATATTTTAAACATCCAGTGTCACTTGTATTATACACATATGATGATGGGGGACAAGGACAAGCTTCCCATATCTGTGGTTCACCTCAACCTCAAGAGCTCAATAACTCTTCACTGCACCAGGTCCCCTGCAGCCCTGGAACTACCCTTCAACATTGCTGAGTTATGCAGGGATCCTGCCTCCATTATGGCTACTTTCATAGGCTCAGATAGCCATTCTAAGACCTGCCCCATGCCCCCTCGAAGCTATCATATCTTCTTTTCTTCAGGAGTGTTAGACATTCAAGGTGCATGTTATTTAAAGAGCCTTTTTGGATTTGTAGAAATAAAGCACACCACAGCTCCCAATATTGCCTCAGTCAATGGTAGAAACCACACATAGAGGAACAAAAGGCAAACTGTACACTCACAACATCAGATGAAAAACACTTTTACTGATAAAATCGCAATATGCTGCAAATAGGTACTGGGCTTACAACCCCTCTATTTGTCCACAGGGCACCAGCTGATGAAGCCTTCAGCATGAGATGATACATAGAGGTTTCTAGCCCAGCGTCTGTTTGCATCATGTGGCAGTTTTATTAATAAAACTGTTTTCTGTTCGATTTGTGGAGTGTGCAGTTTCTCTTCACTTCTTATACAGGGATCCTGTCCAGCATTATGACTACTCTTGTAGGCTCGAGTAGAAATTCTAAGACTTGCCCCATGTCACCTTGAAGCTATCATATACATCAGCATTAGCTAGTCAAGGACCATGTTATCTCAAAGTAGCCAAATCCACCACTCCCTCTCTGGGTTCACATGACTGGCCCAGGTGTTCAGAATGTATTACTTTGCCAGTACTAAGAAGATCCTGAGCACCCAGGGCAATAGAGAATTTGTCCCAGTCTTTTCCTGCTCTAATGCCATAAGCATGGTTATTGAAGCATCAAGCAGTGCAACCCCTGTGATGGCCTTAATAGCCTCTCTAATATCTATCCTGAAGGGTACCAATTTATGACATATCTGAAAGCTGTGGAAATATGTGGCACGCTCTCAGTGGAATCTGCCATTTAATAGTAAGAGTTCCTTGTGAAATTTATGGACAATTGCTAGTGGGCAGTACAATCTGTTTAAGAATTTGTACCCCCACACCTCCACCCAAGTCTCTGCTTCAACTGAAATATACACATCCATCTCCCAGTTGGTCTTGCACTTAACCAATGGGTCTGGTCTTTCCTCAGGTACCATCTTGTACCCTGGGGCAACAACCTTATGCATAGCAACTGACCTTCCAAGTCATCTGGAACCATAGGACCTTGCCTATCACTTGTTTCTGTTCCCAGATATCTGTGGACATAGAAACAACAAAAAAAAGTGTTATCGAGGCAAGCCTGCTAATTCTTGCAACTCTATGAATGGACAGACCCCCTCGTTGGTGAGTAGATCATCCCAAGTAACAATCCCTGCTTGTTCCCATAGGGCAAACCCAACATTCTCCAACCCAGGTACAAACTGAGGGTTCCCTGCCACCAACACTGGAAAAGAAAATGCCTCTCACCTTGTCCACTCCTTCTGAGTTCTATGCCAGGTTCTAGGGTACCAAATGCTAATGGAGTAGGATTCTCACAACTTTTATATGACTGCAACCCTCCCGCACCCAGATAAACAGCTGGAGTGTATGATGCCCCCTCCTTTTCTAAAGCCTTCCATATAATGTCATCAACTTTCTTAAACTAGTCTGTTATATAGTGCATTTAACAAACCTTGTGATACAGATCAAAGTTGGGGAACCCCATCCCTCCCTCCCTGTCCCTTGTGCATTCTGAACCACTCAAAGCTGGCTCTGGGTCAACAGCACCCCCATGTAAATTTAGCAAATCCCTTGTCCAGTTTTCCCCATCTTGCTTCATGAGCCCCATCAGTAACATTTGTAAGTGATATAAGAGCCTGGGTTGAATATTCATCTTAACCACATTTATTCTACCTATCTAGACAACAGGGAGCACCCCTCCATCTCTCTAAATTATATAAATCCTTGTTTACCAAGGTGTTCAAGTTGTAACATAGAAATATAGAAAGGTGATGGCAGAAAGAAACCAAAGGTCAATCTAGTCTGCCCATTTGTTTGCAAGGACCACTGCTGGGCCATGCCTGCTAGCATTGAACTCTTACTCGAGATGAGTCCCCATCCTCGACCCTGTGTAGCATGTGTGCCCTGTCCCAACCAAGTTTGAAGGAGGTGATTGTTTTGGCATCCACCACCTCGGCAGGTAAACTCTTCCATGGTGCCAATTTCCTCTCAGAGAAAAAGAACTTCCTGACATCACATCTGAACCTCCCCCCATTAAGTTTCCAGTTGTACTCTCTAGTATTACAGTTGTGGGACCTAGTAAACAGTTCTGAGTTTGGCATGTTGTTGATGCCTTTCAGTTACTTAATTGTCTCGAATACATCACCCCTCTCTCGTATGGCCTCCAGTGAGAATAACTTCAGCTCTTTCAGGTATGACAGGTCAAGTAGTCCTGTTATTATCTTTGTTGTCCTTCTCTGGAATGTCTCCAGACTGTTGATGTCCTTCTTTAGGTGTGGGCTCCAAACTGGATACAGTACTCCAGTTGAGTTCTCGCCATGGATTTGTAAAGAGGCAGTATAATGTTTCTGCTCCTGTTGTCAAAGCTTACGTTGATGCACCTCAGCATTCTGCTGGCCTTGCTACATGCAGAGTTACACTGATTAGTTGCCTTAAGGGACTCATGAATTAACAATACTAGGTCCCTTTCCTCTGATGAGGTATTGAGTTGCACCCTGTTCATCTAATATTCCATTCTAGGATTGTTTTTGCCCAAATACATCACTTTACATTTCTTTGCATTAAAGCTGGGTTGCCATTGGTTGGACCATGCCCCATGTTTTTCGTCACAGGGTCATTATGTCGCAAGATATATTGCCGCATGGCACAATCACACTGCATGATTTATGCCATCAGGCATATGTCTTTGCTCTGTGGGGAACTCCACCCCCACACCCCTCTGTTAGGGGGGCTGCATCCCCCGGATCCTCCCCACTAAAGATTCTCAACTCCGGGAGGGTCCAAGTCAGGGAGTGCACAGGTCCAGGTTTGCCATAATGCCATACGCTATTAAGCATGTGACATTATGACCCAGTGCGATGTTTTCCTAGGTCAACTTGAAGTTTGCTGATGGATTCTGTGGTATCCACCCTTCCTCCCAATTTAGTGTCATCAGCAAACAGTGCTGATCTGCCATTTATGTCCTTACCTACTATATGTCATTAATGAAGATGTTGAAAAGCACAGGATCGAGGACAGAACCCTGGGGAACCCCACTTATAACATTTCCCTTCCTTTGAACCTACATCATTGATTGCTATCCTTTGGCTTCTACCCTGGAGCCACGCTTTTATACAGTTGATAAACTGGTCTGAAATACTAGTGTCTTTGAGTTTAGCTAGCAGTAAAAGTCTTTACATCTCCATGATACCCCAATACCCAAGTATTTTATGTCACTCACAGCATTCTGATACAGTGAGAACTGGACAGCCTCTGGCACTCCCCTTTACCATAATACCTCCAACTTGGTATTCTGTAGTTGATTTGTTTCCCAAAAAGGCAGAAAATTTGTCTATCATCCTTTTTACTTCTGGCAGGGACCTCTCCAGGTCCACACAGCATAAAAGAATGTCATCCACATACAAAGAGATTTTATGACATACACCTTCTCCAGATCATGATGTTACAAACATAGAAGGATCCCATTTTAATTACAATTTCACCCCCAAAATATTACAAGATACATTAAAAAGCACCACAACAATGGGCTAGGATCAATTTAGCATCTGAAAAGTCCCATGTAAGCACAGTTGCGCTCAAGTGAAGTCACTGTTGTCCATAGCTGAAACTGTAACATTTGTGTTCCTAAAAGTCCATAGACATGATACTGGCATTTCTCAAACTAGTATTTAATTTCTTAAACAAATGTTTAGCAGTAAAAAAGAACATTGTTAGAAATTGTAGCATTTTTAAACAGTGCTGAAACTTGATTAAACTCGAAACAGAGCATATGGGTTCGAGTTATCTACTTCACCGAAAGGGATTTTAACTCGCCATTACTGGTAAAGAACATCTGTAAATAAACCTATGAACATGTGGAGCGGATATTTAAGCAGTCTTATTCAATGAGTGAGTCAGGGCTAAAACAAGTGCTGTGTGCAATAGGACAGACTGTCTAAGCATATAGCCCAGTTCCCATTGTGGTCATGAAGGACTGACCCTCCAACTCCCACATTCCCTCCAAAGTTAAAAAGCTACTATTCCATGCAAGAGTTAACAAGCTCACCTCTGATCACTAGTACCAAAATTCCATATCCTTGAATTTTTTTTTTTTTTTGAGGGTATTGTTTCTCCTGGGGCTTCCAGTCGTCCAATCTGACCTCGCATCCCTTTCTCCGGCCGCCGTCAGACTCGTACCAGTCTCTGTGGAGGGCAACCACCCAAGTGCCCCATGGCTTACCCCCCATGGTGGGGAGGTAGGGGCAGCCAATTCCCCCACCTAATACGGACCCACACTTGGCGATCCCCCTCCTGGAGTCGGCACAGGCGCTCACAGATGGCCTTCAAGCTGCTGTGAGTGGAATTCCCTCTTTACGCTTTTCTCCCCTGCAGGCTGATGGCGTGCAATGACGCCAGCGACTGGGTGCCTACATGCTCCCATGCAGGCCCCAATCAAGTGTCTGCTGCCTCCCGCCCCCATGGCATGCGGCTACGTGTCACCAATCCCCAGCCTCCGCTAGGGGTCAGGTGAGCATCAACCGCAGGAAACCCCCCTCCCCGGAGATGGAGAGCAGTCCATTGGATGCTCAATCCATCTCCACCCTGCCGACCCACGGCAGCCCATGCTCGTTCCTGAACATGGGTCACCGGCATGGCACGAGGTGTGGCATCCAGTGCCTCAACCCTCAGTGCCACCAGGCTGGCCATACCCTTGAAATTTAGGTCCTTAACCCCCTCACCATAAAAGACTGCCTTATACCCAGCAGAAACAATAAGAAGCTGCAGTTTAGAATAACACATAACTGAGTTTCTTTACAAAAAGACTTCAGCATACGTGCATTAGACATCTTAGTAAGGATAAGAATAACAGGAATCAGGAATCGAGTACAGTCAAACATCACCATTTGTTTTCTGGGCTGAGGTGTATTGGAATCCTCCCTGATCCATTCTAGTCTTTTTCAGGACTCACACAGATCATTATAAATAAAGACCATGCTGGCATAAGTTATTCCATGTTTGGCAGGCATTTGGAAGGTGAGTGAGATTCTGAGTGCACATAGTCCTGATTGGACTGCATCAAAACTGCGGCAATGCTGGCAGATAGAATAACTACCACCGGGAAATGGGTAGACTGCTGTTCAATCCACGAGCTGCAACTGTCCCATCTGTTTTGTACAATTCAGCAACATGTCCCGAATGTGTACTACCAGAGATGACAAGTGAAGTCCGTGGCTGCTTTGCATCACCTCTTCTCCCCCTTCGGTGTTACTCTATAAGCACTATGTATCAGGCCATCAACCTGAAAACTGAGTAATTATTGAAAAAATGAACATACATACTACACAGGGTCATCCCCCTCAACCTCCTCGGGGACCCTGAACAGACATACATTCATGCCCTGAGCACCATTCTCCAAATGATCCAGGTGCTGTGTCAAGAATTTATGCCTCACCACAAGTCTAGAAACTGCAATGGCAGATTTGTTAGCTGATTCGGTTGCTTTTTTTTATTCTCCCGCCACCATTTCCATTTTCCTTTATAAAGTGGTGAACCTTGAATTAATGTGGTCAAGTTTTTTGCCAAGGTATCTGATGGCCTATAGTAAAGTGCTGTTCAACAGTTCCAGAGGGTCAGCCACTACATTGCTCGGCCCTCCCTGTGCCATGGCTTCTTGCAATTTCCTTGTCTTCATTTTCTCGATCTCCTGTATTTGCAGCTACCATGACTTCCCTGTGCTCTAAGATACCAGACTTCATTTGGTGACTCTAGAATTATGTAACTCAATGTTGATCATAAAACAGCAGCAAAGTTCAATCTGACTTTTTTTTACAGTTTAAGAAATTGTTAGTTGGGAGCTGTGCTGAAGCATGTCTGATGAGGTTGGCTGCTAGCTCTGCTCCCTGTCTGCCTCTTTTCTAACCAGATGGGTCTTCTGTAAGCAGACAATGTAAGTAATTCTTTTAAATGGAGTAATAGTTGTTGTTTTTTTTTTACATTTGACTGGTGTCAATGCTTCTTTTACATTCCATGTCATCACAACAGTGTTGGCCATATTTACCTTTGATAACACAGATTAACCTGTACCATTTTCCTGACCTTGTATTTTTCTTACCATATGGTGGTCCACCTTTCAGACCATCTCTGTTCCTCAACCATGTTACAGCAGTGCACTGAGAAGCTTACTTACTCGCACAACTCAGCATACAAACAAACATCCCCCAGTTCTCAAAATCCTCTCTCCCTGCCCCATATTATATCCCCCATCCTTCATTGGAACTCCCATCCCCACCGGTACCCTTCCTCCCCCCACTATCTCCGTTCCCTTGCAACTTAAAAATAGCCAGTCCTCTAGTCCTCCTACTCCCCAAACCTCCTTCTCCCTGACAAGATCAATCCTTGCAAACTTCACTAACCTCCTTCTGGCGGATATACTGCTCTTCCCCTCAGTAAGTTAAAGACAGTTACCTTCTTGCCAGATCATATATGCCGTGATGTATTTCATTGATTCCTAGAAATCCCAGTATGTCCATGTATCCCATTATTAGAGGTGGGTAAAGTCGACAAAATTCGCTTCATGAAATATTTCACAAATAGTGCTCAATTCGTGGAGTGCAATTCATAAAATTTGCCAATTCATGGAGCACAGATCGATGGCGAATGTGTGGAATTTCACATACGAAATTCCATACTGCACACAAATACTACAACTGTTTGCCCCCCCCCCCCCACCGATCACCAGCCCCAATAATAAAAATAAGTCTTCCAACCTCTGGTGTCTGAGTGGACCCCAGCCACCAGTCACTAGCCTAATAATGGCAACAAGTCCCAAAATCTCTATCTTGGACCCCCACCTCAATCATATTTAATAAAAAAATTCATGGCATCTAGTGGAACCCCTGCCCTGTCTGGTAGTGCCAGGTAGTGTCGGATAGTGCCACTATGATCCCCAAGTCACCCCAACCTTGTCTCCGAGTGGGCCAAAGGCACAGCCTTCCACTCACCTCCACAGCCGGCTGCCCAACTGACTTGAGTTGAATGAATGAGCATGTCCTTGTACAAGCACACACTCATTCATTCAGTCAGTCAGCCAGCCAGCTTGTCATTGTAGGAGACATTTTTCAGGGAGCTAGAGAATGGAGGGAACTGCTCCAGTCTTCTGCATGGGGGGGCAGGATGGGAGGAACGGCATTGTGGACCCAGGGGACCCCTATCCTGCCCCCCCATGGAAGACCGGAGCAGCCCCCCTACATTTTCTAGCCCCTTGAAAAAATGCATCCTGTACAATGATGAGCTGCTTGACTGATTGAATGAATGTGTGTGTGCTTCTATACAGCAGGTCAGCTGGGCTGCACAGCCATGGAAGTGAGTGGAGGGCTGTACCAGTGGTCCACTTGAGGATGGGATCGGACTCAGGGGGAGCAGTGTGGTGACAGGGGAGCACTACCTGATGGTGTGGGGGGGTGAGGGGGTTCCACTAGACACCAGTTTTTTTTTGAGGGGGTGGCGATCAGCGAGGTAAGGAGTCCACTAGACACCAGGGATCTGGGGACTTTTTTTTTCATTATTGGGGCCAGCAATCAGTGGGGTGATAGGGGCCATTAGACACCAGGGATCTATAGTTTTTTTATTACTGGGGTTGGTGATCAGTGGGATGGGGGGTTCACTAGACACCAGGGATCTAGAGTTTTTTTTATTTATTATTGGGGCCGGGGATTGGTGGGGTGGTGGGTCCACCAGACACCAGGGATTGGGAGACTTATTTTTATTATTGGGGCAGGCGATCGGCAGAGTGGGTGGTCCACTACATACCAGGGGTTGGGAGACTTATTTTTACAGCTATAGGTGGAGCTTATAGCCATTTTTGCTTTATGTAGCCTAAAATGGCTGATCATGACACCTTCTGTTGGACTTTTGGAAGTATCCTTCTGAAAGTCCAGTGGAGCTTGTAACACACCACACAGTTGGCTGCTATGGAGTAACAGCTGCACTATTTTGGCTGTTACTTCCACATTTTGGGACAAGAACTGCACATGCGTGCCTTGCACACATGCACAGTTCCACTGGTGCCATCATCTTGTGACTGGCATATTGCCATTCACCACAATTACACATGCACAAATGCTGTACATGTGTAGTTGCATTACTGCCACCATCTTGTAGATGGCACTCGGTGGCACTCAATCTTTGGAGCTTTGCAAGCTTGCCACAGCCATGTCGGCTCTGGCTAGAATTTGTTTTTATTGCGGTCGGCGGGGACCACTACACTGGGGCTGGTGATCAGTTGGGGGTGGGACCACTTGACACTAGGGATACATCGGGGGTGGTGTTGGGAGATTCCCCATTTGTAACCTCTACTTGCCTTGGATTTTTAAACTGAATTTGCACTTAAAAACACCCAAAACCCCAAAAAGTAAGGTGAAATCCCAAACGGCAAATTTCAGTTAATTTGGAAAAATTATGCGAAATGCTCCGTGGAGGTGAATTTGGCGACTTTGACGCATATTCACCCATGGAGTAAAACTTCACTGCATCTCTACCCATTATTTACCCGACAAGCCCAGTGCCTTTTCCCCTTCCACTGCTATGCCCACTGAACCTTTGATCAACTCAAAGCCACAACTGGTAGTTGGTAGTGGCTGTAACCACCATCTTACCCCCTTCCCCAAAATTTTTTTTACCTTACTGCAGTTCAGGCTGCAGGTCTCAGCCAGTGAGGCTGCAGGTGCTGTGCTACATGCAGGTGGTAGACAACCATCATGGACATCCTGTAAATCTAGCTGTTGCCTCTTGTAGCTCCATCCTCTCGGTACCACCAGCTTTGTGCACCACCACCCCTTGACCTTAACAAGTGTGCTGTACTTCATCTAATGCACAGTCACACCTGCCCTTCCTGTATTGTAGCATCATTCCGTCTTGAAGTGGAGCAGCCAAGAATACCCACTTAACCCAGCAGTAAAGTCCACCAAGCCTTGTTTTCTGCTCACTCTTTCCCATTGCCTGTCTTGGAGGTATTCTGTCTCACAATCTGTACTGGGGCAAGTTGCAGCCTGAGCACACAGATCATTTTAAGATAAAAATCAACAAGGTAAATGGAGAGAGGTAAGGTAGGTTTTAAAAGGTACAGAAGACAACAATTGACTAGCGTGTAAATGTTTCATACCCAAATCATGTCAAACAACTCTCAGTCAGAACAAAACTTTGCTGAATTAAACTATACTGCTAATTTGAAAGCACATTACCACCGTGTAAGTCCAAGGATGCTAAATCAGTTGGGTCCTAGCCTCCCGGCCTGTACCAGCTGAAAACAGAGTGTGGGTGAAGGTTCCTCCACATTCAGATCTGGCCACAAAAATCCTATTACGCACATATGCCAGACCTTCTGATGATGGTTGCATTCTGGTGGAGAGCCGACCTCCATTCCTTTACTGCACAGTTTATAGAAACCACTTAACCTCTTTTGGGGTATCAAAGAATTTTAGGGATTGCCTATCAGTGTGTATATGTATACAAATGAGCAAATTTAACTTGTTTTATGTGGATCTGCTGCTTAATTTCCCCAAATTAACTTCTTCTATCCTGCAACACCATGCTATAGTTGGGGGAAAAGTACTGCTTCATGCTTTCCCTTTTCATGATCCCCTTCACGTGGGTTGCTTGCAAGATCCTTTCTTTATCCCTAAACCTGAGCAGCTTAAAGGGTCCAGGTTTCTCTCCTTCTTTTGGTCTACCTCTAGCGACTTGATGGGCACACTCTACCTCCATACCTTCCACTGCAGTTCCTAGGCCCACCTATCAAGAATCCAGATCTGCAAATTTAAGTGGGTACCTCTCTTCAAGCCCAGGGGTTGTCCTTAAGGTGTTTTTTTTTTTTTTTTTGCACTAGCCAACAGGACAAGCCCATCTAAAATTGCACTAGCCTGCACTGTTTGCACTAGTCTGCACTGAGGTCACCATGTGCATTTGACAGACAACGGATAATGATGAAAGCAGCGTTGTTTAAAAATGTATTTACATTTGTATAATAAAATAGCATACAAAGGGCCAATTGTTTCAAAACATAATCTGTGACTCATAAAATAAAGCAAGTTTAGAAAGATAAGCACTTATAACCCTCGACCCAACTACCATCAGCAACGCTTTCAATGAAGCATTGACTGATCTCAGTAGCGTGCTCCCAAATTACTTCATTGCCTTAGATGACACCCTAAACAACTCTGAACGCAAACCCTTTCCTGAAAATCACCCACCTTTCCATTTCAGAGAGGTCTCTCTCTGGCTGAATCCAGAAATTACATCCTAAAGGCCATCCATAACACAAGACATAGCGATGACACCCTTGATCTCAAAATGCTGGCCTGTACTCTGGATGTAGTATTCTTACCAGTAACCAGAATATTTAATCTCTCGCTTTGACTAGCCCAGTTCCCACATAAATGGAGAAAGCTGCCATGGTTACCCCAGTTCACAAAAGTGGTGACAGGACCCAACTTGTGAATTGCCAGCCTATCTCAATACTACCCCCTCTATCCAAGGCACTAGAACGCATTGTTACGGACCAGCTGGTTGAGTATCTTGAGAAATACAACAATGTGCCCAACAACATGGGTTCAGGACAGGGCACAGCACCACCTCTGCCTTCTTGGAGTTCACTGGGTTTATCCACAATCCTTTGGACCAAGGTCAACTTGTGGGAGCAGCCTTTATAGATCTGACAAAGGCATTTGATACGGTGCACCTCCATCTGCTTCTTCAGCAACTGTCCAGTGCAGGACTTTCTCAGGATGCTACAACTTGGTTTTCTAGTTATCTGGGGAATCACACACGACAAGTTAAAATCTTGGGAGCTCTATCCAATACAAAGCCAGTTCGCTCCAGGGTCCCACAAGGATCTATTCTGTTGTGACTCCTATTTAGCCTGTTCTTAAATAATCTCCCAAGCTGCTGCCAAGAATCCATCTCACTGTATGCAGATGATGTCGTAATCTTCACAAACTGTTCAGACCCCACTCCCCTAGAAAACAATCTGCAACGCGGATTTGCTAGTGTGGAGAACTGGTTCAAAGAGCATAAATTAATACTAAACTATAAGAAAACCAAGGTGATGTTCTTCAATAACACCCACAACAAACACAAACACCACCCTCTGCCCATCAGGAACCATCTAGGTACTGCCCTAAAACAGGTACCCCACTTTAAATACCTAGGAGTCACCATTGACAGCACCTTATCCTTCAGGGTCCACATCAACAACATTGCTAAAGCTGTGAATATTTGCACTGGACTACTTAACAGACATAAGAGCTGCCTGACACAGGAAGCTTTGAAATCATCTGTACTAAGCTTGGTAACTACCATCATAGACTGTGGGCTGGTCATATACAGCTCGGCCACTGATTCAGCCCTACGGTGCATCTCAACTACCCTCAGTAAAGCATGTCGACTCATATCGGGGGCACCACGTCTTTCACATACATGTGACCTGTATGCTCAAACCGTCTGGCTTCAACTAAAGGGGCGTTATAAAATAGCAAGCCTGTCTGATGGCCAAGAATATAACCCTCAGTCTCCTCCCTCCAGGAGTGCAAGACCTGCTAAGCCCCTCTTGCAATCTTCTTCGGACCCTTGGGTCGGAACTTCAACTGCTTTGGGTACCCCGCTGCCAGACAGGTCAGGGGCAGAGAGCATTTGCCTACAGAGCCCCTCTTTGGGTTAACACCCTCCCTTGCAACATCACCTCTGAAACCAAGCTTGGCCTTTTCAAATACAAGCTCCAACAACACCTTATAGCTGACAGCAGCTGTGACTGCTTCCACTAGTCTCCCTGTCACCCTGTGATGTAAATCCTTTAACACTAGTTCTCCAGTGCCCCCTTCTACACTTACTCACCTTTGCCCCACCTGTCACCATCCTCCCATCCTCCCATCCTCTACCCCTCCATTATCTTTCACCCTTTCCCTCACCTTCCCCTCCCTACCTCTACATCCACGTTTTCCTCTCCTCTCTCCTTACCCTCACCCTCCCTCCCTCCCTCCCTCCCTAGATCTACCTTCTGCCCTTTCCTCACCTCCCCAACCTCTACTTCCACCTCTTCCTTCCTCTCCTCCCCCTACATGGCTATATATTCTGTGTTTTTGTTGTCTTCTTGCCTAACGTGGAACTTTGTAAAAGAGCTTTGTACTCAGAGGTACTTGTAACCCAAAATTTATTAAGTGCTAAGACAAGGTCATCCCACTGACTGCTCTTTTTCACCCTCTACCTACTCTGAGCTAATCCCCCATTCCTACTTGCCCTGACTGCAATTCCTCTTCTTTTATGTCTAAGACAAGGTCACTCCCACTGGCCGCTCTCACCTAGTGTATAACTTATCTGACAACCTGTAAGTCAAGTGAACTCTACTTGCATTTACAATGTATCCTAATGTAAATTTGTTTCATATGTGAATTTGTATTAATCTTCTCCTGTGATAGCCCTCTGTACCATGTTTGCGTCCCCTTGCTCCTTTGCTGAGGTGGTGCCTTTGTAAAAGAGCCCTGGGCTCAAAGGTATTTGTAAATCCAAAACTTTAATGAATAAATAAATAAATAAATAAAAATACAAACAATCTGTGCCCCACAAAACTTAATCCCAACAATGTCCCTTTCAAGAATTGCAACATGATGCATCCGCGGAGTCTAGTTGATCCTCAGGCACACTAATTTCACTAATATCACTGTCACAGTCACTTTGTGAATCTGCTGAATTCTCATCCTGATGTCGTGTCACAAGTTACAGTACCAGTTTTTGACCACCTTCTTCTTTTTCCCCCACTGTTCCAGTGGCCATTTGCTTCTTGGGGATTGAACAAATCAATATCAGGGGAGCTCATATGTGCCACCATGAGGTCTGTCACTGTGCCCGATTGAAGCTTGGAAGGAAGGTTTACCTCAGTGAGCTTCAACTGACTGAAACCTCGCTCTGCTTCAGCTGAACAATGTGCAGGCAGTGTCAAAAGAAGATCCATAAGGCCTAGGATGTTGGGGTACTTCTAATGGTAAGCAGCACTCACCTTCTCCCATGTCAGACTGAGAATCTGCTCAAACCTGGAAAATAAAAAAGGAAAGGCATACTATGAGAAGCATTCCAAAATACTCTGACAACTTAAAAACAGGGTTAAACATTCTTCTGCCATGACAGGATTCTTACATATGGCAGCAAGTTCTTTAAATACATTTGACTTATGAATTGACAAAGTAAAACTTTGCACATAGCATACCTGTCACACAGTTCAGATTTCAGCATAGTCCATTCTGATTCAGTCAAATCCGTTTTCACAGTAACAGTTTCCAGGACTGGTTCTTGGTGCTGTGCAAGCAAGACCACTTCCTTGTCTCCAAATTCTGAAACAAAAAAAAAAAGAGGAAAAATGCATTTCTTATAAGTCCTATTCTTAGCACAATTATCTGTTGCCCACAACACATTGTGTTTTACCGTGCTGACTCTTCTTGTCAAGTCATAATGCAAAACTGGCCACTGTACTGTAGCTGCATGCAAAGACTGTGGGCTTACATCTACAATGTGATCCTGCAGGGTTTCCTCCAAGGTTTTGAGGACCTTCTTATGGACAGAAGTGATGTCTGAATTCCCTACCAGTTTCTGACCATGCAGCTCTGTGACACTCTCCACTTGGCATTCTTTCATGCCTTCATAAAAAGGAAAAAATAAACTCACAAATAAAGTAGATTATAGCAGATCACTGCCATTTCTTTAACTCATCATATGGTACTCACCTCATGTTATATGTTTTCAGTTTCCAGGGATGACTGCATAGTCGCAGAAACATCAGCTACAGTTGTATCCTTCACCTGGGCCACACGAGATAGAACTGCAAGAACACTGATGACATCAAACATGAAATGTGTGAATTCCTTAATTTCTGCCTGCAGAAGGATTTTTAATATTCCTGCAACCTTGTTCATCTGATCAGGATTTACACCTTGACATTGCTGCATCTGTAACACAAAACAGAACATTAAAAATGCACAATAGAAATGCACATTAAAAATTAAGAAACATCAAAAAAACACACGTTTACAACATGTAACGATTACCTGGGTCATGTGTATCTCAACAGCAGGACACTCCTTCAGCAGAATCTGCACAGCTGTTTGCATGTGAAGAAGCCATTGTATATCCGCAACTCGAGTAGGAACTAGGGGGGCCATCTGTAGCACTTCATATACTTCTTTTAGTTTGCTCCTATTTAGGGGGGAGTTGTGTTAGAAGCAGTACAGGTTAAGCAACAGACTGCTTAATCTATTATAAATGGGGATGTTTTTCAAAGCTCCCTTGTAGGCCAACTCAAGGTGATGCACAAAGCAGTGTACAGATTGCACATAAGGCTGCATCTATTTCAGCAGACCATCACAGCTGCTCCATCGCTGCCAAAACCCACCAGTTTTCTGGTCCATTCCTCAGTTGATATGTAAAGCTTTGTTTCCAGAACTTTTTGGATAGCACCTTTTATTGACTGGGCATCAGCTTTTGCAACGGTATGCAGGCCCACCAACTGATTATGCACTTTGCCTGCAGTGGCAAAGCACACATGGATAATTTCGGCCTCTGTAACCGAGGAGTCAGTGGTACCGCCACTGATGAGGGAAAATTACTTTGCGCTGTTCATCTTCTGTCTCAGGGACATCTGTTCAACCTCTACTATGCAGTGTATGAAATGTCATGCATACTTGTCATTTTGGTACGTTGAGCCAATGTCCAGTCCTTTCATATCATCTAGACTGCACATCCATGCAAAGTCTCTGAAGGGGCGGCCTTTCTTAGCAATGGCATGACAAGTCCCAAATAGTTTTTCCAGCAGATCTAGAATTGCCTAGTTCATAGTCTTGAGCATTCACCCCGCAGCGCTTGTACCTGGGACTAAGGAGCTGACACTTTCTTTTTTTTTTTCCCTAATCATGTCACATTCGCCACTGCCATGTGAAGAAACTGATTCAAGTCTGAAGTTGTCAGTCCTGTGGCGAAAATCATTTTTATTTCCCCCATTACCTGACTGCAGGTCATCATGTGTTTTTTGTTGGTTTTTTTTTACTCGTTTTATGTGCCCTGCTCTCTGGTCCATCAGGACCTCTCTCCAGCATGGACATACACTAGGGCTGGCTTTCCCCTGCTCTGCCGAAACCCCCTGACCAAACCTCTGTCCCAGGGTGCTCTTGTACCCCACCTGACCTAACTGACCCCCCAGCTCTGAGTTCTCCTGAGGTGGGACCACCAACTCTACTGGCTCTCTATCTACAATCTAGTGGGTGGCCAGAGTGAGGGTGAGAGCCAGAGGTCGGCTGGACAAGTCCAGCTATGAGTCCAGCGATGAACGTGGGTGCTGTCCTGTATATTCTGCCTTCACCTTCCTGGGTGCCAGGGTCTTTCTGTTTTTCTGGTGTCCCCAGGGGCGCGGATGTGCAATGACATCCACAGTGCAATGGGTGCACTCCCGCACCCATGCACAGGACATCTGCTAACACCTCCATACACTGAGTACATGCTAGACAAGTTGCACTGCACCCAGTCTCCACTGGGAACTGTTGGAACTGTGGTATGCATCACCCACCCTCCCCAGAAGAGGAGAGCAGTCCATTGGATGCTCGATCCTGCTCCTCCCCGGCTGATCCCCGGCAACCTGAGTCTGCTTCTGAACCCGGGTCACCTGCATGGCGTGAGGTAAAGCTAACGCTTCAACCCTCAGCACCACTTGGCCACAGGTCATCATGTTTGTGATTTACAGTACATCACATCTTTATTGGCATCGCATCTGAGCCACTCATATTTTTCTATACAGGCTATCTGAAACCAACAACTTCTCTTACTTCTGTTATATTCCTGATCCCTATTTTTTTTGTCGTCTTCTGTGCGCTTTCTTTTATTATCAGTTGGATTGCTCACTTCCTTAAACTATTTTCACATTTTACTAATTCTTATGTGACAGACAGCATGGGTAATAAAATTTGTCTGTGAAGTGTGCCTCTGTCTTTTTTGATTGTCCCCCCAACCGCAGGGCCCAGCCCAACACCACTCCCTTACACTTCAGTGCTGGTTCTATGATGTAAAAAATCAAAAAAAATAATATCAAAATAAAAAAATCAGCTACTACTGGCAAATCATAATTTAGTAAGCAGTTGGACTAGCACACAATATATAACAGCAGGAGCATTAGAGCTGAACGGATTGTAGTGGCAACGTATGCTGCACTAAACTGTGCAAAAACACAAACGAGCGTGGCTAGTGACTATTTAAAAATATGAACACACAGAGATCTCTACTCACCCCACAGTCTGCAAAAATAACAAACCGCACACTATAATTACAAACAAGTTTGTTCAAGAACTGCTGCACATCTTGTATAAATGTCTGTACCCTCCAAACACCACCAGCCCCACCCTTTTGCAAGCAACAGAACAAGGGAAGGGAAGAGAACATTGTTTAACCAATAGTAGCACACTGAGCCGAAGCTTGTTTCCAGATGTGACCTGGGAGCACAAGGCAGTTAAGTGACTTTCTCAGGATCACACAGTATGCACCTAGATGGCTGTGGGATTCAGATCCAGATCTCCTGGTCTGCAGCTCAGAGCCTTAACCCACTGCATTAAACTGCCTCCTAACAACAAAAAAGAACAAAAAATAGGGAAAGCAGCAGCACACACATGTAAGGCACATGTACTGCAGCAATGCAAAATAATGAAAAATAAAATATGAAGGCACACTTTCAATCCCCCATCCCCACACAACCACAGAACAGTAACCAAACATATGACAGTGATTTAAATCCATTTACCCAA
Source organism: Neoceratodus forsteri (assembly GCA_016271365.2). Classification (NCBI taxonomy): domain Eukaryota; kingdom Metazoa; phylum Chordata; order Ceratodontiformes; family Ceratodontidae; genus Neoceratodus; species Neoceratodus forsteri. Next base: position 237,868,124 of record CM028137.1, read on the forward strand.
GTGTAATCCTGGTGCCATTATACCAAAGGCTACTACCCCTGCCTGCTTCCCTAAGTTCAGGTTGAGGGGCCTGGGTTCAGAATTAATAAGTACCGGGGTGTTTCTATCCTTAGTGTATGCAATATTTTGGTGTCTCAACCCAGAGTAATGCTTTTGTGGGTATCTATCTACATTGGTACAGCCCTCTGGGAAGCTATAACCACCCACAATCCCACCTAGTGACCTTGTACCTTTAACTTGGCAATGACTAGTTTCAGCATTTGATAGACAGTTAGCGACAAGCATTAATAATATGCTCACACACTTTGCACTTACCACCAGGGTTGGGTCTTTTGTTAAACTCCCTGGAACCCCCTGAAAAAAACAGTTTTAAATGCAAGCATGCACTTTCAGATACTTTATCCCAGTTTCAGCAACTTTAGGGCAGGTAATGATATGCTCACAAGCCAGATAAACAGTAAACAATGAATCAGATTTATTAAGGGGACATGAACAAGGAGAGGACGAGAATTTAGACGATACATTACTGTATTCTGACAGACTTGGCTGCTGGCTAAATAATTTAGTCCCCAAATTATCAGTCTTGGCAACTACTGGGTACCCAGAGTGATTAACTGGCATGCCTAAATGGTGCCATGGGTCGGCCTGCTTTGCAGCTGACGTTGGGGCCCTTGTTGGAAAAAGATGAATTACATGCAGACAACACTTTTGACCTAAAACGTATTTGTATCCGTGGCTGGATGGCCCAATCTGTTTAAACACTTAAACACTAGCTGAACCCGATCAGATGGTACCATAGAGAATTATACACTTGTGTTGCAGGGAGCTTCCCTGGTTGTACTCACTGTACCCACAGTATGGATGATGACACTGGTGAAATGAAGACCTTCTGCTTCCAGTTGCTGTTAATGGGGACCTGGGCCAACACCACTCACCTCCACTTCATGGCCTTTCAGTGTAGATAGCCGCAACCTGCATTGCTCAAGGGCAGTGCTCAAGGGCACAATGCTCAAGGGCAGTGGGGAGGGCATATGGGATGCTGACAAGTATCGGCAGGGGGATCACAATCAAGTATAGGGAGGTCATGGTGCCCCTGTATCAAGCCCTGGTGAGGCCTCACCTCGAGTATGGGGTTCAGTTTTGAAGGCCTTACCTGCACAAGGATATAGACTCGATTGAAAGGGTTCTGAGAAGGGCGACCAAGATGGTGCAGAGGATGAAGGGCAAACCGTACGAACAGAGATGTGAGGAGTTGGGGCTATATACAATGGAGACCAGGAGGGAGAGGCGGGACATGATCAAGACCTTTAAATACATCAAAGGGATGAACAAGGGAGGCACAGGGAAGTTATTCCACAGGAAGGAAGGAAGGGAGCACAGACTGAGACTCCAGGGAGTGCACTTCAAGAGCAATGTGAGGGGACAATTTTTCATGGAGAGGGTGGTGGAGAACTGGAATGGGCTTCCAGAGGAGGTGGTGAACTCAGAGACCATAGAGGGATTCATGACCACTTGGGACAGATACATGGGGCTAAGGTGAAAGGGGGGGTACCTCAGGCTGTGGTAGGTCAAGCTAATGAGGTAAGGGGCAGATTGGATGGGCTGTGAGGTCCTTTTCTGCCATCACCTTCTATGATTCTATGAATAACTGTGCTGGGGCTGAATCCCCAGATCTGGTCTCTTGCTGAGATGCTGGTGCTGGTACAGGAACAGACAGCCTGGGTTGAGTATAGCATGGGCCCAGAGGCAGGAAAGTGTCTTTTAGATAACTGGGTTTGTTGCTGGGGAAACCTCCAGCTGGTAGAACAGTTTGTTACCTCAACAGAATGGTTCCCTTTTTTGCAAACAGGGATCCCTGGATCACTGTCTCCTCACACACGGCAGACTTCAGCACACCAAGCTGAAGAAACATTAAACTTTCTTTTCTACTTCGGTTTTTTGGCTGGTTGCAATCCTAGCTGACTTGCTGAGCAACCCCTCTTGGTCTGTAAGCTGGCAGCTCCTAGAAATCAATCCCTTTTGGACCAAAAGACAGTTCACAGGAGGCAAAACAGACCTCTCCTGTGCAGCAGGACACAGAGCTCACAAGCTCCTCCCTCCTCGATGTCTCAAGCTGGCGTCTTTCTCGAACTGCCTGAATTCTCTCAATCCCCCGAAGTTCAAACAATCCCCTTTTATAAAGGGCAGAATCCAATAAATCCGGTTGATTGTCTAAACTGTCAATCATAGTCTAAGTCCCTTAATTGTTTGCATTTTAGGTGCCAGAAATAAATCCTGTTGTATCTCCCAAAAGTCTCTGCTATGTCCCACAGGTCTCTGGCTGAAGTCCAGGCTTCTGACTGGTTGGCTGGCTGACTACAAAGATGGTGGCTGCTGAGACAGTTCCCATACAGTTTATGCAGTCCCATAACTTTGAAGTTCTGGTGCAGGCAGGCAATGTACTTTTTATTTATAATTCCCCCATAAACATATAGCCCCAACTATGCCCTTTTAAACAAGCCCGCATTTATATATGTAACCCCAATAGTCTAGCTGTCGCTGCTGCCAAAATAATATACCCCTAGGCAGCAGGCAGCACCTTGGGAATATTAATGAGGTGCTCATCTTTATCCATGAGCCCTCGCTTCACCCCGCTTCCAAACTTAATATTTGTGCTTCTCAGTGGGTTCTCTGCTGCATTGTTTTGGTCACCAGTCTCCAAAAGACTTAAGAGGGGCACCGGAACCATTGTATACCTTTTAAGCCGATCGCAAAACTAGCAATCAGCAAGATCAAGTGCACCTTTGAGAATGCAGTCGCCAGTCCTTCAAAAACATGCCAGCAACTTGCGGTTCACGTTGACAGCCAAAAATGGGCTGAAACAAAGTATTGATCAGGGAACATGGGGGCACCAGAGGAAACTCAGGGGACAATCGGAATGCCAGCAGCAGCAGGAGACAAACAGGAGGACAGGGCAATTAAGGTAAGCCCCCGAGAGGGGGGTTACATCTCTCTCCTGCCTGAAACACTTGGCATCCACTCCGAGACTATAATAAACTAGTTAATATAGTAACACTTTACTATATACACTATTAACAACGTTAGGCCTAACATATAACACAAGTATTTACACAAGGTATTAGGATAGCTGGGTCCTAGTGTGACCTCATTTTGGAATAGCCCTGTTTGCTTAGAGTGGAGCTCCTTTGTGAAAGTCACAACATATTCTCCTGCTGCATAGTAATGAGAGACTTTGTTTTCTCCACTACATTGGCAGCCCCCCCCCCAAGCTAGGTACTCGGGACAAACAAGCAACACAAGCAGCTCACCTGAGGAGCTGGGGAAGCCGAATCTCCAGCCTGATAACTTTCGAGGTAAAGAGAGCCTCTTCTCTTCGTCTGGACGCCTGCAGGAGGGTAAGACCTTGACGCGCTCACGCCATCTGCCCTGCCTCCCCAACCACCCACCCACCCAGGGGCAGCTGTCAATTTAAGGATCCACCCGTGACATCACATCCAGTGACATCACGTCCTGTTGCCCAGAACCTATCTCCCCCACTTTCCCATTTGCAGGTTATACCTGCTGGCCACTAGAGGGACTGCTCTCCTACTGCTACTCCTACCTGTACAGTACTACTTCCCTTGGATCTTGCTCACCACAAAGTATTGGCCCTGCCTCACGCTCTGCCTGTGCCTATCCCCACTAGCAGTGCACTTGCCCACTTACCCATCTGCTACTCCGCGACTGTGCCCTGGCACCCTCCCTCCCTCCCTTGCTCCTGAACCTGCTCTCCTGCCCTTGGGACCTCTGTGTGTCTCGGTCCTCCTGCCCTCCCCTAGCTTCCTCCTCACCTCAGGCATCTCTGGATGTCTTCTTATTCTTGCCTTCCTTCCTGTACCACACTGCCTACCCCCTGCTCCCTTAGCCTCCCCCCCTGTCAATCTGAAAACCTCTCACCATCTCCCAGCCAGGGTGTTAGTCATGCTACTACTCCTGTCAGTGAACATTCATCCAAACCCTGGCCCGGTTCCCAGGAGCTCCCTGACTAGCACCACAGGCCTATGCACGGTCTCCATGAATATCTGTAGCCTCCTAAAAAAGTTTGACTCACTACAATGCCTGGTCACATCGATTAACCCTGATGTCATCGCTCTGGTTGAGACTTGGCTGTCAAAATACTCCCCTGACTCCTTAGTCTCCCTTCCTGGTTTCACCTTCTTCCGAGTCTGACGTGTTGGGAGGCAAGTGGTATGCTCACGCTATTTATGTCAAGGAATCTCTCCCGTCTCAGCCCTGCCTGCTCCCATCCTTGACCCAGGCCCAGGGCGCTACCTGAAACTAACCCCTGACCCTTTAAAGGACCCTTTATCTGACTACTGCATGTGCCCCAGGACCAAACGAGACCATTGCTCTCTTACAGAATACCTTTCCTCACTACCTCCTTCCGCTGATCAATTTCTGGAGGGTGACTTAAATGTCAACTGGCTCAGCCCCTCCTCCTCCTCTACCCGATACTCCTTTTCTGCAATAGACCTAACACAACTAGTTACTCACCCTACCAGGACTAACCCCAAGAGAGGCTCCAGTACCCTGCTTGATGTGGTACTCACCAACCGTCCTAATCGGATCCCCAATGTACAAGTCCTCCCAGACTCTCTCAGTGATCACTCCCCCATTCTATTCCACTGGTCATCCTCAGTCCCCAAACCCATAGCACATTCCACATGCCAGCAGCGTCTAATACCTGGTGGACTGATAAAACTTAAGGAACTTCTGTCCCAAATCGACTGGTCTCCTATACAGGCAACTCCTGACATCGACACAGCTCTCTCCTTCTTTACCCAAACTTTTAATAATGCCTGTGATATCTTTGCCCCAATGTTGACCCGCCATTCTAAAAAGGCAGAATGCCCCTGGTAACCCCAGCTTTGATCCACCAACTCAAACATAGGGACAACCTATGGCACCGTGCATTGAGACTAGCCAGCCCAGTGACAGGCAGTTATGCTGCACCTAAACAAGTGCACTCGGGCCATCAGAAAGGCCAAGTCTGAGCACTATCGGTCCTCACTCATTGCCTCATGGGGGAACCCCAGAACCTTCTGGGATAACATTAAACAGCTAAATGGGAGTGCATACTCCCCCCCCACCCACCAGATCAACATTAATGGCGTGATCTCCTCAGACCCAGCCCTCATAGCCAACCACCTCAACACCTCATTCACTGACCTTAGCCCTATCCTCCCTACAAATTTTTTTGACCCTCCTCCCCAGCACCTGCCGTAATCTTCTAGCCCTTATTTTCTCCTCCACGTGTTTCTGCCCAAGAACTTAGGCCGCACCTTGTCACTGCCTCAAGGTAATAGGTACAGACAGGTGACCCCTGGATCCGTGTATCCTATGGCTGGTCTTAGACACAGTCCTTACCCCGATCACGTGCCTCATCAACCACTCTCTTTGCCTGGTGAAGGTTCCAACTGCCTGGAAAGTCGCCACTGTCACCCCTATCTTTAAAGGTGGTGATAGGACTGTGGCTTGAAACTATTGGCCAATCTCCATTCTCTCTCCTCTCTCCAAGGCCTTGGAAAAAGTGGTGGCCTCTCAAATCTCTGACTACCTCTCCACCTGCAATGTCCTATGTCCTGAGCAGCATGGCTTCCGAGCGGGCCACAGTACCAACACAGCCCTCCTAGAGTTCTCCAACTTTCTCCACTCCTCCTTAGATACTGGTTCTCTGGCTGGTGCAGTCTTCATTGACCTCTAAAGCTTTCGACACTGTCTCCCACCCTCCTTCTTGATGCCCTAGTCTCCTGGTTTGCTGCTGGACTATCTCCTGGTGCACCAGTTATCTGTCTGACTGCTCACAGGCGTAAAAATTAATGGGACCTACTCAGACATCTGTCCCATCTTTTTCTGGGTTCCCCAGGCTCCATTCTGGGCCCTTACTATTCTCCCTTTACCTTAACACCCTTCCACGCCTTGCTCGGGAACATTCTATTGTACGCTGATGATGCAGTCATCTTTGCCTCAAGTCGTAATCCTATTGCCCTCCAGAACTCGCTGCAGAAGTCCTTCGTGAAGCTGAGGGCTGGTTCAAGGAACATAGATTGGTGATAAATCTTAAAAAACAAAACCATGTTCTTCACTCATCCTCAAAACAAGTCCTGCAACTTCAAATTCCTCATTCACTCTGGGTCCTCTTTCCCACTCGAACAAGTTTGCTCCTATAAATACCTAGGGATCCATTTTGACCCCTCCCACTCCTTCCATGGACACATCGCTGCCCTAGCCACTGCCACTAATATCCGATTGGGCATCTTACATTGGTATAAACACTGTCTTCCCCCGGAGGCTCTTCAACTCGCAGTCACCTCCTCTATCCTGTCCCTAGTGGACTATGGACTGCGGTGTATGGTGCTGCTGATCAGACCGCACTCCATAAAATTCGGTGACTACTCTGAATAAGGCCTGCAGGTTAATTACTGGGGCACCTAGGCTAACACACACCTGTTCACTGTACGCCAAAGCCGCTTGGTACTTGATCTGATGAGCGCCTCAAATATCTGACCTGTACCCTTACAAAAAGACCCTCCTTGGGCTATCCCCGCCAGGATTGACCACCACCATATCGCTTCTGTCCCACTAGCTCATACTGACCTCTGGGAAAGCCTCTCTTGTTATCCCTAGAGCTAGGACCTCTCTCACGGGCAAAGAGCCTTCAGCTTTAGGGCTCCCTCCCGGTTCAACACACTGCCTCCCTCCATCTCCAGCTCCAACTATATCGTGGCTTCAAAACTTCCTACGAACCACCTTATTAACACCCAAAGCTGTAATTGCCACTAGTCAAAGCCGTACTAATACTTATGACAAAGCTTACTACTAAGCTGCTAAGGACAACACAACTCTGGTATTGTTTGCATCAATCCTACCTGTACCAGCTTGTTTGTGTCTATGTCTTAAGTTACTGTTATACTGTGTATTTTCGTTTGTCTTACTGTGATAAGGTACCTTTGTAAATGAGCCTATGGCTGAAAGATTTTCCACACTGCTGTCTAAATAAATAAATATAGCATGCAATCAGTTTAAATGGTACCATTGCAAACACTTTATATAGTTTAGTTATTTACCCCGCTGTCATGGCATTTTACATACAACCATTGTACCTTTTACTTTTGGTCAACCATAAGAAATTACATTTTACCATTTGCTTTCAACCCCCTAAGCAGCTTTTTGGTTAACACAGATATTTAGCACCTTTCAACTGATTCCTCTAACTCTGTAAAGGTGACCCCTACAATACTGAGTGGAAGGCTTAACTATCACTTGAGAGGATGCAGTAAACACTAACTTGGGCAGGGAATTTGCTGCAATGTATACCCCCCCTTGTGAACTACATTCATGAACATATTGACAGGCTTTCCTGGTATGTCATAAGTGAGACAAACCACTGGCTTTACACATCTGCTTGAATGTCTAGGTGAGGGCATTGGCATAGTCCTTTCAACACTGGCATTCAGGTTCATGACTCCCAGCTCAATGTCCAGCAACAAGACAGCTTCTGACAGAAGGGGTACCTCTGCACTTTCTTGAGATTTAGGACTGGCTGTATTATTGTACTTTGTATGGCACTTGATCTTTCGGGTTCTTGTGACTCCGGTTCCTCTATAAGTGGTATTTCGACTTTTAGGAATAGCCACACTGTCTGATATGAGATCTGGTTCACTAGGCCCATTTATTTCAGTTTCATATAAATGTTTACAGGTGTGTTCATAATTCTTTTGATCAGGACTTTCCATTTCAATTTTGGACAATTCCACAAGACACAAAGAGTCAGCTATTTCAGAGGACACACTTGGAACTTCACTTTGAGGTGGTACTGGAGTAGTTGAAAGAGCAGGATTATCTAATACTTCTTGATTATCAGCATCTCCTCCAACATTGCTTGGAACAGTTAAGCTAGCTCAAAGGAAGCATAGCACACAGCTCCATATTCACTGTCACTAGACTCAGAAATGGCTTCATCATTAACAGCAGCATTGCTTATCGAAGGCTCAGTTTGCTGAGCACCAGGAGGCTGGTTTGGCTGGTTTTTTTTCCAGTAGCAGATTGGGTAACAGGTCCGGTTGGAGCAACATTTTGGGGTGCAGTGTCTATAATAATTTGCCCAATTGGCAGAAGGTGATTTCTGTGTATTGTCTTTACAGCTTTAGGATCTCCTTCTAGTTGCAACTTGCATACTGGGAAGTCAGCTAGTTTACTGATCTCAATGTATGGTGTGTGACTCCACCTGTCAGCTATCTCGTGCTTTCCTTGAAATCTGAGATTTTTCATTAATGCACTATCTCCAGGCTGTAACTCTTGAGCTTTCACTCTTTTATCGTACCTAATTTTGTTTGCTACGTTTTTTGGGGGGGGAAGCCATGGTGTGAGCATGCTGATATGCATGACTGAGTTGTGCCTTTAGTTTTTGAACATATTGCAAGTAATTGTCAGCCTTGGCTCCATCAGACGAAACTCCAAAACAGACATCCACTGGCAATCGAGCTTCACAACCAAACATGCGCTGATAAGGGGAGAAACCTTGTTTCATTGTTCTTAGTACAATTATATGCATGCACTAAGGAACTTATCTGCTGACTCCACCTTGGTTTGTCTTTAGGATGCAACGTACCAAGCATGTCAGGCAAATTCCTATTAAATATTTCTGGCTGTGGCTCTCCCTAAGGATGGTATGGAGTGGTTCTGGATTTTCTTACACCCCAAATAGACAAGAATTCTTTAATCAGCCTGCATTCAAAATCCCAGCCTTGATCCAAGTGTATGCATTGTGGAGCCCCATAATGAACAAATAATTTTTCGACAAGTACTTTAGTTACTGTAGCTGCCTTCTGGTCTTTAATTGGGTATACCTGAGCATACCATGTGAAATGGTCGGTCACAACTAGCACATTACTAATATTTTTTTAGTCTGGTTCCAGGCTTAAAAAATCTATACACTCAAGCTCCATCGGTGCATTGGTGGTTATGTTTACCAAAGGGGCTGCTTTCTGTGGTTGTGCTTTTCGTTGGAGACACTCGTCACAAGTTTTGACATACTGCTCAATGTCTGCGCTCATTTTCTTCCAATAGAAATGTGCACAGGCCAAATTCAAAGTTCTTTCCTTACCCAGGTGTCCCATTTGGTCATGGACAGCTTTTAATATATTATTCTTGAATTTGGATGGGAGTACTGGCTGTTTCCTTACAACCTCTCCTTGACTATCTGTACGTTCTCTGTACAACAATCTCTTCTTGAGCTTTAGTTTAGGTCCCTCTCGAAACAGCAAAGCAGTTCTTTGACCATTTGACCGCAACTTAGAGACATCTTCTCCCTTTGTGAGGGCATTCAGGACTGGTCTGATAATTGGAACATAATATTGCTCCCGTTGCAGGTCAGCTGAGGTTAGCTGTGGCAGAGTACTTACATCTAAAGCAGTAAACTTACAACAAGCTATTGGCAAATAGGTATGCGGTGATCCCAAACAATCTGCTAGGCAATGTACAGTCGCTTGAGAGGGGTTGTTGTCTCTGTAAAACTTATGGCATAATGCTTTTACGGATTGTTATGACATTTGTACCCACTGCTGATTTGAGGTGGGTCTTCATGATAAGGCATCAGCGTCGATGTGATTAAGGCCAGATTGGTGCTCCACCTCATAATCATATATAGACAGGGCTGAAAACCATCGGTGTCCTGTAGCATCTAGTTTTGCAGAAGTTTGGATGTAGGTCAAAGGATTATTGTCAGTTTTCACCAAGATCTTTGCACCATGCAAGTATTGGTGAAACTGCTCCATGATGGCCTACTTCAGAGTGAGCAATTCCAATTTATGAACAGGATAGTTCTTTTCTGAGGGTGTCAAACTTCTGCTGGCATACACCACTGGGTGCAGTCATTTGGTATATTTCTAGTAGAGCACAGCCCCGAAGCCACTCAGACTAGCATCAGCATGCAGCGCATAAGGTTTGGATGGGTCTGCATATGCAAGAGCAGATGTGTGAGTGAGATGACAGATGATCTTGTGAAAAACAGTGTCACACTCTGATGTCCACCTCTGGCCAAAGGGTTCATTAGGCTGGAAATAAGTTTTTGAAGCCTCTGTCTTAGTGCCTTTCTTGCATTTTTTTCTGAGTAGGAGGATACCCTTGCATTAGATTCAACAGTGAGCGTACCACTGTGATATAGTCCTTCACAAAAATGGCAATACTAGCCACAAAAGCCCAAGAATCATTGTAGCTCTTTTAAGGTGTTTGGCTTGGGTCAGTCAGTGAGTGTCTCTCCCTTGCTAAGATCTTTCCAAATGCCTTCCGAGGACATAATGTGGCCTACATATTTTGTGGAGCTCTTGAACAACTGGCATTTTTCAATTGGTAACCTTAAACTGGATTCTTGAAGTCTGTCCAGCACCTTGAATAGGTGAACCTCATGTTCTTCAATGGTTTTACCGAAGACAATCACGTCCTCAAGGTAGACTAAACATTCAAGATGGTTCATATGTCCCACAGCACACTCCATTAGACTCTGAAAAGTTGATGGTTCACCTGATATGCCTTGGGGCATGCAAAGGAACTCATAGAAACCTACAGTAAAGGACAAACTAATGCGGTATTTTCTCTGTCCTCTGGTGCCATCAGGATTTGATAATACCCGCTGTGAAGATCAAAGACTGAAAACCATTTGCTCCAGTTAAGACAGTCCAGTGCATCTTGTATGCATGGCATAGTATATTGATCAGGCACAGTTCTGAGTCCAGTAGTCTATACACATACAAACTGAGACATTATTTTGTTGAACTACAATGATTGGAGAAGCATAAAGGACTTTGTGATTCCTGTATGATGCCAGCTGCAAGAATTTTCTGTAGATGGCGCAGGAGCAAACCGGCATGATCTTTCTTGGAATGGCCTCTCGTCATGGAGTCTGATGTGGTGTTCAGCACCAGTAACACAATGACCGTCCCATTCCTTTAAGTAGAATACTTTGCTCCTTGTTGCCAACTTTTGACTAATTCTTTCTTTCCAGCCTTTAGGGAATGGGTGTCTCTCCAAAGTTGAACATGTCTTTGGAGACCTCTCCATCCTCTATTATGCCATTTGGGTGGCAGGACAGCAGTATCTAGGCAGTATACCTTAGCCAAAGTGCATCCTCGAGTGATTTTGATATCCAGGTCAGTGACATTTTGAAGCTGAACCACAACTTTCCTAGCATATGCATGAGCACAAACAGAAAGCACACTCGGAGTCCATCAGGCAATTTCCCTTCTTCTGGGACATCCAGCATAAGGATTTTGTTGGTTACATCTTTTCGGATGCATACCTCCCATTAATACTACACTGCATGTTCAGAGGGAAAAACAAGGGTTGAGAGGTCCCTTTTTCATACAAGCTCCACCAATACATCTTTATCACTTCTTTTTGGCTGTAGGTGCTTATCATAGGCCTTCTTGAATACAGCGAGTATACACAGTGCTTTTCCAGACCTCTTATTTTGTTGTTCTTGACACATCTGAGCCAGACAGTCGAACATGTGGGCATTGGTGCCAATTAGTATGGGAACTCCATCATAAAGGCCATATTGAGGACAGACTAATGCAATTGTCTCTACTGGTTCATCCACACCTGCCACAGTAGACTGGAAGGAAAGCCACACTCTCACGAATCCAAGGTAAGTTTAAGACTTATCGCTTAAACCCCACTCATGCGATACATTCAGGGTTGTAGCAGGTGGTCGGACAGGTGCTGATCATACCAGTCTTCAAATATTATCGTGACCTGAGAGCCGCTGTCTAACATGGCTTGGGCTGGGATACCATCTACATGTATGGTAGTCTCCATAGAGGTGCCCACCACTTTCGACCAGTCAGGAAAAGCATTATTTGTAGGAACAGGAATGAAGGACCTTGCTACATACTTGTGTCAAGGTGGGGGCAGAGCTTCACTAGAATTACGTTGCCTCAGGTGCTTTTCTGCAAGTAGCCTATCTCTCACTCTGACTGGATCCTCTCAGGATCGGCAATCTCTCTTAATATGCCCAGCCTTCCACATTTGTAGCAAAACCTGCCTTTGCTGGGCCACTGCAGCTAGGATGATACATTGAGAGTTGGCTGATATTCACAGTTAGAAGGTTGTGAAGAATACGTATTTGAAGCTTGTGCAGGGGTACTGACAACCGATGGTCTTTGTTTGGCTTCTTTCTCTCTTGGCCATGCCGGAGGCTGCACATCAACCATGCTCCATCAATTTTTTGACCATACTAGACAGTTCATTCATCCATTTTCCTAAGTCCCCATGCACCCCTGGTGTCTGGGCATGTGCTCCCACTCCCATGGCAGATGCAGTTTAATGGCTATCTCGGTCTTTATCAGAGGAGACAGCCATAGTGGTGGCACCAGTTTTTAGTACTCTGATTTCTTTAAGTATCTCTGTCAATTGTGGAGTGTTCCTAACAGTCTCGTTGTGCTCAGTGGACCTCACATCACACCCATGTGATCCCCTACATACCATCAACAGTGCGAGCTGTAGCTGTGGAAGTGGGATGGGACCCCCAGCATCCTTCCTTTTTCCATTTAGCTTTTCAGACCTCCTTCATCGACACTCTGTATGAAGGTAGATTGTACATTTTTTTTCCAGACGCAGCCTAAGGATCAACATAGTGGACTGTAATGCAGCCTCCAGTATATGCTCAAGCCAAACCCAGTTTAGAGCCTGAGGGGCCACAACTACCATGCAGAGCATTCTCTGCAAAGTTTTCTCTAATCAATCCAGAAAAGCATATAGGACTCTCCAGCCACAGGTGAGTGAGTTTAAATTTCAACCAAAGGTCCTCATTAAATTCTGTGCTCCTTGGCACATCTTTTAGGGTGGACAAGTTCTCTTGGGCAGATGCATCAGGATCAGTGACTTTGAAGACTCAGATGGCATCCAAAGCTAGGCCCTTGAAACTCTCCATAATTCTCTTCCTTTTCTCATCCTCGCTACACTGCCATTCTTGCATGAAAAGTGAGGCATAATCCAACCATGTCTTCAGGTCATCCACCCCACTAGGCATGGGAAGGGTGCCTAAATACACTCTCAGCCTGTGGTAGAAATCAAGACTATTCGAGGGAGTAGGCATAGAGTTAGGTACAGGTGCCGGGACTGCCACAGGCACAGGGGCGGGTGCAGGTACCGGAATTGACATGGGGCGCTAGAACTAGAGCAGGTGTTGGGACTGGTACAGGTGCCAGTGGAGGGGTACCCTCATGAGGCTTAAATAACTTTTTCAAATCCTTGAGGGTTTGACCCTCAGTCTGTAACCATTTTGCAAGTTTCTCTTTAAGACTCTCAGATAGGGGTGGGGTTTCTGGCTCTGAGGGACCCTCCCCATCCTTGGCTACCACCCTCCTGACTGCCAGGGACCTCATCAATGATAATGACCTTAGGTATCTTGGTACGGTCTATGGGGTTACTACACTCCACTAGTGCCATTAGTGTCTGGGTGGTCACATCGGCCAGTCGACTTACTACCACAGCCTCCCTATGGCATTTAATTTTTGCAAGCACCCCCTCAATAGTGTCTTTATCAGTGCCCAGGGGTATATCTAGCAATAGAAGATCATTCTGGAGGTCAGTCTCACTCCCCGCGTACATCAATTAATTAACTGCTGCACAGCCATTTCTTTAGTGGTACTCATAAAAATTTTGACTGCAATTTCTCAGTTTGGCCACTAGTTAGTAATCCCAGTGGTGCCTCCAAGCATGTAACCCCCGGTGCCGTTATACAGGGGTGTCCCTACCCTCAGTGTATGCAATATTTTGGTGCCTGAACCCAGACTAATGCTCTCGTGGGTATCTATCTAGATTGGTACAGCCCTCTGGGAAGCTATAACCACCTACAATGCCACCTAGTGACCTTGTAGCCTTAACTTGGCAATGACCAGTTTCAGCATTCAATAGACAGTTAGCAACAAGCATAAATAATATAATCACACACTTTGCTCTTACCACCAGGGTTGGGTCTTTTGTCAAACACCTGGAACTCCCTGAAATAAAAAACAGTTTTAAATGCAAACATGCACTTTCAGATACTTTATCCCAGTTTCACTACAGACATTGTGCAATGTGTGTGATGATGCGGCTGTTTTGTATATGAATAAAAAAGAGCCTATGAAAAGTAAAGAACTAAGGATAACTGTCTCAAAATGGTGGAAAACTAATTGCAAACAACTACCTTAAAGCACAAGGTAGGGTTTATTATTAAAGCAACAAAAGTAAGGAAATGCTATGTTAGGGGTTTTCTGGATCCTAAAAAAATGGACAATCTACCTTCATACAGAGTGTCGATGAAGGAGGTCTGCCCACCCCTATCCATCACCCCTGTGAACCCAACTGACTTGAATGCCAAAGCACATTATAGATCGTAGGAGCATCCTCGACCAATCACAGCCCTCCTTTCAGCTGTGTCGTGTGAGGTACTCTTATTACCGTAAGAGTACCTCACATGCTGAGCCACTGTAGCAAGCTTTTCACTGACCGCTAGTGCCGTCAGCATTTTAAATTAAAAAAAAGTATTTTCTTAATTTAATACTTGTAACAATCTATAATAATTTTATGGGTCCATTTGGAGGGTCTCTTGTGGATCTCTTGTGTCATTAGGATCACAGAACTGGTCACCTTCGGTTCACAGTCCTCTGATCTTAAGACCATGCAAGGCAACACTCTGATATCCATAAGAGGCCCTCCAAAAAGACCCATAAACTTATAACTCAGGTTGCATGCATATGTTTTAACATCATTAAAATGTAACATAGTACAAGGAATAGTTGCATCCCATGACTAGGATCACATTTGTGTGTTGTAAGACATTAGGCTGTAGAATACATCACACCGCATCTTCTTTTCATTAAACTTTAGCCGCTATATTCTGAATCATTCTTCCAATGTTTCAAGATCTCTTTTCAATTCTCTTATTTCTTCCTCTTTGCACACTCTTCCACAGATCTACATGTCATCTGCAAAGAGACGCACCTTATTCTGGATTCCTCAGGCTGGATTCACAAAAACAGCCAAAAATCCCGCAGCTGTGGGAAAAAGGCCTGTAACACTGGGGAAACACTGATGCAGAATATTCTGAAAGAAAAATTGTGCAGGTGTGGAAATCCGTAAAAAAAAACCAGCAGTTGTGGAAATTCAGCCGCTGAGGAAATTCCGCAAGTGCTGAAAATCTTCAACTGTGGATCCGCAGCTGCGGAAAAGGCTTAGGAGGCACAACAACAGTGATCCATATTAGCTGGAGCAGCAGACTTTGACAGTCTTGCCATAGATGTAACTGAAAGTACCCACAGAGAGACCAGCAACCATTCCCTCAACTGGGACCAGCAAAACCATGCACCAGAGTGGTTATCTGTAACTGATGGTCATGTTTCTCCCTGGAGTGTTTATGTTGCCTGCTGCAGTAGCACTCAATGCAGGCTGTTCAGCCTCTACTGCCTGTGGGGCTCCTTCATGGCCTGCACTGGGTCTGGTGGTTGTTATTTGTTGTCTTTCAATGATGATGGTGTTGCTGTAACAATTGTGACTGCTATACACCCACTGGTTTGCTATTACTCGTGCCTGACCTTCACTATAATTTTTTTTCAGTTGTTGGGGCACTGTGTTTTGCTCAGGGAGTGTTACACCTCACTCTCATGTGTGCAACATTTTTTCCACAACTGCGGAAAAACACTGGCTGAGAATAGACTTTAAGGAGATGTCCCATACTTATCAGTGACTTTTTTTCCTCATGAACTTCCCAGGTGCACTTTTTTCCACAGTCCGTAGTGTATTGTTTCTACAGCTACAGAACTTTTGGGGACTTAGGGAATGTTTTGTACCTTCAGATTGTTTTGTGAACCCCCCCCCCCCCCATCTATATCACAGATGAAGGTATTGAAGAGTACAGATTCCCAGAACTGATCTCTGTGGTTCAAGATACAGCAAATATTTACTGTGCTGGCTAAGTTGGTGTGAAGTAGGGAAATTCACGTTACATGTAGCAGGGTGAAATTTCTAGACTTCACACCAACTTTGCATGGTAAAATTATATGTTTATTTATTTATGTATTCTGCTAAAAAGCCTTTTTAAGAGCCATCCCAGTGGCGTGGAGGGTTGAGGCGCTATGCACCTTACCTCCTGTTATGTTGGTGACCTGAGTTCAGGAACGAGCATGGGTGCGGCCGGGGGGAGAGATTTGAGCATCTGGAGGACTGCTCTCCACTCCTGGGGTGGGGAGGTTGGCCGTTTTAGGCCTTGGCTACCCCCAGTTGGAGGCCTGGGAGTAGTGCCAGCATCCGAGTGCCAGGAAGGGAGGGATCACAGTTCTGTGGCTTGTGCTCATACCTCCATGCACACATGCTCACATGTCACCAAGGCAAGAGACCCAACAAGAACATGAAAAAGAAAGGTGGACTTGAGTCCCATACATTTCTGCACCACCACCAGGACCACCAATCCACAATGTATAATGATTGTCCAGGTGGAGGTAGGATGGCCCTGCCCTTCCTGGCCCTGCTGCAGGGGGCAAGCTGTAAGGGTCACTGGATCCGGTGAGTGTCCAGGAAGACAATGCCAGTTGAGCATGGGGTGGGATGGAATGGAGTAGCCCCTGCCTGAGTTAGCCAGGAAAGAAAGTAATATGAAAAAAGAAAATGTTTTAAACTGTTGAAGCCACCCCCACACACACACACACACACACGCACTGTTATACACAGTCCCCCTCCTACCACCCAGACCTTTAGAAATGATGGACCCCCACCTGGCCACCCTCTAGCATTCACCTCTGTCCTACCCCCTTACAGTCCTGGCAATGTTTACTACAATAAAAAATACATGTCGTAGACTAAATAGCCTCCTTTCCTCCCACCCACACCAAGTCAAGTAAAATACACACCACCACCTCCCCACCCCGTATCTGTCCCCCTCATCAAGAATTACACTGAGCCCTCCCCACATTGCTCACTCTCTAGCACCCATCATCTCTCCTCCCCACAGCTAAAAACCTAAAGGGTACAGTCACCTCCACTCTCACTCTGACATGTAAAAGAAGAAAACCATCCAACAATGGAGCAATCCAAGATGTCCTGTTCACTCAGTGTCATGCAAAAGGATGAATGAATGAATGAATTTTGCTGACATGCTCACCTATAGTAACACCTGATTAACTGCTTGTCACATGCATGATTCTGTCTTTGAAAATGGCCTCCTGAACCTTAATAGCACTAATGTCAGGCTGACAGGCCTGTAGTTGCCAGGGTCTCCGGACTGTTTGGTGGCTTTGTTGTGTGTCTTTGCATTGTGGCAGGTTTTTCCTGCGCACCAGGTCTGGTAAGCTGTACTGCACGTGGTCTTAGTAAATAAATGCAACATTCTTTTTCTGTATACCGTTTCCATGTGAAGTATTATGTTGTGGGTGCTTGTTCATTTCTCACTAAGGTCTTTAATTTGTTTAAGATGAGGGGCCTTGCTCCCTGCACCCCCCTTTATTTTTTTTTTTTAAACTAGGAGGTGTGTAGGAGTAGCCCCATAATTTAAGCAATTTATTTTCAAAACATTACAACCATACCAGCTAATCCAACCTACCGGATATTGCGTAGTGAACCACATTAAACTGTTAATGGTGGTCTGGATTCTTCTACCAAAACAGGCTAAGGCCCAACTATTCTTTTTTTTCTTTCCTATCACCAGAGAGAAGGATACTCAGTTGCAGTCACTGTCTTCACTGGTCCTTTAACGCTTGCACTGGAGATGATCACATCCCTACTGCTGAGAATAAGGTCATGTTTGGCTTCATCTCGTCCCCTGTTGGACATGGTGATTCTAGGAAGCAGCCCTTAAAGGTGGACAGGATCTTGATCTCAGCTCTTCCATTAGCTCTTCCATGACTCCTAGTCTATGCCCAGGAGAGCTCCTGTAATTTCTCTGGCAAACTGGGAATCATGATCCACTTAGTTGTTTGTGACCTTTAGCACACCCCTGGGGGACATTTGTACCCCTTCCCGTTTCCCTTAACTTTGCCCAGACAGACTCTGTGAAAGTGTTTTCTCCACCCCCTGCCCCAATGTCCCCTTGTCCTCCACTGTGACTCAGGGTCACCAGATCTCCGTGAGTGCCACTATGTCATGGCCCTCAAAGTGCATTAGGCCCATGAGCTCACCTATTTTGCTAGGAGCTCTCCTCATATCTCTCCCTGATGAAGCACTACATGAGTAAAGCACCAGACAGCTAACTAGTGCAACAATGTAACACTTTTCTGGCTATTTACTTTTCTTGTAGTACCAACCTTTGCATAAATTGTCATTGCATCTTTGAATTTGCCTTATGGTGTCCCGTGATGGTATGCTGAGATAATAGCGACTGATTATGGGCGACTGTCAAAACGGCTACTCATATTCGGCACTATTATCATTGGCAACCAACAAGGGTAGTGATACACTGCTATCACAAGGGTAGAGGAGTGCAACCAGAAAGGGAGGATAGCAAGGAGAAGGGGAGGGATAGGGAAGAGGGTTATTGCCATATAGTGTGCCTGCTGTAGCCAAGACAGCCATGTGGTGTGGTGGTGAGAGTGGCTAGCTCTGGAGCAGCGGGTTCAGGGCTGGGGGGTGGTGGGGGGAACTTTTGCTACTAGCAACGGCTGCTGTTTGGTTTTTTAATTCCAGAGTGTTGCCTCCTCCTCGACATGCACCCCCCTGGAGTTAGGAATCCTTTAGTAGGGGTGTGTGGGGGGACGCAAGGGGGCATAGCCCCCACCGCATAGACATCAAGTCTATTTGCTGGATGTTTAGTCGCTGGCATGTGTATATTGTTGAATTGTTTTTCAGTGATATACTGTACACTCATCACAATAGCGATTGCCATTTCGCGTTCACTATTATGACATAGAACCTTCTGTTATAATAGAGAGCAGTGGTGTAGCCAGGAAAATAAAGTTTGTAAGACAGAATCCTCTGGTGCCTTTTTTCTGCTCCCCCACCCCATTGTGGACAATTATATTTGATACCTAGACCCCTTGTACACCCCATATTACTTAGGTTTATGCTTGCAGCATTATGTTTAATTCAAACAGCATACAGCATTCATATTATAACACCAGTAGGAGTGGATATCAGACAGTAGGAGTAACCAAAATCAATTGTCAGGGCCTAGAATGCTATATCCTATCTAATAAACTCGTAAACTGTGGCTCACTTAGAGTATGTGTTCCTACACCCATACTAGAAGACCCTGGTCTGGTGTTCAGTACTTTCCTGTTCTCCTGAACCTTGCTTAGGGCTACTAATTCCTGTAGCAGTGCCCAAATCCAGCATTACAGATCAGAAGCCCTTCCTGCCCCTACTTCTGTCCTTGTATTGGCCCGCATGCAAGTAAGGATAATTGCCCCACTATACTCCTTTGTCCTCCCCAGGGTTTCCTACTTCGGCATTTCTTTGTTCTACTGCCCTTCCCACTGTGTTTCCCCCCGAGTCTGCATCATGCCCTTTGTGGTTCTCTGCACTAGCCCCTCCCCATCCTCTAGTTTAAATCCCACCATAATTGCCAGGTCCATTCTCTTGATCAGTACTCCCACCAACTCCTAGTGTAAGAACAGCCAGTCCCGGGTATTCAGTTGTCCCTTGCCCCAGCAAAACATTAAATGGCAAGAAAAACAAAACTCTCCATCCTGCACCAGAACCTTAGTCAAACTTGTGGTCTGCTGCCACTGCTCACTAGTCCTGTGGACTTAGACAATTCCAGAAAGATAATTCTGGATATTTCTCTCTTCGTGAACATTCCAGATTCTGTAAATGACCTCTTTAGGTCCTCGACTTGGGCTTCCTATGTTTGTGCCAAAATGGATGACTAGGATCCGTTCCACCCCAGCTGCATTACTTGGTCCTGGAGAGCATGTGTTCTGCTCCCTCTCCATGTAGACAAAACACCTCAGTTGAGCTATGATTCTGGTCTAGCAATGCCCACTCCACCTCACCCAGTGCCTTAACTAATTGGTCTCTGATGACTACCTTACAGTTCCTCTCCCCAGCTTTTTCCTTACTTCTCGTGGGAAGGTCAGGTGTCCTACTGTATGGACTGGCTCCACCCACCCCAGTCACCTGTTGACCACACTCCACCTAGCCAGCCAGATGCTGATCTCTTTTACTGGTGTCCCCTGGTGATGCTGCTCCTTTCTGATGATGCCTGCTAACTTTCTTCTGCACCTGGATACATTCTTCAGCCTTACCACTAGAGAATACAGTTCTTGCCACCCTTCAGTCTACCCAACACGTCCCGCTCAACTACCTCAGGACAATTACCCAAGTGTCCTTAGCCTGATCTCATACATCCTCTGCAACTGCCTGCTCATGTTACTGTACCCTTGTGGTGCCTCCAACTGCCACTCAAGTCCAGTAATGTACTACCTGAGAGTGTTAAATACCTTGCAGTGGCTGCACGTGTATTTCTCTGTCCTACATGGGCAGGATAGTGTACATCACACTACTCAGGCAGTATACTCAACACTCAGCTGGGGCACTTAGTTTATTCAGGTGCTCATCAATGGCATCAGCTGCTCTGCCCCCTCTGTCCCTTGAATGAGCAAGGCACTCCAACAGTGTCACTGGAATAAACTGAACAGTGCAGCTGGGGGGACTGACTGAGTTAGCTTAGGTTTAATTGATTGCCCCCCACCCCTGGAAGTAGTGGATCTGAGATGAAGAGAGTAGGAGGCAACATTCAAAATAATTTTTTTTTAGGATCTTGAGTAAGCTGGGGGGTTCTTTCCAAAGACTGTTCGGGCCTATGCACAGTACTAGATGGCAGAACAGATATTTTTTTGAGTATATGTAGGACAAGGAGTTTGGTTTTATTAACCAGTTGCCACCTATGCTTCAAATTGTGAATCAGAAGTCGGTAGTGGGGACTATTTAATAATGGTATTTGAGAGAGCAGGGGTGGGCTAGGGAGGGGGTTGGTTTAAAAGACAATGTGGCACAGTGCCAGGAGCTGGCGTGTGTGTGTGTGTGTGTGTGTGTGTGTGTGTATGTAAGGTGAGGGAGGGGGAAGGAAATGTATTTATTTTGTAATTTATTTGTAACCCCCCCACAAATGGGGGTTCCCAAAAAGTCTTCATTGAGTTTGCCTAAATGCCCACTGCCGGACTGGTGTTCTGCCTTTTAGCAGTTCAAATGTATTGCCAGAGAGTGCCTGTATAGCCTCTGTGTACTGTCTTTTTAAGAGCTGCCTGGATTGCAGTCATAATTAATCTGAGAGGGAGCTCTGTTAGAAGATGTACTTGTTTGCTGGTCATTTGTTAGAGTAGTAATAATATTGCAGTTTGTTCTAACCTGCCTTCTTTGCAGCATGGACAGTTCTGTTTGCTTCCATCATCTTGGTCCTGGACTGCAAAATGAGCCAATCAGTACATTTGGGACTCTAAAATGGAGCCTGCCTACAGGGGCTTGGTGGGGCCAAAACTTGTAGGAATTGTAGTTTGGGGCTTTTTGGCACCTAAAATAACCTGGAGGGGGAGCTCTTGTTGTGACTGACAGACAGATCAGCCAACCAAACCTTTTGGATCTTGGGGAAAAGTCCCACACTGTCTGCAGTTTCAGTTGGATCTGAGTTGGGAAGTGAAGAAGTAGCAGCTTGAGATATTTCGAGCAGCAATCCATAGTGGATTCGTGCGGGAAGAACTGTGGAAAGGCCTGAATTTGGCCTGCATGCCTGCCTGCTGCTCCTAAGAGAGAACTTGTGTTTTTTTTCGGACTGAATCTGAATTTGGAGAGTGAATTAAGACAGTGAATTGTGATCAGGCTTTAACCAGAAGAAAACCGAGGATTTGCTGAATGCAATCAACTGTCAGGACTTCCAGCTACTTCTGAACTCCCCGGACTGTGCAGAGACTCTGTAATTGTGACCGGAGAGCCATTTGCCTGGTACAGTGGAATTTCCTTACATGTGAATGTGCTGTGTGCTTATAGTGGGTCATGATTTGGTTCCCCATTGTGTGTTTTGCTTGCTGGAGGCTGTATCCAGCTCCACGGACTGAATCCGTATCCATTTCTGTTTGCCTGGGCCCTGCTACACTGGCCCAGCCAGAATACCTGCTAAGCAGAGAAAGTCATCAATGAGAGACCGGCCTGGGGATCAGCCCCCTTCTCAATGCCTTGAACAGGAATGACGCCTCGGTGATTCATGTGGGCCCTGCTTCTCCGGGCACTCCAGCTCAACAGCCTGCAGTCTCGATTTCATCCTGCCTGTGTCCAGTATTGGGTATCATAAGTAAACATCATGGTAGCTCCCTGCAACAACAGCTAAATCTAAAAGTGTTGTCATCTGATTGTCATGTTGCCTTTTCTTTCACGAACTAAGCCCTCTAGCTCCAGATTACAAATAGTGTGTTTTGTGCATGTTGCTTTCTTCCATCACAGGGCCCCAACCAGCTGCAATGTTCCTGGCTAGCCCACCGTTTTCCTACCTGGGTACCCAGAGTGTGTGACTGTGCAGGGACTCTGCAATGCATGCATAACTGTCTGTCTAATATAACTTTTAAGCAAATCAACCTGATTACGCCCCTCCCTTGTTCAAGTCCCCTGAATAAATCAGATTTAACTTTGCTTGCATTTAACCTGGCTGTAGTTCCAGTATGTGCCAAAAGTATTATACTGTTGCTATTTGCTGTGCTTAACCTTGTTTTACAGGGGGTCCCCAGGGTCAAGCTAGAGGAACCAACCCTGGTGGTAAGTGCAAACAGTGTAGGTAATTGCCTGGTGAATAAGGGTCATTGTGAAAGTAATTATTGTATATTGTCCAGGTCACTAGAAGGGAAAGAGGAGGGGGGTTATAGTGTCCCTGAGGGCTGTGCTGAGGTTAGCTTGGCCACTAACAACCCTGATCTCTGGGTGGAGGCACCTGTTTCATTACCCAGGCCCCTTAACCTGCTACTAGCCAAGCAGGCAGGGGTAGTAACCCTTGGGATTGTGCCACCTAGGGGTTAGATATTTATTTATGACTTTGTTAACTGGATAGGTGCACTGATCCCAGGAACTTTTTTCAGGCACACCCGGGCCACGTAAGGCAGTGCAGAGTAGAAACACGAAAGGTTACAGTTGTTATATTTGGCAATACGTGGTGGCAGTAGTTGAAGGACAACAAATAACAAAGCAAAGTAAGGCTCATGGTGGGACAGTTTCAGTAAATAAGAGAATCTATTTGGCCCAGCCCTTGAACCCATGGGGGGGGGGCTAGTCCTTAAAGCAGTGGCAGGTGGATACCAACAGGAGCCAGTCTTTGAGGTGAGTCTTGAACTGGCAGTGAGTGTTTATGGTGTGCAGTTCAGTGGGCAGCTTGTTCCATAGTGTGGGGGCTGCTACAGACAGGGCTCTAGCACCCATGTTCGTGGCTACCCTGGGGATTTTCAGGGAGGGGATACTGAAGGAGTGTAGGCAGCGATGTGAGGTTTGGATGGTGAGAAGGGGAGCAAGAGGGTATTTCTGGCCAATATGGATGGTAGAATCAATAAAACTGCACAATGCAAGGTCAAAGCGGGCTTGTAGTGGGAGACACCCTAGTGTAGTGCAGAGTGTACAGTGGTGTGTGGAGAAAGGGGCCAATAGGGAGAAGCAGCAGGCACTGCTGTATGCTACTGATAGTTTTGCCATGGTGGATGTGGAGGTCCTGGTGTAGATGGGAGAGCAGTAGTCCAGGATAGGTAGCAGGTTTGCCTGGATGATGGCATGGCGGGCCTCAAGGGTGATGTATTGCCGGTATCTGTAGGCAGCCCCTAGTTTTTGGTGAAATCTTAGAACCAAGGAGTTTATGTGCTCTGTAAATGAAAGGGAGGTGGTCAAGCACAACTCCTAGATATTTAAAATGTTTGATGTCCTCTAGGGCATGGCCATCAGGGAACGTGATGATTAAGGGTGGGTTAGATTTGCATTTAGTTAGGAAGGTCTTAGATCTGAACAACATTGTTTTTGTTTTTTTTGGCATTGACCAGAAGGAGGTTGTCAGAGAACCAGTTGTGGGCTGTGGTGTAGTTTTGTGAGAGGGCTGCAGAGATGAGGGTAGGAGACTTTCCACTGGAGAAGAGCACAAGGTTGTCGGCGTAAAGGATTGAGTGACAGTTGAGACTATCCACTGGAAGGGAGTTAATGAATAAGGAGAAAAGCAAGGGTCCCAGGATAGAGCCTTGGGGGACCCCAGTAGAGACAGGCAGGGTGGGTGAATGGGCTGGGCCAATGCACACAAACTGAGAATGCCCTGTAAGGTAGCTTCTGAACCAGGTGGTGACCTCTAGAGAACAGCCAAGGTGATGCAATTTGGAGAGCAGGAGCAAGTGATTGACCAGGTCGAAGGCTTTGGAGAGGTCAATGAAGACTGTGCCAGTTGCATTTCTACAGTCCATGTGTAACCCCCCTGCAAATGGGGGTTCCCAAAAGACTTCCAGGAGCTTGCTTGAATGCTCCAAGCCTGAATGGTGTTTGGCATTTAAGCCATTTATCAGTGAGTGTTTTTAGAGCCTCTGGTACTGTCTCTTTAAGAGCTGTCTGCTTGCAGACATAATTAGTTTATATGGGGGGACTGTGTGTTTCTCTGTTTGAGTACCACTCGAACTGCTGCCAATTCACTCCATTTTTGCAGTCACTAGGAGTGCAAAGGGAACCTATCTGAAAGATGTAACTGTTTGCAGAAATTATTTAGAGTGATAATGAAATTACAGTTTGTCTAACCTGCTTTCTTTTGCAGTCAGAACAGTGTCTGTCTAGTTCCCCATTCTGGTTTTGAACTGCTGAACTGGACCAATCAGTGTGGGGTAAGCTAGCTCTAAAATGGTGCCTTGGACGAATCAGAACTTGACTCATAATCTGAGCCAGCCACAAGAGGATTGTATGGGCAGTGACTCTGGGAGATGTAGTTTAGACTTCAGTGCCTTTTGGACCAACAGCAGCAGTCTATTGTGAGTGACAGCCAATCCAGTCAAGAACTGGGAGGAACTCAAAGGAAGTGCCCGGTTTTGTCGGTTGGAGTTTCAGTTGAGCTTTGGCAGTGAAGAAGGAAGGAGCCCTGTGCTTTTTCAGTGTGCAGTTTTAGTCAAAACGTGTGAAGGCCCAGAGTTCCGGGTCTGCAGCTTGTGTATAACAGCTTGTTAGGACTGAATCGGCCCTGTGAAAAGAATCAAAGGATCTCTGAAGAGTAGAAACCAGGCTCACCCTGTAGAAGACTGGAGGAATTGCTGAAAATTACACTTGGTCTGTCAGGAACTGAATCTGCTGTGTGTTCTCCCGGTATTGTGCAGTAATATGTATCGGACAGATGCAGCCTGCCTGGTATAGTGCTTTTTATATGGATGTGTGAAGAGGTTTGTGTACCTCAAGTGAGCCCTGCTGACACTGAAGGACCCTATCTTATTTGGAGGTCGTGAGTACTAATTCAGGGTCACTCCCTGTTGAATTGCCACATTAAATCCAAATGAAATTACTGTACTGCTGACTGTTTAATTCTCCTTTGCTCTGTGTGAAAGGGCCCCTACCAGCTGCCACGGTTTGGACTAGCCACTAGGGCTTGGGTACCCAGGGACAGTAACTGATAGGGATAGGCCTGTGCACAGAGCCATAGGTAGATTATTAGAGTGATAAGCTAATTAACCTGATTTCCCCTGTCCTTGTTATATCCCTAAATAAATCAGAGCTGCTTGTTTCAGTAAAGTTATACTGCCTGAGGTATTTGTCTATGTTAAAGTACTGTACTGTGATTGTTGCACTGTATCTCATTTCACAGGAGGTCCCAGTGCCGGAACCAGACCTGGGGTAAGTGTATACTGTGAAGGTAATTCTGATATATTGTGTGGGCCACTAGTGGGAAGAAAGGGGTTGCAGTGTCCCAGAGGGCTGTGACCAGTTAGTTTAACTATTGCAAACCCTGACCTCTGGGTGGAGGCACCCCCATTGGATCCAGGCCCCTCAACCTGTTGGTGGCAAAATCAGGCAGGGTAGTAGCCCTGGGATAGCGCATCTAGGGGTTACATCTTGGAGGCTCACCGCTGGGATTGTGTGTCCTCTAGTGGCCATATTACGAACCTGTTAAAAAAAATGTGCCCCGACAGAAGTGGCTGTGCACCGGCTGGTGGAGTGGTGTACTGGGGAGGAGATCGACCCCAAAATGCTATGCTTATCCTGGACATCCCCTGGGTATTAATACGGACACTGTGCAGGGAGTACTTTCCAAGGTGAAGGTTTACAAACCCTGTGGTGGTGGGTCGGCATGCTAATCTGCTCACCCACACTTTCCTGGCCCTAGTAGAGTTTAAGGATCCCATAGATAGCTCCAAAGTGCCACAGACCATTACCCCAGAGGGAGCCCTCACTGCTTGGAGAGTGATAACTAAGGACAGTAAAGACCTGGGGAATCAGCCCCACCACTATCTGAAACTTTTGAGGAGAAATTTGCTGAATGGTTGCTGGGAGAGGGGAAACTGTGGAGGACTTGAAGAAACTATTCTTGCCACCTGGGGTGTTCCCTCCCAACACCCTCTCCTGCTCCAGTGCCCGTAATGGTGGCTGAACCAATGCAGACTCCTATTTCTGCACCTGCCATTAGTCACGACTCTTACGAAGGTTGAGGATCTCTCTGGCACCCTCCCACCCCCAAGGGGAGGATGACTGGGAGACCTGGATAGACTATGTTGCCCCCAGTGCTAGAATGGCAATGCTCGGAAGGCAAAAGCTAAAGAGGGTTAGTGAGAGCCTCGAGTCCTGCCCTGGCTACCATCCGTGCTAAACGGGCCAGTAACCCTGAAGCGACTGCACAGGCCTATCTTGAGGCCTTGGAGAATGTGATGGGAGCCCAGATTCTGATGAGGACCTATGGTGGAGAGTAAGAAATGCACAACAGTACCAAGGGAGTTGTTGTCTGTGTATGTCTCGGCTGGAAAAATTGTTGCAAGAATGCCTCAGAAAGGGTAGTTTGCCAGCGATTGAACTGGACCGAACCAGACTGGACAGAATCCTTAAGTCTGCCCCTTCTCAGAACTGCTGTTGCTTCAGTTACGCCTGGCAAATCGACTGGAATCCCCACCCTCCTATGATGAGTTAATGAGAGAAATTGAGGAGTTGAGAAAAGGCGACCTCGGGAGGTACCTGCACCAACAGCTGTGGCTACGACCCGAGTGACTGAGGGTGACCCATCAAGTGAAGTTCAGGGCAGAGGTTGACAGTCAATGAGTGCTCTGACAAGGAAAAGATATGCCACAATGGGGTTAACTGTTGAGAGAATCCGGAATTCAAAACAATCCTTTTATGAAGGCCACGCCTGCAAGTACGGGCCCTGACCTATATCCGACTGCATCTGACTAGGGGGTGGGGTACCACCCATGTATCTCCTGCTGATAACAGCTCCAAACTCAATTCCTTGACCATGGAAGTGAGAAACTGACGAGATGTCTCCAAATGCTTATCACGCCGCAGACAGAGATGGCACCCAGGTTTCCAGTTAGTAATACCCCGCTCTGGCTCCCAGTGTGGCCCTCGCCAGCTCAAACTCCAGAAAGTATGTTTTGCTATAATTGTGGGAAAGATGGGCACATGAAAAGGGAATGCCAGTCCCCAAAAGACACTGACAAAGTTGCATATAGGCTACAAGGAGAGCTTCGAGAAGAAATCAGTGGTTAAGAGGTGCACGATAGATCCCAGTGAGGGCACCAAAAATGCTAATTCACATCCTTTGTGGCAAGGTCAGTTGCCCAGGCCCCACTACCGCCTCTCCAGACTGGTCCAGAATAGTGGGTCCCTCCATGGAGACCACTGTAAAGGTGAATGGAGTGTCTACAAGAGCTGTATTAGACAGTGGCTCCCAAGTGACAATTATGTTTCCAGGATTGGTATCAGAAGCATTTGCCAGACGTACCCACAACCATTAGAAGGACTGCATGTATGGGGGTTAAGTGAAAAGGCCTACCCCTATTCGGGTATATCCGAATTTGGCTGTCTTTCCCACCTCCGTGGCTGGAGTGGCCGAACAAGTAGAGACCTAGCCTTAGTGTGTCCCCCACTGGACTGTATGATGGTGTCCCTTTGTTAATTGGAACAAATGCTCATATGTTGGAAGGCTGGCACAGTTGTGTTATGAAAAACAGGGGTCAAAGACTAGTAGAGCTTTAAGAGTTCGGCTTTAATTAAGAAGGCCTATGAGGCACAGAGAGATGCTGAAAAACAGAACCAGAGGAACCGTCGAATTGTATGGAAGAAGGATCCTGAGTCTCTGATCCTGGCGCAAATGCCCAGTGTACCTTACAGGGAGAGGTCCGTATCAGAAAGGATGTTAAGAATAAAATATTAATGTTGGATGCACCAGGCGATGGAAAATTGCCAGAGGGACTGCTGGTCAAGCCTAGTATTTTGGCCCGCTAGAGCCCATGCTATGCCAGAAGGGTAATGGTCCAAGTTCATAATGTGTCTGAAAGAGACATTCGAGTAAACAGAGGTTGCATCCTGGCTAATGTGCATTGTGCAGACACTGCAGTGCTACCCAGCAGCAAGAGTTCAAGGAAGAATGACAGAGTAACGCCTGACTTGTTTGATTTCGCGACTCCCGCTGCCAGCTGAATGGAAAGTGAGGATCAGTGAGAAGCTTGCCCAGAGAGACCAGGTGTTTTCTTTAAAGGAATGGGATGTAGGATGCAAGGAGCTGAGCACAATATCCGGCTGCATGACGAAAGACCATTTCGTGAGAGGTCTCGACGCCTGGCACCTGCTGACATAGATGATGTGAGACGGCATCTGCAAGAGATGTTAGCTGCTGGTGTAATACAAGAATCCAGAAGCCCTTATGCTTCCCCATTGTGGTAGTGAGGAAAAGAATGGAACAGTAAGGATGTGTGTGATTATCGCACCTTAAACCGCGGACTATCCCTGATCAGTACACAATGCCCCGCATTCAGGATGCTTTGACTGCCTAAACGGGAGCAAGTGGTTCTCTGTGCTGGATCTCCGCAGTGGGTACTACTAGATCCCGATGGGCCCAGAGGACCGTGGAGAAGACGGCCTTTATCTGTCCGCTTGGCTTCTATGAATTCATGAGGATGCCTCAAGGGATTTCAGGTGCCCCAGCCACTTTTCAACGATTGATGGAGCGTGCAGTGGGGACATGAACTTACTAGAGTGCCTGGTATACCTAGATGATGTCATTGTGTTTGGCAGCTCACTGGAGGAACATGAGAGCAGATTATTTAAGGTATTGGACCGACTGGAGGACTTTGGCCTTAAACTGTCCATTGATAAGTGTCAATTCTTTCAAACATCAGTAAAGTATGTGGGACACATAGTATCCACCGAGGAATAGAGACCGACCCAAGTAAAGTTGAGGCCTTGACCACCTGGCCACAGCCCAAAATCTAAAAGAACTGCAAAGATTCCTGGGATTCTGTGGTTATTATCGGCGCCATCAAGGACTATTCAAGAGTGATCCGCCTTTACTTAACCTTACTCAAGGGTATCCCCAACCCACAAAAATACCAAAAGTCAGCGTCCTCAAGACTGAAAGAGTGTATTTTCATCCGAGTGAAGTATTTGGGGCCCGCTGGACTCTGATTGTGAGACTGCTTTCATGAGATCATATATCAACTTACCCATGCTCCAGTGCTGGCCTATGCCGATCCAAGAAAACCTTACGTCCTGCACACTGATGCTAGCTTGCAAGGGTTGGGGGCTGTGTTGTACCAAGAGCACGAGAATGGCCTGAGACCAGTGGCCTTTGCCAGTAGAAGCCTGACCCCATCCGAAAAGAACTATCCTGTACATAAGTTAGAGTTCCTAGCTTTGAAGTGGGCTATTGTTGACCAATTCCATGAGTACTTGTATGGGGCTAAAATACTAGTAAAACTGACAATAATCCTTTGACCTATGTGCAGACCTCAGCTAAGTTGGATGCCACTGGCCATAGGTGGCTTTCTGCATTATCTACATATGACTATGCTCGAATACCGAGCAGGTCTGAACCACATAGATGCTGATGCTCTCTCCGGAGGCCTGTTCCCCAGAATGATTGGGTCCGATTGGCAGAACCTGACATTCGGGCACTCTGCCGGAAGTTTGACAGGAGGAACAAATGTCCACTGGACGCAGTGGACTGCATGGTGGATTGCTTGGGAGCCTCTGAGAATTGCATACCTGCTGCTTATTGCCACTTTCTGCAATAGACATTGGTGCACTGCCTCAGCTGGACAATGACAGTATTCGCGGGCTCAATCCCGCGATCCCATGATCAAAGCAGCTTTAGAAGCCCTCTATGCAGGAAAAGATGTGTCCAAATTACGCCCCACTGATTTGAGAACTGCACTGTTATACAAAGAAGGTCCTAAGTTGAAACTGATCAATAAACTGTTATACAGAGAAACAGTAGACAGAGGGGACAAGTAGACAACAACAACTAGTGCTGCCCACTGCCTTCGAGACTCAGTACTGAGGTCCTTGCACAACCACATGGGGCACCTTGGTATAGACAGAACACTTGACTTGGTGAGATCCAGATTCTATTGGCCTAAGATGGGGGCTGATGTGGAGCAACACATTCGAACTTGTAGTCGCTGCTTACAGAGGAAAGCTTTCCCAGAGGGCTGCCCCTTGTTAACATCACCACCAGTGCACCCATGGAGCTGGTCTGTATTGATTTTCTGAGTTTGAGTCAGATCAAAGAAATATCAGTAATGTGCTGGTGGTCACTGACCATTTCACGAGATATGCCCAAGCTTTCCCACCAAAGACCAGAAAGCATCCACTGTGGCCAAAGTACTTGTAGAAAACTTTTGTTCACTATGGGGCTCCACAAAGAATCCATTCTGATCAAGGGAGAGACTTTGAGAGTCGTCTGATCAAAGAGATGCTTTCTCTGTGGGAGTGCAAAGTCCAGAACCACTCCTTACCACCCCCAGGGGACCCACAGCCTGAACGCTTCAACCGCACTTGCTAGATATGCTAGGAACCCTGCACCCAAAGGACAAGCCTAGATGGAGCCAACAAATTAGCACCCTGGTACATGCTTATAACTGCACCAAAGTGATGCCACTGGATTCTCCCCTACCGCCTGATGTTTGGAAGAGAAGCTCGACTACCAGTAGATGTGTGTTTTGGGGTCTCTCCTGATGGGGTTCAAGCTGACAACTATTTACAGTATGTGCAAAAGTTAAAGGCCCAGCTAACTCATGCGTACCAACTGGCTCAAACTATGGTTGCCAAAAGAAATCTGGCCAACAAAGAAAGGTATGATAAAAAGGTGAAAGCACAGGAACTCCAGGAGGGAGATCGGGTATTGCTAAGAAATCTGGGACTGCATGGCAAGCACAAGATTGCTGACAGATGGCACCATCTCCCTCACATTGTAGTGGGCAAACTAGATGATCTGCCAGTGTACAAAGTAAGGCCTGAGAATAATTCAAAAGATGTAAAACAATGCATAGAAATCATTTACGCCCATTGGACAAATCCTGATTGAGTCTGAGCCCCAGAAGATGCCCTCTGGACCAGTGACTAGAGCTGCTGCTAAGAAAAGATCAAGGAAGTCTGCACCTACAGAAGCAGAGTTAAAGTGTTCCCCGCACAAGTCCCAGTTGAGCATGACTGTCAGTCCATATCGGAAGAAAGTGAGAGTGACTTTGAATACTATCCTTCTACTAACTGAGTCAATTGTTTCGGGCAATCCCCTAGTCAATACTGGAGATGAAGCTGGGCTTCTGACTGCCTAAGCCCCCAGCTTCATCCCTGAGCCAATGCCCCAGTAAGTGAAGTGCAAAGCATCAGATCAGATGAAATGGAATCATTGTGCATGGTTGAACTGTTTGAGCTTTCAGGGAGGAAAATGATAGATTGGGGCAGACTGGTGATACACCCAAACAAGAAGAGATTTTGAGTGCCCTGACAGTCCACTGCCAGTGTCCGAAAGCTCTCCTGCGAGCCAAATGTTGTGGACTCAGAAACTGTAACTCCTGGAGCTGAAAGTGCCCCAAGTTCTAGCCTCTACCCCATGGAGACTCCACTGACAAGTGAGGACAATGCTGAAAATGAGGCTCAGAGTGCAGAGACTATAACAGTTCCCCTAGAAAGACTGGTCGAGCTGTAAAGCCTGTGGTGCACCCTCAGTTATGATTCACTTGGGAGGCCTGTGGATTTGCCTCTCAATGTTGTCCATAAAGGAGTGTATGTGTCCCCGAGCTCATTGCCCAAACTGAGCGCCAGTGCTAACTCCAAGTTACTTGTGTTGCCCTCTCAGATGGTGCCCTTGCCCCATCCAGCCCTCAAGGTAACTGATAGGAAGGGCCCCTCTTCAGGTTTCATGTACAAGAGGTAATAACTTGAGTTATGGTACAATGTGTATGTAATACTGTGTAAAGAGGACGTACTGCAATGTTTCAGAAATGTGTTCTTGGTAAATGATATATTGACTGATGATTACATGTGTGCCTAATGCAAATGTATATGGTTGCAGTTGAAACTTATGGTACTTGCTTGACGCTGGACGCTAAGCTTTCCCAGGCTAGAAGGTGTAACCCCTGCAAATGGGGGTTCCAAAAGACTTCCAGGAGCTTGCTTGAATGCTCCAAGCCTGAATGGTGTTTGGCATTTAAGCCATTTATCAGTGAGTGTTTTAGAGCCTCTGGTACTGTCTCTTTAAGAGCTGTCTGCTTGCAGACATAATTAGTTTATATGGGGGACTGTGTGTTTCTCTGTTTGAGTACCACTCGAACTGCTGCCAATTCACTCCATTTTGCAGTCACTAGAGTGCAAAGGGAACCTATCTGAAAGATGTAACTGTTTGCCAGAAATTATTTAGAGTGATAATGAAATTACAGTTTGTCTAACCTGCTTTCTTTTGCAGTCAGAACAGTGTCTGTCTAGTTCCCCATTCTGGTTTTGAACTGCTGAACTGGACCAATCAGTGTGTAAGCTAGCTCTAAAATGGTGCCTTGGACGAATCAGAACTTGGACTCATAATCTGAGCCAGCCACAAGAGGATTGTATGGGCAGTGACTTGGGAGATGTAGTTTAGACTTCAGTGCCTTTTGGACCAACAGCAGCAGTCTATTGTGAGTGACAGCCAATCCAGTCAAGAACTGGGAGGAACTCAAAGGAAGTGCCCGGTTTTTGTCGGTTGGAGTTTCAGTTGAGCTTTGGCAGTGAAGAAGGAAGGAGCCCTGTGCTTTTTCAGTGTGCAGTTTTAGTCAAAACGTGTAAGGCCCAGAGTTCCGGTCTGCAGCTTGTGTAACAGCTTGTTAGGACTGAATCCGTCCTGTGAAAAGAATCAAAGGATCTCTGAAGAGTAGAAACCAGGCTCACCCTGTAGAAGACTGGAGGAATTGCTGAAAATTACACTTGGTCTGTCAGGAACTGAATCTGCTGTGTGTTCTCCCGGTATTGTGCAGTATATTGCGATCGGGATACAGATGCAGCCTGCCTGGTATAGTGCTTTCTTTATATGGATGTGTGAAGAGGTTTGTGTACCTCAAGTGAGCCCTGCTGACACTGAAGGACCTATCTTATTTGGAGGTCGTGAGTACTAATTCAGGGTCACTCCTGTTGAATTGCCACATTAAATCCAAATGAAATTACTGTACTGCTGACTGTTTAATTCTCCTTTGCTCTGTGTGAAAGGGCCCTACCAGCTGCCACGGTTTGGACTAGCCACTAGGGCTTGGGTACCCAGGGACAGTAACTGATAGGGATAGGCCTGTGCACAGAGCCATAAAGGTAGATTATTAGAGTGATAAGCTAATTAACCTGATTTCCCTGTCCTTGTTATATCCCCTAAATAAATCAGAGCTGCTTGTTTCAGTAAAGTTATACTGCCTGAGGTATTTGTCTATGTTAAAGTACTGTACTGTGATTGTTGCACTGTATCTCATTTCACAGGAGGTCCCAGTGCCGGAACCAGACCTGGGGTAAGTGTATACTGTGAAGGTAATTCTGATATATTGTGTGGGCCACTAGTGGGAAGAAAGGGGTTGCAGTGTCCCAGAGGGCTGTGACCAAGTTAGTTTAACTATTGCAAACCCTGACCTCTGGGTGGAGGCACCCGCCATTGGATCCAGGCCCCTCAACCTGTTGGTGGCAAATCAGGCAGGGGTAGTAGCCCCTGGGATAGCGCCATCTAGGGGTTACACATGTTTGTGAGGATATGGTCAGTTAGGAGTGCGAGGGTAGTGGTGGTGGAATGATTCCTAAAGAAGCCCTGTTGTTGGCTACATAATTGGTCATATTTATCTATGTAGTCAGCAAGTTGGTGGTTGATGGCTTTTTCAAGTAGCTTGCTTAGGTGAGGGAGGATGAAGATCGGGTGATAGTTGTCTGTGAATTGTGAGTCCCCGGCTTTATGAATGGGAATGACCTTCGTGGTTTTCCATGTATCAGGCATGGAGAAAGTGGTCAGGACAAGGTTGAAAATGAACGTTATGGGGGCGACTATGGCAGGGGAGATAAGTCTAAGGAAGACAGGGGATAATCCATCTGCTCCAGGGAGGCCATGGTTTGGGAGGCTCTTTAGGAGTTTAGTTATGTTAGCATGTGAGAGTATTTTGAAGAAAAAGGGGGGGAGGTGGAGGTGGAGGTTGAGAGGTAGGCTCGGTGGGTGATGTCTTGGGGATGTGCAGGGGAACAAAGTTTTTTGGCATGTCATTTGGGAGTTTGTTCAGGTACATAGTGAGGTCAGAGAATTTGTCGTTGAGGGCCTTGGCCACTTCTTGGGGACTGATAATGAGGCCAGCAGTAGTGTGTAGCTATGGGACAGGCTTACTGGTTATTTTAATAGCGAGCTAATGGATGCCCAGAATTGTTTAGGGTCCCCAAGGTTAGTTTGCCGGAGATTGCGAAAATGTGTCCATTTGAGAGCTTTGGCCAGGTGTTTGCAAAGGTTCCTCCAACACTTGTTATCATCCCATAGGGTAGGAGATGAGGATGCTTTATAGGTTGAGCAGGCACGGTCACTGTCTTTCATGAGGATAAGGAGGTCTTTCGTGACCCATCGTCAGTAGCCACCCCTCACCCTTCTGGTGGTGACTGGAAAATGCTTGTCCTGTAGAGTCAGGAGAGCTTGAGTGAACATGGATGCTGCCTGGGTCGCATTTGATTCTGAGAAAATGGCAGACCAGTCCAGTGCCCATGCATCAGAGAGAAGGACGGGGGTGTTTGGGCTTCTGAAGATATGGAAAGACAGGTATTTGGGAGGGGGCCATTTAAGTTTGGATGACCAGAGAAGGCACGTAGGGGAGTGATCACTAATTGAGTCCGCCATGGTGCCAACATGCAGGACACAGTCATCCCGGTTAGTTACAATCCAATCCAGGAGTGTGTGTGTGCCCTTGTGAGGGTTCTGCCTTGTGGGAAGGTTAATAGTTTGGGCCAGGTTGTATTGTTTTAGGAGGGAGGCATAGTCAGGCTGGTGGGAACTGAGCCAGTTTAGATTGAGATCACCCAAGAGAATTGAGTCTCTGTGTGGGGATATGGAGCCCAGGCCAGAGAGGAAGCTGTTTAGGCCCTCGGTTCCGGCTGTAAGGGGATTGTAGCAGCACCTGGTGTAGAGTTTTTTGCTAGTTCCCAGGGTGAGTTCGGTGAGGAGCCATTTACTGGAAGAGGTTGGGTCTGAGCAGAGGGGTTCCTTGACGAACAGAACTACTCCACCCACCCCCTGGGAAATGACTGAATAATGGCAGGGGCTGGTCAAGGGAGAAGCCCTGGCCACATGGAGAAGGTGGAAGAGTTTTTGCTTTTTTTTTTTTGTCTTGACCTTTAACCATGTGAACTGTTATTTCTCTTACCTAAAACTGACTTCTTCTGTTGTATGTGACAACTCACAACAAATTAACACCTAATATGGGCACATCATTTTATTTTGATCCTTTTATCATACATCAAACATCATCCATATTTTTGTCACTGATACATTGCAGTGGGTTAAGGCTCTGAGCTGCAGATCTGGAGACCTGGGTTTGAATCCCACAGCCGCCTAGGTACATACTGTGTGATCCTGAGCAAGTCACTTAACTTCCTTGTGCTCCCAGGTCGCATCTGGAAACAAACTTTGGCTTAGTGTGCTACTCCTGCTTAAACAATGTTCCCTTTCCCTTTCCCTTTTGTCACTGATAGCAGAAACTGTGCTTGTCTATCTTCCACAACAAACTGGTAATAAACAAGTTGATTTTCCTTAATTTGAAG
This sequence comes from Neoceratodus forsteri, assembly GCA_016271365.2. Classification (NCBI taxonomy): domain Eukaryota; kingdom Metazoa; phylum Chordata; order Ceratodontiformes; family Ceratodontidae; genus Neoceratodus; species Neoceratodus forsteri. The sequence continues at coordinate 237,904,328 of CM028137.1, forward strand.
AAAGATTTTCTTTTCTCTTTTATCACTTACAAATCAACGGTTCACATCCTATCCCCAGCCCTTATTCTTTCTCAGCCTTTTTCTGTAAGTTGCAGCTATGGTTTCTTGTGTTTACCTGCATAAAAACTAACAGTGTAGTCACGGACACTGGTCAAGCTGAACTGCCAGGAACAAGTGAAATCATCAGACAGACTGTTCCTTGTAGGATAAGCAGATGAAACACATTGAAAAACTTGTTTAGGTGATGGAGGAGGATAATTGCCATTAAGAAAGCAAAGATTTAAATTTGCCTAGCAATTCTAAACTTAAAAATAACAGATTAAAACTTGCCCGCTTTTTAAAAATGTTAATTAAAAATACAGTACATTGCTGCCCTTCTGTGAAGGTCACACGGTTATTGCAGTGCACTCATTTAACTGTTGACTACTTCATGGCTTCCAGTCACAGCCAGAACTAATGTGTACCAAAATACTTTGCTTATATTAGAAGGAAAGACAGATGCATCACCACTGAGGCAGCATGCTTGCCGATGAGTAACTTTTAAGCCAGAAAACAGTCATGGCCATGACAAAGACTTCGAACTCTAGTGACTAGTGAGCTCAGTTTGGTGCCTAATAATGTTAACGTTATGAGTGATTGAAAAATAAACCTGTGGAAAACAATTATGTCCCAGTGCATGCACAGGTTCATGTTTTTAAGGGACTTAGGGTCTGATCCACTTGAACACCTGTTTAGGGGTGCATGATGTGGACAATGGAATGTGGATGTCTAGCTTCACACATACAGAGACCTCCGTGCATCCACAGTCATGGATGTGCAACCCTCCACACCTGATTCTGTGCTGTCCACATGGGAGGCTGGGTCAGGGGCATGAATGGGATGGAACTGTTGTGAGAGAGTGTGGGTAGTGACAACACTTGACACAGATTTTCTCTTGAAATCACACTAATTGTTGTAGTGTGACTTTTATTAAAGCAGACAAAATAAAGAAAACTTCAGGAAAACAAGAAAATAAACTTAATTCCAAAAGAAATAGCTTCAGATACTCTTCTCTGGAAAAACAAATGTCACAGAGTGGTACTAGCTCCCTCTCAGCATGGCCACCATCATCTGTGCTCCACAACCTATCTGACCACATACTGATTCCAAGTCTTTTTATATACCGAAAACTGTGACATCATGAATCAAGTGATCCTCCCAATCTAATACAGAGAAAAATCCTATCCTAATACAAGAAATGGGGCTTCAGACTGCTAGATCTATTACACTAGAAGAGTACTGCAATAATCTTTACGAACTATAAAAAAGCATTGTTCATAGGAGAAATAAATAGAGATGAATAAGCAAGGGTCCTATAATGACCCTTGTCTCCTCCTCCAAATCATGACATCACCATAAATGTATAATAAATAGAGTCCACTAGGGGGCCTCCAGCCCTTAAGGGAACTCATTTTCATCTGAGCAGGCATCAAGAGCATACAGGTACCTCCTTTATTTCTTGTTTAAATTAACTTGAAAACAAAACATATATTAAGTGTGTCCTGAAGCAGTTCCTACTAGAGCTTTAACATAAACTAACAACTGCAGTACAATGGCTTATTTCCAAGAAGAATTTTACTTTAGTTTTATTTATTTGTTTTTGTTAACCAGGTAAGTACACTAGACAACAAGTGCCTATTTTCAGGTGCGACCCAGGAGATTACAATACAGAAAACATGGTACATTGTCATGGTAACATACGTGCCCACATACAGGTGGGGCCAGAGTATAATATATAGGCATGGTACAGAGTCAGAAATAGCAACATGATACAACTACAACTAGTATTAAAAGGTATAGAGGATATTGCATCTTGACTGTATGATAAGGAAGACATTATAACCACAGGGTAACATAGGAGCATGGGGAGGCAGGAGATTAACAGGTAACCACAGGGGGAGTGTAAGCAGTGCACTATCCGGGTGATTGTCAGGTAACAAGCAAGGGGGAGAGTAGACAGTGCAGTAAGCCAGCAGGGTACTTAGCGGGTACAGAGAGGGGGAGGAATCAGCCGGAGGATCAGCATGACGGAGTCTGGCTCGAACTGAAGGAAGAGTACTGCCCTACAGTTGCGTGCCCATAGGTCAGGGCAAGAATAACATGGGGTCATCTAAGTGCTACAAGGGAGGGAGCTAATGGGTAAGTAGGTAAGCCCCAAAAGCCTCCAAAAGTGTGAGTCTGTATGCAATACAATTTAAGCCCTAAACGAGAGAACAACACCACGTTAACGGTATAGATATGGGAGGTATAGGGCAAGGGAAAAGTACTGATGAGAAGTGTGCACATAATTAACAGGGTCTGTTTGGGAATGTGAATGCATTTATTAAGTGGGGCAAAGCAACCACCCCTTTTCTACTGTATGTTTCAACCAGGCTTTGCTTTACTGCATTTTACAAACAGTATGAATTATTTTCAAAGCTTGCCTTTTTTAAACTGAAAAGGACATAGTTTAATTTGATTACTTCCCAATATTTATTTAGCCACAAGAGGCTGCTAGGTCAGCCTCTACAGTATCACCACCTAGACAAAAGTAAAAAAGCAGTGGGGTAGAAAAGAGAGAATACCACAATAGGAGGCCATCTCATTGTGGTAGAAATGTGAAAAAGGTCAAGTGAGACCTAAAGAAAAGATGAATACTACTGCAGTATATTTGTTCTAGAAATAGGGCGCAAGGTAGAGAGGAGTGTCTAGTGGTGATGGGGGGTGGGTCCACAAGAACTGTCACACACCTCCAAGGTTAAGCAAAAACCAGTAATAGAAGAAACATGACTGGTTTTCAAGACAACCTACCCTCTTAAAATGGGTAGGATGGAGCTTCACCCACCCTCTCTTGAAAGCTCCACCCCAGGGCACCCTAAAAAAACTAAATATGAACATGGTCCAAGTCTTTCTAAAGATGACCATTGTATCTTCCTTCATTAGTTTATCATAACAACTAAATATTTTACCCTGGGGTGCCTGTACAATTACTTGAACAGTAACAGTCATACATTCATGCATTTTCTAGAACCACCAAGTGTTTATGCTTTATTATGTTTGCTTGCACGCATGTGCAAGAAACATAGTGCGATGATCCAAAATGCAGTGCCGTACAGTTGAAAGGGAGAGCACTGCTTGAGTGAGCAGCGCTCTCCCCTCCCACATACACACGTGTGCTCATGCGCTCCTACCTCCCCCACGCACACACTGTATGGCTGACAGGGGTGCCCAATCCCCCATCGGCTCTACTGTTCCCCCCCAGACTATCGGGTGTCACGCTGGGAACCCACTCCAGCATGGCAACAGGTCCTATGGCTGACGAGGGTGCCCAATCCCCCATCGGCTCCACTGCCCCCCCAACAGCCTTCCAGCTGCCATGCTGGGAGCCCACCCCAGCATGGCAAATGTCCCGCGTAGTCCAAATAAAAAAAAAAACCTGAAAGAAAAAAAACCTTCCCTCGCTGCTGTCTTCACCCCCTCTCCCACCCAAGCCCACCCACTGCGCATCCCTGCCTCCCACACCCCCACCTCACTCCCATACTTACCTCCGGAGTCGTCGCCACGACCTTCGGTGGATCAGGAACACGTCTGCACTCTTCAAAGCCGACCGTGAACTGAGGAAATGCTGGTAAGCTGTATAATGTAATGAATAGGGTTTTTTCAACTTTGCTGCATATCTCAGGCATTTTTTGGAATTTTTGCACCAAATTTTCAACATGGGTGTTTTCAGACCCTCCTCATGAATTCTGTCACTGTCATGGCGTTAATCGGGCTCGAAGGGTGATTTTTATGTCATTATGCCGAAATCACCTTTTGGGGTTGATTAGCAAAATGACAGTGCCAGTGTTCATAAGGTGGGCTCTCAAAATGCCTATGTTGAACATTTGGTGAAAAATTTCCTAAATGACTGTTTTACGAGCGTGCGTTGTGCTGTTCCTACGCATGCTCGTAGGTTCGCAAATTTTCAATATTTTCACTCCGGATTTTCAACATTGACATTTGACCACACTTCCTTATGAGTAGTACAGCAGTCATTTTTCATATCTCACCCAAAATGTGTTTCCATTACGTAGCGCATAATGGCGCAGTCGGTGTGCGAAATCAATGTTCAGGACACATTAAGAAAATCACAGTCACACTGTTCATGAGCAGAAGTGTTAAAATGGCTATGTTAAAAATTTGGTGAAAAAATTCCCAAAAATGACTGTTTTACGAGCGTTTGTTGCGCTGATCCTATGGACACTCATAAGTTCACAAATTTTCAATATTTTCATTCCAGATTTTCAACATTGCCATTTTACCACACCTCCTTATGAGGAGCTGTCATTTTTCACATCTTGCCCAAAACATGTTTCCGCCCATGTAGCGCACAATGGCGCAGTCGGTGTGTGAAATCAATGTATGGGACACATTAAGAAAATCACAGTGACACTGTTTATGAGCAGAGGTCTTAAAATGGATATTTTGAAAATTTGGTGAAAAAATTCCTAAAAATGACTGTGTTACGAGTGAGCATTGGGCAGTTTCCACGCACCCTCATAAGTTCATGAATTTGTAATATTTTCAGTCCAGATTTTCACCAGTGGCATTTTTCCATACTTCCCTATGAACAGTAAAGCTGTCATTTTTCACAACATAGCCGAAATGTGTTTTCACACTTTCAGCACAGAAATGCGTGGTCGCTGTGGGAAATCATTGTTCAGGACAGATAAAGAAAATCACAGTGACACTGTTCATGACTGGAGGTCCCAAAATGCCTGGGTTGACAATCTGCTGTAAACAATTCCCAAACTAATTACATTATGGGTACACGTTGCACAATTTCTATGCACACTCGTGACTTCACCAGTTTTTTTAATATTTTCGCTGCAGATTTTCAACATTGCCATTTTTTTACACCTCCCCATGAACAGTACAGCTGTCATTTTTCACATCCTGTTCAGAATGTGTTTTTGCACCTGTGGTGACAAATGTCGTAGTTGCTGTGCAAAAGCAGCGTTCGGCTAACAAACAGATATTGCCACTGTTCATGAGGTAGGGGTCACAAAAAACCCATGTTAAAAATTTGGAGTAAAAATACCAACGAATGCCTGAGGCGTTAGGGTTTCTGACCATAACACCCCACCCTGTAGAGAATGACAGGCATCAGGGGTGTGACTTGGGATTGTCACCTGCAATGCTCATACCATTCCACCCTCACCCACACCCTGCAGCCACTGAGAGGCATCGAGGTGTGTCTTGAACTCTTCAGCCCCAAAGTTCATCCCATTCTCCTATACCGCACAAATCTCACAATATTTCCTGATGGAATGGGGTACACATAAGGGCCAAAGACCCCAAGGCACACTGTGACGCTTGTCGGTGTCTGCACAGTAGGGTGTGGTGAAATCGCGTGGCCGTTATGCCTGATGACCCAAAGGCACACCCCAATGCCTGTCACTATCTGCAGGGTGGTGATGGGGTTGGCTTCAGTTCAATACTTCACTGCCATTCCTATTAAGCAGCTCTGTAACTCCTACACTACCAATGCCAATGCCAGCAAGCAAACATTCGGCATTGACAAAAGCTTGTTATTGGCTCCTAGACGAGAGAGGAAATCTGCATTTACATGTGCAGACCCAGCCCTGTGCTTTACCATAAATTTGTAAGGTTGGAGAGATAAATACCATCTCATTATTCAATTATTTTTTTTCCTTCATTTGTGAAATAAAACACAAAGGGTTGTGGTCTGTTACAAGCGTAAAAGGGGCACCCCATAAATAGAATCTCAATGTTTCGATTGCCCATTTGGCAACCACACACTCTTGTTCAGTTGTGGAGTATTTTTGCTCCCTTTCATGCAGTTTCCTAGAAATATATATAATTGGGTGTTCCTCCCCATTGACGGTCTGGCTCAAAACTGCTCCAATACCAGTTCCAGAGGCATTGGAGTGGACCTCAAAAGGGTGGTTAAAATCAGGACTTCGTAACACCGGTGAGGAGCATAAAGCTGCCTTAATCTGAATGAAGGCTTTCTCACATTCGGATGTCCACTTGACCTGATCACTGACTTTCTTTTTAGTTAATTCTGTCAAAGGGGTTGCCACAGTAGCAAACTGTGGGATAAATCTTCTGTAATATCCTGCTAACCCTAGGAAAGGACATACTTGTTTTTTTATCTCAGGTATGGGGCATTGTGCTACTGCTTCAACCTTCAAGACTTCAGATTTAATGGATCTGTTACCCAAAATAAATCTTAAATATCAGATCTCCAGCATGGCAAGTGTACATTTAGAGCGGTTAATGGTCATCCCTGCTCGCTGTATAGAGGTTAAGACAGCTTTTAGATGTTGTAAATGGGTTTCCCAATCCTGGCTAAAAACAACGATGACATCCAGGTAAGCCGCACAAAAATTATGATGGGGTGCCAGCACCTGATCCATGAAATGTTGAAAGGTAGCCAGGGCTCCATGTAGTCAAAATGGCATGGTTTTAAACTGGAAGAAACCTATGGAAGTGCTGAAAGCTGTCTTTTCTTTAGCAGACTTAGCCAAAGGGATCTGCCAATAACCCTTCGTTAAGTCAAGGGTGGAAATATATTTAGCATTACCAATGCGATCTAATATATCATCCACCCTTGGCATGGGATGGGCGTCAAATTGTGCCACTTGGTTTTGACCTCTAAAGTCCAGGCACAATTTTATGCCACCCTCCTTCTTAGGTACAATTACTACAGGGGATCCCCATGGACTTTATGATGGTTCAGTTATGTCCATTTCTCTTAATTTTTGTATTTTCCTCTGTACATCTGCCCTACTTCTTTCAGGGAGATGGTAAGGATTCTTCCTGATTGGTCTAGATTCAGTATAGATTTGGTGTTCCACCCCTTTTGCATGGCCAGGTCGACTGGTAAAGGAAGTGCTAAATTCCTGTATCAAAGACTGTAATTCTATTTGTTGCGATTCGTCTAATTTAGGATTTACTTGTATGGCTTCAATACCAGTCTCTCCTTCTAACCGTCCATATGTGGTTTCCAATTCTGACTCATGAAGTTCAGGCATTACCATCATTTGTATCCCTGGAGTGGATCTCTCATGCCACCTTTTTAATAGATTTGCATGGCAGATCTTTTTACTTGCCCTTTTTTCAGGTGTCTCCACTTCATGGGTTACTGGACCTGTTTGGCGTACCACTTTGTAGGGGCCCTGCCACTTCATCAACAGTTTGTGAGTGGAGGTGGGTAATAGTAGTAATACCTAGTCACCTGGTTGAAATGATTTTATACTGGATGTCCCTTTATCATACCTATCCTTCTGATGTTCTTCTGTTTCTTTCCCTGCTTCATGAGCTTTTGCAGTGTAAGTGACTAATCTCCTCCTTAACTACCTCATGTACTGAGCTATCCCTGGAGATTTTAAATCCTTCCCTTCTTCCCAGCACTCCTTGACCACATCTAACAAACCTCTAGGGGTCCTACCAAACAATAGGGAAAAAGGAGAGTAACCAGTGGAGGCCTGTGGTACCTCACAGTATGCTAACAGAAGAAAGGGTAGGTACATATCCCAATCTCGCCCTTCATTGTGTACGAATTTCTTCAGTATACGTTTCAGGGTTTGACTGAATCTTTCCACCAGGCCATTGGTCTGAGGATGATAGGGTGATGTACGTACAGCTACTATTCCCAACAAACGGTACAGTTCCTTTAGAAGCTTTGCAATAAAATTCATACCCCGGTCAGTTAAAATCTCTTTGGGAATCCCTACTCTGCTAGTTCTTCAGCTATCTGGGGAGTGGTCACAGATCTCATAGGAATAGCTCCAGGGTATTTGGTGGCATAATCACACACCACCAATATAAATCTATTCCCTTTACTACTTTTGTTCAAGGGACCCACTATATCCATACTGACCCTCTCGAATGGAGTTGTTACCAAGGGTAAGGGTATTAATGGAACAGTGTCCTTCTTGGTCCTTTGGGCAGTTAACTGACACTCTGGGCACTCTTGACAATATTTGACAATATCACTATGGATCCCTGGCCAAAAAAACCTTTGCAGTATCCTACTAGCAATTTTGACCCTCCTGTGTGTCCTGCCCAGGGTATATCATGGCCTAAGGCTAATATGTCTTGGCGATAGCAAATCAGTTATTCCACTTGTTCTTGAGTATCTGGTTTTGTACAAATCCTATACAATAAATTCTTTATCACCTGAAACTCTGGGGTCCATTGTCTAACCTTCTGTCCCACCTGTTGAAAAAAGGAATCAAGGTGTTGTCATTCTTCTGTTGGATACACATATCAGCTTTCACATATAGCAGTTGTTTGTCCTGTGTTAGACCATATTTTTCTTTAACCCACTCCCTTTGTTTTTTTCTTCTGGCCATCTTAGACAATCTGGATTTACTAGGACTTTCTAATACCTCTTCTTCACTAGGAAATACTTCCCCCAATAATGGTTCGCTCTTGCTCTGTGCCCTGGTAGTCATAGCGGCTATGTTTCCTGGTTCCCTCAAAAGGGTAACAAAACCTGGAAAATCATGCCCTATTACTACAGGTACTGGCAATTGTGGTACTACACCTGTAGTTATGATAGACGTAGTGCCCTTTACCTCTAAAGGTATCGTAATGGTGGCATACTGATGTGTATCACCGTGTACACATACGACCTGTATAGGGGCTGTCTTCTTTACTCCTTGAACTGTATTAGCTCTAACCAAGATATTTTTACTGCCTGAATCCACCAATCCCACCACCTCCTGTCCTTTTATTCCCACTGTAGTTGTCACATACCAAGCATTTAATAAGGCTAGGTGGGTTATATCACATTTTTCTGATGAACAAAATCTGGCAATATGCCCCACCCCCTTACAGTTCCGACATATTATGTCTGCTGGGAATGTCCTCCTTCCTTGATTGTTCCTTCCCTCATACATCTTAGCCACAATCTGAGGTGGTCTCACTGCTGTGGCCTGAGGTTTTGTTGCATAGTCTGCAGGCTTATTACCACCTCTCCTAAAAGGTTGATGTGCAGATAAAAAATCATCTGCTAGTGTCACAGCCATTTCTGCAGATTCTGGATTATGCTCTTTTATCCAGATTTGCACATCAGTAGGTAATATTTGTAAAAATTGTTCCATAACAAATGTCTCTATAAAGTCAGTTCTGGATTTTCTCTCCTGCTGAATTCACTTTAAACAAAGTTCTCTGAGTCTAATATAAGTTTCTCTTGGAGGATCATGTGCCTGGTGTTTTAAAGCATGGAACCTTTGCCTATATGTCTCTGCTTTAATGTCATAACGCTTCAATATTTCCTGCTTTACTAGGTCATAGTCCTCTGCCAAATGTGGGTCCATACTACTATAGACCACTTGTGCTTTCCCTGATAGGTATGGTGCCAGGCTTACTACCCACTGTGTCTTTGGCCAATCACAGGCCTTGGCCACTCTTTCATAAGTGGTCAAATAGGCCTTAATGTCATCATCAGCAGACATTCTTGTGAGTTTTATATCTTTAGGGTTGTTGTTACTCTGTCCTTCCCCAGTTCCATTTCCTGCTCCCAATGATCTAAACAGCTGCATAGTTTCTGTCCACCTTAAATCTTGTCTTCTGTCTCGATCCCGTTCTTGGGCATTTAGGTCTCTCTGCCGTTCAATTTCCATCTGTTGTACTGACAACCAATGTAGGAGTTCTGAAAGGCCTTCAAGGTGTCACTCATATGGCTCCTGGCATCTCTTCTGTCATTCCTCCTCCTCTTCTCCACTATCAGTTTGGTCCTTTGACACTCTCCACCTGACATCTGTGTCCAGACTGGTACAAAGAGGTTCACCTGTCCTCTCAGCCTGAGAGTTTGTCACGGCACCCATTTTCTTCTCATCTGTTCCTGATGCCATGGTTGTCACTTGTACCAGATCTGGTACTGTTCTGGTCTCCCACTCTATCCCTCGGATGACCAGAATCCCACCTCTGACACCAAACTGTGAGCAGGTGTGGGTAGTGACAACACTTGACACAAGTTTTCTCTTGAAACCACACTAATTGTTATAGTGTGACTTTTATTAAAGCAAACAAAATAAAGAAAACTTCAGGAAAACAAGAAAATAAACTTAATTCCAAAAGAAATAGCTTCAGATACTCTTCTCTGAAAAAACAAATGTCACAGAGTGGTACTAGCTCCCTCTCAGCATGACCACCATCATCTGTGCTCCACAACCTATCTGACCACATACTGATTCCGAGTCTTTTTATATACTGAAAACCGTGACCTCATGAATCATGTGATCCACCCCAATCTAATACAGAGAAAAATCCTATCCTAATACAAGAAATGGGGCTTCAGACTGCTAGATCTATTACACTTGAAGAGTACTGCTATAATCTTTACAAACTATAAAATATCATTATTCATAGGAGAAATAAATAGAGATGGATAAGCAAGGGTCCTATAATGACCCTTGTCTCCTCCAAATCATGACATTACCATAAATGTATAAAAGATAGAGTCCACTAGGGGGCCTCCAGCCCTTAAGGAAACTCATTTTCATCTGAGCAGGCATCAAGAGCATACAGGTACCTCCTTTATTTCTTGTTTAAATTAACTTGAAAACAAAACATATATTAAGTGTGTCCCGAAGCAGTTTCTACTAGAACTTTAACATAAACTAACAACTGCAGTACAATGGCTTATTTCCAAGAAGAATTTTACTTTAGTTTTAAGTCCCAAAAGCCTCCAAAAGTGTCAGTCTGTATGCTATATAATTTAAGCCCTAAACGAGTGAACTGCACCACGTTAGCAGTACAGATATGGGAGGTATAGGGCAAGGGAAAAGTACTGATGAGAAGTGTGCACATAATTAACAGGGTCTGTTTGGGAATGTGAATGCATTTATCAAGTGGGGCAAAGCAACCACACCTTTTCTATATTCCAACCAGGCTTTGCTTTATTGCATTTTACAAACAGTAAGAATTTTTTTCAAAGCTTCCTTTTTTAAAACTGAAAGTGACATAGCTTAATTTGATTACTTCCCAATATTTATTTAGCCACAACAGGCAGCTAGGTCAGCCTCTACATTATCACCACCTAGACAAAAGTAGAAAAGCAGCGGGGTAGAAAAGAGAGAATACCACAATAGGAGGCCACCCCATTATGGCAGAAATGTGAAAAAGGTCAAATGAGACCTAAAGAAAAGATGAGTACTACTGCAGTAGATTTGTTCTAGAAATAGGGTCCAAGGTAGAGAGGAGTGTCTAGTGGTGATGGGGGGGTCCATAAGAACTGTCACAACTGTAAATACGCATAGAAGCAGAATCCTGTGCATCCATAGTGTGAAGAGACCAGTGTCAGTATGCAGCCCAATAAGATGCAGTACCAATGACCTGCCAGCCACACAACCCCTTCCCAGCACCACTCCACTTCTGTTGGGCCATAGTTGGTCCTGTTCTTGGCAGCCACTGCCCTGCTAGCAGGCACTGAGTGCTGGGGGGCTGATCTCCATATTTTTATTTTCTGAAACTATAACGAATGGAATATGGCAGTCCTTGGAGGACTGCTGCATCCCACCAGCTCCTGCTCTGCATGGAGCAAGGGATCCATTAATGAACTGACCCAGGAATCTGACTGGATGCCCAGTGTCCAGTATAGCACAATACCTGAGTCACCACTGCCCCTGTATGAAGCCCTGTACTCCCAGACAGCGGTTGTGGGCCATTTTATCTTTCCGATTGACCATGTCCTTCATTTTTCAACAGTCTAATTTGCCTAGATAAGCAATATTTACTATTAGAAAAGTGACTTTTTATTTCCTAGCATCTGATTGGCTAGTACCCTTGCCAGGGGGGGTACATTAACGTTCAATAGATGCCCAGGGAATAAAAAGTACCAGCCTATAGCACCCCCTCACCCACTAAAGTATCTTAGTAACCATCCTGCTTCCTAATTGGCTAAAACCAGGTAATTTCAATTTAAAATCGCCACCATTTTTTTGTCTTGCTTAGCGAGAGAGAGGATCTCCCCAAAGCTCCATAGTTACTTGGTAAACTTCCTATCCTGTCCTCTCAAAGCTGGCTGTTGTTCATGTAAAAAAAAAAAGAAATAAAGAAACACAATCCACAATTTATTTTTTCTCACAGCCGCAGTCGTTTACAAAGACGGCAGCACTCTCCCGACTGCGCTCTCGCGCTCTGTACCAATCTTTCCCCTTCTAAAACTGTTTCCCTGCTGTCCACTAACTCTGTCATTGTCCAGCTGTAACTTTGAGATTTAAATTAAAAATTAAATTCTTGCCAATCCTTCAACCAACCGCTATAATGCTCTCCCGATTCAGAATTCCGGTCCAGAACAGAATAAATGATTTCTCACAGTCAAGCCACAGTCATTTACAAGACAGCACTCTCCCGACTGTGCTCTCACTCTCTGTAGCAATCTCTCCCCTTCTAAAACCATTCCCCCCCGTCCCCTAATGCTGCAGGGTTTTATTTAACTCTAAAAATTGATTAGCGTTTTGCTCATAAAAGTGCTAAAACTTTGTGAAAATGCATAGCTCTTGCCTCACTGTGTTTAATAAACACAGCACTTCTAGAAAATCTGTATAAATACTTTCTGTACAGTTAGTATCGTCCCAAGAAAAAAACTGCTAATCAATTATTTAAACCCCTGTGCTGGAATCATTCGGCAGTTGGAGATTTAAAATCTTTTGCTGTAAGTAAACAGCCGCATCACGCTAACCTCTCGCCGCAGCGGCAGCCACACTTACATGCTGATCCTTCAACCAAGTGCAGCAACACTGTCCCGGTCCACAACATAATGCCACAGCATAAATCTCTGCCTTAAAAATCCCAAAAACAAAGTATAAAAGAAACCGTGCCACATCTCACTTCCTTACTTGTGAACCAATTTAAATGTGTGTGTGTGGGGGAGGGGGGCGTACGACCAGAAAAATATGCAGCAACTACTACACATCCCTCTACTGGCTTATACAGTACATACAGGGACTACTTTATCAAATAAAAGGAAAAAAATACATTTGTAGTCATTTTTTATAGATAAGGATTTTTTTTTTTCAAATCCCATAAAAAATGGCACATGTAGCCCATTTTCTAAGTGCAATAATACCCTCCAGGGTGGGCGGTATGGGCAATGCGGACCTTCCAGGAGCTATAAGGCCCTCTGCCTGTATGCGGGCCTCATTATGCCTCTGGGGTCCGTATTGCACACCGCCCACCCTGTTGGGTATTATTGCTGCTCAATCTCCCTGGACTGCAAGAAATCAAAGTGGGAGAATTATTACATGTGTATTTCAAAATGTGTCTTAGTTGGTCTGAATGAAAGGATCCATTTATAGTTTTTCGATTTTCAAGTTAATTGTGGTCTGCATTCAGTTTATGCTGTCAGACTCAGTCTGTTTCCAGGTGCTGGTGAACAGCATGTGTAAAGCCTTTGATACTGTGGCTTCAGTTCAGCAATAATTACCTCAGTGTTTCCCGGATCTCCTTAAGAAATGAGGTACTGGTATGTTAAATTGGTTTTCTGCTCTATGTGAAGAAGGGTCTGGCAGACATAGAGTTTCTGTTTATTTACTTTGACTATTTACATTTGGCTCATAAGAGAGAGTCATCTGTTGTTAACGAATTTGAATGTCTAATACTTAAAGTGGAGATCACACAGGCTATCACACTTTGTGTAATAGGATGTTATAGGCCTCTGTCCACTGGTTCACAGCTTCTGTCATACTTAAGTGACAGGTTGGGACAAGGTCTATCAGAAACCATTATCCTCGGAGACTTTAACCCTGACTGATTCTCCAATGCATCAGGCCCGCTTGCATCCTTCTGTGATGCCCATGCGCTGACCCAACTTATCGTCGACCCAACATGCCCTAATATAAAGAACCCCAGTAAAAGTACCTTACTGGATGTGTTCATGGTGAGTAAACCCCATCTTTTTTTCTCATGCTGGCACTTTCTTCCCAGACGTCAGTGACCATTGCTTTATTGCGGGAGTAAGATCAACCAACAAACCGTTACCCACATCAAAGTTCTCTATGAAGAGACCCAGACATAACTTCGATGTATTCGCTTATCTTAATGAGCTTAAGCACTCCCTGCACTGGCAGGATATTTACCTGGCCAAAACGGTTACCTCTACTTACAATATCTTTCATGACATCCTGTCGGGGGCCCTCAACAAGCGTGATCCCTTGACTAAAGTTTGCGCAAGGACTAAAACCTGTAAATGGTTCTCCCCTGAAATCAGGTCTATGCTCCTAGAAAGGGACAAGCTTTGGAAAAAAGCATGCAGACTGAACACTCCTAATGACTGGAGTCAGTTTAGGAGGATATGAAACTTATTCACAAAAACAATTAGAGAATCAAAGGCTACTTTTTTCTGCTCTGAACTCGACTCTGCTGCCAAGAGCCCAACTAAATTCTGGAACAATGCTAAGGATCTGTTGGGCCACTCCACAGGAAATTCCCTTCCAATCAAGATTATCTCTGGCAATGCAACCTATCAGCGGAAGGATGGAAATCTTAGATTCTTTTAATAACCATTTTGCAACTGCAGGCCTGGCATTTGACAATTCCCCAGCATGCATGCTACACTCCCAGGCAGACAACTACCTTTCTGAATACTTGGCCTCTTCCTCACTATTTACGTTTAAACCTGCTTCACTAAAAGAGGTCGAGGACCTCTTGCTACAGCTGGACATCAGAAAAAGTGCTGGCGCCGACACTTTAGACCCATACTTCATAAAGATTGCCCATCATGTCCTAGCCATCCATATCACCCACCTATTTAATTTATCCTTGTCTCAGGGTATTTTGCCACCTGTGTGGAAGACAGCACATGTCATCCCACTGTTCAGATCAGGCGACCCCTGCTATCTCAACAACTATAGGCAAATTTCTCTCCTCCCAGTTTTGTCCAAACTTCGGGAGAAAATTGTGACTGCACAGCTAAGATCTTACCTTGAAACAATGAATTGATTAAATCCTATCCAGTCAGGATTCAGAGCTCAACATAGCACTATCACAGCCCTTACTAAAGTTACCAATGATTGGCAGTGTGATCTTGATTACAGAAATGTTATCTGTGCTGTTTTCCTGGATCTAAGCAAGGCCTTCGACGCCGTCGACCATAGGCTTCTCCTTTCCTCCTTACGAACTATAGGTGTGGACTCCTCCTCTCCGCGCTGGTTTACGGACTATCTTACAGGGCGCCTCCAGCAAGTTAAAGCCAAAGGAAACCTGTCTCCTCTTAAACCTCTCCAAAGAGGGGTGCCTGAGGGATCTATATTAGGTCCCCTTCTATTTGCAATCTACATTAACAATATCGACAGCTGCAGCAAACCTGACATCCTGTGGGTCAGTCCCCCAAATTACCACAATCCTAGGAGAAAAATTAGAATTTGTTACAAAATTTAAGTATCTGGGAGTATGGATAGACCATAGACTCTCCTTCATTGAACACATTGAGGACTTGCTAAAAAAACTCCGACAGAGGTTAGGACTCTTCTTTAGAATCAACCGATTTCTCACCAGAGATGCCAAGCTATGGTTGGTCCAATCAACTTTTCTATCATTGGTTGATTATGCGGATTTCCTCTACAGCCAGTGTCCTAGCTCCTGCTTGGAAAAACTGGACATACTTTACCACAGAGCCTTGAGGTTTATCAATGGACTTCCTTTTGCCATGCATCACTGTGCACTGTATACGGCCGTGGGGTGAACCTCCCTCAAGTTTAGGCATCACAGAAATGCCGCACTCTGGACCTTTAAAGCAATCTTAAAAAAACTGCCTCACTATATCTCCTGCTGTCTACCCTTAAGTGAAATAGGGAATTGTGCGCTAAGAAGCCACTCATTTATCACACTTGAAGTGCCTAAGGCAAAATCTCGCTTTGGCAGAGCAGCCATAAGCTTTGTGCTGCCTACCTTATGGAACAATCTGCTAAAAACTCTCAAATTGAGCACTCTTATCTGTCTGACTGCATTCAAGACATTATAGTGCCGCACAATCAAAGAAGCATGCAACTGCTTTATGCATCCAGGATCTGTATCAGTGTCTGCCCTAGAACCCTTCCTCGCATGGTCCCACCCGTAAGCCACCATCACTTTACTTTGCCTCCCCCCCTAGATATAGTTGTCTTATCTCCCAGATCCCCTGCCTTATTGATGCTACATCCCAACCTCTCTCCCAATCTCCCTTCTTTGGGCAGGAGTTTTCCTTACCTTCTGGTCGAGACAACCTCACAGCCTCTTCCCTTTTCTATCCTGTGTCCACAGTGTTTTACTTCATTCCCTTCCTCTACCCTAACACTCCTTCCTTCCCCTACCCTGTTCTATACTTGCTACCCTCCCAGTCCTTCCTCTCCCTCCCTCCCCTCCCCTCTCCTCGATCCTCTTTGCTGCCCTAAGTGTATTCCTTCCACTATATTAGCCAACCCTGCTCTCCTTGCTGCTTGAAGTTACTTTTGTGTATGTATATGCCTTCTGCACCTTGTACCTTGCCCATACTATTCCAAGCTTGTATGAACTTATGTGTTGTCTTGTCTTATTTATTCCCTGTATTATACTTGTACCTATCTTTACCTGAATGCAAATTCTTGTGTGGCCTTGTATAAATATGTGAATATGTTCCACCCAGATCCATCTTGCAAATGAGCATTGCTCAACGATGACTGACTGGATAAATAAAGATTTTGATTGATTGATTGATTGGACTGGATCAGTTCAATTTTCTTTTTTCTTTTGAAACATTTTTGACATTGGAGCCTTGTATAATATCAGGACTTGGAGACAGATCTGGATTTTTGGATTTTCTAACTACTGGCACAATGGAATAAGTTTTTCTTTTCCCTGGTACGTGTTTAGATGGTCTGCCTAGCTTGCTCACCTGCTACTTAAGTTTTCATCAGCTCTACATGGTTTAAATATTGCACTGGATCAGAATTTAGTAGAAGGATGAGCTAATCACTTGCATTCAATTTCGGCTCAAAAATTAGAGCCCTGGATTATGTTTTGTCTCTTCTTTTATGAACTCTCTTGATTTAAATAGCTGTAACATTTTAAAGAACTGATGTGAACTCTCCAGACATCAGTACAAAGGGACTTTTATTAATTTGGTCTGTATTTTTTAACGCTGGATGATTGTTCCTGACTGGCATTTATTACATCTGTTTATTAATTCCATTTTTTTTTTTAGGACTTAGTTATATGATAAGGCCTGCCTAAATTATTATTAATTAACTTTGGTTCAGAGGTTTAACATTATGCTATAACTTCAGAATGTTTTGTGTGTGTGTGTTTGTGTGTTATAACAAAATATCAGATGTGGTAGTAGCAGGATGTTCTCTTCCGGGACCCCTTAAGATACTCTTATACTGGTATCTTGATAGGCAATTTCTTTTTCTATTATTACTAAATTATTATACTTTAATGACAGCCCTTTTGTGTATTATAGGATCGCCTAATGTCATGTTTTGATTTTTATTCTATAAATACAAGTTAAATGGTGGGCCCCTGTTTTTTTCGTGGTTGTTTGCGTTATAAGAGAGGGTTAAAAATCCTTGTTTATTTTTTGTTTATGTTTCTTATTGCTTAGGACTCTAGGGCAGGATCTTTCCTTGGCATCCCAGAACCCATCATGGACAATCAGACTAAGGAGAGGCGGTCGTTAGGACTGGGGTAGGTGTAGTTTTTATAGGAATTGCTTTGCATTGGGTTGTTTGAAATTACCTTTTTCTGTTAAAACATGGTTTTGGGATGGGGTGGTTCTTATGGTAAGGGATTCTTCACATGTATTAGGGATTTGGGAAACTTCAGTACCTGGTTATGTACTGTTCAGAAGAGACCAAGGTGCAAAAAGGGGGGGGTGGAGTGGCCCTTTATGTCAATGAAAATATCAAAGCTACAGAAATTCAAAATACACATAAGGAGCCAGAAGAACTGTGAGTGACCCTGGAAACAGGAAATGGGACAGCCATACGAACTGGGGCTGTCTACGGGCCTCCAGACCAGGGGAAGGACATAGACACATTACTGATAGAAGATATACAAAACATGACAGCTAAAGGGGAGGTTCTAATAATGGGAGACTTCAACATGCCAGACACAGATTGGTCAATACCAGCAGGAACATCCACCAGCACTAGACACATAGTGGATTCCCTGCAGGGGAAGGGCCTCAAACAATTGGTACAACAACCCACAAGAGACAGGGCTATCCTAGATCTAGTACTGACTAATGGGGAAAGGATCACAGATCTCCAGGTAGAAGGTCACCTGGGGGCCAGTGACCATCACATGGTATGGTTCAGTTTGGCCACTAGAACTAAATCATCCCATTCCAAGGCAAAAATATGGGACTTCAGAGGAGCTGACTTTGATAAGATGGCCAACAGAGTTAAGCGAGCCCTGCCAAGATGAAATACAGATGAGGGGGTACAGGCAAAGTGGGCAAGCATTAGGGATGCAATACTTGAAGCAAAATCTCATTGCGTTAAGGAGAAAGGCAAAAGCAAAAGAAGGAAACCACTTTGTTTCTCAAAAATAGTAGCAGAAAAGATCAGAGCCAAAAGGTTTGCCTTCAGGAAATATAAGGAAATGCAGCAGGACGAAGATAGGGACGCATACCAAACTTTCCTAAGGGAAGCAGGTAATGCAGTATGGCAGACAAAGGCCCAAACAGAGGAAACACTAGCACGAACAGTAAAAGAAGGGGACAAGACTTTCTATAGATACAATAGTGAAAGCAAAAAGTCCAGAGGGGATATTGTTAAGATCAAAGGGGATAAGGGGGACTGTGTAGAGGAGAACCAAGGAAAAGCATCTATCCTAAATAGATACTTCTGCTCAGTATTTACTGAGGAGAAGATAGGGCAGGGCTCACAGTTCAGCACCATGGACACAGGGGGAAGGAGGTGTGCACAAGTATCTTCACAAAATAAAGGGTCCTACAAGAGCTTGCTAAGCTCAGGGTAGACAAAGCAATGGGACCTAATGACATACATCCCAGGGTATTAAAGGAGCTAAGGGTGGAACTAGCAGATGCATTATCAGAACTGTTTAGTGAGTTTCTGAGCACAGGAGAGGTCCCAGAAGACTGGGGAAGGGCCCCTGTGATCCCACTCCAGAAGAGTGGCAGCAGGGAGGAGGCAGGGAACTACAGACCAGTCAGTTTTACCTCAGTAGTGGGCAAGAGTGGTGGACCAAGAGGGTGCAGTTGATGTCGCTTACCTTGACTTCAGCAAAGCTTTCGATAATGGTCCACATAGAAGATTGATTAATAGGTTGGGTAGGCTTAGGGTGGGTCAGAGGTTGGATAACTGGGTGGCAAACTGGTTGGCAGGCAGAAACGGTATACAATCAGAAGAGATGCAAGTCACAACTGGGGTACCTCAGGGATCAGTCCTGGGACCAGTCCTCTTCAATATCTTCATCAGTGGCATTGCAGATGGACTGATGGGTAAGGTTTGTCTGTTTGCAGATGACATCAAGATCTGCAACAGAGTAGATAATCCAGATGGGGGTGGGCAGAATGAGAAGAGATCTGGATAAACTGGTGAAACGGTCGGAAGAGTAGCAATTGGGTTTAACACAAAGAAGTGCGAGATCATGCACATAGGGAAGAGAAACCCTGAAGCCACCTATAGGCTGGGAGGGGAGTTGCTGGCAGTCACAAGGGAAGAAAGAGACTTGGGCATCATCATCACAGATGACCTGAAATCATCCAAGCAGACCACTAAAGCAGTAGGTAAGGCTAGGGGGATGTTGGAGTGTATTAGTAGGGGTATCACAAGTCATAAGAGGGAGATAATAATCCCTCTTTACAAGACACTGGTTAGGCCCCATCTGGAGTACTGTGTGCAGTACTGGAGGCCACACCTTCACAAGGACATTAACCAAATTGAGGCAGTCCAGAGAAGGGCAACCAAAATGGTGCAGGGACTGCATCAGAAAACATATGAGAATAGATTAACAGAGCTCAATGTGTAGACCCTAGAGCAAAGGAAGGAGAGAGGTGATATGATCGAAACATTCAAATACCTTAAGGGCATTAACAAGGTGAAAGAATCTAACATGTTTCAATATAAGAAAAATAGCAGGACAAAAGGACACAGCGTGAGATTAGAGGGAGGTCGATTAAGGGGTAATGTGAGGAAATTATTTTTCACAGAAAGGGTGGTGGATGCATGGAATGGCCTACCTCAGGAAGTGGTGGATATGAATACAGCACAGGGCTTCATGTTTTGTCTTCTAACAGCAATGTGTCTATGTCCTTTCCCTGGTCTGGAGGCCTGTAGACAACCCCAGTTTCTATGGTTGTCCCAGTTCCTGTTTCCAGGGTGACCCACAGTTCTTTTGGCTCCTTATGTGTATTCTGAATTTCTGTAGCTTTGATATTTTCATTGACATAAAGGGCCACTCCCTCCCCCCTTTGTGCACCTTGGTCTCTTCTAAATAGTACATAGCAGGGTACTGAAGTCTCCCAAATGTGGTTACTGGTGACCCATGTCTCGCTAATGGCTACTATGTCCAGTTTAGCCTCTGTCATTGTTGCCTCCAGGTCTAGGATCTTGTTTCCCAGACTGAGCACATTTGTGTACATGATTTTCCATTGGCTGGATTTCGGTGCATTAGTTTTTGGGCGAGGTTCAGCGTTTCCCCTGTGCGTCATATGGGGAGCCAAATGGTTAAGGTACTTTAAGTCTTGTTTTGTGGGATTGCCACAAAGTGGCCCCTTTTGATATGAATTACAAATCCATCTCGACCCATTACAGACCAATATTTGTTTACTGTAGAAATGTGTCTTTTGGGGCATTTTCCATTAGATGTAGTAGGCTATAAGAGAACTTATATGGCCTTAATTTCTTGTATGGCTACAGCTGTGATTCTTAGACATTGGACAGATTCTGCCATTCCGAAATAGAGGGAACAGCACTTTGGAAAATACAGGTGTTAGCAACTGAAAAACATATTGCCTCACTTCGCCATCATCTCCAATAGGTTTGTTCCAGATGGTGGCGTCTCCCTGCATTGCTACAGACTATTTACTTTATTTCATGGGCTTCCCTTCTCACTTTTATTTTACATGTTAATTTTTAATAACGTTAATAGTTTTGTTGTTGTTTACTGGGTTAAAGTTGTTTCATTTGATACTTTTTACTTATATTGGCCCCTATGCTTGAAAGTGCGGAGTGCCTCCGCGCCGCGTATGTGAGGCACAGAGACACTCCGCACCTATTGCACTGCCTGTGTGGGATGCACAGGGGGGCACGCATCCCCCATGCACCCATCCCTCACCCGCGTGGACCACAACGTGCAGGGAGCAGGCGGGAGGCATGCCAGCACTACATGGCATGCACAAAGCCGTGTAGAACTGCACACTGGGGTGCATACGAGGGTAGCCGGTACACCAGGGGAAACCCTGCCGTAAGTCCCCTATGCGCCCTGCTCCCACGCACACCAGATGAGGGAACGGCCCCGTGGCAGGTGGGCAATCCCCACAGAGTGAGCCAGCTCTGGCCCCACACCCCAGAGGTTGACCCCCTCAACCATATAGTGCTGCCTTGTCCTCTGCAGCTTCACACCCACCCCAGGGCAGCACCACCATGCCCATGCTGCCCATAGCCCGACACTACACTGGCAAGGCACCCGGTATTTCAGGACACCCCCCTCATGGCTGCACCCATCTCATGATCACAGCCCCCCTCCCATGTGGACCCCTGCTACTTGTGGCACCCTCTCACCCACACACAAGAACACAGGGGTGCCCTGTGTCCCCATCCCTCACACCGCTGTCTGGCAATAGCCCTCCCACACACACACACCAGCAGCAACAACACCCCCTCCTCCCTCACGGTCCATCAGTGGCACATCTCAGGATGGCCAGTGGCGCTGCCCACCACACACAGCCATGGATGCCAGCGGTCCGACTTACACAGGGGTGCCCAGGTTCCACATGCCCTGTCACATAAGGGATCTACTGGTGGTCCCGGGATGGGCATCTGATTGGATGCCCACCCAGGTCTGCAATTCCTCCCCCAACTGCACCACAGAGTGCGGAGAGCTGGGGGGGCATGCCCGTGGACAGGTCATGGCCATTGGGGAATGCCGGTTGTGCGCACCTGTCCACAGTTGCGGAGCTCCGCTGGCTGGATACACGCCTCGGGCACATAATTCCTGCCTGTTGGCGCTTAGGCCCCAATGTTTGTATAACATGTATTCCACTCACTGGATTATTTTTGATAATTTGATTGTATTGAACACCAGGATGGTGGGGGGGGGGGTAATGATATGTTTGTTTGTTTGTTTGTTTGTTTGTTTGTTTTTGATGTATTTTGTCTATAATAACCTTTCAATAAAATTGACAATTAAAAAAAGGATACCAAATAGACTCAGAGAAAGTCAGCATAGGTCACCTGATAAAAATAAAACTTCAGGTTCTTTTTAAATATGTTCACCAAGGAGACTACCTCAGATCCTCAGGCAAGGTATTCCATATATGAGTGAGAGCCACTATGAAAGCCCTGTTCATGAACAAGGGTGGCTTCAAACCTAATACTTTGTTGGGCCTTCTGTTTTAGGAACCTGTCCTTGAAGGTGAACAAGAATTTGGTCTCAGCCCTGCCTTTTGCTCTCTCATTGAAGTCCCCCAGGGTAACAACTACATGCAGCTTGGCTGCTGTCATAATTTTCCTGACCAGCTGTACATCATGCCCCACTGAGCTGTTTGCAGGCCTGTTGTGCACCCCAGGATGACTCTTGTGCCCCCCTTTTTCCCTATGTAGCTTGACCCAAATGGACTCTGTGATACTGTTTGCTCCACTGATGTCCTCCACAGTGACTCCTCCCATTTCACAGGGAGCCATCCACCCCCTTTCCTGTCAGGCCAATCCCTATAGAATAGTCTGCATCCCTCTATCCTGGTATCCCAGGTATGTTGTTCCTCCCACCAAGACTCTGTAAGAACAACTAAGTATGGTCCTTCAAAAGTGCATTGAGTCCTCAAGCTCACCCAGTTTGCTGGGTATGCTCCTCCTGTTGTCTTGCCTGCAAGTGATGATAGCTGCCCCTTCATGCTTCCTTGACCCCCCCAGGTAGTCTGTTTCTTGGTGCGCAACTGCTCTGCTGCCCTTTTCTCAACAATCCCCTGTATCCCCCTTCTGCCAGTGGTGATTCCTTGCACCAGCCCACACCCCTATCCTCTAATTAAAGCTCCTCACTGGCCTTGTCCATTCTCCTGGCCAGAATCCCCTCTCCCTTTGCGGGCAGGTGCAGCCCATTCTTGGAATAATGGAGTCCCCTGCCACAGAAGACCCTCCAGCTGGCACGGAAAACAAAACCCTCCCTCTGTCTGGCATAGAGAAGGTTGTAACATTACAAAAAAAAAACTTGATAATCCTTAAATATTCTACAGTAGTCCAGATATTAAAATGTATCTGCCTCAGGATCTCCAGATATTTTAGTTGAGAAGGAATTTTACAGTTTACCTTAACATATAAAAATTCTTCTAGCCTGAGAGTTCTGGTATGCAGTATTGTCTGGGAGCCAGAAAACGGCTGAACCATGACTTGCAACTTCCAGTTGCTATTATTGGTAAGGAATCCATGACTTCTAATTTGCTGCTTTTGTTACTGGTTCATGCAGCTTCCACACCGAATTAAGGAAGCTACAATGTGTGCCAAAGACACACCATCACAGAGATGTGGGCCACCCAATATCATGACTGGGATTTCATGATCCCTGGGTGTAGAATTTACCAGAAGGACAGAGAGACGGGGAGAGGGGGAGGAGTAGCTTTATTTGTAAGAGAAGGGATCACATGCAGCAGGGAGGGGGAGCAGGGTAAGACTGAAGCCTTGTGAGTGCAGCTTCAGACCACCAAGGGGAGAAAGATTAGAATGGGGGTGGTTTATAGACCACCTTCGCAGGATGAGGAGTTGGATAGAGTACTGGGGGAGCAGATTAGAACAGTATGTAGTAGCATGGCCAGATTAATGGAAGTGGGGGCCCTACTCCAAGTCATATTTTGTGGCCTGGGGGCCCCTAAATGCCAACATCCCACTCTTCTACGGTGCCGGTCTGGCAAGGCAGCAATGTCTAGGGTACTCAAGCAGGATGTGGTTTATAATGCTGTGTTATGCCACATGACTTAACAGGTCACATGCCCTTGATTATAAACAACACAATTCAGAATGACCAATTACTGCGTAAAGAAATATTTTGTCGGTACAGTATTAACATTTTGTAAATGTTCACTTTTTGGTTACCTATAACTTGTCTTGTTTTTCCCTTGTCACTACTGTACCTTGTAACTCATTTTGCTATTAATAATTATGGATTAATTATTAATTATGGATCCTCTTTTCTTCCTGTTTTCGTCCCTCCTCCAAGACACACCTGGACATTAGACTTCGATTAGTGTGCCCTGCCTTCCCAGATATCAAATTCAAATTCCACAAAAATAATTTAATAAAAATGGGGATTGCAGCTGCCACAATCTCCCTGCTCATGCCTCCTTAAATATATTTTCTCTCTGCCAAAGCCAAAAAACTGAATCGTGTATTGAAGCAGTTAATGGGGCTCACAGCTCCCTCGCATCATTTCCCTGCTCAAGACTCCTTCGAGCTCCAAACCTGAGACATGCTCAAGCTCCTTGCTTCCGCAATACATCTGCCACAATCACCCTCTGTGCAGCTACCTTTGTCCTCAATTCAGTCTTTCTCCCACTGTCTCCTTTTCTCCATCTCCATTGTCATTTATAGTTTTGTTGTCAACTTAAAAGTTGCTTTGCTGCCAATGCTAAGTTGCCACATCCTTGCCACCACTCCAGGTCATTGATGCCAAAGCAGCTAAAAAGAGTTGTGCCAAGAAGACTGAGCCTTAAGAAACCTACAGGACCTGCAGGTGTTGACTGCAGTCACTTCAGAGATTAAGTTTCCTAGAGCAACCTACTGCAACTTCTCAGTAATGTATGACTCCAATCAAACCAAGACAAATCTGTGCCAGCAAGAGCAAGTCCCACAAGTTAGTTCCCCTCAGGTGACTTATCAGCACTCCATGGTCCACTCAGTGCCAAACTCAAATCATATTAAAGACTCATCAGTACACTACTCAGGTTACTGAACACTCACAGACAGACCATGACCAGAGCCAACCACAACTTAGTTTGTTTCTCCAATGCAATAAAACGAGTTATTTCTGCAGCACAAATGGCTTGGACACTGCAGAACACAGACGACTAGTCAACACAACATAGCTGGTGTGGCCTGACTGATGTGAAAGTGAATGTAATGAGTCCAGTCTGTCCTCTTGATTGTTTCCTCAAGATCACGCAGGCGGTGGTGACACGACTCGGCCCTGCAGTGCTGCCCGGCATGGGAGGACTCCTCACAGTCACAGCAGGAACAAAAGGCCCAACTAGCAGCAGCACCACTAACTGATCCTGGCTAGTGGCTACACGGAAAACACCAGCAGCATGCGAAGCTGCACTAAAGCCGAATCCAACTCCAGGCGACACCCCACAGCCTGCTCAAACTCTCTCTCTCTCTCTACTTCTGTGTCTTTAGGCAGAGACTCTTCTTCTTTGATAGATGAGACCAGTCACCGGCATCAACAACTGACCACCACAGCTCTCTTGTTCTCCTCCTCCTCTACTCCTCATCACTACCCGGCCACACACTCTGACGCCACGCACACGAATGTACTGATTCCAGCTTCTCAGTTGTCACACCTCCAAAGGACCTCTGATGGACATGATTGGTTGTATGTTGTGGGGTCAGGGTGGATCAGAGGTGAAGTCGAGCTGCCCGTTGGAGAGATTGAGAGGTTGGCTTGCTCAGAGCGGGGGGGGAGGGGGGTCACCACTCACCAGGCTGACTCAGTGGGGCGGGGGGGCTGACTGACTTCAAGAAGGGGGGGCTGCTCTTTGGGCAATTCGGCCCATTGGCAATCACCCAATACAGCCAGGATTAAAGAAAGTAACAGTAAATAGGTTAACAGTGGGGGCCCTCCTGAACCTCGGGGCCCTACGCCATGGCATAATTTGCATACAGGTTAATCCTGCCATGTGTAGTAGAGGTAGCATAGTCATAACAGGTGATTTCAACCTACCTGGAGTGGATTGGAGGACCCCAGCTACCTCCTGCTCCAGGGAACAGGTCTTCCTGGAGGCTTTCCAGGATAGTTTCCTGGTGCAGGGAAGTCACAGAGCCTACCAGGAATGAAGCCATACTGGACCTAGTACTGTTCAATGGTGAGTATGTCCAGGAATTAGAAGTGGAAGACCCTTTTGCAGGCAGTGACCTCTGCACGGTGCGGTTCTTCCTAAATCTGGGCAAGGAAATAACCAGGACTAAGATGAGGGTAGTGGACTTTAGGAGGGCTGACTTTGGAAAGATGGGTGAAATCCTAGAATGGCAGCTTGCCAAAATCAGTCTGGAGATGAAAGTGGAGCAGAAATGGTCCATTATAAAAATGATAAGGATGAGACTTGTCCAGTTCTGGAGTCCTCATCTCCGAAAGGACATAGACAGAGTTGAGGCGGTCAGGAGGAGGACAACTAAAATGGTGCAGAATCTGCATCAAAAGCCCTATGAGGAGAGACTGAAGGACCTCAGTATGTACAGACTTGAGGAAGAGATGGAGAGGGGAGATATGATAGAGACTTTCAAATACTTCACAGGTATTACTAAGGTTCAAGAGGGAAACCTTTTTCAAAGAAAATGATGCACAAGAAAAAGGAATCATGAAATGAAGCTGGAGGGGGTAGAATCAGGGGGAATGTAAGGAAACACTTCTTCACAGAAAGGGTGGTGGATGCCTGGAGCAGTCTCATCTGAGAAGGTGGTGGGAGCAAAAACTGTAATAGGGTTTAAGAAGGCATGGGATAGTTATAAGGGAACCTTAGAAGTGTGTGTGTGGGGGGGGGGGGGGTAAAGCCAGAGATCAAGTATGGTCTGCAGTGTTTTATTTTTATTTTATTTATTTCAGTTTAGGATTAATACCTTTGAGTCCAGGACTCATTTTCAAAGGTTCCAGGTCATTGTTGAACAAATATTACAAATAAAACAGTGTTTACAGAGAACAGAAAACAGTTACACTGACATTCAAATACCAAAGAAATCTTATATATCCAACTAAAGGTTGAAGAGGATAAGGTAAATAGGGTTCAGCCTTGTAGTTCACTATTTAGTTGGTCAGTCTAGCCTAAGGGGGTAGGGGGTCAGCCAGGGATGACGTTGTCATGGTGGAAGTGGTTTATCAGCTGAGTAGGCCTCGTTCGGGGATGGAGGTGTTGATGAGATAAAAGAGGGGGGGGTGAAAGGGAGAGGGTTGGGTGTCTGAAATTCTGACATATTAGTGTAGGCAAGCACAATTCTTTTTTGTGCAAAGAAGGGATCTGAGCCCAGATTTGAGGGTACTAATCTTGGGTGATTCTGTAAGGTTAGCAGGTAACTCATTGTACCATTTTGGTCCTTGGTACAGGATGGAGTTCTGGGCGAGTTTCGTCCTTTTGAAGGGAATCACCAACCTGTCTGTAGTCATGCTTCTTGTTGATTTGGTGGGAACTGCCAGCATAAAGAGGCAGCCTAATGCAGGGGAAGAAAGCCCAAGAAGCACTTTTTTCAGAAGTAGGCAGGTTTGATATTGTGCTTTAAGATGGAGTGGGAGCCACCCAGTTTTGGTGTACAGCGTGCAGGTGTGGGTGTCCTGGACAGCCCCTATGGCTAGTCAATAGGCCTTATTTAGTAGTGTGCTGACCCTGTTTAGGGCAGTTTTAGTACCTGCCCAATAGATAGGCAGCCCATAATCTATGGAGAACATCACTGAACTACTGATGGCAACTTTCAGAGCATTTGGTGTCATAGAGTGCCTATGGCGATAGAGAGCCCCAAGTTTTGTATTCGATGACTTGACGACTGAGTCTACATGGCTGGAGAAGGTTAGTGTATCATCAGAGGTGATGCCCAAGTATTTGAACTTTGTTACTTGTTCCAGTGTTTCACCATTATGGTTCTGGATGAGCAAAGGCTGGTATTTCTTTTTGCTTTGGGAGGTAGAGAAGAGTAGAATTTTCATTTTTTTATGCTTTAGTAGTAGTTTGTTTTGTGTGAACCAGGATTCAAGTTTGAGGAAGCTGTCTTGGAATTTGGTTGTGATGTAGTTGTGATCTTTCCCAGCGACCCATATCACTGCATCTTCAGCATAGAGAATAGTACGTGCTGTACGTGCAGATGGTGCAGAGTTGATGAAGAGGCCGAAAAGCAGTGGGCCAAGAATAGAGCCCTGTGGGACCCCGAGGGACACTTCCCTAGCAGATGATAGGGTGTCTCCAATTTTGACTCGTGACCTGTTTATAAAGTAGCTTCTGAACCATGGTACTGTGTCTGGGGATAGACCTGTTGAATGGAGGCAGTTTAGGAGTATTTTGTAGTTAACAGAGTCAAAGGCCTTCATAAGGTCGATGAAGACTGAGCCAATTGCCTCCCCATTATCTGAGGCATCATAAAGCTGGGAAGAGTAATCAACAAGGGTGGTAAGTGTGGAGTGCTTTTTTTGGAACCCATACTGCTGTTGGCAAAGTAGGTTACATTCATCAAGATACTCTGTAAACTGCTCTGAGACCATTCTTTCAAGTGCTTTAGAGAGGGGTGGTAGAATGGATATTGGTCTGTAGTTGGACGTTAGAGTTTTGTCCCCGGCTTTAAAGACAGGCATGTCATTGGCTAAATTCCATAGTTTTGGAAACACCCCTGGTCTTAGAGATGCATTAAACACCATCGAGAGGGGACCAGGCCAATTCATTTAGAAGAACAGCCACGAGTTTCATATCCACTAGATCAGCCCCCATCCTGGTTTTGCCAAGAACCCTCTTAATGTGCTTGGTGGTTTCGGACTTGGTGAGCTGCTTGAAGTAGAATGATGGTATTGCATCCTTTGGGGGGTTAAGAGGGGTAGTGGGGTGTTGCTGCCCAAGCTGATCTTTAAAGTAGTCAGCAGGGAGTACTCCAGATAGGTCTGTGAAAGCATGGTTGAGCTCATTTGCGATGCCAATGGGTTCCTGCAGGGGACCCTCCCTTGTTACTAGTAGATCAGGTGGGGCCTTAGGGGTCTTTCCTGTTAGGGATTTGATGGAGTTCCAGAATTCCCTACCGGAGCCCCAGCTCTTGCTTAAGAGGTCCTTATAGTAGGAAGCTTTTGCTTGCTGAATGAGCTTGGTGCAGGTGTTCTTCTAGTTGCCCTGTAGGCAATGAGTGATGCAGAAGTTCCAGATGATTTTGCAATGTGCCAGAGATTATCTCTATTCTTCATTAAACTGATCAGGGGGTTAGTGAACCATGGGTTGGAGGTACCCTTGACTTTCTTTGTTTTATACAGAGCAAAAATATCACAAGCATGGTTGAAGTTCATTATGAAATAATTCAAGGCCTCGTTACTATCAATATCTCCTGCCAAAGAAGACCAGTCCAGTTTTGATAGGTACTTCTTGAAATGGTCACGTAGCCCCGGCCTCAGGCAGTGATTTTTGGACAACTTAGGTGGGCCTTTGGTGAAATTGTTTGTCCAGGTGCACTTCACTGGGGAGTGATCACTGAGGCTGTCAGGCAGGACAGTGACATCTGATGTATGCTCTGGATGTGTGGAAAGGAGCCAGTCTATAAGGGAGCTGCTCCTTGTTTTGTAGTTGATCCGAGTGTTATCGGTTACCATCTGGGTTAAAAATAGGCTGGATATTGGATCCCTGGCTTTTGTCTCCTTCGGGGAATGCCAGTTTATGTTAAAGTCACCTATAACGATCTCCAAATTAGTACCTGATTGCTGCAGGTTGTCTGCAACTAGTTTTAGTCCGGTAGTTTGGTGCCCAGGTGGTATATATACTGTAGAGAGCAGCAGTGTTTTGTTCTGTTGACCTATGCTTAACTTAAGATTCAGGATTTGGACCTCATTTGTGTGTAGGCTGGAGTCAAGGGCATGTACCTTTATTCCAGATTTGGTATAGACTAGGCACCCTCCCCCATGCTTAGTGGTTCTATCTTGCCTGAAGGAGTTGTATCCGTCGAGGGAGACTGATGCATCCAGGATTTTCGGGGAAAGTCAGGTTTCCGTGAGTGCAATAATGTCTGGGTTAGTCACCTGTATCCAAGCCTGGAATTGGGAGAACTTGGATGGGAGAATGTTGATGTTTAAAGGGACAATAGTGAGTTGCCTTTTGTGTTTAGGCAGTCTAGTGGGGTGGGTCCAGGGTTTGGGTGCACATTCCCTGATAGAAGCAGCAACAGTAGGACAAGAGAGCGAAGTAGATGGTACATGACGGTTGCACAGGAGCAAATGCTCTTTTTCCTTGAGGGGAAGGCTTGATGAGCAGTGTAAAAAATGTGGTCAGATGTTTATTTATTTATTTAGTTAGTTAGTTAAACATCAGTTTAGAAACCTGTGAGCCAGAGGCTCATTTACAAAGGTACCTCGTCACAAAGAGGACATCAGAAAAGTAGTACAAGGGACACAGTACTTACAAACAAAAAAGTTACAGTTCAATTACAATTTTGTTTCAATAGAATACAATCTCCAACAAAGCAAAAGATAACAAAAGGTGCAAAACTTATGGTCGGGGGAGAGCTGGTGGGAGTAGAAGGGAGGGAGATAGGGGAGGAGGAATTAGTAGGGAAAGGAAGGGGGGGGGAACCGCTCAGTGAGCATTGTCAGAGTATATATATTTTTTTTTTTTTTACACTAGGCTAGCGGCAGTTGCATTTGCGAGAGCTAAGCAGGAAATTTCTGAGCCTGGGCTTAAAGCAAGCTAAGGTTAGTGAGTTTGAGACACTGGCAGGGAGGGAGTTATACCAGTGGGGCTGCACGGTAGGGAATGCCCTCTGACCTTGAGAGGTCCTGGCTCTCGAGATAACTAGGGTAGCTCTTGACGAGCTGCGGGTGATCAGGGTTGGTGCAGTGCAGTGAATGGAGTTGGATGAGCCTATGGGGATAGGCCACTTGAGAGCTTTAAAGGTGAGCTGGCATGTCTGATACAAAATCGCTTCTTCCAGGTTGAGTAGGGTAGCCAGGGTGTACAGCTCACATGTGTGAGTGAGTCTGGGAGCACCAGTGATAAGTCTGCAGGCCTTATTAACTGTGAGGCGAACCTTGTTGAGGGCAGTCTGATCTGCTGAGCCATAGACCGGAAGGCCATAGTCAATGAGAGACATGATCAGTGCAGCTACTGGGATCAGGTAAGTGCATATGTAATATAGTAATCTTGTCCAAGGTACCAGGAGTCAAATGATGAAAAACAATCAAATCCACAGGAAATGGTGAACTACTGGGGACCAGTAAACTGTTGCTACTGTAGATCAAAGACCCAGAATGTGTTAAATTCCTGAATGTGATGAACACTGACCTGGGGCATATGCAGGATATAAAAATCCTTTGTTAGTGTGACAGTAGGTAGGGAACATGGGCAGACTAGGTGGGCCAAGCAGTTCTTATCTGCCATCAAATGCTGTGTTTCCATGGGACTGATTGAGGTACTAATATGTGTACAAAAGTTCAGAGCAAGAAAGCCAGGATCAACCTCACCAGCACAACGACCCTTGCCTGTCTACTGACCTCCCTCTACCACTCCCACTTTTACCCAACCTGCTCCTTACCTCCCACCTTCTACCTCCCTCCCCTCAAAGGCTCCCCTGCCACTGGTTTCATCACCTTGTTTCCCCACCCCTCCCTCTGCTCCCCCCTCTATTCTTCCTCACTCCTGTTGCTCTCCCTCTTAGACCCCACCCTACATCTACTGTCTCTGCTAATCTCCCTACCCTCTTTACTTTCCCTCTCCCACTGCTCCCACCTAATTCTATGCTTCCACATTACCCCTTCCCACCCCATAGACCCCACCCTTGGTCAGCTACATCTGCTAATCTCCCAACCCCCTCCCCACTCACAACACCCTCATTGCTAACAAAGGGAACCTCTGTTCCTCTGGTTCTCTGCCTGAATCTCTCCTTTTCAACCGACAAAGGGCAGCTTTGTTCCACCAGCTCCCTGCCCTGAAACTTACCACTCTCTTTCCTCACTCCTCTCTTTAACTAGTACTTTATTTTTGGCACTAGCCTTGTGCATGGCACGGGGTCATAATGTTGCAAGACATTATGCCGCATGCAAAAATCGTGCTGCCAATACAGTGCAATTTCTTACATGCAGCATAAGTCTTTTTTTGTGGGGGACTCCACCCCGAACCCCCTAATAAAGATTCTCAACTATGGGGGGTTGGGAGGTTACAGTAAAATCACACTAAAGTGCAAAAAAAAAAATTCCCTTGTATCTGGGACTGGGAATCTAACCTGGTCCCAGACAACCAGCTTGGGTTCCCTACTGCCAGTGGCTTAGTCCATTGAGCCACGGCAGCTCCTCAGTGGAACCCCATCCCAGCAGAGATCTTATCCTCTGCCTGGGATAGTGTGAGAGGTACTATACCGTGTGCTGCAGTATTTGCAGTATTGCACCACCCCGCTGTCTCGTACAATGCTATTCCGGGTTGGCTGTAATGTCGTAAGTTATTATGCGTACGACATTATGACACGGTAGGTTGCACACAACAGCCTGAGTATGACTTGCCTTTGCTCTATATGAAATCTATAGCTACCCATGTCTGTATCTCAGTTTTTAGCCCTAGTGCCTGTCTACCAGATTGTATGATTTTAATGTATCTAGCTATGATTTTCCTATGTATTGCCTCCTTAACTGTATGTATCCTTTATGTATTTCATCCTTCATGATGTGGAACCTTTGCAAATGAGCTTCTAGCTCAAAGGTTGTAATCCGAGATTTGAATAAATAAATAAACAAAAAAACAAGCTTTTTTGGCAAAGAGGTAGCAGTAAAAGTGAGGAAAAAAGAGGGCAGCCTTTCATAAGTACAACTATACTCTGAGGGATACAGACAGGGAGGTTTGCGAAAAGAAGTCAAGAAAGGGAAGCAGAGCAGTCAAGGCAGCAAAGGCCACGAGGGAACTAAAGCTAGCTCAGGGGATAAAGGTAGGGGAAAAGAATTTTTTTAAGTACATAAGGGAGAAAAGGAGTACCAAGAATGGGACTGTTAGATCAAAGTGGGAGGGGGATGGGTGGAAAGTAGTGGAGGCACTAAATGAGTACTTCAGCTGATTTAACTAGGGAGAAGTATGGACCAATGCCACAGGGAAAAATAGGGGGTTGGAAGGGGAAGGGGTTAAACAGATGGAGCAATTCAGGAGCACAAGGTTTTAACTTAGAGTGGACAAGGCTCCTGGACCAGATGGCATGCACCAGAGAGTTCTGAGGGAATTGGCAGAAGTCCTGGCTCGCCCCCTAGCAGATCTGTTTAACACCTTGCTAGAGACAGGGTGAGTGCCTCAGGACTAGAGAATGGAACATGTGATGCCTCTCCACAAGAGTGGACCCAGAAATGAACCAGGTAGCCACAGATTAGTCAGTCTTACCTCCATTGTAGCCAAATTAATGGAGACAATACTAATGGAGAGACTAGTAAACTTTCTGGAGGTTAATAGTCTCCAGGATGAAAGGCAACATGAGTTTGTATTAGGGAGATCCTGCCAGACAAACCTGATAGACTTTTTTGAAAGGATCACAGGGACTGTGGACGCCAGTTGATGTTCTGCATCTGGATGTCAGCAAGGCCTTCGACTCTGTGTCACATGGGGGATTACTCAGTAGGCTGCAGGACCTGGGAGTTGGGAAGAAGCTGGTGGGGTGGGACAAGAGCTGGCTACAAGACAGAAACCAGAGGGTGATGGTAGGGGGGAATTCTTGAAGAAGAAGAAGAAGAAGAAGAAGAAGAATCAGTATTTATATAGCGCTTTTCATACACAATGTATCCCAAAGTGCTTTACAAGCAATGCTAGAGTGGTAGTGAAGTGACTGAATGTGTAGTGGTGGCCATATCACACATCAACACCCACACACAGCCTGGACAACTGCATGAACCAGTTTTATGGGAAAGGGAATGTTGGCCAGGGCACCGGGAATGTCCCCTACTCTTTGCGAAGAGTGCCCTGGGTTCTTTTACTTCCACCTGGACACCCACGAGGACAACACCAGGATGGGCAGAAGGGACCTCGGTTTAACATTTCATCTGAAGGATGGCACACCCCAACAGTACAGCACCCCCCAAAACTGCACTCAGATGCCAGCATTTTTAGGTGCAAGTTCAATCCCGGTGTGGGACGAGAACCCACGACCTTCTGGTCCAGAGGCAGATGTGCTACCAACTGAGCCATGCTGACATGCCTGTAACCAGTGGGGTCCCACAGGGCTCAGTGCTTGGCCCAGTGTTGTTTAATATCTTTATTGGTGACATAGCGGATGTGATCAAAGGTAAAATCTGCTTATCTGCAGATGACACTAAGCTCTGTGGTAGAGTGGACTCAGATGAGGGGAGACAGGAACTCAGGGTGGACCTGGCTAGGCTTGAGAAGTGATCAGCTATCTGGCAGCTCGGGTTCAATGCCAAGAAGTGCAAGGTCATGCACCTAGGAGCTAAGAACCCAGGTGCCAGTCACTGGTTGGGAGGGGTACAAGTGTCCAGTTCTGAGGAGGAAAAGGACCTAGGGGTAATCATCACAATGGGCCTGAGGCACTCTGCGCATTGCCATAAAGCAACAGCCAAAGTCAACAGGATGGTGGGATGCATCACCAGAGGAATCACCTCCAGGAAAGGGGAAGTCATCCTGCCATTGTACAGGTCATTGGTGAGATCCCACTTGGAGTACTAGGTGAAGGGTGATATCTCTGAATGAATGGAGTCTTGGAAACAAGATGGACAACCTGCAGCCACTATTAGTAGACAAGAGGGTGGACATAGCGACAGTAACCAATTCCTGGGAAACACCACACCATGACTGGGACCTTGTGATCCCTGGATACAAACTATACAGGAGAGACAGAGTAGTCAGATAGGGGGAGGAGTGGCAGTTTACATCAGGGAGGGAATAACTTACATGAGGGAGGAGTCAGAGGAAGGAAAAGTGGAGGCATTATGGGGGTATGCTGTCACCGCAGTGACATTTTTACAGCAAAGTACATTACAGCAGCAAGTCACTGTTGGTGCTGTAATGTACCTGAAGGACCCTGGCACTGCTTTCTCTGGCGTTGCCCTCTCCAAGAATCAATTACGACCTGGAGTTGATAAGCCTTAGTTTGATTTGCTTACGCAACTGGATGAGATAATATGAGATGATGCTTGTGTAACTTGATTTGTTTTGTGGCTTTCCACCTCTCTATCCATGGGGTATACCACCCTGTAGGGGTGCGATGCAAGGAACCCTAGAGGAGGGTTCCCCCTACAGGTGTCATGGGAATGAATGCGTCGGCTAAAGGTAGGTTAGGAAGAAGCCCACAGGTAAGAGAGACAAGCCGCTGGAGGAGGAGGTGTGGATGGTGGGCAACAAAAAATGAATCCTGGTGAAGCCCAGGATGTGTGATCTTTTAAGCTCAATGGGGTAGTGACGTTGTTGTTCCACCCATCGAACCTCAGGCTTAAAGCCTTCCCATTCAATGTGCTTACACAACTGGATGAGATAATATGAGATGATGCTTGTGTAACTTGATTTGCTTTGTGCCTTTCCGCCTCTCTATCTGTGGGATATACCACCCCTTGGGGTACAACGCAAGGAACCCTAGAGGAGGGCCCCCCTACAGGTGCCGCAAGAATGAATGCATCGGCTAAATGTAGGATAGGAAGAAGCCCAAAAAGAATACCCAAAGATGTCGAGCTTCCAAGAGGTAAGGATGATGAATGAATTACTGAGGGTACTAAAGGAGCTAAGGGTGGAACTAGCAGAGTCATTATCAGAACTGTTTAGTGAGCCTCTGAGCACAGGAGAGGTTCCAGAAGACTGGAGAAGGGCTCATGTGATCCCACTCCACAAGAGTGGTAGCAGGGAGGAGGCAGCGAACTACAGACCAGTCAGTCTTACCTCAGTAGTGGGCAAGATTATGGAGACACTCCTTAAGGAAAGGATAGTGCAACACCTGGAATCCATAGGAGCACAGGATCCAAGACAGCATGGGTTTACAAAAAGAAGGTCCTGTCAAACTAATCTCATAGATTTCTTTAACTGGGTAACCAGAGTGGTGGACCAAGGGGGGGCAGTTGATGTTGCATACCTTGACTTCAGAAAAGCTTTCGATACTGTTCCACATAGAAAATTGATTAATAAGCTGGGTATGCTCGAGGTGGGTCAGATGTTGGTCAACTGGGTGGCAAATTGGTTGACGGGCAGAAAACAGAGAGTGGTGGCAAACGGTATACAGTCAGAAAAGATGCAAGTCACAAGTGGGGTACCTCAGGGATCAGTCCTGGGGCCAATCCTCTTCAATATCTTCATCAGTGACATTGCAGATGGACTGGAGGGAAATTTGTCTGTTTGCAGATGACACCAAGATCTGCAACAGAGTAGATGATCCAGATGGGGTGGGCAGAATAAGAAGAGATCTGGATAAACTAGCAAAATGGTCGGAAGAGTGGCAACTGGGGTTTAATGCAAAGAAGTACAAGATCATGCACATAGGGAAGAGAAACCCTGAAGCCACCTATAGGCTGGGAGGGGAGTTGCTGGCAGTCTCAAGGGAAGAAAGAGACTTGCGTCACCATCACCGATGAGCTGAAATCATCCAAGCAGACCTCTAAAGCAGTAGGTAAGGCTAGAGGGATGTTGGGGTGTATTAGTAGGGGTATCACAAGTCAGAAGAGGGAGGTAATAATCCTCTTTACAAGACACTGTTAGGGCCCCATCTGAGTACTGTTGTGGTACTGAGGCCACACCTTCACAAGGACATTAACCAAATTGAGGCAGTCCAGAGAAGGGCAACCAAAATGGTGCAGGGACTGCATCAGAAAACATATGAGGACAGAGTAACTGAACTCAATATGTATACCCTAGAGCAGAGGAGGGAGAGAGGTGATATGATTGAAACATTCAAACACCTTAAGGGTATTAACAAGGTGAAAGAGTCTAACATGTTTCAATATAAGAAAAATAGCAGGACAAGAGGACACAGCATGGGATTAGAGGGAGGCCGATTACGGGGTAATGTGAGGAAGTTCTTTTTCACAGAAAGGGTGGTAAATGCATGGAATGGCCTACCTCAGGAAGTGATGGATATGAATACAGTGCAGGGCTTCAAACAGGCATGGGATAGGCATAAGGGAGCAATACAGGTGAGTATGAATAAATAAGCCATTGACAGAGCAAAGGCCTGTGGCATATTCATAAGGTTGAAAAAGAAATGGGAAGACTGGATGGGCCTTGCGGTCCTTATCTGCCGTCAACTTCAATGTTTCTATGTTTCTATGAATTCTGTGACGAGAAAGGCTAACTTCCTAAGGAGAGAGGGGAAATCCAGGCCACCATCCACCTCCATCCAACTGTGGAACCTAACTAACTAACCGAAGAAAGCATCAACTCTAACTAATATTATGACCTTTGGCACGGAGGAGAGGAAAAAAACCCTTTGAGGAGGAAACCTCTGTGGATCCAAGGCCTAGGTTGCCTTCCCTCCAGGCTGACGATGTTTGCTTTGAGGACTTATGTCAGTAAAAAGGATGGTTCATTAATGAAGGATATGAGTAAGGAGGATGATGGTGAGATAGGGAAAACTCCAAAGAAGCACAGATTAAAGAAGAAACATGAGGCAGCAGGGACCTGAGAAGGGTATGCTCGAGTAGTCGATGGGAGGGAGTAAATCCATGTAGAAGTCAGAGGAGCAAGGGGTATCCGGATGTGCTCACAAGGAGATTCCAGATGTGCTGATGAGGAGACCGAGGATAATGCAAACTGCTTGATTGAGCAATGTGAGTGAGCAGACACTGAGGTTGAAGAGGCATGCTTGATTATGCGATGTGAATGATTAGACCCTGAGGTTGTAGTCAATCCAGTAGCATAGGATTCAATTATAGGAATGCTCGAGTAGGCGATGTAAATGGATAAACCTTGAGGTAATGCTGAGTGAATGATGACTGGAGTTATGAACTCGATACATGCAGCAGGATGGCCACGGGTTGATAAGGTGGCATAGAAGTCATGATAGGTACACCCAAAGAGAAATATCGATAGCAGGCCATGAGTGGAGTGAATCCTGGATGGCAAGTACGGAAGTGTAAGAGGAGGATTCAGGAATGATGCAATGATAATGGTGATTGCCACAGGAGTGCAGCTGTTCAACATGAGCAGATCGGGGAAAGGAGACTGGAAATGAACTTGAAATTGAACGAAGGAATGAACTTGAAAATGAACCTGTATGAAGATAGGATGCTTGATATAGCAATGCAAGTAAGGAGGCTCCTCGAAAGGAGGTGGACTCAAGGCCAAGAAAGCATGACTAGAACCAGAGGGTAGGCGAACCAGAGGATATGCTAAGGATGAGCGATCAAGAGGTACAAAATCGAACCATGTACAATGAGGAGTGAAGCAATGAGTGGAGAGAATCTATGATGGCTGGGACAAGAATAGGCGCTAGGCTGAGGAAGGTAAAATGGGAATGGATGAGGTAGGATGATGGATTGAAGCCATGGAGGCTGGTACGGGAAATGAGAGGGCTAAATGGACTGGAATGAGTCAGCTAGAGACAGGTTGAGTGATATGGTGACGTAGGGAAGCGGGGAGTGGAAGGCAGATTGATGGAGCGAGGTGAATGCTGACCGCAACGGTGGCAGAGGAGAGGGATAAGAACGAGTGCACCCCAAAGCATGCCGAAAGGAGTGCTCCGAGTACTAGATGTCAAAGTCGGATAAGCTAGGGATACCAGCCATGGGCAGAAGTTCAAGGAGGGATAGTAGTCGATGAGATGAAGAAGTAGTGGTAGGGCAGAACCCCCCAAAAAGAAAACACTGACAGCAAGCTGGCCGAGGCCAGCAACCCAGGAGCAGCGTACCCTGCAAGGGAAGAGGTGACACCAATCCGGTATACCTCGCAAGGTGGGGAAGAAACTGTAGCTGCACACACGGAGGACCAAGAGCATCCATAGGTGAGGGGGTGCCAAAGAAGAAAGAGCCTGGCAAGCAAGAAACACAATGTGAACAGAGTCAGAAACAAAACAGAGAGACTTCAGGAGGTATCAGAAGCACTTAAACTGTCAGCATAACAGGTTGCTAGCAGCAACGAAAACAAGTCTGAGGAATCTGTTACAAAATCTTCCTACCTGCCGCAGGTTGGCGGGACTCAAAGGACAGATCACTGGCTGCCACCCCAAATCGTGAGGAAGCCCCAAAGGGTGCAGCAGTAAGTGTCGGTAACGGCATCAATGGAATGTGGAGTCGCGGTTATGAGGGAGGGAAATTATCTTCATGCGGGCAGAATGCAGGC
Source organism: Neoceratodus forsteri (assembly GCA_016271365.2). Lineage (NCBI taxonomy): Eukaryota > Metazoa > Chordata > Ceratodontiformes > Ceratodontidae > Neoceratodus > Neoceratodus forsteri. Next base: position 237,943,668 of record CM028137.1, read on the forward strand.
GGGCTAGGAGTGGGAGAAGCCCAAGGAAGGGAATGCTCATGGCAGCAGCGCAGCCACAAGAGGAGTGCAGAGGCACGTACAGGGAGGAGGGGGGTTAGAGCGAGCAGAGGGAAAGGAGCACACACAAGGGGCGAAAGAGAAGGTGCTCATGCAGACTGTAAGAAAGATGTGCAAACAGCGGCATTGTGGAAGTACGGAGCCATCGGGAGGGGGAACGGAATGATGGGCTCAGTGAGACACCAGAGGAGATATGTGATAGAAGAGCCAGAGAGGCAACAATGCCCGGAGGTGGTAGCGAGGAGGAGGACTGAGGGAAGGAGCAGCCAGGAGTGCAAAGGCGCACAGCGGTAGGGGAAACACTGCAGGAGATCCGGAATGTGGACAGGAGAGGAGGAGAGCCAAAGAGTGAGCTGCCAAGGAACGAGAGAAGAGAGCAAGCTAGCAGCTGGAGGTGCTGCAAAAGCAAGGAAATAGAGAGGGGAAATACCCCAAGGAGAGGGAGGAGGAGCAGCACCTCCGGCTGCAATGAAAAATGAACCCTGTCGAAGCACAGGATGTGTGACCTTTTAAGCTCGATGGGGGAGTGACGTTGTTGCTCCACCCATTGAACCTCGGGCTTAAAGCCCTCCCATTATGGGGGGGGGTGAGGGTGCAGGAGGCAGAGCCCCTCACATGGGGGGTTCAGGGGGCTTAACCAAACAAATGGTTTCTCGACAGATTCATGCCGACCACAACTTGCGGTCGACATAAATCCATTGCTGCAGTGTTGTGTCAACACAAAGTTGTGATGCCGTGTCATGGATTCCATTATGGGTTCAGTTACAGTGCAATAGAGGGAGAAAGGTGAGGTTGGGGTGGTTTACAGACCATGCAACCAGGTTGAGGAGAGGGACAGGTAACTGAGCTCAGAAATATTGGAAGTTGCAAGGAAAGGAAAGGTGGTAATTGTGGAGGACTTCAGCCTGCCCAAGGTGGACTGAACCGTACCATTCACAACATGTGCTAGGAGTCAGGTGATCCTGGAAAGACTGCAAAATGAGTTCCAGACTCAGGGCATCACAGAACCAACAAGAGCAGAGGCAATTCCTGATCTAGTGCTCACAAATGCAGAGAATGTACAGGAAATAATGGTCAGGAAGCCCCTGGGTGGGAGTAACCATTGCACAGTGTGGCTGCTGTTGGATATGGATAGAGAAAGCATCCCGACTAAGACCAAAATCTTGGATTTTAGGATTGCGGAATTCAGGATGAAGTTCTAAGGAGCCACCTGGCAGGCATCAGAGCAGATATGGGGGTGGACCAAAGGTGGTTCGTCATTAAGGAAGGAATATTGGTTGTCACAGAGGAGTGCACTATACTTAGGGGGACGAACACAAGGACCAAATCACCCGCAGGTTCAGTTCTGGAGTCACCCAGGCAGTAAGGGAAAAGAGGTTAGTCTATAGAAAATTCAGAAAGACCAAGAGAGAGGTGAATAGAGAAAATTACCTAAGGTTGGCTAGTGAGGCAGGTGGAAGTCTGGTGAGCTAAGGCACTGAAGGAGCTGCAGATAGCTGAAGGAATTAAGAAGGGGGAGAAGGCTCTTTTGCTATATAAGTGAGAAAAGGGACAAGAAGGACAGGATTGTTAGGCTTAAGAAAGGAGAGAAATGGGTGGAGGATAATGGGGGGGGGAAGAGATACTAAATGAATACTTCTGTTCCATCTTCACCAGGGAGAAGGATGGACCAGTGCCTTCAGGAGGGAGAAGAGTGGGGGGAGGGAAACAGATGTAGTGATAGAGGAGGATAGAGTGAGGGAGGTCTGCTAGCATTGAAGGTGGACAAATCACCAGGCCCAGACAGCGTACATCCAAGGGTACTAAAGGAACTGGCTGAGGAGCTGGCAAGACCACTGGCAGACCTATTTAATAGTTCACTAGAGTCAGGCATGGTACTGCAGGACTGGAGAAGAGCACGTGTGGTGCCCCTCCACAAAAGTGGTATGTAACCCCACTGTTCCCTGGGGTTACTATAATCCCATCAGTGTCAGTGTTAGGTAGGGAAGGCAGCTAGTGATTATCTAATTAACTGGATGTTCACTCTGTCCCTCCCTGCTGCTGGGTTTCAACTGAGAGTTGAGGGAGGTAACCCATGAAGCAGGCGTATGAGGAAGGACGCCATCCGTTAGGGCGACTCCTTCCCAGCGCAATCCACTCACGGCGATGGAAAGGTAGGGCAGATTGATGAAGGGGTGGTCAAACTAGGTGACAGGATGTTGCTATATGTACGCGCGGGGGGGGATGGGAGCGAGCACGGCGAGCGTGGGCTGGGAGGGGGTGGAGAGGCTGCAGGTGGTGGTGCTGTGGTTGCTGGTCAAGCTTCATCATGGCGTTGGGGATTGGCTAGTGCTGGGGTGTCTGAGGTACTGGGTTCGGGTCTGGGTGCTGGTGCGATTTTTTATTGTGCCCGGCCCAAACCTTTTTTTTTTTACTGCTTTCACCCCCTCCCCCCAACATGCACCCCCTGGAGCTGAGAATCCTTAAGTAGGGGGGGGGGTGCAGGGGCCCCTACAGAAAGCAGTAAAAATCTGTCCTGGCGCCATTGTTCTGGTAGCTGGGTTGTCAGAGTGCCAAATGTGTTCAGCACTCTGACTGAGCGACAACGGTGATCCCATTTAGGCATTCGCCATTATCACATAGACCCGTTGAGGGGGTAATGTCATTTAGAACTCTCGCAGCAACACAAGTCACACAGCTTGTGTGAGAGGGGGAGTCTTAGAATTCTGAGTCAGTCTGTAGTTGGAGGTCAGTTCAGGCTGGTGTGAGTTCCAGCAGCAATTTCAGAGATTGAATTGCAGTGTGAGAAGTGTCTGCTTTTCTCAACCTAGTGGAGGACATCCTCTCCTGACTTTGTGAAGTGGTGGAAACTGTCTCCAGGGGTTCCTGTGCTTTTATTCCATGGGGGATGAAGGAGGCTGCCATGGGTTTTAGGGGCAATCCCCTGATCCAACCCAGAACTGTTGTGAAGCTGCCTGTGTGAACAACTGTGAGTAGATTTCTGCCTGACAGTTACCCCGGATATGTACCTGCCTCTTTCTGTGGGGTGACTCTCTGATAAAGGGACCATTTCACCCATTTCTGTGAGGATTCCTTCAAGATGTTTGTGTTTTAAAGATCTCTTACAATAGTGGACGTCCCATGTGTGGTTTGCTTTTTGTTCAGGACTTTAACCATACACCCTAGTGATGTTCCTGATGTTTAATGTGCTAAACATTTCAAGATAGCATCAATTTCTACAGTTTCAGTATTTGTGAGGTGTAACTCTGAAAGAATGGCTGGGTATGGACACGGAAGCAAAAGGTGGGAGACTCCCTAATCTGGAGTGACCAGTTCAGCACTTCAGGTTCTGTAAGGGCGTCTGTTTTCTGTCAGTGCATGTGACCAATGTCTGAAGAAGTTTACCTCTTGTGTGTGGTTTTTTTTTGCAAGTTTTGAGCCTTGACTGCTCTGTCGTGGCCTGTGTGCCACACTGCTATCCTATGCCATATGGGAAATGTGCTAAGTATAGGCCTAGCGATACCTTTCCAGAAGATTTTGTGTGTGTTCACAGTGGCTAGTTCCACAATTTTCCAGATGTCTGATGTCATATGGGAACTGTTCTGAGTACTGGCCTAGTGCCATGTCAAGATTTGTGTGTGTTCACTATGGTTAGTTCCACAATTCCATATGTTTAATCCTATGCTATATGGGAGGTTCGAATTCTGTTTTCTACAGATGTGTTCTGCATTGCTTGTGCCACAAAATGTAAACCCTTGGGAGTCCATCTTTGCTTTTGAGTTTCCAACTTTGTTTTGGAATAAGGCCACACTCTAGAATTCCAACCTGGTATGGGCAATCTAGTTGCTGCTTCCTGTATGGATTTACTTGGTACCCCTGTCCAGCAGTGCAGACCTAGCATAGTTCTTAGCAAATGTTTTCTCCTCAGGACCTGGGTTCTGGTATAGGTCTGGTTGTGTCTAATATGTACACACACCTTGTGTTTTTCTTCTACATCTTCAAATTATTACTTTGTGCCTCCCACCCCTCTCTTTTCCCCTAGACCATGGGAGGTGTGCCTGCTAGTTAAATAAGGGGCTGTTGGGAGGTTACAGGTACAAAGTAGTGTTGTTCAGATAGTATCCTAGAAATTAGGATACCAACAGATACCTCCCATTTGGCCAGATCATTGCTGTGGTAGGATAGTAGTGCTATCTGACCAAGGATCCTACCCTCTAGGATCCAGTGCATGGATCCTACAAATGTTGTGGATCCTAGCAACAGATCCAGCTCAGATCCTAACTATCTGACCTAGGATCCCTTTATCTGACCCCAGATCCTAACCATCTGACCTAGGATCCTTTGCTATCTGATCCCGGATACTATCTGACCTAGGACCCCTGGATCCTAACTAGAATACCTGTATCATAACTAGACTCCACCGCTATCTGACTCTGGATCCTACATCTGTCTTTGCTAGGATTTCTAGTAGGATCCTAGGTAGGATACCAACACTATCTGAGAGATAGTGTTAGGATCCACAAAAGCACTATCTGAGCAACACTAGTCCAAAGGATGACCTAGGAAATTACAGACCAGTCAGTCTGACCTCAATCGTGCCCAAGCTCATGGAGACCATACTTAAGGAAAGGTTGGTAGAATATCTAGAGGAGCACGGCCTCCAGGATGTGAGGCAGCACGGGTTCATGGGGGGAGATCATGTCAAACAAATCTGATTGACTTCTTTGACTGGGTCACTAAGACAGTGGACAGGGACCAAGCGGTAGGCATCCTCTATCTGGATTTCAGCAAGGCCTTTGACTCTGTGTCCCACAAAAGGTTGATCAGGAAGTTGGCAGACCTTGGGGTTGGGGATAAGAACATAAGAACATAAGAATGGTGTTGGCAGATGGGGACCACTTGATCCATCTAGTCTGCCCAAGGTGGCTACCCCCTTCCCTTTAATTGTTCCAGCCAAGCTGTCCACACTGTCTGTCCCACACTAGCTTAAATTCTCTTACTGTTTTAGTTGCCACCAGCTGTGCTGGCAGTCTATTCCATGGCTCTATCACCCTCTCCATGAAGAAGTACTTTCTATAGTTGCTCCTGAACTCGCTTCCCACCAGACGCAAGTTGTGCCCCCTTGTCCGAGTTCCCTTGTTCTCTTGGAAGAGGTTCTCCATCTTGTTTATTCCCTTGATGTATTTGAATGTTTCTATAATGTTACTCTGTTTCGTCTATGTTCTAGTGAGTACAACTTCAGTTCCTTGAGCCTTGTTTCATATGTCTTATGGTGCAGCCACTGCACCATTTTAGTGGCCCTTCTCTGAGCCATCTCTAATCTGTCTTTGTCCTTTTTCAGGTGTAACCTCCAGAACTGGACACAGTACTCCAGGTGTGGCCTCACCAAGGATTTGTACAGTGGCATGATTATCTCTTGCTTTCTGCTTGTAATGCCCCTACCTGTACATCCTAGGATGCCAGTTTCTCTCGGTGCCACTTTTTCGCACTGTTTTGTGATTTTTAAGTCATTGGTGATGAGTACACCCAGGTCCCTTTTAATCTTTGTTACCTCCAATTGGTGCCCATCCAGTGTGTACTTTACTTCTGGGTTTCACTCGCCTAGGTGCATGACCTTGCATTTCTTGGTGTTAAACTTTAACTGCCATAGTTTTGACCACTCCTCTAGTTTCCTCAGGTCAGCCACCATGCTTGTGGCCCCCTCCTGTGTGTCCACCATGTTGCAGAGCTTTGTATCATCTGCAAACAGGCATACCTTTCCCTCTAGTTCCTCTGCAATATCACTGATAAATATGTTGAAGAGTATTGGACCTAGCACTGGCCCCTGTGGCATGCCGATGGTCACCTCCCCTTCCTGTGACATAGCCCCATTTACCAAGATTCTGTTTTCTATTCTGTAGCCAATTCCTAACCCAGTTGACTATCTTGTGCCCTAACCCTGTGTGCTCCTGCTTATATTCCAGCCTCCTGTGGGGGATGGTGTCAAAGACTTTACTGATGTCTAGGTACACTATGTCCACTGAGCAGCCCCGGTCCATTGTTTTTGTAACCCAGTCAAAACTCTCTAAGGCAGGCCTCTCCAGTGTGGCTACACACTGGTTCAACTCGTACTTGGGTGGCAGGTCCCAATCGGTAAAAATTGGTGCTTCCACCTCTAACCCCCTCCCTGTCTCCATTGGCGTCCCCCAAGGCTCTGTCCTTGGCACTATTTTATTATCCATTTTCCTCAACGACCTTCCCTCGATCTGCCAGCATGCTGACATTCACATGTACGCAGACGATACAGTCTTGTACACCTCAGGTCACTCCCCACTGGAAGTTGCATCCAAGATCCAGCAAGACTTCACTGAAGCCCAGCACTGGTTTTGTAGAAATCAACTTATTCTAAATGCCTAAAAAGATCTCCATGACTTTCGGTACAAGATAAAGACTATCCCACCTCCCTGCTTTCCCCATTCTCAAAACACTTGATGGGACCCCTCTAGAAGTCTGCACCTCTTTCAGATACCCAGGGGTCTGGCTGGATGAACACCTTGACTTTTCCACGCACATTGACGCAACTCACAAAAAACTATGCTCTAGGCTGGGGGCACTATACCAGAACCACAGCTGCATCCCTCTATCTGCCCACAAAGAGATCTTACAGAAAATGATCCTCCCTATTTTCGACTATGGGGACGTAGTTTATAGCTCTGTCCCTAAATCCACCCTGGCTAAACTGGATTCTCTTTACAACTCCTTCTGCCACTTTGCACTGGATTGCCCTCTCTCCACTCACCACTGCGACCTCTACAGTCACCTTAACTTACCCTCCCTCATAAATAGGTGCCTATACCACTGCAACAGACTCACAGCCAAATTCTGGACCCAGCTACTGCCTTCCTACCTAGCCTCTACCCTGACAGCCCAAAAACCATCAGCATATTCACTCAGAAACTTTGACTCCCTTCTATTTCAAATCCCACACATGACTACCTCTGCTGGGCAGTCAGCTTTTAGAGTCCGTCTACCAAAACTATGGAACTCTCTGCCAGCTGACATCCAGCTGTCCCCCTCCCCTGGGCAACAAATCTCCCTTTTAAAACGGCAAGTCCCCATAAGCCGCACATGTCAACTTGGCATGCAATAGCATGGGCCATGACTTAACTTGTGAGCAATATGTAATGGCAAACCACCCAGTGCAATCCACGTTGTCCACCCTAGTGCTTAACTATCAAATTTTAATTGCCACTACCTTCCCTTCATATTCTGCCTACTAATTATGCTGTTCACTCTCTGTTCTTGCATCCTGTACATGCAATTTTCGAGATTATTTTTCATTGAAATTATACAACCTTGTACATATTGTATGTAACCTATGTAAATTTTTGCTGTCCTAAAATTTCTGCATGTTGACTTGTATGTACTATCCCATTCCCTCTACCCCCAGGACGCATCTGGAATCGAGCGGTAGTCTGCTCAGTATGTCTTTCCTGATAAAACTTTTAAAAAGAAAGAAAGAAAGAAAGGAAGAAAGAAAGAAAGAAAGAAAGAAAGAAAGAAAGAAAGAAAGAAAGAAAGAAAGAAAGAAAAAGAAATGTGTCATGTTTGTCTGACATGATCTTCCTGCCATGAAACCATGTTGCCTGGGGTCTAGTTTTCTATTTAGGTTTTCCACTGTTCTCTCCCTCAGTAGTGCTTCCATCATTATTCCCACTATTGAGGTTAGGCTGACTGGGCGATAGTTCCCAGTATCCTCCTTACTTCTTCCCTTGTGCAGGGGCACCACTGTTGCTGTTCTCCAGTCCTGGGGTACTGTGGTGCTCTCCAGTGATCTACTGAATAATTCTGCTAGTGGTGCTGCAATTTATTCCCTTAGTTCCTTCAACACTCTCGGGTGAATTCCATCCTGCCCCATCGCTTTATCAACTCTGTTTGTTTAGCACTTCTAGGACTCTTTGCCTTGTGAAGGGGCTCATGTCTGCCTCCTTGTTATTGTGTTCCACCTGCTTTGGTGGAGGACCTTTTCTACTGCCCTGTATTGTCAAAAAGGAGCAGAAGAACTTGTTTAACACCTCTGCTTTGTGATTGTCATCCTCTGCCAACTGGCCATCTTGTGCTATTACTCTGACAATTCCCCCCTTATTCTTCCTTTTTTCTGTCATGTACCTATAGAAGGCTTTATCTCCCTTCTTAACTCCCTGTGCAATTTTTTCCTCTGTTTGTACTTTGGCCCTTCGAATGGCTCTTCCTGCCTCCCTGAGCTTGTTCCTGTAGTTGGCCATGTCGGCTTCCTTCTGTGATACCTTGAATTGCTTAAAGGCTCTCTGCTTATCCTTTATTATTGCTGCTAAGTCTCTGGTGAACCAGAGCGGTTTCCTCCTTTTTTTTGATTTACTGATTTGACATGTACATTGTTCAGTAACTGTTGCTATGGCCTTCTTAAAATGCTGGCAGTCATATTCCACATCTCCCGTGCTTCCCCTAGCTAGTAATGATTTGATTCTTGATCTTGTCTTTGGAAGATTTGCCCTACGGAAATCCAGGGTCTTGATTTTTGTGTGACATATTTCTTCTGCCTTGTTGATTGATAGCCAGACTGACCTGTGGTCACTAGTCCCTAGGTTTATGCCCACCTGAACATTTGAAACCCTTGAGCTGTTTGTGAGCACCAGGTCATGGGTAGCATGGTCTCTAGTGAGTGAGTCCAGATGGGTGGGAAACTGGCTGAGGGACAGAACCCAGAGGGTGGTTGTGGGGCAAGAGTTATCTGGCACCAGAGAGGTCACCAGTGGGGTCCCGCGGGGCTCAGTGCTGAGGCTGGTTTTGTTCAATGTCTTTATCAATGACATTGGGGATGGCATTAAGGGCAAAATGTGCCTATTCGTGGATGACATCAAGCTCTGCAGGAGAGTGGACACAGCTGAAGGGATACAGGATCTACAGGATGATCTGGAAAAGCTGGGGAGGTGGACTGGGATCTGGCAGCTTGGCTTCAGTGCCAAGAAATGCAAAGTTATGCACATTGGAGCCAAGAATCCTTCCTGAGGAGGTTGTGGAGTCAGGTACAGTGGAAGAATTCAAGAATGCATGGGACAGACATAAGGCAATTCTAGTGGGGGGTAGGAGGAAGTAAGCTGTTGATTGACTAGAACCTACCACTTATCCATCAGGTAGGGAAATGGGCAGATTAGGTGGGCCAAGCAGTCCTTATCTGCCATAAAATTCTATGTTTTTGTTTCTGTGAATCCCAGGATGGTGTACTATCTGAGTGGAGTCCAGGTATCTGCATCAGAGGAGGAGAAGGACCTGAAGTGATGATCACCAGTCACCTGAAGCACTCCATGCAGTGCAAGAAAGCAGCAACAAGGGCAAACAAGATGCTGGGCTGCATAGCTAGGGGGGATCAGTAGTAGGAGAGAGGAGGTTATGCTACCCTTGTACAGGTCATTGGTGAGGCCACATCTAGAGTATGGAATTCAGTACTTTTGCCCACACCTCAAAAAGGACATTAACCTGCTGGAAAAGATCCAGAGAAGGGCTACAAAAATGATAGCGGGTCAGTAGGATAAGTTATATGAGGAGAGGTTGAGGGCACGGAACATGTACTCCCTGGAGGAAAGGAGAGAGAGAGAGAGAGAGAGAGAGAGGAGACATGATTAGAACCTTCAAGTACTTGAAAGGGATAAATAAAGTGGATACGAAGGCTCTCTTTAAGCTGAGTGGCAATAATAACACAAGGGGGCACAGTCTTAAGCTGGGGGGTTAGGAGGGAGGTCAGGAAACACTTCTTCACAGAGAGTGGTAGACACTTGGAGTGCACTGCCAGAAGAGGTGGTCTCATTGAAGACAGTGGGCAGCTTCAAGAGAGGCTGGGATTTCCGGCCCAGTGGCGCAGAGGTTTGAGGCACTGGGCGCCTTACCTGGCGCTATGCCAGCGACCCAGGTTCGGGACAATCTTGGGACATCAAGGTGCCAGTGTGGAGGAGGAAGAGCAGGACTGAGCATGCCAGTGGGCAGTTCTCCTCTTCTAAGGGTGGTGAGGGTGGGTTGGTGCCCCCCCCGTAGTTCCGCTCCCACTGGGTAGAGGTCCGGTGGGTAGCATAGGCACAGATGGAGCGTCAAAAGTATCGGGAGGTGGAAGGGGCTGAGCTGGCACCATGGGATGAGAAGTGTGCCTCCACACACTTGCACGGCCATGTGTTGGGGCCTCAGGGGAGTCAGTGGAGAAAATCTGTAAAATAGAACATGTGTCCCCATCACCAGTTGGTGGGAGGAGGCGACAGGGACCAAAAAGCTAAATAAACAAAAAACAAAAAAGAAGCTGGGATAGACATAGGGGAAGATAAGGATCATGGGTAGGGAAGATGGGAGGAGTGGGGGAGAGGGCAGGGACAGCAGCTCAAGCTGTGGACCCTGCAATACAAGAAGACTAGATAGACCAAATGGCTTTCTTGTGCTGGCTGCTTCATATGTTCATATGTACTGTGTGCAGTTCTGGTGTCCATATCTGTAAAAGGATAACAAATTACTGGAGGAGATGCAGCATGGGGCAATTAAGATGATCCAGGGCCTGCGGGACAAACCTTAGGAAAAGAGGCTGCAGGAGCTCAATATCTATTCCCTAGAGGACAGAAGAGACAGTGGGGACATGACTGATACCTTCAAGTATCTTAAAGGTATAAGCAAGGTTAGTACAGATGGCATATTCAATCATGGGGAAATGGGTCTACAAGGGGGCACAGTCTAAAATTATTGGGGGAAAGATTCAGAAGGGAAATGAGAAGGCCGTTTTTCACAGCAAGAGTGGTGTCCAAGTAGAACGAACTGCTGGAGGAGATGGTATCAAAAACAGTGGACAGGTTTAAAAGGGGTTGGGACATAGTGAAAGGGAGAGTCATAACAGATGGGAAGAAGGGTAGGGAGGATGAAAGGGGAGGTAGGAAGACTCGAGGGCTCAATTCTCAAATTGGGCTTGGATCAGCACAAGTTGTGGCAAACAGCAGCTTGTGCCGGAGCCCGATGCACCAGGGACCTTGCCCCAATTCTCTATCAGCCAGGATCCCTGTGGCAAAGTCCCATGGCTTGTGGCAACCCTGGCCAGGTGCCAAACAGACAGCACACTGGGAGTGTTTTCCACAGCCACAGAGCAGCAGTGCACTGCTCTAGACCTTGGTGGCCCAGTGTCCCCCCTCCACGATCCCTGAGGATGTCAACAGTAATAATAACAAGTAATTCCCATGCCCCCCAATCCCTGATGTTGCCACCATTAATAATACATCAATTCCATGCCCCCTTCCCAGTCCTGATGTTGTCACTATTAGAAATAAGTACATCCTCTGCCCCTTCCCCTTCCCTGATGTTGACATAATTAAGAATATGTAAATTCCATGCCCCCTTCCCATTCCCGGATGTTGCCACTATTAAAAACATGTAATTCCATGTCCCCCAACCCGATCCCTGATGTTGACATTATTAATGATAAGTAATTCCCATGGCCCCCTTCCTGAACCCCAATGGTGCTGGTATTAATATGGAGTACATCCCATGCCCCTCTTCCTGACCCCAAAGGTGCTAGCATTAATATTAATGGTAAGAGCCAGCGACCAGCGCAGTTCACCTCACACCTCCGCGGCTGGCCACTGTCTGAACTTTTAATGAGCCTACTGTAATGTGCACAAAAACCATCACCCCGAAGCCCCCCTAAAATTATCCTTCTGCAGTCTTTCAGGTTGCTGGACTTAACCTCCCTCAACACAGACCTGTCAGCCACTGACTGGTCCCGCAGCTCCTCAGAAACTGATGTTAACATGGCCCTCCACTCCTCCCACAACTGTATGAGACTACCATGCCCCCCACCAAGAAAAAACAGACTCTGTGGTGCTCACCTTCCATTGATCACTGCTAAGCTGCTGTCCTGCCCTTGTACTCATGACCAAGCTTAGCATTTCTATAAAACCACTGGTTCCCTCCACCCAGTTAAATTATCGGACCCTTTGCAATGCTTTCACCAAAGCCAGCAGGCTAGTGAAATCCTATTACTTCCCATCCACTCTCCAGAACAACCTTAATCATCCCTCTAAGTTCTGGAAAGTCATCCACTCCCTTTTCAGCCCTCCTACCAACTCCTCCCCATCCGTCCTCAAGGTTGGCAATTCCCACATCACTTACCCAACTGCTGCTGCTGCTGCTGCTTTCAACTCCTTTTTTTACCACCTGCTCCCTAGCTCTCCACCCCTCATCCCCCATCTCCACCTCCTCCCATTCACCCCTTCCCTCACCCCTTGCATGCCTTGTCTTTCTCTTGTACCACTCCCTCTGCCACTCTTAATGCCCTCCTTGCTCCTTACCCATATAAGGGTATGAGCCCTGATGGCATTGATCCTAAACTTTGGTACCTCTCTGCACCAGTCATAGCCTACCCTATCTCACACCTCCTTAACCTCTCTTTCTCCTCTGCCTCTGCCCCCAATGTCTGGAAGCAGACTACTGTCATCCTCCTCACAAAAAGTGGGTGATTCCACCTCTCCTGGAAACATCTGTCCCATTTATCCCTCCCCCATATACACACACACACACACACACATACACACTGGTCAAACTTCAGGAACATCATGTCTTCTCATAACTCATCCTTCCTCGATAACTCCTCCTTTTTGACTCCATTCCAGTTTGATTTCAGGATGTCCCATTCCTCATTCACCTCCCTCCCCAGCTCACTAAGTCCATCCTGTCCAGTATGGACCAAGGCCAAGTTACCTCTGCTATCTTTTTTTACATGACCGAAGCCTTCGGCAATGTATCACAACCCCTTATCCTGGTCAAGCTTAAGACAGTAGGGCTCTCCAACTCCTCAATCAGCTGGTTCTGTTCCTACCTTGAGGGCAAGTCACAAGCTATCCATATTGGAGAATCCCTCTCCCCTCCACTACTTATCTGCTCTGGCATCCCCAAGGCTCTTTCCTGGACCCCTTACTCTTCCCCATTTTCTTAAATGATCTCCCCTCTGTCTGTTCCTCTGCATCCAGATATATGTACACAGATGACACTGTGCTGTTTGCTTCTAGCTCCTCTGCTGCTGACCTGACTGCCCATCTCCAACAGGACTTTGACAGTGTGCAGTGCTGGTTCCGCACAAACCTTTTGTTCTTCATTGCCACAAAAATGGACTCAGTCACCTTTGACTCCCAACAAAGGCTTTCCAGACTTTCTCCCCTCCTCTCCTTTATAACCTTGATGGCACTACACTTGCTGATATCCCCTTGTTTAAGTGCCTTAGGGTCTGGCTGGACCAGCACCTCAACTTTTCAGAGCACATTGATGCCATCCATCGCAAGCTGCACCCCAAACTTGGTACACTGTATAGGAACAAAGCAAGCATCCCTCTCCCCACCAGAAGGGAGCTGGTCACTCACGATGATGATCCTTCCCATCTTCGACTACAGTGACAGTGTCTGCAGCGCTGCTCCCAAGATCTCACTTGCCAGAATGCCCCCCATTCCACTCTTTATGCCACTTTGCCTTGAACTGTTCCCCCCTTACATACCACTGCTCTCTCTCTCTACTCCTCTCTCTCCCTCCCTTTCCTTGCTGCCAGATGCCTTGTTCACTGCACTACCTTCACCTCCAAATTCTGGTTTGAGTCACTCCCCCCCAATCTCTCTCTTTCTCCCTCCTTTCATCCTCCCCTTCCTCCTATCCCTCTGGAATGCTGCCACCCTTTCCTCTCCCTCCCCCAAGAAAACTTCACAGGCCAAGCTGCCTTCTAGTATCATTTTCCTAAACTCTGGCCCTTCCTCTCCCTGCCCATCCACTCAGCCTCACTCTTCTCCCTCAAAGCCATGATTCAGGACTTTTCCACCCTCTCCCACAACTGCTTCTGACCCTTGACCCTGAATTCCCTCTTCCTCTGTTGCTGACTTTCCGCTTATATTCCCTACTCCTATGTTTAACTTTCTCCTTTGTCTCCTCACAGCTGTGAGCATTTTCCTCCCACCCACCCTCAGGCTAGTTGTGCCTTAATATCTATTTTTGGTATCAGTGTTCCTAAGTATACCTCTGGCACTGCCTAGTTAGCTGCACCCTGTAGTCTGGGGTGGTATTATCATACTACCATCTGCATTGCTTTCTGCACTGTTTAGCACTTGTTTCTTAATGTGTATTATATCTCATAACTGTGACAGAGCACTGATATATAGTTAATTGTATTTTATTTTATGTATTGTACTGTATTTGTTTTATTACCACTGTACCTTACACAATGTATTTTTATTGTTCATCTGGCATTGTTTATTCCCCTTCCCCATCCGAATTAGTATGATCCTTAGCTATTATCATATTTGTTATTTGCTGATTTTATTATTATTGTTTTATCTTTTTGTAAGGCACCTTAATGCATCGAAAGGTGCTTATGTGAAATAAAGTATATTATTAAAATAAAGTTATTATTATCCCCCAGGATGCATCTGGAAATTATTTGTTCACAGCTCAGTATGTCTTTCCTGGTGAAGGTTTTGAAATAAATACATGCATACATAATCTCTGCTACAGCATGCAATGCTTCACTTACTGCAACAATCTGCAGTAATGAGGAATTTCTTTAAGGTCAAAATGTATCTGAATACAAAAGAGTCTGGGGGAAGGTACTGTTTTCATGCAAATGTTTTTATTCATAAAGAATGGAATGTCATGAAACTCAAACATGTTTTGCATGTTATGAGAGTGGAGTCTTGCCAATGTTAAGTGGGTATCAGAACCGTTAGCCTGTGATTGGCTGATGGCAGTCTCTATCCTTATATTTATCAAGCAACACTGCCTAGTACAAAAAGAAAAAAAAGAGCCGGTATGCAGCTCACAGTTTCCTACTCGCAGCTTAAAAAGCAATCCCTCCACTTTACTCGCAGCATTTCTCCCAACGCACTCCAGTCTTATTGTACTCAGAAATGGGTTGTGTTGGACTGCTGTCCCCCAATGACCCACACCTTGTTGGGTTTTATCATTTAGTTGCATTGCGGGAAACTGGAAAATCACTTTAACAAGTTATTGTAAGGGGATGGACCATGTAAAGAAAAGCTCTTTTTGGGAGCTAATTGCAAAAGGACAGCCTCACTGGTAAAACAAGTCTTTAGTGGCTAATTTTTGGGAAAACAAAATCTTGGGAAAACAAGATCCAAATATAACACACCTTACAGGGCTGAAATGAGGAAAAACAAACTGAATCTAAGTCCTTACAGGTACTGTTTGGGACAACCAGGTCAAAACTAAGTTTTTTTTAAAGGGATTGTTTCTGAGGAAACCAGATAGAACATTTAAAAAGCAACTCTGCAAATCAGCATGTACTTTCATAAATATAATGTTTCAGCCAACACACTTTTACCAGACAATACACTGTTGTCATCTTAGTCTATCCAAGAATGCTGAATGAAGAGCAATTGCCTGTTCCCAACTCAACTCACAGTGCCTTTGTGTATGATGTAAGTGCTCACCATGACAAGACTATGATTTCATAGGCAGCAAATGGAAGGTCACTTGGGGTCAGTCAGATGACTTTTGAAAGACTCAGTGAAATTATGTACTGCATTATCTGAAATATTCAGCAGACCAACAACAGGAGAAATTAACAAAAATAAAACATTAAAGCTAAACATAATTGTTATAATAGTTTCAAGCTTTATACTTTGATATACAGTTGCTCTTTCTGTGCCCCTTTCTCACAGTACTTTCTTTGTCAGTTTTTGGGATGACGAGATTGAAAATAAGAAGCCCTAAGGCCTATTTCCTTTATTAAACCAGATCCAAAATAAGCTTGCTTCAGGGTTAATTTGGATTGTTGCGACAGTCAAGTCAAAATAAGACACCACTCAGGCTAATTTGCGGTGGGGCACATAATATATTTACCAGCCCCTTCAGGGTCATTGTTTTGGTCCACAAGACTAAGATCCAGTGTTTATATTTTAATACAGTAGCATTTTTCAGGGACACCTTTTTGGGACAACCTGAACCAGATCTAATATTTTTTTATTTATTACTCATCTCTTTCAGAGCTAAGTTTTGGAAGACAGGCCTCAGCCTGCCTGTCACTTAACACTCCTATCGAAATCAATGAATTGACCAGTGCTGTGCCCTGCTGACTATGGTGGCTAGTTGCTCTGAGGGCTAATTGCCATTAAAGCACTTGCATGCTTTTTTCTATTATTGTCAGACATACAGTATATACAGTACACTACGTAGATGGGGATCCCCATAGCCTGCCATTTGGTTTGTTAATCCAGTTGCCATTCATGGTGTGCTATGCACTGAACCTAGTGCCACAGCATGGGTAGTGCCTTCAAGCACTTGTGTGGGATTGGTCGTGCCAGTCTTGGTATGGGTGCACACCGAGGAAAGCTTGGGCATCACCAAAAGGGTAATGGGTGCCAGGGACCCTGGATGTGTCTAGAGAGGTGGGCATAAGCTGTGTTTCACCAGGTAGCTGGCTGCCACACTCAGGCTAAAGCTACAGGGTATTCCATTGCTTGCTTCTACTCAGAGATGTGGATGCCATGTAACCAACAATGCTGAGGGTGGCTAGGCCTAGGGACAACTTGCTGTGGTGAGAGGGTCAAGGAACATTGTTGGAGCCCAGGAAGTAGCCAGGGAGGGTCTCTGACTTCTGAAACATATACTGACCTACCAGTGCAATCTGGAAGTCATGACTGTGGGTTTGGCCATGCTGGGGGGGTGTTGGTGAGCCAGGAGAGTTCAGAAACCCCAGGGTGTATCCACTCAAGGGATACTTTCTAATGACTTTGAGGTTGTAGCACATTCTCCAAAAGAACTATAAGGGTCTCCTAGAGAAGCAGTGGCCCCAGGGGCTGTGCAAGGAACATTCAAACAGCCTGGAGGATAGTAAAACAGGTACTGTCACACTGATAAGCCATTGAAAGGTAGGAGACTGTACTTCCTGAAAGCTGTGGGTAACGGAATCCCCAAAATTGAGGAGTATGCTGATGGCCTGTCTACTAGAATGCCCTCCTGGGGGGTTGGCTGCAGGGAGTGTCCAGTGCACACCAAGTCATGCTCTGGCCGAAGACCAGCTACTAGTCTGTTATCAGGGATGTGAGAGAGCACCGGGGCTTGATGAGGAAAATGCCAGCTTTGCAGGGTTTCCTCTAAAAAATAGGTCACCATTAACAATGAAAACTACTCTGGCATACCATATGTGCTATGGAAAGTAAAGCACCCATCGACAAGACAGATAAGGTAGGAATGCAGTGTAGTTGGAGGCAGAGAACCCCCAGGTGTATTGTTGCCCAAGAAGTGTGACCAGACCAGCCCTGCTAGTCGGTCCAGACAACCACAAAGGAAAAGAGAGAGTTCAAGTGTAGATGCAAAGGTGCACTGCTGGAAATGTTGCTCAGGAAAGGTTTTAGGACTACTGTAATTAATTGTGTATCAGTCAACAAATTATGGTCCTCAGACCAAATTAACTTTTTCTGAAAGTGGCCCCAATAAAGAAATATTAAGTGTTTGAAGTTCCCAGTGTCATGTGTTTTCTTTTATACCAGCCAGTGCCCACATCCTACATCTCCTACAGGAAGTCAAGCAACTCATTCCGGCTGAGTGCAAGGGACTCCTGGTGAGCTGCCATCAATACCCTAGAGACAGGACTACAATGATCCACGCCTGCTCAATCCAGAGCATCAGTAGAGTGGTCAGTTGTCATACTGCCTGAAGTGACTGTGGTATCATTAACACAAAATTCCCCAAAATTTGAATCTCAGGACCTTCTAGGATCAGTCATAAGGGACTGTTGCAAAATCACAATTCAAACTCATTTTGTGACGGTTCCTCAGCTATGATCGCCTTGCACTATACTTAGAGTGGATCCTGGGGGCCTTCTGCCCCAGTGCACATCACAGTGCACTGGAGTATGGAAGGGGATGGAGTTTGCATGTAAATGGCATGCAGTGCAATTCACATTGCCCTCTTACCCTGGCAGACCCAATGCAACACTTTTGCAATGGCCACTGACTACCGTCTAAAAATACTGGCAGTAGGGGACTGCTGGAGTGCTTTGTGGGTTGGACATGAGGAGATGAAGGCTGATGAAGGAACACTTCTGGAAATGGCAATGCACCTGGTTATTGGGCTGGGGAACAAGGTACCACTGAACTAACAGCAACATAATCTAACAGTGGTTTGGGTTGGGGAACACTGGACTAGTAGGGAGTACGTTGAGGGATGAAGCTTAGTACAGTCTTATCAGGCCACAAGAGACCCTAAAGTGTGGGTTATGGGGTGGGGCATGTATTTTACAAATATGTTGCCCCATGCATGTATGTGCACGGCACAGCACAATGAAAATAAATGCATGCAGTGTTCACATGCATCATTACTGTGTGCGAACCATGTTTGTGCATGATAACATGTGGGGGCCTTCATTTAAATATTAGGATCTGTGCTTGGGGGGGCACATATCCCCTGGCGCAGATCTACACTTCTCAGTATAGCAATTTTTTGAGTTGGCACAACACGGTGCACTCTTTGCCTATTTTTCATTACACAAAATTGCAAATGAGAACCAGGCCCAAAATTTTGTGATCAAGATATTTTCACAAAAAAACACAGTATTTTTCCCCTCACTCTCCATCTCTTCAAATTGCTTATACCTTCTACTCATCTACTTTAATCCACTACTCCACTCAGTTTGTGGCTGTATAAGTGCTTTGGACAAGCTGAGGATTATGACTTCAGGATAGGAAATGCAGTGGGAACAGATGAAGACTAAGGGACAAAGACATGCCGTTTATACAAATACCTTCAATAATAAAAAATGAAATGTTCTGAAATTCCAGTTTCTATGCAAATTCATTTCTGCTGATGCCAGTTGAAAATTTCTTGCAGGAAACTGCAAAACCAGTTTGACCCCCAGGGCCCCACAAAAAGACATTACCATTTCTGTTTTTCTCTTTTCATTTATACTTTATGCTCCCAACTCCAGGATCGGCAACATCTGTGGCATCAGCCAAGCCCAGTACCCCATCTTCTCTGGTGCTCACATCTCCTTTAACCCCCGATTACCACTCAAGGCAGGCCCCAACTGTCTTGGGCTCAAGTAGGAGAACAATTAGTCTCTCTACACCTAGGGATCTCAACAGTGGGGGCATGTCTAATTACCAGAGCCCAAGCTTGAGGGTGACCCATCATCCTGCTGTTCTGGGTTGTTTCCACGTTCTTGTTCATCCCTGCCCAAATATAAGCCAGAATATGAGAAGGTTCAGGTGGGAGTGCATGCTGATGAGTGTCTGTGCCCCTCCGTAATGAAGGAGGGCATCCTGTGGGATGCTTCCTCCTTCCCCGCTGGCCCTCTTACAGCTCAGATGAGTAGCAGCGTTACTACTGCAGTGATGGGCTGGTTTCCAGACTTAACCATGCCTGAGTATTCTTCTGTAGCTGTGTATTATGCCATTCTAAAATCTACCCTGCATTCCTATCAGCTTATATCAGTTGTGCATAAGACACACACACATAGGCACACACACACACACACACACACACACACATACACACACACACACACACACACACACACACACACACACACGTGGTGAATTAATTGAGTGCTGACCACGAAGATCGCCTATCTCAACTGCACCACCAGCATCACCTCAAGCAGGTGGGATGGCAAGAACGCTGTGGTTCGAATGGGGTGGGTGGGTGGAGGCACCTGGTAAGGAGAGGTAGGAGACAATCTTTAAGTTTCATGCCCGATGGGCTTTATTCATACCACAGGGAAAGGTAGACATGGTCACAAAGGAAGAGAGGAACCAAACCAAACATGAACAGTATGTAACGTTCTATAACATCCCTAAGAGGTGCACCTTGGCCTAAGGCCACTATCTGTTAAGCTCTATACTATACTTACACTAAACAATTTGGTAAACAATTTCGGAACAGCTATTACCCTATAATAATAGTAAACGATCACTGCAGTGAACAATGGACACCAGTTGCAGACCCCAAGGGGCCGGATGGAGAAACCACCTCTAAGAGTCTATTGGTGCTAAAGGAAGTACAACTTTTTCCTGCCATCTTTGTGCACACAGCTGATGAGTGAGGAAAACAACAGGACAAAAAGGAAAAATGTGGTTCCTACTTGGTACCAAGCTACACCTTTGTGAAAACCTAGGAGAGGTCGGAAGGGATGAGAGAGATTTTTAAACAGATCCTGATTCTTCGGCCAACGCACTCTCTAAGGTTGCTGGAATAATTTAGCACAAGATAACTGAAATCTGCTGAACTCTTCCCCCACACAAACCCGTGACCAGGGCTGCCAAGGATGAAGGAAGAAAATCTTTGAATTGAATCCACTTAAAAGGATTGCCAAGGATGAAGATCTGCTGCAATTTCCCCGGCACAAACCCTTGACCAGGGCTGCCAAGGATGAAGGAACAAGTACTTGGCATCGAATCCACTTGCAAGGATTGCCAATGATGAAGATCTGCTGCAGTTTCCCCAGCACAAACCCTTGACCAGGTCTGCCAAGGATGGAGGCACATTGAAGCTTCTTCGGTGAAAGATCCACGAGAAGATCACCAAGAACAAGTTGGATCCCAGCGGACACACAGTGCAAGCAGGATGAGACAAGCAGGAACAGTAGGACGCAAGACGAAAATTAGAGTCCTGTAATGTCCTTAAAAGTTACCTGGTCAGATTAGTACTCCTGTTACTACTGCTCTCAGGCAACATCCACCCTAATCCCGGCCCTCCTCTATTTCAGGAGTTGAGTGCACCGAAACCAGGCGCCTTAACCTTTGCGTCAATAAACATCCACAGCCTGACAGCAAAGTTTGACAACCTTCAAGCCTGAGTAGCCCTACATAATCCAGATGTACTGTCTGTGGTAGAGACATGGCTCACTCCCAAGATCCCTGATTGAGCCATCAGTCTACTGGGCTATTCGATCTTTAGGCAAGATCGTAAATCTAAAAGAGGTGGCGACTGTGCAATCTACCTTAAGGACAGCCTTCGGGGCTTAGTCCTGAATTTACCGAGCCTAGGGTCATTCTCACAGGCCCTTACCATTAAGGTTCTTCTTGGGGCCCAGAACAAAACTGTCACAATTCTATCTGTCTACATCCCCCCAAAGAACTCCATGCTGTCACAGACTGTCTTGGAAGCCTAAACCTAAGCTCTGAGGTTATACTCTTAGGTGATTTCAATATTAATTGGCTTGCCCCTGAAGCTAACCAGTTCAAGGATGCAATTCAGGCTATCCACTTTACCCAGCTCATTGAAACTCCCACTAGGACTAACTACAGGATGTGCACTAGTACTTTGATTGATTGGGTGCTCACCAACCGACCTGAGCATGCCTCTAATGCCTCCGTCCTCCCGGACAACATCAGTGATCACGCCCCTGTAATGTTCAGTTGAGCTAATAATTTCTCCAAACCACCTCCTAGAACAATCACCAGCAGGGTTCTCAAACCTGGTCACGCTGACCACTTCAGAATGGATCTCCTCAGAGCTGACTGGTCCTTGGTTTTTGAGGCTTCTGACGTTGATGACGAGCTCGACCATTTCATCCTCCTCTTCAATACAATCTGTGACACCCATGCTCCCATAAAAATGTGGAAGATCAAAGGCTACTTTAACCCCTGGATGAGCCCTGATACCCTTGAGCTAATGAAAAACAGAGACCACCTCTGGCATATAGCTAGGGCCACTGGCAAGTAGTCTGATATCCTGAACTACAAACGTGCAAGGAACAACTGTACCAGGACCATTCAATTAGCCAAAAACGTATACTATAAAGATGCCCTAACCAAGAACTGGAATGATGGGCACAAATTCTGGGCTAACCTTAATGACGTCACTGGGCTAGAACCCAAAACAGCCCCTACCATGCTCTGCATTGATGGCTCCCTCATCCTTGACCCTAAATTTATTGCCAACACCTTTAACAATGCCTTCACTGACTTGCAGCATGTTCTCCCCACCAACTTCTTCTCCCCCACCATCCCTGTTGCACCCACGCAATCCCCATCACATTCTCCCTTTCGCTTCAAGACTATTACCTTCAGAGAAACCAGAAAATATCTGCACAAAGTGCTTGGGAAGGGGAGATTCAGTGGGGATAACCTCGGCCTGAAACTAATCTCGCTCTCACTTGAAGAAATCCAGTCCCCTCACACCCATATTCTTAATCTCTCACTCCGTCCCGCAGTATTCCCCCCAAAAATGGAAGGCTGCAGTGGTCACCCCTGTGTACAAGAGCGGGGATCATGCCCTCCCCAGGAATTATAGACCCATCTCTATACTACCACCATTCTCGAAGGTACTTGAATGAATCATTGCCGACCAACTTGTCGATTATCTGGATAAGCACATGCTCCTATGCTCAGAGCAACATGGCTTTAGGGTTGGGCATACCACCACTACAGCCCTCCTGGAATTCACAGGCTTCACCCACAAATCCCTCGATCTTGGCCAGCTAGTCGGGGTATCTATATTGATCTAACAAAGGCCTTTGACACGGTCAACCATGCCCTCCTAGTTGACCAACTCACTGCCATAAGCTTGCCCCTTAGGCGGCTGCATGGTTCCGCAGCTACCTATACTGTAGAACACAAGACGTCAGAATAGATATCTTTCTCTCTCTGTCACCAAGCCTGTGTGCTCAAGCATTACACAGGGGGTCAATACTGGGCCCCTCCTCTTTAGCCTATTTCTGATTTGCCTCCCCCTAGCCAGTCAGTGCCGTATCCTCCTCTACGTGGATGATGCGGTTATCTTTTCTAATGGCTCTGACCCCACTGCTCTTGAGCAACAGCTACAACGTGACTTCACCAGTGCTGAGTCATGGTTCAAAAATCATAAATTGATAATGAACTACAAAAAAACAAAAACCACGCTGTTCACCAGCCTTAAGAACAAGCACAAAAACTACCCACTATCAGTATGTGATGGGGTAGTGTTCCTCTTGAATGTGTTCACCCCTTCAAATATCTTGGAATTACTCTTGACAGCTTGCTCTCCTACACCCTCCACATAGACATCACACCTAAAGCAATCAGCAATCGCTTAGAGCTACTTTATCACCACAGGCAGAGCCTGAACCCCGAAGCCCTCAGCATACCAGTCCACAGTTCAGTGGGTTCCCTAGTGCACTACAGACTGCTGATATATGGCTCTGCCACAGATACTGCCCTCCGATGTATAAAAACTGCCCTTAACAATGCCTGCAGGCTCACCTTAGGGGCACACCAAATAACCCACACCTGCGATCTCTATGCAAAGGCTCACTGGCTAACGCTCTTTGGTCACTTAAAATATCAATCCTGCCTCCTGGCCAAAAAGATCTGCCTTGGTCAGCTCCCAACTGGGGTCCAACAACCCCTAGTTCCCAGCACTAATCCCAGGCCCACCTGAAATTTGGAACTGCAGTCCTTCCTGACTCTAAAATGTCAGACATCTGAAGGACAAAGGTCCTTTGTCTATCGGGCACCATTGTGGTTCAACTCCCTCCATGAGTACATTATTAGCCTGCCCACTCTGTGTACCTTCAAAAAGAACCCAAACAACCATTTAATACAGGAATCTCAATGTGTCTGCCATCGCTAGCACCTAGCAAAGGCATCTCCTACCATCTGCCCCTCTGCCAAACAGACCTTTCTCTCTCTTTCTCGGACACCCTGCACTTGGGGCTCAACCTCTTCACCTCGTGTCTCTAGCACTTCTATGCACTAACCGCCTCATGTTGCTGACAACTAACAGTGTCCCTGTTGGGCACAGTTATTTAGTCTGTTCCTGTATGTATCTGACTGTGTTTACCTATTCCAGTTTGTTTTCACTGTATTTTTTGCATTCCTTTGTTTAAAGACTAAATGTACCTAAATATTCTCATTCTAATTTTATTGCCTTGTTTGTCTCAATCCTCTGTATAATCACCTACTTGTTCTAAATGTACTAACGTGGAACCTATGTAAAGAACTCTGAACTCAAATGTTTAATCCTAGATCAGAAATAATAATAATAAATAATACTAATGTCCAGAACCAGAAAAACAACAAACCGGCGGATGCGGATGCGGATACACACTGGTCAAGTTGAATTCGACTATTGGCAAACAACTGGGAGTGATGGAAAAGGCTTCTTTCAGGACGTTCCACTTCCAGGCTGACCTGACCACAATAAAAACCAGGAGCCGACGGTCGCGAGTCACACAGGGTTACGTCGGTTTCGACCAACGGCGGACGACAGGGAAGGGTGTTGCTGAGAAGTTCTTCGCTGACTGGAGACTGCTTCGGTGAAGAATCATTTGTAAACAACCCCACCAGAGGTGTTGAGGCAGAAGATTGAATCTGTACACAATGGGTGGCAATGCTAAAGGTGGAAAATACACTTTTTGCTGCACCAAGGTATTTATCTGTTGCTGCGGCAAATAACCAGAATGCCAGGGCAATTGTTCATTGCAGGGGCAATTTGCCAGGAACAGGAGCAAATCACCAAAGCGCAGGACAATTGTTCCTTGTCGGGGCAATTTGCCAGGAACAGGGGCAAATTGCTAGAATTTGGGGCAATTGTTTGTTGCAGGGGCAATTTACCATAATCCCAGTAATAATACAGCTTGGTACTTTGCAATCAACACAACAGTTCAGATACTAGTCAATACACATTTTCATCAGATGACAGTCACTAGATGACAGTTGTGTGCTAAGCACCCTTCTTTTTGCTGACCCTTCACCAAAGCACTGCACTTGTGGGTCCTTCTTTGTACCGGGACCTGGCTAACCCTGGCAAAAATACTGGACAGAAGTCCTTCTTTCCACTGGTCCTCCCTTGCCCTAATCATCGGGCCCTCTGTCTACTTGGCTTACTGCTGACTGCTGAGAGTGTCTGTGTCCCTGTCACTGCTGTGGTGGGCTCTACCCCTTTATGGCCACCTGGCCTATGCTGCAGAACTCTCTTGGTTGGTCTTGTTACCCCCCTTCTAATACTGGGGTCTTTCCTACCCCTTCCAGTATTTGGGGCCTTTGCTACCCCTTTTAACACTGGGTCCTTAATTGCCCTTTTAAATCAGTGTGCTGTGGGTCCCCTTTAAATAATCTGCTGGGCCTGTCTTAGGCCTTCCTACCACTCACGCAGGGCCACCCCACCTATATCCTGCCCCTCACATAAATATTTATCAGGTTCTCCAATGGGCCTTAAGGCAGGCCCCTCTCCGTGGACGTCACTGCACCCAGAATATTAGTTTAATTAGATGCCACCCCTTGGCCCACCCCACGGCTCTCAGCCATTCTTCCTAGCACCCAGAGTGCTTTCAAACAACTATATATATTTTTTGAATAACTACAGGTAGCCAGCACACAACTGGTGCTGCTGCCAACTCACCGCCCTGGCCCAGGGTAAAGCTGCTGAGAAGGAGGAGGAGGAGGAGGGAAGCCTTGCTGGCAGAGGGAGGGAACCATTGCGGGAGAAGCAGGCAGTGTGGTGGATGGCAGGTGGCCTCTAGAGGGCTGACATTTTCTTTCTGTGGAGATGCGGTTCTTTTGGGCCACCAACAAGGGACCAGAACACTTGGGCAGCACTAAAAAACAAACAGGGCAATTACAGCCCACACTGGAGTGTCAGGGAACCAGAAGACTCTTCTCTTCTTTTTCTTTCTGTGGGGCAACCACAGGGCACATGGGGACACACACCGGAGCTGAAACAGGAGCACTTCAGGCATCTTCACTGACTGGAGGAGGGGGAACCACCATATAATCAACAGGACCAGCTACGCACTTCCAGGTAAACCACAAGTCCCTGTTGCACTCCTGTGACTGCCTCAACTCCACAGCCCAGTCCAATCTGCCCAAAAACAGCTGTTTCTCGCTTGAAAAAGAGCTTGGGGTTCCAATTCTTGGACCCCGAGCCCATGCTCAAAACCAACGGCCAGGATTTGAAATGGACACCACGCACCGGGCAGGTATGGCGGTCCCAGCTTGTGGATGCCCACTTTAGTGCTGCCTGCTCAACAAGAGTGGGGAGATAGAATGGAGCAGAGCAGGCAGCAGAGATATGAGAGAGAAAATTTTTTTTTTTTTTACTTTCTTGGCCCTGCTTGGCCATAGTGGGACACACACACACACACACACACACACACACACACAGGAGCCTTATACCTGCCCCCTAAGCCCACACTGACAATGGGGCACCCCAGAGTACAATATAAATAAACCAAACCCCCATTTCTGTAGTGCCCTTGTACTTTGGGGCATCGCACACACACACGCATATATAGAGGTTTGTTTTAAAAGCAATTGCAACATTCCATTTTCAACATTGCATTCAGGTCAAATTAACATTTTCCGTTGTGGGGTGCAAAATTATTCTCACCTACCACTCATCCGAAGGCGAGAATCAGTTTTTGCAGGAAGTCATGGACTTCATCATTGATATGGTGTTGGAATCCCCCAGGTTGATGGTACTGGGGGATTTCAACGCCTGGATCGACGATGAACTCTTGCAGTTTGGACAAGACTTCCTCCGACTTATAAGTTCTTTGGGCTTCACACAGGTTGTTACCTCTGTGACACACACATCATGGTCACTCCTTGGACCTGGTCTTCCTCCAGGGGTTGGAGACCTCCAACTTAGTGGTGAAAGCGGTTGGATGGTCCGACCACCACAACGTAAGGTTCAATTTTTGGCTCCCCCTAATGAGCCTTTCCCTGTGGAGATGGTCCGATACCGCCCATTGTGTGGTGTGACCCCTGAGGGCCTTTTGGTGGTGTTGAATCTATCGGGAATGGTAGATGCAAGTGAGGGTCCACAGAACCAACTTCAGGCTTATAATCGAGCAATGGTGGGAGCCCTGGATACCCTTGCTCCTTTCCGTGGTCGCCCTCTCACTCTCCTCCCTCGGTCCCCATGGTTTGATGGGACTTGAGGGAGTTGAAGTGAGTGAGTTGAAGGTTAGAGTGTGCTTGGCATAGATCTGGCTTGGATGCTCACAAACTTAGACTGATGGAGCATTATAGGGACTATCAGTCAACAATCTCTCATAAGAAGGCACAGTTCCTGTCCAGGGAGATTGCAACAGCACAGAACCAACTGGCTCAGCTTTTCCGAACAGTGGACAGACTGTGCAATCCAGCATGTCTACATGTTTGGTATGCCTTTTTGCAAATTAAGTGCAATGAGTTTCTCGCTTCTTTGCTGATAAGGTTGCTGACATCAGGTCGGAGATTCACCTGACACACTCTATTAGGGTTGCTAGTGATCGAAGCGGAGTCACGGCACCTCTGCTTTGTTGGGTTGAGTTTGACCGACTGAAGATCGTGGATATCATGCCGCTTCTCCAGGGTTTGTGGCCAACCAGCTGTAGTTTAAACCTCAGCCCTACTTGCCTTTTAATAGGGTGTGTTGACGTGATCAGCCTGGTTCTAGCAGATTTGATCTGGTGTTCATTGGAGTCAGATGTTTTCCCCAGCTCTCTGAAGGAGACTGTGGTAACCGCCCTGTTCAAGAAACCATCTCTTGACCCAGATTCTCCTGCAAACTACAGACTGATCTCTAACCTCCCATTTATAGGGAAGGTTATTGAGAAAGTTGTTGTGCAGCAGTTGGAGAACCATCTTACCATCCATGCTATCTACAATCCTCTCCAGTCTGGATTTCGTAAGAGACATAGTACTGAGATTGCTCTGGTTTAGGTACTCAATGATCTCCTGATGGCTTGAGGCCGGAAGCACCATTCCATCTTGGTCATTCTAGCTCTCTCATCAGCTTTTGACACCGTGGACCATGGGGTGCTTCTTGACCGCCTGCAGGTCATCTGTTGCCTGTCTGGTACAGTCTTCAGATGGTTCCATTCTTTTCTCACTGGCAGGTCGCAGAGGGTAGTATCAGGGATTTTTTCCTCTGACTTATTCTCCCTGCCATGTGGGGTCCTGCAGGGTTCAGTGTAGTCCCCCATGTTGTTCGCGGTGTATATGCTGCCATTGGGAGACATTGTGAGACGGTATGGGTTGAGTTTTCACTGTTATGCAGATGATACTGAGCTATACCTGTCTTTTGTGCCCGACCGAGATAGTGCGCTCTCAGTTTTTTCCAGTTGTCTGACTGCAATCCAAGACTGGATGAATTCCAGTTGACAAAAGCTGAATTCCGACAAGATGGAGGTGTTAGTGGTGGAACCGGGTCACCGGCTAGAGGGGTCGACGACTGGGCATCCTGCTGGGCTTTGGCTTGGGGGCTCCCAACTCTTGACCTCTGAATGGGTACAGAATCTGGGGGAGATACTTGATGGCAGACTGACACTTCATTCACAGGTGTCAGCTGTGGTCAAGTCCTCATTTTACCATCTGAGGAACATCGCTTGGATTAAGCACCTTTTTCCATCCGGTGATCTTCCAACCCTGGTCCACACTTTCATGACCTCCTGCCTTGACTACTACAACTCCCTGTTCCTGGGGTAGATATCTGCCACCTGCAGCTGGTGTAGAATGTTGCTGCCAGGTTATTGTCTGGGTCATCTCAATCCAGCCATATTTCTCCTGTGCTGCGCATTCTGCACTGACCGCCTGTTTAGTGGCGGATCACCTTTAAAGTCGGTTTACTGACTTTTAAAGCCCTACACAGTTTGGGTCTGAGTTACTTGCAACAGTTTCTGAATCCCCACTGCCCCCTCCGACTGCTCCGCTCAACTGACGAGGGATTGCTAGAGATTCCCAGGGTGCATTTGAAGACCTCGGGAGCACGGGCTTTTGCTTATGGCGCCCCAACCCTGTGGAATTCTCTGCCTCAACAGATACGAGAATGCCAGACAGTGGAGAGCTTTAAAATTGCTCTTAAAACCCATCTTTATTTGCTTGCTTTCCCTGATTTTTGATATTTGTGATATTGCACATGATGTTAAGGATTTTAGTGTGTTTTATATCCTGTTTTTAAATGTTTTAGAGTGTTGATGTTTGTACAGCGCTTTGACAGATTGTGAATTGCGCTTAACAAATAAAGTTATTTATTTATTTTATTTATACT
The DNA here is from genome assembly GCA_016271365.2 of Neoceratodus forsteri. NCBI lineage: Eukaryota > Metazoa > Chordata > Ceratodontiformes > Ceratodontidae > Neoceratodus > Neoceratodus forsteri. The sequence continues at coordinate 237,972,693 of CM028137.1, forward strand.
AGAAAGCTGAGAGGACACCTGACATGAAAAATCCTTGAATGCCCAGATATGAGTTTAGGGGGCTGTTAATTTCATAGACTACCAAAGCCAGGTGTGGCCTGGGATACCCATTTCCCTGTGGTGAATATTGTGGTGTAGGGAAGAGGAATCTAAAGCGACAGATCCAAAGGAATGCAAAAAAGGAGAAAGCGCTCCACTCCTGTTGGTAACAACAAAAGTTATTTTATTTCTGTACTTTACCTTCTCAAAATAAGCAGTCTGATGTTTTGAGGCCTAAGAGGGTGCCTCTTACTCAAGGTGCAGCAGTGATCACCATGTCTGTTTTTCACTCCTGCTTGTCTTCATACACGGAGGTGTATAGCATTTTCTTATAAATTCCTCATGCTTGCCAGGGGAGTTCTTTTCAGTGTTATTGCATCTTGATGCTTCCGATTGTTATTTTTATGAAACTGTTGCTGTTCCCTGCTCTAGGGAATACCACAAAGTGGCAGACTAAGGAAATTGTTCCCAAGAATGAAATCCTTGTAGTTGCAAAACTCAAGCACCTGAAATTATTGGTCTCACTCTGCCCTGCTCTCCAGTTGTCCATGTTTTCATGGATAAACAAGGTTGTGCATGAACATCCATGGTCATCCCTGCTGTGTCCATAATCTTTGTCCATGATAACTCCTTCCATGGTTTGTCTATGGTGCAATGGACAAGATTTTCCAGGGTTGAGTACATTTCTGATAATACAACATTTTAGATTATTTTAGGTAGCACCCATAATAGTCCATTATCTAAATATGTTTCTTTTAGCTACCCTGCATGATAATGGCTTTCCTGGTTTGTTTTTATGTTCATACCTGTGCTTGTGCAGGTGTGAACATGCTGCTGTGATAGTGGGTTTGAGAGGTGTGTCACTGTTGGTCCAATGCAGGGCAGTCTGCAATGGGTTTGAAAGTGTCAGACCAATCATCAACCAGGCAGATCGTGAAACTAATCTGGCCAAAAATTTCATGAAGTTCAAAGAAAAGAGACTCCCAAATCACAGGATGGCTCTTTCCTTTGATCTTCATGATGCCACCCAGCAAGTAGAGCTGATCGGCGTCATGATCAGCCTGCACCTCGGCCCCTTCCCCACGCAACCTCCCACTCACTGGCATCGGAATGCATACACTCTGAATTTTGTAAAGTACAGAAAACATTTGTGGAGAGCTACAAATGGAGGAAAGCAGTTTAATAAAAACTATTGCTTTTCAAAAAATTGCATTACTGTTTATGTCAGTCAGTTTTTTTTTTGGTTTTTTTTTTGTGGTACACACTTGACTAATTCATTTAGGAGGTGCTGCTGTTGGCACCGAGCGCTGAGTATGCTGGACGGACCCCATGCTGTATTGTTCATGTTTCTTCTTTTGAAGTGGGGTTGTTAAGGTCAGTAGTGGTTTGCTGTTAATTCCACAAACAAACTAGCCCCCCACACGTACATCACATGCATGCACTGAGTCAGTCCCTGTTGGCAGGAAATAGAGCCTGTCCTGTTGTTACCGCTTGCTAGTTTCTTTTTCAATTAGACAGTGCTGCTGTTTTTTTCATAGTGAATGCTTGAGTTTGTCGAGTGAGTCTTGGCATCAGGGATGGGGTCAGGTGGGCCAGCATGTAACGTGGTCTACCCCATGTACTGGATGGGCATCTAGCAGAGCTACTGAGAGTGAGACAGAGGAGCCCAGTGGTCATCCCATGGAAACCACAGTCCATAGCAGGCCAGTGGCAGTCCGGCATGCAGGCCACCACAGAAGAGATGTCCTGAGTGGTGAGTGCTGCTGCTGGAGACTCAAGTGAGCCAGGAGGGTAAGGCAGATGACTTGAGTAAGTGGCTGGCTATGTACCTTCACTGCAGCCTGTGTGACTGCAAACTTACTGACAGCAGGGCATTCTGGGTGGTAATTGCTATTTTGCTGAATGGCCAGTAGGTGTCAGGGACTGGATGGGTTGCTGGCTGGTCCATTGGCTCTGTCATCAGGATGAGAGGAGACCAAGGAAGTGTTGACTCTGCTGAAGTGAGTACGCCAGCTCCTGTGTGGTCACCAGGGCCAATAACGCCAAGTTGGTGAGTGAACTGGCAGGTGGGAAGAAGGGTATAGAAGAATAGAGCTGGGAAAGAGTATTATATCTACATTTCACCTTCAGGATTCAGTTTTCATGACTGAGATTTCAGACTGGAACTTGGATAAGTTAAGCAAAACAAAAAAAATCAAAACCAAACCCAACACACACAATACTGTACTTAGCTAAAGATTGTCTGCATTCCTTCCTGCAACTGGGGGGTTGGGGGTAGCTTATTGTGGACAGAATCCTCTCTTTTCCTTTTTTTATTTCCCATCTTCAAAGCTTCCATAAGTCTTGGGATATACAGCAAACCAGGGGAAGGAGGAATCGACATGAACTAAAGCAGGCTATGCTCCTCAGATATAGTAGGTGCTGGAAAAATATATAAAGTACCATAATGTAAAAATCCAGCACTTCAGACTCAGAAATTCAGTGAGGTAAATTTTAATTCACCCTTGAGTACTTACAATAGTTAAAAAGATGTATTGCCATAGTACACTTTCTCTCAGCCTCAGCGCTTGGGTTATCTCCCTTCGGTCAGACACGCCTCCTGACAAAGGGGTAGCATAATCCCAAAGTGCTGTGAGAAGAGTGTGGTAGTAGAAATTCACTACATGTGTGTTAAAAATCTTTTACTATTGTAAGTATCAAGTGTGAATTAAATTTTACCTCACTGAATTTCTGAGTCTGGAGTGCTGGATTTTTACATTATTTTTACATTATGAAGGAGGAAATTGACATTCTGGGGCAGCTCAACTAGAGGGAACTGGGAGTGATCACTCAAATCAAAAACAAATCCTTATAGCAGCTGAGCTAAAAGTGACAAGTTGGGGGTAAAGTAGTCTCTCTGAGGACAGGGTGGGTGCCCAAGGACTGGAAGGTGGTGCATATAGTGTATATCCATAAGGGGGGGATCAAGAGAGGTGGCACGGAACTACAGGCCCATCAGCCTGACATAGGTGGTGGGCAAGGTGATGGAGGGCATTGTCAAGGAAAGGCTGGGGGGCACCTGGAAAAGTCGGGGTGCCTGGACGATAGACAGCATGGATTTGTCCTGGGGAAATCATGTCAAACAAACCTTGTGGAGTTCTATGACTGGGTAACGAGTGCTCTGGACCTGGGTAGACCGGTGGATGTCCTTTTTCTTTACTTCAGCAAGGCATTTGACTCTATTCCTCATGAGGGCCTGTTGGATAAGCTGGGAGAAATGGGGGTTGGAAACCAGATGATCAGATGGATAGGCAATTGGCTCCAGGACCGGACCCAGAGGGTCGTGGTTGGCAGGATAGTCTCATCGCCAAGGAGGGTCATTAGTGGGGTTCCACAGAGATCAATCCTTGGGCCCCTCCTGTTCAACATTTACGTCTCTGACATAATGACGGGTATCAAGAGTGAGATGAGTCTCTTTGCGGATGACTTAAAACTGGGGGCGGTGGTGGATGGGGAAGCAGGGAGGGTGGCCCTACAGGGGGACCTGGAAGCTCTGGAAAGGTGGTCTAGAAAGTGGAAGCTGAGGTTCAATGCAGGGAAATGCAGGGTACCGCACCTAGGAGCCAGAAATCCGGGCCAAGTGTACACCGGGGGATGCTACAAGTCTTGATGGCTGAGAGGGACCTGGGGATGGTGGTAGATGTCAAGATTAACAACTCGGAGACTTGTAGGAGGGCAGTGGCTGAGGCCAACAGAATGCTGGGATGCATCGCTAGGGGGATCACCTCCAGAAGGAGAGAAGTGATACTCCCTCTGTATAACTGCTTGGTGAGGCCGTACCTCGAGTACTGCATGCAGTTTTGGAGGCCACACTTAAAGAGAGACATTGAACTCCTGGAGAGGGTCCAGAGGAGGACAACCAAAATGATTTGGGGCTTAGGGGACAGGACCTATGGGGAGAGTCTCGAAGAGCTAAATATGTACACATTGGAAGAGAGAAGGGACCAGGGGGACATGATAGAGGTCTTCAGGTAGATGAAGGGGGTAAATAGGGGAGGAGCAGTATGGGTGCTTCGAAGGAAGGGGGGCAACTAGAGGGCATGGGTGGAAGCTGAAGGGTGGAGATTCAGGGGAGAAAGGAGGAGGTGCTACTTCACTGAGAGGGTGGTGGAGCCATGGAATGCGCTGCCCAGGGGGCTGGTGGAGGCAGAGATGGGGAGGGGTTCAAGAGGGGGTGGGACAGGTACAGGGGAAGGGTTCTGGAAGCAAAAACCAGTACAGCGAGAATATCTGGGACTGGGAAGGGAGAAGCCAGAGAGGGTGAGAGGGGCAGCAAGGTCAGCTCCCAGGGTGGGGGCTGACCAAACGAGCAGACACAAAAGACCATTAGGCCTATTCTGCTGCCATTTTAGTATGTTAGTAAAAAAAAAAAAAAACTAAAGCACGGTCTCTTCAGGAGTGGCCTGCACTAAATGCAGCAAAAGGATGAGAAAATCTGAATCACTCTCTTGCTCCTTCTCCAAATCCTGAAAAGTGAGCCTCTCAGCTGGACTTAGTCTGCTATGCTGCTGTTTCTCACATGGCAACTCTGACCCATATCCTCCCACATGCTCTTACTGTGCCTGTAGGCAGGCTGGCATCCCTTGTTCCCACATCCCTGATTCATTGTATGTAACATCTAGGAGGAAGTCCAGTAGATAAGGAAGCTATTATTAGACAAATCTACAGTACATATAATTGAAATAACTAAAGCGTGCGGATAATATATGTCCAACATTCCTGTATGGCACTGTTTATGTGTGGGAAGTTAACATCGACCAGCTTAATTGCTAGAGAAGAGAGCTGTTATTGGGCTATCCCCCCACTCCCACCCTTCACCTCCCAGGAGACAGCAGAGGAAGTACGGTACAGTAAGACTGCTTAGAGTTAAGGAGGGGAGGGGGGAGGGGTTTTTGCTTTTGATAAATAAATAGATAAGAAAGATAGATGGACATGTGGATAGAGGTCTATTTAAAGTGGGCAGTAATGAAGCAAGTCTTATCTTCCAGCACTTACTCATGCAAAGTCCGCGTAAGCAACATTTGGGATGTGCATGCCACCATTAAAGCCATAAGATTTAGTCAGTATTGCTGGGGATCAACACCCAATGGCAGATGACCCAAGTTGGGAAGCTAGCTCTGATAGGCAGGTTGAGCCGAGGCATTTGCCATGTGCCAGTGCTTCTCGGCCAGGGAGGGCTGACAGTGAGCAGCAGAACTACAGTGACTACTGCGGCTGTTTCAAGGAGCTTGCTTCTGCCACAGGGTTAGTTGTGTAGGACCAAAGCCACAGGCTAGGCTCACATGGGGGTTGGGGATGAGAAGGACTAAAAAAAAACACAGGAAACATCCACATCCATCTGAATGACCAATGGGCCTTGTGACTGCCCTGGGTCCTAGTGCCTGTCAACTCTATCTGGTCTGCCTCGGGGGGGGGGTGGAGGGTAACGGCCGTCCCCCTGGAGTTCCTGTCTTGAAGGTAAGCTGTGAGGGAAATCAGTGAGTAACCAGGGCCCAGGCAAGCCAGAGGTTGCAGGTCTAATGGTGTACATCCCTTGGATCATGGTATATCCCTGGTGGACTTAAGTGGACAGGGGAGGAAACCTCTACAGAAAAAAATCTTACTGAGCAAAGTTTTTCTTTTTCTTTTTTGCCCCCCATGATCTGGGTGGCTGCAGCTGCACCCTTGCTTCAGTTCATACTGTTGTTCTCTTGTGGCAGGCAGAGGTGTATGCCGGATTGCCTCCACCCTGCCTGCCCCAGGAGACAAGCACCTCACCCCCTGTAATGCACCTTGACCCCAGCCAATCTCGGTGTGCAGTTCCAGTGCCCTTACAGGAACCCTGGTCTCCAGTCTCTTGGCACCACTTGATCAGCCATCTTTTCTTCTTTTTGTAGCATTGGGTTTTATGGCATACCAGGTCAGAGGACTTTATGCCAAACCATCTACTGGTACACACTTGTGACCGGCTACGGCCCATGGTGCCAGCAAGCTCAACTTTATGGTCCCCTCTATTAAACTTCATGGGATAACAAAGAGGTGTGCATGTGTGTGTGTGTGTGTGTGCAAATGTGTTATATACACTTTTTTGACAATTGTGTGGACAGATGTTCTGAGGTTAACTTGCTGCAGGGTCATTACACACAGTATGTGGCTACCTGGTTCTCATGGTTCCTCAGCCTGTGCTAAGGGGACATACCCTGCAGCCATCAATCACATATGCCCCTGAGGCCTGCCTTTCAGAAGATGCACTTTCCATTCTATGAGGGAAGAAGGGTGCATAGCCTGGCCCCTCAGAGCACCACATCATGGTTAGGGCCTAAGCAGTAGATGGAGGCATCGCGCCTGTAGGTGCCATGGGTGTCGACACAGACAATGCACCTGAGGAAGACAGAGGGGCTGCTTGTTTCAGGGATGGGATGGGACTGTGAACTTAACTTGCTACACATAGGGCTGTGAAGGAGTTGCTATGAACTTGGGATGGATTTATTTTATTTAGCATGCTAAAGAGTGGCCAATCACATGGAATGTGTTTGACGTTGCTGGGGGTTTGATGTGTTACTGCTTTTTTTGGGGGGGTGCTAGTTGGCTGGTGAGTTAATAAAGTGTGCTTGCTAAGATTTGAGGTTTTGTTGTTTTTTTTTGTTTGTTTTATAGATAAATTGATTCCAGTTAGGAGAGGTGAGCGAGCTTTGGACTGTGGTGCTCAAGCTTGGTTGCTGTTTAATATTACAGGGGGACTGATTGATCACTGCTGTGCTGTCAGAAGGGATGCTACTTGGCTGTCACCAAGAAATTAAGCAGTTAGATATTGGCTTTCTGGTTATGAAATCAGCTAAAAAGAGCTAAATGATTGGACGCATAACTTTCTGCTGCACATTTCATTTAAATGCTTTTGAAAAAAATGCTATCATTTTAAATTTAAAAATGTTTAAAAGGTGATTATTTTTAAGCTTGCTTTTTCAGCATTTGTAAAACATTTTTAACAGAGAGATATAAATACTTTGAAATCCATCTGACAGATTTGTTTAAAATAAATTTAAGAGTAAGAGAGGTAAGTATTTGGACTTAGATGTCTGATTCACATTCTTGACTGGATCGAGTACACATGCATCCTAGCAGGTGTGACTGGACCTCTGTAAGGCTGACTACCTTGATGTGATACAGAGGCTTGTTAAATTGTATACTAAACATTGTAACTAAAAACCAGCCAGCCAACATCTGTCTGCTTGGTGGTGGTGTTTGTGTGTGTGTGTGTATGAATCCATGTTAGATAAAATAAATGTTTTGAATCTATTGGGATCGTTGACTTGCCATAAATTGTTGACTGAAATGGTGTGGCTATGTTTGTGTGGTAGGGCTGCAAATCTCTTTTGATTTGTGTCTTTACGTGGGGGTGGAAGTGGAGGGGGGCAATAGTGCCATCACTTCTCAAGTACAAGTTTAAAATTCCTGGCTACACCCGTGCTCCCACTGCCAAGTATCCCACCCACCTCCTGATTCTTCTTGTGCCCTGGTTTATGAAAACAACTCCCTCCCACCTGAGTATCCCTCCCACCACCCCATCACTTTCCTTGACCCGTAAATGTTAAGATAACACTGGGGTGCCCAATCATCAGTGTCGTTACCTGAGATAAAGAAAAACGTCCCTAGTATTTTTACACCCTTTAAAAAAGAAAAGAGTCCATCGATGTCTGTTGCCGTTGTCACCCCCCCCCACTGCCATTACCTGACCCCACCACTCAGCACCCACCACCCCACACATCCTTACCCCTTTCTTACTTACTTACAAGAGGTCCAATGCTGTAATCTTCTCTGGACCGGACACACATCCTTGCTCTTCAACACCGAAAGAGAACTAAAGAAATCAGGTAAGCATGTCAATGTATTTCAATACGTTTTGAACTTGTACTCATAACTTGGTAATTCTTTAAATATTTGTCCCCCAAATTTCAGCATCATCTTTTTGGGCCCCTACCTCAAGAACAAGGTAGGTGAGATTCTTCAAATCCTGCCCAAAAGGTGATTTTGCTGTTGCTCCATGAAATCACCTTTCAGGTGGATTTGAACATTTTCACCTAGCGGGTTCATGAGGTGGCTCATAAGAAGACTATGTGGAAAATTTGGGGTCAAAATATTGAAAAACAGCAAGGTTATGAAGGTTTCTTAAATTTTTTCAAGGCTTGCTCATAACTTTGGTAATTTTCAATACTTTGACCCCAGATTTTCAAGATAACCATTTTTTCACACCACCTCATGAATGTGACAGGTGTCATTTTTCAGATCCTGGCCAAAATGTATTTTCGCATTTGTGCAGCTCACTGCCTGTAACCAGTACACTATACTGCCTCCTAGACTAAAAGACTATGCAGGAAATTTGGGGCCAAAATGTGGGAGCCCACTGAAAATTAAATATTGCCTCTCAGCCGGCCTATTCTGGGTAAATACAATCTAAAAATGTGTAAAAGCAGGACACCACTGAAAATGAGATATTGCATCTCATCTGGTTTATCTTGGGTAAATATATGTAAAGATTAACCCACAACAGAGCATGGGTTACTGGGGAATTGATCCATGCCAGGGTGGAGGGGGTTGCAGGCTCGTGCCGACAACCACCCAGGCATGGAATAATTCCCCATTGTAACCCATGCTCTGGAGTTGGTTAATTCACTTATAACATGGCCAGAAACAATGCAAGCACCAGGATGAAAAACACAAACAGAGGCCAGAGACATGCCACTTTCTAATTTGAAGGTTTACTGAGTAACAGTAAATACCAAAATACAACACACTGCTGGAGCACCTGTCAGAACACAGCGCGACATGCCTTAGCAAGGTACCGGGCCAATACCACTCATGTAAGACAACATGGCATTAACAGCGGTAGGGAATTACCGCTACCCCTGTTGCTGTACGCTATTGACATGGAAGGATCAAATTGACGTGTGCTGGGTGCCTGGTCGATCCACTCCCATTGAGTGGCTAAGATACCAGCAGATGACAGAATTGGGTGACCTGGGACTGTGATTCGGTTCCCCTCAGGTCTGCCCGTGTTACTACTGGCGGTTATATTTAAAAAAAAAAACTAAGTTCCCCCATCCCAAGTTTCTCCCATCCATAAGCCCCCTCGGGTTTGTTATATAAATTCGGGGGAATAAACCATAAAAAACAATGAAGCCCATTGTTTCAAAGGGCATGCGCTGTTTGTGTCCTGTTGGTGGTTTACCCGACGTTATTGCAGTGCACGCCCTTTTGCTTGCAGCAATCATTGCTGCATGGTTTTTGTTTTAGGCAACATGACCCCATGCCTCTTAGCAACATGAAGGAAGCACTACAACTGTGACTTAAATCATTCTTACTGTTCCATCCTCCTGCTCGCTCTGTCCCCTGTCCTGAAGTGCCCTGTCAGAACTCCGCTCTTCCTCGCTTTTCTCTGCTTTCTCCTGTTTGCCCTCCTCCCTTGCCACCCCTTGCTCTTCTGAATCCAAAGAGGAGTCGCTGTTTTCAGAACTGTCAGAACTCTGCTCTTCCTCACTTTTCTCTGCATTCTCCTGCTCTCCCTCCGCCCTCATCAACCCATGCCCTTCCGAACCCAAAGAGGAGTTGCTATTTTTGGGAGAGCATGGCTTCATGTCTCCCTTGTATAGAGTCTCTGAGCCTGAGGAAGATGATAATCTGCCTTTGCTATTACTCTCTGGCAAATCAGAAACTTTTATCCATTGCATGATGTTGCAAACAGAATCCCTTGCTCAGTTCTGAAATGTCACTAAGAAAAACCTCAGCAACTAAGCTTTTAAACAGTGGGGAATAGGTTGTGTAGCAGTTGCCAGTGTCTGCAGAGAACATTTTTCGCTCCCTGGAGGGTGTCATTGTTCAAATATAAATGTATTTAATGAAACATGGGTGCCTCTCTGAGACCTGAAGCACTGCTTTGCTATTTGCTACTACCCCAAGCTGTCTCATGGCTGTGTGAAGAGCAACCATGGATTAACTGAACATTAATCCATGGTCAGCTGATAGCTCCTCACCAATTAAAACACAGCATTGTCCCTGCCCATGTTATAAAGGCAGTTTACTTATGCTGGCTGCCACGTAGACACACTATCACTCTGGGGATAACAAAATCTCTAATGTATGGAAGAAACATGAATTATTTACAGGTATAAGGTGTTTATTGCAGGATCTAATAAGTGCAAAGTGGGACTTGTGACTCTTTCGTTTGCATCATAGCCTAGATCCTCCGCCCTGAAGCAGCCCATAAAGGCGAAACATTGGGCTTACAATGAGGATCTTTGCTTGGCATAATTTGTAAATAAAAATGACTTGAACTTGAAGTACTGAGGAGTGGCTGGTTCCTACACATTCTTTTGTAAATATATAGCAAAAATGTATACAAGAAGCACCCGGCACAATAGCAATGCAAGTGGCAAATATTCGGCAATGATAAATGCTTGTTTAATTAAGATACTAGTCAAATTTGCTCTCCTTCTATCCTCACTTAAGGTTATATCAAGGATGGTAGCTCGACTAAATGTATAAACTTTTTTTCACATAATTAGTTTCATACAAACAATTTATGGTATATAGATTCTACAGTAAAACTGTGTAAAATATTTCTGGTTGTCAATTGAACCTCAATTTGAGATGGATTCACTTAAGCCCTTTACAGTGGTCTTTAAAAATTTTGAACAGTGTTAGAGGTCTCAGCCTCAAGTGTGAAGATTAAAGTGAAAGATAGAGCGCTCTTAATTTAATTTATTTAATTTCTAGTTAGCCTCTTTTTTAAGTTTATGCCATTTCTTATTTCAGCTAATCATAATCCATCCAAATCTTGCCTGGGTCAATTCAATTTTCAAATAAAATTATGCTGTCTCTCATCCTAGTTGTAAATAGCAGTTGCTTAGTTTATCCTTTTTTGTTTCTCACAATGAAAAATGGTACTGCATATCAAACTATGTTCATGCTGTAGCTGTATTTCTACAAATGTGCAGCTTATCAAGAGACCACATTAATTAAGAAATTAATTTAGTTCCATTTAGCTATGGTTCTTTGTCAAAGCTGCTACAGAATTAATCAAGTATGTCCCCTGCCGCCACCTTGACGTCGGACGCAGGAAAGGCCTTTGACAGGGTAGAGTGGCACTACTTGTTTGAGGTGTTTTGCTGATCTGGGTTTGCCCCGGGCTTTATCTCCTGGATTCACCTCCTCTGGGGAGAGGAATGTGACAGGGATGTCCACTCTCCCCTTTTTGTTCCTATTAGCCATGGAACCCTTAGCACTTAAGACATGAGTTTCCCTAGATTTACTAGGTATTTTGGTGGGGGAGACCAGGTGTTAAATTTTGTTATTTGCTGAGGATATCACCTTTCTGCTCACTGATATTCCTGGTTCTCTATTTTCCTTTGATAGACTCATCTTGGAGTAGGCAGCTCTGTCAGGGGAGGACAGGGAAGTCTATCTGGAGAAACAGAGGGGGCAGGCAAAGCAGGAAGGAGCGTAAACATGCAGTCTGAGGAAAGAATAGCTCAGACAGTGTCGAAGGGGAACAAAACATTTTTCAGGTATGTTAGCAAGAAATGGAAGACAAAGGCAGGGATTGTACAGTTAAAAAATGAGGGGGAGGGATTGTACAGAGCAGGACCAAGAAAAGGCAAATATCTTTAACAGATACTTCTGCTCAGTATCCAAAGTGAAAGAGGAAGGGGAGGGACCACAAATAAGGACCAGGAGCTTTGAGGGTAGGAAAGCGGACACCAGTCCCTTTTCTGAGGAGAGAGTTAAGAAAGCACTTGCTAATCTGAGGGTGGACAAACCCATGGGGTCATTTGGGCTGCATCCAAGAGTGCTGAAGGAACTCAGGGAGCTGCTGGCAGCACTCCTGGCAGACTTGTTGGTAACAGTTCACTAGAGACTATTGTGGTCCCGGAGGACTGGAAAAGAGCTGACATGGTCCCAATACATAAAAATGGTAGCAAAGAGGAGGTGGGAAATTATAGGTCTGTCAGTCTGACTTCTGTAGTAGGGAAATTGATGGAAACACTATTAAAGGAAAGGATCGAGGAACACCTGGAATCCAACAAACTGCAGGACCCCAGGCAGAATGGCTTCACAGAGGGGAGGTGCTGTCAAACAAATCTAACAGATTTTTTTGACTGAGTAACTAAGGTCTTGGATCAAGGAGGGGTGGTAGATGTGGCCTACCTGGACTTCGGTAAGGCCTTTGACACCGTTCCTTATAGGAGACTGGTAAACAAGTTAGGTAACATGGGGGTGGGCAATAAGGTGGTAACCTGGGTAAGAAACTGGTTAGGGGATAAAAAGCAGAGGGTGGTGGTAAATGGAGTTTGCTCCGAGGGGGGGAGAGTGACTAGCGGGGTACCTCAGGTATCAGTACTGGGGCCAGTACTCTTTAATGTCTTCATTGGTAACATAGTCGAGGAACAGAAAGGGAAGGTCTGCTTCTTTGCTGATGACACCAAGATCTGAAACAGAGTGGACATTCTGAAGATGTGTGCAAAGGATGGAAAGATATTTAAAATGGCTAGAGGAGTGGTCAAGAGTTTGGCAACTAAGGCTTAATGCAAAAAAAGTGCAAAATAATGCACCTGGGTAACAGAAACCCAGGGGTGGAGTACAAAATGGGGGAGAGGTACTTGCAATGACCAAGTAGGAAAGGGACCTGGGGGTAATCATATCAGATGACCTGAAGGTGGCCAGGCAATGTGACAAGGCAATCGGGAGAGCTAGTGGTATGCTTGAATATATAGGTTGGGGTATCCCAAGCAGGAAGAGGGAAGTGATGTTGCCCCTATATAGGTCAATGGTAAGATCCCACCTGGAGTACTGTGTCCAGTTCTGGAAACTACATCTCAGAAAAGATATAGACAGAGTAGAAGTGGTCCAGAGGAGGGCTGCCAATATGGTACAGGGTCTGCATCAAATGTCCTATGAGGAGATGCTTAAGGAACTAAACGTACTCCCTGGAAGAGAGGAGGGAGAGAGCAGATATGATCGAGACCTTTAAGTGCCTCACAGGGGTGAATAAGATACAGCTGGGAGATATTTTTCAGAGGAAAAGGTGCTTTAGAACAAGCGGTCACGATATGAAGCTGGGGGGGTAGGTTCAGGTGAGATGTGACAAAATACTTCTTCAGTTTGTTGCTTTGAGCTTAGTCTTGTTTGCATTGTGTCTTGCTCTGTTTACAGTTTGCATTAGAAGTTTATATTTAGTTTGGTTTACCTGCAAACATTAGTGGTGTTTGGTCTGTCTTTTCTTCTTCTTTGGTGCCTGGATGACAGTCGGGATCCAGCTGGGCGGCACATGAGCAATGCGCTCTGCCCATCCCCCCTCCATAGTCCCTAGCCCAGCTCAGCTCCCACTACATACTAAGTGGCCCTTTGTTTCTCTAAAGTTTATCCCTCTGTCTCTCCCTCCCAAAAGGACTTGCAGGCTCCCTGACTGGAGCTGCAGGACATACAAGCCACCTGGCCCTGCACAGATTTGCGAGGTAGCATGCTTCCACAACATCTGCCTGGCTGGGTTAGCCCGTCGCTGCTGTGCAGTGACTGCCCCACCCTGGCTCATCATTTCCTTTATAGAGCACATGACCCTAGCCCTGCTAGCTTCTAACACCCTACATCTCCCTTTGCTGGTTATACTGAGCTACCACTAGGAGTCACTGTTGAGTTCTCTCCCCTCTGCCCACTCCTCTTTGATCTCATTACCCTGTTTTACTCCTCTTGCCTTTCTGACTGCCTTCTCTGGCCTCTACTACTACTCCATCCCCCTTCCTGCCTGAACTGACCCACCTGAGTTTTGAACTCATGACTCTCTGCTCTGGAGGCGGCAACACTACCACTGCATCACTGCAGCAGCCTCAAATTGCTCTCTTTTTCCATTCCCCTTACTTTTTATCGTTTCTTTATCCCCTGCCTCTTCCCCTTCTTTTTCCCCTACTCCTTCCCTGCCTGCCACCTACTGGCCTCCTCCCCTCCCACCACTCCCCTCTTATCTCACCAAATATGTGGCCCCTCTTTGTCCCCTCCCTCCCCATCCTATTCCTTTGTCTCCCTCTTCTTTTCATCTCACCTGTTAACCCTTCCCCTAGCTCATATTCCACCCCTACCCTCTGCCCATATCAGAACCACTCCACCCCTTCACAGTGACCTTTCATCCCCCTATCCTCACTGCCCTGTACCCTCTTATCCCCGTCCACCCGGGGTTACTCCATTGCCCTCCCACTAAACTAGTGGCCAGCTGCCATGTCCTTCCCTCCATACCCCCTCCACACACTTCTCTGCATGTCTGCTGCCTCGAGCGTCAAAGCCAATCCTCACTTTTTCGGCTCCTGCTACTGCTGTCCGGTGATATTGAGCCTAATCCTGGCCCCTTCAGCCCTACCTCCCCTCCGATGCATGCCTTTTCAAAAGATCTTTGGATTCTACATGTCAACATATGCAGCCTCCTCCCAAAATTAGATGACCTAAAAGTGTGGGTCATTCAACATTCTCCTGATATCATCTGCTTGTCAAAAACTTTCCCTATTTTCCCATGTCCCTGATGTGCAATTGACCTTGCCAAATTTCAGCCTCCTTGGACGAGACCAGGGCAAACACAGTGGGGGGGGTGGCTATCTACTACAGAAATTCTTTACATTGTGCTCTTCTTCACTGTGAAGCACTCCCGGGCTCCCACGAGGTTCTCCTTCTCAACCTCACCATTTCCTTCTCATCTCCCATCCTAGTGGGCATTCTTTATGCCTCACCAAAACTTCCCCCAACCTTCCTTGTCTCCTGCATCTCTACCATCTCTACTTTAGCAAATGCGCATGAATTAATCGTCCTTGGTGATTTTAACTTGAACTGGTTCTCCCCCTCTTCTCTAAACCCTTGCCATCATATAGAATCTCTAAATCTGTCCCAGTTGATCAAAGAACCTACATGCCCTAACCCTAGAGGTCAATCGAACTCCCTTCTTGACTGGGTGGTAGCATCCCACCCTCACTGCATCTGTTCTGCTGGTACCCTTCCTGATGTACTAAGTGACCACTGCCCCGTTTTCTGGGTCAGGAAGTGCCATCCCCCTCCCACCCCTCCTAGATATATCAGTCTTGAATCTCTCAAATCCCGGGATGTAAACAAACTCCTCCTTGACCTTGCTTCGGCAAATTGGTCCCGTGTTCTCAGCTCCTCCTCTATTGACACTGCCCTCACCCATTTCTCCTCTATCTTCCAAAGCATTTGGGATGCCCATGCCCCTCTAAAAAAATCCAGGGTCAAATGTGCCCTCCACCCCTGGATCACCTCAGACATCTTGACGAAGTGCAACACTCATGACCGTGCTTGGCTCTACTTCAAATCTGGTAACCCTGCCTTCCTTCAAACCTTTCATACCCTTTGCAATAGCTGTATCCAAAGCATACGCAGTGCCAAATCAGACTTCCTTAAATCCCATCTTCACCCATCAAACAGCACTCCCTCCTCCTTCTGGCAGGACCTCCGCTCCCTTCTGTACCCCCTCTCTGCCTCCCCCTCTCCATCCATTCTGGCTGATGGCTTACTCATATCTGACCCCCTCCTTGTAGCCACAGCCCTAAATAAGCATTTCACCTCCTGTGCAATTCCACTCAGAACCTTGCCCCCCTCACCTCCTCCTCCCCCATACCCACCTCTGCAGCTCCCAGGTTTTATGCTATCACCTATCTCACCTTCTGAGGTTCTGAGGGCCCTCACCTCCCTTGACCCCACTAAGTCTAGCTCAGATGGACTGCACCCTCGGCTTCTCAAACTATCCATGCCCTCTATAATTACCCCACTAATTAATATCTTCAACCTGTTGTTCACCACTACTATGGTCCCTACAGCTTGGAAGTTTGCCAAAGTTCTCCCCCTTTACAAAAGGGGTGACCCCACCTCTCCTGGCAACTACCACCCCATCTCTCTCTTGCCAGCCCTAGCTAAAGTTCAAGAGTTCCTCATCCTCCATCAGCTCAACAAATTTCTCTCCTCCACTAACACCCTCTCCCCCTACCAATCTGGCTTTCGAAAGTCCTATTCCACCACCTCATCCCTTCTCCGTTTCACCAATACCATTCACTCTGCTATGGATCTCGGCCATATCACCTCGACTTTGTTCATTGATCTGGCTAAGGCCTTTGACTCTGTCTCTCACCCCCTTCTATTTTCTAAACCGCGCACCATTGGCCTATCCCCAGCCGCCATATCTTGGTTCAGCTCCTACTTAATAGGCCGCTCTCACTCTGTCTCCTTAAACAGCATCTCATCCCCCTTCCTCCCCATCCTTGCCGGCATGCCTCAGGGCTCTATTCTTGGACCGGTCCTTTTTTCCTTCATCAGTGACCTTCCCACCGTGTGCATGCACTACTGCATCCACATGCATGCGGACGATACTGTCCTGTTCCTGTCTGGCCCAACTGTTCAAGCTGTCCAATCCCCCTCTTCAACATGACCTTTCAGCTGTCACGACCAGGTTCAGCGCCAGCTGCCTTAAACTGAACGCCACCAAACTGTTGCCATGACCTTTGGCTCCAAATAAAAACTTGCTAAACCCCCCCCACTGCCTGTCTTGTCTGTATCAGCTGATGCCCCCCTCGACAATGTCACCACCTACAAATACTTGGGAGTCTGGCTTGACCCCTCCCTAGACTTCTCCTCTCACTTCAGCGCACTGCACTCCAATCTGCGCCCTAAACTGGGGTTGCTCCATCACCACAAAGCCAGCCTGTCCCTTCCTGTAACATGTGTCCTCCTAGTCAAATGGATCCTCACTGCCTTTGATTATGCTGACATAGTTTACAGTGCAGCCCCAGCTACCTCTCTTGCTAGACTGGATGTCCTATTCCATGCTTTCTGCCTGTTCGCCTCCAACTCCTCCCAGCTAACACACCACTATGACCTGTACTCTGCCCTCTCCCTCCAATCTCTAGTGCAAAGGCACTCCTCCCACTGCTCTATCTTCATTGCCAAGTTCTGATTTGGGTCTCTTCCTACCTACCTACCTACCTGTCCTCCCTTCTCTCTCCTGTGTTTCCCTCTCCTTATAACTCTCGTTCTAGTTCTGTACGCACCCTTTCTCTCCCTCGAGTCTGCACCTCAGCTGGTAAACTCCTTCTCCTGTAAGTTCCCTTCCAGAAGGGTGTTGTATTTTCAGTACCTGGTCCTCTCCCTTGGAATTACTTCCAACTGTTTATGTTAGTCTGCACCTTCTGAAGTTGTGTTAAAGTAGCAGTGCAGCGAAAAAAAGGCAACACATTTGACTCTACCTTTTTCACAATTAAAGATTTCAGGCATCTCCCAGTTTTATTTGGTAGTACAATTTTCTAGTTTGATCAAAATTTGATTATTGTATAAATGTTCTAATTTAGTTTCTTCCAGTGTTGAAATGACACTTTATGAGCTTTTAGAGCTAGGGGGTGCCCATAAGGGACCCATCTTCAATTGAGCCCCCCTTCCCATACCAAGAGAATGGCAGTGATGTGTGAGCTACTGGGGCTCACTTCAGAGCTAGGGAGGATGAACCCTGGCAATGCCCCATAATTCCAACAATTGTGTCTTCTCAAGAAAAAGATAGTCCCCACATTTGGTTTAGAAATAGCACGACAAACTTGGCAAGGGTTAGGACCAAGGGAAAAAAACACTCATAGCACACAGCATTAAGAGGTACTGTACCTAGAAAAGTAGATTTTACAGGTAGGTTAACATTTTTATCAATTGTGGCTGAAACAAGCTTTTTAGTAAACAATGCTGTTGTTGTTGTTGCACTGCTACTTTAAAAGGCAGATCAAAAAATGTATTTTTTATGTTTATATGTACCGTTACTGTGTCTGTTATGGTTATAAGAGTGCATTATCGAGTTCTTTGGGTGAGAGAACTTTGAATCATAGCTGAGCAGTTCTGGCACACACATGAATTAAGAAGACAGTCTTATAACCATGAGAGATGCTGTAACTGTACGCACAGTATAAACATATTATGAATCATGTTAAATGTTGCTGTTTTTAAAAAATGGCACTTGAGTTCAAAATTAAAATGTCTGGCTTCATAAAATTATAGAAACCCCTGTAAGTGGAACTGGACTATGACAACTGAAATTAGAACTTCAGAATTTTAGAACTATGTGTGTGAGACCACCTCTAATGGTTATACGAGTACCTGGAATGTTTAGAAATAAACCACCCTGATTGGCTGATTCATGATTTATAAGTGGATGCCTAGTGGCCCAGCAAAAGTTTGCTGCACTTCTGTGCTGGCGACCCAGGCTTGGAAGCGAGACAGGGAGCCAGGATAGTCTGTGGCCCAGGGCTAGGGAGTGCTGATACAGCATGAGCTGGCCTGAAGAGGGAAGGTGTCTGGCCCTGGCAGTGCAGCAGTCCTGACAGGAAGCTAGGATGGTATGTGGCCCAGGGCTGGGGAGTGTTTAGTGTAGCATGAGCCGGCCTGGAGAGGAAAAGTGTCTGCTCCAGACCTGCGGCAACTTCTCATAGTGAGCCAGGATGGTGTGTGGCCCAGGGCTGAGTGATGCTGAGTGCAGCATGAGCCAGCCTGGAGAGGGAAGGTGTCTGGCCCCAGCCCCGCAACACCCCCTCACAGGGAGCAAGGACGGTGTGTGGCCCAGGGCTGGGGATTGCTGAGTGCAGGAAGGTGCCTGACCCCAGCACTGCAGCAGCTTATCACAGGGAGCCAGGATGGGGTGTGGCCCATGGCTGGGGAGTGCTGAGTGCAGGAAGGTGTCTGGCTCTGGCAGTGCAACAGCCCCACACAGGGGGCCAGGGTGGGGTGTGGTCCAGGGCTGGGGAGTGCTGAATACAGGAAGGTGTCTGGCCTCGGCACTGCAGCAGCCCTTCACAGGGAGTCAGGATGGTGTGTGACGCAGTGCTGGGGAGTGCTGAGAACAGCATAAGCCAGCCTGGAGAGGGAAGGAATCTGGCCCCAGCACTGCAGCAGAGTTTATAAAAAATGTGTCTTTCTCTGATATGTTCTAAGTAAACTACTGTTGTAGTTTTAGTACAGTTTGTTTTCAATTCTTTCATTACGTGGATTATTCTTTTTTCAAGTTTGTAATGTTATTTGTCATGTGAGGTGCCTTGAACGTTTGCGAAGGCAATACACAATGTTAGGTAGTAACGCGTTACAAGTAATGCATTACTATAATTAGATTTCATTCATTAGTAACTTATCCTAGTTACAGATTACTTATACTAAAAAGTAATTCTCCTGAGTTACTGATTACTTTTTTGTATAAGTAACGTGTTACTGTAATGTGTTACTTCATATTTCTTGTCCTGTTTTTTCCTCTGCCCTTTCCCATGCTCCAAGAGCATTAAAAAAGCTCAGAAATTTGAAAAAACATTTCAGCCTGACTTGACTTCTGGTACTTGCTGTCAGGCTGTCAGCAGTGTGTTGCTATGGGTAAAAGTGATTCTCAGCCACTAGTTGGCTGAACGTCTGTCTCTGTCTGTTGGGTTGCCACAGTCTGATTGGATGAGGCAGGTGGAGCAAGTCAGACTTCACTGCAGCCAGCACCTTGTGAGCCCTATTGGCGCCATTCACCATTTTGTGCATGGAGGTCAGACCAAGGAGAGCAGAGCACAACATCTATGGGAGCACAACATCTGTGGGAGCACTGGTCTGGTGTTTAGGCTGGGCAGTGTGGACACTAGCATCTTGGGGTGGAAAAAATTGAAAAAAAAGAGGTCCGGGAGACTAGTACTTGCAGTGAGAGAGCCAGACAGGCAGTTAGTTGTCACTCGCCAGTCAGGAGCAGAGGCAGAGGAAACTGTGGTGGAGCGAGGACAGTCGGACGGACGATGGTGGTGGAGTGTGTTAGGAGGTGGAAGAGGACTGCTACTGCTGCCAGGACTCCACACAGACAGGTCGGATGGGTGCAATAGGGGAGGGGAGCAAGTATCCAGGATTCCCCGGGATCGTAGAGTTGTTGCCTGGCTATTTTTTTTTTTTTTTTTTTTTTTTACCAATTATTTTACCAGGTGAGACACACTAAGCTGAAAGCTTGTTTGCAGGTGCAACCTGGAAACACGAGGAAGTTAAGTGACTTGCTCAGGGTCACACAGTATGCAAGTGGGGGCTGTGGGATTCAAACCCAGGTCTCCAGATTTACAGCTCAGAGCCTTAAACCACTGCGCCACACTGCCTCCATATTGCCTAAGTAACTGAGACTGAAGGTGGAGCGAGGGAGGCGAGTGGCCTTGCTGGCTGAGAGTCCGTGTGGCCCACAGGCCGTGGCTGGTGTACAGAAGTAGCAAGCACTGAAGCGCAACACAACAAAAGCAATGCCCACTAGGGTAGGCCCACTGACTAGGCCAATGCCAGAGTCCATGAAAGAACGCGCACCTTTTCATGGGAAGGGAGAGGACTCAAGGTTGCCACTGCTGACTGCTGACTGCTGCCAGGAGTCATCCAGAGGGTGGAGAGAGTAAAGCAAGCCCTGGGCTGGCACAGAGAGTCCACCATAGTCCACCAGCCATCCGTCATCCATCAGCAGTCTGCAGAGGAGGATGGAGGAGTCACCAACTGACTGCATCGAGATCACACCAGTAGCAGCCTAGCAGGTATTTTAATTTGTTTATTTAATATTTTATACAACAACAACATCAACATAATTTTTTGTAGTACATCAACAATGCCTTTGGTTTGGATTGGAGCACACGCAATAGTACTGGCAGACAGAGTAGAGAGCAATCTCTGAGTCTCAAGATAGATGTCTTCTTCCCCTACTACTCACCTCCCAGGCTCCCTCCTAGAAAACTTACTTAAACTGCATTTCTCCACTGTTTCTAAGCTGCTGTCCACAGGATGAGAATGTCCATTTATTTTTTTGTGGGGTAAAATTGTGTTAAATTGAAGAGTTGCAGTGTAGTACCCTGTGTTCCCCTTGAATCAGTCACCAGGCTTAGTACATCCCCCTCCTGTTCTTCTTTGCTATGAAAACAAAAATGCTTTGTGCTGTCTGAAATGTATAATTACTGTATGGGTGTCCAGCACCAGTCAGTTCAGCTCCAGTATTAGTTCTTCCAGTTTAAGTTTTGTATTCTGAAGAGCAGTAAGCAGTCAGCTCAGGACTCCACACTGGTCAGAGTAGTTCGAGGGGCCTGATATTCTCTTCCTGGGATGAGTCCATCCCAAACTGGAGTGGCATCTGGCATGAGAGTATCCTCTAGGTTCTAGACACCACCTGCTGCCAGTGCTAGCCTATGCCTATGTACCTACCATGATTGAAGAAGGCATGTTGTGCTTGCATGCCTTTCCCTGGAAATTCCCATGAGCTGATGCTGGTACAGCAGTTATGCCTAGGGCTAAGCTGGCCTGGGTCAGTTTGGTGCCTTTGTTTTGGAGAAGGGCAGGGGTGACGAGCAATGGTGGACTGATACTGCAAGTCAGTGCATGTTCACCAGTGTCATCCCTCTTGGGTCAGGCAGGTGGTTCTGTTGATTGCATGGTTCTGGCCCCCCTCACCCCTACAGTCTGGAGTTTATCTCACTATACTGCCTCTGTCTCCGAGTGTTTCCAAACTTCTGTCCCCAGGATGAAAATATTCATTTTTTTTTCTGTAAAATTGTGTTAACTTGCAGTGAGTGTACCCTGTGTTCCCCCAGAATCACCAGGATTAGTACATCCTCCTGTTCTTGTGAGCTAGGAAACAAAATGGTCTGTGTTCAGTGTGCAAGAACAAGTGTGCAGTCAAAGTGGTATTATATGGGTGTCCAGCTAGTTCAGCTTCAATTACATTGTCATGTACAGGCCAGCGTGAGCCTGATCACCATGGCACATGGATTCCTGTCAGCATTCCATCATCTAGTACTGCTGAATGACTGGAATGCCTTAATGCCGCATTCTGATTTTGAAGCAGCATTCTTAAACTGTTGATGGAAGAACTATTTTATTAAAACTCTCCCTCTAAACTGAAACATTCATTTTTTTAACACTCCTCTTTGGGAAAAAAATTACAACAGCAAAAAGGGCAATCCCTGGAGTCAGTAAATCACCCTAGAGGTAACCAGTGTGGCACTCAGATGTGCATTGCACCACATAATCCTAGGAGTGATTGATAGACTGTTAATGCAACCCCTGGCAGTGCCTTACTGCTTAATTTTTTCTGCACTACAGTGCTCAGGCAACAGGCGTGTACTGCCTTTGGACTGGATAAGCAACGTTCAAGGAACTACGAGGGACGGAGGGGTGGGGGGATTTTACCATCAGTTTCCCAGTCACTTTATCTTGTGCTGTGCCCCTAACCCCATGGGGTGCCAGCTTTTTGGGCCAAGAACCCTAATGTGAGCAAGGGTTTTTCTTGATACGCAGTGCAGCATCCCTCCCACCTGCACCCTCACCTGTCTCCTTGAGCAGTACTAAATTAACACAAAGGATCCTGTGTTTCTTGGCTCCCTGAATTTGAGTGGCACCCCTTCAACTCTCTTATCCCTGGCAAACCTCAATGCATCCAAATATCTTTAGTGCACACCCTGTCCTGTGTCATCCCCCATCTTGGTGAGCATAGCCCTGCCCCCCACTTATATCCCTCTTGGCCAGTCTTCTCAGTGTAACACCTGTATTGTAAACAGTATGATTATTTGTGCTGCTCTTTCATTCACTGATTTGGCACCAACTGCCTCACCTCATACTGTGCTAGCTACCATGATGGGGGACAACTGGACGGGTGTGCATTATTGGTATTTCATATGCATGTAGGCTTGCAAGGAATAGGGGGGAGGGGTGCTGCTGACTGAACACCAGGCAGTCAAGACACACAGTATTCTTTGTGTTTATTCAGTACTGTCAAGGAGATGGGTGAGGGTGGAGATGCCACAGGGTACCAAGAAACAGACTTTTTTAAACTTGACAAGCCCAAGATGGCCTGCTGGACATGCAGCATTAGCAGGTTTACTCATCACAGTGCAGGTGATCTGGGTTCAAGACTGAGCCCAGGTTGTCAGGGGTGGGCCAGTTGGGGGGAGCATCATGTCAAAGGATGCCTAGGGCACCTTCTGTGATGGAGAGAGCCACATCCCATGTGAGATGGGACTACTGCCAGTGCCACCTGTACACATAAGGCTGGCAGAGCACTCAGGAGTTGAGAAACAGTGAGGTAGGCATGCTGCACTGCATATCAGAAAGGACAGAGTAGGACATAGACAGGGTGGAGGCAGTCTAGATGAGGGCAAGTAAAATGGTGCAAAGTTTGGGGATATCAACATGTACAATACCAATGTGAAAAGTTGATTAGGTTTTGTTTTACCTCTGTTACCTTTCCTTTTCGGTGCCTGTACAGTACTTTAATGTTTCTTTACTATTAATTATTTTTTAGGTAAATTGGATTTTCACAATCAAGTTAGCAGGAGAAGAAAGTAAAAATGATAGCAGCTCCAAGCCAGCATACATAAGGTAAGGAAGTCATAACTACTACAGATGTTGATACTTGAGTTGAAGGCTCTGCACTCATGTGACTCTGCCTTATGTTACTTTAGGGATGCTCGTGCTTTGGATGCAACGTACTTAGAGATTATGGGTGCATCAGTGTCTGATCCAATTATTGGATTTAGGTTTTTCAGAGATGCAGTCCAGAAATCCTGAATCCAGTCCTAAATTATACAGTACCTGAGATACCTCTCGACTGCCGTGCTATTATATTATAATATAGCAAGCAAAGTGAGAAGGCAGTAGGGAGGGCCGGGGGTATACTGGGATGTATAGGGAGAGGCATCAGCAGCAGAAAACAGGAAGTTGTTATCCCCCTGTACAGACAGTTGGTGAGACCCCATCTGGAATGCTGTGTCCAGTTCTGGAGACCCCATCTCCGCAAGGACATAGACAGAATAGAGGCAGTCCAGAGAAGGGCAACTAAAATGGTGCAGGGTCTGCAAGAGAAGCTGTATGAGGAGAGACTAAAGGAGCTTAATATGTATACCCTTGAGGAAAGAAGGGAGAGGGGGGGACATGATAGAAACAACAAAGTCCAAGAGGGTAGCATCTTTCAGAAAAAGAGACTTGCAAGAACAAGGGGACACAATTTAAAGATAGAAGGAGGGCGGTTCAGGGGCAATGTGAGGAAGTATTATTTCACAGAGAGGGTAGTGGATGCATGGAACAGCCTTCCTGAGGAAGTTGTGGGGTCTAAAACTGTGGGAGAATTCAAGAATGTATGGGACAGACATAAGGCAATTCTTGTGGGGGGCAGGAAGATATAGGCTGTTGGTTAACTAGGATCTGTGGCCTATCCTGTAGGTAGGGAAATGGTCAGACTAGATGGGCCTAGCGGTCCTTATCTGCCATCAAAGTCTATGTTTCTATGTTTCTAATATTCTATTAAATGTGTCAGGTCAGTGTCAAGGACAGTCCCCTCCCTGACAGAATACCCCTCCAGACTCACATTCTGTATGGAATGTAGAATCCCCAACCCTGGTGTGCAGTAGTTCCCACCCCCTGTACCCACACCAGTGCTATATACATCCCCACATTGTTGGACACAGCAACTGGCACAGCCTTCTTTCTACCTTCCTACAGCCAGCCACAGTCTGAGCTGTCAGCTGTGTGTATACAATCACTGACAACAACTCACATTGCAGCATACTGTGTGCAGTGAACGGAGGTAGGCTGCTCTTGTTTCCCTCTCTTGCAGGTTGCGGCAGACAGTGGGTTGATGCAAAGGACTAAGAGGTGTTAGGTGGTGGTGGTTGGGGCTGAGAGGGTAAGGACAACGTTCTAGTGGAAAACACAGTGAGCCAGCCTACATATGGAGGGGTATTCTGTGGAAGGGCTTCTGGCTGCTAGGTAGAGAACAGAATTTATGATATATGGACAGCGTGCATGTGGCTGGGGTATAGCTATTTAAGAAGTAATGAATGATGGGGATTACATAATGTTCCAGTTAATCAACCCCTTGGGGGTGTAATGCGGCATGAGGCACAACCGAGTGTCATATTGCCCCTAGGTGGTGATTAACTTAAAGAGTAATGTAAATACCCCCCTCATTCATTATTGTTAATTTGGTTAAGATTGTTGTTTGCACAATATTTGTTATGTTTGCCTTTTTTTGTGTGAAAGGAACATTAAATAGTCTCTGAACTGCATAAGATGAGGTTTGTTTGCTGTGCAGGTGGTGGTGGCGAGGCAGCGCAGGGCCCAGAGTAATGAGTGAAGCACTGTCTCAAATCAGAGTACTGGATTTTTGGGCCAAGATCATTACAGTATATTTTTCCATTACAGGATTTGTTGGAACTTGAGCCCTTGTCATCTCAGCAGCCGAGCCGACTATGTGAAAGTGAACTATGAACAACAGAACCACCAGGTGTTTGGGATATGGTCTGGAGCAGGGGAGCTGACTCATAGACTGAGGAGCATGTGTTCAGTGTCTGTTGGTGAAGTGGAGCAAGGTAAGTTTGTTACATTTTACTGTTGGGTACTATGTGACTCCTTTTGATGTCATCACCAGAGCAGCACAAACAGAACAGGACAGGATGGAGTGTTCAACCCCCTCCCTCAAGTCAAGTGCCAATACATTTAGAAGTAGTAGTGCACATAACCTGTAAGTGCCAGTGGAGGTGAGCATGTGCTGTTCTGGTGTGGTCTGACCATCATTATTCTTAGATGTTTGCAGTTCAAGTTGCACCTTGCCCTGTGATGTGCTGCCCTGAGGCACAGATGATCAGATTAATCACACAGGGTAGGGTGGGTATGATCACATTCATCACACACGGTAGGGTGGCTGTAACATCAAGGATTGATTGTCATACCACACAGCCAGACAAACATGCTCATGGTCCCCTCTATTCACGGGTTATCTGCGCCAACCACTTGTAAGTGTTTGCTACTTGGTTCACCAGTGATGTGCAGCTAGGCAACACACTACACACCACTTCCATGTGCATTGTTGATGTCTTGTCATGCAAACACAAGTTGATGCTGCGGTGCAGTACTATTGGAATGGTACTACATCAATACATGAAATGTTATTGTTTGTGAAATAATGAAAAGTCTGATACTGAGTACTTATACTGCATCATTGACTGTGATGTGTGACTTCACTATTATCATTCAGACCATTGCACTGCACAGAAACTGTTGTGTGCAGTGGAATGGAGAATAATGGCCTTCATCACCCATCACAGACAGTGATGGAGTAATTACTCAGTAGTCAGTATCAGACTTGTAATTATGTAACAACAAGAAAACAACATTCCACCAGCACATGGGGACCAGTACTGCAGCATCCACTTGTGTTTGCATGATGAGAAATGCTCACCACTACTGACAAGCTCAACTAACTATGCCTACACGTTGACGTTGTGTAGTCCAAGTAGGTTACTTCTTGGAATTTTATTCGTTAATGTTCTGGTTGGTTCTGATGTTCTGGTTATGAGGGTTTGCATTTAATTCCTTTTATTATAGTTTAAAGTTGATAGGAAAAAATTAACTACATTTTGTTTTCCACAACCGCATTTGGGAGCCAGTGCATGGCATGTTTTGAAATGCTGACATCAGACTCCCAATTCGGCAAGAATCTTAATGTTCTTAGTGCCTGTCCGTCCGTGGCGCTAACCTACCTCAAATTGTTTCAGACATCTTACCCATAGTATTAGTTCTACTTAACAGAAAATGTGCACACTGCATTCCTATATCAGTCAGGACCAACGTGTAAGATGTTGTTTTTGGAGTCAGCTGCTGCATGAGATTACAGACAGTAGAGGCATAGTTAGCATTTTTTGCACTGTAGTTGCTGACTCAGATGTAGTAGTGCAGTGCACATGTACGTGTTGTATGCACTGCACTGTTGCACTGCTGTGATTGATGTGTCTGAAAGTTTCAGGTCCTCGGGTGCCAATTACAATATCTTAATGCTCATCTTGACCGGCACTGCAATGCCCACATTTACAAGCAAAACATGCCTTGTGTTGCACTTGCTGACTGCAGTCTGTGCAGATACTGCAATAAATACAAGCAGAAGCACCATAGAAAATATTTACTGTATTCATTGATTTAAAAAAAAAAACAGACTCAGGCTTTTTGATATATTTCTGATTTATTTACCAGTAAAAAAATACATAATTTACAGTCATGTGATGCACACAAGACTTAACACATGGTCACCAATGTTCAGGCAATGCAACTTGTGCAAGACAGTACATTATCAGTCATTCATCTTATAGTGGGTAACTGTGAAAAAAAATGTTGTAGGTGCCGTATTGGTCCTTTTAAGAACAGAGCCAGAAACAAATGATTTGATACCTTTTATTGGACCAACATGGATGTTACAGAAAAGAACAAAGTGCTCTAACCTCCGAACCAACCAGGTCCTTCTTCAGAAGCTTTATGGCAGTTATTTTGAAAATCCCATACTATTAACACCAGATTATATTGAAAAAACAGAAAAGGACCTGGTTGGTTCGAAAGCTAGAGCACTTTGTTCTTTTCTGTAACATCCATGTTGGTCCAATAAAAGGTATCAAATCATTTGTTTCTGTAATTGTGAAAAAGGAATTCCTGGTATTTAATTTACAGAGAACCAAAGAACTGATCTTTCTCCATTGAAGTTAATCATATCAGAATAATGGTTCCAATCAACACTTAACGGAAAACAGATAAGCATCTCAATCAAGGCAGTGTACCTACAAAAACTGTTTTCTATCACCTTTGAAAGTTAAGAGAACTGAGGTACAATATCACAGTTCAGATAACAGAGAGCTATGGTCTGGATAAGTGGGGTTCAGCTAATTAAGAGAGATTGCACTGTACTGTAGTTAGAACAGATGTGGCAGTATACTGTGCCGAGCGTGCATACCATAGCTTTTCTTATTTGTTGTTTTTTAAAGGTGCGTGAGAAACAGAACTAACTATCCGACTACCCATCATCATCAACATCATCCAAACCTTCAGGCTTTGCAAGGCTAAGGGAAATATCAGAGACAGAGCCCAGAAGATACATGGCACATTTTGTTGCATCAGACCAGGTGTTGGTGGCCAGTAAACAGCAAAAAGAGACAGTATTATTGACATTTTCACATTGTGAGACAGTGTTTTTCATACAGTGTGAGCACATTAGTTTTGTAAGTTTTTGCAATCATTCAGAATTTCTCGTATCAAGACCCTGATTGATGTCCATGACTACATTTTGGTAGTCTTGGGCAGGGTCATTTGCTGTTTATTACATAACCAGAGAAGGGGAAAGAAAAAAAAGGGTTTGGCATTTCTCAGTCAATAATTAACAAGCCATACGTAATACATAATGTATGGATTGTCCATCTAGATGCACTGTTACTGTCTGAAGCACGTACATTAGTAGTATGTACAGTTATTGTCATATTACTGAATTTGTCTCAAAACTGTAATCTTAGTTATAGGGAAACTATACTGTAATTATTGATTAGCCAATGTCAGTGTGCAGTGTGTCACTGTCTGTCAGTCAGTGTCCATTTCATCAGTGACTTCAGTGTTCTTAGGTTTTCACGTCATGGCATGTTCCAAGCTGGCAGTTTATATGTCTGTTAACCAGAAAGAAACACAACAAGAAAATGAAGCTGATCAGGCTGAACAGCAAAATGCATCCTCCTCCTCCTCCTCTTTTACACTGCCACTTCGTAGCACACAGTTACGGGATGTGTCTGTTTTTCAAAAGTGGTATTTGGGAGAGTTCCTTGAGGTAAAATCTGATAAGGGAAAAACATTTCTGTTCAGTGTAAACTTTGTGTGCCAAAAGTGAAGCTGCTGTCAACCTCAAAAAACAGTATGTCAGACTTAAAAAAACATATGAAACGCATCCATCCTTCATCTTTGGAAAAATTAAAAAAACTTGTGTCAAAGGGCAGCGGGAGTGGTCATACTGATCCAGACATGACCACCCTTGCTCACAAAAGGTCATGAGATGATCATGAAGAAAAGGTGGACGATGACTTTTCCAGCTCAAGCAGCAGTGGAACTTGTGTGTCATCCGAAGCGGCTGTGAATAAAATTAAGAAATGTTTTCTACAACAACAATTATTTGAATCCACAAAGAGTTCCCTTGTCAGTCAGTCACGCGCTGACAAACTTATTATTCAGTTTGTTGTAGAAGATCTACAGTCATTCAGTGCTGTTGAACAGCCTTCGTTTGTTAGAGTAGTCAAGGGTCTGCAGCAAAATAAGAAAGTCATGACATGTAAAACACTGTCAGACAGAATAGAGAAACTATATCAAAACATGAAATCAAACTTGATTTCTGAATTCAGCAATGTATCTCACATCTGTACTACGGCTGACATTTGGACAGCACATAAAAGGAGCTAGCTAGGTGTCACTGCACATTGGTAGATGTGAAAATATTGTTGAGAAAATCGGCAACACTGGCATGCATAAGAATAAAAGGCAGACACACTTTTGATGTTATTGCCTCAAAGCTGGGGCAGATACACGTGAGATATTGCATTCAGAACAAGGTTACTAAAGCTGTAGTGGTTAACGGATCAAACTTTGTTAAGGCTTTTCACATGTTTGGCACTGACAACATCACACCCACCATTGACACCGTCACGGTTCACGATGAGGAAAATGATGATGATAATGACCATGAGCAGCAGCAACAGGGAGGGGGAAGCAGCAGTCGTACTGCTGAAGAAGACAATGACACAGAAGATGTTGTAAGTTTCAATGACATATGCCACATTTTAGATGATGTGGATGAAGACATGGAAGAGACATAAGATCTTCCTTCTCATCAACGCTGTGTGGCTCATACCCTGAACTTAATAGCAGTGAATGATATACAATCTGCTACATCCAATGCTGCCTACAAAAAGGTGTTCCGGAGCACAATGGCATGCTGGACTAGCCACAAGCTGCAGTAGCAGGGCAGGATTATATTTATTTATTTCAGTTTGGTTTATTTGTCTGTTTTCTTATTTTATTTGTTGTTTGTTTTATTTTATTTTGATATAGTGGCAGTTAGATAGGATTGAGTAAGTGAGTAAGGTAGAGGAGCGTTATCGGGAGTTAGTCGGAGCTTTTTGGTTTTAGCTACAACTGGAGTCGCAAAGCAAAAAAAAAAAAAAAGCTGCATTTTATCTTTTTTTCCCTGAGTTCTGCAGTCTAGTGCTGGGGTGTTTTGGCAAATGTTTCACTTCTGTGGTCTAAGGAGTGTTTGTCTGCTGGCTCTATTACCTGGCTGTTTTTTTACCTGGTCCAGTTTGGAGAACAGGAGAAGGGGAGTTGATTTGGCCGTTGAAGACTGTGGTTGAGGTGGTACGGATCCGTAGTGTCAGAGGAGCCTGGCACAGAACATCAGAGGAGAACGAGGATCTCTGTGAGAAGTATGGCAGCGGAGGTCCTGTCTGTGGCAGCTGCATTGAAGTGAAGGACTGGGACTGGAACTGCTCGATTGGTCCATTAAGTTGCAAGATTCAGGAGTCTGTGAGCTCCTTTGGATTTGGGGCTTCACAACTCTCCTGTAAATTTCACCCAGATGGGATGAGATCGGGGGGGTCTTTGGCTGGTTCATCTGGGTGGTACTCGCTGGGGCTAATAGCCATTTGGGAGTCCTGACATAATACCCGCTGGAGAGTGGGTTTGTTTGTCGGGTGCTCCTGGGTTCCTTGGGGGTGGACTGGAGGGCCTTTCTCTGTGGCGTCTGAAGTAACGGCTTGAGGCCTTAGTGCAGTGGCCCTCCCAGTGTGCGGTCGAGATGCCACCCTGACTACCCATGTTTGGGTGCCCCGGCTTATCCCTGGGTTGGCTGAGGTATGGTTGTTTCTCAGGGAGGAAGAGTTTCATCATGAGAAGTGAAGGAGTGACATCTTGATTCCGGCTTCTGATGGTGGACGGTCAGACTCTCTTATCCTCTATTATTCTTTTTTGAGACCACAAAGAACTGGTGAAACAGTGAGAGTACCCCTTTTTAACTGTGTTTGCTTTTAACTAACTGGTGACTGTGTCCTGGCCTATGTGAGAGATAGAGTTAAGGGATAGATTTCTCTTCCAGAGGAATTAAAAACCTATTCCTGAGAGAACGTTATAGCGACTTCTCTCTTTTACAGCAATGTTTTATTTTCCTGCCATAGAAATGTGTAATCCCCTTGCAAATGGGGGTTTCCAGAAGTCTTCCAGGGCTTGCAGGAATGCTCCATGCCTGGAGGTGTTCGGCATCTAAGCTGTTTAAATGTGGTTCTAAGTGAGTGCTATTTGAGCCTCCATGTACTGTCTTTTTAAGAGCTGTCTGCTTTGCAGACGTAATTAATTTAGAAGGGGGATTGTGTGTTTCAATGCCCGAGCTGCTGCCAACTCGCTCTGTTTCTGCAGTCGCTAAATGCGTAGAAGGAGCTCTTTCAAAAGGTGTAACAATCTGGCAGGAATTGTTTAGAGTAATGATGAAAATACAGTTTGTCTAACCTGCTTTTCTTTGCAGTCTGAACTGTTTTTGCCTAGCCCTCCATTCTGGTTCTGAACTGCTGAACTGGACCAATCAGTGTGGGGGGACCTTTAAAATGGAGCCTGCTGCTGGCAAATCAGAACTTGGACTCTCATTGTGGAGCCAGCCACCTATGTACTGTATGGCCAGTGCCTCTGGAAAATGTAGTTTGGACCTTGGTGCCTTTTTGCACCAACAGAAGGAGCCCTATGGTGAGTGACAGCTGAACCACCCAACCGAACTGGGAGGAGCTCAAAGGAAATGCACTGCTCTGTTACTGGAAAGCTCAGATCAGTAGTGACAGTGAAGACAGAAGGATCCCTGCTTTTGATGCGGCAGGCAGTTCACGCGGGAAGCTCGTGGGAGGCTCTGAAATTGGCCTGCAGCCATTTGTAAGTGCCAGTTCGTACTGATCCAAGTTTTGAAGAGAAGGAAGCAGTGTGTAGAACCAGACTTGCCCGTAGAAGATCGAAGATTTGCTGAAGTGCGATCAGCCTGTCGGGGACTGATGATGCTATGTTTGCTCCCAGGTAATTTGCAAGTGTTTGCGATCGGGATCGAGAAGCAGCTGCCAGGTATAGTACTTTCCTTTTACATATAAATGTGCATAGTGCTTGTGAGGGATCGCAGTGTTATTTCCCCTTTTTCTGTGAGCTGTGTGCAAAAGCTGGAAGCAGATCCCAGCTTGAGTTGGACTAAATCCGCTTGCTATCAACTGCAGTTGGGTCTAGCCACAAGGACTCTGTCTCTATACCTTGTTTTTCTGGCAATCCAGCTAGAACATCCTCCATCCAGCTTTCAGCTTTGTTATTGTAAGTACAAATCTGGGTATCTCCCTGCAGCCTTATATCGATTACAAGTGTGTCCTCTGATTATTGCTGTTTCATTTCTTCATGAACTGAGCCCCAGAGCTCCAGATTACAATTTGTGTGTGCATGGTGTTTTTCCATCAAAGGGCCCCAACCAGCTGCACTGACCCTGCCTAGCCCCCCACCATCCTGGGTACCCAGAGAGTGACATTTTGGACCCTATATGCATGCACAGTACTGTGATTTGAATATTTCCAAACCAAATCAACCTGATTGCTCCCTCCTTGTTACTGCCACCTCTAATAAATCAGATTTGTTGTTATTGAACTATATGCTGTCTGTGGTGTCCATACATGTAGAAAAAGCATTGCATTGTGTTTGTATATATTGCCTAACCTTGTTTTACAGGGGGTCCTCAGAGACGTGCTGCCAGACATCAGCCCTGAGGGTAAGAGTTACTGTATGTGTAAGAAGTGTACATTTGTGGGGTATTGGGAAGGTAACTCCTGTGTATTTTGTGGGCCACTAGTGAGATCAAAGGGGGGTCACAGTGTCCCAGAGGGCTGTGCTCAAGTTAGTTTAACCACTATCTACCCTGACCTCTGGGTGGAGGCACCCACCACAGAACCTAGGCCCCTCAACCTGTCAGTAGCCAAACAGGCAGAGGTAGTAGCCCCAGGGATAGCACCACCTGGGGGTTATATCTTGGAGGCACCACTGGGATTAGCATCCCCTTGTGGCCACATTTACAAATCACTGTTAAAAATAAATGGATACCCCGACAGAAATGGCTGTGCACCAGTTGGAGGGGTGGAGTGCTGGGCAGGAGATCGACGCCCAAAATGCTATGCTTATCCTGGACATCCCCCTGGGTATCAATAAGGACACTGTAGAGTGAGTACTTTCCAAGGTGGAAGTTTTAGAAAACCCAGTGGTGGTGGGTCGACATGCTAATCTGCTCGCCCACACTTTCATGGCCCTAGTAGAGTATAAGGACCCCATAGATAGCTCCAAAGTGCCACAGACTATTACCCCAGAAGGAGCCCTCACTGCCTAGAGAGTGATAACTAAGGACAGTAAAGACTCAGGGGGGAATGAGCCCCCCCCCACTATCTGAAACTTTTGAGTAGAAATTTGCTAAGTTGTTGCTGGAGGAAGGGAAAACTGTGGAGGACTTAATGAAGTTATTTCTGCCACCAGGAGGTGTTCCTCCCCCAACACCCCCTCCTGCTCCAGCACCCATTATTGCCCCTCTATCTGTGACTGAACCAATACAGGCTCCCTATTTCTGCACCTGCCATTAGTCATGACTCTTGCCGAAGGTTGAGGATCTTCTCTGGCACCCGCTCCACCCCCCAGAGGGAGGATGACTGGGACACCTGGATAGATTGTGTTGCCCCCCGATACCTGAATGGCAGTGTGCAGAGGCTGAGAAATGAAAAACAATCATAGAAAGTTTGAGGGGTCCTGCCTAGAGGCCATTAAATTTTTGAGGTCCACAAATCCTGATGCATCTGCCCAGAAGTACCTATCTGCACTTGAAGGCAATTTTGGGAGCATTGAGTCAGGGGAGAGCTTGATGTGGAAATTTCAAGGTACAAAACAGTGGCCATGGGAAAGTTTGTCTGCATATGTTACTTGTCTGGAAACAGCTCTGCAGAAGGCTTACCGAAAAGGTGAGGTAGCTGCCAGTAACTTAAACCATGTAAGGTTGGAGCACCTACTACAACATGCAAAGCATTCTAAATTGCAGCTCCTTCAATTAAGGCTCCCAGACAGAAGGGGTAACTCACCGGACTATTGTGACTTGATAAAAGAACTTCGGGACTTTGAAGATGAGGAGGGGGATTTTAATTCTGGGGTGAGCACAGCCCAAGTGATCACGGCATTGGAAGGTCCTTTTTGAAGTGGGGACCAATGAGGGTGTGCCACCATGGGGTGAACTGCTGAGGGAGTTCAGGGAAATAAAAAACAGTCTCTTTATGAAGGCCGCTTCTGCAAGTACAGGCCCCGACCCTCATCCGACTGCATCTGCTATGGGAGTGGGGGTACCGACCCAGGCATCTCCTGCTGATAACAGCTCAAAACTCAATGTCTTGACCATGGAAGTGGGGGAATTGATGAAATGTCTCCAAATGCTTATCATGCCACAGACAGAGATGGCACCAAGGTTTCCAGTTAGTAGTACCCCCGCCCTGGCTCCCAGTGTGACTCCTCAGCCAGCTCAAACTCCACAAAGTATGTTTTGCTATAATTGTAAGAAGGATGGACACATGAAGAGAGAACGCCGGTCCCCAAAAGACACAGACAAAGTTGCATATAGGCTACAAGGAGAGCTTCAGAGAACAAATCAATGGTTAAGAGGTGCCCGGAATGATCCCAGTAAGGGTCCCAAAAATGCTAACTCACATCCCTTTGTGGCAAGGTCAGTTGCCCAGGCTCCCACTACTGCCTCTCCAGACTGGTCCAGAATAGTAGGTCCCTCCATGGAGACCACTGTAAAGGTAAATGGAGTGTCTACAAGAGCTGTATTAGACAGTGGCTCCCAAGTGACAATTATGTTCCAAGACTGGTATCAGAAGTATTTGTCTGATGTACCCTTACAACCGTTGGAAGGACTGCATGTCTGGGGTTTAAGTGAGAAGGCCTACCTCTACTCTGGCTATATCCGGATTTGGTTGTCTTTCCCCCCCCACTGTGGCTGGAGTGGCAGAGTAAGTGGAGACTCTGACCCTAGTGTGTCCCCCTACTAGACTGTATGATGGGGTCCTTCTACTAAATGGGATGAATGTGCATATGTTTGGGTGACTGGCACAGTTGTGTTATGAAAAACAGGGGTCAAGGACTGGTAGAGCTTTAAGAATTCCGGCCTTGATCAAGAAGGCCTATTGTGGCACAGAGAGATGCTGAAAAAGTGGAACCAAAGGAACTGGTTGGGATTCTCTGGAAGAAGGATCCTGAGTCTCTGATCCTGGTGCCAAATGCTCAATATACCTTACAGGGGGAAGTCCGTATCAGAAAGGATGTCAAGAATAAAATCCTCATGCTGGATGCACCAAGCGATGGGAAATTGCCAGAAGGATTGCTTGTCAAGCCAAGTATTTTGCCTGCCAGAGCCCATGCTTATGCCAGATGGGTAATGGTCCAAGTTCATAATGTGTCTGATAGAGAGATTCGAGTAACTAGAGGTTGCACCCTGGCTAATGTACATTGTGCAGATACTGCAGTGCTACCCAGTAACAAGTGTTTGGGGGAAAATTACAGAGTTACGCCAGACTTGTTTGATTTTGGGGACTCCCAGTTGCCAGCCAAATGGAAGATGAGAATTAATAGAAAGCTTGCCCAGAGAGACCAGGTGTTTTCTTTAAAGGAATGGGATGTAGGATGTGTGCAAGGAGCTGATCACCACATCCGGCTGCATGATGAAAGGCCATTTCATGAGAGGTCTTGACACCTGGTCCCTGCTAACATAGATGATGTGAAACGGCATCTGCAAGAGATGCTTGCTGCTGGTGTAGTACAAGAATCCAGAAGCCCATATGCTTCACCTATTGTGGTAGTGAGAAAAAAGAATGGGACAGTAAGGATGTGCGTGGATTATTGCACCTTGAACCGGTGGACTATCCCTGATCAGTATACAATGCCCCGCATTCAGGATGCTTTAGACTGCCTGAATGGTAGCAAGTGGTTCTCCATGCTGGATCTTCGCAGTGGGTACTACCAGATCCCGATGGCCCCAGAAGACCATGGGAAGACAGCCTTTATCTGTCCGCTTGGCTTCTATGAATTCATGAGGATACCTCAAGGGATTTCAGGTGCCCCAGCCACTTTTCAACGACTGATGGAGCATGCAGTGGGGGACATGAACTTATTAGAGTGCCTGGTATACCTAGATGATGTTATTGTGTTTGGCAGCTCCCTGGAGGAACATGAGAGCAGATTATTCAAGGTGTTGGACCGACTGGAAGACTTTGGCCTTAAACTGTCGATCGATAAATATCAGTTCTTCCAAACTTCTGTAAAGTATGTGGGACAAATATTGTCCACTGAGGGAATAGAAACAGACCTGAGTAAAGTTGAGGCATTGACCACCTGGCCACAGCCCCACAATCTAAAAGAACTGCAAAGATTTCTGGGATTCTGTGGTTACTATTGCCGCTTCATCAAGGACTATTCAAGAGTGATTCGTCCTTTACTTAATCTTACTCAAGGGTACCCTCCTACTAACAAAAAATATAAGAGGTCGGTTTCTTCTGAGCCTGAGAGAGTGTATTTCCGTCCCCTTGAAGTATTTGGAGCCAGATGGACACCTGATTGTGAAGCTGCTTTTCATGAGATTATATATCAACTTACCCACGCTCCTGTCCTTGCCTATGCAGATCCAGCAAAACCCTATATCCTGCACACTGATGCTAGCCTGCAAGGTTTGGGGGCTATGTTGTACCAGGAGCACGAGAATGGACTGAGAACAGTGGCCTTTGCCAGTAGAAGCTGGACCCCATCCAAAAAGAACTATCCTGTACATAAGTTAGAGTTCCTAACTTTCAAGTGGGCCACTGTTGACCAATTCCACGAATATTTGTATGGGGCTAAGATACTAGTAAAAACTGACAATAATCCTTTGACCTATGTGCGGACTTCAGCTAAGTTGGATGCTACTGGCCATAGATGGCTTTCTGCATTATCTACATACGACTATGCCATGGAATACAGAGCAGGACTGAACCACATAGATGCTGATGCTCTCTCCTGGAGGTCTGTTTCCCGGAATGACTGGGTCAGACTGTCAGAACCTGATATGCGAGCACTCTGCCAGAAGTTTGACAGAGAGGAACAAGTGTCCACTGGCGCAGTGGACTGTCTGGTGGATTGTTTGGGGCCCTCTGAGAATTGCATGCCTGCTGCTCATTGCCACTTTTCTGCATTAGACATTGGTGTATTGCCTCAGCTAGACAATGACAGTCTTCAGCAGGCTCAATCCCGAGATCCTATGATCAAACCAGCTTTAGAAACCCTCTACGCAGGGAAAGATGTGTCCAAGTTACACTCCACTGATTTGAGAACTGCATTGTTACACAAGGAAGGTCCTAAGTTGAAATTGATTAATCGACTGTTATACAGGGAAACAGTAGACAGAGGGAGACAGATAGACAAAAAAAAAATAGTTTTGCCCACTGCCTTCAGAGACTTGGTACTGAGGTCCCTACACAACCACATGGGGCAACTTGGCATAGACAGAACACTTGACTTGATGAGATCCAGATTCTATTGACCTAAGATGGGGGCTGATGTTGAGCAACACATTCTAACTTGTAGTCGCTGTTTACAGAGGAAAGCCTTGCCCCAGAGGGCTGCGCCCCTTGTTATCATCACCACCAGTGCCCCCATGGAGCTGGTCTGTAGTGACTTT
Organism: Neoceratodus forsteri; assembly: GCA_016271365.2. Classification (NCBI taxonomy): domain Eukaryota; kingdom Metazoa; phylum Chordata; order Ceratodontiformes; family Ceratodontidae; genus Neoceratodus; species Neoceratodus forsteri. The sequence goes on from CM028137.1 coordinate 238,010,374, forward strand.
CTGAGTCTGGAGCCAGATCAAAGAAATATGAGTAATGTGCTGGTGGTCACTGACCATTTTACGAGATATGCCCAAGCTTTCCACACCAAGGACCAGACGGCATCCACCGTGGCAAAAGTACTTGTAGAAAACTTTTTTGTTCACTGTGGGGCTCCATAAAGAATCCATTCTGATCAAGGGAGAGACTTTGAGAGTCATTTGATCAAAGACATGCTTTCTCTGTGGTGAGTGCGAAAGTCCAGGACCACCCCTTACCACCCCCAGGGGAACCCACTGCCTGAACGTTTTAACCACACTCTATTGGATATGCTGGGCACCCTATAGCCAAAAGACAAGCCTATATGGAGCCAACAAATTAGCACCTTGGTACATGCCTACAACTGCACCGAAAGTGATGTCACTGACTTCTCCCCCTACCGCCTTATGTTTGGAAGAGAGGCTCGACTACCAGTAAATGTTTGTTTTGGAGTTTCTCCCAATGAGGTTCAAGCCGATAATTGTTTACAGTATGTGCAAAAGTTAAAGGCCCAGCTGAATCATGTGTACCAACTGGCTCAAAACATGGCTGCCAAAAGAAATCTGGCCAACAAAGAAAGGTATAATAAAAAGGTGAAAGCACAGGAACTCCAGGAGGGAGTTCATGTATTGCTAAGAAATCTGGGACTGCATGGCAAACACAAGATTGCTGACAGTTGGCACCATCTTCCACACATTGTAGTGGGCAAACTAGATGATCTGTCTGTGTACAAAGAAAGGCATGAAAATAATTCAAAAGATGTTAAAACAATGCATATAAATCATTTACTGCCCATTGGACAAATTTTGATCGAGTCTGAGCCCCCAGAAAGTGCTCCCTCTGGACCAGTGACCCAAGCTGCTGCTAAGCAAAAGCAAAGAAAGTCTGCACCTACAGATGCTGAGTTAAAGTGTTCTTCACAACAAGTACCAGTTGAACATGACTGTCAGTCCATGTCAGAGGAAAGTGAGAGTGACTTTGAATACTACCCTTATTACGAACTGAGTCAATTGTTTCATGGCAATCCGCTAGTCAATCATGGAGATCAAGCTGGGCCTTCTGGACTGCCTAAGCCCCCAGCTTTGTCCTTGGAGCCAATGCTCCCAGAAAGTGAGGTTCAAAGTATCAAGTTGGATGACATGGAATCACTTTGTACGGTTGAACTGTATGAGCTTTCAGAGGAGGAAAATGATGAACTGGGACAGACTGGTGATATACCAGAACAAGAAGAGTATGTTGAGTGCCCTAATGGCTCACTGCCAGTGTCAGAAAGCTTCCCATGTGAGACAAGTGTTGTGGACACAGACATTGCAAATCCTTTAGTTGAAAGTGCCTCCAGTTCTAGTCTCTCTACCCCAATGGAAACTCCCCTGGCCAGTAAAGACAGTGATGAAAGCGAGCCTAAAAGTGCAGAGACTGTAACAGTTCCCCCCTAGAAAGACTGGTCAAGCTGTGAAGCCTGTGGAGATATTAAGCTATGATTCTCCTGGAAGATCTGTGGACTTGCCTCTTAATGTGGTCCATAAGGGAGTGTATGTGTCCCCGAGCTCATTGCCCAAACTGAGCATAAATGCTAACTCCAAGTTATTGGTCTTGCCCTCTAATTATGGTGCCCCTGCCCCATGCAGCCCCAAGGTAGCTGATAGGGAAGGGCCTTCTCTCTTCAGGTTTCATATACAGGAACTAATGACCTGATTTCAGAATGTTTGTATGTACAATGTTGTGTAACCAGTAGTAAACTGTGAATTACAGGATAAGTATAGCTATATCAATGATTTAATATGTTGACTGTTGTTTAAAAAGATGCAGACCTGAACTGTTGTTGATATGAACAAATGTAATAATCTGTTTTTAAAATATCATAAGGGTACCAACTTGATGTGGATGCCAAGTTTTTCCAGGCCAGCAAGAGTGTAACCACCCTGCAAATGGGGGTTCCCAGAAGTCTTCCAGGAGCTTGCAGAAATGCTCCAAGCCTGGAGGTGTTCGGCATCTAAGCTGTTTAAATGTGGTTCCAAGTGAGTGCTATTTGAGCCTCCATGTACTGTCTCTTTAGGAGCTGTCTGCTTTTCAGACATAATAAATTTAGAAGGGGGATTGTGTGTTTCAATGCCCGAGTCCCTCCCGGGCTGCTGTCAACTCGCTCCGTTTCTGCCGTCGCTAAATGCGTAGAGGGAGCTCTTTCAAAAGGTTTAACAATCTGCCAGGAATTGTTTAGAGTAATAATGAAAATATAGTTTGTCTAACCTGCTTTTCATTGCAGTCTGAACTGTTTTTGCCTAGCCCTCCATTCTGGTTTTGAATTGCTCAACTGGACCAATCAGTGTGGGGGGACCTTTAAAATGGAGCCTGCTGCTGGCAAATCAGAACTTGGACTCTCACTGTGGAGCCAGTCACCTATTTACTGTATGGCCAGTGCCTCTGGGAAATGTAGTTTGGACCTCCATCCTGTGGAATTCACTTGCTCCAGCTGTTAGGGAGGCCCCTTCTATTGAGGTGTTCAAGGAAGATACTGAGGACGATGATGATGATTTCTTCAAATTTTACGAAACTCCGCAACCTATCCGTGGTTGTGGAGTTATTCATGAACTGGAGCAGTACCTGAAAGACACCAATAAAAATGCTGAAAGTTTACAAAACTTCCCAACAATCGACAATTTTCCTGTGTTACAATACAGCACTACCATCAAGTGTTCCTTTAGAAAGACTATTTAGTGTTGGTGGGCAGGTCCTTACACCTAGGCGAAACAGACTTTGAGATGAAAACTTTGAAATGCAGCTACTTTTACGCTGCAACAAAACTTACTGGCAATAAATAGCTGTATTCTGGTCATGGTCGTGGACTGCTACTGAGAGTCTCTAGCAGTGCTGCAACGTATGACACAATGTTGTTGTCGACTGTGTGCTACTGCTACGCTACTGTGCTTGTTGTTTGTCACCTAATTAAAAAAATACTTATCCAAATCTGAGTATTCAGAGAAATATACCATGGTTCCAAAATGATTAGTATTCTTTTTTTTTTTTTAGTACATTTTATCCTCCTCCTCCGTGGAGTGGGCCCCAGCTACCACTGGCTACTGGTACCCACACCCCTGGACCAGGTCTGGCGTATGCATCTGTGCACCTGACTCATACAGGCCTGGTCGGAAGCAGGACCCCCCCCAGGAGCCTGTACCAGGATCCTGGCGGCCACACCTCACATGTCTGGGGGTGCAGGGCTCAGCCATGAGCTGCTGAGGTCACCCTGTGATTTTCTGCCATGTTTTTACAACCCACTAAGGGAGCCAGACATGCAATGGTGTCTGATGCACCTATGTGCAGGCACCTGCCACGCTCCCTCTTCTTAGTATGCCCATGACTGGCAGTGCACCTAGACTCTACTAGGCACAACTGCAGTGCGGCACATGTCCCGTGCCCACTCCAGAGGAAGGAGAGCAGTCATGGGATGCTCAATCCTTCCTCTCTCCTGCCAGCCCCCAGTGGCCCGAGTCCATTCCCGAACCCAGGTCACCGGCGTGGCGCCAGGTGTGGCATCCAGCACCTTAACCCTCAGTGCCACCAGGCCAGCAGGACAATTATTAGTATTCTTTAAAAGAAGTGAGGACTGTCAAAGTGTACTGGTGTTGACTGCTTAACAGTGAAAACAGTGACGGGTTTGTGCCACCCGCTAGGTGCCAATGCCTGCTTATTTGAACTGTCCCCTGCTGTCTATAGATTAGTCTGTCAAATAGCATAATTAAGTTAAGTCTCTCGACAGTCTACCTCTCTACTAAGTAGCTCAACATACCGGCAGCCACTCATCTGTTTGTGATCCCTCCACTTGAGTCTATAGACATGTCAGTCAATGAGCAAGATTGAGCTTAGTCTCTTCTCTTTTGATTATGGTCTCCTTGTCCATCTTATAAACACACTGACAGACACCACCACCTCCACCACCTCTGGGCACCACCACTTCGAGTCATGTATCACAACTGTTCCCCAATGTCTGTGGTAAACTAGTCACTCATGAGCGTAATTAAGTTTAGTCTCTTGATGACAGTCTACTTGTCCAGTTTAAAAATACGCACTGACAGACACCACCACGATCACACCACCTCCAGTCACCACAACTTTAACCCATTTATTTCAATTCTCCCCCACTGCCTGCGGTAGACTAGTCATTAATGAGCGTGATTAAGTTTAGTCTCTTGATGATCATGACGGTCTCCTTGTCCAGTTTAAAAAGACACTCTGACAGACACCACTGCCTCTGGATGCCACAAGCCATTTATTTCTGTCCCGTGCCGTCTGTGGTAGACAAGTTTGTCAGTGAACATAATACAGTTAGGTCTATTAACAGTCTACTGGTATGCTGTAGGCAGCTTACCAAAGGGCACTACCTGTCTACCATGCCACCGAACTATCTGCACTGTCCTCCGTCCCATCCCCTGCTGCTGCCTAGACAAGTCAGTCAATGAGCAAGATACAGTTAGTCTCTTGATGTCAGTATGTAGATAACAAGCACCTGAGCAACAGCCATTGGATCAGTTACAACTGGAGATGGGTGAAGTGGCCCCAATTCGCTCCATGAAGTGATTCGCAGAGTGAAGGCGAATTCACGGAGTACTCCGCAACGTGAAGCGGAGTACTTCGCGTTATAATGGGTAACGCGAAGTCCATTGAAAACAGTGACTTTGCGTTACTCTGCCTTCCCAAACCACTACTCCACCAATTCTTAAGGAGAAATAATTGAAAACAATGTGCTTTGCCTTGTTTTTAAGCTCTAAAGGTGAATTTTGCAGTGATTCATGGGATTTTAGGCCACTTGGGCTCCAGATTGTTCTGCACAGCCTCAGTTTGGGGTAGTGTGTGTAGGAAGCTGTAGGAGACAATCTACTCTGAGAGCTCTCTGCAATTCAAACCTTCTAAAAGCTGTCAAAAAAGCCTTTTTGAGTAGTTTTTTTGCTGAACCTTTAGTTCATCAATTATAAGAAACCCTCCTGCGCTCATATCATCGAGTGTTTATTGTTTGTGTGTGTATTTTGAATGTTAATGTACAACATTCAGTCTGTGTATTGAGAGACAGTGGAAGTGTGCTTTGGGGGAAGGGCATATCTGTGGTGTAGGTAGATTAACTTGGAGGAAAAGACAGTGCTTTCTGTTTTGGCGATATTTTCTTGTAAAACTGTGTTAATGTGCACACAGTAATATTTTCAATAATCCTTGTCATTTTTTTGCTGATTGTTGTGGTGCAGCAGTGCATAATTTTAGTTTGCTTAAAATATGTGGTTATATTACTGAAGTTTTCAATTTGCTACGCATTACTTAGTGTGTGTGTGTGTGTGTGTGAGTATATGTGTGACGTGTGTCATCAAATCAGACACCTTTTATTGTGCCACATAATTTCAGCAATGTGAACCTGCTATCCACTGCAGCTGTATGACTTTTGTACTTCTTTGTGGTATCTTTACTGATTCTAGTACTAGTGATTGTTACTGCAGCAGTGCAGTACATTGCCCCCACAGCCCGCCCCACCAGCAAAAGTATACTTTTCAGATTTGAATTTCTGATGGTGAGCACTGGTTAGGTGTTGTGCCTTTGCATCTGCATCTCTTCAGTGTGCAACGCAATCTTAATCTGTCTGTGTATTTGCATCTCTTTAGGGCCCAATCTCCATCTGTAGCTTAAGTCACAGTTGTTTCTTTGGCTTCCCTTCAGAGTACTGGACAGGTGTGGTGCATAATTCTGCATGAACATTGTACTCATTGATATGCGTTTTTAAGTCAGGAGCATCATCATGAGTCACTCATGGTACAAATCATGTTCTTTATCATCGCGGTCACAAATGCAGCCATAAATCACTATTCACGATCACGTCACGAATTACAACATAATTTTTTTTTTCTAGTTACTTGGATGTATTGTAAGCTTGTTTTGTAGTATCTCTCCAGGCTTCACCACCCCACCATTTTACTCATTAATGAGCGTTTTTAAGTCAGAGTTTGTGCTACAGCTCATCAGGGAAGTACAGCCGTAGGCATTTGAGTTCCTTCCCATACAGCATGTGAGATACAGTACTGTAAGTAGTGGTGGGCGAAGTGGCGCCAGTTTGCTCCGTGAAGTGATTCACTGAGTAACGTGGAATCCGTGGAGAACTCCACAATGTGAAGTGGAGTACTTCGCTTCATAATGAGGAATGCAAAGTCCATTGAAACCAATGACTTTGCATTATTCTGCCTTCCCCAAACCCATTCTCCACCAATTTTAAAGCGAAGTACATTGAAATCAATGTAATCCGCATCTCTTCACCCTGTAATTGAGCTCCAAATGAAATTCTGCAGCTATTCATGGGATTGCAGGTCACATGGACTCTAGATTTTTCGGCACAGCCTCAGTTCTGGCCTGGGTAGTGTGTGTGCAGTAGTAGCTGGAGACAGTTGGCCCTCAGAGCTCTGCAATTCAAAACCTCTAAAAGCTGTCTAAAATGCCTTTTTGAGTAATATTGTTTGCTCAAAATTTAGTACATCGAATGTAGGAAACCCTTCTGTGCTCATATCATCGAGTGTTTGTTGTTGTGTGTGGATTTTGAATGTTAATTTAGAACAGTCAGTCTGTGTACTGTGAAGTGTGCTTTGGGGGGATGGATGTATTTGTGGTGTAGGTAGATTAACTGAGAGAAAAAGGCAGTCTTTCTGTTTTGGTTATATTTTTCTTGTATAACTGTGTTAATGTACACACAGTAATATTTTCAGTAATTCTTCAAATTTGTTTGCTGATTGTTGTGGTACAGCAGTGTACAATTTGTCTGTCTAAAACATTTGGTTCTATTACTAAAGGTTTTCAATTTGCTACGCATTACTTGAGTGTGCGTGTGAGTATGTGTGCGATGCGTGTCATTAAATTAGCCACCTTTCATTGTGTTACAGAGTAATTGCGCAGTGTGAACCTGCTATCCACTGCACCTGCATGACTTTTTTATACTGCTTTGTGGTATCTTTACTGGTAGTGGAGTATTACTGCCGTGCACTAATCCCCCCAACTGGCAAAATGTATTCCTTTCCAGATTTGAATTTGTGACTTGTGAGCACTGGATAGGTGTTGTTGTGCCTTTTCGTATGCACCCCTTGAGTGTGCAGCACAATCTTAATCTGTCTGTGCATTTGCATGGCACCATTAATTCTGGGAAACTGCATTTCTTGTTACACTCTCATTTCACTTTGTCAGCACTGGGGAATTTTCTGGACACAAGACAGTAGCATTTTGGGGATGCATATTAATTCTGGTGACTCACTGTGTAACCTGACCACTGTACGCATGACTGACTGCACCAATAATTCTGGGAGACTTTGCATTTCTTGTTACACTCTCATTTCACTTCATCAACACTGGGGAGTTTTCTGGACACAAGACAGTAGCACTTTGGGGATGCACATTCATTCTGGTGACTGTGTGGGTGGGATGCTGCCAATATTGTTGTCACTCTGCCTTACTTCGCATTTAAGGCGGAATGACAATGCGAAGTAATAACAAGGTAAAGTGAGCCTTTCTTGCCAACGTGAAGTGGCCACTTCGTGTTCACTTCACCAGCGGATTTTAAATTCACTGCATCTCTAGTTACAACAGTAATAGTAGTATCAGTAGCACACACACACACACACACACACATTTCATTACCCAATTACTATCTCCCTCTAGACGAGTGTATTATTGTTTTCTATTATCAGTCTTGACTAGACTCTCGACAGTGGTAGTAGCTTAACAGCATCAGGAATGGGCATCTCATGTTGTGTTGCAGTTGCACTTATCTCACCCTAAACAATGAGCTTCATTATCGCAATACTCCCATGTTCTGATTACAGACTACTGTAGTTCATGATGTTATTCATCTTTACATGATCTGATGTGAGGTGAATGTGCATAGTACTGGCGCTTTTCTCTTTTACCACAGCATAAGAGCACATTGTGGTTGTTGGTTGCAATTTCAGGGGCCACTTGCTGGCTGGCTACCTTTACATTCTGAGTTAATCAAATTATGAAAACCAAAACCAAGGGTGAGCAAGCAAACCAACAATCCAATGTCATTCCATTCCCATACTAAGAGGTATTTTGTCAGCTGTAAGGACTTGTGGCTGTCTAGCATTTTTCATTGAAATGTTCTGCTTCTTCTTCTTCGATTGTAATATTCGTCATCATCCTCATGAGGTCTTCTGTCTGAAGACAGTTATAATAATGGCAATGCCATAATGCCATGGTCATTATCATCATCCTTCATCATCTTGCTCTACGGAGTACAGCCAATGGCTGAAAAGGCACTCATTCATTACCAAATCATGCCAGAAAGTGGCTGTGATGAGCCTGCACTGAGAAACCAGTAATGTGGCTGGGGCATGGGCCACACAAGAAGGGGCACGGTGGGCACCATAGTTGACACATTACTCACACACTGCACACTGACACTGGCTAAACCTGCCACTGCCACCTCATGCTTACATGGGTGTGAAATATAAACTAGTCACTACACATCTGCAGCCATGACAATCTGGCACAGTGACACTGTTACCATCTCAGCCACAGCCACATTCAGGTCTTCAAAATATTCTGAGGATTTAACAACAATTATGTGCTCCCACTACCAGTCATAGTTGAGGCAAACTCAACAACTTCACCACAGGTGTGGGAAGTTGATGACTTAGCAGCTACTATGAAGGGACACTTGAAGGGAATGTACTAGTTTGGTTAAATGAGCAGAGCATGGACTGCATGGACAAACTTCTCTTCTCCCCTAGCACCCACCCCCTCAAAAAGAGGCACTTAAATATGGTACTATGCTTGCACAGTTCTACTAAGTGAAACATTTTGATTCCTGGTATTTTATTTTGTTTGATGTAACCCACCATGACAAACCAAGCACTGGGGTACTATATAACATCACTCTATTTTTTATTAAAACTGAACAAAAGAGACAGAGAGGGGCACAGAGAGAAAGATGGACAGAGAGACTGAAAAAGCGAGAGACGGAGAGAGAGAGAGAGAGAGAGAGAGACAGAGATAGAGATGAAGAGAGACAGAAAGAAAAAGACAGAGAGAGAAGAGAGAGAGAGACACAAAGAGAGAAATATAGAGAGAGAGTGAGTAAGAGACAGAGAGTAAGAGACAGAGAGAGAGTGAGAGACACAAAGAAAGTAAGAGACACAGAGAGAAAAGGACAGAGAGAGAGAGAAAGAGAAAGGGAGAGAGAAGCACAGAGAGTGGAGGAGAAGAGAACAGAAACAGATGCGAAAGACTGAGAGACAGAGGGTCAGAGAAAGGAGAGGGACAGAGGGTCAGAGATAGAGGGGGAGTGGGACAAAGAGAGAGAGAGGGGGAGACAGAGAGGGACAGAGAGAGATAGAGAGAAAGAGAGGGACAGACAGGGACAGAGAGAAAGAGAGAGACAGAGAGGGGGAGAGAGAGTAAGAGACAGAGAGAAAGAAAGACGAGAGAGAGACAGAGAGAGAGAAAGAGAGAGATGGAGAGAGGGAGAGAGAGAGAAACAGAGAGACAGAGAGATGGAGAAAGAGTGAGAGACAGAGTCAGAGAAAGGGAGAAGGACAGAGGAAGAGGGACAGAGGGTCAGAGAGAGAGAGAGAGAGACAGAGTGAGAGAGAGAGAGAGAGAGAGGAAAAGGGAGAGAAAAAGGCAGAGAAAGAAAGGTAGAGAGAGAGAGAGAGAAAGGGAGACTGAGAGAAATGGAGGGAGAGACAAAGAGAAAGACAAATCAGATGAGGTACCGTTCGTACTGTCATACTCTATCACTGACAGTTGTATTGTAACATAGATTTTCAGCTTTCCACACATGACAATAGGGAATATAGCAGCATCCATGTAATAAGAAAATTTGGCATAATATACTGTATTGTACTAATAATAAATAACATAATATGTAGTAGTATGGTTCTTCATATTTTTAAGAAATATAAAGTATCATCCTGTGACATGACATGTTCACATTTGTGAGAGAGAGAGAGTGTTAACCCCCCCCCCTTTTTATTTATTTTGTAGTGATAAAAATGATGGTTCAGTAGGAGGCCTGTAAATCTGGGCGTACACCTACATGTTTGTCAAACTGTCCATTGTATGTCTGTTCATTGGGTTGGCCGCCCACTTTCTTGGTACCTGTTTTGTATAGCGTTTTCTATGTTCTTTGTTTCTCTTGTGCGCACCAGAACTGCTAACCTGCCTACTCTCAGTTTCCTTCAGGGTTAGTCTGCGATGCCCAAAAAGGTTTCTGTAGCAGATTAAATATTAAAAAGTTCATTGCAGTTCTAAATGCACAGTTGAGATTTTTACTCCCAGAATCAGCTTACAGAACGACCATGCGGTGAAATATACAGAGATGTTAGAAACGTACCAGTATATCACTGCAGTGTAAGTGGTGCATAAGAGATGCTCTCATTTAAATATAGGGGAACCCTCATTTCTTAGTATGTTTAAAGTTCTTAAATATGGATATTACCTGGATCAGAGAAGCATTGTTATGTTGCTTTGAACTTCATAAATGCCCAGCAATTATCAGAATTGCTTCCGGAGGGCATCCACCTGGAAACTCGGTTTGTGTTTCCACAGCGGTGCAGCTTGGCAAGCTCCGATACTTTGCAACTGCTCAAACGTCCACACTAGCATACGGTGTCTAAGCTCTGATTACTTCAACAGCTTCGTTTCTGGATGCTTTATGCAAGGTACAAAAGAGAATATAAATAGAAGTTCATTTTATGTTCACTTACTGATTAGGGGTTTTGTACAGTTCCAAGGAGAACGGTAAATGCATCGCAGCGCTTCCAGGTATACACTCCCCTTCAGCTGCAGGTTCCATCATAGAGCCGGCCGGCCACTTTCTCAATTCGTCTGTACTGCAACAAAAGAGGAGGTGCTTCCTGAAGACAAAGTACGACTGCGGTTCATGTAGAAATAAAAAAAATGTACTCCTGTGCTTATGTACACGTTGCTTTATGTGTTTAAAAGATTGTGTTTTATCCAAAGAAAATGTTTGTGCTTTGTTTAAAGAACTTATTTTGAAACAGACAATCGGGGTGGAGTTAAAGAATCACATGACCCCAACTCTGTATATAAGCACTACAGATAGATTAAAGAGTCAGTCAGTAGGAGGGTGTGAAGCTGATAACACCTTGCCTAGCTAGCCATTTCTAGCTCTGTCCGCTGTTTATTTTATGCTTCTCTTTTATTTTGCCGCTTGTCAGTTCGATTATGTTATTGTTCTGTTGTAAAAATAAATTATTTTGCTTGGTCACTACCATTATTGTCTCCTTGGTCCATCCTTAACCCCATAGCCTTTCACAACACTATTTATGTGCAACAACTGAGTTTCTATTTTCCACAGAAAAAAATGAAATAAAATAACATACAAACTGATTTCTTGTCTAAGACTCCATTTCTATTATTTTGATGATTTTTGGGTGTTCCAAGACCTCATAAATACAATCCATGAGTAAACAAACTTCATGGATTAAAAGTAATATAAAGTAATACGAAATGTAATATGCATTACAGTTACTGATTACTTTTTGTATCTGAATAATCTGTAACTGCAACTGATTACATTTTTGGGACTGTAATTAGTCTGAGTAATCTGTAACTGTAACTGACTACATTTTTGGGACAGGAACTAGTAACTGTAACTGATTACTTTTGAAAAGTAATTTACCCAACACTGGCAATATATATATATATATATATATATATATATATATATATATATATATATATATATATGTGTGTGTGAATTTTCATATATTCATTTAAAGCTCCATTACAGCAAAATACACCTTGAACATTTGTGAAGACGCCATATATATCTATATATAAAGTTTTATTCACTCAAAACTACATTGCAGCAAGACACTTTTTTTTAGAAATGCAATCGCTTCTACAAGTTCCCTAGAAAAGTTTATCCCAAGTATGTTTATTTTTTTTGGGGGGAGAGGGTAAAGCAGAACAATAGCATCTCCTTAAAGAGTTTTTCTTAGGATCTTAAGTCTAAATATGCTGTGTCCTGTCAGCAGCCACATTTGAGAGAAATTGAACAAGGATCTCCCCCTCTCCAACTCATATTCCTGAATAAACTTTGTACACCATTGAGGAAATGCAGCATGGATCTAACCACAAAAGGCACACTGAAAGCAATCAGATTTTAAGAAACCAATGACGAATTGGGGCAGACACGGGGGTAACACTTTAAGTTTCCTTAACTACACTGTAGTTGCAGAGTAACTACGCTGTAACTGCATTGCAGTTGCAATGCAGTTACATGCAAACAAACATGTGGCTGCAATATAGTTACCCATGTTGCATTTAATTGATTGCCTACCCTGCAGTTATTCTAAAACTGAAGTGTGACCAATGCATGCTTTTCAGTCAACACAGTCCCCAAAGAGCTTGAATAGATGTCCCACTGCCATTGTTTCAATACCTGAATTACCTAGTGGAGGACAGCAGTACCAATTACACTTCAGCTACAAAATGCTTTGCCATTGGAGGTAATCATTCAATAATCAAAACTGGCAGTAAATGACTTGGGGCCAAGGGAATACAAGCAGAAAAATTAAAAAGTAATTGACACCATATGTAGCCCATGTGTTGTGTGCCAGTGGGCTACTACCCCTGCTTATTGACCATTGTACAGGTTAAGGGGCCTGGGTCCTGCTATGGTGGTGATCGGGGGTCCTGTCCCAAAGTAATAGTAAAGTAGCGCAGTACCTCAACCTAGAATAGGTCGATAGTGGGCCAGGTTTCTGCTTGGTACAACCCCTTGGGATGCTGTACCTCTCCACTTCCCCTTCCAACCACCCCACACATTGGATACTAAGTTGTTCCCCAATACCATACACCACATATACTTGACAGTAAGCTTTCACAAAACACCCTCTACACAGCAATTGCAACAAACAAAACACAGCTTAATTTTGGGGAAGGGCTAAGGGAGGGATACCTGGATCAGGAAAGCTGTGAAGAGAAAAAGGAGTTAGGATAGTTAACATTAACAGTGCCAATATGCCAAGACACTCCAACACCCACCCCGACTGGTACCAGTGAAACCCCCGTTCAGTCTATAAGGGTACCCTGTGATGGTGCAGGCCTGGTTGGTGCTAAGGATTGGCCAGCATTGGGGCCCTTGAAGAATATTTAAAGGATGAAACTTTAAAGTTAATGTTACACCTTTGTTTGCAAACAACCTTTCCCCAGTTCCGTTGGTCAAGGCAAGCCCTGAGTTACTCATGGTTCCAGAGAGCTGAGCAGTCTTTGGAGTGGGGAGGGCCAGTAGTTCAAAATCTGCAGCTTCCATTCAAAGAGGGAAGCAAAAATTAGGCAGCAGAAAATGATAAGAAAACTTAAACTTGCTTGAAGGTCTGGCCGCTGGTCACCTTGCTTGGAAGTCTTGCAACTTGTCCCCTTCAGCCTATTTGGGTCTGTTGCAGCGCTCAAATGCAAGGCCCACCGTACCATAGAGTACCCAGACCCAGGAGTGGCTCCAAAGCCCAGCTCCCTCACAGGTTAGAGTGCCCTAGCACTCCAGCATGCACCAGTGGCCTCCTGCAGCCAGTAGACCCCACTCAGTTGGGGTTAGCAAGTTCCTTACCCAGCTCTGAGTTGCAGCTGGGAATGTCCTGGTTCTACCTTTCTCTCAGATGGGAATGCAGCTCTGGTGTGCAGCCAGACAGTTTCTCAACTGTTTCCACTTTCCAGTGCCTTTGGGCAACAGATTCCAAACTCCAGCAGTTCCTTTCCACAGCTGGATTTCAGCAGCAGTGACGAGTTCCTGAAACGTAGGACACCTGTGCACCTTTTCCCTTTCACAGATTCTCTGATTCACAACAGCATCCACCTCTGGCTCACACACAGTTCCAAGAATGACTTTTTCCCAGCTCAGGGTTTCCTCTCAGTCTCCAATGATGCAGGATCACTGCAGCAAATGAGTTTCCTCCAAACCAGCAATTTCCACCAAATGCCTAGAATGCTCCGAAAAGATGCACAGTTCCTTTAACCAGTGAGAATCATTCACCTTCAATCCTCAGGCAAAACTCTGTTTAAGTCCTGTGAAAGTCCTTTAGACTTTTCCACACATGGCACTGAGGCCATCTTGACTCGATCAGAGCCCAGATCAGACTGCCCCAACTGCCCAAAGTCACTGGGATTTCACCCAAAAATCCTGCCCTCTGATTGGTAAAATCCTGTCATCAGTCACAATCATTAACCCTCTTTGATTATTGATTGGCAAGGTCTCTTGTGTCTGAAATTAGTTCACACCTCCTCCCATGAGCCCTCTCACACAGTTTTGAGTGCCTAAATAGCTAATTGGCTGTCCATGAGGGGTGAAAGGGTCATAACATGGCTATCATTCAGTCCCCCAGCAGTCCACATATTGTGCTAACTCTTTAGTCCCAATGCAGTCAAACAAAGCGGCATATATACTGTATATCTACTGTATATATACATATATATACAAACACATATGTGTGTGTGTGTCCCCTTATCTGATATCCCATGTTCATATTCGTTAGACACCCCCCCCAACCCCGGCAGCCGGTTGCTAGCTCCAAAATACCACCCCCCTAGGAGCAGTGACCCAGCTCATAAATATTCATTGTACCTCATTAATATTCATGAGGACCCTTCACATTAGGGCTTGCTGGCACTTCTAAACTAAATTCCTGTGCCACTTCTCAGGTGCTTTCACCAGGTGCCTGACTCCCACTTGACTGAATATGGGGGTCAGAATCATCGTGGAGGAATCGGGGCAACTGCTATGCGGTCCAAAAGAAAGAAGCACTACACTGCAACATAAAAGTTAGTTTCCTATAACATAAATACATAAACAAAGTAGGACAGAAAAAGCCTACATTATAGTACTGAGAGTCCATCTGCCACTCTGGGTCCTTTCTGCCTCCATCCTCATTCTTGATCCTAATAACCACCTTGAAAGTGTCCCATTGTGTTTTGAACCCTGTTATAGTCCAAGCATTTGCCAAACTGCTGGGTAAACTGTTCCAACTATTCACCACCTGCTCTGTGAAAAAATACTTTTTAATGGCCTTTTTTTCAATCCACCCCCCCTTCCAGCTTGATAGATAGATAGATAAAAACTAAATTTTTATACCAGACTACTAGTCATTAGGATTATACAATCCTGTTCACAAGACAGTCCTGTTTGTCAGCGCACTTATATTACTCTTAAGCATTTTACATAGCATAAGACACATCACAAACAATACAACTTTAAATACAGTTTTAGTTGTCTGATAATATGTCCTAATTATCAGTATACTTTAAATACTGCAGCCATTTTAAGGTGCAATTCAGCTTTCAACAGATATAATCTTAATTTCTAAAAAACATATAAAGCACAAAATAATTTAGATTATGTACAGCTATGTCTAAGCTAATGAAAATTAGAATTTAGTAATAAAGATCACACCGTTCTCTGAAGGTCTTAACTAAATTAAACAAAAAATCATATACAACTAAATCTTATCTCATAAAGATTTGACATTTCAGTTTTAAAGGTCAGATGATTATCCAAAGATCTTATTGGAGGGGTAGAATATTCCCGACCTTGGCTGCCTGGGATGAAAGAGCACCATTACTATATTTGTTGTTACTTCTGATGGGACAGAGTCTGGGCTTATACACAGATCTTGTTAATTCACGTGTACCCTTGTTTTCTTCGGGAAAAAGAGTTTGCGTAATGTAGTGGTCAGGATAAGATGTTAAGTATTTATGTATCAATTTTAACCAATTTTTAGAGCAACCTATTTCTAAAGGCTGTCAATTTAATTTTGTAAACATACTACAATGGTGAGTCCTATCATTACATTGTAAAACATATCTAGCTATTCTATGTTGCACTCTATCTAGACTAATCAGCAAGTGCTTATTTGGTGTTCTATAAATTAGTTCCCCATAAGTCAGTGCTGGCATATTCGTAGACACTTGGTGGTTCGTCTTAAGGCTCCCAGTTTTTTGCTCACATTTTTTATTGTAGTGGTTATGTGACTATTAAAAGTTAACAAAAAATCTAAAGTCACCCCCAAGTAGCAATAACTATCTACCTAATCAGGGGGTTAATTTGTATTTGCAAAAATATGAATCTGAGAATTATTTTTCTTGGTTGAAAAATGCATTAGCTTTGTTTTTTTAACATTCATGAAAAACCTTGACCTGGTGAACCACTCCCCCACTTCAACAAAGTCCATCTGGAGCTTTAACTGGAGATCCGAGACAGCAATCCTGGTGGCAACAATTGCTGTATCGTCTGCATACAGCCTCACAGCTGAGTGCCTCACCACCTGGGGCAAATCATTGTTGAATAGGAGAAATAACAGGGGCCTCAAAACGGACCCCTGTGGGACCTCTATGAATACATTTCAGGACGTAGATAGTCTCTGTCAGACTACCCACTGAATGCATCCTATTAAACAAGATTTTATCTAGTTACTAGGCCCATCAACTATGCCCACTCCTTTCAGTTTGTCCAGTAAGAGGGAGTGGTTCACCAGGTCAAAGGCCTTCGATAGGTCCACAAAGACAACAGCTGTCTCCAGACCTAAGTTTAGTGAAGTACAAACCACATTTTTAAATTCTAGTGATGTTGTTGTTGAGTGACCCTTTCTAAACCTTGATTGATGGGGTGTCAACAACTTGTATTTGTCCAAGTGTTTGGAAATCTGTTTATTTACACATTTTTCCAAACACTTGGACAAGATGGACAGTAAGGCAATAGGCCGATAATTATTTAATTCTGTAACATCACCCCCTTTATGGATGGGGATGATCTTACTTTCTCTCCAAGATAAGGGGTAATAGTCAGACTGTAAGCTCCAGTTGAAAATGTAAGTTATAACTGGGGCAATGTGATTTGCTGCTAAATTAAGGAATCTGCCCTCAATTTCATCTGGCCTTGTTGACTTGTGGGCATTTATGTTCCTTAATTCCCTACAGACCTCTGATATTTTTAAAGCCTTAAATCTGAATGATGGCAAGCTATATGGCTTCTCTACTTGTGTAAGCAATGTGTCCCCAGGCCTGGAACTGTCTATCCCATTATAATCTGGTAAGTCTACAAAAAAGTTGTTTAAGGCCTCTTAAGCTCTCCCAGGTTCATCTGTTAGGTCAGCCCCAACCTGTAAGGTCAAGTTGTTTTGTTTTCCAGATTTACCAGGATTCATTAAGTAGTTAATGGTGTGCCAAAACTTACGCAGATCCGACTTACAACTTATCTTGTTTCTATAATAATGAGCCCTAGCCTTTTTTGTAAGATGTTTACAGTCATTTTGGGGCTGTGCCCCCTGGTGGTTGCACACTCATTCTGTCCTTGGCAGCCATGTTGTGTCAGGTTAAGCAATGGATGGTTCAGACTTTACACAAAGCTATTGGAAGTAATTACAACTCTATGGAGTCCACTCTATTCCATCCCTATATGTACATTTCTATTATATCCCCCTCTACCTCCTGTCTCCTGGTGAGTACATATTGAGACTTCCTTGTAGCTCTTCATAAGACCCACTTTGCTGCCTCTGGTCATTTTTCTAGACCTCCTCTGAATAGTCTCTAACCTCTTCTTATCCTTCCTAAGATATAAGTTCCAACATTAAACACAATACTCCAAGTGTGGGTGAAGCAGTGACCTGTATATAGCAGAATCCCCTTCCCCCTGTGACTTGTGAAACCCCACCTGATAGATCCCAACATCTTGATTGCCCTCACACATGCCTTACTGCATTGGGAGGAGGTTTTTAAACTACTGTTAATTATCACCCCCAGATCACGTCCTCCTTCAAGTGCCCATCCCCTACCATATACCACGTAAGCAACAAGACATGATGGGGTGTGTATTAGACAGTTGTTCATCTGGCCCTGTTGACTTGTGGGCATTTATGGTCCTTAATTCGCTACAGACCTCTGATATTTTTAAAGCCTTAAGTCTGAATAGTGGCAAGCTATATGGCTTCTCTTCTTTGTGTATGCAATGTGTCCCCAGGCCTGGAACTGTCTATCCAATTACAATCTGGTAAGTCTACAAAAAAATTGTTTAAGGCCACTGAGGCTCTCCCAGGTTCATCTGTTAGGTCAGCCCCAACCTGTAAGGTCAAGTTGTTCTGTGTTCCAGATTCACCAGGATTCATTAAGTAGTTAATGGTGTGCCAAAACTTACGCGGATCTGACTTACAGCTTATCCTGTTTCTATAATAATGAGCCCTAGCCTTTTTTGTAAGATGTTTACATTCATTTTGGGGCTGTGCCCCCTGGTGGTTGCAAACTCATTCTGTCCTTGGCAGCCATTTTGTGTCATGCTAAGCAATGGATGGTTCAAACTTCATATGCAGCTATTGGGAAGTAATTACAACTCTATGGAGTCCACTCTATTCCATCCCTATATGTACATTTCTGTTCTATCCTCCTCTACCTTCTGTCCCCTGGAGAGTACATATTGAGACTTCCTTGTAGCTCTTCGTAAGACCCACTTTGCTGCCTCTGGTCATTTTTCTAGACCTCCTCTGAATAGTCTCTAACCTCTTCTTATCCTTCCTAAGATATAATTTCCAACATTAAACACAATACTCCAAGTGTGGGTGAAGCAGTAACCTGTATATAGCAGTATCCACCTTCCCCCTGTGACTAGTGAAACCCCACCTGATAGATCCCAACATCTTGATTGCCCTCACACATGCCTTCCTGCATTGGGAGGAGATTTTTAAACTACTGTTAATTATCACCCCCAGGTCGCATCCTCCTTCAAGTGCCCATCCCCTACTGTACCCCATGTAAGCAATAAGACATGATGGGGTGTGTGCTAGACAGTTGTAACACATGGCTAGAGGGTGTAGTGAGGCATGAGGCCACAGGTCAATTGCGTTCAGTCCCCTAGCCATGCATTAGAACTGTCTAAGGCACGTCCCTGGAGTGGCTTATTGCATTTATAAAATGGGGCTGTGTATTCTACATGGGGTTTCTAGCTTTAGCTGTACATTAGACACTTCTAATGCATGACTAATAACCAATCAGATTGCTTGAAATCCTTTGCCCATTTCATACTGATACAATAACCCGTCTTGATTGTTACTATCAGTGTGCATTACTTTACAGTTTTTGGTGATTAAATATAGGATTATGTCTCCAGCCTCTCTACTGTACATCCCTATTCATACTGCCCTGTACCTCTGCATCTCCATCACTTACCTTTGCACCCTGACTAGAGCTCTGTGAAAGTCTGCGGAATTTTCATGAACATTCTGCTGACTTTCGTAAAATTTTAACTTTTAGTTATTTCACTATAATTTTAAATGTACATGTCCAAATAACACCATATTTGGAAGATAAACAGTACCAAATTGCTCACATGACTGTACCAAATGTCAGAGCTGTAGATTGAAAGAGAGTGGAGTAACAGGTGGCCAAGCATTTAATCAAAATTTAATTTTCAGTTATTTTGAGATAATTTAAAAATTTCTTATCCAAATTTCTCCACCAAATCAGGATTCAGAGAAGCACCTAGAATGCATATACGCACCATGTTTTAAAATCTCAAGCTTCAATGGGAGCTGAGTTATAGGTAGCCAGATATTTTGTCAAAATTTGGATTTCTGTAGTTTTAGTATAATGTTGATAGTATTCATTGAAATGTTACAAAAATTAAAAGGTATACAGGTTATCACTACATTTGTATACGCACATAGTTTCAGATCTCTAGCCTTAAATGGGACTGAGTTATAGCCTGCCAAACATGTTACCAAAATTTAAATTTCAGTTTGTTTCCTCTAATTTTAAAACTACATACCAAATTTAACCAGAGTTTAAACATTTAAACTACTATACCACATGGTAATTTCTAAAAAAGTTCATATGTTCAGCTGAATTAAAAGTAGTAAAATTTTAACAACATTTAAAAAATTAATTTTGCAAGAATGTAAACTACAAATTTATAAATCCCTGAAACTTTAAAACTAGAGAATGCAATACCATTACATTTGGCAGGTTCTTAGACCTTACAAGGAGACTGTGTGTGCCAATTTAATTAATTGCTTGCTGCATGAAATTGCAAAATAACACGTGTACTTAAAGTCAAATCCCATGAGTCTTTGTGAAAATTGTAGAATTTCATGAAAAATTCCATAAAATTGGGATTTTCTAGTTTCACTCAGCCTTATCTGGGGGATTCTATTTAGATGATAGGGGTATAAGAGGCAGGTAGCACAGAGAGTCACTAGGTTCTGGAGTTAGATGCACAGTTTCACCAATAAATGAATAGCTGAGTTGGGTAGCACAAAAGTGGTAGACTCCAAGGTTGGAGCAAGAAAGCACAGAGCATCAACAATTCTGACCTGAATGCAGGATATTTAAGGATCACATCCAGTAAATTTATGATCCAGGGAGCCTGGTGTACATGCAAATCTAGGACTTAGAGGTACTCCAAAAGATGTAATGGGGGAAGACAGTGTCCTGGGCAGCAAGAATAAAGAGTTCTGGCTATTCCAACAGGGTAGGTCGATATGAAAAGAGTACAGTAGGTGACTCATATTTTAAGGGACTTTGTCACTGTAAAGAACAAAGAGGATATCAGTGGGACTAGTAGTTCTACTGAGTCAATCTGGCTATGCGAAAAGAGAAGGGGGGGAATAGTCACCTAGAGGGGAACAGCAGGACTGCAATAAGCTCAGCCCAGCTTAGCAAATGAAGTAGTGATATGTGCATTGTTAATGTTAAATTTCACACAAAAAAAATTCTGGATGCTTTATCTACTGTATATGCTATCAAAAATATGTGAGAACATGTTTCTAATCATTTATTTTTCTGCAAAATTAAAACTGTTTAACCAATTTATCCAGTTGTGTTAGACACCAGGATACACTGACTATGGATATGAGTGTCAAATGTTTACTCTCTGCATGCAAGAGCAGAGAAGTTACAAACATCCACATTTTTGATAGTTTTCACAAAGTTTTGCAAATATTTACATAGTAAAGTTTTGAACCCCTGTAACTTAAAAATATCTTATCTAATTCTGCCCATATTTAGATCATTCTATAAGCATTACAAAAAGATTATTTCTACTAATTTACAACTGCCTAGGTCCAAAGGTGCCCGAGTTATATGCAGATGAAATTTTTCATGAAATTTCCTGAAAAAAATAAAATGACGGATTTTGAGCACATATAATTTTGAGATGATGCATCAAATTGTCATGAAATCTGGCACATTGTTAGAACACATATCATCAAGAAATCATGCCAAATTTAAGATCCCTGATCCAATAGACAGTTAAGGTATATGCATAAAAAATGTTTAATGAAATTTCTCACAAACAATAAAATGAAAACATTTTAACATCTATAGTTTTGAAACTATCTATCCAATTTACAAGATATTTGGCACGTTAGTGGCCACTGAACCAAAGAGTACACTTTCCACATTTCAGAGCTCTAGCTTGAATGGCGGCTAAGTTATAACCAAATTACTAAATTTTAAAAACTTTGCAAAATTTCGATCAAATTCTACAACATGTCATGGAATTTGGTGAAATTTCTTTGAAATTACATGGGTTCAGAATTGTCCCATTCCACACAGCTCTAACCCTGACCCCACATCTTACCCTCATGGTGAGGCCTGGCAACATCACAGAAACATAATTTTGTGGCAGAAAAGGACCATTGTCCCACACAGTCTGCCCAGATGATCCCTGCCTAGTCTGTCTCTGCAGACCCTAACTGGTCTCTGGCAACCTTCCTTCCTCCCTGTCTATTTACTAATATTCCTCTATGTCTGTCCTAAGCATGCTTGATGTCCCATATTGTTTTCACCTCACCACTTCTACTGGCAGTCTGTTTCAGGTGTCTACCACTCTTTCAGTGAAATAGTACTTCCTCACATCCAGATAACATGATGGGAGACACCATCTATGGGTCGGGAATGGTTGGTAGTAGACAGTGGGGCCCAGATGTGCCAGCTATCATACTGCTTCCTCCCAGGATTTTTTGGTTTTAGGCCCTGCCCCCCCGGCATGCAGCCTGTGAAAGCCTGCGGCACCAACCTTAAGATGGGGTGTTGCCAATGCTGTGAGGTCTCTAACACGCCAAGGCAGTCCCCCTTCAGACCTGCAGGTGTTGATCAGAGAGCAGGGCACTCAACACCCTCCCCCCAGAGTAAGTGCACATTGCTTGCTTCCACATCAAGCTCGAAAGTCCACCATCCAGGGCCATTAGGTCGGGACAGAGGATCAATCCCCGGTCTCCCATGTAGTGGAACTGTGCTCAACCAGTGACACAGTCATGTTAAAGAGCAGCAGCCACAGGACAAATCCCTACAGCACCCCAGTACTGCCACCTAATATGAGAGAACTTTCTATTCAGAACTACTGTCTGAGTCCTCTCTATCAACTAATTCTCAATCCACCTAATTATGACCGTCTCCTAGTCCTTGGTCTCCTGCCTTCATTACTAGCCTCTTATGCAGTACCAAATGAAAATCCCTGCTGAAATCCAGGTACAAGATGTTGACTGCCTGGCAGTATCTACCATTTGTGTCACTGTATTGAAAAAAGCCAATTAAATTGGTTTGGCACAACCCGTCTCTCATTCGTCCCTGTTGCTTCCTTTCCAAAATGATGTTCACCTCCAGGAAGTCAGCTATCTGTTCTTTAACAATTGTCTCCATTAGCCTATCTACTATTGAGGCAAGGATCATGGCCTGTAATTTCCCTGAGTAAGAAACATAGAATTTTACAGGCAGAAAAGAAACCTGCAACCCACCAAGTCTGCCTTGTTCCCAGCAGTTCAGGCAAGTAACTGTGGTAACTGGGTAAGGCCCACTAGGAACAAGTTTCTGTTTTCAGGGGTGATCCAGGAGCACTGGGGTGGTTAAGTGACTTGCTTAAAGTCACACAGTATGCAGGTGGAGGTTGTGGGAATTAAACTCATGTCTGCTTGATGTACCAAGCTCAGTCACAGCTCATTACTCTAACCTCTAGGCTCTACTGCCAGCCCAAATCTAAGGTCAATCTAAGTGTTGCAAAAAAAAAAAAGTGGTACACATGACAAGGATATACCTGAAGTAAACCTTATTGAATACTGAAGTGCAATTACAAGTGCATATAGTACAACACTCAGGACATGGCAGACAGCTCCCCTTCCCCAATGTTTTGCCGACTAACGGTGGCTACATTTTGTCTAAGGGTTGTCTTGCCTGGAGCCTTCAAGGTGCTCGCACAAAGTTGCCTTGGATGGGAATATGACCCTGGACTGTTTGTCTCTGTGCCTGGGTTGCCTGAATCATTGGTACCAGAATGGTTTGAAAAGTGGTAGGGCCAAGGATGTAAGGGGTAAATTCTCCCCTATTAAATACAGTAACATGATTGCAAAAACTGATAGGGCCACTTATGAAAGTGGTAGGGCCATGGCGCTAGTGGCCCCCCCCATTCCAGCACCTATGGCCTGAATCCCAGTGGTTGAACCATGCCTTGCCAGGGTCCAGGGAGCACAATACACGACGAGCATCAAGATTTTCTAAGGGATAACATAAATGAGCTTAAGTGGAAGTTGCCAGTATGAAATTAATCAGAAATCATGTGGAACATTACAGAGTTAGCCAAAATAATATCTGAGAATAATG
The DNA here is from genome assembly GCA_016271365.2 of Neoceratodus forsteri. Taxonomy (NCBI): domain Eukaryota; kingdom Metazoa; phylum Chordata; order Ceratodontiformes; family Ceratodontidae; genus Neoceratodus; species Neoceratodus forsteri. The sequence goes on from CM028137.1 coordinate 238,034,024, forward strand.
AAGTAATGGTAATGGGGGGAATTAGCTCAAAAGGTATAGCGCTAGCTTAGCATGCGAGAGGTAACAGGATCGATGCCTGTATTCTCCAAACAATCTTCGTCCTTAATTTGTACTCTATCTGAATTATAACATTGTATTGTGCAAATGAGAAAGAGCAACACTTTAACCAGATGTAGAGAAACAGTTTCTACAACATAATAGCACATCATGCTAAGAGGGTGGAAGCTGCTGTGTCCATAAGCAACCACAACTGCAGTGGTTTGATCCCCACTCAGGGCTGGAGCCCTCACAATGTGAAAACTCATTCTTTTAGCAAGCAATGTGAGAAGGCAGTAGGGAGGGCTGGGGGTATACTGGGATGTATAGGGAGAGGCATCAGCAGCAGAAAACAGGAAGTTGTTATCCCTCTGTACAGACAGTTGGTGAGACCCCATCTGGAGTACTGTGTCCAGTTCTGGAGTCCCCATCTCCGCAAGGACATAGACAGAATAGAGGTAATCCAGAGGAGGGCAACTAAAATGCTGCAGGGTCTGCAAGAGAAGCCGTATGAGGAAAGACTAAAGGAGCTTAATATGTATACCCTTGAGGAAAGAAGGGAGAGGGGGGACATGATAGAAACTTTTAAGTATCTCAGTGGAATCAACAAAGTCCAAGAGGGTAGCATCTTTCAGAAAAAGAGACTTGCAAGAACAAGGGGACACAATTTAATGATAGAAGGAGGGCGGTTCAGGGGCAACGTGAGAAAGTATTATTTCACAGAAAGGGTAGTGGAAGCATGGAACAGCCTTCCTGAGGAAGTTGTGGGGTCTAAAACTGTGGGAGAATTCAAGAATGCATGGGACAGACATAAGGCAATTCTTGTGGGGGGGTAGGAAGAAATAGGCTGTTGGTTAACTAGGATCTGTGGCCTATCCTGTAGGTAGGGAAATGGGCAGACTAGATGGGCCTAGCGGTCCTTATCTGCTGTCAAAGTCTATGTTTCTATGTTTCTAAATGGCAGCATGTATAACATCTAAAAGTACAGAAAAATTGTAACATCAGAATAAAAAAAAAGGTTTAAAACTGCACTGGGATACTGAGAGTTGCAACAAAATCTGGGACCCCAGTAATCAAGATATAGAGTGTAGCATGCACATGCTGAAGGAATAGAGCTACAGCAAATAAGGTGTTGTGGTGGGAGCAAGGAATGTAGCAACTGAGTGGTAACTAGTGAGCTTGTTACAACCACCAAGCATGTAGGTGCTGATTTAATAAGAGTGTCAGTTTTACAAATTACAGTGGGCGTAAAGGAAAATGTAAATTTAATTGTCTGTATTGGTGTAAAATGACTTTATTGTGTGTTCCTTTACTTTTGGCAGCTGTGTTTTAATAATAACCCCCAAATGGAGAGCACCTCATGGCTAATTCACCTGTCTTGCTCCCATCATTGGAGCACCTCCCGATGCCTGCCAGGTCCCCGTTCTTGTCCCCACTTTCTCCGCCCTGGCCCAGGTCCAGTGTTCTATCCAGATGTCCCTGTGTGGCCCTTTATTAGTTTAAAGCCCTCTGAGTGCTTAGAAGCACTGCAGAGCTGGTGGCCATTTTCCATTTCATTTCACATCTGGCTAGCCAGATCACACATACACAAGTGCACGAATCCTGACCATGATTTGCGGTCCAGAAATGGTTCCCAGTGGTCCTGGCCCACAGGGGCTGACTGAGGGCCACTGACCATAGCAGGGTCCTGGAGAAGCCTTCTGCACTTGACAACTGAGAGGCACTACAAGCACTACGAATCTGGGGCTCATAAATATTAATGGTGAGAGCCTGGGCCTATGAATATTAATGAGGTGCCTGTCTGCTGCAGGGGACTGCATGTTATAGCAGCAGTGACGGGCTTGGGAGTAAAACAAAAAGTCAATTAAGGGCAGCATTTGAAAGGACACCAAAGGGGCTACTACACAAAGGGGGAGATGACTAAATAAAGTACTATTTCTGGCTGCCGCAGATCCTTAAAACTTGGGACTCAGATGATTTGCCTGTCTGCTGCATGGGGGCACTTGGTTACAGCAGCAGCGACAGGCTAAGGACTGAGAGAAAGTGGTTACACTGGGCAGCAATATCCAGGGAACAAAAGCAGCTATTGAACTGTGGGGCAAAAAAATAAATAAAGCGCAAACCTGCTAGCGCAGCAGTAGCACTACCACTTGTGACACCAGTGACTAGGTTAGGGAATGAGCAAGAGAAGCTGGAGGGCCGGCCGGGAAGGGGAAGCTTGAGCACCTGATGGGCAGCTCACTTCCCCTGGGAGGGAGGGGAGTCAAAGACCCAGTACTGTCCTGACCTCTGGTGGAGGCTGGAGATACATCAGCTCGAAGTCGTATGTAGGGGGGAACATGGTAGGACATCAGCATATGTGCCTTGACATCACAGTGCAACCGTGTCTCCAGGGTCATAAGGGGAAAAATTGGAGCTGGCTTAGTTCTGATGACAGAAGAGGCACCCCTTCACCGCTCGACCCGTGAGGCCACAACGAGGGGCCGATGAAACAAGAAGGACATGGGGTCTCCTCCACCCCAACCCTGCCTGAGGGGATAGCCAAGGCTAAATGAGGGTGCCTGACTGGTGGATCTCAGGGTTAAGACAGGTCAGGGAAGCCTGGCTGGTTCCAAGGGTAATAAAGAGCAAGTTAAAAAAAAAAGAAATAAAGCAATTATTCTGGCTGCACCAGAACTTTTATTTGGGACTGTGGTAATCTGCCTCAAAACCATGAATTTAGCAGCTATTCTAGTGCAGCAACATATGCAATTGGAAAGCCAGGATTTCTAGCAAGGACTGCTAGGATAATGCCAGAGATTCATGAGACAGTGCAAAGTGATTATGGGGAAGTTACAGGGACCTAGTTCAGGTGCCAAAACAGGAAGTGTATTGTGCATCGAGTGAGGCTGGCTAATGAATATTTATTTTATGGACTGACAACTGCTTTCAGCCAGTCAGTGTGGGAGCAACAAGTAGCTTCAGTCAATCAGGAGCCTCAGAAGGACTCCATAAAAGACAGTGTTTTGCCAGGCTGAGCAGTGTGTTTGAGCGGGAGCCCCACACAGGGGTGAGGGCTCAGGCCATTTGCTCCAGAATGGGCCTAGCAGTCCAATGCAGGCCTCTCCATCAGGGAGAGGGATTTTCTTCTACCAGAGAGACAAGTGGCTGCAGGCAACAGAGGTTGCTAGCTTGGGAGTTGCCAAAGATTGTCCTCCAGGGCTGGCCTGCACCTTTTCACACCAGCTGTGAGAGAGCCGCATGTTATTTATTTAGTTTTTGTTGACCGGGTAAGTGCACTAGACAAATTCTGCCTATTTTCAGGCACGACCCGGGGGAGGGGGATACAGATGAATGTCAACTGACTTTGAACCAGATTAAGCTGTTGGTGATATTTTAGTGAAAGGGGTCAAATTTGGCCAGGGCACCAGGGAAAGTCCCCTACTCTTGCAGTAGGGGGACCTTTGCATTGTGAGGGCATTGTTCACTTCTTGCCAGACCTTGCTGGGAGAAGGTTGGAAGCTCTGGCTACGAAGGCCCAAGAAAGTATGGATCCACTATTGATTCCGCAGGCAGAAGGATCCGCTGCAGAGGCGGCTGGGATGCACCCAATGGGTGGCCAGCATATCGCCCAAGTCAGTGGTCCCACTGAGATAGTGGAATAGAAATGGTTAAGCCTGGAGGAAAAACACCAGTGTTTGGAGGCCAAGTTGCTTAGAGTAAGCGAGCTGCTTACAAAGGAGAGCCGGAAACAGGAAGAAGAAAAAAAACGTAAGCGCACGTAGAATTCACCGGGCTATGCAGGATCAGAGGGCCTGATTAAAATCCATGTGGCTGACAAGCGGCCTGGAGTGCTGTCACACGGTGATGAGATGCCCCCCCAATGAGATTGGGGAACAGTAGTGGAAGAAGCTTGGTCACCGGACAAGGCCCTGCAGGATGCAGAATGGATTCCTGTGTCGGATGGGCACTGGAAACCAAAAGATGTTTTGAGCGAGATGGAAAACAGACCTCCTTCACAGATAAGTATTGACACCAGTTTGGTAAATGCAGTAGAAAATGGTAATTGTGGGGTTCCTTCAGAGACTGGATCTGCCCTTCCGTTAGGACTAGAGGATAGGCTGGATAATGATCAGGTTACGAACCCTGATGCTTCTGGCCAAACATCCTTCACTAATATTGGGGAACCAGAAAAGCCGACTTTTGCAAGTCATTTTCGAGAAACTGTGGAACTAGTAAAGAGATGCAATGCTATTCGTCTCAGATATGTGGGTCCCCGAGATCATCACCCTGACAGGTTTATGTTGGAAAGATTTTGCTCAAAAAGAGTATGGGGTTCTCTCCCGCGGAAGTATATGCACTAATTCATGTTCAGGGGGAGTTCACTTTTGATGTAAGTTTTCATACACCAGCTTTGCTGGAGACCTTTTGGTGTAGATACATCAACCTCAAAACTAATCCTCTTTGGTTAGATTTCATAGTTCTTTCCTTGACAAAACAACCATTTTGAGTAATAACGATCCTTTTTAGGAATGAGGGTGTTAATATTGGCGATATTGTACACTAGTTGGAGAAAAGGTGTGATATTCAGGGAAACCCCATGCCCATTATGGACGCAGAGGGCTTTTGAAATGTGGGGGTGGAAATTTAGAGTGAAATTATACCATGCAGAGCTGGACCTTGTTCATTTGCCGAACTGTTTTTTCATTGGGAGGGATAAGGGTTTCCTTTTCTACCCTGGACAGCCTAGAGTCTGTTTTAAATGTGGGTCTATGAAACATACCAGCACTTCATGCGATGTGCTAAAATGTACACACTGCAGGGAAACGGGTCACCCTAGTGCGCACTGTTTTCAGATGCCAAAATGCAACCTTTGCGACAATATGGGGCATACCTTTGAAATGTGTCCCATAGCTGCGAAGAATACTGAGGAGGTGTTTTTTGGGGGGTACAAGATCATTATATTCAGCTGGCAGTGAAACGTAATCAATCTTCCCTTGGGAGAGGCCCACCTATACCACTTTCGAAAGGATTCCAAGTTGTACATCAGAACCCTGAAGACGTAGGGAGTCAAGAACTTGATAATGATCCCTTAAACCCCAACCCCTTGGTCATGGATCCAGGGGTGAGGACAGCAAGTGATTCAGATCCCCCCCCCATCCTCCGGGGCCAAAGTCACCTAATGGGGAATTTACTTTGGTAGTGGGAAAGAAGGGAAAATTGCCAAAAACAAAATCCAAACAGAAAAAAATAATACTGTTGTAGAAATCTCTGTGGAAGACCTGAACTTGTACAATGTTCTGATAGAAGATACAATGGATACAGAGGATGGGGGCATGCCTGCTTTTGCACCCACGGGGCCTGAGCCTACGGAATTATAAGATGGCCAAGCAGACCCTAGGCCTCAGGATACTAAAAGTGGTCGGGTGACGAGAGTATCTAGTAAAATAAAGTGAAGATACTTTTTCTACCTTTTGGAATATGGCCCCTTTTCGATTTAGTATGGCATCTTTGAATGTCAACAGTATTAAATCTCCGACTAAATGCAAGAGTACTTTTGTTCATTTTATACACAGTAATTTGGATTGTGTGTTTCTACAGGATGTTAGGTTACACTCTCCTGCTGAGATTAATGCAGCAACTAATGGATGGATATGGGGGGACTGCTTTTGGTCTCATGGAGAGGATTTATGTTCTGGGGTGGGAATTTGTTTTTTTACATTTCATATTTAGGTGATCCATCAGTTAGAGCTGTTGGCAGGTGAGGGCTTGTTGTTAGATATAAAATGGGGGAACCAAATTATTTGTTTAATTAACCTGTATGCCCCCCAACTTAAATATGATAAAGTAACTTTGTTCAAATCCCTATAACCATGTTTGTGCACCACTTATCCAGTCATTTTGAGGGGAGATTTCAATACTTCATTACCATTCCTAGCTTTGCCTACCTTGGGAAAAAAGACCTATTGTGATGCAAGATGCCTAGCTCAGTTAATACAAGATGTGGGATTAATAGATGCATTTATGCCCTACTCTGGTGGTAACTGTAATACGTATTTTTGTGGACCACGGGCGTCCGGAATAGATTATGTGTTTTTGTCTCCTTCCATTGTGGTACAATCAAAAGCACTACAAGAAGTAGCTACATCAGATCATAGGCTTTTGACACTAGTGCTAGGTGATTTACCAGAAGCACAGAAAGGGCCTGGGATATGGAAACTGAATGTTACATTGTTAAATATACCTCGGGTAAGGGAAGGGTTTCACTCGCTTTTACATGCCCGGAAATCCGTTTTTTTTCTTTATGAAAATTCTAAACAATGGTGGGAGGCCACTAAACAAGAAATGAGGGTCTATCTTTAGAAAATTGACCGAATAAATGGGAAGTTTAAGTATAATGAGCTAAATTACATTCGGAAACATATAAAGTTTTGGACACACTTTTGACAATATTTAGGGACTGATTGCTACAGGCTGCTTAAAGGATTAAAAAACAAATTAGCTAGGTTACAGTTAGAGGTGTTGAAAAATATGGAGAAGAAACATAAACATGGGATAAATGGGAAATCAAAAGATACATTGCCCTTTGAATCTGTACGGCTTTTGAGGGAAGGCTGCATCATGGCATATCTGGATACCACAGATGGAGGTCGGGTTACAGATAATGTTGGAATTATAATTGGAATACATGCTTATTTCTCCAAATTTTTCACTAGCAGATCACCCCCGTTGGATGCCATGCGGAATTGGTTGTTGCAAAGAGAGTTGCCTCAGATAGCACCAGAACTTAACACTGTCTTGATTAAACCAATTACGCAGATGGAATTAAGGTCAGTAATTTTGTCATTTAGATCAGGAATGGCTCCAGGTTCTGATGGACTCCCGCATGAGGTCTATAAGGAAATCTGGGAAATTTTAGGGGTTGAGCTTTGTGATGTCTTAAATAACTGTTTGACAGGTGGAAAACTCCCTGATAGTATGCAACAAGAACTGTTGCTATTAATTTTTAAAGGTGGAGATAGGGATAATTTAAAAAACTGGAGACCATTGTTACTATTAAACACTGATTACAAACTTCTGATGAAAATTTTAAGTAACCATCTGCAGACAGTGTTGGATGATATTATCCATTCCTCTCAGTATAGTGGGATCCCTGAAAGACAGATACAGGATGCCCTTATTCTTTTTCATGAAATCATGCATAAGTGGACTCACGAGAACTATTTGGGCATCTTGTCTGTCTTGATCAAGCAAAAGCCTTTGATCAGGTAGAATATATATACCTTTGGGAAACTTTACAGTGTTAGGGGTTGCCTTCATGTTTTATAGATTGGCTGAAAACATGTTATAGAGGCACCAGTCTTTTACCAACCATTAATGATTGGACAGGGAAGGCTATTCTGATACATAGGGGTGCAAGACAGGGTTGCCCCCTAAATCCCTTGCTCTATGTGTTGTCCTTAGACCCTTTGTTGCATGCCTTGAATTCAACAGATTTGATCACTGGTCTCTCAGACGTGCAGATAGACAGAGTATTACTGTAGCTTATGCTGATGATTTGGTTTTAGTATTGGCAGATACATCTTCAGCTCTGGGTTTAAATCCATTTTACATGATTTTTCATCAGTTTCTGGATCAACAATAAATAATCTGAAGAGTGGTATTTTGCCATTAGGTTATGATGCGGCTGATGTTGCTTTACTCTGGGACATACCAGTAGACTTCAGTTATAGGAAGATATTAGATATATACTTTGGTGGTATAGACCCTCAGACATATAACTGGGATATGCAACTGACAGCAGCTAGAGACAGAGTGATTACATGGAATAAATGGCAAATGACAAAAGCAAAATGCATTTATTTAATTAAAACCTACCTGTTGCCTTACTTCTTGTTTGTAGCAGCAATATTTCCTCCGACACAATCCTTGGAAGCTTCAGTATATAGTGTTTTTTTCAAACGTCTGTGGGGTAGTAGACCGAACCCGAAAGGGAGGGATAGTGAGACTGAAGGGGGAAGATGGGAGCCGCATGGAGGATGACAACAGTAAAGCTAACATATTGAACAGGTATTTCTGCTCAGTTTTTTACTGAGGAAGAGGAGGATAATGGGTCTGAAGGGAGCACAAGGGGTGAGAATGGTGCAGAAATGGACACAAGTCCCTTTACACGAGAAAGGGTCTTGAAGGAACTGGAAGTAATAAGAGTTGATAAAGCAATGGAGCCAGATGGGGGCACCCAGGGTCCTTAAAGAACTAAGAGAGGTGGTGGCTGAACCTCTGGCTATCCTGTTTAGCCGATCACTGGAAACAGGAGGTACCCAAAGACTGGAAGATAGCAGATGTAGTCCCCTTATACAAAAGTAGGAATAAAGAGGCGAGGAACTACAGACTAGTCAGCCTCACCTCGGTAGTGGGAAGATCATGGAAGCACTACTGAAGGAGAGATTGGTGGAACATCTGGTTGTCAATGGACTACAGGACCCAAGCAGCATGGTTTCACCAGGGGAGGTCATGTCAGACCAACCTCATTGAATTTTGATTGGGTGACTAGGGAGGTGGATCAGGGGAGGGCAGTGGACATGGCCTATCTGGACTTCAGCAAGGCCTTTGACGCTGTGCCACATAGAAGACTATTACACAAACTGGGGAATATGGGTGTAGGCAGGACAATAGTGTGGTGGGTAGGTAACTGGCTGGGCGGCAGGACACAGAGGGTGGTGGTAAATGGCTATCACTCCACAGAGGGAAGAGTGACCAGTGCTGGGACTGGTCCTATTCAACATCTTCATCAGTGACATTGTGCAGGACCTAGAAGGCAGAATTTCACTGTTCACTGATGACACAAAGCTCTGTAACAGAGTAGACACACCAGAGGGTGTAGACAGAATGAGAAGGGACCTGCAGAAACTTGAAGAATGGTCAGGGGTTTGGCAGTTGAAATTCAATGCAAAGAAGTGCAAGATAATGCATATGGGGCACAACGACCCTGGCACAATATATCAGTTGGAGGTGAGGATATAGCATGCACCAAGCAGGAAAGGGATCTTGGGGTTATCATCTCTGATGACCTCAAGGTAGGGAAACAGTGTGACAAGGCAGCAGGTAAAGCAAATAGGATGCTGGGATGCATAGGCAGGGGCATCACCAACAGGAAAAGGGAGGTCATAATTCCACTATACAAGACACTAGTGAGGCCCCACCTGGAGTACAGTGTACAGTTCTGGAGACCTTACCTACGTAAGGACATAGACAAGGTAGAGAAGGTTCAGAGGAGGGCAACAAAGATGGTACATGGATTGCATCACAAGTCCTATGAGGACAGGTTGAAGGAACTGAACATGTACTCCCTAGAGGAGAGGAGGAGAGCGGATATATAAGAGACATACAAGTATCTTACAGGGAGGAACAGGGTGCAGGAATACACTATTTTTAAGCAAAAAGGTGTTCCAGGACTAGAGGCATGGGATGAAGTTGGAGGAGGATGATTTACAGGAAGCGTGAGGAAGAATTTCTTCACAGAACGGTGGTGGACAAGTGGAACACCCTGCCAGAGGAAGTGGTGGGGGCTGAAACAATCACGGGATTTAAGAATGCATGGGATAGACATAAAGGAATTCTGGAGGTCAGGGGTAAGGGGCAGCAGACTTCTAGAAAAACATAAACTGAACTTACAAGCTCAAATGGGCAGACTGGGTGGGCCATAGGCCCTTATCTGCCGACATTGTCTATGTATCTATGTATCTATGTAAAGCAAGGTATAACTTATTTACCCATATGTGAGTGTGGTTTGGGGATGCTGAACCCAATTGTGTTTTTGTATATCACCTTTATTTTTTACAATATAGTACCTATTTTGAAGGACATACATAAGATTTGGACCCCATGGGTGGAGGATGGTATAGGCCCTTTTTTGAACAAATGGGAATCCACTACTTTTCTTTCTCGCCAAACAAAGATGTCAGGATTACCAGAACATTTTCATGGGATGATTGGAAAACTTAAATTATGGAAAATTGTTAAAGACTTTCTTTGTTCCTCCTCCCGGAAAGTGGTATATACAAGGGTAGTAGAATCGTGTTTTTACATATACCCTTGGTACCACAATTTGCCTATTGCAGACCAAAACTCAAAAACAGTTTTTTTCACTAGTAAAAGAATACCATACTATTTATAGGATTTTTTTATGGTTATGTATGCATAAAAAGCTAGGGGTATGGGGCAACTTAAAACACAAAGAAACTACGGAACATTTTTGACCAAGACATGAGACATGCATGGGGATAATTGAGACATTCCCACATTTTTTACTTAATTGCCTTTATGCTATTTCCTTTTGGTCAAGTTTTCATGTAAAATGTCCCCTGAATCCTTTTAAAGGACAGTCACCGGATATATGGATTGAGGGTATACTACCAGGCTCTTGGGTCATATATGATGCAACTACAATTCACCTTTTGATGGGTTTTATAAGCTACCAGCTTTGGCAGGCTCATTGTGGTTTCACCCTAAGACAACAGTTGAAATCTGAATACCAGGTTTTATTGAATATACAACGGGATGTTAAGAAATGGCAGACATTGGAAAAAGAGTACACCCAGATTTATATAGACTCTGGTGGAGATAGATGTCCTGGTTAGTTACTGGTTGAGTGGAGGGTTAGTGTTAATAGGATAAAAATGATCCTGCCTCCTCACAATCTGGTGCATTAGAAAGGTAAGGAGGTGGGAATGAGGGGAATTTTCTTGTATGGATTAAAACTTATTTATGTTTTATTTCCTTTTCTTTTGTTATTTTTTCTTGTATGACGTAATACTGATCTGGATATAATTGACATTAACGGGGGGTTAGCATATATTAATATGGTTTAGGATTACAAACACGAACTGTTGTATTGAATGTATGAGGAAATACTCAGTTATGTTTCTTTTTATTTTTGTATTTTGATTTGTGTGATGTAACATCGTGATATAAATTATTTACTTTTGGATTGCAATAAACAAAAGTCCCCTACTCTTTTAGTGGGGGCGGGGGGGATGACCCTTTTATGTATTAGGCTTTGGTTTAGGTTATTATTAATTTATTTTTAGACAATGTATGACTTTAATACTTATCTGATTTTCTTATGATGTGTATTTTTCTTTTGTGTGGGTTTACACTGTGTTTGTTCGATTTTTGCAGTTTATAATACAAAGTTCCCCTACTCATTTAGTGGGGGTGGGGGGGATCTTTTTATGTATTAGGATATGCTTTAGGTTATTATTAATTTATTTTCAGACGATGTATGACTAATACTTATTTGATTTTCTTATGATTTGTATCTTCCTTTTGTGTGAGTTAACACTGTTTGTATTTGTTTGATTTTTGAAGTTTATAATAAAAAAATTCCCCTACTCTGTCTGTAGGGGGGACCCTTGGCCGTCTGCTTTGCAATGGCCAGTCCATCTGAGACGTCGGAGAGGATGGATGCAGAAGGTGCAGGGGAGTGGGCCTCCTCTCCTGTACTGTCACCACAAGAGGCCGCTGAGGAAGCTTGCACTGTTCCTGAGGTTGTTGACTTCAGCGTTTTGGAAACAGACATTCCTTTGGTTTTGTCTACAGCGGGGACTCGCCCCGTTCTCTTGTTGGCTGCTGACAAGGTTCGATTACTGGATCAACGATCGAAACTCCTATGTCAGATGCACCTACTTGATGAAACGATTGCAGCTCTCCCAGTAGATTCTACTTCAGTCCCTGTGAGTTCCCCTTTGCCTGTTTCCAGTCAGACTGTTCATGTGCCGGGACCTGCATCGGACAGTGTGCTGCAGGATCCCGCCTTTCCATTGCCGACAGTGGCTGTATCTCCGGAGATGGGGCTGGCAATTCAAGCTCTCATTGCCCAAAGCCCCCGCCGACCAGCCCAGTCTTCAGTGTAGACATCACAGTGCGTCTCTGCACAGCATTCAACAGACATCTTCAAGGAGTGAGGAGCTGATGCCAGGTCACGCTCCTGAAGGTACTGTTTTTTCCTTTTCTTCGTGGTCTCAGCATCCTGAATGGAGTAAACAACTGGGCAGGCTACCAGCTGCCTTGCCATCCCCTGTCCTAGATACTGAAGGTCTAGGTATGAGTTCTTCACACCCTATGACTGTGCCGCCCTGGTCGCCTGAGTTGGCATTAAAGGGTGCTGGATGGGAACTATTGGACAACGGGTCTTGGCCTCCTAATTCTCAGGACCCTTCTTATGTTGCAATGTTACAGCATGCTACAGCACCAGTGGCCACCGACACTTCGGCCCTTCCGAGCTCCAACCTGCCCCGGGGTAATTCATCAGCTATTTGCAAGGACTCTATTGTTACAGACATGATTTGTGCAGATGTTACTGAGGTTTCTGTGTCACAGTCTGAAATTAAACCTAGTGAGGTAGATCTTCCTTCTGTTTTATCTAGTCAGGTGGGGGCAGGACGCTCTTTCTGTGGTGCCTGAGTGTTTAGGCCCTGATCCTGTGCTCTTGCATGAACCTGAGAATGTTTCTTGTAGGCCTGTGGGTTTTAAACTCACTGATTTATTTAACAATGCGGAACAGCCTGCCCCAAGACGTAATGCTGTATGTCTCCTCTATAAGGGTGGGTTAGAATGTCCCCCTGACAGAGTGCATATTGCTAAAAATGTACTCAAAGGATCAATGAGATTCTTTTCCTCCGAGATCTTTGCCTTGATAAGTTTAGGAAATGCTAATTATGATGTCAGTTTTAAGAATGTGTCCGGCCTAGATCGTTTCTGGGCCCAGTATGTCACCTGTAAATCTTCTCCTCTCTGGTCCCCTTTCCATGTTCTTCCTTTGACCAAACCGGCTGTGAAAAACATTACCATTATGTTTAAAAATGAAGGGGTTAATATAGAAGATATTTTATTCTGGCTGAAGCAGCGTTGTGAGGTCTTAAATAGACCTACTCCTACCGTAAACAGTGAGCAGATTTGGGATGGGGGTAGAGGGTTAGAGTTAAATTGTACTCTACAAACTCAGGGCCCAATCACTTACCTAGTTTTTTTTTTTTTCTGGGGAGGGATAAGGGGATGATTTTCTACACCGGTCAACCAAAATCTTGTTTTAAGTGTGGCTCAAGGGCACATTTGAGCTCGGCCTGTGACACAGTTAAATGCAGCCATTGTTTGGAATTTGGTCATGCTTCCAGTTCTTATTTGAATTTATATAAATGTAATTTGTGTGAAAATACTGGTCATGCATATGGTGCTGCTCTTGAGCATCCTACAATAGGGATGACTGCCCCTCTCATGAGGGTTTGATTAATCTAGCCCAGCAGCAGCAGGCCAGGAGGATCACAGAGCATGATTTGTGGGTTGGTATGGAGACCGTGCGTCAGTCACAGCAGATAGAGCCGTCTGTGGTAGTATTAGAGAAGGGTGCGAGTTTACCCCAGGGTGTGGGGGAGATGGTTCAAGACCCTACGGGTTCTGGGTGGTTGTTGGTCCTGATCAGACCATCTCTGAGCCAGAGATTCCTAGTGACATGCCTCCTCCCCCCTCCTCCTCCTCCTCCTCCGCAACAGGCCCTGCCTGAATCAGGCTCCTCAGCCTTTGCTAAAGTACAGCAGAAGAGGAACAGGAAGGGATCAGCGGTTTTTAGTCGGGGCACAGTACCTGGGGTTAAGACTTGGAAATCTGGCAACAAATTTGCAGTACTTTCTACTGAAGGAATGGACAGGGATTCTGCAGGTGAGGAAACTGACACCTCTTCTGTTGTTTCTGATAAAGACACGGAAGGGGGTGGTGACACAGAGCCTATTGCTAAAAGGACTAGACAATGCCGACGGAGCAAATCACCCTAATTTCTCTTTATGAACTCTTTGTCAATTTTTTCTTTAAATGTCAACAGTATCAAGGGTGACAGGAAGTTTGGGGGACTTATGCTCTCTCTAAAGGAGATGCATTGTGACATCACATGTCTGGTACACACCAGGTTAAAAACCAATCAAGAACTTAGTCAGGTCTCAAGGGTGTGGTCTCTGGGACCCTCCTTTTGGTCTTCTGGTACTGATAAATGTGATGGGGTTGACATTTTGTTTTCTAATCCAGCCCTTAAAGTGTCTCGACTTGTGGATATTTATCCAAGGAGGGCATTGTTGCTTGACATTTCTCTCCATTCTGAGAGGTTCCGGTTAATTGCACTTTATGCTCCCTAGACTAAGGCACAGAGGGTGTCCCTCTTTCAATTAGTGCAGCCCTTTTTGCATACTTCCAGATTGGTTATTTGGGCTGGAGTCTTTAATTGTGGCCTCCATCAGTCAGATCGGCAGCTTCAAACTTCTAAACTTTTTTGCAATTCAGTTGCCCTTAATAATATTGTTTCCACTGCTCATCTTAAAGATGCCTATAGGGCCCTTCATCCTAGGTGTGGGTCTACTTATTTTTGGGGAGAGTGTAGCACCAGGATAGATTTTATCTTTCTCTCTAGCATGCTTCATGTAGTTCAGTGTACTACTGTTGGAAGTGAATTTTCTGACCATGCTGTCTTACAGGTTCACGTTTCTTGGTCTGCTGTTCCCCATTGTAGAAAGAATAAGTGGAGGCTGAATGTATCTATATTACAGGACCCAAAGGTCCAGAAACTATGGAGGAGGGAATGGGCTGCTAGATTGTCTGTAGCCGATCTTTATGATGATTTATCGGAATGGTGGGATGGCTCTAAGGTTAGATGGCGACAAGTTTTTCAGAAAAAAGCTGCTGATGTCCACTCTTGCCAATACAAAAAGTATTTGCCATTACATCAGCAGCTTCAGAAATTAATTTCCTTATCGGACGGTTCTCATCAGGATTACAGTCAGCAAATCTCTGTTCTTAGTCATCAGATGAGGGAATTACAGTATGATAGGGCTAGTTCCCTGGGACAAGAAGCTAGATTTGGGACTAGGATATGTAAAGGGGGTTGAATCCCTTTAAGGAATGTAAGGGCAGGGTTGAATCCAGGTTAATTACTGGCCTGATAGCACCCTCTGGGGATCTTGTGAGTTCTCCAGAATTATTGGTGAATGTTGTTGAGACCCATGTGTTAAATATGTTAGGGACTGAACCCATTTGTCATACTGCAGAAGGATTTTTTGAATCTCTCCACTTACCCCATCTCTCATCCGAGGACTGTATTAAGTTGACTAAAGAGATCTCTGAAGAAGAGGTAGTTCAGGCTATTAAGAGTTTGCAACTGAACTCAGCTCCTGGGTCTGATGGGCTCTCGGCTGGTTTCTATACTATGTTTATGGATGAACTGGCTCCGGCTTTAGCCATCCTGTTCAATGATATGTTATCTAAAGCTGAATTTTCTAACTCAATGAGGGAAGCTATTTTGGTTTTAAATCATAAGAAGGGATCGTTGTCTGACATTAATAATTGGAGACCCTTGGGCCTTGTAAACGTGGACAGCAAAATCATTGCTAAGATTTTGTTAGCTGGACTTGTTCAGGTGGCAGGTCTTACTAGTCCTGTTCAGACTTGAGGTATTCCAGGCAGATCCCAAAATGATAACCTTATCTTGTTGCGTGAAATGTTCACCTTAGGTGATATGAACCACTTTTAGGAGTGGGTGCTTGGGATAGATCAGGAAAAAGCATTCGATAAGGTTTCCCACCAGTTTTTATTTTCTGTTTTGGCAGCATTTGGTCTCCCCTCTAGATTTATAGGATGGATTAAAACCCTCTATTTTGAGGCTGTTCTTATTCCCAGTGTTAATGGGTGGTTGGGTAACAGGGTAGTTGTGAAATGGGGGGTTCGGCAGGGATGCTTAAGAGCCCCCTGCTGTATACTTTTTGTATTGACATGTTGATCAGAGCCATCCTTCCATGCCCCAGGGTGCTTGGCTTATATGGATCACATTTCCCTGCTCCTGTCAAAATTTTGGCTTATGCTGATGATTTAGTTCTGGCTGTGGCTGCCGATATGGATGAAAAAGTCGTGGTGGATGTCCTCCAACAATATTCCGCTGTTTCAGGCTCTAAGATTAACTTTGAGAAAAGCATCGGATTTCCCTTTGGGAACCTTCCTATCACCGTGTCTGGCTCCTTTGCTGGGATCAAGGTCTCTCCAGATCCCATTAAGATCTTAGGTCTATGGTTCGGAGCAGGGGATATGCAATCCCTCAACTGAAACACAGCCTTGGGGAAAGCAGATAGGCTTGTGGCAGGGTGGAAACAACATCAAATAGATAAAAGGAAACGGGTTTATTTGCTTCAGATTTTGGTGGTACCGATATTTTTGTATCTCTGTTATGTTTTTCCCCCACCTATGAAATTATTTACTAGATTATATAGTATCTTTTTTCAGGGTTTTTGGGGCTCTCGGTTGAACCCGATTAAGCGAGGTTTGACCTATCGGCCTATTAAAGAGGGGGTGTGGGGATGTTGATTCCCGTGCTTTTTTTTATAGTATTTTTTTGAATTACAATTTTGGTCTTGCTTTGAAACCGGGTGAGAAAGGATGGAAACCTTTTATTTTAATTTGGTTTCTGCCTTGTCTTTCCCCATGGGCACAAGGGAAGCGGGGCTTTTTAGCCAGAAACCCTGTACTTCCATCATACGGCTTTGTGGCTGTGAAAGTCACTATTTCCTGGAATTGTAGGCTTTATGATTTTTGTATATTAGGTGGGAAGGTCTTATATGAAAGGATTTGGAGGCAGGGTTCTCAAGACCCTTTTGAATTCCCTTTTTGTCCGCCAGATCGACAATCCTTGATTTTGCAGCAACTTTCAAACCCCAGGATACCTTTGTATGTACGGGATACAGCATGGTTGGGTAATTATGGCAGGCTCAGTGTGAAAGGGAACCATAAGCACAAAATGTTGACTGACAGGTATTGTCCTAGGGAGGCTTGTGTTACACTTCTTGAAACCTAACAACATTTATTTCCTGAATGTCAATTTGCTCTCAATTTCTGGAAACTTCTAGCTACTGTCTGGTCTGAACCCCTTTTTTCCAACCTTTCTTATGAAGATCTTATGTTTGGAACTAATATTATCTTAAACAAGAAATATCATGCCGAAACTATGTATATTGTTTTAACCTTAGTGTGATACCTTCTGTGGCAGGCCAGATGTTTGTTGATTTTACAGCAAAAGTTGATATCACTTCAAGAAGTTGTACACAATGTTGCAAAAGCTGTTCTTGCAGGACAAATGTCTGATTTTTCTAAAAAATCCAGTATTCAATTTAGACACTTATGGCTTAATTGTGAATCATGGAATTTGGGTTGAACGGACTGGATTTCTTTTTTGTTTACTTTTTGTATATCTCTGCTTTTTATTTATGTACTATATTTTGTATTAATTTTCTGTATTTGTTTTTGTAATGAAGTCCAATTCTTCTTAATAAAATTCCCCTACTCTTTTCGAGAAGTGCCACGGGATCTTTAACATCTACCTGAAATACCACCAGAACAGGCAGACGAGACCTCGATTTAACATCTCATCTGAAAGATGGCACCTCAGGAGTGCAGCACCCCCCTCATGCTGCACTGCAGTGTCAGTATTGGGATAGTAACCCAAGTGCCTGGTGTGGGGCTAGAACCCACAGCCTTCTGATCTACCAGCCTCAGAAGCAAGTGTGCTACCTGTTGAGCCACTGGCACTGTTCATCCTACTGTACCTCATCAGTAAGAGTGCTGAAGAAAGCCTGAAACCTTAGAGAAAAGAAAGCCATTTCTGCAAGTGATCTGAGTGAGTAAACTGCTTCTAACAAGTGCAAGTGTGAGAACTTAGTGGGGCAGCGAAGTTCAGAGCGTATTAATTGTGACTGTTTGTCTGCACCCTGCGTTTAACCAAAAGCACAGGAAGGGTGGACATTTGCCAAGTGACCAGAGAAGGATCCAGTTTAAGTATGTAAATGTGTCTCATGTGATAAGTGCCTACTAGACTGTACTAGACTGGAAGAGGAGTACTCAGAGGTTGGGGCACCTCCTGACATTGCCTGGGAGGTCCAGTATGTGTCCATTTGGAGTGGCTAAATCCAGCACTGACAAAAGGGACTTTGTTAATGGTTGTGATGTCTAGTGGGAGCTGTTAACTCCAGCAAAGTCACAATGGACTAAGACTTTGATATTCATGCTTAAAGAAAAGTTGCAGTAACTGTTTAAATTGCCAAGTCAAATTATAGTGCTCTAAAATTGAAATGATTTGATATGGACTGTGAGAAACTGGGTCAATCCTTGGCTTAGGGGAACCACCCATGCTTGAGAGACTGTGTCCTGTAATCCACTTTTGGAGCCATGACCTGGGTTCTGGTTGCACACTCTATGCAGGAGTGGGGTGCTTGTCCCTAAAATCACTGGGAATGCTCCATGATTCTGAAGTCCTCACCCAACTAAGAAAAGGTAATGTCTGCCACACTGGGCACGGGGAAAAGAGATTGTGATTTCTAAAAGTAACCGCAAGACTGTATAAATGTGCTGAATGCAATGTATCCAGCTTGGATTAGGCTTGGGACACAGCCTGGTAATGTGCCACCTAGGGCCCTACCATATGCGTTTCCCCTGAGGGGTATAGCCCAGACATGGGGCTGAAATGTGCCAGCCTGGGCCTAGTCTGATCCATCCAGTGAATGATTCCAGCCTAGATAGGGGAGCACAGCCAAAAGAAGCAAAGGTGTTGTGTTTCCATCTGCAAAAGCTACAACATCCTGCAGTCAGAAATGGGGTGCCTGGCTGTAAGCCTTTGCCAGCCTCATTGCCTCTGGAGTCAGAGTTCGCCTGCTGTAATCACCTTAATCCTTTTTCTACAGCCTGACCGTGACTAACCGATGATGACTTCTGATTTGTGTTGTGAGTATGCAGGGTCCATGCCCTGTTAACTAGAGGGGACATGTACATAGTTAAAGTTTTAAATAGACTGGGAAACAGATATAATTGCTTTTGAGTTTCATAAGTGTGCTGCATATGTTTAATCATCCTTCTTTCCTCTAGGGCCCCAACAGCCAGCCAACAGCAACTGCACCATCAAACAGGCCTGCAAACTTAAGAGCTCTAATTACTGGGTACCCAGGTTTGGCATATGGGATTGTGGGTATACATGCTGGTACCTATACAGGGATGGCTGCTTGATGAGTACACATGAATCTTGATCATGTGTGACAACAAGAGGGGCCCCATACACAGATGCAGTGGTGGTTGGCTATATTCAGGGGTGCAGGGTCTCTATTGGTCACACACCAAAACTGCCACACACAAAGCAAAGACACAGTCTGCGGGGGATGGAAAGAACGTCCCTTGAAACTGCGGAGCTGCTTATGCAGACTGTAGTTCCAGACATTAGTGGCCACATATACAGTAGACTGTACAGTCACTACAATTCAGGAACTGCAGCTGCCACTGGAGTCTGCTCATAGGATAGCACCAGACACATGATGCCATGTCAAGGGCCATGCCCCAAACACTTGGTACTGCTGTCAGTGTTATCCCCACCTCATACCAGAAGGCCTGCTTGTGGGCCAGACTGAATTAAAGTGGCTCCTCAACAGTTCAGTGGCCCTCAACTTATTACCATGTTCAAAGTTAATCCATGGCATCCAGTGGACCCCCCTCTCTAGCCACATCCCTGGCCATGTAGGTGTCCCTTCCCCTGAAAGAACAAATGCACCAGCTGGCAAGGCAGCGACCCCTTGAAGAGCTGCTTTCTACCTATGGGGTAACTGCACATTGTGACCAAGGGGAGGATAGAGTGCCAGGATCCATTGTGCATGGCACAGTGCCTCCATACATACCACATCCCTCATTACCAGGGCTTTCTCCACCCCTGTCCCATGTTAGTGTATTGACCTATGCACTAGTGCAGGTATGTCCTTTGGATCCCTTAATGTATAGCACTGAGAGGTGCAAGGTATTAATGTGGTGCAAAGTGGTCCTTTCAACCTCTTTGTGCCACAAATTAATGACTGTTTGGGGGGCCAAAGGAGTGTAGTTCTGATAGAACTCCTCACCTGCAGGGGACACTGCAGTATGATTCCATCATCCCACATGCTTTAGGACTAACATGGTGACTCACATGCTCTGGTTGAGGCAAGTAGTAATGGTGCATCCAAGCAGGGACTGGATATATTTAATGGCTGTGATAGGTACTGTAACTGAACAGAGAGACACTCCTTATAGGCCAAGCCTCCTTCTGTCCTAGCCCACTGTATCCAAAATGGTAAAACTGGATTTGGGTCACAGTAAATAGCAGATATTTTTAACCCTTGCTGTGCCGCTGACTGATAGATATCAGTCCAGAATTCCTATATGTTCTAATTTTGTTGGCAGACTAAGGGTTAATGGTTTCCTTAATGCAGTTATTGTTTTTTTTTTAATTGAATAAGCTTTATTATTTTAATACAATAATACAATACAACCACTGTAATGCAACAAGAACACTGTTGGGATAAAGAAAATAAACAACCTCTAAAATTATCCCCGCCCCCATATCCCTACCTCCCCATGACCCCAGCGGAGTGTACCAGTCCATTGTAATTTATACAGGAAAAGATAGTGTAACCAAAATGTGGCTGGAAAAATAGCATCAAGCAAAAAAAAAAAGATCTAACGAGGTGCCAGAGGGAGATGTTGACTATTTCAAGTATAAGGTAAATAACTTGCCCCATTTTTTGTTGAATAAAGGCATATGATACCGTGTGGCAGCAATCAGGTATTCTGTTCTTAAGGAGAAGGAAAGCTCATTCAGCCATTCAGTGTATGTGATGGTTGATTGGTCAAGCCAGTGTCTCAGAACTAGTTTTTTAACTGCCGTCGAGACCAGAGCCATATGGTAACATCTTTCTTTAACCTGAATCTGTGAAAAATCTCCAATAATGCAGGTTTCAGGAGAGAAGAGACCACGTAGTCCTAAAAGGGGGTCAATGTTATTCTATATGCTCTCCCATAGGGGAGAAACATTCTCGCATAGCCAAACGCCACAGTTCTTATTGTAAACATTGCTGGATCAGCATTTCTAAAATAACAAACAAATGAAAACCTTGCCTTCTAACCAGACAAACATAGAAATACATTTTGCAGTTCACAGGAGTTCAAATCCTTAATTTTAATGTTAGTGAAATTGTCCTTTTAAGCGAGTATTGGACCAACCAAATGTCATTGCTTATTACTTCAAAGCAAGATGACACTAGTAGATAAAGCTAAAAGATTCCTTCATAAAGGGGAAGCTGACTCATCTAACTTGGCCAACTGGATTTGTGTATCCCATAATGAGTGATTGATTTGTTTATGTAACAAATAACATATACTGTGAGATACCTTTTATAGCTTTAGTTGTTGCCTGGCACTATCTTCCCCAGGGGGGTGGGGGTAAGGTTAATTCCATTGGGTCTTATTCAGATTCCTTGGCTGTTATCCTTCATACTGTAGTTTTATTATATACCATCACATTTTTGAACTCTGAACATATTGGCGTGCAGGACCTCATTTGCATGGGGGTCCTTGATAGATTAAATTATATTAGGCTAATATTGTAGTGATCTGTGGAAATGAAGGTATGTTAGGAGTCATGTCTCACATACATATAGTGTACATTCTCTTTTACTTGAAGATTCAGGACAAGTTTAATTCCTTTGGATAACATTTGAATTGACTGATGTGAATGATAGTGCATTAGGACTCATGTGTGTGTGTGTGTGTGTGTGTGTGTGTGTGTGTGTGTGTCTCCTTACAACTAATTGTCTCTCCCGGGGGGGAGGGGAATTTAATTTAATTCCTTTGATTTCTTATTTAGATTCCTTAGACATTTTTAGTACATCAAGTTGAGATCTGCACATATTAGATTGCATGGTCTTAGTTTCTTGGTGGTCCTTGATAAACAGCTTTTTGTTTGACTGTTATACTACCAATTTATATTATCATGTATAAACTCTTTTTACAACACTAAATGACTTAAGGTTTATGGAGCATAATAACCAGTTTGAGAGTATAGCTGGGTAATGTTTCCAACTATTGCTCACATTAGGTAAACTTTACTTTAAATCCTTTGTATGCCATGTATATTTATTTTTTGTAGTTCTATTTTGTGTGGCTTATTTTTAATTTACAATTATGACAGTCCGAGTGGAGTTTGTTTTTCATAAACTGCACTCATAATTGAGCTATACAGGTCTATGCTCCAGATGTCCTTCTCTTATTCTGAAGGTATCTCTAAGTAACTTTAATTTATGTGCAGTGTACTCCTCACATGATGCCACACTCTAAGCACTTCTGACCTTTAGGCTTTTTCAGCTGAAGCTGAACTGGTATTTTTCAGCTTCTCTGATGTGTCTTGTTTTTTTAAAATTAGTATTTTAAACCAATGGGAATTTTTTCTGTTTTTTTCTGCATGATCTGGCTGTTAAAAGTATGGGATTTTCTAAATAACTGTCATTAAGCTTCTGAGGAAGAACTGGTTTGGTCCGAAAGCTAAAGCTCTTTGTTCTTTACATTACATCTATGTTGGTCCAATAAAAGGTATCAAATCATTTGCTTCTGTATCTGTTCTTACAAGGACCAATACGGCAAAGACTAAATCTGTATGTCACAATCCCTAGAGAAGAGGGAGGAAATTCCATGAATTCCTAGGACAGAAAGGGCTAGAGTTCATTGAAAGACACGTCAACTAGTGTTGCATTTCCTGTAATTGCATAGCACTGAGTGCACTCTGTCTTAGCTACTTGATAGATAGTGACACCATTATTCAGGAATGACTGCTTTTGTGTAAAGCTAAAAGAAATGCACTTTGACACAGTTCTGAGTTCTGTGTATAGTAACACATTTTAACTTAGTATATACAGAATGCTTATGTGTTCTCTCTCTCTCTCTCTCCTCTCTCTCTCTCTCTCTCTCTGTCTCTGTCTCTGTCTCTCCTCTGAATATTCTATTCAGAGGCATCTGCCCAGCAATAATATGTTTGTATACAAGTTAGTCCCCTATATAGATATATCTATCTATGTGTGTGTGTGTGTGTGTGTGTATATATATATATATATATATATATATATATATGTTGCAAAAATCTCTATTAATGCATCTAGGGTTAAAGTAATAAAAGTAGGAACACATGGTGTTAGGGTACCCAACCTTAACACCCCACCCCCACCCTGCAGGCAGCAAACCAGACATGGGGTGTGTCTTGGGGTTCTCAAGCCTAATGCTCACCCCGTTCCATCAAAAAACTCCATTAATGCATCAGTTAGGGTTAAAGTGACAAAAGTAGGAAAATGTGGTGTTAGAGTACCCAACCCTAACACCCCCAACCTGCAGGCAGAAAACCAGGCGTGGATGTGCCTTGGGGTTTCAGGCTAACACTCACCCCATTTAATCAGTAAAAAAAGCTGAGATGTATACAGTGTATGAGAATGGCGTGAGCGTTAGGCTTGAGAACCCCAGGCACATCCCACATCTGGTTTGCTGCCTGCAGGGTGAGTGGTGGGGTGTTGGGGTTGGGTACCCTAACACCACATGTCCCTACATTTGTCGCATTAACCCTAACTGATGCATTAATGCAGTATTTTGCAAAGAATTTCCTTTTTGAGATAGTGGAACTGTATCTCCATTCATTCAGGTCCCGCAGATGCACAGAAACCTGGGCCAAGGGAAGACTCCGTCCACCTACAGAAGTGCAACAATGGATATCAAGAATTTACGGGGCTGTTTAGTGGACTACAGAGGGCCCTGCACTTCTGTGTGGCCATAGATACAGACACACACGGCAACAAGTCCATCTCTCAGCCAAAGCACAGGGCCCTCTGGCACCCACAGATGCAGAGGTACAGAGCCCTATACCAAGAGAAGAGTTATTTTCACTGCATGGCACTTAGACCTGTACAGGCAACCCTGCATTTTCCTTTCCCAGGCTGGGGATGATGACGCATGGCAACCCCCCAGCCTTAGCTCATCCAGATGACTCACTGAACTCTCTCTCAAACTCAGCTCACTGGCAGGGGATCACAAAGCATTACCCAGTGGGGTAAAGGCTGGCCCTGCAGACAGTGTTTCTTCATAATGTTTTTATATTTTTTTTTTATTTTCAACCCAGACTTTCAAGATACAGTAGTCGATTTATGATTCCTCTTATAAACATGACGTGTGTCATTTATAAAATGAAGTGACTGTATGTATGACTGTGTGACTTATGGGTATATTATGTCTACCCCTCTGTTGTATGTTGTATCTGTATCCCTTCCCCATGTCATACCTGGAAATGAGCATTGCTCATGGTATCTTTCTTGGTTATCAAATTTTAAACAAATAAATAAATAAATATTGGTCGAAGCATCATTTCGTACCACAAGTATGAAAACATGCCCCATCCAGGATTTTTAAAAAATGACACTAGTCATGTTTATGAGGTGGTGTGAAAAACTTGGTACAGTATGTTGCAAGTTTGGAGTCAAAACACTGAAAATGAGTGAAGTTATGAGCAAACAATGAAAGCTTAGAAAGTCTGTTTGATACAGGATAAAAGTATGAGATCCTTCTGTCAGACACTTTTTTTTATTTTGAATTCTTTTGTAACTGGGTAAGGCACACTAGGTACAACCACCTGTTTTGTGGGGCAACCTAGGAGCACTGGGGAGGTCAAGTGACTTTCTCAGCTTCACACTCACACTATTCAAGTGGAGTTTGTGGGGATCAAACCCAAGTCTGCTGGATATACCAAGCTCATTCGCAACTCATTACTCTGACTTCCAGGCTACACTGTCAAGTTATAAAATATTTAGTGTGCAGATAAAATAGTTTCCATTAAACCCTATTTAGCCCCTACAAGTTTGGTGCAGCATACCATAACACTGGTTAATCAAATGTCTTGGAATATATAAAAATATAGTATGCAAAAACCTTCTCTTTTCAGCTCCTGTTTGCCTAATTCAAGGTTTTCAGCTAGAACATGTTCAGTGCTCCATGCCTGCAAACTCTGATTCTCAGGCAGTGATCTCTTGCTCCTCCTGATGTTTCCGATGCTCCGATCTGTGTTTTCCACTCAGTTCCCCTGGCTCCCTCTGGATGTTCAACTCATGAAATCCTCCTCCAAATATACACCCAGAGTGCTCCTGTAGTTACACCTTCCTCCAAGTCAGACCAGACCATCCAGACTGAACTTCTAGTCTTCAAGGTAATAGACTGGGCCATTGGTAGCTGCACACTTGACCTGTGAATACCTGTACATATAAAAAGAGCAGAAAACTCCAAGTACAGGTAAACTTTTTTTCACTAAATAAAACAAGAAATGGGGATATACCAGAAACACAATATAGTCAGGCATAAAATATAGAATAATACATAGGATGTTGTGCATTACA
This sequence comes from Neoceratodus forsteri, assembly GCA_016271365.2. Lineage (NCBI taxonomy): Eukaryota > Metazoa > Chordata > Ceratodontiformes > Ceratodontidae > Neoceratodus > Neoceratodus forsteri. The sequence continues at coordinate 238,059,328 of CM028137.1, forward strand.
AGAATTTAATTCACACCTGAGTTGTGTGACGCTACATAAACCCTGAGAGTGAAGCTTGAGGTTGTGTATTAAATTTGAATAATTTCACAATTCCATGATTTATTTTATACAATCACTGATCATCAATTTTTTCTCCCCCCCAAAAAAAAGTATTAGCTGTTGATAAGAAATAGTGATTTTAATACATTCCCAAAAGCAGTTTATTACTGGCCCTGAGGAAAACTATTATAGAAAGACTTCTGTACACATTTCGGGTTATTTTTATTTTTTTCTAATTACTGAACAAAACCACTCTGACTGATAGTGAAGATTGACTCCATCTCAGCTTCATTGTGAATGATGGTCATCCAGAAAGTGCTGTGCTTGAGACACAGACAGGCAGTCTCGAGCACAGCTCTGTTTAGGGCTGTTTTTGTTTTTTAAACTTTGCATTGGGCACACTTAATGAAGGCTAACTTCACCTAAATCGATTATCTTTTACCTTCACTTTTACATGTGCAAGTGTTACGATCACAAGAACAGGTGCTGCGCTCGAGACAGAATGAGACAGTGAGTCTTGAGCACAGCTCCTTTGTGAAAACTCACATGTCTGCCATAATAACATGCCAGTTATGGCAAATTATAACTGGTTATCAACACTGAAAAACTGATGACCAGTTATTAAGTTTTGGAAGCCAGTTGCTCCTGAACATTTCAGTCTCAGAATGCCATCTCTACCACCTTACTGTAGCAGTGAATTGTATCTAAATTGTAAATAAATAGTACATTGGTGAAGGACAAGGTAGGGCTGGCTAAGCTTGGGAGGCGGAGGGGGAAGGAATTATAAAATAAAAGGCAGAGAGAGAGAGATAGATAGATAGATAGATAGCTAGATAGATGGATAGATAGATAGATAGATAGATAGATAGATAGATAGATAGATAGATAGATAGATAGACAGACAGACAGACAGATAGATAGACAGGCAGATATCGAACGATCACTAGCTCAGTGCTCCCACTCAAGCCAGCATAACGACTCCAGCTGCGGCTACACAAATCAAGAAAGTCCCGCTGTTCTCATACAGAGAATGCAGGTGAAAGCTCCTCTTACTACGCTGGGCACCCAGGATTTTCAAGTAACCACAAAACTTATTGCCAGGCATATTTTCATAAAATTGGCACCAGGATGTAAATAAATGGGTCCTGTTTACCTGGGTACCGGTGTTTGTTTTTTGAAAACACATAATTTTTTATGCTTTTAAAGGTTTATTTTTAGTTTAATTAAAGGACAAGATGGCAGCCATCATGATATTTATCCTCATGACCAATAATTTGTGAAAGAGAGACTCTCATGAATTGTGTTTTTTATCATCTGTATCAGAGGTTTATCCAAACCCCCTACTGAGCATGCTCAGAAAAAAACTTAAAAATCCTTATAAGTCTAGAACCATTTAGCATTTTTTCATTAAATATTCAAAAGGCACTACCTCAGCCCAAATCACTTCTATCTTGAATTTTATTTATATATACTGTATATATAAGTCGTGGCCAAAAATATTGGTGCCCTTGCACTTTTTTCAAATAACTCACAATTTCCTCTAAACATAAGTTGAAATTAACAACAGTATTTGGTCTCCACAATTCTTTATTTCTCTGTTAATATTACAGAACCTTTGTTTTTGATTCAGAATTTAAAATATTCTTTTAAATCAGAAAATGAAAAGAAATGGCATTGACAAAATTATTGATACCCTAGATTTAATATTTGGTAGCACAGCCTTTGGTCAAAATAATTGCAATCAGCTGCTTCCTATAGCCATGGATGAGCTTCCTGCACCTCTCTACTGGCAGTTTGGTCCACTCTTCTTGTGCAAACTGCTCCAGTTCTCCCAGATTTGAAGGGTGCCTTCTCCCAACTGCTGTTTTCAGATCTCTCCACAGGTTTTCAACGGGATTTAGATCTGGACTCATTGCTGGCCACTTCAGAACAGTCCAGTGTCTTGTCTTGAACCATTCCTGGGTGCTTTTTGAAGTGTGTTTGGGGTCATTGTCCTGCTGGAAGACCCATGACCTTCGACGGAGACCCAGCTTTCTGACACTGGGTTCAACATTGCGCTCCAAAATGGCCCGGTAATCTCCAGATTTCATGATGCCATGCACACGTTCAAGGCACCCAGTGCCAGAGGCAGCACAGCAACCCCAAAACATCACTGAACCTCCTCCATGTTTGACTGTAGGAAGGTGTTCTTTTCTTTGAAGGCTTCATTTTGTTTTCTGTAAACATGGAGATGATGTGCTTTACCAAAAAGCTCTAATTTGGTCTCATCTGTCCACAGGACATTCTCCCAGAAGGATTTTGGCTTGTTCAGGTGTGTTTTGGCAAACTGCAGTCCGGCTTTCTTATGTCTCTCTCTCAGCAGTGGGGTCCTCCTGGGCCTCCTACCATATAACCCCCTTTCATTGAGTTGGCGATGGATGGTGTGAGTTGAAACTGTCGTACCTTGTGTCTGAAGGTCAGCTTGAATCTGTTTGGCAGTTGATTGAGGTGCTTTCTCCACCATTCAAACAATCCTGTGCTGCAATCTTCGATCAAGTTTTTCTCTTGCGGCCACATCCAGGGAGGTTGGCTACAGTGACATGGGCCTTAAACTTCCTGATAACATTACGTACGGTGGAAACAGGAACATCACGGTCTCTGGAGATTGATTTGTAACCTTGAGATTGTCCATGCTTGGCTACAATCTTCTGTCTGACCTCCTCAGACAATTCTCTGGCTGTCTTTCTTTTCTCCATGCTCATTGCAGTACACACAGTGACACAAAACAGGAGAACGAGTCCTTTTCTCTATTCAAACTGGCTGAATGAGTGATTTTTATATTGCAGACACCTACAACTCACCACAGGTGAGTTCAATTCCAAAGTGAAGGAGAATCACCTGCTTGAAATCTAATTATTTCTAACTACTTCTAAAAGGTGCCAATAATTTTGTCTGGGACATTTAAAGGATTTCTGTGTGGAACAAGCTAAGACTTAGTAAATATTTCTGCTTTTTGTGTTTTATTCCACTGCGAACCAAAGAAATATATCTGTGGATACCAAAATATTTTTTAATTTCAACAATTTTCTGGAAGGAATGGTGCGTTATTAGAAAAAACTGCAAGGGCACCAATATTTTTGGCCACAAGGTGTGTGTGTATATATATATATATATATATATAGGATATACAATGCCCCATCAGAAAATATCTGATATTTTCCCAGTCTGTTTGACCTTTGACATCATGAGTGGCGGTTTACCAGTGATGAGCAGGTCAAATTGCTCAAGGGAAAATATCAGAGAAATTTTCGATGGGGGCATTGTATGTTCCATTTATGCAATGGGCCAAGTTTTTTTTATCAATGTAATTTTCATTTTTTTTAAAATAGGTATGTCTTTATTTCTTTTTATTTCCAGATGACTGAGCGTTATGTTCCATAAAACTAAACTTTAGCATCAGGACACTGTGTTGTTGTGCTGCTGGGGAGTGTGGTAAGAGTAAAAAAAGAGAGGGATGGTTGCTTTTTTGTGTGCTGGGGTTTGAAGTGAATGTTTTGTGTGAGGCTAAAAGTTTTTTTTTTAATATTTGGTGAAAGAAAGTGAGGTGGGGGGAGACAATGAGAATAATTCAGTGTGTTTTGTCTGGCATTTTGGACCTTTAGGAGAAATGGTAATTAACATTGTGCGAAGCTGAAAGTTGTTTTTTTAATGAGTTACAGTGAAAGAATGGGAGAAAATGAAATTGTTCTGTGTGCTGCTAGAGAGAAATTAAACTGCCAGTGGGAGCTAGAATGCAAGTGAGCAGGTGCAGTCTGATTGTGCTGCTCATGCTGCCGGCTCCCACCAATCAAAGCCTTCGTGAGCAGTTGTGCTAAAGTGCAGATAGTGCCTGGTTATTACCTGCAGTGAGGATAAATGACCTACAGTGAGAATAAATATGATATTCTCACTATAGGACTCACCAGCCAAAAATACTGCTGTTATTTGCCACTTTTTGTCCTCACCCCCCATTGCATAAATACATATATATATATATATATATATATATATATATATATATATATACATATATATATATATATTTTAGTGTTACATAGGCATTTCAATGTTAAACTCAAAATTTTACACTTTAATAACTTTACAACCATTCAACGGATTTGCACAAAATTTGGTATGTGCTGTCCTGTGGGATAGTTCTCCTGATGTGGCAGGTTAATTTCCATTTGGATGTGCAGTCTCCAAGTTATAGAGAGGTGAAAAAAACATGTTTTTGCTCATTGACTTTACTGGGATTTTTCTTTGAACTTGCCTACAGCACAGATGTTTTTTTGGGGGGTCTGAAATTTTCACGGCAGAAAAGGACAAACCCACAGATGTGCCTTTTGCTAGTCTGGTGAAAAAATAATAAGCAGTTTTAAGTTACTGCAATTTAAAAATTTGAAAAAAATAATTTCTGATTATGCTTAGTAAGCACTACAAGATAGCTGTATGAAATGAAGAAGGAATCCTGCTTCATATGGCAAAATTCCTTCTTTGTATGGCCACCATCTTGTTTTTAGTTTTGCCAGAAAAATTCAAATTTGCAAACCTCCCAAAACGATATTCTGTGGTGGAACAAACTCATGCAGCTTGCTTATTGGGACCCTTAGGTGCATTCTGCACTTTACTGCTCGAAAAATGCCCTTAAAATGCATTTTTTTAACATTTAAATTATTTGTTAATATCGGCATCGTATGAAGTAAGATCTTGATTCATATGCCGACTCATGAAACAAGATCTTCTTTCGTATTTGGAAACACCCCAAACTTATATGTAGTTTAACATGTAGTTTGTTTATTGGAACCTCTTAGGTACATTCTGCATTTTACTGCTCTAAAAACACCCTTAAAATGTGTTTTATTTAACATTGAAATACTTATTTTGTACTGGCATCATACAAAGTAAGATCTTGTGTAAATCAATGTATTTCAATGGGATTTTCAACTTTGGTGCATAACTTTGCTGTTTTGCATATTTTGACACCAAATCTTCACAATAGCCTTTTGAAGATCCCACCTATGAACAATATGACTGTTGCTATGTGATTCCCACCGAAAAGGTGATTTTTGCAGTTGCTTGGCGAATTTACCTTCCAAGCAGGATTTGCATAATGACAGCTATATTGTTCATGAGGTGGGGTCATAAGAAGGCTATGTTAAAAATTTGGGGTCAACATATATAAAAATGGCAAAGTCATGACCATTTGTTGCTATTTCGCTATACACGCTGGTAACTCTGGAAATTTTAGTGACTTTCACCCCAGCTTTTCAATACAGACTTGTTATTATCACACCTCATGTATGTCACAGCCATCATTTTTAAAATCCTACTCAAAATGTGTTTTTGCACTTCTGGCATGGAATGGCATTGTAGTTGTGCAGAATTACATTTTGGTCAGGTTTGGTAAATTTTCTGTACCAGGTACATGAGGTGGAGTAATAAGATCACTAAGCTGGCAATTTGGTCACTGTTGTTCTATAAATTGTAGTGCAGGGCCCTTCCACAGTGACACACACATACACCCATCAATGGAGGGTCGAGAGTGCAGGGTCAGATGGGCCCTGCGCTACCACAGGCAAATAAAGCTATGATTACACTATCTCAAAAAGGAAGAAAATTCATTGCAAAAAACTATGTTAATGCAGCAGTTTGAGTTGTTATTAAAGCATCAAAAGCTGGGAAATTTGACATTAGGGTTTCCAACCCCAACACCCCATCCCCACCCTGCACAGATGAAGAGGGATCAGGGGGTGGCATTGGGGTCATCAGCCCTAGCGTTCACCCATTCTCCTATGCTGTGCCCACCCTGCTTATTTTATAATGGAATGGGGTGAGTGTTAGGACTGACGACCCCAATGCCACTCCCTGATCCTCTTCATCTGTGCAGGAGGGGTGTTAGAAGAAAACCCAGACATCAAATTTCCCAGCTTTTGAAGCTTGAATAACAACCATAACTGATGCATTAATGTAATTTTTTTTGTAATAATATATATATATATATATATATATATATATATATATATATATATATATACACATATATATATATATATATATATATATATATATATATATATATATATATATATATATATATATATATATATTAGTTAGGGATCAGCAGTGGTTTCTGTGTTAAACCTCAAATTTTGCACATTTATACCTTTGCAACTGCTCAATGGATTTCCACAGAATTTTGCAAGTGCAGTCTCCTTGGGTAGATCTCTTGATGTGCCAAGTTTCGTGTTGGTCAGATTGGAGAATTTTGCACTGTGCATAGTGAAAAAATTTTAAAATTCACCTTTTTTGCAGTTTTTTTGTCATCGCTCTGCAGCCAAATGGTTTGGAATTTTGGTCTGCAATTGTCAGGGTAGAAAGTGCTTGCTCCCATAGAGCTTGTCTGTGTTGGTTTGGTAAAAAAAGTATTAATTTGTTCCAAATTCTAAAATTTAGGGTTCTAAGCATGCTCATTTCACTCTTTTGGATAGATTCCTGGAATGAAAAAGGATTTTGTCCTGATGAAAAAGGATCCTTTTTCTTGAGGGGCCAATCCTTTTTCATCAGACAAAAATCCTTTTTCATGAGCAGCCATCTTGTTTTTTTTATTTCTGGCCAAAACAAATTGTTATAACTGTGCTCATGGATGTTTTTTTACAGACATCAAATCATGTATCTTGCTTACTGGAGGTTGATGAGCTGTTGTGTTTTTTTAATCTTTTGTATGCCCTCAGTGGGGGGATTCAAGAATGCATGGGACAGACATAAGACAATTCTGGTGGGGGTTAGGAAGAAGTAGGCTGTCGGTTAACTAGGATCTGCAACTTATCCAATAGGTAGGGAAATGGGCAGACTGGGTGGGCCATGCACTCCTTATCTGCCATCAAAGTCTATGTTTCTATGTTTCCCTCCAAAGTTGTTTTTTTTAAAGATTTAATTCCATTTTTGTCACTCTCTCAGTTCCTTTTTCATGAGACCTTTTTCATCATGGTGAAAAAGGAAATCAGCTGACGAAAAAGGATTAAATAATTTTTTGCCAGTTGAGTTCCTTTTTCACCATGGTGAAAAAGGATGGTGAAAAAGGAATTGCTGTAGTGAAAAAGGAATCATGGAATGGCCATCTGGTCATGAAAAAGCATTGATAGCCATCTGGTCGCAGAATAGGATTAAATCCTTTTTCGTCAGCCAATTTACCTTTTTGCCTTGAAGAATAATGATGGCAAAAAAGGAATTGTTGTGATGAAAAAAGATTTAATGCATAGCCATCTAGTCAGGAAAAATGCTTGACAGCGAACTAGTCCAAAAATGCTTGACAGCGATCTGGTCCAACAAAAAAGAAGCATCTGGTCATGAAAACATTTCAATGTCAGTAAATGAGCCCTGTGTCAATTTCCCTGGTGTCTAGTGACACCCCCACCCTCAATCCCCATGTGTTTTTAATTTTCTTTTATTTAATCTATTTTTACTTTATTTTATAAAAAGCTTTTTATTTTCTGTGGCACTTTGCCACTATGCTCCTTAATCCCTGGTGTCTAGTGATACTCCCTCCACCTTCCAATGCTCTTTTTTCAATTCATTGGTGGCTTGTGGCATCCCCCCACTTTCACATATCTGTTTGTACCTGAAAATAAGAAAACCATCTCACATTGTCAACTTTTTTAAACCTGTAAAAAAGTGTCCATCTCCAATCACTCCCACACTCCCCACCTGACCACCCACTGTGCACCCATCTCCCCACACCCACACACTCTCACTCACCTGAAGAGGTCCCAAGTTTGAGATCCACTCTCCCAGTTGAAACACATCTTGCTGCTGGAATCAGCGACTGCAATATGAGAAAAAACGGTAAATGCGCTTCAATGTATTTCAGTGGGGGTTTCAACTTTTTTGCATAACTCAGCCATTTTTTGAGATTTTGACCCCAAATTTTCAACATGGCCTTTTAGGGACCCCGCCTCATAAGCAATACCACTGACATCTCACAACTCCTGCTTGAATGGTGATTTCACAGTGGCTTGGTGAATTCGACTTTCAGGCAGGATTTACGTAATGATAGTCATATTGTTCAGGAGGTGGGGTCCCCAAAAGGCCATGTTGAAAAGTTGGTGTAAAAAATTCAAAAAAATGGCTGAGTTATGATGATTTGTTGCAATTTCACTATGTACGCTCGTAACTTTGTAAATTTAAAGTATTTTGACTGTAATTTTTGAACACAGACTTGTTATTACACCACCAAATCTATGTCACAAATGTCATTTTCCAAATTCTTGCCAAAATGTGTTTTCACACCTGCGAGATAGAAATGGTGTTGCAGTTGTGCAGACTTATGTTTCTGTGGTGATTTGAATATTTTCTGTACTGGACGTGAAGCTCTGCCACTTGCTTATTAATATATATATATATATATATATATATATATATATATATATATATAGGATATGACATGGCCCGACTAAGAATATCATATTTATCTTCACGAGAGGCCAGTGATATCATGATATCTCACAGTGGCAAAGCCACGAGTGAGACTCTGATGTCACTGGCCTCGAGTGAAATCATCTCAATATCTTCAGTCGGCCATGTCATATTCGGTTTATACAATGTATGCTTTGCCCCCACCCCCAATACAACTCACCACATGCCCTCTCTAATGCATATGGGTGATATTAAGGTGATGGCCCTAGCAATAGAACCCCACTTACAGAAAAGCTGGCAAAACAGCAGATGTCATTCATTGTTTAAAAAATATCTGGTGGATCCTGCTATTTATGGTTAGTTTTAAAAATTCTTATCTGGTTCATCCTGCCATGCCCTCCCCCCCAACAGAGGTCCACATGCCCCCCAACATAACAGATTACATAGAGTTTTGAAATATCTGGTTGATCCTGTCAATTTAAATTACTAAAATATCTGGTTGATCCTGGTATTATTTTGGTGAAAAGTTATTTTTTAATGTTGTCGAGTTGATCCTGGCGTATTTCACTTTTCCCTGTTGGCGGATCGAAGCGCTTATGCACATTCGACTATTTATTGCCACCTTTTGTACTTCGGTCAGAAACACCGTCAACATTGTTTGTAATTACGCGGTATTTTCTCAAGAGCTGACATAGAGGTAGTGATCGAAGCCGGCGTTTTTCAATTTGCCGCCTGCTGCCAGGCAACAGACGCCGCGCTTCATTTTACTGCTGAAAAGCCAATGCTCAAGTTACTGCTGCACCTATGTGCAGTTCAAGCTTTCTACAAGAAAATACACGTAATTACCAAACAAATGACGGCTAATTTTGACTTTACTGACCCAGGGCACCTCCTACAAAAGATATGGCAATATACAAACAGTCAGTGTTCATAGCGCCGGTCACGCTACACTTGTAGGGAAAGTGAAAGTGCTCTGAGTGGCAGGATCAACCAGATAAGTTTCGATATGATGTATAGGAACGTGGAGATAACATATGACGTATAGGAACATGAAGATAACAATGTTATCTTCACTGGCCATCTGAGATATCATGTTTTGTACTGCCATTTATCTGTCTACATATATTGTATATATATATATATATATATATATATATATATATATATTATTTGTATCATAGATACTTGTGTATGTGATTGTCTACCTAGGACACAGTCACCCAGTGTGAGGAAGCTTGACCTTTGACTTCAAAAGTGTCAGTGTGACTGAAGCAGCAGGATGTCAAATACTGGCCAGTGGGAGCCATTAATTGAAGGGTTCCTGTCCTGTCTTGACACGCAGGGCTTCCTGCCAGATATCAGGTGATAAGACATCATAAAATATGCATTTTGAGAGCTGAAAGTTTGAATTTTATGATCCTGAAAGAAGAGAAAACTCTTTTAACAGAATCTTGTTAAAAGTTGTAAACCTGAAATCATTCTTGCAAAACAGAAAACCAGCAGACAGACATCAAAGGAAATGCTTTTGATGAAAGACTGTCATGTTTTAAAAATTGCTAACATGATTTTTCCAGTACTAACATATCGGGCCAAATATTCAAACTGCACTATTTTGCGGCGCAAGCCCTTGCGCTGCACAAAATAGATGCGCAAGGGTGTGGCCAGAGCGATAGTCAAGGAGTTGCGCCCTTGAGCAACTCCTTTGAATATCACCCCCCAGCCACAGCCACTGTGCATTCAACTTGGTGTATTCAAGGTGCATTCAACTTGAGGTGGCACAAGTACCATTGAGCTATGCGCAAATTTCCGATATTCAAAAGGTGACATGCAAATGGGGCCATAATTCATGTAAGGCACAGGGGGGGCCATTTGCATCTGATTATGGCCCCCATTTGCATGCCATTAGCATGCAGGTGCGCCGATCCCTGAGGACTTGCGCTTGGTGCCCTGCCAGGCAGCAGCCATCGGGGACCGATGCCCCCTGCAGCCTGATCGCAGGCAAAAGAGTAGAAAATCCCCACCACCACCCCCACTGGCCAGATCATGGGCATAGCTTAAACCTCCCACCCACCAGCCCAATCGCGTGAAGAAAAGTGTCCCCCCCGAATGGATCCCTGGTGGTCCAGTGGACCGATAAGCCTGATCATGGGCTGGAGATATTGAAACCTCCCCCGAGCATATCCCTGGTGGTCCAGTGGACGGATAAGCCTGATCGCGGGCTGGAGATATTGAAAACACCCCCCTGAACACATCCCTGGTGATCTAGTTTCACCCACCCACCCACTCATGAAGCCCCACCACCCCCGCCCCCAGCCAGCGGGTGGCAGCATCCCATCCACTGCCACTCCCACCACCCACTAACTGACTGGTTGAGAGTTGCCATTGGCAGAGAAAGAAGAGCTATGGGCATGCAGCCCATACCATACAAGACAGTCCAGATTTAGGAATGAAGTCCAGATTCATTCACAAATCTGACTGCCTTAGATGGTAGGCTGCATGCCCATTGGCTCTTGCTCTGCACCAATGGGCATGTACCTTACTGGGTAGTCAGTCGGGTGGCGGGCGGCAAGCTGGTGGATGCTGCCACCCACCGACTGTGGGGGAGCGGGGTGGGCTTGCGGGTGGGTGGGGTGGGTGAAACTAGATCACCAGGGATATGTTCAGGGGTGTTTTCATATCTCTAGCCCATGATTGGGCTTATCGTCCACTGGACCACAAGAGATATGTTCGGGGTGTTTTCAATATCTCCAGCCTGTGATCGGGCTTATCGGTCCACTGGACCACCAGAGATATGTTCGGGGGGAGACACTTTGCTGCCCGTGATTGGGCTGGTGAGGGGCAGGATTTAAGCTATGCCCACGATCAGGCCAGTCGGGGAGGGGGACTTTTCTGCTGTTGCCCGCCATCGGGCCAGTGGGGATGTTTTACACTTTGCCCATGATCGGGCTGCAGGGGGCACAGGCGGGTTGAGGCCAGCCAGGTGGCAGCTGCTGTGTTGCGCCCGCAATGCGCAGCTCACCTGTGGGTGGCCCTTGACTTGATCCTTTTTTTTTTGGCTAAAAGTTGTGCAGGCACAGGTTGGGGGTTGCGCCTGCACAACTCTGCACAGCCCGGCTGAATATTGGGCTGTGCAGTTTATGCATGGTTCCTCCCCCTCCAGTTCAGCATGCATACATTTGCATTGCACTGTTGCTCAGCATGTTTTTAGTGGCGCAACTGCCTCCTGCTGAATATCGCAGAATGGAGCAATTTCGGACTTGCGCAGGCGCAACCCTATTGCGCATGGCACAACTCTTTTGAATATCTGGCCCATCATCCTTTTGGATAATCATACTAAGAATTATTGCAAGATCTAACTGTGACCTCACCAAGGGGGCGGGGAAAGGGATTTTGAAATAGTCCAGCATCTGAAGAAAAAAGTGCTTTTTATCTCTGGATTCTACAGGAGTGAGACCTTGTGTCTCTAGACTGAAACTAGGCACTTAGAAAGATATAATTCAGCTGGAACTTTTAAGTGTTTTGCAGGAGCTTTTTGTTCTGCAATTTTCCAATTATTTTGTTGACTGTAAGTATTGATGTTATACGTTCTGCATCTGGTATTTTATCTATTTTACATTTTTAGTAAACACTATTTTCCTTAAAATTCTGTCTGTACCTTCTTGGTTTCTTTTGCATGTGAATGCTGGAACAGTGTTTAATTCTGACAGCTGGTAAGAGCTCAGAAGGGTGTGTTACTATCTTGCTAAAAGGTAAGAATATACCTAGGTCTCATATTGAGTCATAAGGGTACATTTGGGGAACCTGGCTGGGTACCACTGGGTGAAGGATTCTATTGCATTTCCCCGAAGAGAATATATATCTGAGCCTGTTAACTGGGTATGCTAGCATAAGGTTCACATTTGATCCCCAGGACTCAAGGCTGGTAGGTAATTCGGACCCAAAACAGACAGGAGGGTTACCCTGTTTGTCTCCTGTTCACACTATTGCGCTTCGAGGTTGGCACTGTGGGAGCAGAGGGCCTGACCTGCAGAGCGTGTTTGTGACACTGGGTACATCAGGTAGGGTAATAGCATGGCTATGCTGACAATTCCATCATTCTTGTGCAATAAATAGAAGCCCAGGGCCCAGAGAGCCCTGCGCTTCCACAGTTTAGTACATATATGCATCTATGGAGGAATGCCCTATTAAGATATGAATATACAATTTCAAAAAGTAAGGACATAAATTGCAAACAAAAAAACATTTTTAATGCAGCAGTTAGGGTTAAAGTGACAAAAGTAGGGAAATGTGACATTAGGGTTTCCAGTCCCCACACTCCACCCCCATCCTGCACGGACCAAGAGGCATTGGGAGACAACATTGGGGTCATCCAGTGGCATAACCATGCATACTTATTGTACGCCATTGCATACAGAAAAAAGTCCCATTTTTAAAATTCCTGTTTTTTTCTTTTGTTTTTAAGCTGTATGCTGCTGGTGGTGACAGTCTTTAACCTTGGTCCCTCATTGTCTGGGAGGGATGACTTGCAGACACAGTCCTGACTCCTGACTCCCTAGTCCCAACTCATGGCATGCAGCTTGCATTGCAGTATTTTGGCATCCAGCGAGTGGAGCAATTGGACAGTTTTTGTCCATGTGTTTCTTTGCTCCACCAACCAATTACTGCATTTTTTCCCACTGGCTTCTAGCTCATTCATGGCAGGACTAGTATAGTCCCACCATGACTGTCCCTGAGAGTCAAGTTACCATTGTGTTGGCTCAAGTCAGGCGAGACAGAGTGTGGACTTGGAGACTATGGAGAGCCACACTGGTTTGAGTCCCACAAAGTTTGTCTCTTCTGGCTCCACAACAGTCACCAACACCAGATCATCTTTTCTTCAGCTCCAACGGTCCGATGATCTGATCCCAGTCTCCTGAGTGCTGTGTGGTCATGGTGCCAGTTTTCCTTGCCCTGCAGCAGCCTCTCCCCCCTCCACAAGCTCAGGCAGCTGCTCACCAGTGGCTGTTGTCCCCAAACTTGTCTGTGCCCAGTCCAGAGGGAGTCAGGATTGGTGTTAGAAGAGACTTGGACTGGAGAAGAGGACTCGGAGGAGGGTAGGCCTATGCCGGGGTGGCCAACCAGTCACGCCGATCCTGTTGGCATTGAGGGTCGTGGACATGGTTGCCCAGCTGAGACACTGCTCCTTGCCCTTTTCTCGGCTGCTCCAAGTCCGTCCAATCCAGTCCACTTGTGACTTGCACCAGCCCACCAGCCAGTGAGACTGAGGAGTGGAGCACCGCCAGCACCACCCCACCGAGAGTCACTGATTGGGGACAGAGTACAGTACTATAGGCCCAGGACTTGTTGGAGGAGGAGGAGGAGGAGGAGGGCCAGCCCTGAGCCTGGCAGCCAGCAAGCTGCGGTAGGTGCCTCCAGTCTAGCCCTTAGTTACTGTCTCCTATTTTTTTTTTACCTACCAGTAAGGAAGTTGCAAGTGGAACTTTACTGCAGGAAGTTGTGACTGCATTAAAATCTTCAGATTTAAATTGTAGAAGAAAAGCCACAGGCCTCTCCCTGTCCCAGTCCCACTCCCAGACCAGCAGCCTGACTGATGATTAGAAGCGAGAGACTCGCACAGACTGCTTGTCTTGAATCAAGAGTAAGACAAGCAGACATTGCTTAAATGTATAGCCCTGTGTGTGCCTGCCTTTTAATGTAGTTGTATTAAACTGACTCAAAAATTGCACAAAATCTCTCACACAGGCTGTGCACACACAATAAAGAAGTTTACTGTGTGCAGGAGACATTTAGGTGTGGCTTGGACACTAATTCGCTATCTTACTCCGTATATTATTTGCCAGTTATTGTTATGGCAGTGTCAGTGGCTCAGTAGGTGGTAGCACAGTTACTTCTGGGGCCAGAAAATTGAAAGGTTGTGGTTGTGGGTTCTAGCCCTACACTGGGTACTTGGAGTAATACCAATAATTGACACATTTGTGCAGTACAATGGGGGTCCTGCACCAGTATGGTGCTGTCCTTCAGATGCAATATTAAGCCAAGGTCCTTTCTGGCCATTATTGCCACTGCCCAGGCTGAAGTAAAAGATCCCATGGCACATATCAAAGAAGAGTTGGGGAGTTTGTTATTGAAACAAAATCTCGTACAGCAATCAAGCATTAAACAGAAAACAAGTCAATGAAGAAACTTAAAAATACAAAACAAAAGGTGGAGATAAAATAAGCAAGCAAAAATGCAAAACTTACTGTACAGATTCTGTGGCAATATTTGTAAGGAGTAAAATGGAACAGTCTGTGAGAGTCTCTGAAGTGTCAAGTGTGACACATTGGAAATTAATCTCCTGGCCTGGCCTTGATCCCCTTGCTTGCCACTTTGCAGATTGTGCCCTGCCCTAGCTAAATGTTTACTATCATTATTTGAAAAAAAAACAACTAAAATGTTCCACGTCATAGAAGGAATCCTAGTAAGTCACTTGTTGTGCAATTAAATACATTAATAAAACAGAAGGAAGTTCCAGTCTCCAGAGAATTTGCAATAAGCAGTATTAGATGGTTGATGTGCAGTACTAATAATAGATTGGAGAATGTAGTAAATATACAAAGTCAGGATTCCTAAATCCTAGTTGTATATTTATTGCATTCTCCTTCAGATAATAACGGAACAAAAACAGTGAATGGTTTATTAACCACAGTGTATATCGGTGTTGAATGAGTGGAGTGAGATGTATGCTGATCTAAGGCTGCTTTGCTGTGAAGAAGTGCGAAAGATGATATTGTAAAATTACATTTCTGATGGTTCTTTTTCCTTAATATGGCATTGCTGGTTCAGGTTGTTGCCTCTGTGAAAACTGTTGCATTTTCCATCTTGGCTGCAAGGTGTTTACTGATCTCCAATGATTATGGATCATGGAAGGACACAAGACCTAGTCATGTAAAGCACGTGTGTGTATGTTGTGTAGTAAAGGGTAGTATCAAATGTGTATGGGCCCTCCTGTAATTCAGGAGAAGCCCTAACAGAGGTACCCTATATATATGTATTATGTGTTCCTGGTCCCAGTAATTATGTCTGCTGCTCCACGGAGGAAATGAATGCTTGGGTTGAAACTTGCAACCATCAGTCAATATTGAATGTGCTTGACTCAACTTCCCCCTAGTGAAGGACAATCACTGGCATTTGTTCAGGTGAAAAAAATATTTGTTGTTACAGTAGCAGCAATTTCCAGGTACCCCTAACTAGCCCCAGTCCCTGGACACATGTAGATTGTTGACTGGCTACCTGCGTCATGTAGGCAGAACAAACAGCAAATGGCCAGGAACATTTATATGCAACTATAAAATGTGCCCAAGTTTCCTGCCCCTTTCCAGGTCACAGGGTGGTAGCCTGAGTAAAACACTGGCTGGACAACAGGACACAGTGGGTAATAGTAAATGGAGTCCACAGTGAAGAAAGAGGGGTCACTAATGGGGTACCAAAGGGTTAAGTACTGGGGCTGGCCCTTTTTATGTTCACTTGCGCGCATGCGCAAGGAGCGTCTTGGGAGAATGGGACACTTTGGAGGTGTGCCCCTCCTCTGCAGTCCCCTGCTTCATTGAGCAGGAGTGGCAGTTCTGCACCAATCAGATGCGGTGCTGTGTATGACAGTGTGGTCTTCTCTTCAAAGAAAACCACCGCTGTCATACACAGCACCGCGTCACGCTGCCCCCCCAAAATCTTTGCTGCCACACTGGGAGCCCACCTCAGCATGGCAAATGTCCCACGTCATCTGCTGATGGGGGTTCCCAATCCCCCGTCGGCTCCACGGCCCCCCCAGCCATCCTTCTGCCACGCTGGAGCCCACCCAGGGTGCAAACGTCCCACGTCCGTCTTTTTATTTTTGAAAACCTGTAAATTAAAACGGTCCCACAGCGCTCCCAGCCCCCTCCCACAACCCGCACCCACCCACTGCTCACCCTGCCTCCCCACACCCCCCTCAGCCGATACTTACCTCCGGAGCATGGCATGACGATCATCGGTGGACCGGGAAAACGTCTGCACTCTTCAAAGCCGACCGCGAACTGAGGAAATGCCGGTAAGCTGTATAATGGGCTAGATAGGGGGTTTTCAACTTTATTGCATATCTCAGGCATTTTTTGGAATTTTTGCACCAAATTTTCAACATGGGGTTTTTGGGACTCCTTCTCATGAATGATGTCACTGTCATTGCGTTATTCAGGCCCGAAGAGTGATTTCGCAGTTACTGCACAGTCACTGTGCGAAATCACCCTTGGGCCCAAATAACACAATGACAGTGACATCATTCATGAGAAGGGTCCCAAAACCCCATGTTGAAAATTTGCGCAAAATTCCAAAATGACTGTTTTATTTAGCCGCAAGTAGTTCCTACACACACTGTGAAGTTCGTGAATTTTCAATATTTTCACTCCAGATTTTTAACATTGCCATTTTACCACACCTCCTTATGAGCAGTACAGCTGTCATTTTTCACATCCTGCCCAAAATGTGTTTCCGCCCATGTAGCGCACAATGGCGCAGTCGGTGTGCGAAATCAATGTATGGGACACATTAAGAAAATCACAGTGACACTGTTCATTAGCAGAGGTCTTAAAATGGCTATGTTGAAAATTTGGTGAAAAAATTCCTAAAAATGACTGTTTTACAAGCGTGCGTTGCGCAGTTCCTACGCACGCTCGTAAGTTCTGAATTTTCAATATTTTCACTCCAGATTTTCAACATTGCCATTTTACCACATCTCCTCATGAGCAGTACAGCTGTTATTTTTCACATCCTGCCCAAAATGTGTTTCCGCCCATGTAGCGCACAATGGCGCAGTCGGTGTGCGAACTCAATGTATGGGACACATTAAGAAAATCACAGTGACACTGTTCATGAGCAGAGGTCTTAAAATGGCTTTGTTGAAAATTTGGTGAAAAAATTCCTAAAAATGACTGTTTTACGAGCATGCGTTGCGCAGTTCCTACGCACGCTCGTACATTTGTGAATTTTCAATATTTCCACTATAGATTTTCAACATTGCCATTTTACCACACCTCCTTATGAGAAATACAACTGTCATTTTTCACATCCTGCCCAAAACATGTTTCCGCCTATGTAGTGCACAATAGCGCAGTCGGTGTGCGAAATCAATGTATGGGACACATTAAGAAAATCACAGTGACACTGTGCATGAGCAGAGGTCTTAAAATGGCTATCTTGAAAATTTTGTGAAAAGATTCCTAAAAATGATTGTTTTACAAGTGTGCGTTGTGCAGCTCCTACGCACGTTCGTAAGTTCGCAAATTTTCAATATTTGCACTCCAATGACTTCCAAACACCTAAACAGCACATAGAAGCAAGCAACATTCGGCATTGACAAATGCTTGTACTTCTTTGTCACTGATTTTTTTAAGCCATGTCCAAGTGCCAAATACCACTGCAAATACCTGCAAGTGAATGTTCGGCATTGACAAATGCTTGTTTATGTCTTTATAAGTGACATTGCAGAGGGACTGGAAGGGAAAGTATATCTCTTTGCAGATGAAACAGAGATCTGCAACAGTGTTGATACGCAAGGTGGGGTGGAAAGAATGAAAAGGGACTTGGCAATGGTCAAATGTACGGCAACTTAGATTCAATGCAAAGAAGTGCAAAGTAATGCATCTGGGAAACAAAAACCCCGGGGAAGAGTACACAATGGGGGGTGAGATACTGACAACAACAAAAATGGAAAGAGACCTGGGGGTAGTCATATCAAATGACCTAAAGGTGGGCCAGCAATGTGAGAAGGCAGTAAGGAGGGCTAGGAGGATACTTGGATGCATAGGGAGAGGCATCACCAGTAGAAAACAGGAAGTTGTTAGCCCTCTGTACAGACAGCTGGTATGACCACATCTGGAGTATTTGTATACAGTTCTGGAGACCCCATCTCTGCAAAGACATAGACCGCGTGGAGGCTGTCCAGATGAGGGCAACCAAAATGGTGCAGGGTCTGCACCAGAAGACATATGAAGAAAGACTAAAGGAGCTTAAGGTGTATAGCCTAGAGGAAATGAGGGAGAGGGGGGACATGGTAGAAACTTTTAAATACCTCAAGGGAATCAACAAAGTCCAAGTGGGTAGCATCTTTCAGAAAAAGAGATGTGCAAGAACAAGGGGGCAGAATTTGAAGATAGAAGGGGGACAGCTCAGAGGTAATGTGAGGAAGTATTTCTTCACAGAGAGGGTTGTAGATGCATGGAATGGCCTTCCTGAGGAGGTTGTAGAGTCAAAAAACAGTGGGGGAATTCAAGAATGCATGGGACAGACATAAAGCAATTCTAGTGGGGGTTAGGAGGAAGTAGGCTGTTGGTTAACTATGATCTGCAGCTTATCTGTTAGATAGGGAAATGGGCAGACTAGGTGGGCCAAGCGGTCCTTATCTGCCATCAAATTCTATGTTTCTATGTCTCTATTCTGAACGTGTGAAATGTTGATTAATGTTGATTGTGGCCATCAGAAATTACACTCAGATCCCTCCCTGCTCCTGATACCCCTGCCTTACACCCCAACATGCCACTGGCCTTCCATGCAGCCTTTGTGCTCTGCTTTGACACCTTTAGGTCATCAGAAATGACAATCCCTAGGTCTAGTTCCTCTTTGCTGATTGTTTGCTCCCCTCCACAGACACATGGAATTCTATAGCTCTCCCCAGGGTTCCCTCTTCCCAGGAGCATTACTTTGCACTTGTTTGCATTTGCATTGAACCTCAGTTGCCACACCTCTGACTATTTTTCAAGCTTCATCACGCAGATCCCTTCTCATTTTCTCCAGCCTTTCTGGAGTATACACCCTGTTGCAGATCCTGGTGTCATCTGCAAATAAGCAGACTTTTCCTTCCAGCCCTTCTACAATGTCACTAATGAATACATTGAACAGGAATGCTCCGAGTTGCATCTGCCACCCAGCTGTGGCCCTGACCCTCCCCCTCCTTAGTGAATACTGAACAGAAGCTAAGGCCTTTGACTCTGTGCCTCACAAAAGGTTGATCAGAAAGTTGGTGGACCTTGGGGTTGGGAAAAAGATGACCAGATGGGTGGACAACTGACTGAGGGACAGAACCCAGAGGGTGGTTGTGGGGGGAGAGTTATCTGGCACCAGAGAGGTAACAAGTGGGGTCCCACAGGGCTTGGTGTTGGGGCAGTGTTGTTCAATGCCTTTATCAGTGACACTGAGGATGGCATTAAGGGCAAAATGTGCCTATTCGCAGATAACACCAAGCTCTGTAGGAGTATGGACACAGCTGAAGGGATACAGGACATACAGGAAGATCTGGAAAAGCTGGGGAGGTGGTACAGGATCTGGCAGCTTGGCTTCAACGCCAAGAAATGCAAAGTTATTCATATTGGAGCTGAGAATCCCAGGACAGGCTACTACCTGGGTGTAGTCCGAGTATCTGCATCAGAGGAGGAGAAGGACCTGGAAGTGATGATTGCTAGTGACCTGAAGCACTCCATGCAGTGCAAGAAAGCAGCAACAAAGGCAAACAAGATGATGGGATGCATATCTAGGGGGCTCAGTAGAAGGAGAGAGAAGGTTATGCTGCCCTTGTACAGGTCACTGGTAAGACCACATCTAGAGTATGGAGTTCAGTACTGGTCACGTAAGTACTGTATATGTCTGTGCTGCAAGGGTGGCTTAATCAGTAGCAGGTGCCAAATCAAACTATGCAGCCACCAGTCACCAGAACAGTGGGACTGATATGTAAAAAGGCTATGGCACAAGGGTACTGTATACTCCCACAATTTGCCCCCAAAAGCACCAGAAAGCATCAAAAATACCAACATTTTCTGGGGGCCTAGGCAGCATCTCCACCGCCAGTTGGGTGGAATCGTTAACTTGTGTGTACACTTTTTAAAAGGATGGTTACTCCACTGGGGTTATCAGCCCTAATGCTCATCCTATTTCATTAGAAAATAAGCTGGGTGGGCACAATATAGGAGAATGGGTTGAAGCATTAGGGCTGACAACCCCAATGCCCCCTCCCAACGCCTCTTGGTCTGTGCAGAGTGGGGGTGGAGTGTTAGGGTTGAAAACCCTAATGCCACATTTCCCTAATTTTGTTGCTTTAACCCTAACTGCTGCATTAACAAAGTTTTTGGCAATTTAATATATATTTGGCCATGTTCTTATCAGTGTATATTGTGCCAATGAGTACCTTTTCCACCACTCAGGGCTCACCACAACAAAGATCACTGTGCCAATCCATGAATTATTGAAACTGTGACTGTCAATAAATTTGTTCTGGTGCTCTTCTGGCCAAGCTGTCCATCCCCCCAACACACACACACACACACACACACACACTCCCTCTGTCTCTCTTTCACTTATCAGATGAAGTGGCTAAGAACATGCTAAAATAAAAGTTTGGAAAGGGAACCTCCGGATCTGCCCTAGGCACAAAAGAAGCTCAAATGAGGGAGTAGTCCATTCCCATATTGGCCAAATGACAAGTCAAGGAATTTACAGGAATAGATGACCACTCACCAAATAATTCAAGTTTAAAAAAATATTTTCTTTTTATTGTGTGCACCACAGAAAGCATCCTAGCCCACCGACCTTTCCAGGTGTCCATGTAACCCTTACTCAGGGTGGAGAGCATTTCTATATTCAGATCAAACAATAAAATGTAAAAATGTTCACAAAGATCATTTTAACAGACATGAAGTACACACACCAAAAATGTGCTCTTAAACTGTGTGTGTGTGTGTGTGTGTATACATTTGAAAGAAAGCATACCTAATGATTAAACTCCATGCACACACCTGTGTATAAATCCAAAATATTTCTTTTTATTACATGGGTACACAGAAGAGGAGGAGGGGTGTGGTAGCAAAATGGCTGTGATGCTGCCCTGCTCCCCATGGCTCCAGATTTACTATACATCTGGTAATGTCAGTTACACTTTTTGTTTTTTCACGCTGCTAAATCTGATGAATTAAACTCAGGTTATATCAGTTTTAGATTTGCAGCAATTAATTTTTATAATATTTTGGCTGAAAAGAAGCTGCTGTGTGGTTGAGAGACATGCAGCCAGACAAGTTAGCTTGAACTGGGAGAACTTATTACATGCTGTTAATGAAAGTATAAGCCTGAGTCTTCCTGAGCTTGCAGACTCTCTGATGAACAGATTAGAGTTTATAATCAGGAAAATGTTTGAGAGATGAATGTCACGTTTAGTGAAAACAAGACAGGTGCCAAAATGTTTGTTTACCCACCAAAGTAAAGAATTGGAAAGATTTTGGCATTCTCCCCCTAATTGAGAAGAGCCAAAAGGTTTCAAGAGAAGTCGTCATGAAAGAAATTGCTGATAGGCTTATTTCGTATCAATTGCAGATGTACCATCACTGCCTGGGATTGGGGTGTTATTCCCAGGGAGATAAGATTTACTGTGCTCAGTGGAGCATTTGTCTCTTCTTTATTCTAGGTGTATTCACAGATTTTTGGAGAGTGAGGAACCACAGTGAATGGACACAAGTGTGGAGAGATTGGGAAACTGGCTGAAGCTCTACTGGGAGATTTGGATGCCCAGACCCCCGACCAAAGAAAGAGAGCCAAATCTTAATTGTACTTTATTTGTGGCAAGTCCCTCTTGATAACTCCTATAAAGATGCTATATAAGTGATTGAGGGAGGTAGGCTGGCTATGTGGTAACTCACATCAAGAGGTACTCCTTATTCTGTCTTAGTCGGTGATATATGCCCAGTCAGGTGAATGAACTGGGAGTACTGGGTTTGATAAGTCTGGGAACTGTGTTCAGTGAGGCATTACTCTGATGACGCCATGTCCCTTAAAAAGTGGGTGATGGAGTTACTAGCCTTTATAGTTTTATGTAAAGGTATAATGTTTACTATTTGCCTGTTGTGCCTTTGATTGTGCTGGTCATTAGTTTAAACTAAAGTTTAAAATTATGACTCCTGTTGAAGGAGAAATTCTGGAGTCTGAAATTCACCCTTGTTAACTGCATAGGAATTCTATTGACACAATATTGCAGCTAATAGGGGATTATGTGCTGCTGCTAACTAGAGCCCCGGTTTTCAGACTCTGGATGTAAGAAACATAGAAACATAAACATTAACAGCAGATAAGGACCATTTGGTCCACCCAGTCTGCCCATTTCCCTACCTATTGGATAAGCTGCAGATCCGAGTTAACCAACAGCCTACTTCCACCTACCCCAACTAGAATTGCCTTATGTCTATCCCATGCATTCTTGAATTCCCCTACTGTTTTTGACCCCCTGACCTCCTCAGGAGGGTCATTATATGTGTCCACCACCGTCTCCATGACAAAATACTTCCTCACATTGCCCATGAGCTGTCCACCCTTTATCTTCAAATTGTGCCCCCCTTGTTCTTGCACATCTCTTTTTCTGAAAGATGATACCCTCTTGGACTTTCTTGATTCCCTTGAAGTACTTGAAAGTTTCTATCATGTCCCCCTTCCCTACTTTCATCAAGAGTATACATACAGTATTAAGCTCATTTAGTCTCTCTATGTATGGCTTCTGGTGCAGACCCTACACCATTTTAGTTGCCCTCCTCTGGACTGCCTCCATCCTGTCTATGTCCTTGCAGAGATGGGGTCTCCAGAACTGCATGCAGTACTCCAGATGAGGTCTCACCAACTGTCTGCACAGAGGGCTAACAACTTCCTGTTTTCTACTGGTGATGCCTCTCCCTATGCATCCAAGTATCCCCCCAGCCCTCCTTACTGCCTTCTCACATTGCTTGCCTTTAGGTCATCTGCTATGACTACCCCCAGGTCCCTTCCCAATTTTTGTTGTTGTCAGTACCTGCCCCCTCATTGTGTACTCCTACCCTGGGTTTTTGTCTCCCAGGTGCATTACTTTGCACTTCTTTGCATTGAATCTAAGCTGCCATACTTTTGACCATTCCTCTGTAATGGGATGGTAAAACCATCACCTTCTCAGGTTCTTGTTGGAACTGCACTAAAGTGAGGAAATGACAGACAAGTGGTGTCCAGCACAAAAAGTGATTTATTTCTGGTATATAAAGCAGACTTACAACCAAACAGTGTGATCACTGGGAGAATACTTCCAATCTTTCTTACCAATAGGTAACAATATGTCTTTCTCAGAGAGCAGGTGCTATGCAAAAATGTTTTATATCCCTGATAATCATCTTAGCAACAGGTAAAAAGATATATAAAAACATTATAATTGGTCAGTGGCAAATAGTCTGACTCCTCACTAGCCTGGGAAAGCATGCTGAGCTAGCAAAAGTAACAGATAGCTAAGACAATAGGTCTTGTATATCGTGAAGGACACTTGCAGTTACATATGCAGTTATAATTCTGCCCTAACGCTAAAGATGGCAGTATTACCTAACTAATCATTATACAATGGTGTAAATAGAAGTATCTCCCAAGTTACTATCAGGATAATAGCAAATGAATTATAATTGTCAGTAAAAATATATGAAAGTACAGTAGAACTCAGATCCTGACACTTATGCTTATACGATAAGTGCCAGTGCCCAAAGGATAGCACATATACATGTATGTAGTACTGTCTATATATACGTTCATCTAATTTTTGTGTACCCATTCCTGTACCAGGTCCACCTTGCAAATGAGTTGTCTCAATGGTGTTTTCACCTGGATAAATAAAGATTGATTGATTGATTGATTGATTGTCTGTCAGCAAGGTAGGGAGGCCATTCAGGAGTGCTGGTCCTTGGATAACACTTCCAACCTTGCCAAGTCCCTTCTCATTCTTTCCACCCCTCCTTGTGTATCAGCCCTGTTGCAGATCTTTGTGTCATCTGCCACCTATAAAGACATTAAAGAGGACCTGTCCCGGTACTGAACCCTGCGGTACCCCACTAGTAACCCCTTCCCTTTCTTCACAGTGGGCTCTGTTTATTTTTACCCTCTGAGTCCTGTTGGGCTGTTATCCAACCAATTTTTTTACACAGGCTACCACCATGGGACCCACTCCCAGGCTGGCTAACTTGTTTATTAATCTTTTATGTGTGACTGTGTCAAATGCCTTGCTAAAGTCTAGGTAGGCCATGTCCACAGTCCCTCCCTGGTCTACTACTTTGGTCACCCAGTCAAAGAAATCAATTAGATTCATCTGACATGACCTTCCCACTGTGAATCCATGCTGCCTTGGGTCCTGTGCCTAGCTGGCCTCTAGATACTCAATTGTTTTTTCTTTCAGAAGGGATTCCATCATTTTACCTACCACTGATGTCAAACTAACAGGTTTGCAGTTTCCTGCCTCTGCCTTGCTCCCACTTTTATGAAAGGGAATCACATCCACCCTCCTCCAGTCCTCAGGTACCATACTATCCTCCCATGATTTGTTAAAATGGGTAGTTAGTGATGTCATTAGGTCTCCCCTTAGTTCTTTTAGAATTCTGGGGTGAATCCCATCAGACCCCATTGCTTTGTCCATCTTCAGTTTTAGGAGTTCTTTCAAGACCCTTTCTTTTGTGAATGAACTGGTATCGACCCCCCATCCCGAGTACTTCTATTGTTTGGTTTAGGTACCTCCTCCTCCTTTCTTTTGTGAATACTGAGCAGAAGAATGTGTTCAGTATCCCTGCTTTTTCACTGTCACCCTCTGCCCCTCCCCCTTTATTAAGCCTCACTTTCCCTCCCTTGGTCTTTCTTCGCTCCCTAATGTACCTATAAAAATGTTTTATACCCCTTCTTAACTGAACTGTCTATCCTCTTACTCAGTTTGGGCCTTTGCTATTCTAACTGCTTTCCCCACTTCCTTCTGCTTTAACTGGTACAGTTCTCTGTCCTGCTTCTTCTGTGTTTCCTTATACTTCCTGAATGCTGTCTTTTTCTCCCTAATCTTCCCTGCCACCTCTTTTGAGAACCATAGTGTTTTTGTTTTCCTTTGTTTTCTTTTTTTTGTTTGTTTATTTGCTTCACACAAAGACTTGTTGCCTCTGTGATGGAAGTTTTGATTTTTCCCCATTGTTCCTCCACCCATCCTTCTTGCCCATTTGCTAGTGCTTTTCTGAGGCACTCTCCCATTTTGCCAATGTCAGCCCTGCTAAAGTCAAATACCCTCATTTTTGTATGGCTTGACTCTACAGCTGTGTTTATCATGAGCCACACTGTTTGGTGGTTGCTTGTTCCCAGATGGCTACCCACTTCTAAATCTGAAATCCTCTCTCCATCCCTATTTAAGAGTACCAGGTCTAAGATTGCTCCTTCTTGAGTGGGTTCCAACACTAGCTGTCTGAGGCATGCCTCCTGTAGGTCATCAAGAATTATCCTGCTCTTGGATGTGGCTGCAACAAAGGTACTCCAGTTAACATATGGCATATTCAGGTCCCCCATCAACAATGTCTCCCATTTTTCTGCCATTCTAAGGATGTCTTCTATCATTTCCTTGTCCATTGCCTCCCCCTGAGATGGGGGTCTGTATACAAACCCCGTGTGAATTGTGGTGCCATATCCTGTCTCCAGAGTAACCCACAGTACCTCCTCTCCTCCCTGTTTACCTTTTGATTCCATTGCTTTGATCCCTTCCCTTACATAGAGAGCTACTCCACCTCCTCTTTTACCCTCCCTGTTCCTACTGTAGATTGTGTACTCTGATATGTTGACAGCCTAATCTTGGTTCACTGTGTGTCATGTTTTTGTGACTGCCATGATATCCAGGTGTTCCTCTTCTATCAAGGCCACTAGTTCAGGAAGCTTGTTACTCAGACTACAGGCATTGATACTCAACGCCCTCCATTTTTTGATGGCCTAATCCCTTTTAGCTCCATCCCTGTCCTTACTGCCTTTGCCTTTTTTTCCATTTACCCCTGTCCTGCTCCCTAATGACTTCTCTACCTTGGTATTTAGCTCGCTAACTATCCAGTTTTGTGGAGGGGGGCTGGGATTTCCCTACTCCTTTTCAGTGCCTCCCCTTGGCTAGTTTAAATGCTTGCCAATGAAGCATTTAAACATATTACCTAGGATCTTGGTTCCCCTCCCAGGCAGATATAGATCATCATGCCAGTATAGATCTGTATCCCTCCTGGTGGACCCCCAGTCACCAGTGAAGCCAAAACCCTGAGCTCCACACCAATTTTTCAGCCATTCATTGAATCCCATGGTGCTGAGTACCCTAGCCTTACCCATGCCATAGACAGACAGCACCTGTAATAAGGTTACCATGTGTTCTACTTGTCTAAGGCTCCTCTCCAACTCCACAAACTCCTCCTGCACTGCTCTGATCCCATTCCCAGCCAGGTCATTTGTCCCTAGGTAGACAATGATGTTTAGCTCCCTCTCCTGTGCAGCTGCTGCCATGATCCTGATGATTCAATTCCTGTCCTTCTGAGCCATGGTGCTGGGCAGATGCCTTACCTCCCTCTCCCCTCCCTCCCCCAGTTCTACCCCCTAACACTTGAGTCCCCCAACCAGGAGTTGTTTCCTTCCCCTGTGGGGCCCTGTGCCACCCTACTGTGGGTCTCCTTTGTGGAGGTTCCCAGTGTCCTCCTTGGTCTCCACTGTGGGTGCCTCCATAGAGGAACCATGCTCCATCAGAATGGCGTATGAATTGTGGAGAAGTACAACTGGAGGGATGCACCTCTCTTCCACTACCCTCACCCTCCCTGAGCCCACTGTGGACCAACCACTCCTCTTTCTTGACAACCTCTGAGGCAGCAGCAGTGGCCCTGGTGGTCTCTGGGTGGGGGAGGAGGTTTCCCAAATTCTCACCAGGTCAGCCTGGAGACAGGCAACCTCCTAACTCAGACCAGACAGATGCCTGAAAATAGCACAGCATCACAGCCTCCAGAACCTCTCACAGAAGACTTCCAACCCACAGCCAGTGCATTGCACCACTACCCACATGTCTCTCTCCCTTCCTGTTTAAAGTTTTTATTTTTGTTTTTTCTTTTTTATTAGTGTGTGCTAGCATGTGTGTGCATTTACCCCCTACGAGGTGTGCTGGGCTGTTAAGGATATGACAGGTGTATGTTCTTTGCCCTTTGGGAAGTGATGTCAGGAACCCCTGGTATAAAGGAAATGCACTTGGGGTGGGTGGGGTGAGGGCAGGGTGGGTGGTACTAAGCCTGTGCTCTCCAGAAACAATCAGCTACAGCTCTGACCCACCACCCCAATGAGCATGTTCCTTCCTTTCGGCAAGACAACCTACACAAAAATTTAACAGAAAACATACCCCACAAAAAACAATTTCAATCAGAAATTCACTTACACAAACTCTGCAAGTTTGAAATGAAAAAATGAAATAAAACACCTCTGCTGTGTAGTTCTTTTCAGCTCTTCTCAACAGGTTAGTTCTCAGCAAATATCACCATGGATTGTAAGAAAATGATTCAAGTAATATTGAGCCCAGGTCGAGACTTGGGGCAAATTTACTTAGTATTTTTTAGATAAATGGAGTTTCCAGGACTTCAAAAACTCCACAGATACCTCCAACATTCCACATGTTTAGTCTATAGAATAACTAAGTGATTAACACAAATGATTTAATAGACAAAGGTGTTAGTTTTCACCTAGTACTAAGGACTGCCTGCACTTAAATCCTGGATTAAGTGAAGCCACCTGATTTATTTTCTAGACTTGCAGTGCAGTATTTGCTTCCTGGTTTATGAATTAATGCTTTAGACAAAAAATGGTTATAAAGCTATGTACTGTATCAAAGGTATTTTACGCTTCTCCTAGGACTCCTGTTATGGAGCCTGAATTCCTCCCAACTCTTTAACCTTACTCCTAATTAAGCTTATAGAGTATGAAACTCCTTACTGATTTTTTTTTTAATCAGATGTTTTAAGCATGATTTTTTATATTTGTACTTATGGGGAAAGGCTAAATAGTAGAGGATTTTAGTTAAACTTTACAGACATAGTCAGATCTTAATTTAATCAAATTATCGAGCAGTCATCTAATATAATTTATTGCAATGCCCATGCAGCTTCTACCTAGGAGCAGCTTGCCTGCTTAGGGACACTTTTGAAGTTTTGCTGGAGACTGGGTGAGATGCGTTCTGCACAAAACTATATGTTCCAGCCATATATACTTAGTATGGAGAGTACTGAATATAGAAATGTCCAGTGGTCCAATTTGTGCAGGGTGGGACAGGATCATTTTGATATTCCACATTCTGCCTAAATTGGGTATTCTCATGCTCTCATTCCAAAAACTGGTAGCTATAATCTAAAATAGATATATATGTAGGCAGTGTGACAGATGACTCCATATACCAGACATTATTTTTTTAAGTCTGTTGCAACAGCCCTATTCTTCTTCTTGCTTTATTTCCATCTCTTTACCTCCAGGTTATATAGGGAGGCCACCTATATGACGTTCTTACTATCTGTGTATATCACACTTCTCGGATACTGCTAAGCCAGAGTTTCTGTTCCCATTCTTTCAAGAAAGACAAAGTATGCCTTCTTTGAGATTTAAAATCCCCTTATTCTTCCACTAATGGTCTGGCATATAGAGATCTAGACAGTCTTTAAACTGTTTGTGTTTTCATCATCGCTTGGTACCCCCCCCACTCTAGTTATACCCTTCCATTGCAAAACATAAATAAATAAATAAATTGTTAAAGGAGTGTAAGGAACTTAATTTAAGACCCTCTTTAAGTGAGAAGTAATGACAACTGCAATGTGGGTCATGTGAATAACACCTTTTGGTTGGTACAAGTGCTCGTTTTGCAGTAAGAGCCTTTTGTGGTCGAGAGCTTGTTTTTGTTTATGTGCTGCAGTAATTTGATGATGTTTAGTGCTAGGCATCCCCCCCCCACACTATTCTGTTTGTCTTTTCATCAGCTGTTAGAAAAAGTAAAAGAAAGCGCAGAGCTAGCATACTTCGTTTTAGTATGTTAAGCCTGCCAGTACAAAAGATTTCAGTGTTTGTTTTCCCTTTGGAGCAGTTGCGAAGCAGGGCTGTTGAGCGGTAATCAAAGAGGCAGCTGCTAGATAATGCGAGCAGTCAGTCCTGCTGAAACCTCCCTCTGTGTATATCGCACTTCCTGGATACTGCTAAGCCAGAGTTTCTGTTCCCATTCTTTCAAGAAAGACAAAGTATGCCTTCTTTGAGATTTAAAATCCCCTTATTCTTCCGCTAATAATTTAGGGAAAAGAAAGTATAATAATAGTGAAAAATACACCATTAGCAGTGGCGGTGTTGTGCAAAGTATTGCTATTTGAGTGTGTACCTGTTTCAAAGCTATGAACAGCGCGAACCAAACACTGGTGGCAAAATAAAATGTTTCCAACAAGAAATTCATTTATCTTTGACTGCAGTGCCTATAATATTTCATGGCTCTAGTAGAATACTAAAAACACTTTTAAAAACAACCCAGAATACAAACACTACAGTTTAGTTCAGATTAAAACCTTCCCTCTCCTCCTTCATTAAAAAAGTTGTTTTGTTTTATGTTGTTGCCAAACAGTACCCATGGTATATTTGATATTTGACATTACTAGTGTGGCATTACTTACACATAATTAAAATGAGTTCTAAAGCAAACACTTTTTAGGTGGCTTTACCTGCTTATTTGTGTGAAGCTGCAGCTGAGACTCCTAGTTTCCTATGTTGTACTATAGAGCTGGCCGGCTGGTCACCTCCCATATTTAAAGGTACATCAAAAGGGGGCAGAGCTAATTCTGTAGCTCATAAAAAGTTATTGTTTATTAAGCATTATTTTTGTAAAATATGATGATGTGATATACTGCAACATAATAAAAGTGTTTTCTTTGATGTTATAAATAAGAATAAGCTTTTGCTCTTTATGATAGTTAAACTTAGGATGGAATGGGGAGGAGTTAAGTAAGTCACATGCTTCTTTATGTATATAAGGCATGTTTTTTTGTTCAGTTCTTTAGATAGCCTGGTGAGGTGCAGATGTATTCTGACCTCAGTTGGATGTTCACTAGCTCCTCCTAGTGTCCAGAATTTTTATTGTTTTGATGTTTCATGTTTATGTTTTATTGTTCTTATTTTTTTAATTTGTCATCTGAAGTTCACAATTGTTGTCCAGCTTCAATAAATTTCTTTTTCTGAGTGCCTACAACTGTGGATAAGCATCCTCCTTGAAAACCCACTCCTCACAGGCAGCTGCAGAGTGAACTTATAGAATAATAACTAAATGGCTCACAGTAGGATTTAGAATTTGGTGGAGTCCTATTGAGACACAAAAGACTACTTGGCACATTATTAAACTACAGAAACCTGAATAGTTATATGAATTTTTGGTAACGTGCAGTGGGTTTAGTTGAGAGGTTTTTCCTGGATTTTGGACATTCTTTTTAAAGCACCCTATTTGCTGGTCAGACTGCCCAGGTTAGTCAATATGGAATGCAAGTAAATGTTTACGCTTTGTGATAGAAAGTAGTTTAGAAAGCTACAATATATAGATTATGGATATTTTAGAGATTGTATCTTAAAACTTAAATCAATCATCAAATTTGTTGTAAGGGGTAAACTGTTTTCATGCCATTTTGAACTGGGTCATGTTTGACATTAATCTTTCTGACATGAAGTTGTCAATAGGGATTGTGCAACAACTAATTATGGTTGGATTTATACTATTGTGTCAGCTTTTGAGCGTTGTATCCTTCATAGAGGCTATTGTATTTATTTATTTATTCATACTAGGAGAAACCACCTTTGCATTAAAGCTCATTTACAAAGGTTCCATATCAGAAACAGAGAACAACAAAGAAATGTACAGTGTTACATTCTTAAAGTACAATTGTACAACAAATATGGCTTGGTAAAATTCAGTACCTGAAGTTACCCTAGTCAAAAGGAAGGGTGAGGGTCTAGTGAGAGTCGACAGTTAACATATTAATATTAAGAACATATTCAATACTTAGGAGCTAAGGGAGAGAGGAGGACAGTGCAGCATATAGGGGAGGAGAGGAGAGGGGAGGGGAAGAGAGGTGAGGGGAAAGCAGCTGGTGAGGCCTTGTCGGGCAGGGGGTCATGGGGGGGATGGGAGAACATCAGTCAAGAGATAGAGAATTATGAGCTAAGCCAGCAGTCACACTTAAGAGTTGCTGGATGTGAGGTAAGCCCTCAGCAAGGATTTGAATTGTCCAATTTTTTGTGCAGGACAGTAGGTCATTGCTGAGGGAGTTTAGCCAGGTAGGAGCCCTATAAGTGAAGCAACACTGACCTTGTGATGTCTGGTGAAATGGCACTTTTAGCAACAGCCTACTCACATTTCTGGTGTTTCTGGAGCATAAGTTGGAGAGCAGGAAGACTTTAACCCCCGGAGTGGTAAGGCCCTGGGTGGCCTTCTTAGCAAGGAGGCAGACCTGGTATTGAATCCTATTACCTAAGTTGAGCCATCCAGATCGAGAGTAAAGCTCACAAGTGTGGGTCATGCAGTGAGCTTTCAAGACCAGCCTACAGGCCCTGTTGAGAGTAATCCTGATTCTATGTAGGGCAGAATCAGTTGCTGCACCATAGACCATTAGCCAGTAGTCGATAATCAATATGACAGAGCTGGACACTGCTAGTCTGAGAGCCTCATCTGTGAGGCAGTGCCTATGCTTATACAGCAGGCCAATTCTGGAATTAACAGTCTTGGCAACTACCTCAATGTGGTGAGAGTAAGAAAGGGCACAGTCAAGGGTAACCTCAAGATATTTAAAGGAGTGCACTAATTCCAATGTTTCATTTTGTGTGTTGTGGATATTTAGTTGATAGGTTTTGTGACAGTTTTAGGGTGATGCAAAAAGCATAGTCCTAGTCATCTTACAGTTTCGAAGAAGCTTGTGACTCAGGAACCAAGATTCCACAGCAGAGAAGCAGGTCTGCAAGTGTTCTTCAAGTGTGGCTGGGTTGGACTGACTGGTGAACAGCATCACATCATCAGCGTAAAGGAGGGCTTGGCCTGGGCAGGACAAGGGGAGGTTGTTTAAAAATAGGCTGAAAAGTAAAGGGCCCAGGATTGAGTCTTGTGGAACACCCAAAGTGACAGGACAGGATTCAGAGTGGACATCGAGGATTTTTATTAATTGGGAACAACCAGTGAGAAAGCTCCTGAACCATCCCACTGCTGCTGGGGAGAGACTGTGGTGAGAGAGTTACTGGAGAAGCAGCTCATGTCTGACCATATCAATGGCCTTAGGTCAATATAAGTTGCCCCAGCTAAAAGTGCCCATTGTCAAAGGCTTCATGAATGAGACTGGAGAACTCGATCAGGGAGATGGTGGTGCTATACTGCTTCCTGAAGCCATGTTGTTCCTTACATTGGAGCTGGTACTTATTAAGGTGGTCCACAAGCTGATCACTAATAATCTTTTTGAGAGCCTTGGAAAGTTGGAGGAGGATTGATATAAGCTGGTAGTTTGAATGGTTGGTACGGTCACCACTTTTGAAAACAGGCCTGACCTTGGCCTGTTTCCATATCTTGGGGAATTTGACTGTGATGAAGGACAGAATAAAAATATGGGTTAGTGGGCATAGAACCTCATCCAAGGTGAGGTCTATCAGCCTTAGGTTGAGCAAATCTCCACTTGACATGGAGTTCCCAAGTGCCTTCAATAGGTATTTTCTAGTTGCAGCAATGGGAAGTGTTAATATAAAAGGGAGATGGTTGCGAGTGGTTGTCAGTCTTACACTCGGGGCACAAGCTATCTGTGGAGTTTAGGAAATCAGGAGGAAGCACCCTGCTAAGGTCAGTGAAGGCTTTTTTGAAGGTGTTGGCCATCACTTTAGTGTTCTGGGTCAGCTCCACCTTCACATTAAGCATTGCGGGGGAGCTTTGCAAGGCTTGCTGGTTAAGGTTTTAATATTGTCCCAGAAGGCTCGACTGTCAATCCAGGAGTTTTTAAGTTCCTGTTTGAAGTACTGGCTCTTAGCTGTATGAATGGCAGAGGTGCATTTATGACGTGCAGCTAGATAGTTCTGAGTATCAATACAGGAGCCGGTGCTTTGGGCTATATGCTATAAGTGATCCCTTGACTTCATAAGCTCAAGAAGGGAAGGGGTGATCCAAGACTTGTTGGGACCCTTCACTAACCATGTTTTTGAGTGGGGCATAGATATTGAAGGATGCATTGAAAGTCTGCACAAAATGCTCATGTGCAATGTCAACGTCATTGGTGGAGCAGACAGCGGACCAGTCCTGGAGTCTTAGGTACATTTTTAGAGGTCCTAATAGCCCAACTGTAAGGAATCTGGAAGTGAAAGATTTGGGAGGTAATTTTGGGATTTATTAGTCCAAGTACAGATGAAGGGGGAGTGGTCACTTATACTGTAGGGAGAATCTTGGGACTAGTAATTTTTTCTGGGTGATTAGTAATTATCCAGTTGATGAGAGTGTTGGATCTGCTTTGGTAATTTGTACGCATGGGGAGTCTACTAGTTGAGAGAAGCCAATAGAGGAGATAGTGTCCTTGTATGGGGTTGCCTCTAGGGCCAACCAGCTTACATTAAAGTCCCCCAGAACAAGGACCTCCAGGTCCTTACACCAGAGAGGTAATCCAAGGTTGCTTTGAGGTCCTGTGAGTGCTCTTTTGGAGGAATGTAAATGGTGACTGGGAAGAGGGATCTGCCCCAGGTTCCAAGTTCTATCTGGACTGGGAGGAGTTGGGAGTTACCCCTTGGGGTAGGACTTCGGTGTATGTGACCCTGTAGGGTGTTCCTGATGTATACAATGCATCCTCCACTTCACTATATGTATTATTATAATCATAATAATCATGTGTTGTAATGTAATCAGCATTTGTCAGATTTTAATTTGTGCTGATTCTTATTTTCTGCATTTTGATTCATTAATACTCATTACGTGCCTGATATTATGTATTGTCTAGATGATCATGTCTATTTTAATGTCTGCTGTATTATTACATTTGTAATGGTTTGAACAACCAAGCAAATAAACTAAAACTACAACTACAAGATTAAAAAAAAGCCCACAATAAATGACATTTCTGTATTTCAGTTCTCAATGAAACATGCTTAGAAGCTATAATGGTGGGACCAAGACTCACTTCAGTTCATTCCTTTAAGATGATATGCATGAATGCACCCATAAGAAAATATATAAGGATTTATTTTTACACTTTCCTTATTAAATCACAAACACTTCATTTGCAGTTTCATAGTAGCCATTCTATAGTACCTTAAAGTAAAAAGTGCTTAATCTCTTGTTTTCTTTATTAGTTTGCTATCTGAAAAGAAAATGAAGCTACCGATTCTCCGATAAAAGGTTTCACTCATATTCAGCTTTTTCCCACAAATTTTCTGGCTACAATTTAAAGAAGTTTCTAGCTACATATTCCTTGTACTTTTTTCTTTCAATACCCCAATTTTTAAACAGTTGTTTAAAATAATTCCAGCTATTTAGTTTCTTGTGGTGTGCTGACCTTCATTAACTTTAAATTGCTTCTGCTTGTTCCTTTCTGGCCCCTTCTCAGTGGTGTAGAGCACTCACCAACACCACTTCCTGTGTTTACATGGACTCCCATCAAGGAGTCATGCCCCCAACCTTATCAATCACAAGCATTCATAAGGCACTAACGCTAAGAGTGGGGATTCATACGTTTCAAGATTTTCAATGTTATTCAACTTTTTAAGTAAGCTAAGTGATTTATTAAGGCTGTATTAAGCCATAATTATTGGGGGTGTGACAGAAATGGAAAGGAAAGAGTTAATTGTTTGGATTCTGTAGGTGCCTTATTTGTTTTTTAGCAGTTTGAAAAAAATACACTCAGACTAAAATCCTATGTCCAGCAGCATCTAGCTTGTGGAATTCCTAGCTGCTAGTTAAGAGCTGGGTCATAAATCTCAAGTGGACATCTCTGTGCGCGCACACACACACACACACACACACACAGACCTGCAGACACATACACAGGGCAGTTTGAATAGATTGGATCATTCAAATATAAACTTAAGGTGAAAAGGGAATATGGGAATATAATTGGTCACTGAGAGGTGTTCACTCTGATTGGGACAATTAAATACATACATGTTAGTTGGTTGGTGCATTCAAAGGGAGAATAGGAATGACCTATTCTCCACAGAGTATATAACCTTCTGAAAGACAGAGAAGGCTTTCTTTTGCTTTAGTAGCTGGGAGGGGAAACATAAGTTTGGAGCCTATCTTGCAGCTATGTCCATCTGGAGCTGGCAGTTAGAATAGGGTCCAGTGTCTCTTAGAAGGATGGGAAAGGGTAAGTTGAGTGCTGGCATATTTCAGTAATAGCCTTCTTCTTCTTTTGCCATCTGTTTTTTAAAAACATTTTTTTACTTTTCCTGTATGAGTGTTATTCTTGTGTTGTAAATATATATCCTGTACATGCTCAATGCACTTTCTGTTAAGTAAAAAGCTATTTATTTGCTCAACAGTTGTGACTGTGATGTCATTTTTCTAAGGTAATACTCAGTTTCCACTGGCTGAGATAAACTCTGTGTAGCATTCGCCACCCGAGAGAGACACACTACCAGACTTTAACTTGTGCAATTGCACGTTTAATTATTCAAGTTTGTACACTTGAAAGAGGTACCAGAAGGAAAGTCCGGCTGGTGGCAATGAATACCTGAGGACAGACACCTCTTGAAAAGCTGTTTCAGCACAGAGAGAGAGGTGGGTTGTCACATATTGGTTGGCAGTGGTGGGGTGATGATAGTGGACTGCGTAGCATACTGAGATACAGAGTTTTCCAGTGGAACAGTTACCTTAGCATTGCAAAACAGGATATATAAGAGAATACATTTGTACAACAGTTTTATTTGTTTCTAGTTAGCACAGTATCGCGTAGCAGTAGAGAATGAGCTCCACAGAGTATGACTCACTTACTGTGCCACAGCTTTGTAAAAGGTGCCAGGAAAAGGGGATTCAGCTTGAGGATCTAAAACAGAAGAAAAAGGCAGACCTCATAGCTGCCCTCTTGGCACGTGATCTGAAGCAGGCAGTCACTGGGGGTGAGTCAGGAACTGAGGCAGCAGACCCCCCCAAACCAGCTTGAGGCATTGCGGCTGCAGCTGTTGCTGCAAGAAAGGACACTGGAGGTGAAAAGACTGGATGCTGAAGCAGAAACAAGAAGGTTGGATGCAGAATCAAAAAGATTGGAAGCTGAAACAAAAGGTGGGAAGCAGAGACAAGAAGACAGGAAGCAGAGGAAAAACTGGAAGAAAAAAGACTGGCAGACAGACAGAACGAATGCCAAGACTGAGAGAAGAAATGTGAAGAAAGAGAATGACATCATGAACTCCAGAGACAGCAGTACGAAAAGGAGATGATGACCCTGCGCAGCCAGCAAACTGTGAGTAATGGTGGAGTGAGTTTACCTCATGAAGCCAAAATGAATTCTAAATTGTTCCCTCAGTTTAAAGAGGGAGATGACTCTGATTTATTTTTAAGGTCATTTGGGAGAGTATGTGACCAATTAAAATTGATGAAGGCTTCCTGGTCAACTTATCTCATGCCCTTACTTACGGGGAGAGCTTTGCATGCATTTGCTAAAATGAGTAATGAAGACTATGCTGATTATGATAAAGTTAAAACAGTGTTGTTGAAACATTTTGAATGAACTCCCGAGGCTTACAGAAGGAAATTTAGGAAGTTAAAGAAAATCCCAGAAGACAGTTATGCAGAACTGCAGGATCAACTACGTACTTACTTTGATAGGTGGATGGAGAGGGCTGAAGCAACCACTGTGGAACTGATTAAAGATGTATTGGTGAGAGAACGATTTCTTAAAATTGTACCTGAGGGCATGCACCTCTTCCACAGAGGTGGCAGAAAGCACTGACCTGGATCTGTCTAGCCGGCCATACACACAGCATAAGTCTTATGGTGGGGGGACAGCACATGGTCATAAGGGATCCCATGGGGGGCAGCCCAAAGGAAACCAGCCTGCACCTGAGCTCAAAGTGGAGCCCTCTTGTTCTAAGGGGACTCAAGAAATAGGACCCAAGAATTGTCATATTTGCAATCAAGTGGGACACTTGAGATATAACTGCCCTCAGAAACTGGTTAAGGGGCAGAGGTATGGGGGAGTGGGTGATCAAAAGATCACTGGTGTGTTTGTAGGGTGTGTCCGGTCAGAAGGACCACTCTCCTCTGATGAGAATTTGCATACCATTACAGTTAATGGAATAGTAACACAGGGACTGTGGGACACAGGCACTGACATCTCCCTGGTAAGGCAGGATCTCATTCAGGCAGAGCAGATGGTGCCTTGGAAATACTCCAGAGTCCGGGCATTCATAGGGCCACCAGTCCAATTACTAATGGCTAGAGTCTTCCTGAGCTGGGAAGGGGGCCATGGGGAACAGGAGGTGGGAGTTGTAGAAGACCTACCTGTAAATATGATTGCGGGGAAGGATTTGGACCCCAGGAAAAAACTGATGTGTGTTGTAACTGGTAGTCATGCACAAGGGCAAGCTTCTGAGGATGAAGAGGGGGTGACTCTAAGTGGTCCAGACGCACCCCCAGCAGCTGAGGAAGTGTCTAGCACAGGGGAAGGGCTGGCTAGAAGCAGCAGTCCAGAACCCCAGTTACAAATAGAGGAGCCCACGGGACTTCCTTCTGAAGGGGCACTGGGAAGGGTCAGACAAGGACAGCTGAGTGCTGCACAGTGAACTGACCCTACCTTGCAAACACTGAGGGAAATAATTCATAGGGCTGAGTGTCCTCAGGGGGGTAAAGAGTCCATTTGTTGGGACAATGGGCTTTTGTACAGAGAATGCACAACAGAGGAAGGGCTAGACGGTGAGGTACTCCAGCAGCCGGTAGTCCCTAAGGTTCACCATCAGCAGATTTTGGCCCTCACTCATGATATCCCTTTTTCAGTGCACTTGGGGGTGAGGCACATGAAAAGCATCTAACCAACAATTTCTTCTGGCCTGGTATGGGCAAGAATGTGGCAAATTATTGCTGGACTTGTCCACAGTGCCAGCAGGTGGGGAAAATGGGGGACAAGGCCAAGGCAGCTTTGGTGCCCCTGCCCATTATTGATGAACCCTTCAAGAGGGTAGCTGTGGACATAGTGGGGCCATTGAGCTCCCCAAGTCACACTGGCAAGCAGTATATCCTGTTAGTTACAGACAATGCCACCAGATACCCAGAGGCAGCGGCCTTAACATCCTCCGAGGCAGAACCAGCAGCAGATGCATTGTTGGGAATATTTAGCCAGGTGGGCTTTCCCTAGGACATACTGTCAGACCAGGGTGTCAATTTTATATCAGGGTTAATGAGTAGTTTGTGGGAGAAGTGTGGGGTGAAGCAGCTCAAAACATCCCCATACCATCCCCAAGCTAATGGTCTAGTGGAGCGATTTAATTCAACCCTTAAGACCATGCTAAAGACTTTTGCTGACCAGCATAAGAGGGACTGGGATAAATGTTTGCCTCATCTCCTATTTGCATACTGGGAAGTCCCAAGGGAATCCACAGGGTTCTCACCTTTTGAGCTCCTGTGTGGTCATAGGGTGCGGGGGCCCCTAGATTTGATTCGGGATTAATGGGAGGGTGACCGTGCCTCTCAAGGGGAGTCTGTTGTGGAGTATGTCCTGAACTTCAGGACCCACCTTAGGGAGCTCATGGGGTTTGCTCAGGAGCACCTGACCACTGCACAACAGCAGCAGAAAGTCTGGTATGACCGTGGGTCTCGAGCCAGAGAATATGAGGTGGGACAACGAGTGATGGCACTCATCCCTGTCTGACAGAATAAATTACAGGCAGCATGGGAGGGGCCATTCTCCATTTTCCAAAAGGTTAGTGATGTCAATTACATAATAGAGCTACCGGACAGGAGATGTAAACAAATGGTGTATCATGTTAACATGCTGAAGTCCTACCATGACAGGGAGGAAATGGTCCTCACTGTATGCAGTGCCCCAGAGAAGGAAACTGAGATAGATCCACTGGGGGACCTACTTGGGGAGGCCAGGGTTGCAACCTCTGTGGACAACCTTACCCTCTCCGAACAGCTGACACCAGCCCAGGTGCAAGAAATTAGGGGTGTGCTGAGAGAATCTGAGGACATGTTCACAGGGGAAACTGGGGTACACCACTATGGCAGAGCACCATATGGATACAGGGACCCAGGTTCCCCTAAAACAGTCCCCCTACAGGATACCTGGGCACATTAAGCAGACTGTGAAAGAGGAGCTCAAGGAGATGCTGGAACTTGGA
Organism: Neoceratodus forsteri; assembly: GCA_016271365.2. Lineage (NCBI taxonomy): Eukaryota > Metazoa > Chordata > Ceratodontiformes > Ceratodontidae > Neoceratodus > Neoceratodus forsteri. Next base: position 238,098,940 of record CM028137.1, read on the forward strand.
GTAATCCAGGAATCTTGTAGCCCCTTGGAATCACCTGTAGTACTGATCTCCAAAAGGGATGGCACCACATGATTCTGTGTTGATTACCGGAGGCTTAATAGCTGCATGGAGTCTGACACCTATCCCATGCCCAGAACAGATGCGTTCCTGGAGCGACTGGGGGAAGCCAAGTATTTGACCACAATAGACCTAACAAAGGGCTATTGGCAGGTACCTCTGACCCCTGCAGCCAGGGAGAGATCAGCTTTTGTTACTCCATTTGGTTTATATGAATTCTAGGTAATGCCATTTGGAATGAAGAATGCACCTGCAACCTTTCAATGGCTTGTAGATAGCATTCTGTCTGGGGTAGGTGAATTTGCATTGGCTTATATGGATGACATAGCCATATACAGCCAGACCCGGGATGAGTACATCAATAATGTATGGGATGTGTTCCACAGGTTATAGAATGCAGGTCTGACTGTTAAGGTGGAAAAGTGCCAGATAGCTATGGCAGAAGCGTCCTACCTGGGGCACCAGGTGGGTAGTGGACACATCCGTCTGAAGCCTGCCAAAGTTGATGTCATCCTGGCCTGGCCTACTCCTACCACAAAGAAACAGGTCAGGGCATTTCTAGGGACAGCAGGGTACTGCCAAAGTTTTGTTCCCCGCTATTGCAATCTGGCTAAGCCCCTGACAGACTTAACCAAAAAGGAAAAGCCAGATACAGTGAAGTGGTCAGAAGGCTGTGAGGTCGCTTTTCAGGAGTTAAAAAAGGCCTTGAGCGGCCCAGCTGTATCGGCTAGCCCCAATTATAGTTTAAAGTTTTTTGGTTCGTGTGGATGCCTCAGATCATGGGCTGAGGGCTGTGCTGAGCCAAGTTACCCAGCAGGGGGTGGAGCACCTGGTTGTGTACCTCAGCTGAAGACTTTTACCCAGCGAGGAGGCATATGCCACAGTTGAGAAGGGATGCTTGGGAATAGTGTGGGCCCTTCAGAAGCTGAGCCTCACCTATATGGGAGAGAATTTACTGTGGTCACAGATCATAATCCTCTGATTTGGCTTCATAGGTCAAGTGGGTAAAATGGAAAACTACTACATTGGAGTTTGGTACTGCAGGCATACAACATGACCATACAGCATCACAGTGGAAAACAAAATGCAAATGCGGATGGGCTATCTAGACAGGGCTAATGGCCTGGCTGGATACTTTTGGGCACTTCCCAGTAATTGCATGAATGGCTGTGTCACTTGGGGTTGCCCAATGGACACGCCTTCATTATCTGGGCGGGAGATGTAACAGAAATGGGAAGGAAACAGTTAATGGTTTGGATTCTGTAGGTGCCTTATTTTTATGTTCGCTTGTGCGCATGCACAAGTAACATCTTGGGAGAATGGGACATTTTGGAGGTGTGCCCCTCTCCTGCAATCCCCTGCTCCATTGAGCAGGTGTGGCAGTTCTGCACCAATCGGACGCAGTGCTGTGTATGACAGTGGGGGTCTTCTCTTCAAAGAAAACCACCGCTGTCATACACAGCACCACGTCATGCCACCCTCCCCACAAATCTTTGCTGCCGGTGGAGACCACCCCAGCATGGCAAACATCCTGTGTCGTCTGCCGCCGAGGGTGTGCAATCCCCGTCGACTCGACAACCCTCAAGCCATCCTTCTGCCACGCTGAGGCCCATCCCAGCGTGGCAGCTCGTTGTCTGCCGATGGGGTGCCCAATCCCCGTCGGCAAACGGCCCCCCAGCCATCTCTGCCACGCTGGGAGCTCACACCCAGCGTGGCAAACGTCCCACGTAGTCTTTTTTGTTTTTTCACCTGTAAAGCAAAACGTCCCACGGCGCTTCTCCCAGCACTCCCACAACCCGCACCCACCCACTGCGCACTCAGCCTCCTCACACCCCCCTCACCCCATACTTACCTCCAGAGCTCGGCGCGATGATCATCGGTGGACCGGGAACACATCTACACTCTTCAAAGCCGACCGCGAACTGAGGAAATGCCGGTAAGCTGTATAATGGGCTAGATAGGGGTTTTCAACTTTATTGCATATCTCAGGCATTTTTTGGAATTTTTGCACCAAATTTTCAACATGGGGTTTTTGGGACCCCTTCTCATGAATGATGTCACTGTCATGGCATTATTCGGACCCGAAGAGGTGATTTTCACTGTAAATCACCCTTGAGGTCAATCTGCCATGACATGTTGTCGTCGAAAGTCACTTTAGCTAATTACAAAACTCAAAATACTGTGTTTACTAGCGTCGTTGCGCAGTTCGAGGCTTGTAAGTTCGCAAATTTTCAATTTTTTCCCTCCAGATTTTCAACATTGCCATTTTACCACACCTCCTTATGAGCAGTATAGCTTTCATTTTTCACATCCTGCCCAAAACGTGTTTCCTCCATGTAGCGCACAATGGCACAGTCGGTGTGCGAAATCAATGTATGGAACACATTAAGAAAATCATGGTGACACTGTTCATTAGCAGAGGTCTTAAAATGGCTATGTTGAAAATTTGGTGAACAAATTCCTAAAAATGACTGTTTTACGAGCGTGCGTTGCGCAGTTCCTACACATGCTCGTACGTTTGCGAATTTTCAATATTTTCACTCCAGATTTTCAACTTTGCCATTTTACCACACCTCCTTATGAGCAGTACAGCTGTCATTTTTCACATCCTGCCCAAAATGTGTTTTGGCCCATTTAGCACACAATGGCGCAGTTAGTGTGAGAACTCAATGTATGGGACACATTAAGAAAATCACAGTGACACTGTTCATGACCAGAGGTCTTAAAATGGCTGTGTTAATGTGGTTAAAACTACAAAATGACTGTTTCACGGTATGGGTACTTAATTCCTCACGCAGTGCTTTCGTAAGTTTAGCAATTTTCAATATTTTACTCCAGATTTTCAACATTGCCATTTTACCACCTCCTTATGAGCAGTACAGCTGTCATTTTTCATCCTGCCCAAAACATGTTTCCGCCTTGCAGCGCTTAATGGCGCAGTCGGTGTGCGAAATCAATGTATGGGACACATTAAGAAAATCACAGTGACACTGTGCATGAGCAGAGGTCTTAAAATGGCTATGTTGAAAATTTGGTGAAAAATTCTAAAATGACTGTTTACAAGCGTCGTTGCGCAGTTCCTCCTTGCGGCTAAATGAGATAGCCAATTTTCAATATTTGCACTCAATGACTTCCAGATACCTAAACAGCACATAGAAGCAAGCAACATTCAGCATTGACAAATGCTTGTACTTCTTTGTCACTGATTTTTTTTAAGCCATGTCCAAGTGCCAAATACCACTGCAAATACCTGCAAGCGAACGTTCGGCATTGACAAATGCTTGTTTTTAGCAGTTTGAAAAAAATACACGCGGGCTAAAATCCTCTGTCCAGCAGCATCCAGCTTGTGGAATTCCTAGCTGCTAGATAAGAGTTGGGTCATAAATCTCAAGTGGACATCTCTGCACATACACAGACCTGCAGACACATACACAGGGCAATATGAATGGATTGGATCATTCAAATATAAACTTAAGGTGAAAAGGGAATATAATTGGTCACTGATAGGTGTTCACTCTGATTTGGACAATTAAATACATACATGCTAGTTGGTTGGTGCATTCAAAGGGAGAATAGGAATGACCTATTCTCCGGAGAGTATATTACCTTCTAAAAGACAGAGAAGGCTCTCTTGATTTAGAAGCTCAGAGGGGAAACATAAGTTTGGAGCCTACCTTGTAGCTATGTCTGTGGGGAGCTGGCAGTTAGAATAGGGTCCAGTATCTCTTAGAAGGACAGGAAAGGGTAAGTTTAGTGCTAACATATTTCAGTAATAGTCTTCTTCTTTTGCCATCTGTTATTTAACAACATTTATTTACTTTTCCTGTATGAGTGTTATTCTCTTATGTTGTAAATATATATCCTGTACTTAAGTAAAAAGCTATTTATTTGCTCAACAGTTGTGACTGTGATGTCATTTTTCTAAGGCAATATTTGGTTTCCACTGGCTGAGGTAAACTCTGTGTCGCATCTGCCACCCGAGAGAGACACACTACCAGACTTTAACCTATGCAATTGCACATTTAATTATTCAAGTTTGTACACTTGAAAGTGGTGCAGGAAGGAAACTCTGACTGGTGGCAGCGAATACCCGAGGACAGTCACCTCTCTAAAAGTTGTTTCAGCACAGAGGGAGAGGTGGGTTCTCACAGGGGGAAACCAGCCTCCACATACAAATGGGGTTGGCAGTATTGCCTAGAAGTTAGAGTAATGAGTTGTGAATGAGCTTGGTACAGCTGGCAAAAACTTGGGGGGTTACTAGTGGGGTACCGCAGGGTTCAGTATTGGGTCCAGTCCTTTTTAATGTCTTCATCGGTAACATTGCAGAGGGACTGGAAAGAAAAGTATGCCTTTTTGCAGATGACACAAAGATCTGCAGTAGGGTTGTTACACAAGGAGGTGTGGAAAGGATGAAAAGGGACTTGGCAAGGTTGGAGGAATGGTCAGAAGTATGGCAGCTAGGATTCAATGCAAAGAAGTGCAAAATAATGCACCTGGGAAACAAGAACCCAGGGAAGAATACACAATGGGTGGGGAGGTAGAACAACAAAAATGAAAGGGACCTGGGGTAATCATATCAGATGACCTTAAGGTTAGCAAGCAATGTGAGAAGGCAGTAGGAGGCTGGGGTATACTGGGATGTATAGGGAGAGGCATCATCAGCAGAAAACAGGAAGTTGTTATCCCTCTGTACAGACAGTTGGTAAGACCCCATCTGGAGTACTGTGTCCAGTTCTGGAGACCCCATCTCCGCAAGGACATAGACAGGATAGAGGCAGTCCAGAGGAGGGCAACTAAAATGGTGCAGGGTCTGCAAGAGAAGCCGTATGAGGAGAGACTAAAGGAGCTTAATATGTATACCCTTGAGGAAAGAAGGGAGGGGGGGACATGATAGAAACTTTTAAGTACCTCAGTGGAATCAACAAAGTCCAAGAGGGCAGCATCTTTCAGAAAAAGAGACTTGCAAGAACAAGGGGACACAATTTAAAGATAGAAGGAGGGCGGTTCAGGGGCAATGTGAGGAAGTATTATTTCACAGAGAGGGTAGTGGATGCATGGAACAGCCTTTCTGAGGAGGTTGTGGGGTCTAAAACTGTGGGAGAATTCAAGAATGCATGGGACAGACATAAGGCAATTCTTGTGGGGAGTAGGAAGAAATAGGCTGTTGGTTAACTAGGATCTGCAGCCTATCCTGCAGGTAGGGAAATGGGCAGACTAGATGGGCCTAACGGTCCTTATCTGCCGTCAAAGTCTATGTTTCTATGTTTTTATTTTGATTCCCACAACCTCTACTTGCATGCTGTGAGACTCTGAGCAAGTCATTTAACCTCTTCAGTGCTCCCAGATTGCCCCTGAAAACAGTCACTTATGACTAGCTGACCTTACCCAGTTACCTAAGAATTAAAAAAAAACACTAGTGCAAAAATGTGGAAAGTCAAGTGAATGTTGAGAAAGTTAAATATAACAACTTTTTGATTTTCAAACTTTTTGTCTAGAAAATCTTTTTCTTAGGGTTTATCAATTGAAAGATGTTATAATCCAAGAGTGTTACTCTACATTATCATGCAGAGCAATATTGCAAATACAATCATTAAAGTAAAGAATCATGAATTAAAAATTAATAATACACTGTATAAGGAAGGAGTGAGGCAATGGGAGGCAAGGGTCAAAAAGGGGTTGGACACAGGATGGTCAGGAGAAAGAAGAAATATTTTTAAGAAAATCCAAACAGGTAAGGGGTGGCAAACACATCACATTTTACAGTCTGATGCATAGCAAAATGTACTACCTGATTATTTAACAAAGGCAAAATCTGAGTGAGGCCTTACAGCAGCTCTTAGGCAGTAAGAAGAGGTAGAGGTCCCTTGAGGAGAGGAGAGGAGAGGAGAGGAGAGGAGAAGAGAGGAGAGGAGAGATACAGTATTTAGATTAGATGACTGGGGAAAAGTCTGTCTCCTCATTCAATTCATACCTTTTATCAGTAGATTTAAATAAATCAATATAGTAAGTCTCTCTTGTTAGTAGTTTCAGTTCCAGGTCCCCACCCCTTCTGGGTGGTGTGACCTTTTCTATTCCAAAACTTTAATGTGGGGATGGTGTGTCCTGATATTCTAAAATGTTGTGCCACCGAAGAATTTAGGTTTTCATCATTTCTGATGTCACTCTCACTCTCTTTTTAGTTCCCATCCAGTTTTGCCATTGTAAATTAATCGCACAGACATTTTATGCAATAACTTACTCCTACTGTTTGTCAATTTATAAACTTCTTGATTTAAATTTTTAAGTAAAACACAGTGTTGTTTATTTCTTTTTGTCTATAAGTATTTGAACAGTGGACACGCCATCCACAAGGGTGATTACCCTTAATGCTTAAGCCAGCAAGGACGTTTCCACTTTCTTCCTTGGGAATTGGATGGTCACAATGTACAATTCTATCTTTCAGATGTTTCACTTTTTTGGGCTACCACTAAATGTGCTCCTGCACAGGTGTACTGTAAAGCCCTCCAGTGCTCATGTATAATGTTTTTCATTCCTCCAAAATTGTCAGAGTATGTAGCGGAGAAAACAATCCTTTGTTGTTAATCCATTTTTTCTTCTCTTCCTGCTGTCAATAGGCAGTCTTCTCTCTGTCCCATCCACCTTCGAGTGTGCCTGTTGTACAGCCCTCAGATTATAGGCTCTTTCCCCAAACGATTGTTGAGTTTCTTCTGCAGCCCTGTTATACTCACCTTCCTCTGAGCAGCCCCTGAGCAGTCCCTCCTTGCTCTTGAAAACTGTCCCTTGGGTATGCTGTCTTTACATTTTTGTGGGTGACTGTCAGCATGCAAAATAAAGTTTCTGTCTGCTGGTTTTCGGTAAAGCCTGGTGCCCAGTTTATTGTCCATTTTATAGATTTCTATGTCTAAAAAACTGATACACTCCCTGTTTGACTTCTTATTAGATTTGAACAAAGAGCTGCCCATGATCCAGTGAGCACCTCATGTGCCACCAGGAGGTGGTTTTAAAATCAGAGCCAAAACTCATTCCTCCACGTGCTCGTTTAAACATCCATTCACAGTAATAGTTAAATAGCCATTTTTTTTTAAATTATCCATTCCAGTTTTCTGTGTTATGGCAGAGTGAGCAGCCTGATGTTATAAACCAGGATGGGAAATCTCTATCAGAAAAGCATTAACTCATTAAGATCCAATGGCCACTCTGTGCATTCCTTGGTACCACAGGCACTCTGTATGAAAATGTGTATGGGAGGGGGGTCCAGTGTTAATAAAAGCAGTACTGATAAATACAGTGTGTGTGTGTGTGTGTGTATGTGTGTGAGGTGCAAGATAATCTAATCAGTATTTGTGCATGTATGTGGTGGCACCCTCTACTGCCAATCAAACACTTCAGAAATTACTTGAACAAGCATTTGTCAATGTGGAATGTTCACCAATGGTTTTGCTGTTCTACCAGGTCTTGCTAGTTAACATTTGTACTATATATTTACCCCAGGATACAGCAGATCAGTTGCAGTATCTCATTTTCTGTGGTGTCCTGCTTTAACACATTGTTAGGTTGAAATTACTCAGGATAGGGTTTCTGAGAGGTGGCATGTTATGGCTAATTAAGATAGCTACTCAGTCTGGCTATTTGCTCAGAGCCATAACTGCAGTGCTAAGAGGTTGCAAGGACAACAGAGAGTATAGTTTTAAAGCAGTAGTACAGACTACAAGTACCACAACCAACTGCTGCAAACACTGGCTTCTCCCAGTCAGTCATTTCGTAAAAATAAACATAGTACCTATAGTTTTGCCAGCATGTAGCCTGATGCAGTGTCTAATTCATTTGACAAAAAGGTTGTCATGGACTTTGTGTGATTTACTTTTTCATCATGTCAAAAAAAGGATGGCGAAAAAGGAATTGCCCCGGCGAAAAAAAGGATCACCGGCATGGCAATCTGGTCATGAAAAAGGGAAATCCTTTTTTGCCAGTCAAGTTCATTTTTCACCAAGACAAATAAGGATAGCAAAAAAGGAATTCTTCTGGTGAAAAAGGATTCTCTGCATTGCCTTCTGGTCTTGAAAAACCTTTGCCAGACATCTGGTCATCAAAAATAGAGCCAACTCGTCAAAAACAGAGCCATCCGCTTGGGAAAAAGGATTATTTTTTGCCAGGTGGAATCCTTTTCCGCCACCACAGCAAAGGATTAATGGAAAAAGATTTCGACTCATGTAAAAGGATCCTTTTCTTCTTTCTTTGTGTTTCTTTATATTGATGTTAAATGCCCCCTGTGACACTTGGATAGCTGGTTCTGATTTCTGTATGATTTTTGTAATATAAAAATGTGCTATGTAATGTCTCTCATGAGACACGCTGTTTCAGCTAAAAGATAACAGCCAGGAGATAATTACAGGCTAGAAGAGACTAAATTAAGGATCCCCTAAGCTGCTAGGATGGGAAATCATAAACTTTTATAACGTTTAGAGGAAGAGAGCAGGTTAAGACGCTTTAGTGCGAAGTCATAAAAGATTATTTGATGTGTCCTGGGAAGAAGAGCTACTTGAGATCAAAGAGGGGATGTTATTTAAAGAGTGTCATAATTTGTGAAATGAGTTTTGCTGAAATGTCACTTAATTAATTTACATCCTGATTGATAAGACATCCTGGGTGTATATTTTTTATATTCTGACAGGGAGGAGCTAGGTGACCTCATGCAAAGAGGTTGGCAAAGCCAGTTTTAAAACAGTATTCTGTTTTCCACTAAGACACACATGTTGGGACTCTGAAAAAGCAACATCAGGCACTTTTAGGAGATGAGTATACATTAGAAAAGATAATTCTCGGTGTACTGCGGTAGGAGATTTTGTCTGCACTTTTAAACCTGTTTTGTTTAAGTGATGTGTATGTTTTGTGATATATGGTTCTGTGTTTTACGTTTTACATTTTTATCTATTTTAAGTAAACCTCTATGTTTAGAGACTACCTGGTGTGCCTTTGAAATTATTTTCTTTGACAAGTGAAGCATATATGGTTAAAGCTCACACTGTACAAAGCTTACTGGTTTTACCAAACTGGGAAAAGGTAAGGGTTTATTCTGAGGTCTTTAATAGAGTTTTAACGGTTCATTTTGTACGCCTGGTTAGGTGCCCATAGGCAAAAGATATCTGCCCCCCCCCCAAGAGCAGAATTATCTGAGCCTGTACATTGGGTACGTTAGCAAGAGGTTCACAGTTTGAATCCCTCCAGAACTTAAACATAGAAACATAGAATTTGACGGCAGATAAGGACCGCTTGGCCCACCCAGTCTGCCCATTTCCTACCACTGGATAAGCTGCAGATCCTAGTTAACCAGCAGCCTACTTCTTCCTACCCCATCCCCAGAACTGCCTTATGACTATCCCATGCATGCTTGAATTCCACCACTGATTTTGACTCCACAACCTCCTTCGGAAGGCCGTTCCATGCATCCACAACCCTCTCTGTAAAAAAATACTTCCTTAAATTACCTCTGAGCCGCCCCCTCTATTTTCAAATTGTGCCCTCTTGTTCTTGCACACCTCTTTTTTTGAAAGATGCTACCCTCTTGGACTTTGTTGATTCCCTTGAGGTACTTGAACGTTTCTATCATGTCCCCCCTCTCCCTTCTTTCCTCGAGGCTATACATATTAAGCTCCTTAAGTCTCTCTTCATATGTCTTCCGGTGCAGACCCTGCACCATTTTAGTTGCCCTCCTCTGGACAGCTTCCATCCTGTCTATGTCTTTGCGGAGATTGGGTCTCCAGAACTGCACACAATACTCCAGATGGGGTCTCACCAGCTGTCTGTACAGAGGATAATAACTTCCTGTTTTCTACTGGTGATGCCTCTCCCTATGCATCCCAGTATCCCCAACCCTCCTTGCTGCCTCTCACATTGCTTGCCCGTCTTTAGGTCATCTGATATGACTACCCCAGGTCCCTTTCCATTTTTGTTGTTGTTAGTATCTCACCCCCATTGTGTACTCTTCCCTGGGTTTTGTTTCCCAGGTGCATTACCTTGCACTTCTAGCATTGAATCTAAGCTGCCATACATTTGACCATTCCTCTAACCTTGCCAAGTCCTTTCTCATCCTTTCCACCCCACCCTGTGCATCAACTCTGTTGCAGATCTTAGTGTCATCTGCAAAGAGACATACTTTTCCTTCCAGTCCTTCTGCAATGTCACTTATAAAGACATTGAAGAGGACCGGTCCTAATACTGAACCCTGCGGTACCCCACTAGTAACCCTCCTTTCTTCTGGAGTGGACTCCATTTACTATTACTCTCTGTGTCCTATTCTCCAGCCAATTCTTTACCCAGGCTGTCATCTTGGGACCACTCCCAGGCTGGCTAACATTCATATTAATCTTTTGTGTGGGACTGAGTCAAATGCCTTGCTAAAGTCTAGGTAGGCCATGTCCACAGCCCTCCCGATCTACTACTTTGGTCACCCAGTCAAAGAAATCTATCAGATTCGTCTGGCATGACCTTCCCGCTGTGAATCCATGCTGCCTAGGGTCCTGTGCCCCTCTGGCCTCTAGATACTCGACAATTCTTTCCTTTAGAAGTGATTCCATCATTTTCCCTATCACTGAGGTTAAACTAACAGGTCTATAGTTTCCTGCTTCTGCCTTGCTCCCACTTTTGTGAAGGGGAATCACATCTGCCCTCCTCCAGTCCTCGGGTACCAACTTGAGACCAAAATGTGATTCGAACCCACAAAACAGACAGGAAGGTTACCCTGTTTCTGTTTCCTGTTCACAAGACTGTGCTTGGAGGTTGGCACTGTTGGAGCAGAGGGTCTGACCTGCTGAGTGGGTTTGTGACACCCCCCAAGAAAATCTCTCATGTCTAGTGTTACCGCCACTGTGTATATTCATATATATTTTGTATTTATTTATTTATTTTTTATTTGTTTCATATACATTATTTATAATTTAAATAAGTTTTTATAACCCCTTTCCCCAATTTTGGGGGGATTAGAAGGCTCTCAGCTTAGTCCCTGGTGTTTAGTGGTCCCTCCCCAACCCTCCAATTCCTGTTTCTTTCATTGGTGGTTAGCAGTATCTCCCCACTCTCCATTTTGTGTAATTGTCTCCTGAAAATAAGAAAACTATCCCCCGACATCAATTAATATTTTTTTAAACCTGTAAAAAAAAAGTCCATTGCCGATCACATCTGCACCCCCCCACCAGACCTCCCACTGTGCACCCACCTTCCAACACCCCTGTGACATAGCCACACACATGAAAAGATCCCAGGCTCGATATCCACTCCACCAATCGAAGATATGTCTTTCTGCTGGAAACAGCTACTGCAATATGAGAAACTAAGGTAAATGCACTTCAATGTATTTCAATGATGGTTTCAACTCTTGTACATAACTCAGCTATTTTTGGTGATTTTGACCCCAAATTTTCAACATGGCCTTTTGGGGACCCCACCTCATGAATAATATGACTGTCGTTAGGCAACTCCCATTGGAAAGGTCATTTTGTGGTTGGTTAGTGAAATCATCTTCCAATGGGATTTGTGTAACAACAGCCATATTGTTCATGAAGTGGGGTCATAAAAAGGCTATGTTGAAAATTTGGGGTCAAAATTTCAAAAAACAGTTGTATTATGACCATTCCTTGCAATTTTGCTATGCACACTCGTAACTTTGGAAATTTTCTATATTTTCACCTCATTTTTTAACATAGTCTTCTTATTACCCCACCTAATGTACATCATAGCTGTCATTTTTCAAATCCTGGCCAAAATGTGTTTTCGCACTCGTGGTGCAGAATGGCATTGCAGTTGTGCAGAATTATGTTTTGGCGAAAGTTTGAAAATATTCTGTACTGGGTACCTGTGGTGAGGTCATAAGAAGGCTATGTTGAACATTTTGGGTCAAAATTTAAAAAAAATGGCACAGTTATGACTATTTGTTGCAATTTCACTACGCATGCTAGTAACTTTGTGAATTTTAAATATTCTTAGCCCAAATTGTCCACATAGGCTTCTTATTACACCACCTCATGTATGCAATAGCTGTCATTTTTCAAATCCTAGCAAAAATATGTTTTTGCACCTGCTTTGCAGATTGGCATGGTGCTTGTGTGAAGTTATGTTTTGGAGGAGACTGAAACATTTTCTTCACCGGGTTCATGAGGTGGGATAATAATATGGCTATGGTGACAATTTGGGGACTGTTGTCCTATAACTGGAAGTGCAGGAGACAGAGTTCCCTGTGCTTTTACAGCTAGATACAGATACACATCTATGGAGGGATGATAGTGCAGGTCTGAAGGACCCACGATCCCACAGTAAAATAAGGATACTATTATACTATCTCAAAAAGTAAGGGAATAAATTGCAAAAAACTTTGTTAATGCATCAGTTACAGTTAAATTGACAAAAAGAGAGAAGTGTGGCATTAGAGTATCCAACCATAACACTCCGTGCTCTACCCTGCACAGACCCACAGGTGGAGGGAGGCTGTCTTGGGGCCATCAACCCTGATGCTCACCCCATTACAAAATTAGGTGACATAGCTACAGCAGAAGACAATGGGTTGAGTGTTGGGGCTGATATTTCCTAAGACAGCCCCAGCTGCTGTGGGTCTGTCAGAGGTAAGAATAGAGTGTTAGGGTTGGAAACCCAATGACACTTTTTCCTACTTTATCAGCTTAACCCTAACTAATGCATAACAAAGTTTTTTGCACTATATTAGAGTTGCATGGATATCCGATCAGATAAACTGATCTGATCGGATTTCCCACTTTTTAACAATATCTGGCCCAGTTTTTTTTTTGCTATTTAATGGGAGCAGTTACTGCCTGATTTTCACTGTTGTAGGGAGTTGCTGCTGAGAGTGCTGCAGTCTGTTTTATCATTGTTTAGCAATGTGCAAAAAAGTTTAGTCTGGCAGTATTTTTTTGTTAGAGTCAGAGACGGACTCAAAAGCAAAGTGCATCCTGTGTCCAGCCCTGACTTTTATAAGCCACGTTTCATCTGTCGAAAGTTGTGGGACCTCCAGCCTGTTAAATCTGATAAATAAACACAGAGTCCAACACGCATAGCTGCTGGCTGAAAAAGAAAAAAAAGTGAAGCCTGCACAAGAAGACTGCAATGAGCCTTGAGCAAAAACAAATTAACAAAGAGCACCAGACATTGAAAGTTTGTATAGCCCATACTCTCTCTTTGCCTAACAACCACCCACATTCAAAACTTATTACTGAAACTATAGCAGGAACTATTGCTTCAGAGGAGCAACCATTTTCAGTTACTGATAATGTTGGTTTTAAAAGACTGCTGTCTGTCATTGAGCCATCAAGGAGTCAGTTTTCTGATAATTCCCACAATGTACAGTATTCAAGACTTCGGCAAAAGATGTTAGCTGAACTTAGTTCAATTCTTGCATTTCACTACTGATACGTGGACAGAAGAATATTCCATTCAGTCCTGCCTACTAATCGTGGCTCATTGGATTGATCAGAACTTTAAAAGGAGAGCCTCTGGGCTAGAGCGGAGACATCTATCCCAAGGATACACAGGTGAAAACTTGTGAAGGGAATCCATGCAGGTACTTGACAGTTCGGGCTAAAAATCAAGTCAGAGGCACCTAGTGATTAGGGATAATGGCCCTGATATTAACAAAGCAATGACGTTGAGCGCTATGCTGAGTGAGGGCTGTTTAGCACACACTTTGCAGCTAATCATTCATGAAGCAATAATGAAATACAAGTCCTCTGAAGACCTGCTTGCCATTGAGAGGTCGATTGTGGGTCATTTCAAACACTCCTCAAGTGCAAAAGAAACATTAACAGCTCTTCAGAAAAGCCTGCAAGTTCCTGTGCACAGGCTCATTCAAGATGTCCCTACATGCTGAAATAGTAGCTATTACATGTCAGAAAGATTGTTAGAGCAACACAATGTACTGGCTGTGTATACCTCCAAGACAAAGAACTGCAATCTAAGTTCAGCATAGTGATCTCTAGCTGAAAGTGTTACTTGCATTTTAAAACCCTTTGAAATGGAGACAAAAAGGCTGAGCCTTCATATAGAGCATGTGTTTCAGACACTATACCACATACCAACATCCACTGTTCTTTATCATGCAACAGACAGCCTCAAAATCCCCGGTTTGCTTACAATGAGAAAAGCACTTTTTTCTGCTATGGATGCAAGATTTAAACATTACGAGTCCTCAAAGAATTTGTTGCTGCCACGTTCCTTGATGCCAGATATAAATTATACTTCTTCAGAACAGAAAGTGGCAAAACGTTTACTCGTGCAGTGGTTAAAGAAGTGGTTGATGAGCTTCAAGATGTACAACCCAGAAGTGCTAAAGCTGATGCTAAAACTGGTACCACAGCCACCACTGAGCCAGACGTGAAAGCAGAAGATCCGTGGGACACATTTATGCAAACAAACCCTGTGCCACAGGAAAGTATGTATCATTGATTTTATCATCAATCTCCTCTCTCCCAGCTCTCATTAGTCAATTTGTGCCTAACTGTGACTAACCACCATTTTTTTTCCTCACAGCGTCTGAAAGTGAAGAAGTAGCATACAGGAACACAGAAATCAAAATTTATGTGTTAGAAAATCTGCTTCCTAAAAAAACAACACCGGATGCTATTCAGTTTTGGGAAGCCAACAGACAGAGATTCCCTATGCTAACAAAAATTGCTAAGTGATAGTTATCTGCACCTCTGAGTAGCATACCGAGTGAGTGAATGTTCAGTGTGGCAGGGGGACATCATTACAGAACGTCGGTCCCATCTATCATCACAGAATGCTAATATGTTGCTGTTTTTAAAACAGAATCTACGTAATTATAGTTAATATGACTGTTTAACTTTTTAACTGTTGTAGTGGATGTTGATTTTGTCTAACAGTATAACATTCTCTGTTGCCTGTAGCAAGTAAACAGCTGCTACCCCCAACATGCAGTAATTAGCATGTGACAAATAATTTACTTAAATCTTACGAAGTTTTTTAACTGTTGTGAATGCTGAAATTGTGCAGCATTGCTCTAACTATTTCTAACTCTAACTGCTCTAACTATATCTAAAACATGTTGTGTGCTTTTCAAATGCTGAAGTTGTGCCTCCCTGCCCCGCAACCACGCAGCCTTGCAACCTGGCAGAAATGTGTTTGTTTGTTCCTTTTTAAAGCTGCTAACACTACTAATCATGTTCAATAAATTAAAACTATGTGACTTTGTTATTAAAGTTTGAAGTTTCCAATTATAGCCTATGGGATAGAAAAATAGTGCCCCTTGGTGAACACCAACACTTGTGTTTACCTAATCAGGGCCCGAGGAACACCTTCCTGACATTAGTTTTCAAAAAAACAATGGTCAGAATTGTGTTTTTTTCAATTTAGCCATTGGTCCTTTTGCAAATTTGTGAAAGTTCATCTGCAAAACTTTCGCAGTTGTAAAAGTTTCACAAATGTACTTTTGCAAAACTTTTGCAAATTTTCGAAAATATAATACTTTTGCGAAAGTACATTTGCAAAAATATAGCAAATTTGTGAAAGTACCACCCCAAAAACTTCAGTTTCTTTGCCACGTCATAGCAAATAAATGGTTAGGGCTTTTGGGCTGAAATTTGCAGGGTGGCAAGCCTATGCCCCACGGATGTGCCTTCTGCTGGTTTGGTGAAAACATTTACAATGTTGTTGTTTACAATGAGACTTTTGTGTGGAAAAAGCCTGGGGCACCTGCATTCCTGTGGTGAGTTTTTTGTTACAGCACTCTGACATTAAGAAATATCCCATAGGAAAACATTTCAGTGTCTGTATCTCAAAACCAATTCGAGATACAGATTGTTTGCTTCTCACAGCTTAGTCCACCTTTAGGTGAACTAAGCCTGCGTAGAAGTATTGAAGTCATGATTACAACTGTAGTGGAATTTTTTTCATAGTGACTACGGTTACTGAGACATTGGCAAATTAGTGTTACAGGTGTAACCCTGTTGTTCCCAGGGGTTACTAGAATCCCATTTAGAATCAGTAGCAGGTAGGGAGAGGCAGCTAGTGAAATGTCAGTTAAATGGATTTCATAGTGTCACACTCTGTTTTTCAGTCTCAGCTGAGCTGGAGTGATGATGTCACTTTAGAATTGTCGCAGTAGCATAAGCCACGTTGGAATGCTAGCTGGGAGGAGTGAGATAGAATGTTGAGTTAGAGTGAGAGTAGTCTGTAGAGTGGAGTTCCAGGAGGAGGCTGCAATAGGCAACTCCTCAGTTTTTAGCTCTGACAGAGAGCTACCACTGTAGTTTGGGTAGTTTGTTCTCACCCTAGAAGAAGAACATAGAAGACAGAGAGTGAAGTGGTGGAAACCTTTTCCAGTGGGTTTTCCAGTGCCCCATCCCTGGAGGTATGGGGGAGATTCCAGGATTCAGGGACAATCCCCTGGTCCATGCCTGGACTGTGTTGAAGCTGCATAGATTCAGCTGCTCTGTGAGTACCTGAGACTTTTGTGTGGAAAAAGCTGGGGCACCTGCATTCCTGTGGTGAGTTTTTTTCTGACAAAAGGACTCTGTCACATAGACTGTTTTCTGGTTAAAAGTGTTTGCCTACTATGGGGTCCAGAGAGAGACTTGTCAAGTACAGAACTTTTAGTTTGTGTCTGATTTAAAAGTGCCTGCTAAAGTTGGGGTCTAGTGAAGAGACATTGCCAATTACAGAACTTTTAACTTCATGACACCTCAGAGGTGTGAGATGTAATATGTTAAATATGAAAGACATTTCAAGATAGCATCTACAAGTTTTCTGTGAAGGTGTTTTTAACCAGATGAATGGCTGAGTATAAATTTGGAAGCAAAAGGTGGGAGACCCCCCATCTGGAGTAACCATGTTTACCTCTCCAGGTTCAATTTGGTCACCTTTGTTTTCTCTCAGTGCATTTGGCCACTGACTGAAGAAAATAGTTTACCCAGACATGGGTTGGATGTTCTGTGAGCCTGTATGTGCTCTTTGGTGGTTGAGGGTGCCACCAGTAATTCCTCATGAAATATGGAAAAGTCTCCTGGTACTGGCTGAGGGTGCCTAGTCAAAGGAAGTGTACCAGTTCTGGCTGTGTGTGCCAATTTCCATTCAGAACGAGAGTGTTCACTGTTTCCATTTCAGAACCTGAGGGTTTGCTGTGTGTGTGCTCTGTACCTCAGTAATCTGCATTACTAGTAGGAGTAGCCCTGTAGGGGTCCCTCTTCACTTTGTGATTATTCTCTGTGTATGTGAATAAAAACCACACTCTAGAATCCTAACCTGGTTTGGACAGTACTGTTATTTATTTATTTATTTATTTGTACATCAGTTTACAACCTTTGAGCCAGAGGCTCATTTTCAAAGGTACCTCCTCACAAAGAGGACAAATACAACATTTTTGTTACATCACTGTGGTTACAACATTGGTAGTCACATGCTGTTATTTCTTAGTTGCAATATTGAAGTTACAGATTTGGTTAACACAGGCTGGTACAGTTATTTAGTTACAGCATAAACATACAGTGGTATGAACATACATGCAGTAGAGTGCAGAGACAGAAGGCGGTGTTATTGCTTCCACTGTGTCTGGATTTACTTGGGTGCTCCTAACCAGAAGTACGAACCTAGCATAATTGTGAGCAAACATTTTCTCCCAGGGACCCAGGTTGATGGCCATGGTAAATGATCCCTCCCCAGGTGAGATCCAGGTAGTTGCCACTCTTGGTTTGCCTGTCTGAGGATGGTAGGCTCCGAAGTAGAAGTATTGGTAAACAGAACTGTAGTGACAACCCCCATCCCTCTCGTTGGCACCATGTGTGAGAGGAGCAGCCCTGCTAGTTGGCAAAGGGGGGGCCAGTGAGGGTGGGTTACACAAGGGTTCCTTTTCAACCCTATAGGGCTACTGTATGGCTCCATAGTTATGTGTAAGTGGGCGCACAGGGCCCGGAGAGCCCACGCTCCCATCAGCACATACCAGTTACCAATTACATTATATTTTCTCAAAAAGAAGGGAAATTCATTGCAAAAAGCTACATTAATACATCAGTTAGGGTTGATATCACAGCAACAAAAGTTTGAAAATTTGATGTTAGGGTTACCATCCCTACAACTCCCCCCCCCCACCACCACCACTCCACCCTACACACACCACCAGGTGCGGGGCATGCCTTGAGGTTATCAGGCCTAACTCTCACCCCATTCTCCTATACCATAGCATGTCAGCTTGTTTACACATGGAAAGGGGTGAGAGTTGGGCCTGATGACCTCATGGCATGCCCCGATGCCTGTTGGTGTGTGTAGGGTGGGGGTGGTGGTGGTAGGGGTGGTAACCCTAACATCGAATTTTCAAACTTTTGTCACTGTGATATCAACCCTAACTAATGCATTAACATATTTTTTGCAATGAATATATATTTATTTATTTAAACGCTTTACGAGGAGGCCACACTGAGCAGAGTACTGCTCGATTTCAGGTGTGTCTTGGAGGA
Source organism: Neoceratodus forsteri (assembly GCA_016271365.2). NCBI lineage: Eukaryota > Metazoa > Chordata > Ceratodontiformes > Ceratodontidae > Neoceratodus > Neoceratodus forsteri. The sequence goes on from CM028137.1 coordinate 238,117,464, forward strand.
GGGGGGACAGAGGAGAAATAAATATGCAATACAATTGATAAAGAGTACAATAGTGCAACAATGATCATACAGAGGTTGATATTATAGACAATAACAGATTAAGTAAGCCTTAACAACTCTTGAGGTACAGCAGCACTGTGAGAATGTAAACATCAAAAATCAAGGTCAAGTGCCAGGTCTAGGATAGTGGAACTAGACCAAAGTGTTAGATGAACAACCACATCTTAGCCGCATGCACAGGTTGAGGAGAAATGCGGATTGATGAGGGCGCTGAGGAGCTGGGATGGGGGCGTGAGCCAGATGGCTGCAATGAGGGAGTTCCATAATTTAGGTATGCGATGTAGGAATGCTACTTGGCTAACTGAGGAGAACATGATTGGTATGGCCAGAAGGGCAGTATCTGAATTTTTCAGGGAGTATACAGGGGTGGTAGGGGCAGCTAAAACAGAGGCAAGATATGGAGGCAAGGACCGGGACCAGTACTTGGCCGTGAACTTGACACAGTGGGACTGATGGCAATCATGGAGTGAAGAAAGATTGAGAGTCCGGTAGAGCTCGCAGTGGTGAGTTGAGGGCGGGCAATCAAGGGTAGAGGTGTGCGAAAAAAACCTTCCCCGGTGGAATTTGCACGAAAGGTGGATTTTTGCTTCCATGAAAGTGAGGAAATCAAATTAGCAACTTTCATGGAAATTCCGATTTAGAACGGTGGAAAAAAATTATAAATTGCGGGTTACTGTGTTTAACTGCGGAGAAAAAAGTCCGCAGAACTGATCCCTGAACTGCGGAATAATTCCATGTACTGAGGAATAATTCATTAAACTGCAGAAAAAAAAGTCCTCAGAACTGTTATTTCACAGTTCATGTGTATTACTCTGCAGTTCAGCCAAAAACCTCAACAGAACAGGGCGAAAATCCACCAAACACATTGGGAAGATTCCAATCTCGCCAATTGCAGAAGTTCAAATAATTCTGCAAAATTTCTGAATTTCCATGAAAGTTCCATGAAAGTGGAATTCGCAACTTTTTCCCACCTCTAATCAAGGGCAAAATGGCAGAAAGAGTGGAAAAAGGGATCCACTCTGGCTAGGGTGGACTTGGGAGCAGCACTGTAGACTACATCTCTGTAGTCGAATATAGCGAGAATCATTTTCTGTACTAGTGTGCGGTGGGCTGGCAGCGGGATGCTTCCACGATTGCGATAGAGGGCACCCAGTTTTGGGTGGAGCTTTTTGTAGATGGCATCAACATGTACAGAAAAATTGAGGTGTTGGTCAAGCCAGACCCCGCAATATCTAAAGGAGGAGCAAGCCTCCAGAGTGATCCATCCAGGGTGTGGAAGGAGGGGGTGGCGGAGAGCCGCGAGAGTCTCTGTCTCATGTTGAAGGTCATAAAGACAGTCTTCTTGGTGTTGAGAAAAAGCTGGTTTTCACGGAACCAGAGCTGAACATCACCGAAGTCCTGCTGAAATCTGCTTGCTATGACAGCATTCGAAGGGCCTGATGTATACAGAACCGTGTTGTCTGCATACATGTGTATGGAATTATGTGTGCAGGTGACAGGCAGGTCATTGAGGAAGATCGAGAATAGGAGCGGTCTGAGGACCGAACCTTGGGGGACTCCTGTGGTAACGGGAAGGGAGGAAGAGGTGGAGTCTCCTATTCTCACGGATTGGGATCGGCCTACTAGGTAGGAGTGGAACCAGCTGGTGGACATGACAGAGAGCCCTGCAAGGAAGAGCTTGTCTAGGAGGAGAGCAAGGGAGAAAGTGTCAAATGCCTTAGCCAGGTCAACAAAAAATAGTGGAGGTGATGTGGCCTTTGTCCATACCATCAAGAATGGAGTCTGTGAGCTGTAGAAGTGAGATTGCGGTGGAGTGGGCCTTCCAGAAGCCAGACTGGTAGGGGAAGAAGAAGGAGAAGGAGTTGAGAAAGGAGGAAAGTTGTGAGAGGACTAGGTGCTCCTGAAGCTTTGCCAGAATAGGGAGGAGAGAAATAGGATGATAGTTACCGGGGGCCGATGGGTCACACTCTACCGACAGTAGTAGTATAAAAAACATTTTGAAGGTTGACTGACACTCAGGACCTGAAAAGTTAATAAATGCAGGTGTAAGGGTCCATGAGAAAATTGTGAGGGTGCTCTGAGGTGACACAATTCCCTTTATTTTGTTCAGCCATATCGCTTGTGCTGATTGGTGGCATTCTGCCTTACTACAATTTTTTTTTCCATTTTGAACAGCTGATACAGTAAGTACAGTGGACATCACAGAGAGTGACACTACACCCTCATGCTGCAGGAGAGTCTCAGACAGCGGCAGTGCACTGAAGAATCAAAGGAAGAGACTGCAAATGTATGCAGAGTTCAGTTCATCTTATATTCAAATGATCTGGTGAAAAAAACAAAGAACGTGGCAATGGTTTTCATTGCTGTGCTGTTTGATTTCTGCACCACACAATTTGAATATAAAGTGAATTAAATTCTGCATATATCTGCTGTCTCTTCCTTTAACTTTTCAGTGTGCATCTGATGTGTATTTCTCTAGATCATATTTTTGATGGCTGCGCTACTGAGAGGGGGTAAGCATGTTTCTTATTTTTTTTTTTTTGCGTCTCAGACTGCTACTTCTTCTTACAAAGAACTGAGATTTATATTGAAAGAGCTGCTCTCATTATGGATGGCATAGTCAACTGTGGGTGTAGAGGCTCCACTCCATAAAAATTATTTTAATTTTTCAATTCCGACCCATGTCTTCCGTTATCAATGTTTTGTGGGCCTCCCCTCTTTCTCAAGGCAAGATGGTGGTATCTGTTATGTTCCAGTTCTTTTTCAGATTGTTGCATTACAATTTCCAGCATCCATATGTCACTCTTTTGTTTTGTTGAATTTTTCATTGCTTCCCCTCAATTCCAGTTACGTGGGCAATGCAGATCCTGCCAATTTTTGATTCTCTCATTTTTTGAGGCTATATACTGTTGTCTTTATTTTTTTAAAGTTTCTGAGTGAGTCAGCTGGCTGCTGTACTGATCCACTAGCCAACTACACCCTCCCTATCTACCTGGGGAGGGATACTTCTGAATATGCTTAAAGAAACACTCTGAGCTTTAGCATGCACTTTCATAAATAGGATGTTTCAGCTGTTACAATTTACTGAAAATGCATTTTTTTTTGGTTCAATACGCCTTCTCAAGATTTAAACCACATCTTGGTAGTCCATCTGAAAAGTCTATATAGAAAACATTTGAAAACATTAGCTGCTCCCCTGTTAACCTCCCAGTACCTTTATTTATGACATCATAGTGCTTATGGTGACAATAGACTGTGATGTTACAAACAGCAATTATGAGGTCAACAGAGGAGAGTCAGATACATTTTGAAAGACTCAGAAATAATTGCTCCACTATCTACAACATTTAGTAGATCAACAGCAGAGGAAAGTATAAAAAATAACAAATTACTAGAAAACAAAGTTAAGACAGTTGGTATAAATCATGGCCCAGATATTCAAACTGCACCAGGCTGTGGCGCAAGCCTGAGCACAGCTCAACTTAGCTGCGCAGGGGCGTGGACGAGGCGATATTCAATGGAGCTGTGCCATGGCGTAGCATCATTGAATATCGCACCCTGGCCACCCGCAGTGTGCATGGTGTAGTGGCACTGCGCCAGCGCCAGTGGCCAGAGTGGATCATGGGGATGCGCTAGCGCAAGTTCCATTGCGCTAGGTGCAACTACCGTGATATTCAAAAGCTGACATGCAAATGGGGCCATAATGTATGCAAGGCACAAATGGGGCCATTTGCATGTCATTATGGCCCCATTTGCATGCAGGTGTGCCGATCCCTGACGACTTGTGCCTGGCGCCCTGCCAGGAAGCAGCCATCGGGGACCGACGCCCCCTGCAGTGCGGCAATGTTCCCCACAGCCCAATCGCAGGCTTCAGTAAAAAAGGAAATGCATCCTATATCCCTGGTGGTCTAGTGGACCGCTGTCTGCCTGATCGCGGGCTTTAGTAAACTAAAAACGAAATCACATATCCCTAGTGGTCCAATGGACCGCTGTCTGCCCGATCACGGGCTTAAGTAAAAAAAGAATTGAGTCCTGTATCCCTGGTGGTCCAGTGGATCTGTCTGCCCGATCGCGGGCTGAAGTAAATTGTAAAGAAACCTATATCCCTGGTGGTCCAGTGGACCTGTCTGCCTGATCGCGGCTAAATAAAACAAAAAAACCTATATCCCTGGTGGTCCAGCAGCCCCTCCCCACCACCCACTGATCCACCACCTGCCCCCAGTCAGCGTGGGCGGCAGCACCACCACCTGCCGCACCACCGCCCACGACTGACATTGTCGGGTCGGGCTATCGCCCGATGGTCTGGCGTGAGCCAATGGGCGTGCAACAAACAGTACTACACATTCCAGATATTCACATATCTGGAATGTATGTGTCTGGTTATAGAGCTGCGTGCCCATTAGCTCACGCTGTGGACCAATGGGCGTACAGCTACTGACTGTGTCAGTCGGCGGCGGCGAGGCAGCAGGTGGGTGGTGCTGCCCCTGCTGCTGACCGGGGAGTGGGCAGTGGGGATCAGTGGGCGGGTGGGGGGGGGTCCACTGGACCACCAGGGATATAGGTTCTTTTTAAATTCAGCCCGCGATTGGGCAGACAGGTCCACTGCATCACCAGGGATATAGGTTTCTTTACTTTTTACTTCAGCCCGCGATTGGGCAGACAGGTCCACTGGACCACCAGGGATATAGGATTCAATTCTTTTTTTACTTAAGCCCACGAACGGGCAGACAGCGGACCACTGGACCACCAGGGATATAGGATTTTGTTTTTAATATACTGAAGCCCATGATCGGGCAGACAGCGATCCAGTGGACCACCAAGGATATAGGATAAATCTTTTTATTTACTGAAGCCTGCGATCAGGCTGGTAGTGGTCCACTGGACCACCAGGGATGTACGAGGTTTTATTTATTTTACTAATGCCCGTGATCAGGCATGGGGGGGGCGCCACCGTGGAGGTGCAGCCGGAGCTCGGGTGGCCACCCACAGGTGGCAGCTGCCGTGTTGTGCCCTGCAATGCGGCAGCTCTCCTGTGGGTGGCCGGCCGTTGCTCTTTTTTTTTTTTTGCTTAACTTTGTGCGGCGCAGGTAGGGGTTGCACATGCATGGCTCTGCACATCCCAGGCTGAATATCAGGCTGTGCAGAGTATGCATGGGCACGCCCCCTCTACCTTCGCCTGCATACATTACTGATGCGCTCCGGTGCGATCAGGCCAGTAGTGGTCCACTGGACCACCAGGGATGTAGGAGGTTTTATTTATTTTACTAATGCCCTCGATCAGGCATGAGGGGCGCCACCGTGGAGGTGCAGCCGGAGCTCGGGTGGCCACAGCTGCCATGTTGTGCCCTGCAATGCGGCAGCTCTCCTGTGGGTGGCCGGCCGTTGCTCTTTTTTTTTTTGCTTAACTTTGTGCGGCGCAGGTAGGGGTTGCACATGCATGGCTCTGCACATCCCGGGCTGAATATCAGGCTGTGCAGAGTATGCATGGGCACGCCCCCTCTACCTGCGCCTGCATACATTACTGATGCGCTCTGGCACATTGGGATTTGTGCCAGGGGCAATTCCTGTTTGAATATCGTGCCAGGGCACATCAGTGGGTTGCGCATGGCGCAACACTGTTGCGCCATGTGCAACCCTTTTGAATATTTGGGCCCTAGTGTTTTTAGGCTTTTTTATTATAGTAGAGAGTTGCCCTTTAATTTCAGAGTCATGATTGTTAGGCAACTTTGCTTTTTTTAAATGTGTTGTTTGTATTCATTTCTGGTTTTCTATTAATGTAATGTATCCATGAATTACTAGTAATGTACTATTATTAATTACTGACTATTTTACTTCAGTGTGGTATAAAGAAACTTGTCAGTAATTTTCAAAACCTTTACCTTCGGAACCAAAATGTGTCAAAATCCATCAGCAAGCATTGATGTTAGTATTTCCTGTGGGATAAAACTGCAATCCCTACTCCAAGCCTGCCCACTGAGGATACTGCAGCTACTTCTGTTCCTCTGACAAGACAGGTGAGTGGGTAAAAGGCTGCCAGTGGAGGCAAGTAGTGCATGAATGCCAGATAGCTAACAATATCCACCCTGGGAACAAAGTGACTCACTTCTAAAGCATGCCAGGTCCATTACCAGTCTCATTGAGGGACACCTGATTCTGCTTGTAGTGAAACATGGTCTTTAGGGTGACAGCATGGAGCACAGCCACTTCGCCACTTGGCTAGCTCCAGATTGATGTAATGCAAAAGATACGGTGCTCCTAGCATAGGCCAAAACTTGATGCACAGGGAGGCTGGCTCCATAATACAGCAGTAGCTCTACCACTCATTATGCTAGTGACCCGGGTTCGAGAATAGACTTGGATTGTTCGGGAGCTAGCTGGGGGAGGGGGGATCATATGTCCCAGTAACTGCTCTCCTCCCTCTGGGAGAATGACACAGCATTCAACTCTTCATCTGCCACCTGGTAGAACACATGAGACAGCACAGAGGGATTGCAACAAGAGAAGAGCAGCCTCTGGACACTGGCCTGCACATGCACCAAAGCTCCCATGTGTGTGCATCACTGCATGTCAGCACCTTTGGGGAGAAAAACCGGGTACTGAGGGAAAAGTTCTGGCCCAACAATTTGCCAGCACCCCCGCACGCCCATGCATGACTAACACGGTAGGCCACCCACCACTATCATAGTTCTGGACAAATGGCGGATAAGCTGTAAGTCCATGAGAAGGTCAGTGATGGGACTGGAGGGGGTTGTCATCAGAGAGTGAGAAAAAAAAGCTTGATTATAAAAGAAAAATCTTGATGCACAGGGCCTGTACTTATGGGCTGTTGTCAGGGCATTGCACTATGATGTGGGTGCCCTGTGTTCAGAAGCAAGCCTGGGTCGCCACAGTCCTATGGTCCCTGGTCATGTGTGCTTCTGACTGGAGAGGGAGGCATCATGCTTCTATCCCTGCAATGACCTCTGTGGTGGGCCCAAAATGTAGCCTTGAACCTCCTTCACAGGATTACTGCAACTTAGGGGTTTTGTTGCAGGGCATCACAAGAATGGCGGGTTAAGGGAGAAAAAAGGGACAAAACATTAACTACAAGCCGGCCTATAGGCACAGCAGTAGGGTTACCAATCATGACCCTGAAGACCTGAGTTTGGGAACTAGTCAGGGACATCAAAGGCAAGTCGGGGAGAAAGCTTAAGCATTCTGGAGGATGTCAACCTCTTCCGGGAAGGGAGGGTCTCTGTTTGTGCTCCATTGCTGCCACCTTGGTAACCATGAGTGGAAGCATGAGAGAAGCAAAGTGGTTGAGTAGACATTGGTCAGCCTCCAGGATGCAGCATCATCATGCATGTGCTCCAGTCCTCATAAGTCCCTTGCATATCAACTTTCTATGGGGGTGGGAGCAACCAGGAAAAAACACCCAAAAACATGCAGGATGAATGGAGGATCCTTTCACAGGCACTGGACCATCGACTGGCACTCACTTCCACAGACTGGCTGAAGGTGACAGGATGGGCCCTGGTACAGGCCCTGATAACCAGATCCCCATCATGGGGGTAAGCCACAAGGGCTAAAGGAGGTGTGGGATAAATCCCAGAGAAGGCAATAGATGAGGCTTCCATTGTGTCCTCATTATGCACTTGATCACTGCTAAAGATCCATCAGTCCATTTTTTAATGCTACAGAGGTACAAATTAGAGTGTGGATTGAGGTGGAATGAGGTGGCAGCAGGAGAGTGAAGAAGTGTTGCATGGGAATTCAAAATGTTGGGGCATCAATGTCCATTCGGAGTCAGCATACCTCTCTGCTATGCATTTTGCATACTGCTATGTATTTAACAACCAGATTTAGCCTTACTCCACAATGATATACAGACATTCCAATTTCCACATAATGGGCCCTATGCATCAATGGGTGGAGTGGCTATGCATCACGTATCTGGGGGCTGTCCACTCCACCTGTCCCCCGCACTGGATGCACTAATGGGGAGCTTGCAGATCCAATGCACCTGATCCCCCTGGTCCATGGAACACACTGTGCCGGGGTCAGACAGGGGGTCGTGCCAGCACTACACGCCATGCACAAAGGCGCATAGTGCTGGCCATGGGGTGCAGAGGAGGCACAGAGTATGCCAGGGAGAACCCTGCTGTAAGCCCCTATGTGCCCCATGCACACATTGGGTCAGCGACCAGACTGGGCAGATAGCCCACTCATGCACCAGAACCACTGCGGCCATACTCCATCATTGGCAGCCCGGTGCCACCCACAGCAGCACACATCTGTGTGCGACCCCTACCAGGTGCACCCCAGAACATACCCCACACAAGGGCACTGGACCAGGAATGCTGCCCCCCTGAACACCACTGCCAGAGCCCACTCCCACCAATGGCCCCTCCGGGCTTATGGTGTGGTACAGTGCCCCCGAAGGCACCACCAACAGACCCCCCCATCCCATCCCTGTGCATCGCTCTGGTACCGCATTGCAGGAGGGCCAGCGGCTTTGTCCCCCTCTCACCTCCACAGCCGTCAGACATCTGTGGGGCATGCTGCCAATGTGCGCCCCACCGTGTAGGTGATCCACTGAGTGACCCAGTCCAGGCATCCAATTGGATGCCCGGCCAGGTCTACAACCTCACCCCCGGCCACCCTGCGGAGTCCTGTGCACCCAGCGGGGTGGAGCCACAGACACGTGGTGGCCAGTAGAGAATACTGGCCAGTGCGCACCTGTCAGCAGGTGCAAGGCTGCGCAGGTGGGTTACACGCTTTTGGCAGGTAACTTACACCCAATAGTGCATAGGGGCCCTTGTTAGAACTATTGCTGGACACACAGAGTATTTAAAAATCAAACAAACTTGATGAAATCATTCCTTAATACTGGAAGTAAGGTTTCTAACTTGTTAATCTTTCAAATAAGGAAGTGCTACACATTCTGGCTATTTCCAATGTGTTTTGAAGGCCAGTGGAATGCATTTTAAGAACATTCCCAGGTTATTCAGAACGATTTTTATGATGTACACAGAAAGGTTTTCAAGGCTTTTTATTGTGCAAGTACGTTCATAAATGTAAAAAAACATTGTAAGTGTAAGCTACCCCTGCAAATCTGGGGGCTTACCTTCTGCCTCCACTGTGCCCCTCTTCTTCCTTCAACCTCCAGTCCCTAGGACTGTCACTGGGAGACAAGCACAGCAGCAGTGCTTAAAGTTCAGGATCCCTGGTGGGATCTGAGTCAGAGCTCCCCAGTGAGCTTTGCGGCTGGACCCTCCAACAGTACCAGCAATTTTGAACCAGGACTGCTGGTGGAGGCCGAGACCGGGTAGAGAAGGTACTATTGAACACAACTGGCATGTTCCCCTAACCGCATTGACAGTCACTGGTCGGGGATGTGAAGGAGCACGGCAGCCATGGTGAGCTGCCATGGATGTGCAGTGGGCACATATCAGAGTCGTAGCTCCATGTATCACACCAGGACATGTGGCTGCCTTTGAAAGGGATCCCAGCTCCAGGGAAGGCAGCAGAGAGACAGAAGTTCAGCATGCCATTGGCATTCAAGTGAAAATGGTTCCTGGCCCAGGGCAGGCAGCAGGTGTGGAAATAAGAAAAGTAAGAGTGCACATGCACCCAAGTCTGGGGACAGTGGCTCGGACAGCCGCCTCCCACATTGCAGCCTCAGACTCTGAAATGGAATGAGTGCCTACCTAAACAAGTACCTCCCTGGCCCAGAACAGTCAGCAGGGCTAGGACAAGTGAAAAGCAGCCTCCAGGGACATTAAATGAAGCAGCAGCAAGCTGCCAAAGCTGTTTAAAGTTGGGACAAGATGTAAACGATGATGGTGGCCCCATGACTCCATAACCTGCAAAGCTATATTGGAAAGAGGTCGGAGGTCAGCACTAGATTTGACCATGAATTTCAGTCAGTCAGTGGCCTACAATGTAAAAAAGACCGTTTGGCCAGGAACAAGCCTGACCAATCATACATCAAGAGTCACACCGGATAAAAGGGAGTGTTGCAAGGGATTGAGGCCAGTTCGGTCAGACTGCCAAGTGAATGACTGTGTGTTGACGTGTGGGCTGGTGTGCCACTGTTGGTCCAGGCATTGCAGACCTGGCAGACTTGAAGAGTCTAGAATCCAAGTGACAGGGTTTGTGTGAAGAAAAGAAGCAGTTTTAAATAAAACTACAGAGTGAAGGCAAGCCCCCACCACAGACCTTCCCCTCTAGGGGATGAGCTCCTGCAGTGTCTACAGTCTGAGAAAGCGATTGCCTTGTTCCAGGTCCCTTGACCTTCACACCCACAGAATCAGAGCCTAGGAGAGAGAGAGTGAAGTTAACATGGTGAGAAACCTCCAGTGAGTCGAGGGGGGGGGGGAGCCAGCATCCCAGCCGGGAGCACATGTCTCCATCCTGCCTGTTCCAGCAACTCATACCAGAGTTATCGTTTGAGGCATCAGACTGAGTTAACACCAGTGTTTTGACCCTGTAAATAGGGAGAAATTGTACTATGCTAGGGACTGAGGAAGAAGTCCTTGATGGGACTTTGCCAGTTTGAGAGGCCCAGGCAGAAGACCTGTGGAGGCCACCCGGCCACCCACCCTCTGGTTTGCAAACAGGGGCCATTTTGCAAACCTTTTTAACCAGTTTAAACAGTTACAGTTTTGTGTTTTGCAACAGTTGTGATTAAAGTATGTTTTATCTACAAGCATTTAAAGCGCACCACTGAGCTTCACCCTGCTAGAAGCATCAGCTTCCGCAGTGTGGTACCCACTGCAACATAAAAAAGAGAGCTCTGACCCATGTCCTTTGGGGGGAAATTAGCCAGGTGCACCCGCACTGGGAGTTTGAGAACTGCCAGGGTGTGGGAAGATTCCGTGGGGTAAATGCTTCAGCTGTTTTATTGATTGCCTGAAGTATTAGCATTTTATTGCACAGAGTGATAGTTTACTGCCACCCCTTGCTCCCATTTCACCCTTCTGCCCCCTTGTTCTTTCTGTACCCTCCCTAGTGAATAAATTATTTGTTTGAACTGCATTTCTTGATTTTGGATTGTTATTGCTGTACTGTCATTTGTTTTTGGGGCTGGGACTGTGCAGGCAGATTATGCACTGTTTCCTTGTATGTCAGCATCCAGGTATCCCATATTGCCACCCCAGGTGGAGGCACTGTGCCACGTTAGACCCATGTAGCACATCTTTGGGTAACCCAGGCTGGCCCTTTGGAGACTGTTGAGAAGTGAACACCAACAGCCTTGAGCAGTGTGCTACACTGAAGTCACCACTGCGTCATCTGTGCCACAGATTTGGCCCCAAAACTGTGACTTTCTGGGGAAAAAATAGGGACTCTCCAAATTTGTTAAAGTTATCAAGGCGCTTCATGAATTGGAAGATTGGCACCGAAGGGAATGCCTGGACCTGAAAAAGGCAATTCTGGTAATGGGGATACCCCGAAGGTACCAAAAGGGCTGGCATTTTGAAGCCAAACTTCAATACTAAAAAATGCAAAGTCATGCACCTCGGAAGGACTTACCCAGGAGTGGATTACTACCTAGGGAGTGAAAACTGGAAGCCTCTAAACAGGAAAGGGATCTGGAATAATTATAACAGATGACCTATAAATGACCAAGCAGTGAGAGAAGTCAGCACTGAGGGCAAATGGTATGTTGGGATGCATAAGCAGGGGGATTACCAGCAGGAAAAAGGAGGTCATCATCCCACTCTATAGATCAATGGTAAGGCCACACCGGGAGTGCAGTGTACAGTTCTGGAGCCAAACCTCAAGAAGGATATTAGCAGACTGGAAACAGTGCAGAGGAGGACTACTAAAATGATTCATGGATTGCACGACAAATCGTATGAGGAGAGGCTCCATGAATTAAACATGTACTCCCTAGAGCAGTGGAGGGACAGAAGAGACATGATTGAGACCTTCTAATTCCTTAAAGGAATAAACAAGGTACAGGTCCAGGACCTATTCCATATCAAAAATCACTCAAGAACTAGAGGGCACAACATGAAGCTAGAAGGGTGGCAGATTCAGAGGCAACATATGCAAGTTCTTCACTAAGAGAGTGGTTGAACCATGAAACTTCCTTCCACATGATGCAGTGGAGGCAAAAATGGTGGTAACTTTCAAGAAGGTGTGGGATAGATACAAGGGCACCATAACACTGAAATGCAGTTAAAGGAAGGGTTATGATTAGAGACAGACTAGATGGGCTGCATGAACTCCTTCTGCTGTCACTTTCTATGTTTCTATGGATGCCTTGGAGTGTTTGGGCAAGTTACAAGTATGCAGTGTGAGGTATGATGATGCCAGCCAAAGCACAGTCACATTGATTGAGAGTGATTCAGAAACTGACATGAGGAAACTACTCGCCACACTCAAACCTGAAAGTTCTGAAGGGGTATGGCACCTGTTTGGTAAGGGGAGTAGTCTGCCTTCTGTTCTCCCTCCCCACCAGTGCAGCCATCCTACTGGGTGGAAAAAGTCAAAATGTTGTTGGCCAGTGAGGAAAAGACAATGCAAGAGTTTCAAGCATTGGTGTCCAGCAACACCCTGAATCCTTTACCAAAACAGCATATAACCCCTACAGCAGTTGATGTGAAATTTCTATTGTTCCTCAGCACAGAAGGAAAGACTGCCAAGGATGTGAGTGACCTGTTACAGAAAGAAGGTGTGCACCCCCAGTGCCTTCTACCAATCCAGCACTGGTGGTACATGAATATGCAGCCATTCCTGTACATGATTACAACACCAGCTTCTACAGAAGATAATGCACAATTTCAGGTACTGTCCCTATACCAAATGAGGAAGATTACTACTACAGCTGGATGAGACATGCAACACAGATGCTTCAAGAATGGAAATGTTTCTAAAAATAGGAAAAGAAAATAAGTGGCGGGAATCCTATGGGGATATGCCTTGGACATTATCCAGTCTTTGCACACCAACCATCCCAATTGTATCCTTAGGACTACCTGGCAATGTTAAAGAGCAGTTATGGACCTATCAAGAGTGGCACCAACCTGCTTTTCCAGCTGCAAGCCACCATACAGAAAGAAGGAGAGAAATTTTCTGATTATCTGACATGTTTGGAGATAGTTATCCAAAGACCAGTCGAGGCTGGCGGAATCACCCCAGACCAAACTGATAGAACCAGACTAGAGCAAATGCTGAAAGGGGATATAAACTCCCAGAAGAACATCTTTTCCCTTCAGTTGAAGAACAAGAAAGTCACACCACCCAGCCAGAATCAGCTTCTGGAAGAGGCGAGAGAAGAGTTACAGGCAGAGTGGAGAGAGTCATTGAAAGGGTCCTCAGGGAACGCCACCCTTGTCACACTACATGCCACTTCTGAAGAAACTCATTTGGATGCCACTGAGCTAGGAGTGCAAATTAAGCAACTGGTGCAGCAAGTAAAAGCATTGAACACAGCACAGGAACGGTGAACAAGAGTCAGTTCAAGATCTCTAGCAAGAGGAAGTGCCACCAGATTTTCTGCTGCCCCTCAGCATGGACCTCAAGCCCAACCTCGACCCAAAAACAATGTGTTTTGCTACAGATGTGGGCAGGATGGACACACAAACTGAGGTTGCAGTTATCCAGCAAATCCATTGCTTGTGAATCAAAAGCTGGAAAGTCAACCACCCCTGCAGGGAAATGACAGCAGGTCTCAGTGAAGGAGCAACCTGGGTCACTGACAGTGCAATGCTCCATAAAATGGACTGACCCTGAAGGAAGCAAGTTGTCCTTAGAACTACTAGGCCCCAGGACTGACATTCTAACCCCCATGGAAGGAAAGCCATTCAAACAATTACTTGACAGTGGATCACAAGTGACCATTACCCACCAATCTTTCTAAAGCAGCTACTTAAAACACCTGCCTCTGATACCTCTAAAAGGACTTGCCCTGTGAAGCCTGAGTGACAACAGCTACCCCTATGATGGTTACAGCATCGTACAATTTGAGTTCACCGGATTGATGCCATTGCATTCATACTTCCAGAATCCAAGAGCATGGATGACACCCCCATGTTGTCATTGAAATACCAGCTAACAACAGCCTACCAGAAGGACTGATGGTCTTGAGAGGAGTGATGCCACCGCCTGCCACCCCTTGGGTGAGACAAGCCACAGTAAGGAGGAAGAACAAGACTGAGAAACTTGTCATCTTCTGGATAGATTGAGTGCTGGGGATTGTCTTCCATGCCGGTAGTGTGGCCAAAGTGGACCCTGAAGTTGCCACCACCATAGAAATTGACCCCCCCCCCGGGAGCCGGCCCGCCGGCGCAGTGGTTGGATTTCCACTTGCGATGCCGGTGACCCGAGTTCGGGAATGGACTCGGGTTGCCGGAGGCCGGCAGGGGAGAAGGATCGAGCATCTCACACTGCTCTCCTGATCTGGGGAGGGTGTGGTGGTCGCCGGTGCAGGGGGACTCCTGGTGGAGACGGAGAACCCCAAGCACTTTCGGGACCTGGCGTCAGATGGGGGCGGGGGCGGGCGCTGGCGTCATTACGCCTCCGCCCTTAAGGAAAACACCGCCTACCTCCGACACCTCTATGATGCGGTCCCTCGGGCTGCAATGGGCTCCTCAAAATAAAAGCACGGCTCCCAGCCTATTACGACGTTCATGGCACCCTAAGGGCCGAGGGTGCCATGTCCCCACCTTGGGGGGCAAGCCAGGGGGTACTGGGAGTATGGCTCATGAGGGAGGAATGCCGCAGCAGGGGGGATCCATGACCGGGGCGGAAAAAACCTGGGGCGGAGGAGGTAAAAAAAAAAAATTAAAAAATTGACCCTGGACTATTTGAATTTGGAGCCTTGCCAATAACTGGCCTCTACTGATGGAACCTGAGCCACAGACTAGCAAAGTTAAGGAACGTGTCCACCATAAATGAATTGGCTGCAGGGTGCATCTAAAGAGAAGAGCACCACTTCCACCTCCAGGACGACCGACCCTTCCATGAGAGACCTCAATGATTGGCCCATGCTGACATACAGAATGTCAGGTGCCACATACAAGAGCTGCTGGCAGCAGAGATCATCAAGAAAGTCCCATAGTCCTTATTTCTCATCCATTGTGGTGGCTAGGAGGAAGACCGGAGCAATTCATATTGCATTTACCAGATCTCCATGTGGAGGAAGATAAGGAGAAGTCAACATTCATCTACCCTCTGGGGTTATTCCAGTTCAAAAGTATGCCCCAAGGTATATTTAGGGCCCCCTGCCATGTTTCAGAGACTGAGGGAAAAAGCAGTGGCAGACCTGCATCTGCTGGAGGTGCTAGTATACCTGGATTACCAAAGAGGGTTTGGGAGAATGTTGCTGAGCACAAAGCACAACTGATGAAGGTGCTAGACAGATTGGAGTTCAGTTTGAAAGTGTCCATTGACAAGTGCCAGTTTTGTCAGCCATCAGTCAAATATGTGGACCAGACTGCTTCTACCAGTGGAGTACAGACTGACCCAGCCAAAGTAGAGACACTCACCTCTTGGCTTAGACCACACATACTTAAGTCACTGCAGTCATTTCTCAGATTCTGTGGCTACTGCAAGCAGTTTGTAAAAAATGATTCTATTGCTGTCCACCCTTTGAATGACCTCACCCAGGGGTACCCACCTACAAACAAAAAAAAAACCCGCTCATGGAGGAGCAATCCCCAAATAGAGTACTGGAAAGTGAACAAAGCATTTGACTCCAGGTGGACCGAACAGTGTGAAGTGGCCTTCAGAGAGATAATCCCAATCCTAAGTAAGGTGCCCATGCTGGTATTTGATGATTCCACCAAACCCTACTTCATGCACACAGGCAACCACTTAAGAGCCTAGGAGCTGTCCTGTACCAGGAGCACCCTGAGGGACTTCATCCAGTGGCATATCACCAGCCACAGTTTGAACCCCTTTGTAATGCTCTACTCTGTGAACAAACTTGAATTCTTAGCCCTCAAGTGGGCTGTTACTAAAAAATTCCATGATTACGTGTATGGGCCCCAGTTCACTGTGAGAACAGACAATAATCTGCTCACTTATGTATATACAACAGCCAGACTGGATGCAGATGGACATTGGTGGCTGTCAGCTTTATCTACCTATAACTACAGTCTGGAATACCACAGTGGTTGAAGCAATATTGGCACTGATGCATTATCCCAGTGTTCACACCCTATCAGCCAGACACAAGTACATCGATGCCAAGTGCAGCAGTAGAGGCAATGTGCTTGAAATTCAACTCCACAGATCATGCTACTCCTGCAAACCCACACAGAGCAAACAACATGCTGGGGACCTTTTCAGATGCTATACTGACAGCATGCCTCAATTTCACTGGTTTGAACATTTAATCTTTGCCCCAGCCTAGCTGTTCTAAACTCAGACAAGCCCATTGGGAGGCTGGTGTATTATGTGGTATGTTATATGCCCTGGAGAAAGGGGCATGATGCAGGTCAGGTATAAATAACTTGTCTAGAAATCCCCATTATTGAGAGAATGGAACAGATTTTCTCTAAAAGATGGACTGTTCATAAGAATTAGCATGACAGTGCACACCCTGAGTTCCCTTGACGACAATTGGTATTACTGTACCATGGAAGTACTAAACAGCTGTCATCTGATCCCTACATGATGACATGAGTCACCTGGGCTTTGACTAGCACCTTGTACTTGTTGTGAGCACAATTTTATTGGCCCTAAATGGCAAAAGAGGTTGCAAAGTATTGTAAAAACTATATCAGATGCATCAAAAGAAAACTTTTGCAAAAAAAAATGCAGCACCTTTGGTCAACATCAAAACCAGTGGGCCACTTTGAATTAGTATGTGTAGACTTCCACTAATTGGGAGCCTGATGAAAATACACTGGTAACATGCTAGTAATAACTGTCCATTACACCTGATGTGCTCAGGTGTGCCCGACAAAAGATCTAAAATCCACCACTGTTGCAAAAGTATTGCAGCAATATGTAAACCATTATGGCATCCCATGTAGTTGCAGATAGAGTTACTGCCTGCCTCACTGTCTTTGTATCACTATTTTGCCAGGATGTTTCTGTTATATTGTGAAGGCTCTGTTATATTGTGATAGTTGGGATAGTACATACCTTGCTCACTGTGTTGCCATCTTGGGAAAGCCGTGTATGCGCAATGCAAGGTTTGTCTGTATAATCTCCTCCTCTCCCGCTGCATAGTAATTTGGTCTTTGTTTCTCTCTCTTCTTAAGCTGCACCCCCCCCACAGGCTCACTACCGACCGCAGCAGGGACAGAAGTACTCAGCGCTCCTACCGAGGAGCTCGGGATGCCGTTTCTCAGCAAGCCCTTAGAAGAGGTAAAGAGCACCTCTCTCATCCACCGGTTAGACTCCTGCTGTGGGGTGCTAGCCCGATGACACTTCGCGTTGTCTGCCCCGCCCACTCACCCATGGGCGGTGTTCAATTTATATACCCACCCCTTTGACATCATTTCCTGCTGCCGAAATCCTATCTCCCTCACTTTCCCATTTGCAGGTTATAACTGCTGACCACTAGAGGGACTCAGCGCTCTCCTTCTATATTTCTGAGCACTGATAGCTCCAGTCCCCCCCCCCCATTGGTTCTCATCCCTATCTACAGTATCTCTCCTCTCCTCCACTTGGCCTCCACCTTCCTTGCGCTTCTCCACCACCTGTCTAACCTATAACTACTACCCCTCCGGACCCCTACCCCTGCCCGCAATTACTGACCACTAGAAGTCGCTACTGAGCACCCTATTTTCAGGCCCAACCTCTGCCTGCCCCGGCACTCGGACCCTGAATTTTTTGACTCCTACCCAGGTTCATTCTCCTAATACCCTGGGCAGGTATTGAACCTGGTACCCTGTATCCCAGAGGCGGTGTCGCTACCACTGAACCAAAGTGGCACTAATGATCACAGGCTAGCCACTTCCACTTCTTTCCTCCGTTACCTTCTTTAGCTCTTTAGCACTATGCTTGCCACACACCTTTGGACTTGCCTCCTGCTCAGCTTATGTCTGTTGCCACTATCTTACCCAACTATCTCAGTGCGATTGCACACATGCCAGTCAGTTGCACCCCTCTGTGCACTGGTACTGCACCCCTCCTATGTATCTGAGCCAGCTCTTGCACACCTTGGCGCCACTGGGTGCTTCTGCCCACCCTGCCCACCAACCAGCTTCCTCCAAGCTCCCACCCCCAACACTCATGGGAGTCTTATCATTCTTGCTTTCCCATCCTGTACTACTCTGCCCACTCCCTGTATACTGAAACTCCACCCCCCCCTCGTGTCTGTCGTAGAAATACCTTTCACCACCATCTGGCCAGGGTGTTAGTTATGCTACTCCTCCTGTCACGTAACATTCACCACAACCCTGGCCCAGTTCACAACAACTCTGCTACAGGCCCCTCTGGACTCTGCATGGTCTCAATGAATATCTGTAGCCTCCTGAAAAAATTTGACTAACTCCAATGCTGGGTCACTTCTCATAATCCAGATGTCATCTCCTTGGTTGAGACCTGGCTGACAAACTCCACTCCTGACTGCTTTGTCTTCCTCCCTGGATACTCCCTCTTCCAGGCTGACCAGGCTGGAAGACGGGGTGGTGGCTGTGCCATTTACATTAAAGAATCCCTCACTGGACTTGCCCTACCAGCGCCTGCTCTTGATTCTGGGGCTCAGGCGTGAACCCTGAAACTGACCCCTGACCCGTTAAAGGGCCCACTCTATCTAACTACAGCCTACATACCCCCAAAAAAACAAACACTGGCTCTAGCCTCCCTTACGGAATACCTTTCCTCACTACCCCACCCCTCGGACCAAATACTAGTGACCGACCTAAACATCAATTGGCTTAGCCCCTCTTCCTCCTTTGCCCGTGACTCCTTTGCTGCAGTCGATATGACTCAACTCGTTACCCTTCCCACCAGGACTAACCCAAAGAGAGGCACTAGTACTCTACTCGATGTGGTCCTCTCCAATCCCCCTAATCGGATCCTTGATGTCCAAGTCCTTCCTGACTCACTTAGTAATCACTCCCCCATACTTTTTTGCTGGACTTCCACAGTCTCCATACCATTAGCTCAGTCCATACTTTGACAGTGCCTGAAACCAGGTGGTCTGAAGAAACTCAAGGAACTTCTGTCCCAAATAAATTGATTGGACTCCTATACAGTATGCCCCTGACATTGATACGGCACTAACCTTCTTTATCCAAACGTTCAATAAAGCCTGCGATATCTTCGCTCCACTGACAGCCCGCCATTCCAAAGTGCAAAATGCTCCCTGGGTAACCCCAGCCCTGATCCAACAACTCAAACACAGGGATAACTTATGGCACCGTGCTACCCGAAACTGGCCAGCCCAGCGATAGGCAGGTGTATGCTGCTGCCAGAAATAATTGCACCTGGGCTATCAGAAAGGCCAAGGCTGATCACTATCAGTCCTCGCTTACCTCCTCCTGGGGGAATGCTAGAACCTTCTGGGATAATATCAAACAGTTAAATGGGAGCACACACTTCCCCCTCCCTCCCAGATCAATATTAATGGCACTATCTCCTCTGACCCAGCCCTTATAGCTAACTATCTCAATACCTCCTTCACGGATCTTAGCCCTATCCTCCCTAGCGATTTTTTCAACCCTCCCCCCCCCCCCCCCGCTGCCTGCCCTTGTCTTTACTCACCCGTACTTTCACCTTCGCTGAGTCTCTGCCCAAGAACTCAGACCTCACCTAGTCAATGCCCTTAGGAGTAATAGCACAGGCAGTGACACCCTGGATCCATGTATCCTTCAACAGGTTTTAGATCTGGTCCTTACCCCGATTACCAGCCTCCTCAATAGATCTCTCTGCCTGGGGAAATTTCCGTCAGTCTGGAAAATCACTACAGTCACACCCATTCTTAAAGGTGGGGACAGGTCCTTAGCTGGAAACTACCGGCCTATCTCCATTCTCTCTCCTCTTTCCAAAGCCCTGGAAAAAGTGGTGGCCTCTCAAATTACTGACTACCTCACCAACTACAACACTCTCTGCCCTGAACAGCATGGTTTCCGTGCTGGTCACAGTACCAGTACTGCCCTCCTAGAGTTTTCCAATTTTCTCCACTCCTCCCAAGACATGGGCTCTCTGGCTGGTGCTGTGTTCATAGACCTATCAAAACCATTCGACACCATCTCCCATCTCCTCCTTCTGGATTCCCTCAGTCACTCCGGTTTTGCCACTGGGCCTGTCTCCTGGTGCGTCAGCTTTCTGTCAGCCCGCTCACAGTGTGTTAAAATTGGCGGGACTCACTCCGACATCTGTCCCATCCACTCTGGAGTTCACCAGGGCTCCATTCTTGGACCCTTACTCTTCTCCCTATACTTTAACTCCCTACCAGGTTCCTGTAATGGAAATATATTACTGTATGCAGATGAATCTATCATCTTTGCCACTGATCATAACCCTATCGCTCTCCAGGACTCCCTGCAAAGATCCTTTAATGAAGCCGAGGTTTGGTTCAAGGAACATAGACTGGTGATAAATCTCAAAAAAACTAAAACCATGATCTTCACTCACCCACAAAACAAGTCCTGCAACTTCAAACTTCATATATACTTTGGCCCCAAGTTCCCGCTTGAGCAAGTCTACTCCTATAAGTACCTTGGGATCCATTTTGACCCCACTCTCTCCTTCCATGGCCACATATCAGCTCTTGCCACAGCTGCAAATATCCGACTAGGCATCTTACACCGGTATAAAAACTGTCTCCCCCCCAAGGCTCTCCGACTCACGGTCACATCATCTTTCCCGTCACTAGTGGATTATGGGCTGCCAGTGTATGGTGCTACCGATCAGACCGCTCTCAACAAAATTCGCATTATTCTAAACAAGGCCTGTAGGCTAATTTCTGGGGCGCCTAGGTTAACGCACACCTGTCAGCTATATGCTAAAGCCATGCTGCTTGATCTGGATGAATGCATTAGATATCAGACCTATATCATAAAAAAAAACCTCTCCTTGGGCTATTCCCACCGGGTCTGACAGCCACCATCCACCTCGCAAAACCGCAGGTTCATACTAATACCTCTGACAAAACAACCTTATCTATTCCCAGGGCCAGGACCTCACACAGTCAAAGAGCCTACTGCTACAGAGCCCCATCCTGGTTCAACACACTGCCCCCCCCTCCATCTCTGATGCCCCATCGATATCCTGTTTCAAAACGTCCCTACGGAATCACCTACTTAATACTCGAAGCTGTAATTGTTACTAGTTTTAGCCTTACTCAATCGTTATGACAAAGCCTCCTGTTTAGCTGCTTATAGACTGCCTAACTATCTTATTGTAAGCACCATTCCTGTTTGTACCAACTTGTTGTATTTCCCCCATTGTTGTATTCATTATTGTTGTAACATACTGTTGTGTTGTGTTCTGTCTTTTTGTGACAAGGTACCTTTGTAAATGAGCCTCTGGATCAAAGGTTTTCAAACTGCTGTTCAAAAAAAATAAAAAGAAATAAAAAATTCCTCAAGGAATTCCCTTTGACCAAGGGAGGGACTATAAAAAACGATTTGTAAAAGAGTTTCTGCCAACCTATGGCATCAAAAAACTTGAGAATTACTCCTTACCACCCCCAGGAAGATCCTCAGCCTGAACACTTTAACAAACTCTGCTTGACATGTTGGGCACCCTTGATCCTGCTCAGAAACCAAACAGGATACAGAAAGTAAGTTCATTTGTACATGCATACAACTGCACCCAAAATGACACCACTCAAAAGTCACCATGCTACTTAACGTTTGCCAGAGAAGCTCATCTCCCTGTTGATCTCTCAGAGTCTCAGCTGATGGTGCATCAGAAGAAACTTACTTAGAATTCACCAGGCAATTGCATCAGCAGTTACAAAAGCATAGCACTTGCTTCTGAAGCTGCAGTCAAAAACAGCCTTGCAAACAAAACAGGTATGACAAATGAGTTTGACATCAGATATTGCAAATTGGAGATTGTGTCCTACTGAAAAACTTGGTCCTACAAGGAAGCACAAAATTCAGGATCGTTGGGTGCCAGAATCCTGTATCATAGTTGAGCAAATGCTTGACTAGCCAGTCTACAAAAATTTGTCAGGAAAAAGGTAGAAGCCTAGAAAAGGCTGTCCACAGGAACCACCTCTCACATATTGGTGAGACTGTGCCTCAGCTGCAACTGAAGTGAACTGCCCAGTGGCTAGGAGACCAAAAACTCAGAGTCAAACAAATCCACAGAGAAAGGAGATGCCTAGAACTAATACCAGTATACATAATGTAAAACCTGCACAAGAACCAGTGGAGAATCGTGCAGACAATAGGAATTATGTCATTCTTTGTTACACCAAAGTACCTTACAGACTCCAAAGTATGCAATCTCAGTCAATGGAATGGAAACATTCAGAGCCATCAACTAGTACAGCTCCCACTGAGTACTTTGCAAACCATGAACTTTATCACAATCTGAACCCATATGCAGTACCATTTGTGCCAGAGGAATTGGAAACTGAGCAACGTGAAGGTCAAGTTATGGACAATAATGTGCAGTTTGATTTGGAGGAATAAATGCAGAAAGTCTGGACGTGAGCTTAAACCTATTATCAAGTTCACCTGCGGAACTCTTGCTGCTTCCTCTGACCTTCCCACTCATGTGGACCATAAGTTTATAGCACCCACTGTGTGTGCCTTGCCCATTTTTCCCAGGTACCATTCAGAGATACAATTCAGTGTTGAGGAATGTAATGGGATGTTTCCTATAAAAGTTTTGCCAACTGTTTCTTGTGGATAGATAGGCTTCTACTGTCTTGTAAGAAATGTGATACTGTGTAAATATATAAACATTCACTGATTAGTTAGGCATTAGGTATTTGCTAGAACAGTATATATTGTTGATATGAATGCACATTCCACTGCCATTTGGACTTTTGGACAGTATGGATATGGTCTTGGTGAGGGTGCCAAGAATCTGGCAGAGGGAATATGTAAGCCCCTCCAATATGGGGGCTTACCTTCTGCCTCCACTGTACTCCTCTTCTTCCTTCACCCTCTAATCCCCAGGATTGTCACTGGGGGACTGGCATGGCAGTGAAGCTTGAAGTTCAGGGGCTCTGGCAGATCCGAGCCAGGGTTGCCGGTGAGCTTTACAGCTGGAGCTACCAATGTATCCGTAATCTCAGCCCCAGGACTGCTGGTGAAGACTGAGACTGGGTAGGGAGAGGTGCTATCAAGCTTGACTGGCATGTTTTCTCCACCTGCATTAACAACCATGGATCAGGGGATGAGAAGGAGAGGGCAGGCTATGGCAAGCTGCCGTGCATACACTGTGGATGTATATCAGAGCCGTAGCTCTGCTTCTCCACCAGGCAGTGTGGCCATCTCTGAAAGGGATCCTGGCTCCAGGGAAGGCAGTGGAGCAGGGGTTCAAGTTCAGGGTACTGCTGGAGCACAAGTGAAAGTGGTTCCTGGCCCAGGTAAACAGCGGGCTGGGAACAAGAAAAAGTAAAAGTGCACATCTGCAAGGAGTGGCTCAGATAGCAAGCTCACAGATCACAGCCCTGGACTCTGAGATGTGGTGAGTGCTGGTATGCCATCACTATGGCAACAATTTTACCATGACCGACAGTACAGCGACAACAGTATCAGGTCACTGTAGTGTCCACATGGGACCCTGGCACTGCTTTCTGGGGGTCTTGCACCCCCTCCCCAAACCAGCCCCAGCTCAGAGTTGATTATTTTAGTTACGGGGGGTGTGGGGGGCAGAGACCACTGCATGGAGGGTTCGAGGGAAAAGCTCCCCCATGAAGAAAACACAGTCTCAAGTGACCAGCTTTATGCTGACCGCAATTGTGGTCGACATAAAGTTGTCATTGTAATGTCGGTCAATAACAAATTTGTTGACCCGATTGTAATGGATTCGCAAGTGCCCACCTACAGTATATTTGCCTGTGAATTTGGACCAGTCAAGAGCCTACAGTATGAAAAAGATTGCTTGCCCAGGAACAAGCCTGACCAATCAGGCATTGTGATTCACACCAGATAAATGAGGCAGTTCCATGTCATAATAGCAATCGCAAAACAGTGATCGCCATTATGGCGAGCGTACTGTATATTGCCAAAAAGCAAATCAGCGATATTCACTTTAAGGCGACCCGACATCTGGATATGAATAAAGTGTTTTTATTGGGGGGGGGGTAAATTAGGATTATCAGCTCCAGGGGGATGCAAGTCGGGGAGGGGGCAAAATCCAGATGGGAAAAAATTAAGTGCCACAGCTCTGCGCTGCGGCAAAAGGTAACCCGCTCCCAATCCCGAACCCAGTATCTGCTCTGCCAGAGCTAGCTTCCCACACCACCATGACATATGACTAGCTCAGCAGTAGCATGTACTCCAGTCCCTGACAACCACTTCCCTGTCCCTCCCCTTCTCCACGCAATTCCCCCATTCCATTTGCCCTTCCCCATAGTCGCTGTCCCATACCCTCACTATTCTTCAGGGTAGCCCAGAATAATAGCACCCAAAATGAGTTTCTATTTTTGTAGTCATTCATTTTGGGTCACTATTATTATGTGATACCAAAGAGGCTGCTCCCAGGGATCAAGGCAATTTCAGTCAGACTACCCAGCAAGTGACTGTGTGTTGAAGTGTGGGCCAGTGGGCCACTGTCTTTCCAGGCCTGACAGACCCACAGAGCCTGGGATCCCAGTGAAAGTGTTTGTGTGAAGAAAGACGGCAGTTTTAACAAAACTACAGAGTAAAGGAAAATTTGGAGCTGGGGTTTTCCTGCTCTCACCACAGACTTTCCTCTCTGGAGATGAGCTCCTGTAGCATTCTCAGTCCAAGAAACCATTGGCTTGTTTTAGATCCCTGGATCTTTGCACCCACAGAATCAGAGCCTCGGAGAGAGAGAAAGAGAGAAGTGAACAAGGTGAGAGCCCACCAGCAAGCCAGGGGGATGGCTACATCCCAGCTGGAAGCACCTGTATCCATCTAGCCAGTCCCAGCAACCAACACCAGAGGTATTGTTTCAGACGTCAAACCATGAATAAACACTGAAGTTTTGGCCCTGTAACTAGGAAGAAAGTGTACTGTGCCAGGAGCTGAGGGAGAAGTCCTGAGTGGGACTTTGCCAGTTTGAGAGGCCCAGGCAGAAGACCTGTGGAGGCCACCTCTCCACCCATCCTCTGGATTATAAATGTAGCCCCTTTCACAAAGCTTTTCAACCAGTTTAAACAGTTAGTTTTGTGTTCTGCAGCTGTTGTGTTTCAAGTGTTTATTACTTGCCATCATTTAAAGCATGCCACCTGCTAGTATCATCAGTATCCCCAGTGTGGTACCCACAGCAACATAAAAGAAAGAGAACTCTCACCCATGGCCTTTGAGAGTAATTTAACCTGGTGCACCTGCGCTGGGGACTTGAGGACTGCCTGGGTGTGGGCAGATTCTGTGGGGGTAAATGGCTGAACTGTTTTATTGATTGCCTAAAGTATTAGCATTTTATTGCACAGAGTGATAGAGTTTACTGATATCCTCATTGTTCCCATTTTTCCCCCTTGTTCTTCCTATACCCTCCATATTGAATAAAATAAATTATTTGCTGAATTGCAAATCTTAGTTAGTTTGGGGGTTGTTATTTCTTTGCTATGTCACTTGTTTAGGGGGTGGGATGGTGTGGGCAGATTATGCAATATTTCGTTGGGGGGGGTAATAGCCTTGTGTGTCAGCATCCAGGTATCTCATATGTCACCCCTTGTGGAGGTACCCCACCACATTAGGTTCATGTACCCAGAGTAGCACATCTTTAGGCAACCCAGGCTGGCCCCCTCGGAGGGCTTGGACAGGTAAACCCCAAGGGCCCTGGACAGTCCGCTACAGTAGTTTAATGATTTACCCAGTTATAAAATATCCACTTAAGGAACTAAATAGAATGGCAGTGAGGGAAAAAGCTCCCACAACAGTAGCCATTTACATCTTTCAAGATGATCTATTTTCAAATCTTTATGTCTTGTGCAGCTTTGCGTCTTTTATATTGAAGTCTTTGTCATTCTGTTTGTATTTTAAATGGTTTGATTGGCCTTCTAGCATATTTTTATTTGTTTGTTTAAAGTTTTTTTGTTATTTTTATCCTGAGCCAACCAGTTCTGAATGTGCCACTATGAAAACAGGTATATCCCAAAACAGAATAGCAACCCCTATATTTCTGTCTTTTGCTGTATTTACTATTATATTCTACATCTAACAAAAATAATTTGTGTAGCTGACAAGCAATTTATATGGTTTTCAGAATAAAAAAAATATAAGAATTTCCCACATTTTTCTAAACTTTAGTAAGTAAGTAAATGTTTAATTGATTGAGCGCCCCCATCCCAGAGGCTTGGAGCACTGTACAAGTGAGTAGGAAAAATATAAAACAATAAATATATAAATGCTTCATTGGCAAGCTTTTAAACTAGTCAAGGGGGGGAGGCACTGAAAAGCAGCAGGAAAATCCCAGCCTCCCCCTACAAAACAGGGTACTAAATGAGAAAAAGACCAAGGTAGAAAGGTCAGTGGGGGATGCTGCTACAGAAGGCCATCAAAAAGCCATCAAAAAATGGAGAGCAATGAGTACCAAGGCCCGTAGTCTCGGTAACAAGCTTCCTGAATTAGTGGCCTTGATTGAGGAGGAACATTTGGATATTGTGGCAGTCACAGAAACATGGTACACACAGAACCATGACTGGGACGTAAACATACCAGGATACACTATCTACAGGAGGGACAGGGAGGGTAAAAGAGGAGGAGGAGTAGCTCTCTACATAAGAGAAGGAATCAAAGCAACAGAACAAAAGGGTAAACAGGGAGGAAAAGAAGCACTGTGGGTCAATTTGGAGGCAGGCAATGGCACCACAATCTGCACAGGGGTTGTATACAGACCCCCGGGGGAGGAAATGGACAAGGAAATGATAGAAAGTATACTTAGAATGGCAGATAAAGGAGAGATATTGCTGATGGGTGATCTGACTATGCCAGATGTTAACTGGAGTGCAGTTGCAGCAGCCACTTCTAAGAGTGCTTCTGTGTGCAGTTCTGGAGACCCAATCTCCACAAGGACATAGACAAGATGGAAGATTCTAGATGCCCTACAGGAGGCATGCCTTAGACAACTAGTATTGGAACCCACTCGAGAGGGAGCAATCTTAGACCTGGTTCTCTCAAATGGAGATGGAGAGAGGATCACAGATGTAGAAGTGGGTAGCCATCTGCGAACTAGCGACCATCGAACAGTATGGTTCACAATAAACACAGCAATAGAGTCAAGCCATACAAAGGCAAAAGCACTGGACTTCAGGAGGGCTGACTTTGACAAAATGGGTGAGTGCCTAAGGAATGCACTAGCAAATGGGCAGGAAGGAGGGGTGGAAGAACAATGGGGAATAAAAACTGCCATCACAGAGGTAACAAGCCTTTGTGTGAAGCAAATAAACAAAACAAAACAATGTAAGAAACCACCATGGTTCTCAAAGGAGGTGGCAGTAAAGGTTCAAGAGAAAAAGAAAGCATTCAGAAAGTACAAGGAATCACAGAAGGAGCAGGATAGAGAATTGTATCAGTTAAAGCAAAAGGAAGCTGGGAAGACAGTCAGAACAGCAAAGGCCTGAACTGAGGAAAAGATAGCCAACTCAGTTGAGAAGGGGATAAAACCTTTTTAGGTACATCAGGAGCGAACGAAGACTAAGGAGGATAGTGAGGCTTTTAAAGGAAGGGGTGGGCAGAGGTGACTTTGAAAAGGCAGAGATACTAAACAAATATTTTGCTCAGTATTTACAAATGAAGAGGGAGGTACCTAAAACAAACAATAGAAACAATCTGGATACAGAAGTTGATACCAGCCCATTTACAGAAGAAAGGGTTCTGAAAGAACTCTAAAACTGAAGGTGGACAAAGCAATGGGGCCTGATGGATTCATCCCAGAATTCTAAAAGAACTAAGGGTAGAACTAGTGACACCACTGACTACCCTCTTTAACAAATCATGGGAGGATGGGGTGGTACCTGAGGACTGGAGGAGGGCAGATGTGATTCCCCTTCACAAAAGTGGGAGCAGGGCAAAGCAGGAAACTACAGACCTGTTAGTTTAACCTCAGTGATAGGGAAAATGATGGAATCACTTCTGAAGGAAAGAATTGTAGTACCTAGAGGCCAGAGGGCACAGGACCCAAGGCAGCATGGATTCACAGGGGAGGTCATACCAGACGAATCTAATAGATTTTTTGACTGGGTGACCAAAGTAGTAGATCAGGGAGGTGCTGTGGACATGGCCTACCTAGACTTTAGCAAGGCATTTGACTCAGTCCCACACAAAAGATTAATATACAAGTTAGCCAGCCTGGGAGTGGGTCCCAAGATGATAGCCTGGTAAAGAATTGGCTGGAGAATAGGACACAGAGAGTAATAGTAAATGGAGTCCACACTGAAGAAGAGGGGTTACTAGTGGGGTGCCGAGGGTTCAGATAGGACCAGTCCTCTTCAATTTCTTTGTGTTACATTGCAGAGGGACTGGAAGGAAAGTATGTCTCTTTGCAGATGACACAAAGATCTGCAACAGAGTTGATGCACAGGGTGGGGTGGAAAGAATGAGAAGGGACTTGGCAAGGTTAGAGGAATGGTCAAATGTATGGCAGCTTAGATTAATGCTAAGAAGTGCAAGGTAATGCACCTGGGAAACAAAAACCCAGGGGAAGAGTACACAATGGGGGTGAGATACTAACAACAACAAAAATGAAAAGGGACCTGGGGGTAGTCATATCAGATGACTTAAAGGTGGGCAAGCACTGTGAGAGGGCAGTAAGGAGGGCTGGGGGGATACTGGGATGCATAGGAGAGGCATCACCAGTAGAAAACAGGAAGTTGTTATCCCTCTGTACAGACAGCTGGTGAGACCCCATCTGGAGTACTGTGTGCAGTTCTGGAGACCCAATCTCCACAAGGACATAGACAAGATGGAAGCAGTCCAGAGGAGGGCATTCAAATGGTGCAGGGTCTGCACCGGAAGACATGTGAAGAGAGACTAAAGGAGCTAATATGTATAGCCTCGAGGAAAGGAGGGAGAGGGGGACATGATAGAAACTTTCAAGTACCTCAAGGGAGTCAACAAAGTCCAAGAGGGTAGCATCTTCAAAAAAGAGGTGTGCTGAGAACAAGGGGCACAATTTGAAGATGGGGGCGGCTCAGAGGTAATGTAAGGAAGTATTTTTCACAGAGAGGTTGTGGATGCATGATGCCTTCCGGAGGAGGTTGTGGAGTCAAAAACAGTGGTTGAATTCAAGCATGCATGGGACTGCCATAAGGCAATTCTAGGGGTGGGGGTAGAAAGAAGTAGGCTGCTGGTTAACTAGGATCTGCAGCTTATCCATTAGATAGGGAAATGGGCAGACCTGGTGGGCCAAGCGGTCCTTATCTGCCATCAAATTCTGTGTAAAACGATAGATAAAACAGTTAAAAATCCAGTTTAAACACAATATTGCAGCAGGTTACTAATTTAACTCTAAATAATCTGGAAATGCTTTCCTAAAAAGATATTCCTTTGGGCCGCACCTAAAAGCCTCTACCAATGAAGCCTCCCTCAAAAATTTTGGCAGCGAGTTCAACAATACCGGACACAGGTAGCACAGGTAGGAAGTCATAGAATTGTTAACTAGCACTGGTACTGTATTGTTACGTTGGTTACATAATGTAGGAGGTGAGGAATAAATAAAACATTGCGACAAATGCTGCATCCTTGCTTTATATTTTTTTAACACTGGTGATAACACCTAAAACAATTTTTGTCATTGCCAAGAAAAATAATCGGACACCTTAAGAATTTTCCCAGCATGGGATATTATGTCAGAGCATGTTACATAAAAATAAGCATGGGAACCCATGGTTTATTTTGTTGATTTTAAGTGTTTGGATGACCAATAATCCACATGGCAAAAAATTATAGTATGATACGGAGTGTAGAAATACCAGGGAATGTCTTTAATGCTCAGAGGTTGGGTTGCAAGGTATGGGAGTCAATGTTCTTTACTGGAATACAGCATCTTTACTCTTGTCTATTGCAGCCTTTATACTTTACCTTACTACGTTTGGGACTGAGTGTGCACCTTTCTGTGAGGTTGTTTTTTTTTGTTTGTTTTTTTTTTGCTTAAACAGGTTTTGCTTGGGAAAGCTGCAGAAGATAAGAGAATAAATCTGAAAAAAAGCTGTAAAGCTGCATACAAAAGACACTAATAAAGTACTTGCTCCCTTGTGTCAAAATATTTCAGGTCCTATGCACAGGTCAGCTACGTGCCACGTTACACAACTTTGTGCATCAGCATCCTGACAGAATTTAGTAAAAGACTTTTGCAATATGAGAACAATGTAACATGGCTTTATTCAGCAGCAAGAAGCTAAAGATTGGAATAGCTATACTGGCATTGGTACAACTTAGCACCTTCTGATTTTTGGCCACCTTTATTCAGCTGGGCTTACAAACCTCTTAGAGGATGCCTATTCAGTCGAAAACAAGTCAACATGACTTTAAAAAATGACCAAATATGTCCTTGATATTGACTGGAAACTGTCCCGACTTTGCTTACTATATAACTGTATTGATTAGCTACTTAACATTGACTGGCAAGCTTGCAGTTTTAGGCAGCAACCTATTCTGCTGACCCTTTGCTTTGCAAGCCCTTTTGTAAAAGAGGCTATATGAGGTATCTGTGCAAGCAGATCCAAACCTCTGGAATTCATAGCTTTGGAAACTATCCTCCCCTCATGATCTCCACTTTAACCCTTTCAGGCGTGTTATGCATATTATGAGTGGAAAACACACTTCCTGCTTATTTGAGGGCCCAAGGTGCACAACCTACCCATGGTGTGCAGTTACTATTGCATCGCCACAACCCTGCCATGTTATTGCACACAAAATCTCCCCCCCCCCATGATACTGAATTCTGACTGTGATACTGACCCCATTCCATCAGATGGTGTGGGATACAAGGTCAACATGTGTTCATGAGCAGTTTGTAGAAGGCACTGTTTAGTGAAACACTGCACCCCCCACCCCCAGGGAGAGAAAAAGAGAAACAGTGCATTACTTTTGTGACACATTCACTCGCCATCAGCTTAAGAAGCCAGCGATGCTTAGTCGATCCTAAACCTCTACCACCTGCACTGCAGTAAGAAGAGTTGACACTAAGCTATCAGGTTGGCAACTTGGGAAGCAGATTTCTTCAAATTTGATTGACAGATAATAATTTCAGGCTGTGGTAATATATTACAACAGCTTGGGAAACACTTCTGCCAACCATTTTTCACCTACAAGTAATCCATTTGATAGCTGCAAAATGTGTGCTATGATCTGGGTTAAATCTATTTCTTGAGTCACTGAAGGCACTCAGCCATGCCCTGTGCCTCATAATGGGTAGCCAGTGATGAGGGCATTGGGGAGAGGGCACTGAAAATAATGGCGACCCACTCCCCAGTGCATTGCAGAAACAGCTCCGAGGAGATATGGTGGCCAGATGGGGGGTGGGTGACTATAGCGACATCCTGTCTCTATACGTTCACGTGCACGGGGGGTGGGAGCTGGCACAAACAGCGAGGGATGTGGGGGTGGTGCCATGATCAGTTGCCATGCTGACCCCATGGCGTGGTGGGTGGGTTGCTGGTGTCGGTCGGCAGGGTACTGGGTTTGGGTCCAGGCGCTGGTGCGTTTTTGTTGAGCCCAGCCCGAACCTTTGTTTTTAATGTCCCCCCCCGCAACATACACTGCCCTGTAGTTGAGCATCCCTTAGTAGGGTGGTGGGGGGCACAGCCCCCTCCCCCCCACAGAAGGCATTAAAAACTAAGTCCCCGGTGCCCTTTTGCTGTGCATTGGGGTGTCAGAGTGCCGAAATAAATTTTCAGCACTCTTGACTTCTGCATAATGGCGATCGCCTTTAGGCTTTTGCCATTATGACATAAATCCATCACAATGCACCTGAGGTGTGACATTATTCTATACAAACACGCACTGTTGTGTATAATTGTTTCAGGATCCATTAGTGTAGGTATATGTAGGCTAGCTCAAAGTACCCAAGGCAAACAGAATCACAGATGGCTGTTCTAGAGTTTTATCTCAGTATTGCAGACTTGGGGTGCAAAGTCAGTGTGGGTTTCACTAAGACAGAGAGAAAGGAAGCAGTACTCCAGGGGAAATATGTTGAGCTGCCCTAGAAGGAAATCACAAACCGAGCCACAGAGGAGTGCATGCACAATGCAGGCAAAGGCTCTTAACAAAATTATAATTTTATCTAGAGCATTTACTACACATGGCATGTCCAACTGCTTGCAGGCTACCCACAGAAACTTTCCTCTCAAGAATTGACGTCAACAAGTGTGGCCATGTCAGGCTAGAGCTGCACTTCTATACTGTTACATTTTTTGTGGCAGGGTCCCAATATACAGTAGTGCAAAGTGCAAACAAAAAATATACAGGCAACTTTATCCAACATTTTTCAATAATGCACATAATTACTAACACTAGAATGCAACAGAGTTTGTAATGTCATGTTATGTACTTTGAAAAATTGGAGGCCACATGGCAGCATTAGATCAAGCAGGTAAAAACATTTTTTTTATCACATGGTATCTTTTATTAGGTATTTTTAAAATATATAGTAAATAATTTAATATATTATTATACTGAAAAGATATAACATAAGTAGTGGTGTATTTGTAGTGAGTATATGAAAGTAGTTGGCGTTTTTTTCATAGAAGGTGATGGGGTTAGCTTTTTGTTAGATGGGCTGTTTTACTTAGAACATTGCTTCCTTTAGTTGAAATTGGATCCTATAGTGAATTGGGGTTCCTAGGGATTTCCTTGGTTCTGGACATTGTTTTTCTTTTTTTAAATGAATTGCTTTCTATTATAGTTTGTGGGTTTTTGCTTTGTATTAGATGATTTTGTTGTTTCTGGTAGTTTCTATGATGTTACTTTTATACTTAGGTTTTTTGTGTTATTTGCTGAGTTCATAGCGAATTAAAGATTTAGGTTATGTTTTTGCTTTTGTAAGGTGATTAAAATTCTGCCTTGCCTTTTAAATATTTTTGAGTGATGGTTTCTGTACAAGCTGTTGGTACGGTGTCACCACCTGCAATTGACTCTGCCTTGCATATTCGGAATAAGTGTAAATGCAGTTGTTTAGTATACAGAGCTAAAAGTAAAGTCTTTACTTTTGTGCTATATGCTTGCATAGCTGGGAGGGGGTTTTGGGCTTTTACTTACATGGGTTTGTGGTTTGTTTTGTTTATAGTGTTGCATAAAATAGGGGGTAGTATATAATAATATAGTGTGGTGCTTTATTATTTAGTGTAATGGAGTTGGTATTACTTAGTAGTTTTTCCTGCAGCATTGCATTTTTGTTCTCAGTACTTGTTGGAGCAATGCTATCAGAATTGCACTTTTCAGTATTCATTCTACTTCAAATTTGTACTTTTTACTATCACTTTAGATTTAATGATTCATTGAACTTTCTGTTCTAAAATTTTGTTTCGGTATTGCTGCTGTGAGTATGTTTAGTGTGGAAATTTTTCCTGTAATTACTGTGACAGTTTCTCATTCTTTGCTTAAGTTTTATGGGGATTTTAAATTGGTTTTGTCTTGTTCTTGTTTTATTGTTCTAGTTCGAGTGTCTTGGGTGGAGTGCTGCTGAATTTTCTCAATTTGATGTGGTTTGTATTGAATAGTTGCATTAAATATTATTCACTGGCTTGGGGTCTATTAATGTCTATGGAATTCCCAGGCAACCCCTTTTCTACATTTTTGTCTCCCAAGTTACCTACTATCCTTACCCCCCCCCCCCCGAGGGTATGGCTGGCCCTATTCTTGTCTGATCTGACTTTGCCTTCCTTGTACAATGCTGTTACTCCACCTTAGGGATTATTGTGATGTCTGTAGTTCATGTATGCTACTTTTTTCTACCTGCGGTGCTTGTAACTGAGGGATTGCAGGCCCTACACTTGCCCTTGCTTGTATAATACTGTCAATCTACCATACTGTTTTGTGATACCTGTAGCTCTTGTATGTTTAACCCTGTACTCTGCCTGATGTGCTTGTTTGTACCTTGCAACCTCTCAGGTCGCACCTGAAAATAGGCACTTGGCTGTCTAGTGTGCTTACCTAGTTAACAAAAGCAAATAGATAAAAAAATAAATAGGAAGCTGGTAAGCATGGAGTGAAGGTAGGAGAACCATGTGGAGGAGACAGTCTGCCCCATTTTGTTCAGTGGGTACAGGATCCTGTGGAGGACATTCATTTTAATCATGTTGACTCCTCTTTTTTTAACTCTAAATTTTATTGAGAGCTTTGATCACCTTATGCCACATATTACATGGAATAGATTGCAATAATAAATATATGACATTATCAACATCATAGGATAGGACATAACATCGGTTTTCTGGTTTATTATACGGACTGCCATGCACTATAATCATGAAAGTCTTATGCCTCTCCCTAGGTCGTTAGTGTTTTCCATTGTATTCAAAATGAATCAACTGTACACTGCAAGAACAAGTGTCCTGAGGATTGTGATCCATGTCTCCAAAATTCTGAGGCCTCGGTCTGGGATTCAAAGACTCTCAGTTCATTTTTGTATGCAAGAAGTATCTGATCACTGAATAAGAAAATCTGTCTTTTCTCCCTTGAGTAAAAGATGCCTTTGGTACATAAAAGACTTGATGTCATTCAGCAGACCAGACTTCAAACCTAAAATAATAAATAACTAAACTGAAGCACTTTTCTTTTGCCTATGTCTCTTATCTTTGAATTAATTAAACTACACCACTGTTCCTTTAGCTCATTGTTTGCTTACTTAGGGGACCAATCAATAATTGCTCTCTTCATGTGTTTCCGAGCCCCTCTCAATCCTTTAACACTTGTTCAAGGTAAGGGACCCCTTCCCTCGTTTCCCTATAAGTGCAGAATGGGGAGCATCTTGCATTATGTCTTTCCACAGTTAATCAGAGGCAAGCTATTATAACCTCCATCTCTTTGATTTCTTTAGTAATCACCCACCACCTTTCTGCTGCTGGGGGTAAAGTATTCAGCCATAACTGAGTAATACTCTTGGCTCCTGCCACTGTAAGGATTTTGTATAAATACCTGAGGGATTCACCTTTCACTTCCCTCGGTGGGAGGCCCAGCACAAGCTCTTTAAACCCAAGTGGTTGTTGAAGGTTAAATATTTCACCTATGGCTTTACTAAGGTGAAGCCAGAAATCTCTAATGACTGGGCAGAATCAAAAGATGTGCACATATAACCCTTGTTCCCCACACACCCCCTCCAGCATCGATCTGATGGGTTGTTACCTAGGTATTTAGAGACCACTGGGGGTCTAAAGTGTCTACCCACTAATTTCCATTTAAATTCCCTCCCTCCACACACCTGAGGAGGATGTGGTATGTGTACCCTTCCATATGAGATCCCATTCCTTTCCTTAGATTTCACGTGATCC
The DNA here is from genome assembly GCA_016271365.2 of Neoceratodus forsteri. NCBI lineage: Eukaryota > Metazoa > Chordata > Ceratodontiformes > Ceratodontidae > Neoceratodus > Neoceratodus forsteri. The sequence goes on from CM028137.1 coordinate 238,153,000, forward strand.
GCCTAATTCTGAGACCTACCTGGATTGTATCGCTTGCCTAGCCAAAACCCTTATAGCCTCCTGCAAGGTTTTGTAAATGATTGTTATTAAGTTTTTGGTGTTCTCTTGTCTGGCTCTACCATAAAGAAGCTGTAGAGGGGACTGAATCTCCTCCAGGAGTTTGTCCTTACCCACTGTGGTCTCCATATAGTGCCTACATTGCAAGCATCTATAAAAATCTTCCCAAGGAAGATGATAGTCTTCTTGTAGGGTTTTGTAGTCCACTACCACCCCCGCTTTATCATTTGGGTTAGGTGCCTAAGCACCCTCCCTTCCCATCTCTTAAAGATTGGGTTATCTAGTTCAGCCGGGAACTCGGATAGATAGGCCAAGGGTATATAGTGCCAAACCTGGGTGGGTAATTCCCTGTAGGATCTGGTCTGGAGCCATACAGATATGGTGTGGCGAGTCCAGCAATTTTTTATTGTTTTAATGTGTTTATGAAGGTATATCCATGGCATTACCCTTAAAGGAATCTACCCATTAATATCACCTTCCATAGTCTCCAGTGTCCCTGGGTAATGGGGTGACATTAATTTCACTACTTGGACTGTTTGTACTGCCTTGTAATGTGCTGGTAGGTCAGGTAAACCCCACCCTTCTCTCTCTTTTCCCACCAACAAACATGCTTTCCTAATCCTTAGTTTTCCTCTCACCCAGGCAAACCAGCTTAGTTTTGAATTTATTTTTTTTCCAGTCAGACTTTGGGACCTGGATGGGAAGGGCTGAAAACTGGAACAGTAGGTGGGGAAAAACATTCATTTTAATAGTGTCTATGTGATTGCTGAGGGTCAGTGGGAGAAGGTTCCATCTATTGATGTCCTCTATTATCTGGGAGAGCAAGGTACCATAATTAACTGTATATAAGTGTGAAAGTTTTACTGGAATCCATAAGCCAAGGTATCTAACTTTGTGTTTAACCCACTGAAATGGGATCCGCTGTCTGATCTCCTGGGTCACTCCTCCCCCTACCCGCAGAACCTCTGATTTGTTAGTGTTGACATTGAAACCAGAGATTCTCCAGATTATCACAGTAGTTGTAACAGGGAAGGAATCGATTCAGATGGTTTATCAATGTAAATTAGCATGTCATCTGCGTACAATGATGCTTTGCATAATTGGTTTCCTACTTTAATACCTGAAATTAACTGGTGTTGCCTAATAGCTGCTGTCAACGGTTCCAAATTAATGGCAAACAGGAGGGGAGAAAGAGGACACCCCTGTCTGGTGCCCCTCTCATTTTTTATTGTTTGAGAGAAGGCCCCATTGACCCTAATCCGGGCTGTGGGTCTACTATAGCATAGCTACACCCATCGCTTAAATCGACCTCCTAACCCCATGAAATCCATAGTGGTGAATAAGTAATTCCAATTGAGTCTATCAAATGCTTTTTCTGCATCTAAAATATGGCTAACTGGGCTGTTTCAGTATGGGTTTTATATTTTAATACATTTAGTAGTTTTCTAATATTACCGGACAGATGTCTATTGGGAATAGATCCTGTCTGGTCAGAATGTATGAGTGATTCAATACTCTTTTGGAGGCGCACTGCTAAGACTTTCGTCAAAGTTTTGAGATCCTGGTTAAGTAAGGAGATAGGACGGTAGGCCTCACATGTCAGCTGACTTCCCTGGTTTAGGAAGGACGGATATTAATGCATCTTCCCAGGATGCCAGAATTCTCCCCTCCGTTAAGCAGGAATTAAACATTGCAGCTAAGATAGGGGCTAGAGTTTTGGCAAATATTTTATAGAAGGAACCACAAAACCCATCCGGGCCAGGTGCCTTCCAAGTATGAAGGGTATGTATAGTTTGAATTACCTCTTCCTCTGAAATCAGAGCACATAACTGGTCCTGCCTTTGTTTGGAAAGAATTGGTGACTTTACTTTATTCAAAAAGCTTTTGGCAGCTTCTACAATATTCCTGTCTCCTTCTTCATTTGTATACAATTGGGAGCAATATTCTTGAAATTGGTTTGTTATTTCCTCAGGGGTTACCCATGGTTTGCTGGGGTTTGTTTTATTTTGTATTTTTTTCACCCTTCTCTCAGCCTGTAAGTTTTGGAGTCTGAATGCCAGCAATTTTGAAGCGTGACTACTGTACCTGTGTCATGGTATTTATGTTTAACAAATCTCAAGTTTCCTGTTTTCGTGCTGATTTAAAGCCTCTTTGGTTTATCTTAACTAAGTATCCCTTTGTCTGTCTGTGATAGTTTATGTTGTTTTTCTAGGGTCTCCAATTCCTGTTGTAACCTTTTGTAAGTAAGCAGCCCTAGTTTTTTCTTTGCTGAGGCAGACCCAATTATTTCTCCCCTCGCTACTAATTTAAGAGTCTCCCAGGTGGAAATTTGAGAGCATCCCTGGTTGATATTACTATCATAGACCTCTTTTATTTTAGATGTTAGGATTTTGTCAAAATGTTTATCATTCAATAAGGACACATTTAGACATCACAGTGATTGTTTGGGGCTTTTGGACAATCGTACCTTCACTGTGACAGGGGCATGGTCTGAAATGGTTATATTGTGGATTTTTGAGTGGCTAACTGTATACATAAATGATTGCTGGGTATAGAATAGGTCTGTTCTAGAGTAGGATGAATGAGGTGTGGAATAAAAAGTGAAATCCCTCTCTTTACCATGTTGTTCCCTACAGATCTCTGTTAGTCCCAACTCTTTAGTCAATCCTCTCAGAACTCTCCCCTCCCTGCCTGAGGGAACTGATTTTGCTGCAGATTGATCTATGGATGAAACAGGGGACATATTAAAGTCCTCCCAAGATGATCTGTCCTGGGGGCAACATCACTATTTTTTGAAAGATTCTCCGCAAAAAAAGTGGTTGTGTTAAGTATGGGTGCATATGTATTTACCAAATGAATGAGCTTCCCTTGATATTCGGTTGTTACCCTTAAGTAGTGCCCATTTTCATCTTCATCAACCGCTTTGATATGAAAAGCCAAACCCCTTCTGAATAAGATTGCTACCCCTGCCTTTTTGCTGTTTTTTGAGCGGGAGGCCTCCACATGTCCCACCCACCCCCTACGCAATTTCTGTAGCTCCTCTTGTCAGAGGTGGGTCTCTTGTAATTAAGCCATCTCGCAGTCTAATTTGTTTAAGTTTAGATAATAGTCTGGAGTGCTTTATAGGGGAGTTTACTCCCTTAACGTTATATGACACTAAACAGAGTTCTGCCATTGCCCTGGATAGTCTAAGCAGTTTAGTTCTAGTCCCATACGGTTCTGTGTCTGATTAACCCCATACCCCTTCATGACAATACCTGTAATAAGATCAAAGACAGTGCTAAATGTTCAATGTAAAACAACTGTAGGACTAAAACTTTTCTGAATTTAAAAGCAGATCGTCTTATATGTTATAGTCCTGCAAAACGTAGAACAACAACGTTTAACTAGTTAAGAAAATTCCCACAAAAAAGGAAAGAACAGCTGGAACAATAACTTGTACCTTCCTAGGTTAAATCCTGCTTTCGGGAGGAATGGAACACTCTGCTTACCCCAGAAGCAGGGACCTTAAAAGGATTAGTGTCCCCTATAAGAAGGGGAAATTCTGAGCAGGATCCTTAGTCCCTGTCAGCTAGAATGTTATGAATTGTCACCAAATGTGCACACCCTAGTAAATGACCATATACATCTCTGTAAATCCCAAGTTGTCTCTATTATTGTTTAAGAAATCAATACCAGATTATAAAACCTCTCCCATCTCTTGTTTTGATATCTCTCCATTAAAATCTGGGTGGGACTAATAGCTTCCAACTCGGCCTTTTATCCCAATTTTCTTCTTCCACAATCATTAGTCTCTTACCAACTCCCCCCCACACCCCTTGAAGCGGAGTTTCGCTTTATGTGAGGTCTGCTTGTTCTTTAACCACCATCTCCCTTATTTCTTTCATTTTAAACCCCTTCAACAGAAACTGTGGGACAGGCTACACATCAAAATATAACTATGAACTTTTTTGCTTCTTTCCTTCCTATGTAACCTAGGTCTGGATCCTTACTCTATGTGCTGGTTTGCCAACTGCCTCGCAGATCGGAAACAGCAGGTTAAAGCTGAAGGTGATCTTTCGCCAATTAAACCCCTACAGAGAGGTGTGCCTCAGGGGTCTATCCTTGGTCTCCTGTTGTTTGCAGTTTACATTAGCAACATCGATGACATCAATAAGGCCAATATCCACTTGTTCACTGATGACACAGTACTTTATTTGAGTCGTCCTACGCTGGAAGCAGCCTGTGAAGACCTCCAAGCCGAATTTAACCTATTGCAATACCAGCTCATAAGCAAAAAGCTTCTGCTTAATGTGAAAAAAACAAAAGCGATGCTCTTTTCCCCTTCCTCCTATGTGGTGAACCCCGCTTGCGTTGGGGCTATACCTCAGATTACCACAGTACTTGGAGAAAATCTAGAGTATGTGCCAAAATTCAAATATCTGGGTGTATGGCTCGATTACAAACTTTCCTTCTCTGAACATCTGGAACAACTACAGAAGAAACTAAGACAATGACTAGGACTATTCTATAGAATTAATCACTTCCTTACTAGGGATGCTAAGCAGCGGTTGGTTCAAGCCACGTTCCTTTCATTAATAGATTACGCAGACCTTCTCTATAGCCATTGTACTGCCTCTGCCCTGGCTAAGTTGGACACCCTATACTGCAGAGCAATCAGGTTCATAACAGGCCTTCCACTTTCCACACACCATTGCTCCTTGTACACTGCGGTGGGCTGGACTTCCCTTCATTATAGGAGAAATAGAAATGCCGCTCTATGGGCTTTCAGAGCGGTTACCAACAAGCTCCCCCTATACTTTTCTGATTGTATTCCCCTGAGTGTGATAGGTGCCTATGCTCTAAGAAGCTATTCCCTAATTGCCTTGCAATTACCTAAGGTCAAATCTCATTTTGGCAGATCTGCCATAAGTTTCTCGTTGCCTTCCTTGTGGAACAATATGCAAAAAAACTTGAAGCTGAGCTGTCCTGTTAGCCTGAATATTTTCAAGTCACTCTATGACCGCTCCATGAAGGAATCCTGCAAATGTTTCCCACATTGCTAGCTCACCTGTTTTCCAGTTTCCCTCCTGCCCATCCTGCCTTTCTCTCCCTACCAAAATATCGGCTTCTCTGCCTCTCTTTAGCCATGGCCAAGTTCCACCCCTTCCCTGAAGTATGCCAGTTAACTATTCCAACCCTGTCACTTCTTCCTAAGCTGGTATCCCTCTTCTTTCCTTTCTCTCTCCTTTTAAGTGACCATTCCAGTTGTACCCAGTTATGAGCCTATCTGTTGTAAAGGCCCTCTCACTGAAATGTTGATGTACATATGTATATTTTTCTCCTTTGTATAATATTGCATTATGTTTTACCATGTTACTGAACTATGATTTTTGTATGACCAGGTCCATCTTGCAAATGAGCCCTGCTGAATGGTGTCCGCCTGGATAAATAAAGATTTTGATTGATTGATTGTGTTTTATGCATCCTTCCCTGATACACCTGACCCTCTACCCCATCTACTTGCTGCAATAGAAGGTGTCAGTGTCTCAATATGTCCTGAATCACAATTAAAATGTTCCTCGCTCACTTTGACTGAGCAAACAGTTCACCGGGTGTTTTATCGGTAGCGTTTTAAGGATTAGAAACAGATTTACCATCCATGCAAATGTTCGATCAGTTTGCCAGCTTTTTAAGATCAGGAGCTAGTCCCTTCAGCAGTGTACCTGGTATGTCCCTTCCCAAATTCTGACCTGCAACAGTTCAGGACTCCTTAAGTAATTTATGTTCCAGTTGCTCCATCTCAAGGTCTGGGATCAAAATTTGCCATTCTTTCAATATTAACGCTGCTTCCACTAGGGAGGTGAAAATTTTGGGACCCTCGACTGTGAGTACTTTAAGTTTAGCTGGGAAATAAAGTTGGGCTTTTAGACCTTTTTTCTTTTTAATGTCCCGAATAGTGACTCTGATTCGCTGGCTCTCTGCCTGCAATGTTGGAGAAAAGTCATGTTCAAAGTAAGATCTGTGTATTCTGGTACTTCACTTCCTTAATCCTCCAGGCTTCTTGGAGTAGTAGCGCCTTCGCTTGGTAATAGACCATCCTGGTAATGACAGACCTGTGCCGTGCGGTTGGTGAGGCGGGCTTGGGACCCAATGCCCTGTGAGCATGATCCATCTCGTAATGGAAATCTGATGGCAAAGGTAGGGTGGCTCTCAATAGGTGTTGCATAAAGTCTGCTACAGAAAGGAACCCAACTTCTGCCCCCTCAGGTACACAGTGCACCCTGAAATTGTTTCTTCTAGCTTGGTTTTCGATGTCTTCCATCCGAGCTCTCTACTGCTTCTCCTGCCATAGCAAGTAAAGAAGAAGCTGATCGGAGGATTCCCTCGCTTCTACCACCTCCGTGATTCTCCCAGTATTTTTTGTTACTCTTTGGTTCAGCTGTTGTAAATTTTGCCTCATATCAGCAACGGAGGATTCTATTTTTTGTACAAAGTAAAGAATTTATTTGAGGGTGCACCCCATCTTTCTGGGGTGTAGGTTTTCTTCTCCATCTGAATAGGATAATGAGTTTGTCAGAGAGCGTGGTCATGGCAGGCAGGCAGCAAGGCCCTCAGCTCCTGCTTCAAGCCGAAGTTGTTTTATCTTGGTGGCTGGAAGTCCACTTTTCTGGCTCTTTTCTCCTTTTCCCTTCAGCGGCATGCTGCCCCTCCAGATGAGGTAATTATTGATCCTTATTAACAAGTTTTAAGAGAAGGATTAGATTTGATTCCTGGTGGCAATCGTGGAGCCCAAGAGAGAGTGCAGCTCACATATTGGTGACATCGCCGGAAGTCCAATCACATTGATTCTGGCACACAGTGTTAGCGGCAGTAATATCCATCTGTCCAGGTCCTGCTTGATATGTGCCTTGAGAACCTCAAGGTTCTTATCGTGCATTAGTTTGGGGTTCTGCGCTATTGTTATACCCAGATATACCATGCTCACTGTATTCCAGGAGCCACCCCATTTAGTGGATGCCTCTTTGTACATATGGCAGTTGAGGGGCATAATGCAGGTTTTAGAAATGTTAAGTTTGTAGCCTGCTAGTTTGCTGAATTCTTTCAGCAATGTGAAGGCCTGGGGGATGCAGTGGCAGGGGTTTTCTAGGTGCACTAGGACATCATCTGCATATGTGGCGATTTTATATCGGTGCTCTCCCACCTGAACTCACGGATGTTGTCAACCAGCTGGATCCTTCTCGTCAAGGGCTCAATGTAAAGATTAAAGAGCTATGGAGCAGGGAGCAGCCTTGTCTAGTGCCAGCTTGAAGCTCAATAAGTGCTGAGAGGGTTTCATTACATCAAATCCTTGCTAAGGGGTGGGAGTAGAGCAACTTCATTCATTTTGTAAAGTCCCCCGGGAAGTCAAATTCTGCTAGTGTTTCCAATAGGAAGGGCCAAGAGTCCCTGTCAAATGCTTTTTCAGCATCCAGGGAGAGAAGAACTAAAAGGGAGGAGCTCGATCTGGTGACGGCTAAGATGTGTGCTAGTTTCCTGAGGTGGTCCGAGGCTAGTCTGCCCTTCATGAAGCCCACTTGCTGAGGTCTAATTAGGCATCCCATTACCTTGTCTAGCCGGGATTCGAGAATCTTTGCAAGGATTTTCAGGTTGGTGTTGAGAAGGGAGATGGATCTGTAGTGGGTCATGTGTCTGGGGTCTTTACCGGGTTTCCCGATTAATGTGATGGTCGTCTCTTGTAGGAGTGGGTCTAGGTGATTGAGGGCATGGGCTTCATTAAAGAGCAAGGTGAGCGGCTCAGTGAGGACTGACATTAGAGATTTATATAGATTGGGTGAGAACCCATCCTGTCCTGGGGCTTTGTCTAGGGATAGGGAGGATATGGCAAGGTGCACTTCTTTCTCCATGATGGCATCTCTTAGGACCTAGTTGTATTCTGGTGGGATTTTGGGCCGTCTGGCCTTCTGTAAGAATGCCTTGACCTCCTACTGTGGGTGATTCTTGTCCCTTGTGTAGAGGGATTGGAAGAATTCCCGGAAGGCAGAAGAGATTTCCCTGGGATGTGTAATGAGGGTACTGTCCCCCATTCTTATAGCAGGGATTGCTCTGAGTTGCTCTTGTTGTTTTAACCTGAGTGCCGAAAGTCTCCCTGCTTTTTCTCCCTGGTCCACATATCTGGTTTTAACCCTGAATATGGTGAACTCTGCTAGTTCCCGGTGAGTTCTGCATATCTGGTTCTGGCCATGTTGAGCTTTTGTTGGGTTTAGGAATTAGGGGGGCCTGCCACTATCTTTTCAAGGCTTTGGATTGTGGTCAGGAGCTCTTTTGTTTCTGCCACTCTTTTTCTTTTCCTGGTGGCCGCCAGACGCAAGAGCTCCCCTCTCAGGGTGCACTTAAATGCCACCAGAGGAATCCCTCAGTTGGGACCAAGTTGATATTAGTTTAGAAGAAGTGGGTGGCTGCATTCTCTATTCTCTTGAGGCAGTCTGGGTCTTTAATGAGGGAGTTGTTTATTCTCCATATCCTGTCCTGGTCGTGGGCATGTGGGGGGAGAAAGGACAAGGTGATTGGATGGTGGTCTGAGATGACATTGGCCTCTATTTTGCAATTGCTCGTCACTTTCAGAATTTCCTGGTTGATCATAAAATAGTCAAGTCTGGAATGGGTGTTGTGTATGGGCGATGTGAACAAGTAATCTTTGGTGCCAGGGTGAAGGAGTCTCCATACATCTTTGAGTCCCATTGAGGATGTCAGTTCTAGGATGGTATGCTGAGCTGATGACAGGCCTACCCATCTGGGGTGGTTTGTCTATCTGTTGTCTGGGACCCTGTTCCATTCCATTCCACCCCCCACTATGAGTGGCCTGTGCGGAAGAGTGGTTAGGATGGCAAGGAGGGCAGAGAAGAAGAGAGGGTCATCAGTGTTTGGTCCGTAGATGCATGCTATGTTCAGTTCCCATCCGTTGCAATGTCCCCTGACTACAATATATCTGCCCTCTGGGTCTGATATCTCCTCGATAGCCCTGAATTGTAGATTTTGGTGTACTAGGATCACTACTCCCACCTTTCTGTTATTGTTCCCAGCAGCGATGACCTGTCCCACCAGGTCCCTTCTTCTCAGGTGGGCCTGAGTCCCTGGTATGTGGGTTTCCTGCAGGAGCTCCAACTGAGATTTAAGCTGCTTCAGGTGATGCCTTTTTTCTTTAGTCTCCATACCCTTTATATTCCATGTGGTGCAGACATAGGGGTTAGTCATTCGGAGGGCGTCGGGCTTGAGCAGGTGGTGTTTTCTCAGATCTGGTGGTGTTTTGGCGCATTGGTGACATTTGGGTGGGAGAGCTTCCAAGCCTACCAGGGTAGGTGGGTAACCCGACCTTCATATGAGGGGCCTGGCACCTTTCAGAGGAGCTCTGTCTCTTGGCATCAGTGTTGGAGCAACAACATCTAGAAAGTAAGAAAACAATAGGGAAGTACAGCCATGCAAACAAGACATTACTATGCTATAACATCTACTCACTATAATATACAAACAATCTGTACAGAGTGAGGCCCTCACCACCCCTATCTCACCGCATCTTAGGGTAGGACATGGAGCAGTGGCAGCATTGGCCTCAATTTGGTTGGTCAGCAGTTACTGAGCTCTCATGTGGGACACTCCCCCAGTCTGAGGCTCACCTGTGTCTGCAGTATGAAGTAGTCAATACTGTTCAAAGTCAGACAGGTTTAAGCCACATAGTTTCCAAATGGCTGGTTCATTCCCAACTGACATATATAGTTTCCATTATTTCTAGGATCCCCAGCCCTCCATATCTGCCCCCCCCCCCATTCTGGTCTCAACCACTGCCCCCTTAGCCCTGTGGTTTCTTAGGGACCATTCACCTTTCTGGTGTCCAGGGGGGTCTGGTGGTAATGGTATGTGTTACCAGGCCCTGACTGATCCAGTGAGGGCCCCACCCCTCTTACTATACTTTCCTTCTCCCCTTATCCCTACAGTCCTCGTGGGGTGGGTAAAACTCATGTGGCCAGGGGTGCCCCGGTTCTTCACTGTCTGATGCCCCACCTTACCTGAATCCCTGGAACCTTCCCCTGCCTGGTGTGCATATAGGTCTGCTGGCTTTTCTTCTGTCTTTTCTATTCGAGGGGAAGGGGCCTTGCCCAAGGTGAGTGCCCTATGGAGGGTGTCTGCAGCTCCCTGTTCCCTTGTATCCCTGTTACCTTACTAGGGTAGTGAGCCCACTGTCCGTGGCTGTGCCCGTGATTCTGAGGCCCACACTTCGTCTGGCTCTATGTCTCCCTGAGCAGACAGTCCTGAGGCTAAGAATGGGGATAGGGGTTACCCAACACGATGCCTGTAGTCCCCCCTGCTATGGAGTGCTGCCCTTATGTCTGTTTGGGTGCTCCAGTGCTCCCCCTGGGGTCGGTCTGTATCTCCTGGGCCCCGGTGCCCTGTACTTGCTGTTTTATTGACTTGCCTCTATCCTGTCTTTGGGCAGGGTTCATCCCCTCAGCCCCCCCCCCCGGTTGGCTGCTGAGAGTCTCTGTGTTCCAGGCCATGAATGGGCTAGCAAACTTATTCACACTCCATTCAGCAGTCCCCACTAGTATATTTAATTGAGTGATGCGGTCCAATCTCCAGAGGGGGCATAAGGGAGCCCTCTGCCCCGCTGTATCTACCATTCACTGGCCCCCCATGTCTGGGAACAATCCTCTAGTCTCGTCTCTGAGATCTCCAAGAAAGGATCAACCCCAAGGCCCCTGTAGGGCTTGCCCCCCAACCCCCCGCCCAGCCTAATTTTGCTCATTTCATGTGCTCCAGGTCTGGAGTGGGGGTTGGAAGTGCCCAGTGTTTGTGTGCTCATGAAACACCCCTATATCCCTTTTCTTCCATGCCTATTGGCTACCCATCCTGCCTCATCCCTCAGGCAATTTTCTGCACGGTCACCACCCTAATTGCTTGAGGTCCTATCCAGGCAGTCACTTCCTCTGAATTAGAGACCCCATTGTGTGATGTGTTTCTCGCTCTCCGCCACCCACTTAGTATGGCAGATCTTGGCACCACACAGGCAGTACCAGTAGAAGTGTTCACCAACAAGCTGAGCCGGTCTTCATACCCCACTTTTAAGGGTCCCCCATACATCATGCTTACAGTTATTATTGTGCAGCTCATTGCACGCCGATCCGGGTGAAGAGCCCGAGACCAGTGGCCCTCTGTTTTATCCTTCCAGCTGAGGGGACTGGGGTTCCACCAACCAAATGTAGACACGTCTCCCCAAGGCCCCCCTGCCTACCTGCTCCCCCACCTTTGCTCTGTGCTGATTAGCTGGGAGCAGGGTGCCGTGTTGTTTCTCCTCGGTGTGGTCCTCTTGGCAGGGAAGCTGGGGGTATCATCCTTTCTGGTAGGTGGAGTGATCATGGCAACAACCAACAAAATGAAAACAAAGTCTCTAAGCTTCTTGTGTCCGGGGCCTCCACCCCAGGAGGAGGAGCAGCCACTCGTCATTCCATTCTGCAATTAACTCTGTCTCCAAGTCCCATGCTGGCGGCCCATGCAATGAGCACTTTGTCGGAGAGGCAGTACATTCCCAGGTCTTCATTGCTGCAACAGCTGCCCACTGGCAAGAGGTGGTGTTTCACATATCCAACTTCCAGGCATAGGAGCTGGATGGCGACCAGGAGATCTGTGAGGTAAGACAGCCAAGTTGTGTTGTGGACTATGCTTCACGCTGATGTGAGATGGGCGGGGTGTGTCAGTCTCTGTGGGATAGACTCTCCATGATTCTTCCCATCTCAGCTGGACCCCCCCCCCGTGGGTTGTCAAGGGGGGGAGAGGACACTGTGGCGGGAATCAGAAGTCTTGGGGAAGACTGGGCATTGTCCCCAGCGGTTCCTTTGTCTATGAAATTGGGCAATAGAGTCGCCATCTTGCATCCCATCTTGGAATCAGGGGGCTCAGGTAAACAGTGTGCAGCATTACCCCAGAGTAAGAAGGGTAGACCCTGTAACTGTTCAGGCTCTGCAATTTGTGATATTTCCTGCTGGGGATGGGAAGACACAGTGACAGTGCTGGGAACCCCAGTGAAAATAACAGGCAAAAGTTAAAAGTTACTTACACTGTGAACACTGGTCCTCCCTGGAAAGCATGGTCAAAGCCTTTGTATTTATTTAGGGGAGGGTTTGTCCCTTGTATGTTTTGATGTTGTGGTGAACACAGCCAGGAGGATGGTTGGGAGCTCCTTCTGGACAGCCTCAGCACAGGAGTATTCAAAGGTGCCTTTCTGTGTAGTCACTCTTAGATGAGCTGGATAGAGCATCTGAAAGGCACTTTTGCCTTGTGAAGCTCTTTTTTCATGCTGTGGTATGCAATTTGCTTCTCCCTGACCGCTGGTGTCACATTGCTAAAGACATGGACCCTCTGTCCATTCCATGTAAGAGTACCTTTTATTTTCACTTGGTTCTGTATATGGAGTTTGAGGGCAAATGTTTGGCATCTGGCTATGATGGCTCTGGGTTTGTCAGAGCCCTTGGCTGGGGAATGGGAGGATCTATGGATGTAGTCTAGCAGGCGGGCAATACCCAGTGGTAGTGGGTCAGTCACATTCGCCAGCAGGTTTTGAGCGAAATCCACTAGATTCAGATCTTCTGCCCATTCAGGAATGGCCACTAAAATTATGTTATTTTTCCTGACTCGGCCTTCATAATCTTCCATTCTGTCTTCCAGCTTGTTTAATTTTTTTTTTTAAGGTGATGATCTCTGTGCGGTCCTTAGCCAGTTGATTCTCGGTGGAGCTAATCCTTGCCCCAGCATCCGCTACTTTGGTTGGAGAGTGTCCAGCATTGGCTTGATCATTTTGATCTCTGCCATGACTTCATGAAGGGTTATCTTCATTGTTGCCAATTCAGTGAAGAACTTATCGAGGTGGTCTAGTTTATCTAGTTTTTGTAGTCTGTGAGGAGTTTGGTCAGGATGGGAGAAGGGGACGACTCCAGCGGTGATTCTGTTTTCTGTCTTTTGGACAGCTGATTAGCCTGTGGCAGACTGAGGCTCATTTGGATGTCCATTTGCACCATCTCTGCTGGCTCCATGTTCGTGAAACTTGGGTTTTCGTTTGTGGTCATTTTCCCCTAACGAAAAACAGTTTGACTGCTGAGTTTGGATTGGTATCAACTTAGAAAATAGCAGCATTTTGTTTGTGAGTCCAGAGCTACGAGGAAAGCAGCCACTCAGTGTCAGCACATCATGTGACTCCCCATAAAAAACTTTATTAACAGGTGCTACAGACTTCACATCCCCTCCCACTTCATGGGTACAGTTCTCTCACTTTGCATTACATTGGCTGGATCACTGCATCATCAGGTTCATTTTCAGGGTTCCAATCTGTAGTACACCCCCTGTGGAGGTGGTTCAGTTCCACCATGTGTGAGGGCTATGACTGGAGGGATTCTTGGTCATGCTGGCACCTTGGTTATGCTGACAACATGTGCCAGGGCATTGAAGGAGACAGTGGCAGCTTAAAATAGAGCTGTTGGTTCAGCCTTCGACCTTGTGATGCCAGCTCCTGTACGCCCACTAGTTTCATGCCTTGGCTTGCCATGGTACAATGGTGAGGAGGGAAGGGAAATTAAAGCAGTGGAGGTTGGAGCATTGTTGGAGGAGATCCAGGGTCCAGGGGACAGACTGGCTTTAAATGCTCACAACAGTGAGTTACAAAGGGCAATCACTCATAAGAAGGCAGGATTCCTGTCAAGGAAGATTGCTGCTGGAAGGAACCAAAGAGCTCAGCTTTTCCAGGTCATGGACAGGCTTCTTCATCCAGCCTCTCTGGAGTTTGTGAAAGCTGATTCATCTTCTAAATGTGAGACATTTGCTCAGTTCTTTTTGGTCAATGTGTCTTCATTTTGGGCTGGAATCTGGCCAAGTGGATCATCACAGCCCAACAGGGTTAATCCAGTGGATTGCAGTAGCATTCAGTGGTCATGGGGAGAGTTTAGACAAATGACAATAGATAAGGTGGGTGAGGTGATCTTGGAGCTGCTGCCAACATTTTGCGAACTGGATCCAGGCCTGACTCAACTGCTATTGAGTTGTGTCAGGCAGCTAGGCCTGGTGTTCACTGAGACTGAACGGTGCTCCCTGTCAGTGAGGAATTTCCCAATTGCATTGAAAAATGCATTGGTGAAGCCCCTTTTAAAGAAGCCATCATTGGACCCAGACATCTTGACAAGTTACTGACCTGTCTCTAACTTGCCATTTCTAGGCAAGGTTATTGAGAAGGTGGTTACACTGCAGCATGAGGCACACTCCACTGCCTTTGATAACTATCAGCCTCTCCAGTCTGACTTTAGGTCAAGGCACAGCAGAAACCACATTGATCAGGGTGCCTAATGACCTGCTCAGGGCGAGAGATATTGGAGAGCAGTCATTTCTTGTTCTTCTCGAGCGCTTCTCAGCATTTGACACTATGGACC